>OV049858.1:9355000-10620000 GCA_920104075.1 Melanargia galathea
TCACAAAAAGTATTTAGAAACAACAAACTCAATTAATAACAAGACCGCCATTTTGACAAATTAACCTAAGCAGAGACTAGAGAGTATGGCGTTATGTTGGCAGCGATGTTTTCCGGTGTTGTCACATTTTTATAGTTGTTACTTGTTTGCCCAGTTTCTACCACAGAAGCAGAAAATAAAGTCCGACTCAATTTTATTTTGAAGAAGAATGTTTATTAAACTAATGATACCTACTTATCAAAGATAGAATCAAATAAAATATTGATAGTAAGTAATTAATGCTAAGAATATTTTTTTAGAATTATAGTCCCTGTATAACTGAACATTAAAAACTAAACTATACTCGATTTACTAATTTCGTGGAATTCTGACAGCTGTCATTGTCATTTACAGATGAGTTATTTGTATGGAGAACAGGGTTAACATCTACGAAGTACGATTTTACCCCAAACTGCTTTAATTGCCTGTCATCTTAAAAAGCCAAAAGCCGCGTAATAATATTAGTCGTTTCGCCCTAAAATAGAAAACACCAAGAGTGGAAACTAGAAAGTGCACACTAACAGCAATAGAAAACAAAAGAAGCACATTGAAAAAATTTATTTATATTAAGGACTTTATTTAGTTTTATTTATATTAAGAACTTTATTTTTATGGTTTTAGCATAGAGATAATAATAATAAAATGGAGTTGGCATAATGTCCTATAGAAAATAGTGGATCGGAAAATAGCTCAAGCTTATCAAAATTTTCATAAGTGTGTAAGAGACAACATTACATTTTTGACATAATAATAAAACAGTTTGAGGCAGACTGAGCACTAAAGATGGCCTCCCTAAAATGTATACATGAACACTCACACACGCACAACTTCAGACATCACAATGAACAGGCGCCATTTTATGTGCTCGGATTGTGCATGTATGATACCTAATCTAAGCGTGTGTGAGTGTATTTTTGGCACGTTTTTAAAGTAGGTATGGCTGCTCCATTAGTCTATCTCTATGGGTTTTAGTAGTAAATGGTAGAAATTGATCAAATAACTCGAGCACACCACATAATCCGAAAAATAACCGTTGTGCTGCCAGTCGTTTTACCAGGGTCATCAATCTTAGTACAAAAAGCTATACAATTGATTTAGTAGGTACCCCGAAAGTCTATAGTTTCCACTCTTGGTGTTTTCTATTTTAGGGCAAAACGACTAATATTATTACGAGGCATATAGCTTTTTATGATGACAGGGAATTAAAGTAAGTAGTTTGGGGTAAAATCGTACTTCGTAGATGTTAATTTATTTTGAAGTATATAATGAATTTTCAGGGTACTTTATTAGAAAAAAATATATTTTAAATAGTTGTATGTATTTTGTTACACTTAAAATTTTATACTTGAAGATTTTAATGAACACTGAACTATACCCGAATTACTAATTCAGGAATAAAAAATAAAATAATTTTTCAGGATTGTGTCCAACAAATTTGACAGTTTTTGTCAAACAAAAAAGTACGTAGATCTACGAACTTTTCACATGCAATTTTTACTAAATCTACGTACTAATCTAGTCTACGTCATTTTCAAAATCTGGGCTGGCAACACCGCATGGGCTACCTTGGCAACAGATTATAACGCTTAAATAACACGTCCGGATAAGTAAAGTATCGCCATCTGTTATTCTCTAACAGTACTAAATGAAAATTAAAATACTACCAAATACAAAATACGTTCCAAGTATGGTATTTATAGGCGTTTTGGATACTTGTCAATTTTGTCGGATTATGGTACTTGACTATTTGTTCTAAGATTGATGACCCTGCTCTTTTTCAATGATTTTTGGATTTTTATTTTTTAGAGGTTAGTATTTCTGTCAATTTGATAATTTCTAAATTCACATTGACAATTAGACCATACAGTAACCTCTACACCTTCCGACGTTGTATATCTATCTTTTGTCGGGAAAATGAAATCTTCCGAAATCCGACCGTTCCAATATAAACAAACAATCAGTAATGTTGCCAAGTGTACTATTTAACAGTAAATCTATATTTGGATCAATTCTTCTAAATTGTTGGTTTTATTGGTGGAAACCTCCAAATCTACAATATTTTGTCGAATTTATTATGGTCAAAGGTAAATTATTGAGAAAAATCACAATCAGAAGAAAGTTTTGAGACAAGTATAAATTAAAAATTTAAAAAACCCCCAACATTCGCCATTTTGTGGCGGTGGCCATCTTAGATTTGCATAGTGCTATTCTACTAGTCAAGCCCTTTCATTTGATACCCATATTGAGGGAGTTGTGAAAAAATATGTAATCCACCATTTTGTAGTGGCGGCCATCTTGCATTGATTTTCATCAAATATAGCTAACAACATTTTTGACTAATTCACCTTTCAAACAAAAAAAACCGCATTCAAATCGGTCCACCCGTTTGAGCGCCACAGGGGAACAGACAGACACAAACACACACACGTCAAACATAAAACACCCCGTCGTTTTTGCGTCAGGGGTTAAAAAATCAATTATGTTAAAAATACTTAAATGATTTTTGTTCGATCCTCTTTTTTTATAAATCATGGGATCTTACCGCCTAAACTAATAGAATTAATGACATTTTTTTCGGATAAATGTTTCCAACTACACTACAGATCTTCCTATTTAAAATATCCGACGATCGGATGGGTTCGTGCTTTCTGAAAGTTGGAATAGTCAGACTATAAGTAGCCCATTACATTATCTGACCATCAGATCCTCAAAAAAGATCGTTTATCAGGAGATGTGTAGGTTGTTTGGAATCATTCTTCCAACAAAACGTCAATTCGTCACTTATGCTACTAGTTGGCGCAAAATAAAGATATAAATACTTGCGCATTCTTTCCAGTCAATATTATAATATATACAATATACATATTATGTATCTATATATATATAAATCAATGCCACTTTTCGTTGTAATTTTGTAACTCAAGAACGTCCGACCAAAGAAAATCCGTCCGAGTCCGAAAAAAGAATCCAAACCAAATGTTTAGGCTTTGTTCGGACTATTTAATATCTGGCTTATGTGAAGTTTGCACAAAATCGGTCGAGCAGTTCTTCATTTATCACATTTACATGTACCGGGTAGGTACAGGTAACTTATCGGGTACAGTAACTTATTGGTATGTGGCGCTGATGTCGGTATGTCACCGGGCAGGACGACGTATGCCAGGTCCGCTAGTATATATATATTATATAAAATCTATACTATCTATACTAACTAATAAATAAAATTGAAGTGTCTGTCTGTAATTTCGAAATAACTACCACATATTAAGCTCATATGGTTATTCGAACGATACCATAACCGAATCACACGTTTTTAAAATTTTTGTCTGTCTGTCTGTTTGAACGGGCTAATCTTCGGAACGGCTGAACCGATTTTGACGGGACTTTCACAGACAAGTAGAGGATTAACCAAGGAGTAACATAGGCTACTTTTTTAACCGACTTTCAAAAAAGGAGTTGTGTTGAAATCGGTAAGTACCTATGTTTAAAAAACGTCCTGATAGGTATTTTCGCTGCGCGCGACGGCCGACGCTCGCGCTGCACGGAACTCCCCACGCCGCGCGCCCCTGCGCCCGCCGTACGCAGTACCGCGGTACGCCGCCGCGCGGTGGGCGGGTGCGGTAAAGAGGGTGCATGCTCCAATCCAATCTCCATTTCGAACGAGGGAGCTAATGCGTGCGGATGTGTCCTGCGTTTGTTGCGTGCGTTTTCGTAATTTTTATTTTGAATCGGAGATTTTGTTTTTATTAGGGGTTATGATGTTTTTTATTTCTTTAGTTTGTCGTATGTATGTCGAAGGCAGGGTCACTGCCAACCACGCCAACGGGCCAGTCAAAACTACTGAACAGATTTGGCTGAAATTTTGAATGGAGAAAAAATGTCATATGTAAGTATAAAAGTTGGAAAAGGGAGCGGGAACGGGAACCAGGATCCCTCAGGATTTGTGAAAAACCGAAATTCACGCAGGCGAAGCCGCGGGCAAAAGCTAGTATTAAATATATACAACAATATATAACAAGTAATATATTGACAGGGAATGGAAAGAATGCGCAAGTAGATCGCGTCGTTTCATTAATAGTGGGAAAATTCCGGGGAACGCACAAAAGCCATTTAATACAATTTAAATACGATTGATTTTTCTGTTTGATTGTCTTTGAATTTGTTTCCAAAATTATCTACCAATTGTGATTTTTTTAAAGAAAATTGCAAAATTTTAAAACATTGAAAAATTGTTAAGGATCTGGATCAGGTAGATTTGGAAGATTTCACCAAAGAAACCAGTGGATCAGAAGTTCATCAAATTGATCAAAATCAGGCAGATATACTGCTAAATCGGTAGACTTTGCAAACTTGTTTTGATGGATACGTCGGAAGGTATAGCGAGTAAGTTTCCAGCAAAGAAAATCAGGCGGACGGATGGTCTGGAAGCTACTTATCAAGATTAATTTCACTACAAGCTTGCCAACTTCTAAACAAAATGTCTTGTCTATGATAAGATTTGACATTGACTTGACAACTATATCAATAAAATAGGTAACCAAATTAACGGTGAAAACTTGTAGAATGGTATTTTGCAATTTTTAATTTTTATAATTAAATAAAGGCGAATTAGTTGATTAACCCTTCACGCGCGATCTGGGTCTCCGGATGAAAAAAACTCAAGTGCTGGTCATGGTACGGCGCCCTTGAAATGCGACACGCGCCACTTGACACTCGACTCGATCTTATCGTATTTTACGACTTACACTTAAACAAAGCTCTACAATGCTTATATTTTCAGAAAGCTAATGAAATAAACTAACTGACTAACACAAAATAAACACGTTTTGTTTATATTTCAAGCGGAAATATGAGCTTGTTCTTAGAAGAATTGAAAAATTAACTACTTTTGTAGAAAAGATGGAATATATTAGCTACCGAATGTCATTTTCACTGAAAAACATTTTTTTATTAGATTATGCATATAATTCCCTAAACAAATTGGTAATCTTTATGAATATTGTAAATATAAAACTACAACTATTTGAAATCGCAAAAAATTCGCGACGGAAACAATTCGCGCGGGCTGACTAACGGTTTTTTCGAAACGGTCCTGTGTCATAATTATAAGATATATCTTAGCAAATTTTCATTTGAAATATCAGTAATTTACATATATTGAATATCACGACAAAACTGTATCGTATTATCGCAATAAAAAAATCACAAAAAAAAAACATGGAAAATGGAAAGTCGGATAAATTATAGGTTTTTCTTTTTTTTGTATTCGAATTATTCAAAAACTAAAGCATGGATTCTTGTACGGTTTCTTTTAAATATAAGAAAGATGTATAAAGAATTGATAACGTACCCATTGTTTAACTACTTCGAAGGATTACACAAACAAAAGACACTCGAAAGTCAACATGTGGTCGAGACCGCCGACAGCGCACGAAACCCGAAACTCGAATGGTGTTTACAGAATGAGTATTGTTTTATTATGTTGGCAATTTTGTTGAGTGAAATGGCTATTTCGTTCTCATTCTTTTGGTATACGATACAAACCATTCTGATATTAATAATTTTAACTATAAGGTCTAAACTAGGATAACATAGTCTTGTCGAGCCGGGGCGACAGCCGCACGAGACGGAGACATGTTTTTGTCAGGGACTGAATAACCGGAATTTAATGGTAGTTTTATTTAGCGGTAATGGGCCTACCCTTTTAATAAAAGTACCGAATTGTTTAAATACCTATAATTTCGGTACCTCTTTATTTCTGTACCTTTATATTTCAGTTTACCGGTACCGAAATAAAATTTCGGTACCGAAATAAAATTTCGGTACCGCTATTTATATCGATATTTTTATCTAATAAGGCTTTACTTTGATGTGCCGTTGAATGAATCCCACCACTTCGGCATTCTATATTCTTTAATATTCTTATTTTTAGATTAAAATTAGCATTTGGAATTTCTTAAAATCCTTACGTTTTAACAAACACAGGAACCGACGGGAAGCGGGAGACGCGCGGCGCGCGGCACGTGGTCAAATTCTTCACCCCCGCGCGCGCACCTTTTCGTATTTTTTCGGTACCGAAATCGCAAAGCGGTTAAATAAAGGTATCTTTTATAAAGGTTGAGATTTCGGTACCTATTTTGTACCGGTATGATAACGGTGGTATGTACCGGTATGCTCTACCGCTTTCAGTCCCTGGTTTTTGTCGAGCCGGCGCGACAGCAGCTTTTCAAGGGTTAAGTACCTTCTTCGGTTATGTTAAAATGTTGTGTTTAAGCAGTGGGTATAGAATTAAATAATTGTTTAAAGAGTGTGTGTTAAGTTAATACATTTAACTTTCGTAGTTGTAAACTTTATCATTACATAGTTTATCTACGAAGCTACGGAGGAACTGGATATGGAAAGTTATAAGTATGGTGTGTATTGTATATTTATAAATTGGATTGAAATATTTTTATAGGTAGTCAAGTTGGCGACCTATTAGAGGTACACAAAAAAGTCTGCAAATAATACTCCGATGTGCGTTGTTATGAACTTATGACGTGAATATCAACTAATCAAGGCCGTGCTACTCGTACCTGGCACATACGCGTTACCTACCTACCCACTGCGTAAAGCACAATGCACATGTGTCTCCACTCTCCAGTGGGTGGATATCTGTTTTATCAATTGTTTATCGCGAACATCCGCCTAACTGCGCGTTTCTATCAGCTGTGACTATTGTTCACTGAATACTGACAGTTTCAGTTCAGTTTCGAAGCGACGATCGTCGCTCGTAACTCCTTATTGGTCTTCACATTGTGGTGCGAAATTACGCATAGCTTAGTCCTTACTATTGTGTTAAGTATAATTATTACTTGGAAGTCAAGTGGATTTTCAGGTCAGAATCAGTGAATCAGAATTATTGTTTTGGAAAATATCTATCTTATATTCCTTGACGCTCATTGTTAAATAGTGTAATGTAGTTTGTAGTGATTTCTACATAAACATAATATATATAATCAAGTGAAATGATTTTATGATTGTAGTGTAATTTAAAATTCGAAAAAACTAGTTTTTTACAGATAATGTAATTTTTTAAAAGTATATTACTAACAAAGCTCTCCATGCAGGTATGAAGGGTCCTACTAGGGCTGCTCCTGGTGTACCTGGTATGGCAGTGAACAGATACTCGCCTATCACCAATTGGAATGATGATCCCTTTGGAGCTGACGTATTTGAGCCAACGCCACAGTTCGGACAAAAGAAGAAGCCCCCGCCCAGACCACCACCACCAAAAGTGTCCAAGCAACCAGAACTGCCAGCGAAGCCTTCACACTTTATACGCAAGCCTACAGTACTAACATCCCTCCTATCAAGAAAGAGCAAAACCACAGTGAATCATCAAAGTGCAACCAATCAAACGTTTACAGATCTAGGTATCGAAGTGGACTCTAATAGAATGTTTCCTAAATGTGAACGTGTTAATATTCAAACGGGGACTCTTATAGATTTGTCTTCACCACCCAGTTCACCCACATTCACAACTAGGTCTAGTAGTGATGGTGTGAGTGTTGATAGTTTTGGATCAGATGCTACGACGTCAACAAATCACCACAATGCATTTGGTGGGAGTAGTGCTTCCCAAGCAGAGAGTGGGTTCGAAGACGACTTTGATCTCTTCCTGCATTCACGTAAACCTTTAAGCAAGGAGGATACGTTAGATGATTTCTCAACAGTTGACCCGTTCTCACCCGTTTCGAAGCCTTCGTTACCAAAGAAACCGATGATAAATGCAGATGCTTTCGAGACATTGAGCAATGCTAGCAGCCATTATTCAATTGCACCTTTAAAAGGACCCACAATAATTCGTGCTAAACCAGCGAGGCCTAAGCCACCGGATAACTCTGCCTTACTCAAGAGTACATTTGGAAGCAATTTCCAAATAACATCTATGAGCGTTAATACAACAGCACCCATACAGAAAATTAGTAATGGCTTCGAAGATATTGTGGTGAGTAATATTACTTTATATAAGGTATATAAAGACTTCTGAAGACTAAACAAACTGTCAATTATAGTTTGACCAATCTTTTTTGTGATAGTGGATTCACACAGTTTGATTTTAGTTTACAACATTAACAAACAAACAAAGTTAAAAGACTTACTGTAATTGAATCAACTTTTGTTGCTTTTATTTGATTGAAATCTGTTCAGACGGTCAAATAGCATGCGATTTAGCAGTTGATCAACTAAAATCGAACTGTGTCAACCCAAAATAAAAAATCAGTCTATTGACAAATAATTTTGCCCAGTTTGGAAAGTTCTAAACTGGGCAAAATGATTTCAAGTTTTTTTTTCAAGACTTAGTTGTCATAATAACAATACATAATATATTCATAAGTCATAACTAGTTTTTCGAACTTCTAAAGCGAAATAATTCAATTACATCATTCACATTTGAAGATTTGAATACATTAATTATGAAAATTAGTGTACATAAGCATATGTTTTAAGATGATTCTACAGAATAGGCAATTTTGTGTACAATGGTAATTAGTAATTCTGTGTTACACAGTCTGTAAACTAAATGATGCATCTAAAAATCGTGCTACCCTGTTTGCAAGGATAGTATTGCATTTAGTCAATTTAATTTAGTTTTAGTTTAGTGTAGTTTTAGTTTAGTTATTGTGTACAACAGAATTATAAGGTATTCATTGGAATTTTTTTTGAATAAGTAATTTCATAATTTATCTAGGTATATTATCTAAAATATAGGAGTAAGCTAAAACACAAATGCCTTCATCATCTGATTGTTATATACTTATGAGCTGCCATTTTAGATATATTATGTTTATTATCACAGCTTATACCTGATTCCATCCAATAATGCCTGGCTGTTTGTAAGTTATGTTTTCTTATAAAATGTCCCTTTGCAGGACTCAAAGCCATTCAGTTGGGATCACGAAGAATCACCAGAGAGAGAGTCCACACCCCCCATGCCAACCATCCCACCACCACCACCGCCAGAAATCATAGACGATGATTTACCAGTGGTGTGGCCAGAAGACCAAGAGTTCGACTTAGCAGATACGTCAGATGACGATGATGAACCGTACGCAATTGCGCTGTTCGACTATTTCACAAACCATCCTGGCGATTTATGTTTTAATGTGAGTATATCTATTCAAAAATCTTTCTTTACAGAACACGAAAAATGTACATTTTTGCTGGTTTCATGTGCCAACGTTTTGCTTGTTTATCCTGCAGTTTCTTGTATTACAAATCGTACGCGTCCATTTATCATGAAGACTTGCGCTGCTATATTTCAGGCTTTAGGAACATAGAACTCAATTACCGTGCCGCATATTTTATTGTGCACCCACAGAAACTTAACAATGATGCCCATAGTAATTGTTTCTGTTACGGTTGTTACCTCAAAGACAAAAAATGAAAGCGGCTCTGTTGTTATCATTGTATGTATATTAGCTCATGTCCTCAGCTTCTTTCACGTGGATTAGGTAATTTTAAATCCCGTGAGATCTCTGATTTTGTGGGATACAAAATATCCTACGATCGTAATAAATCGTCAAGTTCGGTTTCGGTTCAGTGTGAAAAGGTAACACAGACACACACTTTCGTATTTATTTATAGTATTAGTATGGATGTAGTTCAGATGTTCCAGACATATATAATTATGATATACATATATTAAATTTGAGACTTCTTGATACAGACAAAATGGATTTAAGCTGATCACAGTTTGCAGCATGAGCCGCACGCGTTGAACGCATTTTTCTGTATACATACTGAATAAATGCAGATACTGTTGCTGACGTGCCGCATTTTTTGATAGTAGGAGATCCCACCTTAGAAATTTCTACCCTCATCTGTTATTTAAACGAATTATATGTCAAATGAAAGATTATTTTATTCTTAATCGAACCGTATTTGGTTGCCTGGTCAAAAGTGGTGCTAAATCATGGTTGCCTGGATTTTAAGATATAAAATGTTCGGTGCGAGTGTTGAAAGTGACAGAAAAGTGTTGCGCGCGCAATTTCATTTGACAGACAAAGATGCAGTGAGGCAGGCGTGCACTCGGCAGGTGCTTAGTCTATACATAGATTAAAACCATAGACTTTCTGTGCCTGTCCATTAAAGATATTTACAAAAAAATAAGTGAGTGACGTAAGGGATAAGTAATAAAACGTAAAAAAGCTGTTTTTGAAAATTTTGTCTGATTGTCTGTATGTTTGTGCATGTATTACGCAAAAACTACTGAATGGATTGAAATGAAACTTGGCATGATTTAAGTTCATACTACATAATAGCATATAGGATACTTCTTATCCCGAAATTCAGCACAGTTCCCTTGGAAGAGGGGATGAAAGTCAAAATGTGAATTTCGGGATAAAAGGTATCCTATATGCTATTATGTAGTATGAACTTAAATCATGCCAAGTTTCATTTCAATCCATTCAGTAGTTTTTGCGTAATACATGCACAAACATACAGACAAACAGACAAAATTTTCAAAAACAGCTTTTTTACGTTTTATTACTTATCCCTTACGTCACTCACTTATTTTTTTGTAAATATCTTTAATGGACAGGCACAGAAAGTCTATGGTTTTAATCTATGTATAGACTAAGCACCTGCCGAGTGCACGCCTGCCTCACTGCATCTTTGTCTGTCAAATGAAATTGCGCGCGCAACACTTTTCTGTCACTTTCAACACTCGCACCGAACATTTTATATCTTAAAATCCAGGCAACCATGATTTAGCACCACTTTTGACCAGGCAACCAAATACGGTTCGATTAAGAATAAAATAATCTTTCATTTGACATATAATTCGTTTAAATAACAGATGAGGGTAGAAATTTCTAAGGTGGGATCCTAGACCATGAAGCATTCGATTTCTGTTGCGCGTGACGTACCTACCTCGCATTTTCAGAAGTGAAAAATGTCTCGACTGACGGATTGCAAAGTTGCAGTTTTGATCCAGTTCCATTGCAGTTGACATAAGTCGACGTTATAGTAAAATAGACTGCGAAGTTGGTCCACAGTTGCAATGCCATAATTTCAACTGCAATAGGTCTGCGTTCAAATTGCAATTTTGTTGTTGTCTCGCAATCCGTTTGTCTAGAGTCAAGACCCAATAATATTCGGCGTGTCTCGTGCGGCTCTTGTTCGGTCTCGCTAATCTGCGATCACCTTTGAATAGCATGCAATCAAGCAAATGACTGCATGCTATTCAAATGCAAGTTTAACCAGTAATTGTATTGAAAACATCTGCTGCAAAACATAATAATAATTGTGATAGTAAATAGTTCAAATAATTGAACGATTCCTAAAACCGAATACCCCTATGAAAATAAAAAATACATCATAATATGCAGAGTAGATATCACCGCAATAAGACGTCGAGAGATTGCTTTCGCTTAATATTTTTTAAACAAAATCTGGAAAGTTCAGGGTGTTTATACGGTATCGCTAAAGTCACCTGATAGTTCCGCTCTAAATATAACACCTGCAATATTTTTATAATGGCGTTAATTTCCTGAGCTGTCTGTTCAAGCGAATATGGTCCATGCGTGTATATGAAGTTTGGTTCAATTTTAAACTATTAGACATGCTATATGACGCATAGTGAATTAAACTTTATTAGTTATCTTGCATGCAAAAATACATATAGCTTCCGGCATTTATTTATCAACAACTACCATAATTAGGTTGCTTGTAAATTAGTACTGTAACATTGTCCAAACTTTGCAATAAGAAATAGACAGATAGATAGATTCTTTTACCCAGCGCGGCGTCGGGACCTTAGGGTTCCTCTATGTAGTACATTTTAATAAAAATCTTAGGTCTTTGATTATTAGGGTTCCGCGCCCAAAGGGTGAAAACGGAACCCTATTTAGTAAGACTCCGTTGTCCGTTTGTCTGTCCGTCCGTCTGTCACCAGGCTGTATCTCATGAACCATGTCAGTTGAAATTTTCACAGATGATGTATTTCTGTTGTCGCTATAACTACAAATACTAAAAAACAAAATAAAATAAATATATAAGGGGGCTCCCATACTTGTTGTATTTTGTACGTGATCTTTTTGCTCGTTTTTATAGATAATGGTACGGAACCCTTCGTGCGCGAGTCCAATTCGCACTTGGCCGGTTTTTGTCAATTCAAATGAGTCACTTCAATATTAAATAACAGGTTGAGTTATGAGGAGATTATAGTATATCATCATCATCATCAGCCCATTTCCGTCCACTGCTGGACGTAGGCCTCTCCCAGGGTGCGCCATACCGTCCGGTTCTCTGCCTTTCGCATCCAATTCCGGCCAGCGACCCTTTTAAAGTCGTCGGACCACCGAGCCGGGGTTCTTCCTACGCTGCGCTTGCCGGTTGGCGGTCTCCACTCGAGGACACGTCTGCTCCAGCGGCCATCGGTCCTCCGACAGATGTGACCTGCCCATCGCCACTTCAACGAGCTGTTCCTGCGAGCTATGTCGGTTACTTTAGTTCTTTTCCAAATAATCTCATTTCTGATTTTATCCTTCAAAGAGACTCCAAGCATAGCTCGCTCCATAGTCCGTTGAGCGACTTTGAATCTGTGGACAAGCCCCACCGTCAGTGTCCACGTCTCGGCTCCATATGTCATATATAGTATATAGTGTCAATATAAATTTCAATTGCCTATTCACCGTTTATTAACAAGGTAAAAGACACAATGAGGAAGTCGAGGTCAAAATTCCTTTAACATCTTAATGATTTCAAGTGACTCCTTCAATACCAGCATTCAGCAATAACGATGCGACCCTTAACCCTACATACCTACACTGATAATGCCTTGTTCGCATAATTGCAGTTGCACGTTTATAATCTCATTGATATTGATATTATGAGGTACATGACCGGTACATAAGGAGTTTTTCAACACACTTGCTCATAAAGTAGCTCTACGTTCACCGCAATTAGGCAGATAATTACACCAAAACTACATTCAAACTGTGACTTTTGTTTTACTATTATTCACAAGTGAATTATAGAGTTTTATTTTAAATTTATTGGTTGAGTTGGTTCCTTTGTTCTTAAAAAAGTTTCGATACAAAAAAGGTCGTATTCAATAGTACAAATAAATTAATATACCTTTTGCTTGCTCATTTCATGGAACTTCGTATTTAAATAGATAATTTCAACTTGTACGTGTTTAATAAATAAAACTTTCACTCAAATATAACTTTTGTTTTTTCTGTAATAAAGAAAACTTGAAATTCCCCATTTTGTACGTGGCTAAAACGCTATCCGCGAAAAGCCAAATAAAACAAACCTCATTCTATAGTCTATGGCCGATTGCCATTTTAAGAAGCGCGCGCATAGGAAACCTGATTAATTTTTCCCGCCATTGCAAAATGCCATAGAAAACAAACCTCATTCTATATAGTCTATGGCCGATCGCACTTATATGTGTATGCATAGGAAAACTGATTAATTTTTCCCGCCATTGTGAGAAAATTTTCATAACTCGTTTTCACTGTTGAAATTACAGTTATTTATTAATTAAAATTAAAATATCTACAAGTACTAATTATGAAGAAAATGATTTATGTTATACACCGCCCGATATATGTGAAGCCCTTAAAGTTATGGAAAGTTTACTACCTACCTGAAATATCCAAGGAAAAATATCTATTTTAGTGTTATTTTCTTCGCAAGTGTGTTGAAAAACGTCGTATGATACACGTGTGTATTGATGATTACCGTCCTCGGCTATCTTAAGACCCTCACCTAACGGCTCGGGTCTCAACATCGCCTCAGCGGTAATCACCAACATTACACACTTGTACCATAATGTACTATTATTGCGATTTTATAATACTTTATGTCATTCCGATATTTGTAATTAGTTATTACAAAACTTGATGACAAGTGTTTCTGTGGTGTAGGAAAATAATATGTAAATTAATTATTATTCCTAGTATGTTTGTTATACGTAGAAGGGAAATAGAATCATGAATCTATTACCTAATCTGAAATATCTACCGCTTGCTAGGCTATAGCGAATAATCTATCAACGTTTATCATCAGCTAATTCGTACAGCCAAAACATTCGTAAGAGCTTACAAAAGCCTATACTCTGATTTTTAATTCGGTGGAATTCTGACAGCTGTCATTGTCATTTATAGATGAGTTATTTGTATGGAAAACAGTGTTAACATCTACGAAGTACGATTTTACCCCAAATTACTTTAATTCCCTGTCAACATATAAAGCTCTAAGCCGCGTAATAATATAATATTAATCATTTCACCCTAAAATAGAAATCGCTAAGAGTGGAAACTAGAAAGTGCACACTAACAGCAATAGAAAACAAAAGAAGCACATTGAAAAAATTTATTCAAAATGGAAGTCGAATGACATTATCACCATGAAGTGTCTGTCAGGCATTTGTCATATCTACATGCGGCAGTTGATATGTATTTGCATAAGTTTTGAATTTTTTATCTTTTTTTGGGAATTGTTTTATCTTTGGTAACATTACGATACGTCTGAATTCCACGGAATTAGAAATCAGAGTATAAATCGAAAAATATATTTAAATTGAAAAGCTACTCAGGCCAAAAAATTCTAACTATTATATATATATTACTACGTCAACAAGCGACATTAATTCGTTCCCTCCGCCAATGTATAGTCGCCTACAACTTTCGCAACTTAGAAGTACGCCTAGTAGTACCTATTACGCATAGCGTTTTTCTCGCTCAATTCCCATATAGCGTTGCCCGTATACCCGTATTACTAATTCCCCGGAATTCTGACGTTTCGTAATGTTACCAGAGATAAAACAATTCCCACAAAAAAGATAAAAAATTCAAAACTGCAAATACAAATCAACTGCCTCATGTAGATATGATAAATGCCTGACAGACACTTCATGGTGATAATGTCATTCGACATCCATTTTTCAATAATTTTTTTCAATGTGCTTCTTTTGTTTTCTATTGCTGTTAGTGTGCACTTTCTAGTTTCCACTCTTAGTGTTTTCTATTTTAAGGTGAAATGAGTAATATTATTACGCGGCATATGGCTTTTTATGATGACAGGGAATTATAGTAGTTTGGGGTAAAATCGTACTTCGTAGATGTTAACCCTGTTCTCCATACAAATAACTCATCTGTAAATGACAATGACAGCTGTCAGAATTCCGGGGAATTAGTAATACGGGTATAGAATAGATAATTAAGTCACTTCGTTTGTATGAAATGTATAAAAGGTGTGTCTGTCATACTCTAGCGTTCTTACAGTTGGTGCGTTTTATTAAATCCAAGTATTACACTTTATGTAAATAAGCACACGAAACACATTGTTGAGATAAATCTGCAAAATCTAGTGCTGACTGTTTAGGGCGCTCGAATTGTTTGTTTTTCTCGTTCGTGGCTCGAAGCCAAATACCTGCCTATTTTTAGAATTCATACATTACGTGTTTCTTTTATCACATCTTCATACCAAAAGCACAAGCATAAGTTCACGGACAAAATGATCTCGCATAGCATCACTCGTATTTTTCAAAAATTCCATAAAGAATTCCCGTTTGTAAGTTATGAGTGGGTTTTTATAAGCTTGTCCGAACGGTAATTGTTATTCTTATCCCACTACGTTTACGACGTTTACTGCTGTACAATATAGTCTCTTGTCTCCATACGTGCTTGCACCGTACTTGCACCGCTTGTATCCAACGGCTTCTTGCGATCCGTCTGATGTCGTCGACAACCTAGTGGGAAGTCTGCCAACAAGCTATCCGGTTTTAGGTCGCTATTCCAGCACCTTAGGAGTAGGACCCCAACATCTATCGGATTAAATTAATTTCCTTAAGCTTAACAATTTTTTAATCTTTAACAAATAACAAATCTTTAACTGTTTAACATTTATCTATTTACCTTGTTAGGTACCAGAGACTGACTTTTTACAAAAGCTTGGTTTTCAGACATTTTGCCCTTACAGTATTTTAAAGTCAAACATTTAAGGAAATAAAATTCTTTACTAGTTATATTAAATTCTTTTTTTCATTAAAAAAAAAACGGTGGTGACACACGGACAGACAGACAGACGGACAAGGGAGTGATCTTATAAGGGTCCCTTTTTTAAAAAGGGACCCTTATAAGAAAGGTAATACCTTTTGAGGTAAGGAACCCTAAAAACAAATTATTTTTAGTTAAAACCTGTATAGGCTCCCCTGTCTCATTAATTGAATTAGAACTAATTCAGCAGGGCCGATAAGCCGATTACTTGAAGCTGTTACGTACGATACGAGATCGTACGTAACAGCTTCAAGTAATGAATATTGACAAGTTCGAACACCAGCTACACTCGTAGCTGTTAGCTAGGTAGACATGTAGGTGTGAGTAAAACCTTTCCAGTGTTATTCTAAATTTACCTCGTCCGCGCTCACGGACAAACCTGTTAGCGTTGATAACATTTATAAAGCATTTATGACAACTCATTGGGATCATTTGTTCCCGGCGTGCATTTATAAAACGCGCTAACGAACTCCATTGTTCCCGAGAATTGGTATTTATACTGACGACCTAGTTGTTCCTGGCCTGTTCTGCTGGCTGGTAACTTTTTAACCGACTTCAAAAAAGGAGGTTCTGTATTCGACTCGTATGTATGTGTGTATGTATGTTCGCGATTGTTAATGTTATCTACTTTGTCGTTTACGTGTGTGTATTTTCTCGTCGTCGTGGTCTCAACCAGTGGATTTCCATTCTTGTAGGGATTTTCACAATCCACACGGTTGTGCTCCGTGTGTCCCCCGACTGCCTTCGAGTTCTTGATGTTTTATATAGGTACCAACTAGTGAATTTCCTTTCTAACGCTTTGGGATCCAAAATGGGTCTGGTCTCCGAGGTATGCCCTTAATATGGTCATTTCAGCTTCATTACTCGTTCTATAAATCTGATTCTCTGGTCTCCGATGCCCTTAATAATATGGTCATTTCAGCTTCATCACTACATAGTATAAAACAAAGTCGCTTTCTCTGTCCCTATATCCCTATGTCCCTATGTATGTATCTATCTTGAAAACTACGCAACGGATTTTGATGCGGGTTTTTTTAATAGATAGAGTGATTCAAGAGGAAGGTTTATAAGTAGAAAAATTGGACCCGGTAGGTGGCGCTAATAGCGGGCAGGACGACGTCTGCCGGGTCCGCTAGTTAGTTCTATAAATCTGATTCTCTGGTCTCCGTTGCCCTTAATAATATGGTCATTTCAGCTTCATTAGTTCTATAAATCTGATTCTCTGGTCTCCGATGCCCTTAATAATATGGTCATTTCAGCTTCATTAGTTCTATAAATCTGATTCTCTGGTCACCGATGCCCTTAATAATATGGCCATTTCAGCTTCATTAGTTCTATAAATCTGATTCTCTGGTCTCCGATGCCCTTAATAATATGGTCATTTCAGCTTCATTAGTTCTATAAATCTGATTCTCTGGTCTCCGATGCCCTTAATAATATGGTCATTTCAGCTTCATTAGTTCTATAAATCTGATTCTCTGGTCTCCGATGCCCTTAATAATATGGTCATTTCAGCTTCATTAGTTCTATAAATCTGATTCTCTGGTCTCCGATGCCCTTCATAATATGGTCATTTCAGCTTCATTAGTTCTATAAATCTGATTCTCTGGTCTCCGATGCCCTTAATAATATGGCCATTTCAGCTTCATTAGTTCTATAAATCTGATTCTCTGGTCTCCGATGCCCTTAATAATATGGCCATTTCAGCTTCATTAGTTCTATAAATCTGATTCTCTGGTCTCCGATGCCCTTAATAATATGGTCATTTCAGCTTCATTAGTTCTATAAATCTGATTCTCTGGTCTCCGATGCCCTTAATAATATGGTCATTTCAGCTTCATTAGTTCTATAAATCTGATTCTCTGGTCTCCGATGTCCTTAATAATATGGTCATTTCAGCTTCATTAGTTTTATAAATCTGATTCTCTGGTCTCCGATGCCCTTAATAATATGGTCATTTCAGCTTCATTAGTTCTATAAATCTGATTCTCTGGTCTCCGATGCCCTTGATAATCTATACTTCTATACTAATATAATAAAGCGGAAGAGTTTGTTTGTTTGTTTGTTTGTTTGTTTGAACGCGCTAATCTCTGGAAGTACCTATCGGATTTTAAAAATTCTTTTTGCATTTGGTAGTCCAACTTCTGGGGCAGGTTATAGGCTACTTAATATCCCTAAAATCCTCCCCTAAGGGGGTAAAATGGGGGTAGAAAGTTTGTATGAAAGTCCTATGTTTTTAAAGTTACAGACCTGAAAATCGGCATTTAGATTATTAGTTTAAAATAATTAAACTCTGTATATTTTATTTTGAAAAATCTTCCCTTAAGGGTGGTAAAATAGGGGATGAAAGTTTTAATGGGAAGTTTTAATTATAATTTTGCTATTATCAACTTGAAATTTGGAAGGTAGGTTAATTCTAGAGCTTAGATATCAGCCTAGAAAATATTTCACGAAAATCCTCCCCTAAGGGGGTAAAATGGGGGTAGGAAGGTTATGTTTTTGAGGTTACAGATATGAAAATAGGCATTTAGATTAAAATTTTTAAATTATAAAAACCTGTATAAGTTATTCTGGAAAATCTCCCCTTAAGGGTGGTAAAATAGGGGATGATAGTTTTTATGAAAGTCCTATGTTTTTAAAGTTACAGACCTGAAAATCGGCATTTAGATTATGAGTTGTAATTATAAAAATCTGTATATTTTATTTTGAAAAATCTACTTTTAAAGGATGGTAAAATAGGGGATGAAAGTTTTAATGGGAACTAAAAACGATCGCAGCGCCCTCTGGCGGCCTAACTTGAAGCGATCACAGCGCCCTCTGGCGGACAAAGCCGGAAACTAAAAACGATCGCAGCGCCCTCTGGCGGCCTAACTTGAAGCGATCACAGCGCCCTCTGGCGGACAAAGCCGGAAACTAAAAACGATCGCAGCGCCCTCTGGCGGCCTAACTTGAAGCAATCACAGCGCCCTCTGGTGGTCAAAACTGGAAACTAAAAAACAATCACAGCGCCCTCTGGCGGCCTAAGCCGGAAACTTGAAGCAATAGCGGCGCCCTCTAGCTGGAAACTAAAAACAATCGCAACGCCCTCTGGCGGCCAAAACTAGAAACTAAAAAATTATCGCAGCGCCCTCTGGCGGCCAAAACTGGAAACAATTGCAGCGCCCTATTGCGGCTAAAACTGGAAACTAAAAACGATCACAGCGCCCTCTTGCGGCCAAAACTGGAAATTAAAAACGATCACAGCGCCCACTTGCGGCCAAAACTGGAAACTAAAAACGATCGCAACGCCCTCTGGCGGCCAAAACAGGAAACTAAAAACGATCGCAGCGCCCTCTGTCGGCCTAACTTGAAGCAATAGCAGCACCCTTTAGCAGCCAAAACTGAAAATTAAAAAACGTTTGCAGCGCACTGTTGCGTCCAAAACTGGAAACTAAAAACCTGAGATGTTTGGATGTTTGTTACTTTATAACGTCGTAACTTCTGAATAGATTTAGCTGAAATTTTGAATGGAGATAGATAATGCCCTGACTTAAAACATAACTACTTTTTATCCTGGAAAAATCCACAGTTCCCACGGGGTTTTTAAAAAACCTAAATCTACAGCTATAGGTAGATCACTATAGCAAACTACCTTGAAAGTAAGTATAAAGGTTGGAAAAGGGAGCGGGAACGGGAACCAGAAATCCACGATTGCCTCAGGATTTGTGAAAAACCGAAATTCACGCGGGCGAAGCCGCGGGGAAAAGCTAGTCTATAATATAATAAAACTGTAACAGATCCAATTCTGTACATTGAAGATATTTTGAAATTTTTTATTGGAGGGCACTCTATAATCGATACTGAAGCCAAAACTGCAATTTTTTTCATTTTTGTCTGTCTGTCTGTCTGTCTTTCTGTCTGTCTGTCTGTCTGTCTGTCTGTCTGTCTGTATCTTGGCCGCGCATCACGCCGAAACTACTGAATGGATTCGAACGAAACTTGGTACGATTTGAGTTTATACTCCGAGGTAGGACATAGAATACTTTTTATCCCGAAATTCATCACGGTTCCCTTGGGAGAGGGGATGAAAGTTAAAACGTGTATTTAGCTGTAATTCATTAACGCGTTGTTCGATTTTACTCATTCTTTTTTTGTTAGAAAGGTAATACTTTATGTATTGACCCGTAAATATTTCAAGGTCATAGGTTTTTTAGTTTAGAAATGACAGACATTACAATCCTCAGTATTGGATTCAAATAACTTGGGACCCGGATCTTTGAACGTACGGCTTATTTTAAACTGGTGTGCATTTAAATTTATGTTTGTCGGTCTGTCTATTTATTCCAGCTAATCTCCGAAACGGCTGGATCGATTTTAATGGAACTTTCAATGCTATAAGGAGTAACTTAGGCTACATTTAATTTAGGTACCTACATAAAAGAATTATGGGATCCGATCCGATCCTATATAAAACCTATAAACACGCGAACGAAGTCGCGGGGGTCAGCTAGTATCTTAATAATATGGTCATTTCAGCTTCATCACTACATAGTATAAAACAAAGTCGCTTTCTCTGTCCCTATGTCCCTATGTATGCTTAAATCTTTAAAACTACGCAACGGATTTTGATGCGGTTTTTTTAATAGATAGAGGAAGAGTTCAATAGGAAGGTTTGTAAGTAGAAAAATTGGACCCGGTAGGTGGCGCTAATAGCGGGCAGGACGACGTCTGCCGGGTCCGCTAGTTAGTTCTATAAATCTGATTCTCTGGTCTCCGATGCCCGTAATAATATGGTCATTTCAGCTTCATTACTCGCTCTATAAATCTGGTTATTCTACGGATCGTTTCATCGTAAGCGTAAGTCTAAGTATCTAAGCGTAAATCGTATGCTGAGATTATTATTCATACGACTGGTAGCCATACATAAAAAGTGAAGAAGTTAGAAAAAAGTAGGTATTTGTTTGTGAACAACGGACATATTATTATTTATGTAGGTATATCTGATGTATTTTTATAATCTTATGTTATGTTAACGTATAGGTCACGAACAAACATATTATCGTCTGGTATTTATTTTGATAACTACGGCTTTCTGTAGGAATACGTTTTTCGTGCGTTGAAAGTAGATAAACATCTTGAGGAGACATTTATAATATTCTAGAAACGTCGGAGATCCATTTACTTTTTATAAGCTTTTTATTACCTAGCTTGAATTGTTAATATTATGTTGTGTTTCCGTCGAATTTTAATTTCTACATTCTTGCGCCCAAAAGCCTTAAACAATGATTTTGTAGGTGGTTACTATACTTACCTATTTTCATATTGATAGCGTCGATTGGCAAATATGTATTCAGCTATTTATTTAATTCAACGTAAATTGCTGACGTCAGGTAATCGGACCCGGCGCTTGCAATCGCGTGACGTATTCCACGGTTTTGTGTTTCTGTTTGCATGATTATTTTATTGTTTTCCACGCACTATCTGGGACGTAGGCGATTTGTCTGTTATTTCGTGATATCATAAAAATTCCATACGCAATATCTGTAGCGGACAGGAAAACGATATGGACTTGCGGCTTGCACCAGCCGGTTATTGTTTTTTAAACAACAATTTATATAGGTATTTCCAAGCTTTGTTTTTGTGGCAATTTCTGTAAAAGTTATTTGAGATCTCTGTCTTCCTCGGACACAGGTGCACTATGTAGTCGTAACAATTAATACGAGTTAGCTCGCAGCAATGAAAGATATGTATATTTCGAGAATCGAAACAATAGATATACCTACCTTATTCCAGAGTAATGGACCTAAAGTGTCTTGTTTTCTTATTTCGCACCGCTTTAAACCACACAGCTTATGTCCATCTTACTTTGATGTTATTAGTAAGTTATTTGGGTAGGGTTCCGTACCCAAAGGGTAAAGTGGGACCCTATTACTAAGACTCCGCTGTCCGTCTGTCTGTCCGTCAGTCACCAGGCTGTATCTCATGAACCGTGATAGTTAGACAGTTGAAATTTTCACAGATGATGTATTTCTGTTGCCACTATAACAACAAATGCTAAAAAACAGAATAAAATAAATATTTAAGGGACATACAATAGACATGATTTTTTGCCATTTTTATAGATAATGGTACGGAACCCTTCGTGCGCGAGTCCCGACTCGCACTTGGCCGGTTTTATGTTACGATATTCGAAATCTATCAACTTTGTCGAGATGTGCAAAATATTCCTAACCCAATGATTATACCTATGTAGGTATAACCCGCGGCACGTACATCGAACACTGAAGGAGAGTGGAGGGGGTAAGCGATTGTATTACGTGCGTGACAGTTCCCATACGCAGCTATCCCCTCCACGTTTCGTTCATTGTTCGATGTACGTGCCGCGGGTTACACTCGTATAGGAGAGGCGGAAAACCAATTTCAAAAGCCTGCAGCAAGTAGTGATTGAGTAAGACCCTGCGCTTCAAGTTATTTATTACTCAGTAAGTTCCAATATTACGTGGGACTGTTGCGTAGGGTGCGTTATGATAACTTATCAAATTGAGGTTACTTGTAACGACACCAACTTGGCCTAGCATGTCAACCGTGCTACTTAATAAATTACTAAAACCGCCAAGCCCGAACATTGTTTAATGTCATGTTCGTATTATGGCACATGTAAAGTAGCTTATATAGAGCTATTCATATTTGTCCAAGGACTCGTATGGCATGACAGGATAGGTATGGCAGTGAAAATTCTGTCTTCCATTATTTTCAAAGACTACGTTATACAGAATTATGGTCTGAATTGTTATTGAACAAATCTTGTTGTTAAATTAAAATGTGAACTGAAACTATTTTATCGATAACTAAGTAACTGCTGAATTACAGTGGTATTGCAGTTGACGTATTATATTTCGCAACAACCTCAGCAGTCTAACCTACATCTAGCTCAATGAGCTCTCGTAATCTTATTTTTTTTCTTTTGCAATTGTTAGGGTTTAGTCATTTATACTAATTGTTGTAATAATATAAATATTAAGATACTATAGCGCGATTTGTTGGCGCATAGTTTAAAGATAAACGAGCTACATATTTGGCTGTATGTTTATTAATTGTTTTGTCTTGTGGGAGGCTTCAGCCGCGGCTAGTTACCACCCTACCGGAAAGCCGTGCCGCCAAGCGATTTAGCGGTTTACGATGTCGCGTAGAAACCCATCAGGGATATGAGTTTAATAAAAACTTACCCACCTTAGAATGCATCGTCATTTACCATTCGGTGAGATCGCAATCAAGGGCTAAGTTATAGATGATTAAAAAAAAAATGTTCTTTTTCTGGTAATTGTGCTAATTCCATGTAGTACCTACAAATCTACATATAAATTATAAAATTATTGCCATCCTTTTATTAATGTCTGCCGAAAAGATATGGCACTGTCTTTAGAGCTGTCGATTAAGTCGCAAAACGGAATTAGAATTATCTTGTAAGGAAACTTAGTCCGCAGACTGAACCCACTCCATAACAGCAATAGCAAAGTCATACAATGAAGCGTTCTAGTACTACGATGGATCGTCGAGGACTGAGCCAGTTTGTCGTATAGAAATGCCACCAAAATAACTCAATTGCGGACAAAACGTTTATTTTATGCCAACCCTAGGTTCTTCAAGATGTTTCGAATGAGCACATGAAATTATTGCGATTAGCAAAAAATAGTACCTAAACCACGTTTATGCAAGACAAAACGTGACTTGTTTATTTGCAGGTTTTTATTTTTCTGGTAACTTCTGAATATAATCTAAAAATAACCTTTATTTAGGTACCTACCTACCAAAATACTGGCTCAAAATTTTATGTTTTCTTACGAATTTAAGGCACACTTTTAATGCATTGGTAAGTGCAGGAATAGGTAGCTAGGTTGACGGAAATGTCATCCATTCGAATTATTTATTTAACCCTGACATTTAGGTATGATATAAAATTCTGAGATGAGGTGTTTAGGTTAATAAATGTTATTGAATATCTCTACCACATAGTAACACATGCATACTAAAACGCACATAGAACTAATTATTCATGCAATAAAAAATTTCTTAACTAAATCTATACTATCTATACTAATATAATAAAGCGGAAGAGTTTGTTTGTTTGAACGCGCTAATCTCAGGAACTACTGGACCGATTTTACTTATCTATACTAATAAATAATATAATAAAGCGGAAGAGTTTGTTTGTTTGAACGCGCTAATCTCAGGAACTACTGGACCGATTTTACTTATCTATACTAATAAATAATAATATAATAAAGCGGAAGAGTTTGTTTGTTTGAACGCGCTAATCTCAGGAACTACTGGACCGATTTTACTTATCTATAAAATAAAATTGAAGTGTCTGTCTGTAATATCGAAATAACTACCTCATATTAAGCTCATATGGTTATTTGAACGATACTATAACCGAATCACGTTTTTAAAATTTTTGTCTGTCTGTCTGTTTGAACGGGCTAATCTTTGGAACGGCTGAACCGATTTTGACGGGACTTTCACATACAAGTAAAGAATTAACCAGGGAGTAACATAGGCTACTTTTTTAACCGACTTTCAAAAAAGGAGTTGTGTTTTTCTACCTATGTACACCGATATCTCCGAGATTTCTGAACCGATTTGCGTAATTTTTTTTTAATCGATAGAGAAACATTGCGACACTGTCCTACAAAAAACTTGGATTCCAACTCCTCAATCCTGATGCTGTAGGGGATCTGATCCCCAACACTAATGGGATTTAGGCACTGTCGGTTATTTAAATTGATATTGGGGATACCAATTAAAGACTTTATTGTTGAATGACCTCGAGTAGGTACATGTCCAACTCCTCAACCCTGATGCTGTAAGGAATTGCATTCCGAAATCGTAAGGATCCCACGGAATTTTTCCGTTTTGTGGACGGGTTACTACTTACTACAGATAGGCTACTTTTTGTTCTGGAAAATCAAAGTTCCCACGAGATTTTTACAAACCACACGGGCGAAGCCGTGGGCATCATCTAGTTAATATAATAAAGCTGAAGAGTTTGTTTGTTTGAACGCGCTAATCTCAGGAACTACTGGACCGATTTCAAAATTCTTTCACCGTTGGATATGTACGTGATCCTTGAGTGCTATTGGCTATATATGTACCTACCACGGGCGAAGCCGGGGCGGACCACTAGTCCTTAATAACCCGATTAATATTTTTGATTACAGGCGAATTCCAAGATTTATCTGCTGAGGCGGGAAAACGAGGAATGGATGTACGGGAGATTGCGTAGAGGTGCTCAAGAGGAGGAGGGTCTTTTCCCGTCTAACTACGTCGAGGTGAAGGTGCCGCTTCCCCGCGAGGGGCCCGCGCACATTGGCCGCGCGACCGCCTTGTACGACTTCGAGCCGGTGCAGTCGGGCGACCTACGGTTCAGTGTAGGCGACAAGATCACCGTGCTATCGAAAATCAACCAGGAGTGGTACTTCGGTGAATGCAACGGCTCGAAGGGACAGTTTCCAGTCAATTATGTCCAGATGAGTTAGTCTTTAGGATTTTGTTAGCATAATAACTTAGCAGAAATTCGTCATGGAATGGCGATTCAGTCAATGCATCACCGCAATGTGAAAAATGGGCGTTCATTGCATAGGCAGTAATATGATCTTGAAAATGTGCTGTCAGCCCGTCCATACGGTTTCTATAAAATACAGTGCCGTACCAATTTTCGTGTCAGGAACTATGTGGTATGTGCGTAATTCTCGACTATAGTTGGAACATTACAAACGTGCGAACTGAGTCATAAATCATTTTTGTCGGACTTCTCGCTCGCTCTTACAGGCCTTATGGAACTGGAACCCGTTTCTCTGGTGTTGTGTGTAACAGTAAAAAGGATTTGTCGACAGTCGATTATCATACATCGACAGGTTATAAAGAGCGAGGGAGAGGCCTCACAACCTATAATCGTAATTTAATATGTCTCAGTTCGCACGTTTGTAATGTCCCAACTATAGTGCCTGGGGGTTGGTATAAGAAGCAAGTAGGGTTAGTAGGAGAACGCGCGTTTTTGAATGATGAGAAAAAATCTCACACATAAAAATATGATCAATGAATAGTGGGTTTCAAAGCAGTAATTTCGATCTAAGAGCGTTTTCATAGGTATGCGTTTTATACTGTACATATCTCTGATAAGGCTCTTTAAGGTTCGACAAAGTATTTAGCTCCGTCGCGTTCGCCTATTTGACAAGTCCTGTTAGTCAATATTTGCCCGCCCTACCTGCCCGGGGTTTCATACAAAACTTTTGCAATCGAAGCTCGTGCCGGCCACAACTTACGAAAGTCCATAACTCTCGAAATAGATATAGATAAGCCTTAGGTAATTATTGTAGGTGCGATCGATTAATTATACGACATTGAATGAATTCGGCCATGTTCGTCTTTAGTCCAATAAAATGATGAGATGTAAAAATTTAAATAATATCACTAAGTCATTTCAAATTATAATTATTATACAAATGGCCTCCGCACACCATCAAGTACTATATCGTCTGATTTGCACGAAGGCTTGGTGTTCAATCGGCCAATCGTCTAATGTGTGCTTGTCATACAAACTGACATCACACAATCAAGTTCAATTGATTAAGCCGGTACGGATCAAAGTGGACTATTTGCTTGACGGTGTGTAGCCTGCATAACGAAATATGTAAAGAAAATCCATCCATTGAATTAATCAATTGTTAATTTATAACATGTGATGTGTATTGGAAATGGTACGAAGACTGATCCTTTTCGAATTTTGTACTTTTCTAAATTCTAACATGAACTGTATGTAGGTGTTGTCATATTTAACATAAGCTTTTGCGGTCATCCGATAATAACCTTTTGGTGGATTGCGATAGTTCTTTTTTGTAAAATTCAAGCTGTAATACTTTTGTGCAATACTGAACTTCTATAATTATAAGAATTAAGGTGTAAAATATGTTTTGTGTAAAGATCTACAGAATCTTTGAGCCATTGATATGCGTACAATAAAGATACTCCGCCGACATGTCCACATTTTTTATGGTAATAAATTGTTACAAAAGTTTTATGCCCTAACATAATAATTTATTAACGATGTTCGGGGACTTTAATTACATAATTTGCAGATTAAACTTTTTTTGCCATAGTAACTGTAAGTGTCCTGAAATAACTAGCTTTATTACCATTTGACCTTAATGAACGAACGGCAACAAGCGAAACTATAATTAAATTAAACAATTGTATTCAATTGATATGGTGTAAATATTATAAATGTTTTGCTTGTATTATGTATTTATAATGTATTAAATATGTCTTATGATATTATTTTTTGTTACGGTTGTGTGATGCTCGAAAGATCTGAAAATACTTTTTTATTTTTTAACATAATATATATTTGAAATGTTATTTGCATTGGTTTATTGTTTCACATATACTTGTTATATTATTATCCAAAATATAATATAATGCTTATGATCCCGACAATTCTTGATTTAATATTATGTGGACTCATAAGTTATTATTCTCATAACCAACAGCCGAGTGTTCGACTTGAATTCTCTCCTTTTTACAATATATGTATATTACGTATTAAGAATTATTAGGCAGCTAAGCCCAGCACAATCTGCAACTGCATGAAATCGCCGACAGCGAGGAGAAAAATGTATTGTTTCAGACAAAAAGCTTCTAGATTATAACTAAATACTGTGTCCAAAATCAGTTTATCTATATTTTGTATGATTTGTTACAATACATATTGTGAATATTTTGTATTGTGTAAAAAAATGTTTATTTCCTTTCCCTAATATATAGCCAAAGGCTTCTATTTTCTTAATTTATTCTCAACATCGGTAAAACTTTATATTTAATGAATCATAATATGTGCCTACGTATTTTTTTATAAGTTTTTTTCGTGTCATTTATTTTTAAGTAGTTTTTTATTTTGGTGGGACCATAATATTAAGTGCCTTAAGTATTCTGAGCGTTAATTAATAAATAATGTACATCAAATTATTTATAATAAAATTAACATTGAATATAGCTATTTTTTCTTAACCACATTCAAAACAAATTCCTACCTTTCCTTCAGAATTACGACAAAAGCAGTTTTTTTTAATATTTCTGGATACCTATATTGAGACTACGTAGCCGTGCTAATTGAGTCCGTACCATGACTTCCCGTTGTAAAATCGATAACCACCGCATACAAAAATATAGGCTGAAAGGAAAATTGATGCGTAGGATATGTCTTCATATAAAATAGCCAATTTCAATACATACAAGTATAAATTAAAAATTTAAAACCCCCGACATTCGCCATTTTGTGGTGGCGGCCATCTTGGATTTTCATAGTGCTATTCTACTAGTCAAGCCCTTTCATTTGATACCCATATTAAGGGAGTTGTGAAAAATATGCAATCCGCCATTTTGTAGCGGCGGCCATCTTGGATCGATTTTCATCAAACATAGCTAACAACACTCGACTAAATCACCTTTCAAACAAAAAAAAAACCGCATTCAAATCGGTCCACACACGACAAACACCCCGTCGTTTTTGCGTCGGGGGCAAGTCGGGGGGCGTTTGTTTGAACCTATATAGGATGGTGTATTTTCTCTGTTCGTTTGAACACTGACATTTGTGATGACACGACAATATTTCCGAAACATATTTCGGACCTAAGATATAGGTAGTAATACCTCCTCTTAGTTTCGGACGAACTCAAATTTCTCTATACGAGTTGGTCAAGTCGTTATGTACCGCACGCAAACTTATTGTGCGTCGATTAGATCATAAAAAAGTCGGTCATCGGTACAGGGCCCGGGGCCGAACCAGTACCTACTTTGTTTGGAAGTCTCTACCCAGTAGGCCAGGCCTTGGTTTAACTGATATCAGGTACACAAATAAGAAATCAATCTTTGATTCTTCAAATAAAAAAATTTGTAATAAAACAAGTCTATCATCACATAGTGAGATTTATTATTATTTGAACAAAAATAATCTATATTATTATACGTAGGTACTTAAAATATTTACATTCGCTTAAATTAAAACTTAGTCAACATACCCTGTTCGCTTTTCAACCGTTGTTCAATAAAACGTTGCGGCGGTGGCAAGACTTTCCAAAATGTGATAATTAGTATGGCATTTTTGAAGATATATAATATAAATAAACTAATTACAGAAACAGAGGAGCATAAGCGTAACTAGGCAAAGAACTCAGAATCTCCAGTTTCCGGGACCGTCACATACATTCGGATGACGTCACTAAAACGTTTGTAACTCGAAAGCTTTTTGACAAAGCTTATAAGGTAAGCGGATAAAAAATAAAAATAAATCACATTATTGAGTCGACGTGGATAAAGTTATCACGTCGTCTATCAATGACCTGATTGGTTTGCGGTGCATGTGTCCACTCCACTTCACTTCAAAGGACAGGCACCCTAAAGCTCTGGTTTCTAAGGATAGCTGTAAGGGCACGGCCAGCGAGCGGTTTAACACCGGCGCGGTCAAAAAGCGTTCTCTGGGTTCAGCTTTTTTCACAACTCGCAGATGTTTCAGTAACGTCATGCGATACTATACTGTTACTGCCGCTATGTGAAAAAATCTAGTGCTTTAGCAATATGATCAATTGAGCGCATTTCATAAATGCAAATAGGCAGTGCCTTCCTTGTAAATAGGACTAGTTAAAAAACAAACTAAATACGCATTTCATGTATCTATAGGGTACTTGGATAAATTTCCCATCTAATTTTTGAATAAAAAATTAAAAACAAATTAAAATACATATGACTTATAACAAATAAATAAAAAATAATAATAATGAAAGAAATATTCGATTTATCATCTAATATCTTAGTTTATGCACTTAAAAACCACATCAGTTACGCTCACGTCCGTAAAAGCTTACTATAAAACCCATCGCAACTTGTTGAAAAGGGAAAAGAGGGCGAATAAACCTAACAAATATTCTACTATAAACAATTACTTGTCTAATAACACAGTCCCGAAATATTTCCTAACATAAGTTTTGCGCAACAAGTCCCCTCTATGCGACACTTCACCTATGGACAAATTGTTTATCTACTATATCGACATTCAGGTACATAAAATACGACAGGGCTAGGCGTATGCTAGGCGTTTTGTTGTAATGACAGAACATTTAATTAAATTAGTTCGTTGTGAACCTTGTTTGTATGATACAAATCATCCAGACTATTAAAAAAAGACATTGAAAGAGTTATTATGGGTGAGAATTGCCAAGGAACTAGCTAGGATGCGAATGTCAGTTCCGTCGCAGCATGCGCAGGGGGCACATGTCTGCCTCAACTGCCCTGCCCTGCACTGTGCTGTGCTGTGCTGTGCTGCGTCGCCTGCTTCTCAGCATACGCCTAGCCTTAGGCCTGTTTCACCACCTTCTGATATGAGTCGGATAGCTTATTCACATATTTTGTCTTTGTCATTTGACATAATTTAAGAAAGTGACAAAAACTTACGTTTAGACAATCCAACACTTATTAGGTGGTGAAACAGCCCCTTAATCTTTGCGGAGAGAATAGAAGGAAAATACCCACATGGATTTCTGTCAATAGGATCGGAGCCACAGAATACATACCCATAGAAGAGGTACAGGAGTGAGAACCTGTCGCCGCGCAGATGTTTATCGGAACATCAGTGCGCGCTATTGACACCCACTATTCTCTTTAAACGTGTGAAAAAAAATTTATAAAAAATGATTGTTCATAAATTCATTCAATGCCTTCATTCAATTTGCTTGCCTTGCTTCATTCAATTGTCAATGTACCCGATTAAGGCCGATTCGCTTATATCAGTGAAGCATTGTGTCGGTACAGTTCCGGCACAGTGGAAAATATTCGTTCATACATTCTCTATAAACGCATTGACAACTGTCAGTGTCAGTGACGATGCAGTGTTTGAGTATCAGTTCATAGAGAATGTATGAAATAATATTTTTCACTGTGCCGGAACTGTACCAACATTGGTGCTTCACTGATATATCGCTCATTTGGAGCGACATGTCGCGACAGTGACACAAATGCAAATTAGTTAACTTTACACCAGATCAGAATAAAGATTATTTCATAGTTCAAAAGATTCTGAATCATTCTTACGGCTAAGTATTATTTCAAAATTGCCCGTTTTAATTAATTAATTATTTTAAACTGCCGACGCAGATGATTATGCTTAGTATTTTTGAAATTAATTACTCATTTTCGCGTATTTTTGCAAATGTGTCACTGTCGCTCCAAATGAGCGATATGCGAATCGATTAATATATACGTTAATATTACGGCAATTATGTTGTACGAGATTTTTACCTTCCAGCATGTGCGAGTGAGAGGCAAATAGAACCGCCGCCATATTTGATTATTACATTAAACTTAATTAGGGATTTAAGTAAATTTGCTTCATAAATTCGTAGTAAAAAAGGGGGCAGTAACGAGTCGCACTAACATAAACATCCAGATATTAAAATCTGAAGCAATGTTTTTGTAAGCGAATCATTTTTTTTTCTCTTGTGCGAAAGAAAATTAATAGCTTCAATTGCTAAATTAAATTTAAACAACAAAATTTAATTTACATATTTATCTCTAGCCTCTGCTTCAACCTTAACAACTTCAGGATCCGCGTCCGGACTGACAGGTACAAACTACTAATATAAAACATTTATTAGCAAGATTCCAGGCTGTACAGTCAGTACTGGGCGTACAATAACCGAATCAATTGGTCGGTGGAACTCACCCTGTATTCTATTTGAACAGCGGCCAACAAGATTGGCGATATCTTTACCCGTAACTTCTTTATCTACGGTAAATGTCGACGTCAATCGCACAGCTAAAGCTGTCACATTAATTAAATAGATGCTTATTTGACCGTCGCGGTCTTTGATTAATAAAATGTACCTATGTACACATATGCAATTCTATACAAACTCTAATAGAAAAAGTCTCTGAGAAAAATCTTATTATATAAAACAAAGTCGGGTTTGTTCATGATTTTTGATTTGTTGTATTTGTCTCAGTCCCAAATAGCAGAATAACTATTAAAACATTGGAAAATTGACGAGAAAATAAAACAAAATAAAAAACATTTTCCCATACAAAGTGTTCAAGGGTTTCGTAACTGTCAAACATGTTATGTAACTGCTAGTTATGTTATGTACTAGTTATGTTATGTACTTCGTCCTGCCCGGTGGCATACCGACATCGGCGCCACCTACTGAGACCCGGTAGGTTACCTGTACCTACCCGGTAATTGTGTTTTCAAACCATCCAGGAACCCATTGAAATATACACACAAAATTTCATTCAAATTGGTCCAACCGTTTAGGAGTTAGGTGACACACACATTAGGTACGGGTGAGAGAATTTACCGTATCCCACGCGACGGGATGTTTGACATTTACGAAACCCGTGAACATTTTGTATGGGAAAATGTTTTTTCTTTTATTTTATTTTTTCGTCTACTTTCCAATGTTTTTAATATTTATTCTGCTATTCGGGACGGAGACGAATACAACAAATCAATAACCATGAAAATCGCTCCAGCCGTTGTCGAGTTATAAGTGTTCGAACTAACACGACTTTGTTTTATACAGGGTGACTGGTAACAGGATACATTCCTTGCAGGGGCTTAAAGTAGAGCTCATTTGCAGTAAATTTTTTCATATAATGTCCTATCCGAAACTTAGTCGTTTCCGAGTTATTGAAGATTTAAGGTTTTTAGCAAAAAATTCCAGTTTTAAAGTTAAAATTAGTTGCTGAAGAAAATCATACCCGGTTTTGTTAGTTTTTTTGTTGTTTTCTGATAGAAAAACGTTCAGAAACTCAATAAAAATCAAAATAAGCTAGAAAATACCGTTAACTTTTCAGTTAAGGCCTAAAAACCACGTATTATTTTTAAGAAAAAAATCGAATTTGATGAAAAGCAATAGTATTTCTAAAAAAAAATGTATGGAACGTTACGTACAAATTACTGAAATAACTTCCTTGATTCATTAGCTATCCAAAAAGGTACAGATGTCTACAACTTTTTTCAAAACCTCGATTTTATTAACAAAATTCTGAGGACTGACGAGTCTCAATTTGACCGGGATGGAATCACAAAGTATCATAATTTACATTATTGGGCGGCAAAATGAGAAAACCTAAAAAAGAAAAAGAAAGGGCACATCAACGGAGGTATTCTGTAAAAGTATGGATAGGATTAATCAATTAGACATCTAATTGGCCCGCATTTTTCCCTCAGAATTTAAAAAATACGAATTAGGTGAAAATAATATTATTTCTAAAAAAAAAATGTATGGAATGTTACGTAAAAATTACTAAATTAACTTCTTTGATTCATTAGCTATCCAACGAGGTGAAGATATTTACAAAAAACTGCAAGAACGATTTTTAATTCAATTTGAAACTTGTAGTAGTTTAATGACTAATTGATTAATTTTAGGAATAACAATAAACTAACTAATAATTATTAGTAATTACATATTTTAGGTTCGCAAAAGAAAAACTAGTTATGATTTTAATCTAAATTTTAATCTTTATTTTATTCTAAATCTTAGTGTTAATCTTAATCTTAATCTAAATCTAATTTTAAACTTGCTCTAACTGTGAACCTCTTTGTCTGATACAAGCCCAAAACCTTTTTCGTATTTCCGTTTCAGTGACTCTTGTTGGCTAATTCTTACGTATTTCATGAGCTGCACGAAGAGTACTCGCGAAGCTCATCTGTGATAATGGGGTAAGCGTACATCAAATCATTCATGTGGCCCCAAAGATAAAAGTTTCAAGGCGTTAAATCTGGACAAGGAATAGGTTCACCTATCGTTATTGCAGTTTTTTGTAGACATCTTTACCTCTTTAGATAGATAATGAATCAAAGAAGGTAATTCAGTAATTTTTACGTAACGTTCCATACATTTTTTTTTTGAATTAATATTCTTTTCACCTAATTCGTTTTTTTTAAATTCTGAGGGAAAAATGCGGGCCAATTAGATGTTTAATTGATTAATCCTATCCATACTTTTACAGAATACCTCCGTTGATGTGCCCTTTCTTTTTCTTTTTTAGGTTTTCTCATTTTGCCGCCCAATAATGTAAATTATGATACTTTGTGATTCCATCCCGGTCAAATTGAGACTCGTCAGTTCTCAGAATTTTGTTAATAAAATCGAGGTTTTGAAAAAAGTTGTAGACATCTGTACCTTTTTGGATAGCTAATGAATCAAGGAAGTTATTTCAGTAATTTGTACGTAACGTTCCATACATTTTTTTTTAGAAATACTATTGCTTTTCATCAAATTCGATTTTTTTCTTAAAAATAATACGTGGTTTTTAGGCCTTAACTGAAAAGTTAACGGTATTTTCTAGCTTATTTTGATTTTGATTGAGTTTCTGAACGTTTTTCTATCAGAAAACAACAAAAAAACTAACAAAACCGGGTATGATTTTCTTCAGCAACTAATTTTAACTTTAAAACTGGAATTTTTTGCTAAAAACCTTAAATCTTCAATAACTCGGAAACGACTAAGTTTCGGATAGGACATTACCGTATACCGTAATACCGTATACCGTTTTTCTTTTTTAGGTTTTCTCATTTTGCCGCCCAATAATGTAAATTATGATAATTTGTGATTCCATCCCGGTCAAATTGAGACTCGTCAGTCCTCAGAATTTTGTTAATAAAATCGAGGTTTTGAAAAAAGTTGTAGACATCTGTACCTTTTTGGATAGCTAATGAATCAAGGAAGTTATTTCAGTAATTTGTACGTAACGTTCCATACATTTTTTTTTAGAAATACTATTGCTTTTCATCAAATTCGATTTTTTTCTTAAAAATAATACGTGGTTTTTAGGCCTTAACTGAAAAGTTAACGGTATTTTCTAGCTTATTTTGATTTTGATTGAGTTTCTGAACGTTTTTCTATCAGAAAACAATAAAAAAAAACAACAAAACCGGGTATGATTTTCTTTAGCAACTAATTTTAACTTTAAAACTGGAATTTTTTGCTAAAAACCTTAAATCTTCAATAACTCGGAAACGACTAAGTTTCGGATAGGACATTATATGAAAAAATTTGTTGCAAATGAGCTCTACTTTAAGCCCCTGCAAGGAATGTATCCTGTTACCAGTCACCCTGTATATAGATAAAGATAATTCTCACTTAATGATTTTTGATTTTTACAATTCTCTGGGCATTAACCTGGTCACCTGTCAGTCCGGATACGGATTTCTATTTCCACGAATTCTTAAAGCTACATTACACATTAAGATAACATCGCTTTCAAAAGCAACTGAAGCCCTGCAAATTCAATAATGCTGATATCTATCTATTTATACACAAAAAGCATGTAACCACTTACATATTTCGCGACTTTAATAACCTTATTTACAATGTACACGGTTCCTGGCGTGTATACTATGCAGGCGTGAATACATCGGCTACCTTGTGACTTGGTTAGGAAGAATATTTCCATCGAGAAAAACCAACAAATTCAGTATTGACGTGACTCGTGAAATATACGACATTAATGCCCTGTTTCACCACCTTCTGATAAATGTCGGATAGCCTAAACATAAGTTTTGTCACTTTTTTAATTTATGTCAAGTGACAGAGACAAAAGTCCTTCACTTGAGACAGTGACGTCATTATGGATGAAAACCATAATACGAATTTAACTAAATTAATTTGAAATGATTGCTACAGTGTGATGATCGCATTCCCCTCTGATTGACCGACACTCTCGCTATTGGCTAAAATGCATTTTTGCAGCAAGAATATCATAAATTCAGCCAATCGCCACAATTGAAAAGGTGGCAAACATTGCTGCAGCTCTTAGACTATCGACGGACATAATACAAACTGAACATGTAAATTCTATAACGCCACTATGTACATAACAAGTACCAGATGTTATTTAGGATCCACATTTGCTAGTCAATTCATGGATTGAGTAACTTGTTTATCATTCGATTCTTATTGGAAGCAAGCGGTGCGGCGCATTTTATGAAAAGCAATCTAATATAGACCTTAATTCTAAAGACATCAAAAGAAATATATCAGCTAAGAGTTCATTTTCATAAGTTGTACCATAGGAGGAGACAAAGTCTTTACAATTTTTCATAAGAAATGTTTATTCCACAACTATAATAATATAGACCTTATATTTTAGATATTAGGTATTAATTAATATATATTTAATTAATATATTAATATTTTAGATATAAGAAGAATGCATTTTGCGGCTGAGTTTGACATGATAATTGACTTCTGATAAGTGTCGGATAGCTTATTCACAACTTTTGTCATTGTCACTTGACATAAAGTGAGAAAGTGACAAAACTTACGTTTAGGTGGTCCGTGGCTTATCAGAAGGTGGTGAAACAGGCCCTAAATATGTTAAGCGAATGAGTTCTATATTAGATTGTTCCACATAAAATACACCTAATGCATGAATTCCACATGCATCGTTGCCAATGTAATCCAAAGCTTACATATATATTTTAACATAGGTTTTGATATTTACATTCGGCGCAGGGCGCGGTCTAGTCGGGCCTGTATATGGGTATTCTGGGCATAAACTCTATGAGCAGGACGTACTCCATCATGGAGGAGGAGTCGCAGTGTTGCTTGGTGAGGCGCCAGCGGAGCCCGAGCTTGTGGTACAGCCGACTGTTCTCCCACTCGAGGAGTTTGTTGAGGGAGTGTTGCGTCTGTAACACAAACAGTTACGTATTACGCGCTAGGTATATTTAACCCCCGAAGCAAAAACGACGCTTATAAGTTTGACGTGTCTCTCTGTGTGTATGTGTGTGTTTGTGTGTGTGTGTATGTGTGTTTGTGTGTGTGTATGTGTGTGTGTATGTGTGTGTGTGTGTATGTGTGTATGTGAGTGTGTGTGTATGTGTCTGTCTGTTTTTGAAGTCGATTAAAAAATGAGCTCACCCGTTTGCTAAGACAAATGACGGGCCACAGAGAGCATCCGAGGGTGCAGCAGCAGCACACGCAGCCGCAGAACAGCCACTTGACGTTGACGGGCAGCGTCTTCTTCAGCACGCTGTTGATGCGCGCCACCGTCGCCTGGTACTCCTCGGGCGCCACGCGCGACTGCAGCCCCGACGGGAACTCGCTGTTGAAGCGGTTGCTCAGACCAAAACTGGAATTGGTCAAAATTAAAATTTCAATAGTCTCGCACTTGTAAAATTTTAGGTCAGTCAGATTGGTTTCGTTCTCTGTTGGAACGGCATTCCGAACCAGTGGTAGATTCAATTGATGGTTAAAAAGTACTTGTAAAAGTTAATTTGTGTATAAGAGTTTATTTAAGTGTATAAAAAACTTTTCTATTCTGTTCAAACTCGAGTGCATGGTCGCGAACTCAAGTGAATCCACGAGCGAAATCAATTGAAGCGTCAATTGGGTATACACATGAAGAGGTGCGCGGAATCGAGCAACATGTGAAGAATTTGACTTCAATTCGTTTTGATGCGGTTCGTCATTGTGCTAGTGTGCCCTGACTCTAATGGTGCGAGAGGATACTTTTCATCCCAGAAGAGTTGCCACGGACAGAGTTCTTTTGTGTGTTCGCATATCGTTCATTTGATAGTGCTAACACTTGGCAAAGATAGGTTTTAGATGGACATATTTTTCATCCCAGAAGAGTTTCCTGGAAAAGAAGTTGCATGCATCTGCTAGTATTCTATAAAACTACTAAGCAAATTTATAACAATCCCATTGTGGACTTTGGACTAAAAAACATGTTTTAATTAAGTCACTGATAAAATGGAGCTTCCTTGCCAACATAATTATAGCATATTTTATATTGTGACATGGCACAATAATGATTCATAAAATCTTAACATACCTATTTTAGGTACATTACAGAATTACAAACTGGCATTACTGCATGGAATACTAACTAGCATACCTCTCCTAATGCATGCATTTTAATCATTTTATATTTATTGAGGGACTAGATGATGCCCACGGCTTCGCCCGTGTGTATTTAGGTTTGTAAAAATCTCGTGGGAACTTTGATTTTCCAGAACAAAAAGTAGCCTATCTGTAGTGAGTAGTAACCCGTCCACAAAACGGAAAAATTCCGTGGGATCCTTACGATTTCGGAATGCAATTCCTTACAGCATCAGGGTTGAGGAGTTGGACATGTACCTACTTGAGGTCATTCAACAATAAAGTCTATTAATTGGTATCCCCAATATCAATTTAAATAACCGACAGTGCCTAAATCCCATTAGTTTTAGGGATCAGATCCCCTACAGCATCAGGATTGAGTAGTTGGAATCCAAATTTTTTGTAGGACAGTGTCGCAATGTTTCTCTATCGATTAAAAAAAAAATTACGCAAATCGGTTCAGAAATCTCGGAGATATCGGTGTACATAGGTAGAAAAACACCCTTTAATCCATGTTCGTAACTGAACTTTCGTAACCAGTTACGAACATGGAATTTTTTTCTTCCTTTGATAACCAGCTACGAAAACAGAATTAATATGTCGTTTTCGTAACCAAGTTTCGTAACCAGCTACGAACATGGATTTTTTTTTCTTCCTTTGATAACCAGCTACGAAAACAGAATTAATATGTCGCTTTCGTAACCAAGTTTCGTAACCAGCTACGAAAGAAGATTTTTATTTCCATTTTCGTACCTACCTGGTTATTAATTAAGAAAAAGACCACTTGTTAATACCTGTATTCTACTTGCATATATGTCGGTAAAAAAGCGTTATAAATCTATTATTATCATATGCAGCTAGACTGATGAGTCCGCATCATGACTTCGAAATATGTTACGCCGAATAATACGACACCGAATGTTTATAATAACGTATAACGTGATATAGCTGTGATAGCCTAGTGGTTAGGACGACCGACTTCTAATCGGAGGTCGTGGGTTCGATCCCGGGGCACGCACCTGTAACTTTTGGAGTTATGTGCGTTTTAAGTATTTAAATATCACTTGCTTTAACGGTGAAGGAAAACATCGTGAGGAAACCTGCATGCCTGAGAGTTCTCCATAACGTTCTCAAAGGTGTGTGAAGTCTGCCAATCCCCTTGGGTCAATGTTCTACACCAAATACCAAAATTTCAGGTTTGTAACAATGTCTGTTGTCTACGTAATGTACGTGTATGTAACGTGATGTAGTTCGTCTACGTGTTAGACACCTGTGACCGGCGGACAGACAGACAGACAGCAGAGTTACATTAATAGAACTCCGTTTTTACCCTTTGGGTACGGCACCCTAAAAAGGGCCATCCCTAAGTTATTTCGAGGCGCGTAGTTCGGTATGATGTTTTCGTTATAACGTGCATTCGTTATTGCGTGATACGTTATCACATATTTTCGTTGTTACGATAAACGTTATAATGTGCTTTCGTCATCACGTTATACGTTATTATAAACATTCGGTGTCGTATTATTCGGCGTAACATATTTCGAAGTCATGATGCGGACTCATCAGTCTAGCTGCATATGATAATAATAGATTTATAACGCTTTTTTACCGACATATATGCAAGTAGAATACAGGTATTAACAAGTGGTCTTTTTCTTAATTAATAACCAGGTAGGTACGAAAATGGAAATAAAAATCTTCTTTCGTAGCTGGTTACGAAACTTGGTTACGAAAGCGACATATTAATTCTGTTTTCGTAGCTGGTTATCAAAGGAAGAAAAAAAAATCCATGTTCGTAGCTGGTTACGAAACTTGGTTACGAAAACGACATATTAATTCTGTTTTCGTAGCTGGTTATCAAAGGAAGAAAAAAATTCCATGTTCGTAACTGGTTACGAAAGTTCAGTTACGAACATGGATTAAAGGGAAAAACACAACTCCTCCTTTTCAAAGTCCTTTTTCCAAAGTCGGTTAAAAAGTAGCCTACTCCCTGGTTAATTCTCTACTTGTATGTGAAAGTCCCGTCAAAATCGGTTCAGCCCTTCCAAAGATTAGCCCGTTCAAACAGACAGACAGACAGACAGACGGACAGACAAAAATTTTAAAAACGTGCGATTCGATTATAGTATCGTTCAAATAAACATATGAGCTTAATATGAGGTAGTTATTTCGATATTACAGACAGACACTTCAATTTTATTTATTAGTATAGATTGAGGGACACGTGGCCTCATTGCAACAATACATATCATTTGATTGAGCTGGGTAAGCAATGTTTGTTCAACATGGTAACTGGATTTTTTTACTTAATTCAATTTAGAGATTATAAATTCCAAAATATCGCCTGCCAGGAATAGAACCCAGGGCCTCCCTACAGCGCTTACCACTGTGTCGCCGTGGATGGGTGTGCCTTCAGTGAATCTTCTACTCGTAAGAGCCCACATAGTCACAGCCATCAGCAGTGAGGAATATAAAGTAGACAATATGTTTTATGTGAAAACTGTCTGTTTTATACAGACAGTTTTCACATAAAACTAGCATGTCAAATTGATTTAGAATAATAAACAAATCCTTAGATCCAAATATCAGGAACATGTTGAGTTGAGGAAGGTGATAATTATGAATAAACTAATGTCAAAAATTAGAGAGAATCTCTTACCTACATTCTTCAAGTTACGAGGGTTCTCTTAATCATTAATTAATTATTATTACATTACGCTCAACATCTGTAAAATAATCTCATTACTTATTTGAATGCAAGACTGGGGCACACTTGAAACGATGCTTGCTTCACACAATTTTGCAACTGTCTACTGGAGATAAAATTCAGTTTACTTTATATTAAAAAAAACTATGCCTTAGACTGCCACAATATGCCATAAGCATTAGATTCTGAACAGATTATAAAATTAAGTTTCATCTATAGAAATTGAGGTCAAGGTCTAAATTTTTGTTACAAATTGCAACAGATATAAGGATTCTGACAGTTCACAACAATGGAAAATAAATTGTTGCTGTTATTATTGCAATAATGCTTGTATATATGTTGTACCATAATGTTACGCAAAGATCTAAAGGTCAAGTGCCACTACTAAGATTTATTGATAAGTGTGTGCATTTAAATGAACTTGCACAAGTGAAATTTTATTATTGTACAGCTGTAAACTACTCATTATTTACTTCTATGCATTTTCAGCTCTAACAACAACATTACTTCAATTTTCGCATGAGCCCAGATTGTAAATATACACTAGGATATTAAGTATAAATTATTATTAAGTACAAGTCATAATCTGCCATAATATGAAGGTGTGAAAAGTTCTATCAAACTGACATTGTAAGATGTTGACAGTAGATCATATTTGTTGACATCATTGTGGACGAATAGATGTCTCTTGTAGGGAGGTCCACGTGCATGGAGCTTAGACTGTTTGTATCCAGCAGCTTTTTGACTCTTTTGATGTTATCTGTCCATCTAGTAGGGATCTGCCAACACTGTGCTTTCCAGTGTAGGCCACGATCCTAGTTCCTTGGGACCCTAACAAACTAGGGAACTATGTGCCTCACCTATTGTATGAGCTATGTTGGCGACTGTGATTCTTCTATAGATCCTTTAATTTCTGATATGATCATGTTAAGAAACATTGAGCATCTCTCCTTCATCACCTGCTGATTTATGAGGCCTTACTTAGCAACCATATTGGTATGATACCATTCACAATAATTCAGAATGGATAATATTCAACAAAACCTAAATGCTACCAAAACAAATAAGTACTCTCCAACTCTCTACAAATAGACTTTCAAAAGCTCTTTTGAGTCATAAACAATATCTGCCATCAATTCCAGGAAATTGCATAATATGACATTATAAAACAAAGAACTTTATATCACAAAAAAAATGTAATTAGTAAATGATTCATAAAATAATAATGTTAAATTCTTTTATATTAGAGAAAACATGCCCGAGTTTGATTTAATTTAATCATGTAGAGCTAAGAGAGCTTAAATAATAGTAGTTCTGGTTATGAATGAAAGTAACAATCTATTTATAAAATTCTAAAATTACTTTCACAACTTATATGACAAGTACTAAATAACAATAACAAATAAAGAATATTTAGAATATCCTAGACTTTAGGAAGTTAAAGTAGATGTGAGATGTTGTAAACCCAATAAATACAATGGAAATTTGGCGTCTGGTCAATGTCCCCGTCCAAGAAAACATCCAATGCTACAAACTTAGACTACAAAGACCAAAAATAGCATTGCACATAGCTACAGCAATACACCTGGTAATATTGGTGTTTTGTACTCGGAAACGGGTTGGTTCTCAAGTGGAAGGTAAACAGCTGATAAAACCTACACGGTCATGTTCCCAGCTCCTCGAACAACTATCGGGTCGGGCACTAACGTCACATGCGTCTCTTCTAAACTCTCCTCGGGCTCCGTCTCGTCTGGATATATAGCATCGAAGTCTGCCATTTTAAACACTATCTCAACAACACACACACCTTTTCTGTTTATTAAACATAACAAAGAACAATGTTTTGTTCGATTTTTGGATTCATTACAAAAAGAAATACGAAGTGACGTTTTTGTTTTTTGTACAAAACATTTATGTTGCCATAAATCATTAAATATGACATAGACAAGACGTCATATTTTTTGACACTTTACATAGTGTCAATGTCAGCACTAGAATTTATGTAAAATTTTGTTTTTAAAAATAAACTATCACGATACATTGCGTTTAATATTAATTAAACACAATCAATAAAAATATTAAATGTTGTGTTATAAAGATTGTTTTACAAGCAAATCGCATAATTATTTGTATAATTATGTTGCCATATATTTCGATAGCTAGTTATGATTGTCATTGCTAGATGGCGCTGCATAACACAAAAATTATGAAGTTTATAAGAATCATTTTTATTTTTAAGTAATATTAACCTATATTCAAAAAACAAAAACATTACTGGAAGATTTTTGATAAGAGAAATTATTATCTTAAGTAAAAAAAAACAAAACAAATCTCTAACTAAGATTTGAACCCGTGAGCACACGCCTCACGCCGTTAGTTCTCCCATTCGAGCTCGACTACCTTTAGGTACTAGTTATTATTCTGTGGCTCGACATCATACTTAGCCCAAAGCCCATGCATAGCCCAATCACTGGAAATTACTTGAGTCTCTATTTGTAAAAAGAACCCTGCCAGTTTCAGTCGACCCGTAGATACTAATCATTAATCTGTGAGTCGACCTGAATAACGGAGTTAGGTAGATACAATGATACAGCTGTGGAAACTGGGTTGATCAACTTGGTCATCACGGCTTTTCGTGTTAGCGCAGTGCCGGCCGTTTTTCTTGACAGGCCTCGGTCAACGACGCGATCCACCGGGCCGTCACTGTTTTAGAGCCCAATGGTATAATATTATACGTGATGGTGGCAAGAGTAAGTACGTGGTGGTGCGGGACGCTACTTGTGTTGAATTGTTGATACGTTGATGATACAATGATACGGTCGCGCATTAATGCGACTGCCGCGTCTGTAAGTGCGGCGGCAGCGACGGCCGAGGAAAACAAGCGGAGAAATATGCGTCCTTGTCTTGTCCTGCGGCCTTGGGGACCAGGGGTGCGTCGGCTAAATATATATACAACTAGCTTCTGCCCGCGGCTTCTGCCGCGTGAATTTCGTTTTACAAATCCCGAGGGAATCGTGGATTTCCGGTTCCCGTTCCTGCTCCTTTTTCCAACCTTTATACCTACTTTCAAGGAAGTTAGTAATATATAATAGCTATAGTAATCTACCTATAGCTATAGATTTCGGTTTTTTTCAAAATCCAGCGGGAACTGAAGATTTTCCAGGATTTAAAGTAGCCTATGTATTAAGTCTGAGCATAATCTATATCCATTCAAAATTTCAGCCAAATTGGTTCAGTAGTTGCGACGTTATAGAGTAACAACCATCCAAACATCCAAACATCCACACTTTCACATTTATAATATTAAGTAGGTACCTAGGATGAGTTGTCAACGCATCTTTTTGATGCTACCTAAGATACTTACTTAAGATTGGCTTATACTTTGGACAGAAAATTGGTAAGTATCTGCATCCACAGAGGTGAGGAGAGAAATGCAATTAGCCTCCTATAGAGATACTTCCATGTTCCAGTTATTTAATGGTACAAACATGACAGTATTGTTATAGGTACTCAGGTATATATTTTTTTACATTTAGATTTTAGTTTTTTTTACGTAGTTATTAGTTTTAATTGTAAATATTTAATTATACTTACTTACCTACTTAAGTAAATAAAAATCAGTAGGTAAATCTAAAGCAAATAAATTGTTAGATTGTCTGTAATAGACTACATTCCATTGGTCCTGGTAGTACTTATTAGTAACTTCACCTGGTAGATGAAATAGTCATAGCTAAGAAGTTCTAGTAAGTATATAGGTAAGTAGAAACCTACATAAGTACTTGATTACTTAAATTACGTCATAATTATATTTTACATATTTTAATCAGTGTAAACCCACCTTTAAGAGTATTATTATAATATTAGATGATGCCCACGGCTTCGCCCGTGTGGATCTAGATTTTTAAAAATCCCGTAGGAACTCTTGATTTTCCAGGACAAAAAGTAGCCTATCTGTTATAGTAGGCCGTCGCCAAAACGGAAAAATCCCGCGGGATCCCCATAATTTAGGAATGCAATTCCTTGCAGCATCAGGGTTGAGTAGTTGGATATGTACTTGAGTTCATTCAACGAAGTCTTTAATTGGTACCCCCAATATCAATTTAAATAACCGAAAGTTTCTAAATCCCATTAGTTTTGGGGATCAGGTCCCCTACAGCATCAGGATTGAGGAGTTGGAATCCAAATTTTTTATAGAACAGGGTCACAATGTTTCTCTATCGATTAAAAAAATTTACGCAAATCGGTTCAGAAATCTCGGAGATATCGGTGTACATAGGTAGAAAAACACAACTCCTCCTTTTTTAAAAGTCGGTTAAAAATTAGCCTATGTTACTCCCTGGTTAATTCTCTACTTGTATGTGAAAGTCCCGTCAAAATCGGGAAGAATTAGCCTGTTCAAACAGACAGACAGACAGACAGACAAAAATTTTAAAAACATGTGATTCAGTTATGGTACAGTTCAAATAACCATTATGAGCTAGTTATTTCGATATTACAGACAGACACTTCAATTTTATTTATTAGTATAGATTATGCTCCTATTATATCTTTGACAGCTCTTGAACATAACTACGTGCGTTATTAGTCAGGCGCACCGTATAAGGGCAGGGCATTATGAATTATCTCGTGTGCTGTGAGTATGAAACACACACGCACTTGATATGCCGCAGCTGTGACCCAGAAAGTTAGTTGTTTTACCGCCTCTATTAGTGTAACTACAGCAAGACGTTTAAGGATGTGTTCACACCACGCGTATAGGCTTACTCTACCACAATACTCATAGACTGAACTGACTCCAAAAAATACTTATTTGGTAAAGTAAGGGTTACTTTACCGAATAAGTTTTTTTTTTGGAGTCAGTAACCCTTACTTTACCAAATAAGTTTTTTTTGGAGTTAGTAAAAATAATCATATGGACCCTGTGCCTCTCGCCTTTGTGGATTATGAGAAAGCCTTTGACTCTATCGAGACCTGGGCTGTTCTGGACTCCTTGCAGCGACGCCAAGTTGATTAATTATCGATGCATCGAAGTGCTGAAATGCATCTACAGCTCGGCATTTATTTCAGTTCAAGTACAGGGTGAATCTAAAAGACCTATCGTATTATATCATGGGGTGAGACAGGGGGATGTTTTGTCCCCGAAACTGTTCTCTAATGCTTTAGAAGATGTCTTCAAAACGCTTGACTGGAAAGGACTGGCATCAACATAAATGGAGAGAACATTTCACACCTTCGTTTTGTCGACGATGTCGTCATCATGGCAAGTTCGCTGCAGGAGCTTCAACAGATGCTCAATAAGCCTCCACGCTGCCTCCCGTTGTGTCGGTCTCCGGATGAACTTGGACAAGACCAATGACCTGGTCGCTCCGGGACTGATAATCGTCGATGGATTTATTCTCGAAGCTGTCCAGGAATACACATACATAGTACATACTTTGGACAAATTTTTCAGTCGGGTAAAAACAGTTTTGAGAAGGAGATCGACAGGAGGATACAGCTAGGCCGGGCAGCATTCGGAAAACTTCGTCGAGTCGTTTCGTCGCCCATACCACAATGCCTGAAGACAAAAGTCTTCGATCAAAGCGTCCTACCGGTAATGACCTACGGTGCCGAGACGTGGATACTGAGCTAGCGAGCTAGTCTACAAACTCCAAGTCGCTCAGCGTGCTATGGAAAGAGCTATGCTCGGAGTTTCTTTGAAGGATAGAATCCGAAACGAAGTAATTCACCAAATAACTAAAGTAACCGGCATATCTCTTAAGGCTAGAACGTTGACGTGGCAGTGGGCTGGGCACGTATGTCAGAGGAACAATGGGCGATGGAGCCGAAAAGTCCTTGAGTGGAGACCACGCCTTGGCAAGAGGAGTGTAGATTGCCCTCTAGCACGGTGGAGCGATGATATACGGAAGGTGGCTGGCATCGATTGGATGCGAACAATCGAGGATAGAGCAGGTTGGAGCTGCTTGAAAGAGGCCTATGTGCAACAGTGGATGCACATTGGATGAATCTTATTTTAATTAAGCTCATAAAATATATATCGAAGCAAGAAAACGTATTTGCTGTAAGTAGCCGAAACCCAACTTTTCAGCAGAGCCAAAAAACAATTTTTAAATTAGAAAAAAATTCATAACTTCTTAATTATCAGTGACAGCAAAATGATTTTTTGTACACAGTTTCACTAAAGTAATATTCACTAATAGCAATCGAAATATTTTTCCTAAAGTTATAAGAAATAGGTTTTTGGTTACTTACAGCAATTAACTTTTCATTTACTGACATGAAGAATGGTGTAAGTATTTATTATTTGTATGGAAATTGCTCAGTTCCATGTTTTACGGACGTAAAAAATTATTTCGCTGTAAGTAGAAAAAGACTAAAGAAGTATCAAAACACTTTTGCAGACTTACAACAATTTGAACTTATAAATTTTTTGAAAATGTTACAACTTTTTAATTTTTTTTTTTTTTCACTGCAGCAATATGAGACCTCGACCATTCGACGCAGAAAAAAAACTGATTCTTACTATGTTTTCAGTCTACTTACGCCATTTTTGCTACTTACAGCAAATACGTTTTCTTGCGTCGATATATACATACTACTAACTTCGACTTAAGATTCTCCTCTTTTTTATGAATTTTGCCGCTTGTATGCACTGCGCATGCCACTTTAGTTTCATTTTATAAAATGTACTACCTTACTTAATCAATTTATCAATATTTAACAACTGGTCCTAATACAATAATTGTAGATATTTTATCAATATACATATAAACTTGACATATTGAATACGATGTAATTAGATCAAGTTTATATATGTTTTACAGTAAATTATAATATTTATGTTATTAATTATAAAATAATAAAGTTTCTAAAATAAGACTTTGGTGAAGGGTACTGGGTAAGTATTTCTGCAGGACACTTCGTTTGGGCAGATTATTATTATTAATATTATAGAACGTGGCTGATGTAATATTAAACCTACTTACTTACTGTGGACTACATCATGTAGTTTTGCTCGAACCGTTCATTAGGTATGTGTAGACACATGATGCAAGCCTTACTTTGTCTTACTTACTTAGTTCTATTTTTGATATTTTTTTATTCATAATGAGAAATTTTAATTTTAGCCTCAGTAGCTCATCAGTAAGGAAGCGGACTGAAAGCCAAAAGCTTCAAACTACCGTTACACTTTTGGTGTACGCAAGCGTAATGCTTCCGAAGTTCACCTCAGTAATTTTTTATGGGAAATATTATTCCATTTTCCGGCGTAAGGGTGAACTCCATCGAGCGCTTTGTAGAGCAAGGCAATGTAGAGAGCACCAGAGGGCGAGTAAGATCGCCCATGCGACGGACCGACCAAAATTAAGTCAGCTGTGGGTGGTCCCTTGGACGAGTATACTAGGCTGTTGGCCAGCAGGGAGACGTGGCGAACGCTCGTGACGGGAATAAAATCTGCCCTAAAGACGTCACTTCTCGATGACCACGACCGCACTGCAAAAATGTTACGAAGAAGGAAAAAATATTCTATTTAAAAAAATAGGTATTACGTGATGAAATATGTATGAGCATGTACTATGAGCTAGGCAGCTTAGGCTGTATGTCGGCTTTACATAAAGTAGTTAATAGAGTGTGCCAATTGATATGCTATTAATTAAAAGCCCTGCCATCGTCGTTAGGCCGGGCCAATGGTATTGGGAAAACTAAAAATAACGGAATCTTCATGGCCGGGAACCACCCTTACTTCAGAAGACGATTCTTTACTATAGCTGGAAGCTTTAATCGCCAATGTGTAGCATAAGCTTTAACAGAACCCAGCAGATTTGATGCTGGTGGTTTTAAATTATGCATGCTACACGATGGTAAAATAAATATTTGAGTTGGAATTAAATGTAAGTACGTAGCTGAACTTAGACTCAGGTACTTACTATTAAAAAAATCTTATGAAACAAGTAGAAAAGACACTATCTACGAAAATCGCGATGCGCTACCACAGAGTACCTACAGAGGGGAAGCTTCTAGTAAGCGGCCCGCTGTAGGTACACTCACACATATGCGCATGTTTGTCACCAACTGTACCGGTTAGTGGAACGAGCGCGTGTCCGTGAACCGTTGGTGAGTGTGTTTGTGTGAGTATACCTACAGCGGGCCGCTTGTGGAAGCTTCCCCTCTGTAGATTTACTACTCGTGTGGCGCTACTGCAACGGTTTAACGTTATTTTGTGCATAAAAATACCTACTATATAGGTTCTTATTGGAATTTTTATGCACTTGTTTAAGTATTTTTATTTTCATTGAAATATGCGTAAATGGCTACTGTCTCGTGGTCCCACTGGTTGACCCACTCAGTGGGACCACGAGGAATTTCAATGTTTATGTTATTAACATGTTATTAATCGTAGTGACACATATCTTTTCTGTCAGTGTACATATTAATTGCGCATATGGAAAGCTGGGAGATCTCGATTTTTGACCGAAAATAATTTTCGCACATTTATACATCAAACGTCGAATGGCCACTCTATCTACTCTTTGGTAACTCGTGTCCTGTTCATGTGTGACCCAGATATTCTAATAGCAATGTGTATTAAATCCGCAGCTTAATAATACATTGTTGGGTACATAAATAATTCAGGTGCTATTACAGCTCATGATAAAATGGCCTGTTTCTGGGCGGGTAATGTTGCGATGCAAGTATATAAACCGTAGGTCCAACCCTTTGCGATCACAGCACAGGCAGTTCTTCTAAAGCGCCCACCGCACTACTTCAACATGAAGGTACCACCTTACAGTATTTCTTATTAATTAATAATAACCACTTTCCCAATTTCTCACTCAATTTTTATTATTTAAGAAATAAAAAAAGTTTTTTAAATTGTGTTGAAAGTTTTTCTTCACAAAAATTTTAAACCAAGTACTCGTAAATACCTAATGTAAAAAATACATACATAATTGACGGCACTCGTATAATTTTTGTTTTGTTGTTTATTATATTTTTACCCAACTATTGCTTGTTGATATGTCTAAAAAACACAGGTGACAGGATCTATACAAATAAGTAAAATTAAAGTAGATGTCTGTGCTTTTTAAAAACCCTAATCCATGCGGGAATCATAGCTAAGTAGTTTTAAATAAATTAAAAATTAAAAGTATGTATAACCAATCTAAGTTCCTGATTCGAGGTGATAAAAGCTCCATCCAAATCACAACTAAACAGGTTGCAAAAAAAATGCAAAAACAAAACAAACGTAACGCAAAAAAACAGTAGTTTGTATATATGTGTATATCTTCGCATTTTTGTGTCTATATACCTATCCAAACGCGCATGTCTTCTTATTATTCGATTTTAGGTTTAAAAATTAAGGTTATTACCACAAATCATGCACACAAACATGCGAAAACCGGATGAAAATCCGTTCAATCATTTTTTAATTTATTGCGACCAGACAGACAGACAGACGCAGCGAGAGATTTTGTTTTATAATATGAAGTGATAAATAAGTTTTAGAATTAATATTTAAGTTTAATTTTAAAGCTATGTCCGTTGGTTTTCTCACAGGTCTTCTTAGCCGTCGTCCTCATAGCATCCAGCGCATCAGCCGGTGTAATACCAGCTCCGCTCGGCTACGCCAGGCCGTACGGCTTGGCCGCCCCACTGGCGGCGCCGCTGGCAGCTCCCTATGCTGTAGCCAGGCCAGCGCTCGCGCACTACGCTGTGGCCAGGCCAGCGCTCGCGCCCTACGCTGTGGCCAAGGTTGCACCGGTTGAAGACTACGACCCCAACCCTCAATATTCTTACGCTTATGATATCCAGGACGCTCTTACAGGTAAGTTACCCGAAATGCATCAAACAGAATTTGTAGATTACAAACGAAAATAATTGAAGCATTTGAGTTTTGAGGATTTTTGCCGATTTGTAATTTTCATTCCGATAATTTTTACTACTTAGGTCAGATATAAAAAAAACTTACGTAGGTAGATCATAAAGGCCAAAATGTAGAGCAAAAACCAAAATTATCGATTCTTGGTTTTTGTTCTACATTCTCTACACATTAAGTATATTAATTAATTTTATGAATAATGATGTAAGTAATGTGTTATCCTTTACTTCGGGAGTTACGTAAGTAATTTTTATACTCTACGCTCACACTTACCTTCAAGAACACCTCCATGAGTTTCACTTGTAATGATTGCAGGCGACTCAAAGAACCAGCAGGAGTCTCGGTCCGGGGACGTGGTGCAGGGCTCCTACTCGCTCGTGGAGCCCGACGGCACGCGGCGCGTCGTGGAGTACACCGCGGACCCGCACAACGGCTTCAACGCGGTCGTCCACAAGGAACCCCTAGGAGCAGTCGTGAAGGCGGTAGCGCCAGTCGCCGCCTATCACTAGTCAGTTATTACATGAACAGATTTCATATTTAGTTATTTCAGTGGTAGCAGAGATTTGTCCCTAGCCTTTAACTTATGTATGGGTTAACTTCTGGCCTATGTATGGGTTAACTTCTGGCCTATGTATGGGTTAACTTCTAGCCTGTGTATGGGTTAACCTCTAGGTCTATGCATGGGTTAACTTCTAGGCTATATACGGGCTAGCCTCTGCTCTATGCATGGGTTAACTTCTGGCCTGTGTATGGGTTAACTTCTAGCCTATGCATGAATTAACTTCTAGCCTATGTATGAGTTAAGCTCTGGCCTATGAAGGGGTTAATTCTAGCATATGCATGGTTTAGTAACACGAAATTTGTGGTTGTAGCTTATTTTTGTAAGTTAAGCGATAAAGTCATTATCTCGGTTCTGTTATAATGTTATAACATCCAAGTTTAGCAAGAAGCGACGCTGTGCGTCTGCATGAAAGTATTATAATTATGTCTAGTAATAATATAAAAAAGTAACTATCATTGAAGTAGCTGCATATTAAATCTGCATGTAAACATTTGTTTTGTTGAAAGTGACCTGTGCCTATTTTTATATTGATGAGTATAATAGTTAGTCGTAAATACATTGTTAATAATATAAATAAGTGTTAATATCTAGGGTAATAAATAAGAGGAATCAAATATTTAAAATTTTTGTTTCAGTCAATTTTACCTAACTATTTGAAATTGCTTTCAGCTAATAATATAAGATATTAATTTTAATGTGGAGGTCTCGTGCAAGAATTTGGCGGCCGTGGCTCAATAGATAAAAAATCGAAAACACTTTATTCCTGTACAAATGAAATGAATTAAAAGTAACAGGAAATTGCAGAACTGTACCGGCAAAGATCCGAGACCGCAGTCGAGTGCTCGTCATTTAATACAAAAAAGTTTGGTTTAACAAAAGTTAATAGTTTACAAAGTTACTAAATATAACAATTAAATCAAGTAGTAATAAGTAACTACAGAGTAACATACCTATAGGTACTTTAGCGCCAAGAACCAAAATTCCTTATAATGGTCATGAACTAGAATGGCGTACGAGATAATAATGGCGTATCTTATGTGTGTCAACTGTCAGCCCCGCCCAGCATTTAACTAGCATTTAACACACAACGTGCACTGCAAGCTTCACATTCAACACGTGTGTACAGTCTTCATAGTTCATACACACTTAGGCCGTGAGGAATACCGCACTGCTAAAATTCGCGCGATTTTTTCGCAGCATTCGCAGTGCGGGCTAGGCCTTAAGCCACTGCCTTAAGCGCACAAATAGATCAATCTACAACACACGAGTTAGAATGGCCATTATCGATCATAATAATTCAATTATTCTAGGGTTCTTGCGTAAAGATTAAAAACTCTTATTGATATTTGGGACAATAAGTAGGTATATACGTATGAGTTAACACGCGAACGAAGTTGTGTGCGTCAGCTAATTTACGAACACTTGTAGAGTGATCCTTCTTTCGTATTACTGCAATCTAGACCAGTGATAAAGTTTAGTGCAAATCTGAACTATTTAAGTAGTTCTAAACATAGGTACGTGTTCATGGTATTTATGATTATAAAAACAGACCTTACGAGTATTATCTGATTGCAGTGACTTCCCAAGGTCTAGAAGGTGAAATGAATAAAAACTTAAGGTCATAATTCAATGTCATGTTTAAATTAATCTTTTTGATAAAAAATGAGTTTCATACGCAATTTTTACCTTTATACATTTGATTATTTCGAAAATATATATATCTTATTTTGGGAACCGGCTTACGATATCGAAGATAAATTAAAAGTTAAGTTGAATTAAAAAGTTGACTCCTATTGCTTACTTAAATATTAATTCTTTCCGTAAATACATATACCTATATTAAGTAAAAGAGCAAGGGAGTTTAGTTAGAAGATTCCTCATTTTATTATATATTCAATTAAATTATAATTGAATAGTAATAGAACTTAAAACATTAGAGGACTGATCGATACAATAGCGGATAGCAATCATGCGGATAGCTATAAAAAATATCAGTAGTAGTAGGTACTTATAACGCGTTGATGTCTTTTCTATGCCAAAGGCGTCGCAGGTCAATGTCATTGACGTGTAGCGGGGAAACTCCAAATATTACGTATTCTATAGCATAATCGTTTTTAGGGTTCCGTACCCAAAGGGTAAAACGGGACCCTATTACTAAGACTCCGATGTCCGTCTGTCTGTCCGTCTGTCACCAGGCTGTATCTCATGAACCGTGATAGACAGTTGAAATTTTCACAGGTGATATATTTCTGTTGCCGCTATAACAACAAAATATACTAAAAAACAGAATAAAGTAAATATTTAAGGGGGTTGGCCATACAACAAACGTGATTTTTTGCCGTTTTTATAGATAATGGTACGGAACCCTTCGTGCGCGAGTCCGACTCGCACTTGGTCGTTTTTTTATTTTTAAGTTGTTTAATTTTGAGTTCATTAAGATTATGAATTGTTTTAATATTAATATTGAAATGAATTATATACATTATACGGATTCTATATACATTATAAAGCATCATTAAATGAAATAAGTACTTCGTCTGAAGAGAATTTTCCGTAGTTAAGGCAGTGCCAATAATGGGTTTGTGGTCAAGACCAGTCAGTAATAAGAAAAAATGACAACTTAAGAATAATAAGGATAAGATAATATAATAATAAGTACTAAGATCAGTTACAATTGATAATATCCATTAAAACGCGTTAAATCACATAGCACGATCAAATTGGCCAATTTGCTACAATGCCTGGCCATGAAATCGTGTAATGCTCGTAGAAGAATGAGTGAATCATCGCATGATGTTATCTGTACGGTTAGTCTAAGATTTTACACATATAAATAGTTTTGCGACTCGTTTGCTCACTCGTTTTGAGAAACTGAACCCAAACATTATTAAATATTTTAAAGTCGTAATTCCATAGTTCGAATATGTATTTTACAACCTTTCTGCTTGGGGCGCTCGCTGTGTTCGAATGCTGAATGTATTGGCGAACTCAAACTTAAGAGCGTTGATGCGTTCTGCGCCGTTTTAGCTCATTTTTAAGCTATTTTGACCCTTCATATGTTGTTCATCTATGCATTTACTTAAAAACTTATTTATACTGCATTGTAGAAAATTTTGTGTTCTAGGGAATTGGAAGACAACATTTTGCAATTTATTGATAGTTTTTGTCTTATTGTCAAAATACCAAAAGCCTATTTTAGAATTTTGCGAATCGTGGAATCTTTGACGTTCACTACGTCAAAAGTTACTTGTTCAATTCACACACAAATATATATTTATGAAAGGAAATGCCCTGAACTAAAGACGTGGAAGAAAACATTTTTTAATTTGGCGTTTTTTACATCATAAAAATCCAAGCAAAAGAATTTTAATTTCAGTAAATTATAGACATATAAAACCGTCATTTTAGTAGATTAATTTTCGCCATTTATAAGTAAAATTAAGTACATATAAAAGTAAAACATATTAGCAATAATATAAGTTAAAAAAAATCTAAAATTCATTATTATTTGTGTCCAAAAATAACATTGAAACTTACAGCAAAACGCAGAAAGAGGCAGTAGGAAATTGAACTAGCAAACTAGTATGAGCCGAGGCCTCTCCGCGAACGGACGTAACGCTTTTTGTCTCGGCAATTCTTATTGGATTACATGGAATATACGTAAAATTGTAGTGCGACTGTCACTATTCAATACTAGATATTTTTAATGCTCGCTATTTTTTCTTACAGATAGATTAAAACTTTTTACGTATTTTTAATAATTGTAATATATTATATTATAGTTATAGTTGAGGATTATAGTTGTAAATCAGTAATCCATACTATATAATATTATAAATGCGACAGTGTGTCTGTCTGTCTGCCGATTTTTATGTAATTAGGTACAGAGTTAGCTTACATCTACCTGGGGACGGATATAGGATACTTTTTATCTCGGAAAATTAAAGAGTTCTCACGGAATTCTTAAAGGTCCGTCCGTTTAACCGATTTATACAAAATTTGGTAGGTACAGAGGTAGCTTGCGTCTCGAAAATTGACATAGTTCCCACAGGATTTTTAAAACCCTAAATCCACGCTGACGAAATCGCGGCCAACATATACTTAGTACATAATATTATGTGAAAAATGAACTAGAAAATAGCTATCGTATACAAAAACTATCGTCCGGTAACTATTAAAATTTAAAATCGAGAAATTACATCAAAATCAACATGGCGGGCTGATATAGGCAAACTTTCTTGAAAGTAGGTATAAATGTTGGAAAAGGGAGCGAGAACGGGAACAAGAAATCCATGATTCCCTCGGGATTTGTGAAAAACCAAAATTCACGCGGGCGGGCGGGCAAAAGCTAGTAGAGTATAATTTTTTTATTTAAATAATCCATACTACTTAATATTATAAATGTGAAAGTGTGTCTCTCCGTTTGATAGCTTTTCACGGCCCATTCTTTTTACCGATTTGGGCGAAATTTAGTATCGCAGGCATGGACATTGGTTATTTTAGACTTTTTGATGTAAAAAAATAATTTAGAAACAGCATGTTTTCTACACTAGCGGCACGCTATGATGGCCGGTTTGACACATTACAATAGTGATGTGGAATGTCAATTTATTCTCGAACAAAAAACAATTAAGTTTTGTTTTTGTACCTGATTAAATAGGTTTAATAAAACAAAAATGTATATGTTTATTTAATTTATTTGAACGAACTGAATATTTGAACGAAAATGAATATACATACTTTATATGCACACAAGAAACTTATGAATACAAAAGATACCAAAAAAGGTGCCACAAAAGGCCATAATTAATCAGATTCGTCCATACTACTATTTTCACTGTCGTCACTGCTATCATCACATACATTAATAATTATATGTTCGTTTTCTATAATATTATCTATTTTCACATCTCTTTCATAATCTTCCCTTATTAATTTAACAGTTCTATTCACAACCTTTTCCCAGTCTCCTTTAGTCACATGTTCACAAGCTTCTTCTAATAATTTTAGCATTTTTTTTGTGGTAAATGGGGGTTCTGTATTGTGTCTTGCAGCATATCCCTTAATTTGAGCCCACACCAACTCAATCGCATTATACTCACAATGGTAAGGCGGTAACCGTATAACTCTGTGCCCATGTTCTAATGCTATTTCGTCAATGACGTATCGGATCTTGGTTGGTTTGTTTTCTTTTAAAAGACGTACTAATTCCGCTTTTAACATATTCATGTTTGCATCTACGCCATTTTTACGAAGCCATGCGACGATATCAGCTTTCTTTTGGGATTGGGCAGGTGGCTTGTCAATTTGCATCGAGTGGTATGGGGCGTTGTCCATAATTATAATAGATGGTTCAGGGAGGCTACACAACATTGAGGTAAACCATTCAGTAAACTTTTCTCCATTCATGTCTTCATGATAGTCTCCAGTGGTTTTTGACGCAAAAGCCATGAGAGAACCTTCGACAAACCCGTTGATGGTTCCGGCGTGACAAATTATAAGTCGCGATCCTTTTCCTACAGGAACTTTGGAAGTAGATGCTGCTGTGTCATCGTTCCAAGAACGGCCTACAGTATGGTTAGCATTAAGCCATGTTTCATCCAAGAACACAACATTTTGCCAATTTTTGATTTCTTTCACTTGCCGTAAAAAAGTATACCTTGCCATCGCTATATCAAATCTTTCCATCAATATTTTGCGTTCGTTACATTTTTTGTATCGAAATCCAATGGTCTTCAAAATCTTCGTTAAAGAACTTTCCCCACCGAAGAATAATCCAGCTTCCTTCAGTGAATGCACCAACTTTTTTCTTGTTGGATACTCCTTCTGTAAATAGTAGCCGTAAACATGTCTTCGGATAGCATCGGCATCAAAGCTATCGATGCCTACGACTGGTTTTGCTCGTTTTCTCTTTTTTGGTGTGTGAAGTTTATTTTCTTCTGTGCCAGTCTCGCCATATTTTTTTTAGTTATCCGTCTAACAGTTCGTTGTCCAATATTAAGCGCATCAGCTACGCGTTCAACCACTGACGTTATAGGTAAAATTGGCCCTCCATTTTGAGCTTCACGATCGAAATAGTTACGAAGGCGTATTACGAACTCACGTGTCTGACTATTTAGAACAGTTCTCTGCGTACGTTCGGTCATATCGACGAAATCCACAACAAAGGGCTTGAACAGAGTCCAAATTAACGAGCAAGGGTCAACAGTAATGCAGTATCAATATTTGAAATCCAAAGCCAGGTCAAAACTATATCACAATCGCATTGCACTGACAGTTTATACTTTTCGAAGCAACGTCAATTCGAAACTGCTTTGTTTTGCATTGAGCATTGACGCGAGTTTGCCGGAGGTAGTAGTTGTGCTAGCCAGCGATCCTATGTGACGATCGTATTAGATTCCATTTTTAAAAATTTATTGATATTTTTTTGCGATTTCAGAGGTTTGTCCACATAGTGAAAATTGTTCATATTCACAAGTACATTCACCCCTTAAATGGTGCAAACTGATTTTTCTACACTTGTATACATTTAAGAAATCAATTTAATAAATAAATTTTGAGTCCTAAACCTAAAACTACATTCGATAAAATTTATGAATCTCTGCACATCACTATCGTCAATAAAGTAATACAATTATTTCCTTCAAAGTCGTTATCAATTAATACGGAACTTCATGAGCGGACAAACGTCAAACCGGCCATCATAGCGTGCCGCTAGAGTAGGTATGCACACCATAGGTGTGCATATACCTATGTTGGGCACAATATCTAGGTTGTTGGGCACAATTTATCGCAATAGCACAAAGTTATTTTTTGCATTGTTTTATAAAATGGCTGATAACTCTATTATTACCCGTGCAATAATTTTCTATTGTTATTGTGGTAAATGGATTACACTAGCACAACACCTACAAGAGATTAGATACTAACTATCATTTGCACGTGGTCATCGTTTGAGCAACTTTATTTGATAACTAGCTAATCCCCGCGACTTCGTCTGCGTAGATATAGGTTTTTATATAGGATCGGATCGGTTCCCATATTTTTTTATGTACCTAAACTAAATGTAGCCTAAATTACCTACTCCTTATAACATTGAAAGTTCCATTAAAATCGATCCAGCCGTTTCGGAGATTAGCTGGAACAAATAGACAAACCGACAAACATAAATTTAAACGCACACCAGTTTAAATTTATGTTTACTTAAATTTTTCTTCACTATCTTACCCTTACACGAGTAGGTATATAATAAAAAATCAATATCAGAAGCTGTACTATATTCTCCAATTATAATTTTTATGTAATGGTCTACTCTATAAGGTCTTTTTCAAGCATTATACATTAATTATGCCTGCTTTATAAAATTAAAAATCTACGAATTAAAAACTTAGGTATAGGTGCCTTAAAATATTGAAAAAAATAATAGCCCGTTTGAAAATGGTAAAAAGATCAAAACGGTTTGTTACACTACACTGCACTTGGAGCGTTCCGCCCGCGCCCATTCATTCACGTAAACAAAGAATCCCAGGTAAATGCCTAAACTTGCGAAGCGGGTCCGTGCGTCAACGCTCTTAATACAAGCCATTTTAGGTCCATTTTACTCTGAAATCGACCAATAGTATACTACAAAGTTTTGGAGTGCTCCAAACTTAGACTAAGCACTCTGTTCAATACAATTGAAAATCCCTCGCTTAAATATTTATTCAACTTTAAGTGGTGATTTGTATTATTAAGTCTCAGGGACGCTACAATTGGTCCCTGGAGTGCTTTTTACAGCAATTACAGAATACATAAAATGAGTGAGTATCCTTTAGTACTTTACGTGTTTGACTGTCAAGTATACTGTATAACATTTCTGTAAACATTTCTACGAATATTTGCCTAAAAACTTTCTGCCTTTGAAACTAAAATATACTTAAGTATATAGGTTTGCCTATTTATATTTCACTGTCTCCTAAAATAAATACAGGTAGCCTGTATGTGTAACGAACTTTACTAGGTATTTGGACTGGGCGCTAAAATTAATATGACTCAGAATAAGTATAAAACTTCGCTTTTATTTAAATAAGTGCATAATTATTAATATTATAATGCATAATTTTAAATCGTATTTGAAGATTTGAATAGCTAATATTTTTTAACAGAGTATAAAATCATAGAGTAGGTATAAAACATAGGTTTAAACTCCGTTATACTTATATAAGTATTAAAATTATTTTGTTTATTTATAAAAAGTTAATCGTGATGGCTATAGTCATTGTGCTAGTGAGGTGCTAGTTAACTGGTTTCAAGTTTTGAGACATCTATACTAATAAATAAAATTGAAGTGTCTGTCTGTAATTTCGAAATAACTACCTCATATTAAGCTCATATAGTTATTTGAATGGTACCATAACCGAATCACACGTTTCTAAAATTTTTGTCTGTCTGTCTGTCTGTCTGTTTGAACGGGCTAATCTTCGGAACGGCTGAACCGATTTTGACGGGACTTTCACATACAAGTAGAGAATTAACTAGAGAGTAACATAGGCTACTTTTTAACCGACTTTCAAAAAAGGAGGAGTTGTGTTTTTCTACCTATGTCCTCCGATATCTCCGAGATTTCTGAACCGATTTGCGTAATTTTTTTTTCAATCGATAGAGAAGCATTGCGACGCAGTCCTACAAAAAGTTTGGATTCCAACTCCTCAATCTGATGCTGTAGGGGACATGATCCCCAAAACTAATGGGATTTAGGAACTGTCGGTTATTTAAATTGATATTGGGGGTACCAATTAAAGACTTTATCGCTGAATGAACTCGAATAGGTAAATATCCAACTCCTCAACCCTGATGCTGTAAGGAATTGCATTCCGAAATCGTAGGGATCCCGCGGGATTTTTCCGTTTTTGGGACGGGTTACTTACTACACATAGGCTACTTTTTGTTCTGGAAAATCAAAAGTTCCCACGGGATTTTTGGAAACCTAAATCCACACGGGCGAAGCCGTGGGCATCATCTAGTTATTAATATATTAAAGACTCTGCAAACTCTTGTGTCAAATGTATCTCTGGACTAAGTATAATGATAGCAATCTTACACAACATTCGAATGTTTAAACAGAAAACCTAGAATTGAAAGATAAAATAAAGCGTCTTTCACTGCGCAGACTAATAAACAGCTTTCTAACTACCCACTTCTTACAGGACCAACGTTAGTTCTATTTCTATAATACAAAACAGTAGTGATCTACGGTCTACAAGGTAGGTACATATTAAAGTTTTAAATACGTCTATAATTTTGCGTCACATAATTTTAATCAACTTTTGAGAAGGCTTTTTCTGAAGTTAGAATCTGTTTTGCGGGTAAGCAAGATACTTTTAGTTGAAAAAAATATTGTTTAGAAGAAATAAATGTAGTAATACTAGCAGCTAGCTGATGCCCGCGGATTCATTTGTGTGTAAGTACTTATTTAGTTTTTTAAGATCCCTTGGAACTTTGATATTCCGGAATAAAAAAAATTCATCATGATGTGTTCAGCAGCTAAGCCGGATAAAGGTATAAGACATACACAATTTCGCATTTATAATATTGATACGGATATGGATTTTTTGTTGGATTTTTTCCAACAAGCCATGTATAGGGACGCGTTGAAGTTTGCTACTAAGTCTATATGTGTGTGTGACACGGTAGTTGTTTTTCTACTAGTTAATTTAATAATAATCTGATTAGAAATAGGTGTATTTAATTATTACTCTGTGACAACTCAAGACACATACCTTTTGCCTGCAATACGGAACATACAAGTGAACGCCACGCTTCTATAAATACGGGCAATGTCGCGCTCGCGAGCGCCTTTACTCGAAACCCCTTTACAAGAACAATTGCGACATGTTCCAGGTAATTGCTGTTTTGTATTAATAAAATAATACTGTGAAAATGTACAATTATCTTAAAAGTGAATAATAACGGTGAAAACAGTGCAAGAAAGGAAATGTGTTAAATGTTTGTAATGTATATAATCGATTGTATAAAACTTATTATTTTTATGACAAATCTACAATGCATAGAAAAGATTAGGAAGGATTAGAAAAGTTAGAAAGGATCAGCCAAGTCTTTTTGTGTTGTGTTATGTGTGCACAGTGCACACATAATAATGGTATGGTTATAATATACTATTATGACTAGATAATATAATATGCATATGTGAACCTGCATGTGAATACAGACACGGCCTTACTAATTATTTATTAAAATATCGGATGAATTACACATCGATTTCTCTCTCTGTATCATCAGTAGGTAATTTGATATTCGAAAGAAGAAGACAAAGCATTTTAAAACTTACCTATACAACGTTTATTAGTAAGTACAACGTTTAATTAGTTTAACTTTGAACATGACTAGCCCGTGACCTTACTCTTAACTGTAGATAAAACCCATAAATGGCGTCGAAAGGCAAAATACATAATATGAATATCACGGGCATAATATTAGGACAGAAAATTGCGGGAAATTATAACGCGCCCCTTTGTTTTTACTAATGTTCAATTAAACGTTTCAAGTTTTATTTACAGGCAGTACTGTACGCGTGTGCCGTGCAAGCGGTCGCAAGCATTATAGTGACTGATCCGCCACCAACGAGTACCGAATACAACTATTGGTACGACATAGCTGACCCCTCGACCGGCGACGCCAAGAGTCAGCACGAGTACAGACAGGGCGACGTTGTCACAGGCTCCTACTCCGTGATAGATCCAGACGGGACGAAACGCACTGTGGACTACACTGCCGACTCAAAACACGGCTTCAAGGCCGTCGTTCGCAACGAGCCAGCATTGCGCAACACAATAGCTAAACGACACTATATTACTCGCTATCCTAGTTTAGTAGAGAGTCCTCCGATTCCTAGCCCCGTTGGGAAGGACTACGCGTATCCCGTCCCGTATGCGAGGAGACCAGAAGCACCGATATATTCAACAAACAAGTTCATCGAGACCGAGCAGACGAATTATTTTACCCCAGCAAATGACACTTCGACTGATGGTGTAACTTTTAACAGGGGTGAATTTTTCATACCCAATTATATGAGAAATTAAATCAGTTATATGTAATACTAGAAAAAGAAAATGACTTGAAGACAAGTATAAATTAAAAATTTAAAAACCCCCGACATTCGCCATTTTGTGGCGGCGGCCATCTTGGATTTGCAATAGTGCTGAATACTAGTCAAGCCCTTTCATTTGATACCCATATTAAGGGAGTTGTGAAAAAATATGTAATCCGCCATTTTGTAGCGGCGGCCATCTTGGACCGATTTTCATCAAACATAGCTAACAACACTCTCGACTAATTCACCATTCAAACAAAAAAACCGCATTCAAATCGGTCCACCCGTTTGAGCGACACAGGGGAACAGACAGACACACACATACACACACACACACACACACATACACGTCAAACTTATAACACCCCGTCGTGTTTATGTCGGGGGTTAAAAAGTAGGATTATACTTACTTTTGTGATATTAATTAAATTTAATGGTTGCTTATAATAAATTACTAAAATTAGATGTTCCTACCATTTTAAAATACTGTCGTCGTCGTCGTCAATAGATAGACGTCCACGGCTGAACAAAAGTGTAGGAATTTCACACATCGCGCTCTTTCGCCTCTTGTATGCAGCGGGTCTGCCAACACAGTGCTTTCCGGTGCGAGTTTTTGAAATAAGTATACCTAGACCTACATATATTATTGTTTTATTTTTGGATTTAGTTGATAGTAAGTAACTAGTTAGTTATTAATAAATATTTGTGACGTGACATATATTTTATCCAAGGTGGATTGTACGAAGGCTAAAAAATATAAATGTACGTTACTGTGTTGTTTTTAATTTCGCTCAAATAAAAAGAATAATGAGAACCTGTCCTTTGAATTAAACTCTTGACGAGGAAACTTGGATAGACTTTGATGTGTTTAGAATAAAAGTACCTATATAGTTCCGGCGGAAAACCTTCTTGAAACTTTAAATTAGATAGATATATTAATAAGTCCAAACATGGGCGCCGGCAGCGGGGTGCCAGGTGGGTGCACTTGCACCCCTTGGGAATCTCGGGATCAACAGGAATTATTGAAATAAAAAGCCGTCTGTTGGAAATCATTTTGTAAATGTCTCGAACATAAAATAAACCGGGCTTCACATTTCGATTTTCATTTCCGAGTAAAATTTCAGTTTTTTATTAACAATCATAATACGGCGAACATTGTAAGAAAACTAAAATCTGCACCACCTGGAAATTATTTCTGCCGGCGCCCATGTGTCCAAACGAGATAGATGTAATGTAAATAATGGGTTCCTTCTAAATCACGGAAGGATCTGAACCTGATTTTCGCACAGGTTTCACATGGATCCTTCCTGAGAGACATTTTGGTTTAAACGCTGAATACTTAGAATCCGTTGAGGAGGTACTTTTAAGATTATGCACATGCAAATAAAAATGGTGGTACGGGATTTTGTTATAAACTACGTAGTAACTACTTATGTAGCGAATAACAAAACAATGTTGAGCATTGTTGAGTAGGTAGTTACAACTTTTTGTTTTTTGTATTTTTATGAATGTAAGGACATGACGGATAATAGATTTGGCGGTAAGTGGTGCAGTTGGTTCAGGGTCAACGGAAGTGGGTCGGTAAGGTTAGCTTATCTGTATGACGTGACGTGTGTTAAGTAAACTGCATCAAACTATTTTTCATCGAATCGAATAAGAACAAAATACATTATACTGTTCAGCTAATGAATGAGTTTTAAAGGATCTGCCAGCTTTTCTCAGTCTTTAATCTACCTACTTCAGAAAGCTCGTTTCCATTGAAATACAAGCGATCTTTTTGATGTTATCAGATAAAATTGTTACCTATGTACATTAATTTTTTGATACTAGTCAACTGCATTTGTTCGTACTACGAACAAATGCAGTTGACTTTGAATTCCGCATAAGATACTCATGCAAAGCTACTTTCAAAAGTAATAGCTTAATATCTCATGACTGTGTATCGAATAGCTTAATATCTCATATATGTAGGTATGTACCTACAGCATGAATATAAAAAGTCTGATAGATGTTATTAAAGCACATTCTTTATCTCCTCATAGTAGTCAAGACCACAAGACCCTTACCATTCCCTCACAAAATGGCTTTCTACGTATATGTAACTAGATACAGATAAATTACATTTATAAGTAGTAACCTACTCTCATAATAAATTATCACACACACATACATGTTTAGTTACGATAGATTTGTCGTTTGTTCGAAAACTCAGCGATAGTTTCTTCACAAAAACTCTATTACTTACCTATCAATTTAATCGACGACAGAATCTTAAATCGAAATTATCATCAACTCCTTAGCTAATAGCTATTTTAGGATATTTGGGTTGGCAATTGCGAAGATAACTTATACCATTAACTATGTACTTAATGAAATGTCTCTTAGAAATGTGAATTAGCAGAATGCGCAGAGAAGGATCGTCAAAAGATTACCTACCTTAGAACTATGTACATGTTCAGGTGATCCAGATATTACTTAATAGAAAAACAAAAGAGTTCAATTCGATACTTTAATTATTAATAGCTATCAAATAAAGGAAATGTAAAACGGAATGAAAGTAGGTAATCAGAGCGGCGCAACGGGGCACAGCTCGAACCAGTAGCCGCAGCCGCAGCGCCTCGGCCAGCCCATGTGCAGCCACATGTACTCGATGTGCATGGTGTCGGGGTGGCACACGCAGCCCACCAGCCGCCGGCTGTACGCGCTGGGGATGAGGTTCGGACACTCGTACGTACCGGGACCTGACAATTCATCATCATCATCATGATCAACCCATTACCGGCTCACTACAGAGCACGGGTCTCCTCTCAGAGTGAGAAGGGTTTTGGCCATAGTCTACCACGCTGGCCAAGCGGATTGGCAGACTTCACACACCTTTGAGAACGTTATGGAGAACTCTCAGGCGTGCAGGTTTCCTCACGATGTTTTCCTTCACCGTTAAAGCAAGTGATATTTAAATACTTAAAACGCACATAACTCCGAAAAGTTAGAGGTGCGTGCCCGGGATCGAACCCACGACCTCCGATTAGAAGTCGGTCGTCCTAACCACTAGGCTATCACAGCTTTTTTTTTTACAATTATTTTACAATTACTTTTTTTTTACCTGACAATTAGGTATATAATGCTAAATTAAGTACGCAATACATTAAATGTATGACGACCTCCCTGGCGCAGTGATGAGCGCTGTGGTCTTATAAGTGGGAGGTCCCGGGTTCGATTCCCGGCAGGGGCAATTTGGGATTTTACAATTTCTAAATTGTCTCTGGTCTGGTCTGGTGGCTTCAGGTGTGGCTGGTTACCACCCTGCCGACAAAGCCGTTCCGCCAAGCGATTTAGCGTCCCGGTATGATGCTGGGTAGAAACCGATCAGGGGTATGCATACCTCTTCCAAGTTAGCCCGCTTCCATCACTTACCATCGGGTGAGATTACAGTCAAGGGCTAACTTGTACTTAAAAAAATGATAGTTTTTGTGAATTGGGTGCCAAAAAACAGTTTCCGGCGGTTAAGTAACTTGTAAAATGATTTAAAATAATGACGCTCAAGGAGCGAACTGAAATTCTGAAAAGGTCAACGGTTCAAACTCCCCACTATTTTATTTCTAGTACAAGTTTTACGCTTAGTTGGACGAGAAAAAAAGGAAAATATGAATCAAGTTGAACACCAATACGCGAGAGAGGTCGTCGTCGGATCCGTAGCATGTAAAATTATTCCCTACTGCTGTCTCTCAAGTAGTGTCGGATTACCCTCCCATCTGATTATGAGAGCAAGGGAATAAAGAGTGCACATATTTGTTTGTGCACACACTTGTGTATTCTGCGAAGTTGGGATTAGCCGCCCACGCCATGGCCAAAATCAGCCATTAGGAACATTATTATTAGGTGTTAAAATATAGTAGATATATTAATATATATATAGCTGCTCGTGCTGATTCATTGACTGACTCACTGATTGATCACCCCTCCTGTAAAATTTTGTATGAAAACTTTTTTTTTCACAAATGGTTTCGTATAGAGGACAAAAATTCATTCGGAACAAAAATATGGAGAAAGCTGATGATTGAGGATTTCAGAGACGAGCGAATAGCACGCTTAAGGTATTGAAGATAGGTGGGGGGTGCTCGAGCAAATGTCACTCGAAACGTCATCCAATTGGCAGTGAGCTGAAAAAAAAATTCAAAATGGCGAAAAAAAGATGGCCGCCATACAAATTTCGTCGGTCTCCATCTCGGAGGGTATAAAAGATGGAAGAGTGGTTTTTTCGCAAAAGATGATGAGGATCCAAAGGTCTACTTGACGAATTGAAAAAAAATTCAAAATGGCGGAATTTATTTTTCCATAGGAAATGTATGGCGAATATTGTAGAGACTACAAGTTGTAAACTATGCAAGGCTTTACCGCAGTTCTTTGAAGAACTCTCAAAGAAAAATATGGGAAGACATGATGATTGAGGGTTTGGAAGATGGATGAGGAGCCCGGGAAGGGTATTGTAGATAGATGGGAGGTGCTCAAACAAAAATTACTCTAAACCTCATCCAATTGGCACTGAGCGGAAAAAAAAACAAAATGGGGAATTCAAGATGGCGGCTATACAAATTTCGTCGGTGTCTATCTCACCAAGTATAAAAGATGGAAGAGTGGTTTCTTGGCAAAAGATTATTAATACCTAAAGATCTACAGTTTGATGAACAGAAAAAAATCAAGATGGCGGAATTTATTTCTTTCACACAAAATATATGGCGAATATTGAAGAGACTATAAGTTGGGAAACTATACAAGACTTTGATACGGTTCCTTTTCAAAATTTGTTTTTATGGAAGAACTCTCCTTCTGGCAAATGATTCGGAGAAAAAAATTTGGAGTGATGATGATCGAGGGTTTGGAAGATAGATGAGGAGCACGGCCAGGGTTAAAGATGCTGAAAATGATAGAAGAAGGTGCTAAAACAAAAATAATACTGAAATCCCCGCGGTCCGCTTTAGCGGGCCGCGCAGCCAAGCGCCCTACTAGTTAATATATATATAGCTGCTCGTGCTGATTCATTGACTGACTCACTGATTGATCACCCCTCCTGTAAAATTTTGTATGAAAATTTTTTTTTCACAAATGGTTTCGTATAGAGGATGAAAATTCATTCAGAACAAAAATATGGAGAGAGCTGATGATTGAGGATTTCAGAGACGAGCGAATGGCACGCTTAAGGTATTGAAGATAGGTGGGGGGTGCTCGAGCAAATTTCACTCGAAACGTCATCCAATTGGCAGTGAGCTGAAAAAAAATTTAAAATGGCGAAAAAAAGATGGCCGCCATACAAATTTCGTCCGTGTCCATCTCGGAGGGTATAAAAGATGGAAGAGTGGTTTCTTCGCAAAAGATGATCAGGATCCAAAGATCTACCCGATGAATAGAAAAAATTCAAAATGGCGGAATTTATTTTTCCATAGAAAATGTATGGTGAATATTGAAGAGACTACAAGTTGTAAACTATGCAAGGCTTTGATGCGATTCTTTGGAGAACTCTCAATGAAGAATATGGGAAGACATGATGATTGAGGGTTTGGAAGATGGTTGAGGAGCCTGGGCAGGGTATGGCAGATAGATGGGAGGTGCTCAAACAAAAATTACTCAAAACCTCATCCAATTGGCACTGAGCTGAAAAAAATAAAAAAAATGGCGGATTCAAGATGGCGGCTATACAAATTTCGTCGGTGTCTATCTCACCAAGTATAAAAGATGGAAGAGTGGTTTCTTGGCAAAAGATGATCAAGAACTGAAGATCTACAATTTGATGAACAGAAAAAAATCAAGATGGCAAAATTTATTTTTTTCACACAAAATATATGGCGAATATTGAAGAGACTATAAGTTGGGAAACTATACAAGACTTTGATACGGTTCCTTTTCAAAATTTGTTTTTATGGAAGAACTCTCCTTCTGGCAAATGATTCGGAGAAAAAAATTTGGAGAGTGATGATGATCGAGGGTTTGGAAGATGGATGAGGAGCACGGCCAGGGTTAAAGATGCTGAAAATGATAGAAGAAGGTGTAGGCTGCTAAAACAAAAATAATACTGAAATCCCCGCGGTCCGCTTTAGCGGGCCGCGCAGCCAAGCGCCCTACTAGTTTATACCTATTTCAGCCCGCATTGGAGCAACGTGGCGGGTCTAAGCTCTAAAATCCTTCTCTACTACGAGAGAGAAGGCCTGTGCCTAGAAGTGGGACGTTAAAAGACTGTAGTGGTGGTGGTGTATGACCTTTTTTAATGGCCATAATGCGGAAGGGATCGCACTCGCCGGCAAGATGAGCCAACAGTTCCCGTTTTTCTATGCCGGTCACGTGATCGAGCGTGTCGTGGAACGTTCCGTACACTCGACATCCCGCACGCTGCAAAGATCGTGTATATCGAGGCCACCACATTTCGCGGAGCTCTGGCCACCTACGAGAAAACACTGAATTACGAACTTTTTTTGGCAATTAAATGCAGGTGCGAGCAGCATTTGTAAAGGCCTACAACATTCTTGAAATGAAATAAAAATACATAACTAAGTATTAATAATTTTGTTTTGATATTCTTCTTCTTGATTTCGATTTCTTCTCCAACTAAAATGTAGAGTAGGTACCTACGACGATAGTGCAAACGGTATAGAATCTGAACCTCCTATCTTTTGGTTTACTATCTTTTGGGCTAGTCGTTGAGCTACTGGGTTATCTCTTTACTTTCTCCTGTAATATGTATGATTAGCCTAATTTCAGTTTAGGAATGATCAATGATTTTTTCGTTTATTGCCCGTAGTCCCGGCGTGTAGTCCCTGGAAGGGACCACGGGCAATTTTTTTACCCGTGGTCTCTGTGGGAAATATAATGCTAAGTACTGAATTTAAAATGTATCAGTCATAACCACTGACTTATAGTACTATATCAATGGTCATAACTCATAATTGCGTCGTCAGTATTGGCCCGTGGTCCCTTCCAGGGATTACGCGCAGGGACCACGGGCAATAAACCATTTGTTACTGTCTATAAATGATACTGTACCTAATCAAAAAGTAGGTACTTACTGTGGCACTTTTATAATAGTAACGCTAAAGGAAAGCTATTTAAAATCAATACTTAATACGAAGGAAATTTAATGCCTTGGCAAATCGTGATATAAATATTTCTGTGTCTTATTATTTCCACCTTTTCGACGACCAAATTCAATAAAATTATATATGGTAATAGCTTTGTCACTTTTTATGACATCTTTTGATATTGATATTATAAGTATTTAAATTTTTTGATACAAAAGTCATTATGTATAAGGTTTTATTAATCTTATTAAAATCCTAATAATTGCGAAAGTGAGTTTGTTTGTTACGCTTTCACGTATAATAATAATCTAAGTATACTTAAACCGATTTAAAAATTCTTATAACTAAATATTAACAGCGAGTAACATAGGCTGTATTTTTATGATATCGTGCTTAGAGCTGATTTGCTGTGGCAGATTATAGACAGACGACGCGATTATTTTATCACGTCATCTCGAGATAATCATCTTCGCTTTGGTGGACAGGCACCCTTATAAGGTCGCACCGCTAAGAAAGATCTTTCATTGGTACCTACTTCATTCAAAACAAGAGTGAAAAGGCAACTTAAATAAATCAAATATAAAATTTATTTCTTTCGCACTGCACGTTTAGCAACACCATCAATGAGGTAGGTAGGTACATGTGTGATACTGATTGCAGTCAAGCCCAAGCGTATACCTACTTATAATTAGTGCTTGGCTTAAAAACATTATAAATCTAATATAAATTATCTTCTAAATGTACGTAGGTAAGTACTCTACGTGTATGATGAAAAGTCATTGCTATGATCCGCAAAACAGTCTTTGTATGGTACAACAAGCAGCATGTGCTATGCCCTGTCAGCCTTCCTGCTGTTAAATAAGCAGGAAAAATAAGCAACCAAGCGGACCCCAAGCACCACCACCATGTAACACCACACAAATCCAACACCGAAATAAACTCGACGATCGTTTCGCTCCGACACCGGAGCATCCTCAGGAGATGTAGACTCTACTATGCTCAACTGCAAAGCTTTGCAGTTGTGCGTGCGTGTGCGGATCATAGCAAAATAATTTTGACTTTTCATCATATACCTATTATGGATTTCCGCAAAGTAACGCCTGCTTCTATTCAATACTCTACGTGTAATCATTCACGGAAACAATCGAAAGAAAATACAAATCTTGGATTGTTTCCGATTACAGAGCACCGGTGCTCTGTAATCGGAACTACTGCTTATTACTTGTAAGGCCTACAATGAGAGCATGACATTTACACCCAGTAGTCCTTGTGCCATAACAAGTGATACACTTGTGTTGCTGATCGGAACATGTCATCTGGTAGCGGGAGCCGCATCGCCTTCATAAACTCTCGCCCGAGGCATCTCGCTCGGTGTATATAATCGTAGGCCCGATTCTTTCGTGCATCATATTTGATCATTCGCTACTCCAAAACAGTTGCTAAAATGTTCAAGGTGCGAAATATTCAATTATATTATTCTGTGCTTAAATTTTTGAGTAACTATTATGGATTTATTATTGACAAATGGGTTATTAAATTTCACGCAATTAAGTTAATTTGCAAACGCAACTAATGGAAGCTATTTGTGCTTCAAATTTAATCCTTCTGTCCACTTATTGATTCATATTTACACTCGTTTATTATTCTGTTTCCAGGTCGTCGCTTTCGCATGCTTGGTGGCCGCAGCCAGTGCCGGAATTGCCCCGATCACCTACGCCGCCGCCCCGACGTACCATTACGCCGCCGCCCCCGTCGCCAAAGTCGCCTACTCCGCCCCCGTGACATACGCCGCGGCCCCGGTTGCCAAACTCGCCTACTCCGCTCCCGTGTCCTACGCAGCGCCCGTCGCCAAATACGCCGTAGCTCCCGTCGCCAAGGTCGAGGAATACGACGCTCACCCGCAGTACAGCTTCTCTTACGACGTGCAAGACGGTGTGACCGGTGACTCTAAGAGCCAGCACGAGACCCGGGACGGTGATGTCGTACAAGGCTCGTACTCCTTGGTGGACCCCGATGGCACCAAGCGTACCGTTGACTACACTTCTGACCCGCACAACGGATTCAACGCGGTGGTGCGCAAAGAGGCTCTCGGCGTGAAGGCTGTCTCGTACGCTGCCCCCGTCGCCAAGGTGCACGCTGCCCCCGTGTCGTACGCCGCCGCCCCCGTCGTCCACGCCGCTCCGCTGTCGTACGCTTCCGCTCCCCTCGCCTACTCCGCAGCTCCGGTCGTTCACCATGCGCCAGTTGCGTACTCATCACCTATTTACCACCACTAGAGAACAATGTAACTTGAACGCCAAAATGTAAATATAATATTTATTAATATTTATTGCCATGCATATATTGTTTTACTATCACTAAAATTTGGTAAGTACCTACCTATATCTAGTAAATATGCAGATTTTATAGAGAAATAATAATCCAAACAAAAACATTTCATGTGAATAATAAGGCCAACTTCCTATCAAAAAGTTTCGGCCATTAAAAGTACTGATATCAAAAATTATGACCAAGTCCTTTGCTAGGCTCGATAAATGAAACCATACAGTTTTAGAAGGTATATCTTCTTCGATCACCCTCAAGCTGTCATACCATTCCTAATGATCCTGTTAAAATATTTTTAAATAATTTATGTCTTACTAATAACACTATAATATGAAGCTCATTTGGGACTGAGAATAGTTTTATTGTTTTCAACTTGACAACATTTTTGCACTCCTTTGAATTTGTTTAATTTAAAAAATGTTGCCAAGTTGAAAACAATAAAACTATTCTCAGTCCCAAATGAGCTTCATATTATAGTGTTATTAGTAAGACATAAATTATTTAAAAATATTTTAACAGGATCATTAGGAATGGTATGACAGCTTGAGGGTGATCGAAGAAGATATACCTTCTAAAACTGTATGGTTTCATTTATCGAGCCTAGCAAAGGACTTGGTCATAATTTTTGATATCAGTACTTTTAATGGCCGAAACTTTTTGATAGGAAGTTGGCCTTATTATTCACATGAAATGTTTTTGTTTGGATCTCACTCCTTTTTTCTAAGTATTTCAAAGTTAATGCAATAAGTATAATGAAGTTGTGATGGCTTATAATCGAGTCTTTTCTCTCTCTTACGCTTCAGTATAATTAGGAATAGAACCCTATCACATTTTACGATCTGATTAGATGTGGTTTAATTTTCAATACATAGTATAAAACAAAGTCGCTTTCTCTGTTCTAATTGGGTGAATTTTTATTTTGTTCATCTGTCTGTCAAAATCACAGATAACAGAAACTCCACTCCAGAGTATTTCCACTCAGTGGTCAGTTTCAGAACTTAGAACCATACGGCTTAACTAAGAGAAGATTTAGAGTATTTGACTCTCATTAAGTTTAATGAATAGTATTAGATATTAGTGATACCTAGTAGCCGGAATCAACAGGACACCAAAGTCTCCTCCAAACCTCCAAAGTCGGCCACCCATCCATTTCCTGACTTGGGTCAAGGTTGCTTATCAAAATTATTAAGAAAATCGCGCTTCTGGTTTTATTGGCAAAGACGAATCTCAAACTACTGGAAGGAACGGGCTTAGGCACACAGATAGCTATTAATGTGGCGTACGACATCCGCAAAGAAAGGATTTTTGAAAATTCAACCCCTTAGGGGGTAATATAGGGGTTTGAAATTTGTGTAGTCCACGCCGACGAAGTCGCGCCCGCGACTTCGATAAAAAAATATACCTCTTGGCGTTTTATTATTTACCTACACTTTACTTTTTATTAGAACTCAAGACCAGTAAGATTGACCCCTTGCTAGAAAACTTAAAAAGTCACATCTCCCTAAATAGTGCACCGATTTCGATGAAACAAGAACCATATATAGCTTCGAATAAAGTAAAATACATTTATTAAAACAAAATGAAAATTTGTTCAGTATTTTTTGTGTGATGTGGGAACAGACAGATTTTTATATATCTTTGAATTGGTCAGTGTCTAATGCAACTTTTGGACATTTTTCGATTTTTTCCTTCATATACACACTAAGAATCATCTTCTTACCAAATTTCAACATTCCACATACACGGGAAGTGCGTCATAATTTTGATCAGTCAGTGAGTAGGTCTTGTTTTATGTGATTTTCAAACCTCTGTATCTCAGAAACGGTTCAACTTGAAAATTTGAAACTTTCAATTTATCATCACATCCACGAGTTTAACTTATATTTCAAATTTCGTAGGATTACTATCCCGCGAACCAGAGTTATGAGGGGGGTCAAAACAGCTCGAAATGGATCGTGTAAATAACACACTCATGCGACAAGGCCGGAGGAACTTGGCCTGGCGCACTTCGTGCGCCTAGATAAATGATATAGACAATGGTACGATATAAATATACTTACCTGCGCATTCATGGGCCGCGGCCGGTCAAGCTAGTCCGGATGATATTCTTGCGAGTAAATTACTGTCTAGGTACATAGACTGATGTGGCCACGTGGCCACACAAATTCAAAGCCCATATAATATGTATGTACAATGTACATACTTAGTAGTTACTTAATGAGTTGAATATTCGGCTCATCGCGATACCAATCCTTTATAAAAAGTTTATTTTTCCTGTACCTATAATGCGTCAATTTGCTTTCCTTTTCCTAAATAATAAATTATACGAACAATTCATTGGACTAAAAGAAATCTATACTTATGTATAAAATATTTAAATAAATGTTTGTAAGTGCGCCCTCTATGCACTGCTAAACTATTCATCTGATTATGATGAATCTTTGCTGGCCTAAAAATATATAAAAATGAATTTTATATGTCCCCTACGCGCTCCTAAACCATACTTTACGTGGCCGAGAACAGCTAGTAGTAATATCAAAAATAAATTAAAAATTTAATTAATTTGTGGGAAATCCTGACGTTCCATCACCGTCCTGCTCCAAATATCAGAATCTTGATCACTATGACGTGTTTACCAAGTACTCGTCGAGATAAATCTGACTAAGTATTAAAAAATCGCATTAAAATCGGTGTAAATATAACCCGCGGCACGTACATACATCGAACACTGAACGAAACGTGGAGAGGATATAAGTCACGCACGTAATACAGTATAATAGCTTACCCCCTCCACTTTCCTTCAGTGTTCGATGTACGTGCTGCGGGTTATACCCATTATGCGTCTGAGATCCCTACCGCAGCTTACAAAAGAGCTGATAACATTGAAACGGCTTAACCGATTTTGATAAAACATGTCTAAAACCACTGCTAGAAAACCTGCTTCAGATAAAAAAACTACACTCAAATCGGTTTAACCGTTTAAGAGCTACGGTTGGACAGTCAAACACACAGATAGACGCACATAGCGGTCAAACTTATAACACCCGTCTGGCCAGCCTGACACAGCCGGAATGCCAGAAATGCATACAATTTCACTGTTCCCCACACACATTCTAATTTTTTCAGATTCTTAATTTTTCAGATCGATCTGACAAAATGTGTCTGAGGCCGGCAGCCGCAATGCATCTGAATTCAGAATCTGAAGATTTCAGATTCTGAATTCAGAGAGGCATTCCGGCTGTGTGCGGCCGGAACACGCTGGAATGCCTCTCTCAAATGTCACACTATCACCATGTCAAGTTTTGTTTAAATTGGCTCGGCAAGAAAAGATTACAAATAGAGTTAGGTACTTTTGCATTTATATTATAGCTCAGTCAACATGCGGAACTTGATATTTTCAAAATCATCTACAATTCTACATATTATATCCCGAATCGAACGACACCTCGTTCATATTTCGCCAAGCTTCCTGAAAAAAGTTGGCCTCAAAAGCACTTGTTGACTAGACTATTAGTAGGTATGGATTTTGGCTTAAAATCAGTTTTCTGTCTCGAATGTCCAGTGTCTTTGATATTAATACTTTGAGAAGTGTTGTCATGTAAAGCTTAACGCCAGATAAAGCCAGAGCGCCGGCACGCATTCCTCTCGCCACTCGACCACACTGTTGCTTGATGGGATATTCTGCACTTCAAGCTCATCGCATATGCTTTAGTTTTTTTGTAGCATAAGTTATCACTACCACAGTAGGTATACATCAGCCCAGCGCGTCTATCTGTTACATAGCTCTTATAAGTATCCTAAAAAAATCAGCCAAGTGCGAGTCGGGCCTCGCTCTTTCAGGGTTCCGTACATAATTATGAACAATATAATATTTTGGGTCTAAGAAATATTTAATTTCCGAGCTAGACATCGCAACAAACCGTGAAAGAAAAACCCAAAAAAATGTTCGTTTATTTTGGTCACAGCTTATAAACTATTTAATAAATCGTTGTTTTCAGTATTTGTTGTTTAAATAGAGCATATAGTACATAATATACTGAAATATCATATTCCCAACTAGTTTAATTTTTGAGATAGCCCCCGTCACAAAAATGGTCTAAAACTGACAACTTTGATGGCCTCCCATTCCCTTATTTTTTGAGGTAAAAATTAAAAAAATATATATTTGTACTCTACTTAATGAGCTCTAAACAATGATACTCCACAAGCTAGGGTAAAGAAAATTTTTTTTTTCCGGCTCCTTTTTCATGTATGGGAGCCCCCCTGAAAAATAATTTAATTCAATTTCTAATTCAATATTTGATTTTGGGTTAACGTTTTACACTAAATACCAAAATTTCAGGTTTGTAACTCATTTCGTCTGCGAGCTAGAGACCTGTGACCGGCGGACAGACGGACAGACAGACAGACAGACAGCCGAGTGACATTAATAGGGCTCCGTTTTTACCCTTCGGGTACGGAACCCTAAAAACGCTAAACACATAATTTAAAAGTTATTTCCACCAAAATATACAAGATCTGTTGAAGCCCAGAAGAGGTTATGAAGCATGGATATGGTGAATGAAGTGATAAAATACATTAATAAATAATTAAAGTTTTGATCGATTTTTATGTTACTCCTTTTAAAGTGAATAACTATACCTATTGAATAAGTATGTACCTACATATTGTAGTCAATTATACATTTAGTTAGTTTCTTGAGGATCGCTAATTTATTCCAAGTTTATAAGTCTTCTTATCTCGTTTTATTAAAAGTAACAAATAAAATTAAAATTGAGCATGTCAAGGTGGGAGCAGGTAGGTTCTCCGCTTTATGTATAACATGAGTAACTTATGAGCAATACTAAAATTTTGTATCTTCAGATAAGCGTGTCCCAATCTATCTCCTCGTCATTGCTTACCGTGCTTACCATTAAGCATGATTGTAATTAAATGCGAGCATGGCCTCATGCTTGCGTTTGCTTAAATTAGGCTTGCTTAAAAATAGGTAAAAATCTAAAGTTTTGTGGAATTTCTTCATATTTGGCGGAAAGTCAAGAACGACAGATTTTCCGTCATTGACAAACTGCAGCTCATTTCCAATTGCGAGCACATCCATAGTGATGCGCAGATACAATACTAAGTGTGAACTTGGCCTGGTGTCACAACCCGCAACACTATATATACCACGGTAAACACTTCAGGAGCATAGTCATACTTGGTTTCATCAACTCATCCAAACAACAATGGTTTTTAAGGTAATTCAAAACCTTATAATTATTCATCTTTCAGAAAAGTACCTAATTACTTTAGTTTTTAATCCTAAAAATTCTCATCTCTATCGTAATCTGTATCAAGAAACCCTATCTTTCCGAAAGTATAATGAAGTTAACTAACTAGTTCATTCATTTTAATATGGTAATTAGAAAATCAACTTCATTGATTTATATTATGTTACCATACTTAATATGTCAATGCTTCACTTTTAAGAATTCATGTCTCCTAAAGTTTACAGGTAAATTTTATTAATGCATCACTAAAGTTTTAATGCCGATATATTTTCCTTACTCCCTTGACAATCATAGCTGAATGACTTCCGACATCATGATACGTTTTCTTTTCAGTGACTACTCACACGATTACATGCCTAATTGAGATTCAGGCGGCGCGCGGTGCTGTCCTTGACAAGCATCCTCAACTTGTTAGTAATTTCTCCGTGCACACTTTACGCAACTGCTCTAGTCTTGCCCTCGCAAAACCGTGTCACTGTTTCAAGTACGATACAAGTGAACATTAACGTGACCTTAGAAAATGCAGCTTAAGAATATTAAGCGTTGAAATAAGTTTTTTTTTAACAGATCGTCATCCTCTCCTGCTTCGTGGCTTTGGCCCGAGCCGGTGCACGAGTGGCCGTAGCGGCTCCTTTAGTCGCGGCACCTGTCGTCGCAGCACCAGCGGTGGCAGCGAGGCTCGAAGAATTCGACCCCCTTCCTCAGTACCAATTCGGATACAACGTAGCCGACGCCCTGACGGGAGATTACAAGAGTCAACAGGAACAACGCAACGGGGACTTAGTCCAAGGCTCGTACTCTCTCGTGGACCCCGATGGCACTCGCCGGACCGTCGATTATTCCGCTGATTCAGTCAATGGATTCAATGCGGTCGTGCGCAAGGAACCACTGGTGGTTGCTGCGCCGGCTGTGGTCGCCGAGCCTGCAGTAGTGCCCGCGCGGTACGCCGCTGCGCCGGTCGTCGCCGCCCCGGTCGCCAAGTATACCGCTGCGTACACCGCCCCAGTGGCGAGTTTTGCTGCATACTCTGCGCCATACTATAGCCCTTACGCCAGATTGACTGCAGCCCCCGTAGCACCAGTAGTAGCGGTTTAATTTGATTCACTACTAATACAACTGACTGATTGAAATTTACAAGACCAATAAATTGTTTTATTTCTCAAAAATCTCAATTTACTCTCTTTTCTTATCCATTAGAAACGTATTTTCTAAGAGCAATATCACAATATCCATATTTCTATATTGTGTATTATTATAAATGCTTGCTATCTCCGTCTGATTTTGGCGAAAATCACTGATAGCTTGCATCCTGGTGGACGGACACAGGCTACTTTTTATCTCGGAAAATCAAAGACTTCTTAGTTACTTATTGGATTTTTAAAAACGAAAATCCACGTTTATGTAGCCACGGCTGACAGCTAGATTAACACAATTTTATATATTTTGTTGAATTAAAATTAAGTTTCATATATATAAGTATCTGCTACTTCGCTAGTTTAATACTTTTTATAATTTTTGGTAAAATGGCACCCGTAGCCATGGTGTCAAAGAGAGAGAAAAAATGAAGAAAAATATTTATTTGTCAGTAAAATCAAAACAAGTTATTAATAATATGTTTCAGTTGTTGTTCTTGTTATGTATTTTTAGTAGTATATTATTACAAATTACCTCATAGAATTGTATAGAATTCTAATATACTGTACCGTTTACAATAATACTAACAATGGAGGAAAAACAACTTTATGGAGCTTTGACAGTATATAGAGAAAGAGGCGCTTATTTGAGACGCCTTGAACAATTCGAAAAAGCTAAGGCAGCCTACGATGAAGCCTACAACAATGTTTCTGACGATGTCCGTCTGCTTATCGGTCGAAGTCAAGTGTGCGCTGATGCCGTGCAACCGGTCCAAGCATACTCAGATGCAGAGCTGGCGCTCAAACTGGAGCCTGGCAACATGAATGCCCGCAATATGCAAGCGCGGGCAATGTACACCATGTCAGACTTCGAAAGGTCGGTCGTGATGAATTATAGAGGAGCAAGGCATCGAAGACAGCCACCCTATTTCATAGAAGGAATTAATCAGGGCGTCGAAACTATTCAAGATTGCATCGGAGTAAACGCAGGAAGTGTAATGTTAGATTTTTTACCTTTAATCAAGCAAATGGAGGCAAAGGCAGGTCGTGTGGATGACAATGAACCCAAGAAGCAACTGCATGTTTCCCGTATTCCAAAACCAGAACGAAAGAGAAAACTTACTCAAATGGAAGCACGGAAACATTCAACCCTAGCTCGTGTACTAGCGATGAAATACTTGGGACCGATGGCATATGATAAATTCTTTCTTCAAGAACTCACGGAAGATGAACGTTTGAAATCTGCGAATTCGGGGGGAAGTATGGAGTTGAAAGCACTCGTTCATGAAACTTTAAGTTCTCTTAGCAACAGACAGGATATGTTACGTTCACAGCGTCCTTACTATACCATAAAATTAGCTGAAAAGGCTGAATCAAAACATCAAAATAAGTATAAAGAGGCTGTATTAATAAAAGAACGAGAAATAGGAGCTCGAACGGCTGAAAGACTTTTGAAACAAATTGAAAAAAGCATGCGTGAAAATCGTGTTATGGATTTAATGGCACAGGCAGAGCGCATGCAAATGTTCTTAGATGTTAAAACTCCACGCACATTACCCGATAAAGACACATACACCGATCGCTTGTACAGGGCTGTAGGAGAAGGATATTTGTCCCAACATCGCCTTTCGTATACCCTCAGCGAACGAGGCAACCGACGTCGTATCGCTTTTCTTATGGGCTTACCAGTTGGACGTCCGACGTCATTCGATTCAGTCATGGCAACCTATCCTTACAAGTTCATTGATATAAAACAAGCTACTGCGAAGGTTATAGCTACCCTAGAAATGTGCGAAAACTCGACTATGAAGTGTTGGTTGATGTATGAATTGGCACGTTTATTATGCACTCAAAAGAACTATGCACTCGCAAAGTTTTATGCGAAACGATGCCAACGGGAAGCTCAAGAAATAAGCAACGTCACTTGGTGGCTCAACGGGTGTTTTGTGCTCATGAGCGGCGATATGCAGCAGGGAAATTCGAATGAAGTGCGAATCCAAGTGGAGGAAGCGTATGAGTTTTCAAAGAAGTTGCAAGATCCTGAACGGGTTCAAGCCTTTTTATCTAAATGCGCCGAAATGGCAGCAGAAACTGTCGCTGCAGATGAAAGAAAAGCGATAATACAGCGCGAGAGACAAATCGTAAGTGTGATGGACGAGGCCCAAGCTGTGGAAACGCAAGTGCTATTTAAAAGAATGTCGACGGTGCCGCCTGGCAGACGCTTCGCCGTTTTGCCTCGTAAGCCTGAAGCTGGGGCGCCGCTAGCCGAGCGTAAGCGACGACGTCAGAGGGGCCTGTCCGTGATACCGGGGCCCGAGCGCGCATTACCGCCTCCTCCAAAATCCGATACACTGGGTTTCCAGGTTTTCGATTTATAACATTTTACAAGAACTCGATAGAGTTATTCCTTTTTTCTTTATCTATTTAGGTAGGGACTTTTATACAATAAACTTATTTTAAATTTCGTTATCAGCAATTTCTTTTATATTTGCTATTAATTACCTCTTGGTATATACTCGAGTTTTTAAATAAAAATCTCGAAATTTAATGTTGTGTTTCTTTATATGGCTATTACATTTATAAATTACTAGCGGACCCGGCAGACGTCGTCCTGCCCGCTATTAGCGCCTACCGGGTCCAATTTTTCTACTTATAAACCTTCCTCTTGAATCACTCTATCTATTAAAAAAAATCGCATCAAAATCCGTTGCGTAGTTTTAAAGATTTAAGCATACATAGGGACATAGGGATATAGGGACATAGAAAGCGACTTTGTTATACTATGTAGTGATAACGACATAGATAAAATGAATAAGACTTCTCTCTTCCGTGGATAACGATGTATCTACACAGCTAACATAATTCTCTAAAATGTATTCTAAGAAGGAAGCGGGTTAACTTGGAAGGAGTATGACAGTTTAATTAATCCGTACTGGAACACTGAAGCGCTTGCCGGCACGTCTTTGCCAGTATGGTCATTAGCGGGGTTGGTAACTAGCCAAGGCTGGAGCCTCCAATCAGACCATACCAGAAACAATTTAAAAATTATAGATTCCCCGATTGGCTCTACCTCCCCAGGACCTCTATAGGACTTATAAGACCACTGCGCTCGCCACTGAACCAGGGAGATCGTCAAAAAGTACGTAAATTGTCTATTCGTCCGATGGGACGGCAATCCAACATAAGTCATGATCGGAAAAAGATCTGCACAGGACTGACGGCTTTACATACAACAACAGCTTTGATACAGGTTGTATGGGGTCATCAATCGGTATCAATACAATCAACCGTACACTTAAGTAACGGTACAGTTAAAGAGTAAGTAGTTTAAAGGTACTTTGAGTTAATATAATATATCGTTGTACATGAATGTACCTTCAGAGCTTTATAAAATGTGACGTCGCATCAGCTGGTCCGGTAATTGAACCAAGAGACATTTTGACTTTCGCTTTCAAGTGAAGTTGCTAAAGGCAAGGTCACGATGGCAACCGGAATGCGGTCATCGTTCTACTTGTTTCTTTAGGTCACTTATTGTCCTTCCATATAATAAAAATGTAATAATTATAAATAAGTATGAGTCAAGGTTTTTAGTTCAATATTGAGAGAAGTAATCTTCATTGCGCAAAATTGTTTCAATTATGTATGTAACAATGCTCTACGCACTATGTAATTGAATATACTTACTTAGTTGAGATTCCTAATGCGTACCTACGTATTTAAACCTAATTCTTTCAAGACAGGTATTAAACCTCAGAATACAGAAATATTCTTCTCTTTTCGTTTCTTTCTTTGATTTCTTCTTTCTTTATTTGAATTAATGAATAACATTAATTTGTTCTTTACTTCTTTTCTAATACACTGATTCACAAATTACTTTCTTTATTTTTTTCATAATCTTGACATATCCACTCGAAGTATACAAGCATGTATGGTACATTTATCTAACTGATGCTACGGAACATTTCTTGAACCTTATATATATGTTACAGCCAAAGTAATTAATTAGCTTTTATTCATAATGACTGGCAATTATAAATGTTGAATGAAAGCAGGCGTTACTTTGCGGAATTCCATGATATACAATGAATATAAAATTATTTTGCTATAATCCGCTAACAGTGACAAATTTGTAGGCACAACACCACACAATCTTGTAGGCACAACACCACACAATCTTGTAGGCACAACACCACACAAATTCACCACAAAACAAACTCGACGATCGTTTCGCTCCGACACCGGAGCATCTTCAGGAGATGTCGACTTCACAACGGACGATTGCAAAGTGAGTTCGTGTCGAATGAGCGGTCTTATATATACTATCCCCGCTTAGTCATCTACCCTCCTTTCTCTTTCTCTCTGGCCACGCCCTCTAAATATGTTGAGCAACGGTGAAGATGACACATTTATTTGCTCATTCAGCAATTCGACACTTCTACCGCTGTGTCCAACTATTTCCAATTGTTCCAACACGCACAGTCTTAAACTTTTACAGCATGTGTGTAAAATTTCATTTACACAAATTGTAAAAAATAGTAACATTCTATATTACTACAGATATGTCGATGACATCATTATATGTTGGACAGGGACAATGAGACAACTGGATGTATTTGTTGAGCAACTTAATAAAATACACCCCAAAATTACATTTAAGTCGGAAATAGAACAAAACAAGTCACTAAATTTTCTCGACTTAACTATAAGTCGTGTCAATAATAAACATCAATTTGAGATCTTCCGCAAGCCTACATATACAGACACAACCATACCCGCATCATCATGCCATCCTTGGCAACATAAACTTGCAGCTTTTCATAGTTATATACACAGATTAGTGTCCGTTCCTCTTACAAAAGACAATTATAAAAAAGAATTAAATATTATTTATCACATGGCGCGTTCAAATGGGTATAACCCTAATATTGTAAATAATATACTTAGAAAACAACAGTTAGTGCAGGTCAAGAAAAACCTATATCCAGCGCCATCAGACAAAATAAATAAATATAAAACCAGTTTGACCTATTTCGGACCAATATCTGAGCGTATTGCTAGGACTCTTAGATCACATGATGTACACGCTGCTTTTAGAACAAATAATACGCTCAGAAGAATTTGTAATGGTAAAGATAAATTAAATAATGGACAAAAGTCAGGTGTGTACAAACTCAAGTGCCCCGAATGTAGTGCTATATATGTTGGTCAAACTGGGCGCAATTTTGTAACTCGATATAAAGAACATATGGCTGCCTTTAGAAACAACCAGCCTCAAAGATCTCATTTCGCAAAACATCTTTTGGATAGTGGACATAGGATAGACGAGGGTCATACATTTGAAATTTTACACACATGCTGTAAAAGTTTAAGACTGTGCGTGTTGGAACAATTGGAAATAGTTGGACACAGCGGTAGAAGTGTCGAATTGCTGAATGAGCAAATAAATGTGTCATCTTCACCGTTGCTCAACATATTTAGGGGGCGTGGCCAGAGAGAAAGAGAAAGGAGGGTAGATGACTAAGCGGGGATAGTATATATAAGACCGCTCATTCGACACGAACTCACTTTGCAATCGTCCGTTGTGAAGTCGACATCTCCTGAAGATGCTCCGGTGTCGGAGCGAAACGATCGTCGAGTTTGTTTTGTGGTGAATTTGTGTGGTGTTGTGCCTACAAGATTGTGTGGTGTTGTGCCTACAAGATTGTGTGGTGTTGTGCCTACAAATTTGTCACTGTTAGCGGATTATAGCAAAATAATTTTATATTCATTGTATGGCAATTATAAATAATATCTAAATTGTCCAGATATTATTCATAATATCATATCAACCCAGACATTATTCATAATAGCAGGTGAATGTTGGTCAAAATGATAAATACGGCCCGACTTGCTTCTCCTCCCGCATCTCATTCCTTTGTGGTGTGGCGTGATCACCACGATCTCGTAATCTAAACTACCCTATCCTAACCTAACCTAACCTAGCCTAAAATTTCTGATGTAGACCGTGCCAAAGCTGATGATAGAAACATTATAAGCATAACTGTTGTAATTTCTCCGGAGACACCTCAGGAGATAAGTACCTGACGAAAATAAGTATTATTAATTAACTAGTGGATGCCTGCCACTTCGCCCGCGTGGATTTAGGTTTTTAAAAATCCCGCGGGAACTCTTTGTTTTTCCTAAACTCCTTTGAGCTCATACTGTTAAAAGTGGCGCATTAAAATGGAACTACAGTTATAATGAGTATAATTTTTTTAACAGTTCTTTCCCATCCTAAATTTTTCCCAATGATGTCCCATCAAAATCGGTCAAGCATTTCGGAGACCGTCAAACACAAATTTAAATGCACCCCAGGTGAGACGTTTAAAGGTTTCTGTGCAATCCGGGTTCCAAGTTATATGGAATACTGAGGATTGTGATTCTGAACTACAAAACCGATGACCTTGAAATATTTACGGAATAATAGAATAGAATAGAAAAGTTTTTTATTCAAATAAACTTTTACAAGTACTTTTGAATCGTCAATTGAATCTACCACTGGTTCGGAATGCTGTTCCAGCTGAGAAGAACCAGTAAGAATCTCGGCGGTTGCTCTTTTTAAAAATAACAATATAATAACTTAAATCATGCCAAGTTTCATTTAACAGACCACGTAGTTTTGTCTGCCCTGCCCCTAGAGTATTTTTATAAAGCCGTAGGCGCGAAGGGAGAGAGCCCCCGCCCGCCGTAGCATATCGCAGGCACCCGTGCGAGCCGTAGCGGATGAGGCAGGTTGCCGAAGGCGACCAGCAAGCCGAAGCTGCGGAGGTGAGCGTGTGTGCCTGGGATTTGCTACGCAAGGGCGATGGGGCTGCACTTCCCGCAGCGCCGAAGCCGTTGCAGAAGTAACTAAGTATGTTTTTGGGTGGTATAAACTGTTTATTTGACGTTATATTTTGCAATATCTGGTGATCAGTTAAACATAAGTCCTTGTTTTGTTACTTTATCCAAGTCTTGCAAGATATTATATAAAATAGCTGAATATTATTTATAATAGCTAGATAATTTTAATAATTCTGTGTCAATTATTACTTTATCCAAATTGAGTTGATATTATTTATAATAGCTGGATAGTATACATAATATCCTTATTTATTACTTTGGCTGTAACATATACATATGATACAAATTCCTTAGCAATAATAATATTCCCGTTCTTTAGATTCCCTAACCAAATATTATAGGTAGTAGGTACACAGTTACCGTCATAGTAATAACAACTGCGTAATTTGAATTCATTTAATAAGTAATATAAATAACAATAATTATAAAAAGTCCTTAATCAATTAATAGGTAGGTATCTATATACAGCAACACAACAAAATTGTAGTTATTCATCTAAAAGTAGTAGGGTAGCCTGGGGGCGTACAACGGCGCAGGGCCCGGAGCTATTAAAGGTGCTCTCGCGAAGACCGGTGCGGGAGCGGGGGCGACCACCGGCGCTGGCGCGACCACCCTGGCAGCGGGGAAGACCAGCGGCTCGCGTCGCACGATAGCGTTGAATCCATTCAGAGGGTCGGCAGTGTAGTCCACGATCCTCCTCGTACCGTCGGGGTCCACGACTGAGTACGAGCCGGTCACGAGGTCGCCGTTCCTTTGCTCCTGGTGGCCCTTGTAGTCTCCGGTCAGGGAGTCTTGGACGTCGTAGCCGTATGAGTACTGAGGTAGAACTTCGGCTACGCGCGCAGCCACCGGGAGGGGCGCTACGACGCTGGCGGAAGCCACGCCTACCACGCAGATGAATACTACAATCTGAGAACAAGAGACGCATATGATGTGAATAAATAATATTACTTAATTTAACTTATAAATGTAGGATTCTGTTATACGAGTAACAATCTATAGAACAAAATCGCAGCGGTAAGTTCGATAACATAGGCTCTATCTTCTTTATCTATAAAGCGAAACCCTGACTGACTGAACACGAATTTTACATTTCATTGGAGAGGAAAGATGAATATTTAGTCACATTCAGTGTGATTCATTTACTTAATCTATACTAATAAATAAAATTGAAGTGTCTGTCTGTAATATCGAAATAACTACCTCATATTAAGCTCATATGGTTATTTGAACGCTACCATAACCGAATCACACGTTTTTAAAATTTTTGTCTGTCTGTCTGTCTGTCTGTCTGTCTGTTTGAACGGGCTAATCTTCGGAACGGCCGAACCGATTTTGACGGGACCTTCACATACAAGTAGAGAATTAACCAGGGAGTAACATAGGCTACTTTTTAACCAACTTTCAAAAAAGGAGGAGTTGTGTTTTTCTACCTATGTACGCCGATATCTCCGAGATTTCTAAACCGATTTGCGTAATTTTTTTTTAATCGATAGAGAAACATTGCGACCCTGTTCTGTAAAAAAATTGGATTCCAACTCCTCAATCCTGATGCTGTAGGGGACCTAATCCCCAAAACTAATGGGTTTTAGAAACTTTCGGTTAATTAAATTGATATTGGTGGTACCAATTAAAGACTTTATCGTTGAATGAACTCGAGTAGGTACATATCCAACTCCTCAACCCTGATGCTGTAAGGAATTGTATTCCGAAAAATCGTGGGGATCCCACGGGAATATTCCGTTTTGGGGACGGGTTTCTACAGATAAGCTACTTTTTGTTCTGGAAAATCAAAAGTTCCCACGGGATTTTTAAAAACCTAAATCCACACGGGCGAAGCCGTGGGCATCATCTAGTATAAAAATAAAAATAATAGACAAAGTATTGAGCTACTTAAGTATAAAACGATCAATTACACAATGAGGAGTCATACTCGCTGGCGCATTGCTATGCGCGCGCTGCGCTCCGTACTGAATACATGCGCTCACTTGCGACATGATCCTGTCCAAAGAAAGGATCAGTTTTCGTAACTTTATAAGTCCCGCATGATAATGGGCCAGTTTTTAAGGAAGTATGCCAAAAATGTCTACACTGACCTGTACCTATGATAGTTTGAAAGTAGGTTCAATTATTTCGGCACGGTTCGGTATATTTAGGTCTTTGTAATGACCACAGACATTATAGTTAGTAGACCAGATAATCCGCGACATCGAATCATAAAATAAAATAATGGCATAATCTATAGCTATCACAAACATCCTCTCTCCAGTCTCCCTTAAGAGTGGCGACCAGTGTCCAGCAGTGGGACGCTAAAAGGCTGGTGGTGGTGGATGGCAAAAACCATTTTTGAAAGTGTTGTCATTATCTACCTGTTTTTCAGTCCGTCCGTCTGCTACTCCGGGCTAATCTTCGAAACTTTTTTTAATGAGACTTTCACATGCAGATACTGGACTGTGATAAAAGTGATCTTGACTACTTTTTACTTCGGAAAAATGTAAATCTCCTTACGGCATATAAAGAAATATATGCCGTATATAAATCCAAGCAGAGATCCAGACCACTACAGAAGTGTAGTTACTACTATTCATAGCGAATACGTTGATAAAATTTATTACGGGTACATTACATGGACATTGTCTAAACAAAGGTTCATGAGGAAGACAAAGTAGTTGGTGTCTATGTCGCAAATCATCCAGTTACGAAGCATTGGTCAATCGGGTGACGTGTTAGATTTTATCGACCGTGTGCGGCACAACAAATGGCAACGCCTTTGGCGTGCTAAAGGCTTGGAGAGACACAACGCGTAACAGCAGCGTTGCGACACCACTGCAGTTTGACAGGGATCCTCACACTAAACGCGTGTACAATTTGTAATACAAGGATCTGAATGAAGGCGTTCACACTGCCGGAGATGATCGGAGGAGAGCTAGACGAATGAATCAGCAGACCAATCAGATTATCTATAGATGTCATGTCAGTTTTTACTAGTCTTTTTGAATAATCTGACTGGATTGCTGAAAAGATCTTCTTTCCGCTGTACAGTGTCCAGGCAGCAGAAACGCAGCTCTTCCGTGCGATCCACAACGTGAAAACCTTCAAACACTTCCTTGTATTACAACTTCAGTAACTGCGCTTGCGCACGTCTCCTTTACTTGTCGCTGCCGCGCCGTCGCACGTTGGGTCTGTCCAAGCCTTTATAGCAACGTCTGTGGCGTGCATTGGGTCTAGGCCATATTAAATATTGTCTACATACTGGCCTAATTGTTTTATTTCAATATCTATTAAGGTCTTATAAAGTTTACTTGCAGATTTTATAATGAGGAATACGAAATGTGGGTCTTTATTTATTGCACGGGACAGCTGTTATTTTGTATAATTAAATACCTACGCATTCGTTAATTACCAAAAAAATTAAAGGCTATAAAATACTAATTTTATTTAACCGCAGTCGACTGTTATTAAAAATCTAAAAAGTTGGAATCATTTCATCTATTTATTTTATAGGAAAACGGAAATGACCTCATTTTTGAAAAATTATCACATCAATCACTTTGATAAATACTTATTAAATTATAATTTTAAAATAATTCAATTATTAATATTTTTATTTGTTTCTCACTTTTAATTGAACATAATGATTGGTTCTCACCTTGTTGTTCATGGTTGGTGGCTTGGATGAGGATGCGCAGAGTCCGAGGATGAACTGTGCCCACCCCGGGGCAGCCCTACGTTATATACCACTGGACAGCGATACGTAACTCGGGACGTGAGCACAATACTGGTGGCTCATTGAAGAAAGTTGCACCTGCGACAAACTGTTACGCTTTATAAAATGCTTTCTTCATATAGAGCACGCGTCGACTAGAATATCGGACAGTGCTACAGCTGATTCACTGAAATGTTTTGAAATAGGTTTCAATGTTTCACTTATTATGAAAATCATCTAAATTTATCATTTATCATTTATTACTTAGCTAAGTATTTATTAGAGGTGCAACATTTCTAACGCGAACTCAACTAAATGGTGGAGATTTGTCTCTACATAAATTAATTACCAACCTAATTAAAATATAATAATCATAATAAAATAGTTATTACATATATGAACTTTAATTCTTTTCAGATAGGTACAAAAGCTGATTGTTAAATACTGTTCGTTTACGTAGGTACTATATTTTGCTTCTCAACTAAGTTAAAAGTTCTTAACTAACAGATTATACAGGCACGGAAATACTTCTACTTAGATACTAGAACGAGTATACTTCTTGGATGTAGAATAAAGAATTATAAACTTAAGCGGTTATAGAAGGTGATAGCTTAGTGGTTAATACTTCGGCGTCTCTTTCGGGGGGATCTTGGATTGGTTGGTTGGATCTCGGTGATCCATCCCCGGCACGCACCTCAACTTTTCGGAGTTATGTGCATTTTAAATAATTAAGTACATAAATATTACTCGCTTTAACGATGAAGAAAAACGTTGCGAGGAAACCTGCACGGCTGAGAGTTCTCCATAATGTTCTCAAAGACGTGTGAAGTCTACTAATCCGTAGTTGGCTAGTATCGTGGTGGACTACGTTCTACTACTTGTTACGTTCCCTCGAATATGGTTGAGCGAAGCAATGGCTGGATCATGCGTCATGCTCGTGAACGGGTGCCACCGTCGGAAATGGGGCTACTTTTGTCTGCCCTTCTTCACATGTGTAGAATTGTAAGCACCATTCCGAACCTGTGGTAGATTCATTTGTCGATTCGTAAACGCTTCCGAAAGTTTATCTGAATAAAATTATGATTACTTATATAAATGATAAAAAGGCGTGGATTTGACTCGTTCCAGTAATGCGCGAGACGGCAATTCAATCATGTACTTACCATAAAATTGTTATATTGATATTGTAAATTTGGAAAAGAGCAACCGCCGAGTTTCTTGCTGGTTCTTCTCGGTTGGAACGGCATTCCGAACCAGTGGTAGATTCATCTGACTATTCAAAAGCACTTGTAAAAGTTTATTTGAATAAAAAACTTTTCTATTCTATTCTATTCTATTCTACGGTCTAAACCCTTCTCATTCTGAGAATACCCGTGCTCTGTAGTGCGCCGCTAATGGGTTGACTTGATAATGATGATGATGAAACTGAGTGCACGTCAACTGCACGCAGACCGCAGTTGACCGGCAGTTTTGATGAAGTTATGTAAACTGCAATAGAATCGCAATAAAACTGCAATGAGCAGTTTGGCTACAATCCTAGTATGAGTTCGCGTACGTAAGATACGTAGGATATATTATGTAAGTACTCGAAGGCCTCTTGTTAACACGCCGTGAATATTTACGTTTTGTATGGATAACGCCGGAGACGGGGTTATCCATAGAGAGAGACCGAATACTACTTATATCAATTCATGTATCTGCAAATATTAATTTGTATCATATAATAGGTATTTCCACACGAAATTTAAAGTTAGTGATTTTTAATTTGTTCCTTTGCTGCAAATGCCAAATGGGTACATCGCTTCGTGCTAAATAGGAGTATAGATTTTTAGTCCTCGTATGAGGACTTTGGGGTCCAATATTAATTTCAACTCTAGGATTTGATATACAGACAGACAGATATCGACGAGTCCCTGTAAGGATCGATTCACATTGACGCAGAGTCGAAGCGCATTGAAGCGACAATTAACAAGTGTAAATTGAAAATTTAAAAAACCCCCGACATTCGCCATTTAGTGGCGGCGGCCATCTTGAATTTGCAATAGTGCTATTCTACTAGTCAAGCCCTTTCATTTGATACCCATATCAAGGGAGTTGTGAAAAAATATATCATCCGCCATTTTGTAGCGGCGGCCATCTTGGACCGATTTTCATCAAACATAGCTAAGAACACTCTCGACTAATTCACCTTTCAAACAAAAAAAACCGCATTCAAATCGGTCCACCCATTTGAGCGCCACAGGGGAACAGACAGACACACACACACACACACACACACACACACAGACACGTCAAACTTATAACACCCCGTCGTTTTTGCGTCGGGGGTTAAAAATACGTCATAACAATATATTGACCTCAATTTCTACAAAAAATGCACAAATATCTTTTATAAATTATGGTGCACCGCGTCGTTGGTCTAGTGGTTAGCAAGGGCGACTATGAATCACGAGGTCCTGGATTCGATTCAGGTCGGGGCAAAAAACATGAGGTATTGGATTTTTCAGTCAAGAAATTCTCGCTAGCCTTTAGTTGGAAGTGCCTCGGAAAGCACGATCCCGTTATTGTCACTATGATTATAGTCGTTAAAGCTGGCCGACCTGCATTGGAGTGGTGTGGCGGGTCTAAACTCTCTTTTAACGCCCTTTTAACATCCCACTGCTGAGCACAGCCCTTATGTCTTATAAGAGAGAGCAGTGGGACTTTAAAAGATTAACGTTAATATTATTATAGGGATAACATTAACGTGGTTAACGTTATCCCCATCAACACGCACCACTACAGCAGTGATGAGGGTTGATGGGGATAGTGAATTATTTGTGCGCTTATAGATTATGCGTCAATGTGCATAGACCCTTAAGAGTTGCATTGTTTCATTATGAGTCCGCACTAATATTATAAATGCGAACGTGTGTCTGTCTGTCTAGCTTTTCCAGGCTCAACAGTTTAACCGATTTTGATAAAATTTGGTGCAAAGGTAGCTTACATCCCGAAAACGAACATAGGCTACTTTTTATCCTGGAAAATTAAAGAGTTCCCATTCCCACTCATCTGTTTAATTCATACGAAATTTGGTACAGAGGTATTTTGCGTCCCGGAAATTGACATAGGTAACTTCTCACCACAGTATTTAAAAAACCTAAAACCATCGCGGACAATGTCGCAGACATTATCTAATCATAAATAAAGGCATATCCCTACATAGTATAAAACAAAGTCGCTTTCTCTGTCCCTATATCCCTATGTATGCTTAAATCTTTAAAACTACGCAACAGATTTTGATGCGGTTTTTTTTAATAGATAGAGTGATTCAAGAGGAAGGTTTATAAGTAAAAAAATTGGACCCGGTAGGTGGCGCTAATAGCGGGCAGGACGACGTCTGCCGGGTCCGCTAGTTTTTTATAAAAATAATCCGATTACTATACAAAATTTGGGTGGGCTCGATTTCTTTAGTTTTAGTAAACCTTATAATAATGCCCGTTTGACAATGAATGCAGCAGCCTAAGATAATGTAATATATATCTATGCAGCAGCCGTTATATTTTCAAACAAGTAAGTAGGTATGGTATGGTATGCACTATGCATGGTATGTGTTTGCTATAATTTAATGTATTTATTGACAATATTACAGCATTCTTGAGTGCGATTCATATCAGCAATGATCGTTTTTAGGGTTCCGTACCTCAAAAGGTAAAAAAAGGAACCCTTATAAGATCACTTTCTTGTCCGTCTGTTCGTCTGTCCGTCCGTGTCACCACTGATTTTCTCAGGAACGGGTGGACCTAGCAAGTTGAAATTTATACCAGATACTAAGGTCTATGGTCCCTATTAGATGTATAAAAATTAAGGTCCTGAGTCCACACAATAAAAAGACATGGGCTTTAGATTTTCACGAAAACTTGTAAGTACCAAAATTTAACTTAATTTTCAACTTTTTTTATTTTTCGGAATGTTTCCTTTACTTGATCTATATAAGAGCTTGCTTTTGACCAAAATTGACAAATCTAGGTCAACCGGAAGTACCCTATCGGTTTTGCGTCGAAAACCTAAATGGTAGTTCCAGTTGACCTAGAATTACGGAATTTGGCAAAAAGCCAGGTCTTACAACACAAATAAAGGAAAAATTCCAAAAACTAAAAAAAGTTGGAAATTAAAGGGTGTCCCCATACATGCATAGTTAGCCAATTAAGATAGACCTCTGAGTTGTATGATTGCTCATACAATTTAGAGGCCTAGCTTAATTAGCAGATAACTAATGAACAAGAACCCTCAACATTCGCCATTTTGTGTCGGCGGCCATCTTGAATTTGCAATAGCGCTATTCTACCAGTCAAGCCCTTTCATTTGATACCCATATTAATGGAGTTGTAAAAAAATATGTAATCCGCCATTTTGTAGCGGCGGCCATCTTGAATCGATTTTTATCAAATATAGCTAACAACACTCTCGACTAATTCACCTTTCAAACAAAAAAACCGCATTCAAATCGGTCCACCCGTTTGAGCGCTACAGGGGAACAGACAGACACACACACACACACACACACACATACAGACACGTCAAACTTATAACACCCCGTCGTTTTTGCGTCGAGGGTTAAAAACAGATTGTACTTATACTTCTGGAGTACGGAACCCTCGGTGCGCGAGTCTGACTCGCACTTGACCGGTTTATTTATTGAATAATAGGTACTAGGTACTACTCTAGCGGCACGCTATGATGGCCGGTTTGACGTTTGTCCGCTCATGAAGTTCCGTATTAATTGATAACGACTTTGAAGGAAATAATTGTATTACTTTATTGACGATAGTGATGTGCAGAGATTCATAAATTTTATCGAATGTAGTTTTAGGTTTAGGACTCAAAATTTATTTATTAAATTGATTTCTTAAATGTATACAAGTGTAGAAAAATCAGTTTGCACCATTTAAGGGGTGAATGTACTTGTGAATATGAACAATTTTCACTATGTGGACAAACCTCTGAAATCGCAAAAAAATATCAATAAATTTTTAAAAATGGAATCTAATACGATCGTCACATAGGATCGCTGGCTAGCACAACTACTACCTCCGGCAAACTCGCGTCAATGCTCAATGCAAAACAAAGCAGTTTCGAATTGACGTTGCTTCGAAAAGTATAAACTGTCAGTGCAATGCGATTGTGATATAGTTTTGACCTGGCTTTGGATTTCAAATATTGATACTGCATTACTGTTGACCCTTGCTCGTTAATTTGGACTCTGTTCAAGCCCTTTGTTGTGGATTTCGTCGATATGACCGAACGTACGCAGAGAACTGTTCTAAATAGTCAGACACGTGAGTTCGTAATACGCCTTCGTAACTATTTCGATCGTGAAGCTCAAAATGGAGGGCCAATTTTACCTATAACGTCAGTGGTTGAACGCGTAGCTGATGCGCTTAATATTGGACAACGAACTGTTAGACGGATAACTAAAAAAAAATATGGCGAGACTGGCACAGAAGAAAATAAACTTCACACACCAAAAAAGAGAAAACGAGCAAAACCAGTCGTAGGCATCGATAGCTTTGATGCCGATGCTATCCGAAGACATGTTTACGGCTACTATTTACAGAAGGAGTATCCAACAAGAAAAAAGTTGGTGCATTCACTGAAGGAAGCTGGATTATTCTTCGGTGGGGAAAGTTCTTTAACGAAGATTTTGAAGACCATTGGATTTCGATACAAAAAATGTAACAAACGCAAAATATTGATGGAAAGATTTGATATAGCGATGGCAAGGTATACTTTTTTACGGCAAGTGAAAGAAATCAAAAATTGGCAAAATGTTGTGTTCTTGGATGAAACATGGCTTAATGCTAACCATACTGTAGGCCGTTCTTGGAACGATGACACAGCAGCATCTACTTCCAAAGTTCCTGTAGGAAAAGGATCGCGACTTATAATTTGTCACGCCGGAACCATCAACGGGTTTGTCGAAGGTTCTCTCATGGCTTTTGCGTCAAAAACCACTGGAGACTATCATGAAGACATGAATGGAGAAAAGTTTACTGAATGGTTTACCTCAATGTTGTGTAGCCTCCCTGAACCATCTATTATAATTATGGACAACGCCCCATACCACTCGATGCAAATTGACAAGCCACCTGCCCAATCCCAAAAGAAAGCTGATATCGTCGCATGGCTTCGTAAAAATGGCGTAGATGCAAACATGAATATGTTAAAAGCGGAATTAGTACGTCTTTTAAAAGAAAACAAACCAACCAAGATCCGATACGTCATTGACGAAATAGCATTAGAACATGGGCACAGAGTTATACGGTTACCGCCTTACCATTGTGAGTATAATGCGATTGAGTTGGTGTGGGCTCAAATTAAGGGATATGCTGCAAGACACAATACAGAACCCCCATTTACCACAAAAAAAATGCTAAAATTATTAGAAGAAGCTTGTGAACATGTGACTAAAGGAGACTGGGAAAAGGTTGTGAATAGAACTGTTAAATTAATAAGGGAAGATTATGAAAGAGATGTGAAAATAGATAATATTATAGAAAACGAACATATAATTATTAATGTATGTGATGATAGCAGTGACGACAGTGAAAATAGTAGTATGGACGAATCTGATTAATTATGGCCTTTTGTGGCACCTTTTTTGGTATCTTTTGTATTCATATGTTTCTTGTGTGCATATAAAGTATGTATATTCATTTTCGTTCAAATATTCAGTTCGTTCAAATAAATTAAATAAACATATACATTTTTGTTTTATTAAACCTATTTAATCAGGTACAAAAACAAAACTTAATTGTTTTTTGTTCGAGAATAAATTGACATTCCACATCACTATTGTAATGTGTCAAACCGGCCATCATAGCGTGCCGCTAATATAAGTGTTAGTTTGGTCAATAATTAAATGCGAATTAAACAAAATAAGAATTTTATTTAGCTACATATGTACAAGTCTTTGTAAAAATGGGCCATCAAGCTGAAAGTCTTCTTTAAGGGTAACGGTATCCGGCAGCGGTGGCTTCGACTAGCTTCGCTGGCGCGGGGGCGGCCGCGAAACGGGCGGGCGCCGCGGCTACCGGCGCGGCGTACGCTGCCGGCGCGGCGTAGGCTGCCGGCGCGACGTACCGAGCGGGCGCTGGGGCGGCGTAAGCAGCGGTATACGCGGCGGCTACGGGCGCGGCTGCCGTGTAAGCGGCGGCGACGGGGGCTGCCGCAGCGTAGGCAACCGGGGCGGCCGCTGTGTAAGCAGCGAAAGGAGCAGCCGCCGTGTAAGATGAGACTTGCGTGCTGTACGCTGTCGCGTAGGGTGCAGGGTACGCCGCATAGGGGGCGGCGTAACGTGCGGCTACGACAGGAGCGGCGGCATAGCGGGCGCTGACGACAGGCGCCGACGGGGCGGCCACGTACTGCGCGTAAGGGGCGGTGGCGTATCTCGCGACTGCGGGCGCGGCGACCGGGGCCACAGCGTAGCGGGCGGCCACCGGAGCGGCGGGTGCGACGGCGTAGCGAGCGGCCACCGGAGCGACGGGCGCGACGGCGTAGCGCGCCGCCACTACGGGAGCGGGCTGGGCGAGCACAGGGGCGGCGGCGTAGCGAGCGGGCACGACCGCGGGCTCGGCGACTACAGCGGGAGCGGCGGCTACGAGGGGCTCCTTGCGTACGACGGCGTTGAAGCCGTTGACGGAGTCGGCGGCGTAGTCCACGACTCGGCGGGTGCCGTCGGGCTCGACGAGGGAGTACTGTCCTTGCACGAGGTCCCCATCACGTTGCTCCGACTGGCTCTTGTAGTCGCCGGTGAGCGAGTCAGCTACGTTGTATCCGAATCTGTACTGCGGCAGGGGGTCGAACTCCTCGAGCCTCGCCGCGACCGGCGCGGCGTAGGCGACCGGCGCTGCGGCGACGGCTGCGGGTGCGCTAGCGTACGCTGCAGCCAACAGGCAGGAGAGGATCACCAACTAGAACAATAATATAGAATCAGCACGCTATCCTTTAACATCAGAAAAAGTTTCCGTAGCTATGGTTAGTTATGTTTGATAAGTTAATTTCATTAGGCGAGTGTGTCATCTTAAAATTAACTTCTGACGGAACCACTTAATTTTGATATATCCCATTTCACATCAAAATTATTAACTATTATATTTGTCAGTGTTCATTTCCTTTATTGATAAAATTAGAAATGTATTCCATGTCACTGATGCACTTTCTAACACTTTTTTTCACTGCACTGTACGTAAACACTTCACCGAAAAATCCTTTATGCATCCGTACCTTGAAGACCATTTTGTTTTCGTTTGTTTCGCTTTGATGCTCACGGGGGTGCTAGAAGCTGTGAACTGTATCCCTCGTTGGGCACTAACGGCATTTATAGTGCGCCGTGGACGCTTGCCTCATCCTGGTCGCATCTCCAAATTTAAATATATTCAAGTACGCACGTACGGGTATGGCCGCGGGTCCGGCTGGACAATGCCACGTAAACAAAGACGCCACTTGTGCAACTCGACCGGGGCTGTGAAACATCGCGGTCACACCGATTTTTCTTTCGATTCTAACCCGTTTCAGCTGTATTACAAGATCTTCTCAGTGCTATACAAAGATAGTCTTCATGAAAACATTCGAAAATGGTTTGCAAATTAGTCTTTTTAAAGTTATTGCTTACTCATTTAGCTATTAGAAAGAATACTAAAACCAATATTGGTAGACCTACCTCAAAGGTAAGGTAAACGTTGGTATTACCAACCCAAAGAGCGCGTCAGAGCCACCGCGCAGGTTCATTTGAGTCGTATTTTCTTCATTTCAGCTGACTGATGACTATGTAAAATATTTATTTCAAATCAATTATGTACCTAGCTACTTAATTAATTCTTTTAAAAACCGGCCAAGTGTGTGGCGGGTCACGCGCAGTGTAGGGTTCCGTAGTCACAATCCTCGAAAAACAGATATAACTCCTTAACCTGTGAACCCTACTTAGCCATGATAGTTTTCCTTTAAAATACTTGACTCTAATAAAAATTAGCACTTTAAAACATCATATTTTACAAACGGATCTAGAAATTGAAAAATGATGTTCTCACACCCACAGTATTTTTAAAAGACCTAGTCAACAATACCCCACACTATGGGGTAGACGAGAAAAAAATATTCATCCCCACTTTACATGTAGGGGAGCTAAAAAAATATTTATCAAAATTTTATTTCACCTGCACTTTGTCGGCGTGATTAATATTTATACCCATACGTTACAGATTTCATTGATTCTTTTTTGTTAGAAAGGAGATACTTAATTTAAAAATTACCGGCTAATCTCTGAAAGGCTGGATCGATTTTGATGGGACTTTTACTGGCGGATGTTTACATTTTGATGTACCTAAACATCTGCCAGTGAACTTTTAACAATTTTAAGCAAGGTATGAGCTCAAAGGAGCTTAGTAAAAACAAAGAGTTCTCACGGGATTTTTAAAAACCAATATCCACGCGAACGAAGTCGCGGTTATCCGCTTGTTTCATAATATTTCATTCATATTTCCAAAGTTTAATGTCATTTATACGTTTGTATAATATTTTGTAAAACAGTTAACTGATACTCGTATAAATATGTATAAAGAGGCATAGTGCTACATATATATTTTTCTAATAGTGCAAGTGCTCCAGTTTAAATGTTGTCACACCAGCTGATTGTGGTCACTATTCAAAACTCGTCCAATTCGTGTTGTGAATCACTAAGCTGTGAAATTACAAAATGCTTGTTTCAAATTAAACACATGAGTAAATATCTCTGCATTAAAGAAGTACGTATGCAAAGATCTAAAAATATACAAATACCTACTAAGATTTTACCATACTATAAATTATTTTTTATCTCATTAAGTAGCTCAAAAAGGCTTTCTTTATTCTTTAAAATTTGCACGCAAAAGCTCAGTCCGCTTGCGTGGAAATTAAATTCATATAAACTAGTTACATTGAAATTTCAACCATATCAATTAAATAATCTATATCTGTTCTATATATTATATCTATTCTTATATATATAAAACAAAGTCGTGTTAGTTCGAACACTTATAACTCGAGATGTAATTTTGTGTGTATATTTCAATGCTGAATGGTTTGAAAACACAATTACCGAGTACAGGTACAGGTAACCTACCGGGTCTCGATAGGTGGCGCTGATGTCGGTATGTCACCGAGCAGGACGACGTCTGCCGGATCCACTAGTAGAATATAAATTTATACCCATAACAGCGGGTTCTTTTTTTCTTTTTGAGGTACGGAACCCTAAAATTTAATAAATGTGTAAGCAACAAACTATAAACAATAGACATCGTTCCTTTTGGCGATCGCTACTGTGGATCGTTTTGTTGATCGCTAAATCAACATTAGTGATGTGTAAATTTACACATCACTAGGTGTACATCCACATTCCACATCACATACGCGTAGGTGCTTACAAAACTAGATTTTAATGTATATTTACCGTTTGATAAAATTGATTAAAATTGGTAGGTACAGGTAACCTACCGGGTCTCAGTAAGTGGCGCTGATGTCGGTATATCACCGGGCAGGACGAAGTCTGCCGGGTCCACTAGTATGTTATAGAAAAGGTTTTGTGTATTTAATGACAGTCGTTTAGCTGCTAATAGCAAACAATAAGTACAAGGCAGGTTCGCGCTCGTTACGGTTTCGTAAAAGACCGAAACATTAGTCTCATCTGTCCAAAACAGCTTGTTAGATTGTGATATTCATTCGAAAAATAAGTAATGTGCAAAAAGTAGACGGTATCTATAATTTACGAAAAATTAAACGGACTTCAATATAGTTACCGCAATAAAGAAGAAATTTTAAGGAAAATTGTCCATATCTTGAAAACTACAGAAAATAGCACAGTTCCTTTAGTTGAAGTAACTAAATGCTAAATGTACTTAAGTTAATAAAACAAGAATGTGGTCACTTAATGAATGTGGAATCTTAAAGAAATGAACCAATATGTGAAGCAAATAGTTCAGTGAAAATCTATTGGAAAATGTAAGACAAGGTTAGACCAAATCAAAGGTGGTATGACTAGACCGATGTGGTGCTACGAGTGTATAAAGTTTAACTTGCAAACTCTTTTCTTTTCATTGTGCTCGTCCATATGTTGACCATGTCCAGTTGACCTATCGCTAATTCATCACAGTTATGTGATTTACTTAGTTTTAAAACGAAGTTGAATTAAATTCAATAAGCTTTAAGTTTCTTGAAATATGCGAACAAGCTACTAGTTAAATTAACGGGCATTTTTAGGGTTCCGTACTCAAAGGGTAAAACGGGACCCTATTACTAAGACTCCGCTGTGCGTCTGTCTGTCCGTCCGTCCGTCTGTCTGTCATCAAGTTGTATCTCATGAACCGTGATAGTTAGACAGTTGTCACAGATGATGTATTTCTGTTGCCGCTATAACAACAAATACTAAAAAACAGAATAAAATAAATATTTAAGGGGGCTCCCGTACACATGATTTTTTGCCGTTTTTATAGAACTTGGCCGGTGTTTACATTATGATATAAAATACCGTGCACTGATGTTTCACTGTACGTCTGCGCGGTGATAATTTTACGCTTTCAACACGCCATTTTGAATTTTGTGGTCTAGACGAACTAACAAACACGGAGTCCCATACTATGAGTACACGGTGTCTATCAATCAACCCTGGCCGTGCCCATTAGCTAGCAAGGCGCGTATGAAAACGCGCGGGTATCTTTCGTTGCCTTCGCAAGGCTGCCAGATGTTACGCAAGATTGCGACGCGCGCACTTCCAATGCCTGATTCGTAACTATTGAATTTTACCGCTACTGGAATTGAATAATGTTTCCTTATAAGTTAAGTACTAGCGGATGTACGCAACTTCATCCGCGTTGATTTAGGATTTTTAAATATCCCGTGGGAACCGTTTGATTTTCTGATATCCAGGACGCGAAATCTTTAAGAAAAATTTCGTCAAAAATGGTTTAACGGTTGTGCAGTAAAAATAGTCAGATAGACAGAGATATAACAAATGGACACATTTTCGCATTTATAATATTCTGATGGATTAATTGGATTATTTTCTAATTAATTAGGTGTGATAATTTGCACAAGTAAGAGTCAAATAAGTATAGCTCAACGGTCAGAACAAATAAGCTATCGTCTGTACCACTATTAATCACATTAATTCTGCCAGCGGCTTCGCCAGGGTGAATTTCGGTTTTTCAAAAATCCCGAGGGAATCGTGGATTTCCGGTACCCCTTCCCGCTCCTAAAGGTTGTAGCTGTAGATTGCTATAGCAAACTTCGGTGTTTTCAAAATCCCGTGGGAACTGTGGATTTTTCCAGGATAAAAAGTAACCTACGTATTAAGTTAAGGCATAATCTATCTCCATTCAAAATTTCAGCCAAATCGGTTGAGTAGTTGGAGTTAAAAAGTAACAAACATACACACACATACACAAACTTTCGCCTTTATAATATTAGTGTGATAATAATTAATACAGGCTTCCTACTAATTTCTTAGTTGAAAACCATGAGAGTAACATAGGCTACTATTTTATCCCAGGAAAACAAAGGACTCCCGAGGGACTTTAGAAAAACCTAATATGAGGACGAAGTCGCGGGAAAAAGCTAGTTTCTCATATAAGTGAGAATTAATTTTTACGGATACTTTCAATTAGAGAGTAAGGTAAAGTCTCCTTATTCCGTGGTATTCTAAAATTGGCACCCAATTCCGAGGTATATAGAAAAACAGCGTTTTCAACCGAACACCAAGCTATTTTTTACTGCAACATACCTTAATCAATTGATAGTTTATCATTCCATAGATAAATGACGAAATTGTTGGTTTTATATGTATATGTTTTAAAATAACCGGCAAGTTTTACACTAGCAGCCGGCCCGAACGCATGTTTCATACATTTTGGACCTCGTGCACGAAATACCTACATTTTTTTAAATAGTGTTTATCCGTTAATTTTGAGCTTTATTTGTTTTTATTAAGATTTGAATATTTGAAGGACTATATTTTCAATCGAAAACAATCAACTTTTGTGAATATTTGTAAAGAAATTAAGGTGAAAATAGGTTTTGAAAATACCTCGGCGTTAGGTGCCAAATATTTTAGCCGGTTCCTAACGCCGTGGTATACCGCGGAATTGCGATTTCTTAGACTTCATAACTTTTTCAATTTTTAGAGTCGTTTTATTTTAAATACTTCTTGTTTCGGTTTTGAATATTTAAATAGGCAATAAGGTTACAGAGTCCTAATTACGAGGTACACTTTGGCGTCTCAATCACTAACTATACCGTGTCAAAGTTTACCTATTTAGGTAATTTATTGATAGATTGTATGGGAACGCTAAAGAAAATTAATTTAAAAGAAAATTAAATTTATACATATTTCGATGCAATTTTGAGAGAGTATTGTACATATTTACGAAGATAATCTAATTAAGCTTTAAATTATTTGTTTATTATGGAAAAATCTTTTCTTTTTTAACACTCGGAATTAGGAAACGTGTTTTATGTTACAAAACTCAATTCCGTGGTATTACCTCGGAATAAGGTTCTATGAGCCCCTAATTATGTGGTATGGATAGAAATACTACCTCGGAATAAGGTTCTATGAGCCTCTAATTATGTGGTATGTATAGAAATAAAATACAGGATGCTCACAATATTTCAGTATGGTTTCAGTTACACCAAGTATCATTCGCGTTCAGTCACGCAAACATTCATATTCTAAAACGTTTATCTTATTATTGCTCGTGCTGATTCATTCACTGACTCACTCATTGATCACCCCTCCTGTAAAATTTTGTATAAAAGATTTTTTTTTCACTACTGATTCCGTATAGAAGACAAAAATTCATTCGGAACAAAAATATGGAGAGAGCTGATTATTGAGGATTTGGGAGACGGGTGAAGAGCATGCTTAAGGTATTGAAGATAGGAGGGGGGTGCTTGAGCAAATGTCATTCAAAACGTCATCTAATTGGCAGTGAGCTGAAAAAAATTCAAAATGGCGAAAAAAAGATGGCCGCCATACTAATTTCGTCGGTGTCCAGTGTCCAGTCCACCTCGGAGGGTAAAAAAAATGGAAGAGTGGTTTCCTAGCAACAGATGATCGGGATCCAAAGGTCTATTCGATGAATAGAAAAAAAACCAAAATGGTGGAATTTATTTTTCCATAGAAAATGTATGGCGAATATTGAAGAGACTACAAGTTATAACTATGCAAGGCTTTGATGTGGTTTTTTGGAGAAATCTCAAAAAAAAATATGGGAAGATATGATGATTGAGGGTTCGGAAGATGGTTGAGGAGCCCGGGCAGGGTATTGTAGATAGGTGGGAGGTGCTCAAGCAAAAATTACTCGAAACCTCATCCAGTTGGCACTGAACTGAAAAAACCCCAAAATGGCAGATTCAAAATGGCGGCTATACTAATTTCGTCGATGTCTCACTAAGTATAAAAGATGGAAGAGTATTTTCTGGGCAAAATATGATCAAGACCTAAAGATCTACTAAATGGATAGAAAATAAATCAAGATGTCAGAATTTATTTTTCCGTACAAATTGTTTTTTTCATTGATGGTTTCGTATAGAAGACAAAAAATCATGCGAAGGAAAAATATTGAGACAGCTGATGATTGAGGATTTAGGAGACGGATGAGGAGCACGGCCAGTGCACCTATTGAAGATTGGTGAGTGGTGCTCAAACAAATATCACTCGAAACATCATCCGATTGGCAGTGAGCTAAAAAAAACGATTGTATAAATGTAAAATTAGTATTTTTTTAAGAAATCTCATCCTTACAAATTATTCGGAGCAAAAATACGGAGAGTGATGATGATCGAAGGTTTGAAAGATGGGTGAGGGGCACAGCCAGGGGCACATTCTAGATAGGTAGGAGTATATATATATATATATACAGTAGTACAATATTATACAGTATAATATTATACTGCCAGCCCTCCGGTCACCCGTGGACTCCACGAGACGGAATGACAGGCCCTTAAAAAAGGACCTAGCATTCTCGCCCTACGAACCCATGGTCTCCTCCCCAAAAGGCACAAATATGAAATTATTTTCTATATTTTCATATTTGCGCTTCTTGGCCCTTTCCGCCTTAGTGGCTGCCGCTCCGGCCGCCACGGAGGTCACCTGTATGTGAGACAGTGCCAGTGTATCCACACACGTGGCATCCCATCCAAGCTACCTCCTTTGCTTCCATGGAACAAGAGTCACACCGTCATACCTAAACCTGTCATGTTATCAAATCTAAGATTTTTGTCGAACAGCTGATTGCTAACCTAGTGAGTACAGAGGCCTTATGCCGACTTTGTACATTGGGGAAACGATGATAGAAATTCGAGTATCGAAACACATTGACTAACATGACTTGAGAGTGAAATACAACTAAACTGGCTGGATTTAAGGTTTGAGTCCGCCAATATATTTAGCCATTCGTCTACGCCCCAAGCAGAAATTTTTAAAATAAATATTCGAAGTACCCTACTACATTATGACTTTAAAATCTTATTTGACTGTAAGAGCATTAGGGTTAATTTTGCTCTGATATTATAGTTTTTCGATATTCAAATCTAGTACCGTTTTCGAAGTGTGCAAGCTCGAACTAACCATACAGGTCGTTAGCTTACATTCGTACGCACCGCCTTGAATTTATTGAGGCTCGCGGTACTGTCAAAGGAAGTAAAGGCCACGCGACTTCAAGGCCACTATTTGACTCCTATTAAGTTTTGATCATCTTTTGCTAAAAAAACCACTTTTCCATCTTTTATACTTAGTGAGATAATCACCGACGAATTTTGTATGGCCGCCATCTTGTATCCACCATTTTGGGTTTTTCTTCAGCTCAGTGCCAATGGGATGAGGTTTTGAGTAACTTTTGTTTGAGCACCTCCCACCTATCTACAATACCCTGCCCGGGCTGCTCAACCGTCTTCCAAACCCTCAATCATCATGTCTTCCCATATTTTTCTTTGAGAGTTCTCCAAAGAATTGCATCAAAGGCCTGCATTGTTCACAACTTCTCTCTCAATATTCGCCATACATTTTCTATGGAAAAATAAATTCCGCCATTTTGATTTTTTTTTCTATTTATCCAATAAACCATCGGATCCTGATCATCTTTTGCCAAGAAACCACTCTTCTATCTTTTATACCTTCCGAGATGGAGACCGACGAAATTTGTATGGCGGCCATCTTATTTTCGCCATTTTGAATTTTTTTTCAGCTCACTGCCAATTGGATGACGTTTCGAGTGACATTTGCTCGAGCACCCGCCACCTATCTTCAATACCTTAAGCGTGCCCATCGCTCTTCTCTGAAATCCTCAATCATCAGCTCTCTCCATATTTTTGTTCTGAATGAATTTTTATCCTCTATACGAAACCATTTGTGAAAAAAATAATTTTTATACAAAATTTTACAGGAGAGGTGATCAATCAGTCAGTCAGTCAGTGAGTGAATGAATCAGCACGAGCAGCTATATGTATATTAATAATATACATATATTAATATTTTACACACAAATATAATTAAACAATTACATACGTATCGAATTGATTTTGAAATCTATTAATAAATACAGTTCATTTTTGAACACCATGTAGAATTCATTCTACTCGTTTCCCTTTGTTTTTTGGACCCTCGGAATTAGGAGCCATTTGCCACGGAATTAGGATTTTTACCTCGGAATTGGAGCATTCGGACTTTCTTCATATTTAATTTAATTTTACATTTAAATCAAGTTGTAATTGTTGTTCTTTTAGGATATTTCAAGAGTTAAATAAATAACGCTTCTGATAAAAATAGCCAGTTCTTCAGAAAGGTGTAGTAAATGCTTAATTTTTGACGTTCTTTCGAGTTTTTATGAAAATACCACGGAATAAGGGGACTTTACCTTATGTTATAAAAAATCTAGTACAATGATCGAAGACATTGAACGTGATCTATCTAAAAGCATAGAAAGAGGAAAATCAGCCAAACGAGTTCAACGCGCTGTGAGCTCGTATTTAGAAATACTTCAACTATGATGGTTTAATTTAATTATTGTGTCAATCAATATTATCTAATGTAATATTTCTATCTCTAATTAAAATACTTATGTTACCTACCTAAATATTTTCTTTTTTCAACTATCGGTCTGATAGATAGATATAACGGAATAGTTCTCAATTATATCAGTATAATAGTAATTATTAAAATTGCAAATCGAAACACGAGCACGGGTATCCATAGATTAATAGAAAAATGTAATAATACTATGTCCTGTAATGGTGTGAAGGTAAGCTCAAAACTAGTTTCATGTAGTGGGCACGAGGAGCGTATTAAAATGTCAGCACATGGTATTATTAAGTTTGACAGAGGCCGCGCGAGAAAACACTGATGGATGGATGTGTCAAAACATTGATGTGTGATTTGCTCACTAATGAGATTATTACTACTTGTATGCGTGCCTCGTTGGTCTAGTGGTTTATCATATTCGACTGCAGATATCGAGGTCCGGGGTTCAATTCCCGGGTCGGGCAAATAATTGTTAGGCATTGGGTTTTTCTGTCAAGAAATTCTCAGTGTCAGTCCGGAGTTGGTAAGTTAAGTTGGCGGCGGTGTTTCACTCCCGTGCCTCGGAGAGCACGTTAAGCAGTGGGTCCCGTGTGACACTAGTAGTCGTGACACACGTAGTCACTATCATGTGACAATAGTCGTTAAAGCCCGCCAACCCGCATTGGAGCAGCATGGCGGGTCTAAGCTCTAAATCCCTCACTCCTGTGAGACAGGAGGCCTGTGCCCAGCAGTGGGACAGTAAAGTGGTGGTGGTGGCGGTATGCAGTACTTAGTACACTATTTTTCTATTTTTAGAGTTCCGTACCCGAAGGTCAAAATGGAGCCCTATATGACTCTCTGCTGTCTGTCTGTTCATCCATTCGTGTAAATATACCAACTGTAAATATACTGCTATAAGTTTTATGTAAGCTATAATAGATGTATGGAATTTTCATTCTGACCAGCCCTTATTACAAAACATAATGTACGTGAACTAGATCGAAAGATTTATTGCATGTTTGTACTTTTTACGTAAAGACATTAATTCAGTAGCGGTTATAATATAATGTCCTTCTTGTTGTCTTGCTTTTAATTCTTAAATGTGATCACGCAGATTTAAATTATAAGGTCCTGTTTCACAACCTTCTGATATGTGTCGGATAGCTTATTCACAACTTTTGTCTTTGTCACTTTACATAAAGTGAGAAAGTGACAAAACTTACGTTTAGGCTATCCGGCACTTATCAGAAGGTGGTGAAACAGGCCGTTAGTCTCTTGTAAGTAAAGTAATTCATTTAACGTTAAAAACTAATGTTGTAGGTACTGTTACATTGTTAATAGAAAACCAAAACTCATTATATTGACCATGGCGATAGGCTGGACAAGTTATCGAGGTCAATCGGTTAGTAGCGCCGATGAAAACAAAAGAGGCGAGAGGGGTATTTATTGTTGATGTAGTCTCATGCGGATTATAAATAATCATTGATTTATCAATCATACAGATGCAGACCTCATACATCAACCATAAAAAAAATGCTCACCCCAAAGTAAGTGTGTAAGTGGCCCAAATTCCACCTATGTGGCCAAAGTCAACCTCACCTGCGCGCGGTGCACCCTGCCAATAATATGATAACGAGCCCCTGACATTCTCAGTCCCCTCTACGGGTCGTTGTGCCTGATACCACATAACGTAATCTAGATGGTATCACCGCTTTGTGGTAGGATTCTACCCCGAATCCGCCTGGCTAGCGACCACACTTCAGCCGTAACCTGCCGCAAAGCATCCGATGCGTTCCGGCAGCGAGCTGAATAGACAGTCCCCTTCCTCAAAAGCCGGCAACGCATTAGTGGTTCCTCAGGGGCTGCTAATGTTCATGCAGCGGTAATCACTTAACATCAGGTGACCCTTATGCTCACTAATAAGCCCGCTATTATAAATAACCGACCAAGTGCGTGGCGGGCCACGCGCAGTGTAGGGTTCCGTAGTCACAATCCTCGAAAAACAGATATAACTCCTTAACCTGTGAACCCTACTTAGCCATGATAGTTTTCCTTTAAAATTGATTATATATACTACTGCTGTGAATTTTTTTAAGTTCCTATATACTGCCATTTGACTGATAGAGGGGGGGGGGGACATTTGACTCTAATAAAAATTAGCACGTTAAAACATCATATTTTACAAACGGATCTAGAAATCGAAAAATGATGTTCCCACACCCACAGTATTTTTAAAAGACCTATTCAACGATACCCCACACTATGGGGTAGACGAGAAAAAAAATATTCATCCCCACTTTACATGTAGGGGAGCTACCCTAAAAAAAATATTTATCAATATTTTATTTCACGACTTTGTCGGCGTGATTAATATTTATACCCATGCCTTACAGATTTCTAGCACTAATAGTCTCTGAGATTAACCGAGGACGGACGGACGGACAGACAGACAGACGGACGGACATGGCGAAACTATAAGGTCTCCTTGTTTACTACGGAACCCTAAAAAAGGAAAAACGTTTAATGCCTGAAGGAATTCATCAATAATAATTTTTAAATAAACATAAAGATGTATTTTGCAAGCATTTCGCAATACTTATTATGATGAAATCGCCTAAATTAAAGCTCTCACTGATTGCCCTGTCGCCCGTAAAATCGAGCGCCGACCCGTGTGGGCGAGCTCTCATTAACCGTACTTATCTTAGCATAGAGTAGACACTCCATATTTATATTGTATGCTATAAGTAGCGTACAATATATAAATAAATAAGTAGCTAAGCAAACTAACTGAACTATGGGTTATTTCTAATTCTCTACCCAATAATTTCTTTGATCCCCTTCAAATCAAATCAAAATTCATTTATTCAAAGTAGGTACACTGTACACTTTTTGAACGTCAATATAAGAAGTACATGAAAGTGAGTACTACGACTTACGACTACGACTAAAACTTAAAACTAAAACTACGAGGGTTCCAAACGCGCCCTGGTCTGAGAAGAGCCCACAACAAACTCAGCCGGGTTTTTTTTAATATCACCATCTCACAAAATGTCTGATTTCTAAATTATTTGAACTGTTGGCTTTTCTACCTCCATTTTTCTACCTCCCTTGACCCGTACCTACACCGCTGGCAGCCGCCAGCCCTCTACTTCTTCTTTCAATTTTCGGCCTGAACTTACATAGCTCATAGCTTTGCTGAGCTCGCGCAGTTGGTTGCACTCTATGCAGGGGCGTAGCTACCGCCGTATATGCCGTATCAATTATACGGGGCCCCCAAGCCATGGGGGCCCCCGACGTGCGTAAGCAAAAATTAACAAAAATTTCCCAAATTTTTGTTTATTTCAGAAATGACAAAAGTAAAAAAATGTTGTCCAAAAAGTTGTCCATACAGGCAGAATCTTTAGAAAAACTAAAGTCATCATCAGCTGTAAATGATTTAATAAATCAGTTTGCTGAAAAAAAGGCAAGGAGAGTATATAGGTAGGTATATTTAATTTGAATTGTTTGTAAAAATTTTAGAAAAAGTGACATAGATAAATAATTAAGATGAATAAAATATATTGCTTTTAATTTTATGCAAACATTTTTTTTTTCTTTTGTGAGAAATCCTTACCCTTCATAAGGGCCCCCAAACCAATTTTTATACGGGGCCCCGCCAAGGTACGCTACGCCACTGACTCTGTGCTATCGCGATCTAAACTTATTTAGTTTAGCTTAGCTCACATAAACTAAGCTACACTAAATAAGTTTAGATCGCGGTGTGCCTTGAGCTTCGAACTTTTTCTCTGTGCAAAACCTACACTGTGCATGGCGAGTGTCAAGGTTATGCCCGTTATTGTTTCAAACTTTATATCGTTCGAACGTTTTCATTCAGTCATTGCACTACTACCTGTGCTGCTACGCTGACGTGACAAAATTATTATCATGCTTCGTGTATCGTTAGAAAGAAAACCTTGTAGGTAATTATTAAACTGAACTAAGTAAGTATAAAATATCTGAATAATAGAAAAATTATTACCTACCTCTTTGATTTCGATACTGTAGATTCGTCTTTATGTACCTAATTCTGTATAATATTATCTAAGTTTACGTCATATTATACTAATACGAGATAAGTATATATAGGTAACTATATAGGTAAATGGCCAGTATAAAATATGTTTTTTCTGTGGAAATCCTTGACTTTAAGTAATAAAAAGTTTTTCATGTCCTTCTACGGAAGGACATGGAAAACTTTTTATTACTTAAAGTCAAAACTTTTACGGGTTATGTACGAAACTACGGGCAAGGTACCAAATTTTGTGAAAATTGGCTTAACAATTGAGGCGTAAGGAGATAACAAACAAACAGACACACCTTAAATTTATAGTATGGAAATATGGATACCTACTTATGTAAATTTTGAATGTGGGATCCTATACGGACCTCACTTATAATTTGGATTGCCTTTACAATAAGTTTTATTGCTATTTTTCCTTAAAAGAAATTAATTCAGCTAAGTGCACAGTAGAAGCAATGACACATAAAGACAGACCTTGCGCTAAATTGTAGAGATGCATATACATTGTATACCTAATACCTACCTACCTTGCAAAATGCGTCCACTGCACCGCTGAAATATTAATGTCAGGCGTTGAGTGATGAAATAATGAACTTTTAAACTGAGGCCGACGGTTTATCATTACTACATTGACTGAATTTTTAATAAAGCTGCTTACTACTTAGTTACCTACTTTTTTTGGAAACTGAAAGTTGATTGCCAGTTTTTTAGAGAAGAGTTGAGGACTATTAACTAAAGTAGCCTAAACTATTGGTTATCTAGCCAAGTTTAAGTTGAATTTTTATCCGACTACTGCAAAGCCAAAAGGAAGGGTTATGATTTTAGCAGTCTATGTATGTATGGTATGTAGGTATGTATGCTTGCATCCTATTCTTGTATCAAATTCTGTGTACCGTAGCGCCTAAACTACTTGGCCAATTTTGATGAATGAGGTCAATTGATTCGTTGTTATGGTCCGGGTGACATAGGCTTTATTTTATAGGTATGCGAAAAAAATCGAAAAGTGAAACTGGAATATTAAGTTAGTTTCAGATAGACATAACAGATGGCGCCACTAGCTGCTTGCCCCGCGCTTTCTTTAATTAGTACCCAGTTGAATATACGTTTTTCTGCACACTAAATTATTATTTTATACTATTATTATTATGAGTAGTCTGGTTTTAGTTTACGAACTTCATCTCTTGTGATTTAAATGTCTGTGTATAGTAGCTAAGCCTTGTGTGGCAATTTTGAAAAAGATACCTAAGTGACTTAAGATCCAGAAATAATATAATTTAAACTAAGTATTTATATTATTTAGATTTTATATCTAACATCATTACGTTAACGAAGTGTGTCATGCCGCGTGTAAATGGCATACAATGGGTTCAGTGAGCTTTGCTTTTGTGTGTTTATGATCTGACACGCGCACGATTAGCTTACTTCGCAATACGTGCTCAAAACGGTCTAGACATTAGTTTTTATTACGTTAGCGTTAAAATTAATTAATTATTCCTACTTACTATTACAATTGTAACATGGGCTTAAAACTATGAGAAAACGTTTGATTAAATAGCCTAAGCTTTTACTGCGCGTACAATAAATTTAATTAATATAAAACCGGTCAAGTGCGAGTCAAGAAATTAATTTAAATATTAGTTAGGTATAAACTTGTTCTGAAAGGCATGTGAAGTCTACCAATTCGCACTTGCCCAGCGAGGTGGACTACGTGGAGGCCTAAACCTTTCTTATTCTGAGAGAAAACCCATGCCGGCCTACTACAAGGCCGGTAATGGGTTGATAACGATGATGATGATTAGGTAACTTACGTGGGAAAAACACACGTGGGATATTTTCTTCCAAGTCCAGGGTCGCGGTTAACTTAAAACCAATAGGTTATCAGGTCAGTCACTCATTATATTACCATACGACCTCGTGAGCTGTCGTACCAATGAACTATCGAGATAAATCATTGATTTGTTAAAGGTGCAAACGATTCCTATCTGATGTTGTGAGAATGTAACTGAATGCTAAGGTTGCTATCGAGTGGTCACCATGTTCAACGTAACTACATACTCATTTCAAGACAAAGGATCGTACTTATATTTCCTAGACTAGCTGATTCCCGCAACTTCATCTACGTGGATTTAAATATGAAGAACCTTTTCATTTTCCAGGATAAAAGTAGTCTAAATCAGTCTTCATAATGGCCGTGTAAAACGAGTAGGTATATTGTCCTTAACATCACCAGTTTTAAATTTTTTTTATGCTGGAATATACCTACTGTACTGGAATACCTACTGTAGTACGGTACTATTTCCTTAACAAATACTTAACAAGTAGTTAGTAAGTGGAAAATTTAAATATTTGGCGAATTCAAAAAGAAACCGCTACCGCAAGGACGTTAGATCCCTTTGCGTTTTCTATCGTCTCTATAACGGGGAATGTTCTGAGGAGTTGTTGGACCTAATACCACCTACTCATTTCCAGCACCGCACCGAACCGCACGCCATCGAAAAAGCTGTCATCCTTACCACCTGGATCACTAGCAGACATCAACCAAGCGTTGCGCGAGGTCATTACTTCCGCGCACTCAAAAACTGTGGAACCAACTCCCTTTGGAAGTGTTTCCACATAACTTTGACATAGGGTTATTCAAGGGGCGGATCAACAAACTACTTAAAAGCCAGCAACGCATTAGTGGTTCCTCTGGTGCTGAAAACGTTCATGGGCGGCGGTAATCACTTAAAATCAGGTGACCCGCATGCTCGTTTGCCCGCAATTAATACCTATTTAAAAAAATCTTCAATCTAGTTTATGATCGAATATGATTTCTAGTTCAGTTTTGGTGGGTGTTTATTTTCAGGTTTATTTTCGGGGCTGCTTAGCGCTGACGTCGCCTTGGTCGCCCCTAGGGCGCGAGCTCAGGGTCGCCTCGACGTCGCGATGCAAGTCCAATAAGTGAAAGGGTGAGCCCCCGCCATTAGTATAAAAGCTCTATGCACTCCCCATCCACATCATTCCACATCCTCTCATCAAACCAGCACAATGGTTTTCAAGGTATAAAGTATTTTAATACCGCACAGTTAAGTCCAGCTTCAAAGTTCGTCCTATTTTAGCTCTTTAAGAACAAGTAACCTTAATTCCAAAATTTTTCATTAACGAGCAAGTTTTCTTACCGCTTTTATTATTGATCATCTACAGAGATAGTAGGGTATCGCAGAATAGTTCAACTATCAAAGAGCCGCCTGCATCCGAAAGCTCGACAGTTCAAACTTCATACCCTTTGAAATATTGTCGTTTTTTAAGCTTACTTTGTAGGGGAGATTGGAATTAGTCAAAATGGTTTAATAAAATTCTTCAAAAAAATACGGAAAGGAAATCATTTTTTTATTCATCTACAACTTAGCCCTTGACTGTGATCTTACCTGATCGTAAGTGACGATGCAGTCTAATGTCAAAGCGAATTAACTTGGAAGAGCCATGGCAGTTTTTATTAAACACAATACGGCCCTGAGCGGCTTCTACGCGACATGGTACCGGAACGATACTATAAAAGTACCTACTATAAAAGTGAATCTTTATTTCAGTTCGTTGTCCTCGCCTGCTTCGTGGCCGCCGCCAGCGCTGGCTTCCTCCCGGCCAGCCCCTACGCCGCATACGCCGCGGCTCCCGCGTACCACGCGGCCGCCCCCGTGGCGTTCGCCGCTCCCGTCGCCAAATACGCCGTCGCCCCTGTCGCGGCGCGCGTGGACGAGTACGACCCGCACCCGCAGTACAGCTTCGCTTACGACGTCCAGGACAGCCTCACCGGCGACTCCAAGACCCAGCACGAGACCCGCGACGGCGACGTCGTCCAGGGCTCCTACTCCGTCGTCGACCCCGACGGCACCAAGCGCACCGTCGACTACACGGCCGACCCCCACAACGGTTTCAACGCGGTCGTCCACAGGGAGCCCCTCGGAGTCAAGGTAGCTAAGGTCGCCGCTCCGCTGGCGTACGCCGCCCCCGTCGGATACGCCGCTGCCCCCGTGGTACACGCCGCCCCCATTGCCAAATTCGCCGCCCCGGTCGCCTACGCTTCCCCATACTACCACCACTAAATAATGCCAAATACCTAATTGTGGAACTAGTGATACGATAGTGTTGTGGACTCATTAGATTAAGTAAAATAAATTATTATTTTTTACTGATATAAAATGTGGATACTTTCATTATAGATGACCTACCTATCTCAAAATTAATATACTTAATTATTTCAATGTGCTCTTTTTCCGATTGCAACTTAAATAGGTAGCAATATACCTAGTATATTTCTAAAAATATTAAAATAATATATTATTATTACCTCCTATTTGCGCCTCCCATGAATTTCACTTACAATTTCGATGTTTTATACATTTGTGAATAAAGTTAGAGGGAATAGTGTTAAGCCGTTTCTACTAGCATTTGAACATGGCTAAAAGAATAATTTATTAACTGTTTTCCGTTGAGAAGTTCCGTCCTCCATCTCCAAATTTTTTAATCAGATTTTCACCAGAATCTCGCATCACACTAAAGGCATTATGGTATAATAATAAAATTAATAAAATACCTAGGCAGTAAAGTATTAGAATTGCAAATGCTTTGATTTTTCAAAGTGCAAGTTTCGTTTTGAGCAACTTAAAAATTGGCCGTAAATCAGTCTTGAAGGAATCTTTTTATTACTTTCAAAATAATTCTTAGGTACCTAGTTACCTACTTACTTAACGAGTTTCTTTTCGTACCATCTCGCACCTACTAGGTATGTGACGTTAATTATTTGATTAAACGACTTAGTACTGCAGCCATGTGTGTCTACAGTTTAAACTGAATGAACCCACAGCCTTGATATTTGTCTAGTTCCCACGACCAACACATCGGACCGGGACCACCACACACAGGCCAAACGCTTGCGCAATTGGATTCATGATAATATGCACACCTTTGCCCTGCGGACCTTTAGAAAACTAGGTAAAATAAAGCATGCAGGATATTGCTAACTAGATGATGCCCACGGCTTCGCCCGTGTGGATTTAGGTTTTTAAAAATCCCGTGGGAACTTTTGATTTTCCAGAACAAAAAGCAGCTTATCTGTAGAAACCCGTCCCCAAAACGGAAAAGTCCCGTGGGATCCCCACGATTTCGGAATACAATTCCTTACAGCATCAGGGTTGAGGAGTTGGATATGTCGAGTTATAATCGAGTTCATTCAACGATAAAGTCTTTAATTGGTACCCCCAATATCAATTTAAATAACCGAAAGTTTCTAAAACCCATTAGTTTTGGGGATTAGGTCCCCTACAGCATCAGGATTGAAGAGTTGGAATCCAAATTTTTTATAGAACAGGGTCGCAATGTTTCTCTATCGATTAAAAAAAAAATTACGCAAATCGGTTCAGAAATCTCGGAGATATCGGTGTACATATGTAGAAAAACACAACTCCTCCTTTTTTGAAAGTCGGTTAAAAAAGTAGCCTATGTTACTCCCTGGTTAATTCTCTACTTGTATGTGAAGGTCCCGTCAAAATCGGTTCAGCCGTTCCGAAGATTAGCCCGTTCAAACAGACAGACAGACAGACAGACAGACAGACAGACAGACAGACAGACAGACAAAAATTTTAAAAACGTGTGATTCGGTTATGGTAGCGTTCAAATAAACATATGAGCTTAATATGAGGTAGTTATTTCGATATTACAGACAGACACTTCAATTTTATTTATTAGTATAGATAGTATAGATGATCTTGTGGCTATAAAGTTAACAAATTAAGTTGTCATAACAAAATAGAAGAAAATAATGATTTAGGAATAAAAATATTATATAAGTAAATATAAATAATTAAATTATGTAAGTAACTAAAAATAAATAATTAAATTATGTAGATAATAGAGTTTTTAGGGTTGTATTCGTCAGTCGATTTAGTTAATACGATTATTTTTCTAAAATTAATGATTATAGACTGTATCTACCTGAGTAAATAGCTTTATTATGGTGATTCTTCAGAAAACACGAAATAAAAGTTTAAATTGAATGTCGCTTTCGCGGTATTTTAAGTTTCGTCTTCAAGGAAGAAGAGGAGGTACTTATACTTTATCTTAGCTTCAAGGTCGTACCTTGACCCTATAATTCAGAAATCGAAAACTTGGAAATTTGAGTTTGTTCAATTTGACCATTGTTATCAAATATTTTTGTTTTTAATATCTTGGGGACATTAAGTTTGTGTTATATGCATGTTATATGCTTACACGAGTGGAGACATAATTGTATAATTTCCATTTTCTACAAGATTTTCGAAAGAAAATACATAAAATTTTCATTTTTAATTTATGAACGAAATTCTTTTGTATTGCAAGTGTCAACTGTCAAAGTCAATTTTTTTTATCTATGGCTGATGCCGACTTTGATGCCGACCGACGAATGTGATGGCGATGGCGATTTATTTGTTTACTATTTACTATTGATAATAACGCAAGATTTGACTTTTTGTGAATTAAGTATGTCGCCAGTGATGACCAGAGATGGACCAGCGGACGACATCAGAAGGCTATTCTAGTATTATCATTATTCATTATCAGGGTAGATCGAATTACATTGCTGTGGGCGTCACATGGGTACGGGCCTAATTGAAAAGCCTTCTCATTAACTGACACACTAACTGACTAACCCTACGCCTACCTAGTTCGGTCTCCTCCTCCCCTGCAACCGAACCGCTTCCGACCAATCTAATCTACACGACCCACATCGCACGATACCACCTACTTTGTACAACACAACCTATAACACAGTACACCGCACGAGCGAAGCAGCGCTCTCGTCGAGCGCCCAGATCGGAATGTGTCACACGCGCCACCGCTCTCTCTCTCTTACAATAAAATGTTGGTAGTGGGAATGACGTAATGGCGCAACGCTAGGACCATTCACACTACAATATCAACGAGCCGACACGGCCATACTGACATTCGCACGTCCCCGTGCGACTGCCAGCGTCCAAGGATGTCTACAAAGAACAACACACAGGTGAAGTACACCTCTAAATACGCTCGCCCATCCCTGACACTTCACTGCTTCTAGGTCACCTCCGTCTGTCATGCATTAATTGTCAATCATCACATCAGCTGTCAATCGCATCAACCAACCACCACCTCATGTGATGACGTACAACAGACCCAACCCAACCATCTGTCAATTGCTAGTCATCACCTCAGCTGTCAATCGCAATACACATCTGGAAGGAGTGTGTCCTTTCAACCACCTCCCTTGAGTCTGGCCCGGACGACACTTCCTTACCAGGATAGACTCAGGAACTTAATATAACACCCAACCAGTCAGTACTTCAATCTGTCAATTGTCAGTCATCACTTCAGCTGTCAATCGCAATACACATCTGGAAGGAGTGTGTCCTTTTAACCAACTCCCTTGAGCCTGGCCCGGACGACACTCTTACCAGGATCGACTCAGGAACTTACTATAACACAACATCTGGAAGGAGTGTGTCCCTTCAACCAACTCCTACGAGTCTGGCCCGGACGACACTCTTACCAGGATAGACTCCGGAACTCATCTGGGAGGCACTAGTGAATCCTTTCAATCAACACAAATAGTGTGTATGACCCGGATGTCACCACCAAAGCCCAGGATAGACAACATGAAACACACACAACTAGTCAGCGCCCTTCCCACTTGTAACACACGTTTACACGCTGCCACGAATGAAGTGATCCGGAACCTCGACCCGCATGAGTCAGTTCCTTAGACCATTCACTCATCACCTAGCTCACACCAACAACGAACGTCACACGTTCACACACTGCCGTAAATGAAGTGATCCGGAACCTCAACCCGCATGAGCCAGTTCCTTAGACCATTCACTCACCATCTAGCTCACACTAACAACGAACGTCACACGTTCACACACTGCCGTAAATGAAGTGATCTGGAACCTCAACCCGCATGAGCCAGCTCCTTAGACTATTCACTCGCCCTCCAATAACAAAGGCCAAAGTCATTGTCATAGTTAAAATAATAATCACAGTCTCTGCTCAAGATCTGCTCAAGAACGTCGACCCATATAGGCCAGTCCATTTAATTAACTACATCACACACGCACACGTCATTTTCCCTGCCAAGTCCCGAAAATGGCAACACTCATCTGATTAGGGTGCAATTGCTATCACAAACCCTCAATCAAATATCACGGTTAAAGTTACTCTTACCTAAACTCAACTAAACAACTCAAACTAAAACGAATCTACCACTGGTTCGGAATGCCGCAACCTAGCGAGAAGAACCAGTAAGAAACTCGGCGGCGTCTAACTTTCTAACATAACTGATCAAAAACTACTTCCCGTAAACGCAATCCTATTTCTTTAGTTCCAATCATGTAAACCATTTATTTCATTTTATGATCATCTCAATAAACCATTTTACGAACTACAACCTCTTTACGCCTTTATCGCAACCACGTTTCGAACTTGCTTACTTTTGAACATCGATGAAGGTACCTGGACAACAGAATTTGGTTAGCAACCAAAACCATTTGTCAAACTAATCACTCATCTCAATAGCGGGTATTTAATTATTCTGCGAGTATTTGTAGAACTTTACTTTCAATTAATCACGATTTTTTTTTTTTGGTTTTTTTTTTGTTAGTTGGTTTTTGTTATTAGCTTAGCGCTGTCCGTTGTTATCGACATACAGCTCGCCAGCCTTCACGGCCAACCCTGACATTCGATCGTCCTCGAGCGACTATTAATTATCCTCAGCAATCGGTATACCCGAGATCGCCAGCCCCACTTAAAAAAGCCGTCAAAAACCTAGGCAGCCCGCCAGGCCCCTGAAACTATCTCGGTTTCTAATCTAAACACTAGTTATAGTTAACACCACATAAACGCGCAATTTGATCCGATACAATCGGTAACAGTGTGGCCGATCAATTCTCGGAAACCCACACACAATCGCTCAGTACCGTCACGCTTTTATTAACTAAAAATTCCTAGAAAAAGGTGAACAATTGAGTTCACATTTCCATTTGGGTCGGTTACCCGCATATAACATCTCGCTAATTTTATCACGAACCACCTGCCGTAAATCAAAGGCGGTGCATATGACGCTAAACCGTTTACGAGGATTCAACTAAACTAATCTTAAGTTTTCCGGTTGTGACCCTTAAACGCGGTAATCCGTTAATCGAGAAATCCGAGTTTTCGTTAAGCAATGACAATAGTCGCGGTTTACTGGTATATCCGTATCAATATCCGAAAACTATTTTACACATTGAAATAGAAAAAGTATCCGCAGTCATTGCACAACCTGCCTTTAAAATATCACGACTTAACGCAAAAACTCATCTAATATAACGTCAAACAAAAATTTGTAAAGTGGGTGTGTCCATCAATTAAAAATTTCACATAAAATTTGCAAGGTACTATTAACACTTGAACTCTCAATACCGGTAATTCAATTTTATTATAACTCACACCCGATAGCCTATTCGCAATACTTTCTTTAACGAGACGAATCGCGGCACCGAAATCTTAACAAAATGAAAACGACCCGCGTCGCGCACACAACACCGGTTCTACAAGGCTTTTGTGCCACGAAGGAGACCGACAAACGCAAATGCAGTTAAAGGCTCCGGCTCATCAATTTGCCCTTCAGATCCCACTTCTGATGTCGCCAGTGATGACCAGAGATGGACCAGCGGACGACATCAGAAGGCTATTCTAGTATTATCATTATTCATTATCAGGGTAGATCGAATTACATTGCTGTGGGCGTCACATGGGTACGGGCCTAATTGAAAAGCCTTCTCATTAACTGACACACTAACTGACTAACCCTACGCCTACCTAGTTCGGTCTCCTCCTCCCCTGCAACCGAACCGCTTCCGACCAATCTAATCTACACGACCCACATCGCACGATACCACCTACTTTGTACAACACAACCTATAACACAGTACACCGCACGAGCGAAGCAGCGCTCTCGTCGAGCGCCCAGATCGGAATGTGTCACACGCGCCACCGCTCTCTCTCTCTTACAATAAAATGTTGGTAGTGGGAATGACGTAATGGGGGGTGTTACACTATCAGTATTATCACGCGATCCGCGATACGCGATCCAATTATTGATGGTTTGGCCGCTTTTTTGCGTCAATACTGATGGATTTCCGGATGGTCTTGAAATCCGCGATCCGTGGATCGTGATACGGTATTGATAGTGTGACAGGCCCCATTGGCGCAACGCTAGGACCATTCACACTACAATATCAACGAGCCGACAAGTATTATAATTTAAGAATGCGTACCAATTATAAAATCAATAATACATGACAAATTAAATATAAAAGCTCGCATACTATTGCACTGGCAATCTCGGTCAGAATAATAATAAAATAACGGGTGTCTCAAAGTGCGCTTTGCAGTTTGCATAGAGATAAGGTTTTTTGTGTTTATTGTTCGAAGCTATTTATGCCTTTGAATTTTTGATTCAAAGCCATGGCACCGGAGTAGTAATGTACGTTGTTGTAATAGTGACTCTTATTATTTCAAAGAATTTATAAACACTGCTGGTCGTCCTGGTTCCTATTAAGCAATGGTATCAACGAGAGGTGTAAGATATAAGTTTAGCGAAGGGGAGCGTGTGTTATGTTATGAGCCAGATCCTACTAAAGCCAAAGTTTTGTATGACTCCAAGGTTTGTTCGTTTTATAAAGTTTCCCTCGTGTGCATTTTAAATCCATACTGCCTAATATTAATGCGAAAGTGTGTCTGTTAATTTGTCCTGCTGCCTTTTCATGGCCTAACTGTTGAATCAATGTTGACGATAGAAACACACATAGCCTACATTCTGGAGACAAACATAGGCTTCTTTTTATCCCAAAAAATCAAAGTCCTCAAGGGATCTTTAAAAACTGTACTTAATTAAAGTTTCGGCTGTGAAAAATATTAAATCTCAGGTCTCAGAAATTAAAATGTATATTTTATCACTTAACATGCTTTGTAGGTTTTAGAGGTGATAGAGAGTAAGGATAAACGTGGACGGCGCACTGTGGAATATCTGATACATTTCCAAGGATGGAATTCTTCATGGGATCGCTGTGTTAGTGAAGACTTTGTGCTGAAAGACACTGAAGAAAACAGGCAGTTACAGAGAGATCTCGCTGAAAAATCACAGCTTCAACTGTAATAACTCTTTGTTTTACATAAATCATAAATTAGTTGTTTACCTACTATTACTAGCTACAACTACAACTTTGTTCCCGGGAAACTCTTTCCAAAGAAGAAAATTATCCACAACTGTAGAGAAAGGAAACAATAAATAAAATCTATGATCAATGAGTTTTATTCTGAAGAATATTTGATTCTGAAAGTTATTTTAAAGTTCTATTAAAAAATCTCTTTAAATGATTAATCTATTCTACTGTTACTCAGGATTTCTCAACATTTAAGTTTTTAAAACTGACCACAACAGATTGGATATATTTTTCAGGGGAGCATACCTGTACAGACGAGAACGCAAGAAGGGAAACAGCACAACCTCAGGGTCAGGCCCAGCTAAAAGACCCCGCCATGGCTTCAGCGATGACGGCTCTTCCAGCAGCACACAACCAGATCCAGATGGTATTGAACTCTGTTTAATAATAGTTTCATTGCTAAAAAAGATTGAAGTTCTGGGAAACCACCTATTATCATCCCAGCGAAACCCTTACCATTATATTATGATTAATATAAAGGAGTCACAATTGTCAGCAACAATGTAGAGAGACATTAGCTATACTGCTTGTGACTAGATACAGACTGTATTTATTAAGAACTCTCAATAATACTTATAAATTAGTTAAAGTAGTGGGCAATTTCTTAAAAATGCTCAAAAAACCATTTTGTCTTATAAAACTACAATTATTAGTTTAATACTTAAAATTAAAATTCTTAATTGTTGGACTAACAATTGCAGATTTTATTTTCTGATATATATGTTGAAAGAATCATAGAATTGTAACTTTTTCAATTATGTATCTACTTTTACAATGAATTATTCTACCTTGCAGATGGTGAGACGGGTGACACTGACTCATCCTCAGGGTCAGCCTCCAGCGCGCAACCCAATTCTCCACCCAACTTGAACCCTGGCAGAGCTAGCATTATATTGCCATCGGCTCTTAGGTAGCTATTGTAGTATTTCCATTAAAGTACCTGTAAAGAAACAAATCAAAAATGGTGGCAATGTGCATGCTAAATGTATAAACAATGTCCAAATGCCATTCTTTTCCTTATTGTTGAATTTTGTCACAATCAAGTATAATTTAACATTTTATAAAACTACATGTATTAATAACAACTAAATAATAATGAACATATAAACTTATCATCAATTTGTCACAATTCAAATAATCACATTATTTTGTCCTTGAAAATTTTTGAAATCTCGAAAAAAATGTGGTAAAGTAGTGCCTTCACCATTTTATGTGTTCCATCCTTGTCAAGGGGAGTGCTAACCGTCTCTCCTTTCAATAGACACAATGTAGTACTCACTTGGTCAACTATATATACTTCAATATGTTAAAAATTTCGTTAGCGTGAGTTAGGAAAATCTAGTTATTTGTAGTGAAAAATATAAAATTTCTTAAAATTTAATTTTCTATCATATTAATTACAGTTTCATTATTTATTATACCTAACATTTTAATAATTATGGTAAAAGAAAGAAGAAATAATGAATTTTAAACATTTTGTTTTACGCTATTCATATCAGCGCCATCTATCGGCAATACCACGAACTAATCCTTGAATGGTGCTAGTTGTACGAAAATTATTTATACTTTGTAATTATTTTTTTTATGTGTCTTACGATTATTATTTTTTTGCTATAGTTTTTAAGTGGACGTCTGTGTGTATGTAAGTATGTTATGTTTCGTCTCGACAATCTCGCGAACGAAACATGATATTGACATTAGGGACCAAATTCATTCGACATATGATGACGTAACTTGAAAAGTTGAAACTGATTAGATTTTCAGCAAAATCGGTCCAGCCTTTTTTTCCCACTGGGAAGTTCGTGGTTCGTGGACCTCGAGGGTCGCGGACACAGACAACTTTTATGTAATAATAATAAAATACAATGTATACATCAAAATCCAAGTGTGTTTGTCCTCTATGTACGCCTAAACTATTCATCCAATTATGATGAAACTTTGGTTCTGTGTGCCCAAAGAATCTATATAAAAAATTTAAATAATTTAAGTTAAAAAATATTGTACTGTTGGTAGAGATCTTCTGACGTTCGCCTACCACCTTGTACTGTTGTCAGGGATCGTATGACGTTCGACTTCCACCTTGTACTGTTGTCAGGGATTGTATGACGTTCGACTTCCACTTCGTACTGTTGTCAGGGATCGTATAACGTTCGACTTCCACCTCGTACTGTTGTCAGGGACCGTCTGACGTTCGACTACCACCTGGTGGTGAAGCGCGGCCGGGTGTCGCGGCTGCCGGCGGCGCCGTGCGTGGCGCACATCCTCGAGTCGTTCGTGAAGTGGTTCGCGCGCGCCGGCGCCTGGAACCCGCCGCGCGGACGACACGACCCCGCGCACAAGCCCGACATGCTCGACGTCTCCTGCAGGTGGGGTCGTCCGGAGGCGTCTAGCGGTCTAACCCGTACAGCGCCCTGTAGTAAACGCGTGCCCCCTAACACCGCTGCGCCCGTGTGCAACGCACGCCCTGCACCGTAGGTAAAGCCGCCTCTGGTTTCATCGTTGCTAAGGGTCGAAGGTCAACAATTAAAGCATTAGGGCTAATTCGATTTTACACAATCTCTCAACTAAAATTACAGGTCTAAATCTGTTCCTATCCTTTTCATAATGCACCCTGCGGAAAAGGATAGCACAATTTTTACCCGACTACGCGACGCAAAGGAATGGTAATGTGTTTATCGGTCTATGTATGTTCCTTTGTGGCACTCTGGAGACCAAATGCGTGGGCCGATTTGATAAGTGGCACGTCGTTAGATTCGCCATGCCAGCGCAAGGTACAACGAGAACATAAAAATTAAAAAAAAAATCAAAATTATTTTGGACGCCATAATTGTGGGGTCAAAAAATTTTTTCTTCATATCCTATCGAGTGGGGTATCAAATTAAAGGGTTTGAAAAGGTGATTACGAAAATATATTTATTACTTCGCTTTTTACGCAATCGGGTTTTTTATTTTACTTTTCAATATGATGCTTGTTAAACCTATCAATTTAGTTTAGTTCAGAGATTGTGTACGACAGAATTAGTCAATATTCGTTGGTATCCACACACGGTAATTTCATTAAGTGGTCTCTATTTACCATTTAACAATATCTTATGTTTAAAATAGTCGCCCGGTGGGTTCACAGAATTAAACGGTTAGACCTAAGCTTTTTTAACGGACGTTAAAAGTGTGATCCAGATCGCGTCCAAATGGAACAAATGTATTCCCAAGTTCACACGTCAGCGGTTTTTTAACGCGACGCATTTTTATCGCGCAGTGTTCTATTCTCAGCGCTCGGCGTTGGGCGTTAAATGCAACCATACGAAACTTCTTGCTATTATTCAGACGAGCGTTAATAAAGCGCCAACGCGGGGTTTTAACGCAACGCTTTTTTAACGCTCGTACGAATTAGGCCTTAGTGAAGCGATTGTGGATGCGGCGCGCGCGCCAGTTCGCAATGATCTCGATGCAGCGACACATTTCGCTCACTTAGCGCGCCTGCTCTGAATATAGATCACGCCCTCTGCTCTTAGCTAACATAATATATTAGCTGTGTCAAAATATAACCTACATTTTTATATTAAAATCACAATTTTACAAAATAAACCTGGTTACGAAAGGTGATATAGTTTAATATTTCTTCCACGCTGTACTTCGGTTTACTTCTTATTTTTATTTAATTAATTTAATAGTTAGAAAATCAATTGCTCAATTTTCATTATTGTAATCTACATAATTTCAAAAAGCTTTTAGTACCCATTATGTACCCATATGTGACTATACTTTTGATTGGTATGATTGGAGGATTGGATTTCTCTGAGATTGCTGGACCGAAGTTGGTTTAATTTTTCTTAAGAAATAGCTTGTTTGTTTACAGGTTGAATTTACTACGGGAAGTGGCGGACGGTCTGCGAGTGTACTTCGACTTCATACTGCGCGGGCACCTGCTGTACAAGCAGGAGCTGGATCAGTATTACGAGGTCTGCGGCCAGTATGTCGAAGAGTAAGTTGCACCACTTTATATCATTCTGTTATTTTAACCAGTTTTCGTTATATTATTTACTAGAGAATGCCCGCGGCTTCGCCCGCGTGAAGTTCGATATTGCACAAATCCCGAGGGAATCGTGGATTTCCGGTTCCCGTTCCCTTTTCCAACCTTCATCTTCATCTTCATTCTGGGCAGGTGTCCGCACATAAACCATACAGGTCTGTTGTGCGTGATGTGCCTCTTGCGTTGAAGTCTTCACTCCAGCCATCCGAGGTCGCTCCAGAAGCCTAGCAGGCCGCCCAGGTTGCCGAGGACTTCTTGGAGTGAGGCTGGGGATCCTAGATGAATCCTGCGTTGTTCGGTCACGCCCGTGCACTCTAGGAGCACGTGCGCTGGTGTTTCATCTGTCTCCATGCATGCTCTGCATAGAGGACTGTCTGTGACACCTACATATAATGAAAAGGTGTTTGTTTAGTGGGCTGTGCCCTGTTATGAGTCCCACCACCTTCCTGAGTTTACCTCTGTCTAGGTGCAGTAGTTTGTTAGTTAGTTGTTGGTTCAGAGTAGGAAAGGCTTCCTTTGTCTGACGGCAGTCTGTGGTATTGTTCCAGAGTGTGGAATGTTCCTTGCGTGTTAGTGCATGCAACCAGGTCTTGTACTCACTGAAAGGAATAGGTACCATAGGTTCCGGTCCTGCAACTTCCAGTGTCGTGGCCTTACGTGCTAGTTCGTCAGCTGCCTCGTTGCCCGGGTCTCCCGCGTGTCCTTTGATCCACCGTAAGGTGATATCATTGGAGACGGAGAGTTCTTCCAGGGCTTTATGGCAGTCTTGTATAAGTAGGGATGTTGACGTGGTACTAGCCAAGGCTTTGAGAACGGCTTGGCTGTCCGAGTTAATGTTATTTTTAAAGTTTGTTACCTGTCTGTTGGTCATTGCTATGACTGCTGTTGTGATTCCAGCACACTCTGCTTGGAAAACGGAGTTGTCCTTACCGAGTGCGTGGCTTATCTGAATGTTGAGTTCTTGGCAGTAGGCTCCAGCTCCTGTGCCAGTTCTGGTTTTGGACCCGTCGGTGTACACTTCAATCGTGTCTTGGGCTGGTTTCGGGTTTTTGTATTCCTCCGCGTTTATTTTGTAATTTCTTTCTAGTGTAAATTGTTTGATAGTTCTGTCGCATATCCACTCTAAACGGGGCTCTTTATTGATCCCCTGTGTTAGAATTTTGGTATGTGCTGTGTCATAGCCCTTCCATAAACCCAGTGTCTTGAGTCTGAGGGCCGCAAGTGTTGCTTCTTCCCTAATGTGTAATTGTAGAGGTATGATCCCCAGTATAACTTCTAGTGCTGTTGTTGGCGTTGTGCTCATGCAGCCAGTAATGGCGAGGCATGCTTGTCGTTGAAATTTCTGTAGTTCAAGCTGGGTAGTGATAAGAAGTGTTTTTTCCAACCTTTATACCTGCTTTCAAGGAAGTTTGCTATAGTAATCTACCTATATCTGTAGCTATATATTTCGGTTTTTTCAAAATCCCGTGGGAACTCTTTGATTTTTCGGTATAAAAAGTAGCCTATGTTTTAAGTCAGGACATAATCTATCTCCATTCAAAATTTCAGCCAAATCGGTTCAGTAGTTGCGGCGTGATTGAGTAACAAACATCCAAACATCCACACTTTCACATCTATATTAATAATTTCGTGCAGGGGTACGGTAGACTCGATCGAAACCTTATAAGAATAACAGGGCACGAAAAAATATTGATTTCGAGTCGACAACATATATCCGCAAAATTCGTATTATGGAGAATTTCGTTAAATTCTAACGGCACTGACAAACTACAAATCGCGTCCGCCATCCAAACAAATCACAGTCGTCATGGATACGACTGGTCAATTTGACACATGACACATCGCGTGCGTCGCGCCAAAGGAGTATCCATCACAAAGAAATGTGTGAACTCATGTGACCATAGAGATAGTATAAAATCACTACGTTTATTCATGTGACTGTGTAAAGCGAAGCGTCTTGCCGGAAATATTGAATGAATCCTATAGAAAGTACAGATTAGGAAAATGAACGAAATAATGGCAATGTTTACATAATAAATCGATAAAAATTTTTTTTTTTTTTTTTTGTACTTAAGGTATTTAATTAGATAAGGATTAATGCTGTATTGGTTAAAATCGCTTCTAAAATTAGCCATTATTTGTCGTAAAAAAGTAAATGACAAAAAAAGTTATTTGAAATGAAATTAAGGTCTAAATAATAACAGAGAAGAACAATATCCTAAAAATAATCCTAAAACTAAAAACTTTAAAAAAAATATATAATTTATAATTACTAAAATATTATAAAAAATTAAATAAAAATAAACAAAGTTCCACAGAGTTATTACTGTGGGCTTGACAGCACTCAATGTATGTTGTCGATGGTTGGTTTTACATTCTCTATAGTAAAATGGGAATTAAAAAACTTATCTTCAAGGGCCCGCCCCGTTTTCAAAGGTTCCAAACACCCAAAAATCTATGCCGCTGCGCTCGGAAATGTACCACAGAGTATAAAAAATAGTACGTTAAGTCGTAAGACGACTGCCAACATTCGCGCGCTGATTTTATTCGTGTCGTAAGATCAGAGATGGTTTTCGACCATAGAGATAATAATAATAATATAGAGTTGCCCTAATGTCCTATAGAAAATAGTGGATCGGAAAATAGCTCAAGCTTATCAAAATTTTCATAAGTGTGTAAGAGACAACATTACATTTTTGACATAATAATAAAACAGTTTGAGGCAAACTGAAAACAGAAGATGGCCTCCTTAAAATGTACTTATACATGGACACTCACACACGCACAACTTGAGACATCACAATGAACAGGCACCATTTTATGTTTTCGGATTGTGCATGTATGATACCTAATCTAAGCGTGTGTGAGTGTATTTTTGACACGTTTTTAAAGTAGGTATGGCTCCTCCATTATTATTATTATCTCTATGTTTTCGACATTCGAGCGGTTCAAAACTAAATACTTTTCTTCAGTCGTTGACGTTTCGTGAAAATATTGTTTTTGACAATGTCTAAAATTCAAATAAAATTCAAATGTCATTTAGTTTTGCAGTGATTTATTTTGTTTGGATTACATACTATGCCGAAAATCGTAAGTATTTCATAAAATCTTTCATTGGTCATGTCTGTCTTTGTATGGTCTTTTGTTTGATAATACCTATATGATACAATTTTGTTAACAGCCGAATCTCCTTGCATTTGGAAAACATTGTCACAATTGTGGAAAGTGGATGCAGCGAAGAGCTCTTCGTAAAGATGGTAAGTAGTATTTTGGTAGGTATGTAGGCAGGTTGTATTTTTAAGTGAGTTTTGTTCTATGTTTTCTTTTTAAAGTGTGGATTGTTAGACTTTCTGCATTCAAATAAAATAAGTACTTATTTACTTCCAGTGGCATGCAATTTTTGTAATGGCAAAGTATTTGCAAGAAATTGCAAGCAAATGCAAATATGCAGTCGATGTGTGGAATGCGACAACATTATACTCGGTAAGTGGCTCAATATTTTTGCTCTATAACCCAACAACAACTCAATAATAAATGACCACAGCATAGCCTGTGTTGAGATGTCATGAACACATACAGAAACAGACACTATTTCTTGATAATGAAATGGACCCCTTCATGCGCAAGTTCAACTTGAACTTGGCTGTTTCTTATTATACAATTGGACATTATTAATTGTATAATATATTTTTGCAGATAATTTCAATTATTGCGAGTGTTGTGGCCTAGAAACAATTAGGCAGTTAAGAATAACCAAGGCTCGGGCACTTTCAAACATTTTTCCAAAAAATCAAACTGCTCCTGTTGCATCTGTTAAATCACTAGCTGCCTCTACAATACAACCTGACAAATCCCAAGATTTATTTGATGACTTTCGGGTAAGTTAATGGTGCAGGTCACCAAGTACAATAAAATGAAAAATAATACTTATTACCAGATAGAGGTATGAGGATATACCTACATATATAAACAATACTTAATATTATTTGAATATTTGTCTAATATATTTTCTCCTTTAAGGTCGATAACGAAGAGTTGACGCTAATCGAAGAGTCACTGGTGACTGATAATGTTTCTTCGGACAACGAGAAAAAACAAGAATCAATGCTACCAGTCAGCAATGATTCTATTTCTTTAGAAGAAGAGGAGAAAGAAAACATATCAAATGGCTGGCAGACCTCAACGTAAATATTCAAGCAGGTTTAGTACAGAACATCAGCCCCCCAGGACTAACTATGTATATTTAGCACTTTCAAATAACACCATTCAAGTATCATTCAGTTGGTTCTATGATTTATGAAGGTATTCAATGTCAAGCACTTCATTTTTTAGGTGAAAAAATTAAAATTATTTTAAAAACCTATTTACCTACTATATATATTATTAAACACAATGAACGCTATACGAATCTATGCTTTACTTTCCTTTAATATTCCTTGAGAACCAATGACTACAGAAATATCTACCTACATTTTTTACCTATATGTGTATTATGAGTCCCCCGAGCGAAGCCGGGTTTTCTTCTAGTTTATAATATTAGTAGGATTGATGTTTCATTGCTTAGTAAGCAACGTTAAAATACAGGTAAATAAATGTTCCCAAAGAAAGATTTCCTTAACTGTAGATACTCACTAATACTCACCTTAATCATAAGTAGTACGATTATCAACTTGTACAACTCATTTTAATTTTTTCGTGGTCTAAATTTAACGTTAACCGTAATGAAACTATAACACAACCCATGTTGTAACTCACCTTTAGTGTACAATTCAGACGATAGCTTTTGTGGGACAAAATCACGTCGTGTGGGGCAACGCTGTAACATCCGATTTATAGATAATTTGATCGTTTCTAAAAAAGCGATGATAGCCTAGACTAGTGTTTAAGAGTTATTTGCGTTTGAAGTGATTAAATATCACTCGTTTTAACGGTGAAGGATAGCATCGTGAGGAAACCTGCATACCTGAGAGTTCTCCATAATGTTCGCAAAGGTGCGTGAAGTCTACCAATCCGCACTTGGTCAGCGTGGTTGACTACGGCTTGAGCGCTTCTTATTCAGGATACCAGTCCTGTGCAGTGCCACCAACTTATCTGTTCAGATGGGCAAAATTGGAATTACAGCCTTGTCAGCCGCCATTTTAAGAGCGTCATTCCGCTGTCAGTTTCTGTCTACAGTGCGACCATTCTATCTGTGAACTGAGGGAGGTGGCTAGTATTGCCATACAATCGTTTATTCGACTAATTTACGGAAATCCCATAACAGTACGTATGAGGTACGAGAAGTCCGCCGCGACTAGTAATCCCAATCTGGGATTCACTACGACTCATCGCATCACATGCACTCCCGCCAAGACGCATTAATATATTATCGTCACTTTAATGTGTATATTTTACATATTACGTAAGTATACTGATGATAAAAGTCTGTTTTAAAATGGGTTTTAACAGCTCTCCGGTTGCACTTGATAATACTGTACCAGCAGATACTCGCTTGTATTTATTCGATTTTATTATGGAATAATCGGAGCCTGATTCTGCAAAAAATGTCTTTATTTTCAGAATTCTATCCTAGGCATCACTTTTAATAGCTTTTGGCATCATTAATGCTAAGAAATAATTACGGATTCTATATTAATTTCCGAAAAGATTTTTCTTATTATAATTAATTAGGTACCTAGCCTAGGTATATTTTATGTTTAAGGAACTGACAACACTAACCTGTAGTCAAATTGTATGAAATTCTAAGATGACAGCCGTAGTTTCATTTTTTGCCATTTCACAGAAAAGATGGTCTATCTATATTATGAATGCTCTCGTGTTTCTTCGCTATGTTGAAAGAATTTAATTTCCATTCCATTCCAATTTCAATTTTCATTTCCATTACAATTCAATTCCATTCGTGGGGGAATTTCTTTAATAACAATACCAAATTACAAACTAGCGACGCTGTCAAGTGAACAGAGAAGTCGGTGTCACTGTACTGGGCCGGTAAAATTTATTTTATTAATGACGATGGTGATGATCGTTTCCGCAGACCTGACATAAGCTCGGAGCCCGAGGATGAGGACGAAGAGAACAAGGACCCCGCGCTGGAGGCGGAGGACGAGCTGCGGAGCCCCCGCCAGCCCGAGTACTCGCACCTGCCGCCCGACCCCGACCACGCCGACACCGGAGAAGGTACCTGTTCCCAGTACCCTTAGTATGTACTCAATTTGTGTCCAAATATGATCTATATTCTATATCTCCAGGCTCCAAATCAATATTAATTTTTGAGGTGGAACTTCTTTAGGTTCGTTGTACATTTAAAAAATCTAGAAACGAAAAACCGACGCCATTTTAGCCTGTAAAGTAAAAGTAAAAATTTAAAAAGAAGGTTAAGGTTACTTTGCTGAAGTTTCACTTCTGCCGTGTGTGAGTTTGCACATACACACTTTTTGTAACAGTTCTATTTGCAACAAATCTAGATAAAGACGGGTGTTAAGATGTTGCTAAACGGTCTAAAGCTATTGAGACTTGTAAAGGTATTGAGACTTGTTCACATTGGATGTCTCCCGTTTAGAGCCAATAGCAGAGAACCAGGAAGCCGAGGCCGAAGCGGAAGCGGAAGACGAAACCGAAGCCGAGGTCGAGGCGGATGCGGAGGCGGAGGCGGAGGCAGAGGTCGAGGCGGAGGCAGAGGCCGAAGCGGACAAGGAGGGGGGCGAGGAGCCGCGCTCGCGAGGCAGCGAGGGCGTGAGGAGCTCGCCCAGGACCGACGACGGCGTGCGGCGGGAGGCCGGCGCCGCGCCGCGCGAGCGAGGCCTCGCCAGAAGGTACTGTGGCCTAGGGGTGTTGTTGATACGCCATTCTCTTAAACGTTTATTTGCCGATGCCGATTTTTGGCATTGACATCAGCGAGTGCTGATGCTGATTTTTTGTGACTTGTGTTCGTTTTCAGCTGTGAGTTCTTATCAATCATTCAAGAGATTTCTTTGTATTTTATTTATTGAAACTCTTTTATTGTATACCTTTTTTTGTATTTGGTGTTTGGCACAGACTCCGTTCGCACAAGTCGGCGGTGTCGCAGTCGGAGAACGAAGAGCCAGCGCCGTCCACGTCCACCGGTGAACAGAGGACTATTGAAACACGCTCTTCGAGGTAACAACTTATCATTATATTAAGGTTTCTCGAATTTCGGTAAAGACGAGTACGACTTTACCCAAATTCGAGAGCCCGACTTTGTACTGGCAGCCGGTATTCTAAAAAAAACAAGTTTTTTTATCTCAATTCGGTTTGGTTCGAATTTGTCCAAAGACGGTGATTTAACAGTAATTTGCATTAAAATATTCCTCCCCCAGAGTAACTTGGCATTTTTTTAATTGTGATTGCTTTATTTAAATGTTAATAAAGTTCAGACAAAAAATGACGATTTTTTAAACTTAAATAAATTTTTAACTATTGAATTTTTTGTTTCTGGAATATTTGCATTTAAATGAAGCGGTTTTTTTTTGTTATTTATTATCTTACATACAATGTCTGTTTACGTTGGCCGTTCACAGTATCGCGGAATCTATTTTGACGAGCACAGAGATAGATAGATACTACTATTATTGAACACACAAAAAAAAGGTACAGTTGAATATAGCTTAGGCATAGTATAGAGGTACAGGCATATGACATCTTTTATCCCGGAAAATCAAAAAGTAAATGTATTGTTTCTAATAAGGTCGTACACAATCTCAAAACTCAACTGGTCTAAATGGAATGCTATGCTTTTCCTCAGAAACACTGAAAACGATCAAATTAGTTTACTTTAAGAGACAGTACACAACCGAATAATCACCATAATATTTCCAGTGTGGGCAGCAGCGGGTCATCGATGAGCGAGAGCTGGGCGCGGCCCGCGCGCCCGCCGCCCGCGCCCGCCACGCCCGCCAGGAACCCGCTCTCGCAACTGCTGGACAAGGTATAGTGCGCCCCGTCCCGACCGGGTGTCATGCGCCCCGTACACAAGGCATATGTGCCCCGCACTCGACAACACATTGCGCTCCTTACTCGGCAAGGCATTACGCGCCCCGTATACAAGGTATAGTGCGCCCCGTACCCGACCGGTGTCATGCGCCCCGTACACTACAAGGCATATGTGCCCCGCACTCGACAACACATTGCGCTCCTTACTCGTCAAGGCATTACGCGCCCCGCATACAAGGTATAATGCACCCCGTACCCGACCAGGTATCATGCGCCCCGTGCACTACAAGGCATATGTGCCCCGCACTCGACAACACATTGCGCTCCTTACTCGTCAAGGCATTACGCGCCCCGTACACAAGGCATAATGCACCTCGTGCACAACACATGCGACCATGGGTGGAGATAAGAAGTTTGCGTGATTGAATGATAAACACAAATACAGCGAATTAATAATTTCGCTATATTTGACGATCTTTAAAAGCCTCATAATTTAAAAAGTTTTTTATGTTCGCCATTTTACATTTGTTATTATTGTTTTTACTAGGTAGCAAAATGGCAATTAATACCGCGCGAAGGCACGGAACACCTCCCGTGCAGAATCTATGGAGCCATTCACCTAGCACGACTTTTTGGTAAATCTATAAATTGCTTACTTAATAATTGTAATGTTTTTCAATTATATGTACATTTAAATGTAAATGATATAATATTTAGTTTTTAACCTTAAAATGTTACCATTACTTTGCAGTTAAGCTACCGGACTTTTTAAATGCAACACAGATGCCTGATTTCAAGTTGAAACTTATATTAAAACATATAGATATGTTTGTACAGTGAGTAAACATTTTAAAGCCTTCATTCTTAGGAATAAAACTTTTTATAAAAATACTAGTGGACCTGGCAGACATCGTCCTGCCCGGTGACATACCGACATCAGCGCCACCTACCGTGTATGTCAACACCCACAGACCAATATTCTGTTACAAAAAATGTGATAAATGAAGAACCGCTCGACCGATTTTGTGCAAACTTCACATAAACCATCTACTAAATAGTCCGAACAAAGCCTAAACATTTGGTTTGGATAGGTGAGCCCCCGTTCTTGAGTTATAAAATTACAACGAAAAGTGGCATTGATTTATATATATAGATTTTGCCTGTGACGACGGTTATGTTGTACACACAAACTTAGGCTCAAAGCATATTGCGGCAGAGTCAAAGTGGCGTGTAAAATGTAAATACCCGCATTACGCTCGCCTACTCATAAATTCCTATTACACAGATTGACGCGAAGATGCGCGTTTCTTCGCAAGTCATTTAAAAAAGACGCACTTGATTCGTTTCAATTCTGCCAAAATGTGCTTTGAGTTTAAGATTTTGTATAGCAATTAATATTTTTCCAGTTTTTAGATATACATACATACAATTTTTTTTTCTTTTATTTTTAGGTACCTGGAGGAACACAATGAGTGGTTCGGAGAAATGTATTACATAACAGACGGCGTATCGCGGTCGCACTGAACCATACAAAACGTACATTACAATTTTGTTGATTTTTAATCTATACTATATAATAAAGCGGAAGAGTTTGTTTGTTTGAACGCGCTAATCTCAGGAACTACTGGACCGATTTCAAAAATTCTTTCACCGTTGGATATGTACGTAATCCTGGAGTGCTATAGGCTGTATACTATGTACCACGGGCGAAGCCGGGAGGGACCGCTAGTAGATTATAAGATACGGAGTTTTAAGACTTGTTGACTATTAGGAATGAGTTTTGTATGTTCGATTTTAGGCACTTCACTACAAACTAGTAACTACTAATCTTGAAACAAAAATCGACGCGCGCAAATAATTCGCGTCTTTTTTTTTTTCACACATGCGGAGGAAGAGCGGGGACCCTGAGACACAAGTTTTTATCTAAACTTAATTCAGGGTTCCCGACACGTTTAGTAAGTTAATAATGAATAAATTTTCATTTTCATTTTTTTTACACAGATTTGTACATTACGTGGTGGAGATATAGTTCAATTTACTTTGTATTACAAAAATCGAGTCGCGTCGCTTAGACTAATGGAGATAGTAGATAGAAGTATGCGTGAAGAGTAATGTGTTTTATTTTCTATATTACATGATATACTGTCGCGATTCAAATAAGTGTAGTTAGCTGTAGAAAAGTTTTCCCTTTTATGAGACGTAAGAACTTTGGTCACAAACAAAAACTTAATTTTAAGCGTTCATTAGGTAACTGGAACATTTATATATAGTTATAATAATTAATTTAATTGTACAAGTTATTTATTATTACTGTGTAATAATTAAATCTATACTTTTATGATGCAGATAAATCCACCTTTGCCTTTAATTTGATTATAATCAGAATTTTTCTTAATATTTAGGTTATACCTTCGGTATTTTGATAGTTTTTAAGTACCTATTTTAATTTTACGGATCTCAGTCAAAGCTCGATTTATTTTTCATAATAAAAAACTAAATAAACTATGCGAAAACAATTAGTTCTATTATTTTATATTCCTTGATCAAATAAACAAAATCTTTTTTACACGTTCATTCAGCGGATTCAGCATAATTTAGGCAAGAAGTAAAATGAAGTAGATAGCTATATTAATTTGATATTTTATAAAACAACGGAATAAAACCACTGAAATTACATTTTTTTTATTGTCACGAAATATTTTTATTTAAAAATTCCTAACAAAACTGAATTACAGTAAAATATTAAAAGTAATAATAAAATTAGTGACGTTATTAAAAAGTGTAAGGCACAAGTTCAATAAAATCAATAGAAAAATAACATCATTTTGATTTATGTGAAATAAAAAAGTGGTTTAAATCAGATCAGACAACATAATGGTGATAACTCGGTTAAATTGACAGTTCTAAATGTAACTTTTCCTACAGGAACTTATAGAGGATTACATTATTTTGAGATATGCGACACTTAATTTTCATATTATACAAAAGAGTGTAGATGAATTAACACCATTATGTTATTAATAGATAATTAGGCGCCAGTAATCTTCTTTGTAACTTGTAATTAATTATAATGTCTAAAGGGACCTTAAAATTAAATTACAGTCTTTTTTACATTAAAAAACATGGCTGCGATCTACTTAACTCTTTTATCTGTACTCAATCGCTTGACCTTCAAAAACTGCAAGTAAAATCTTCGTCTAATTTTTTTTTTTTTAAATTAACAAACAACGATCAAGATTCACTGACACAATGAAATTACCATATAAGATCTTCAACTAACAATTTTTAGGACACACTTTTTTTCTATTAACATCGATGCTATTATAAAAAGCAGCTTGGCATTTTAAGAACGTACAAACAAATCGAAAAAATAAAATGAGCGCTCAGCTTCAATTTGAGGATTCTTTTTGGCACTCGACCAGTGGACAACTGTAGCGGAATTCCGCTGCAATGTATAACTTAGAAGAAATATAAGGGACGTTCCACATTTCTGTGTATGAAATGCTGAAGAGAATTAACGTGCGTGATTTTCCCTTGACTCAACTAAGATGACACAATTTTTTATTTATAAGACGCCGCAGAAGCAACACGGCGCGTGGCAGAGCCCTTATATAAACTTTTTTGACTTGATACTTAACGTTTTATAAATCGATGAACGCGGCCCGCTACACGCCCGAAAAAGCATGACTAATTGTCACCTACCGCGTACAAGCGAGAGCGTGGAACAAGCGATAGAGAAGGCACGATCGGCCTAAGCGTTCGGCTTGTGACGCATCAATCTATCTTTGTTTTCTTATGACGTTATCACGTAAAATTATCCGGAATATAAACCGACTTTACGGACAACCATTTTTTTATTAATATTATCAATGGTGTTATCAGCCTTCGGTAAAGGTGCATTTCCTGTGCGTGTTTTTTTTTTGTTTTTGTTCATTTTACAAAAAAAAAAAAAAAACAATTGATTGACGTCCGACACTAGCGAGATTATAAAACCAACGCGAGGGGTAATGTTTATGTTTTCCATCGGGCAGAGCAAAAACATTGTCGACATCAACAAAAAAAAAAAAAAAAAAATTTAACAAAACGTGTACAGGTACAATTTGTGTACAGAACAAAACGAACGCAGGAGACGCAGCTTAACATATACTAGGGATGAGCAATATTTATCGATACTGGTGAAATATCGATATCAGAGTAAAAAATATCGATATTTTTTACACTCACATTTTTATCAAATATCGGAATATCGATATTTTCAACAAAAATATCGAAAATCATTATTTTCAACAAAAATATCGAAATATCGTTATTTTCAACAAAAATATCGTACCTATTTGTTTTAATTTTTATTTATACAATATTTTAAGTAAAGGGAAAGTCGTAAAATATTCACTATAATATCTCAAAATAATACAATTAGGTATTAAATTATTCTAAATTGCGTCATTAAATAAGAATCCATGTATCGCTATTAATAACAGCGTGTTTTTAGTTATTTTAACCGTTTTCTTTGCAATTTGTAATAAATTCGGATAAAAATATGACGTCTTTAGTATTTATAACATTATTTTTAGCTTACCTTACAGTTAATTATAGTTTGCTATCGTAAGACTGGCATGCCTTAAAAGTGTCAATAAAACATCGATATTATAAAATATCGATATTTTGTGGTCGATAATATCGAAATATCGATATTGAGTTACCGATATCCATATCGGTATTGTATTAATATCGCTCATCCCTAACATATACTGATAAAGACATGAGAAAGAGAGCTCTTCAAAACAAGCTTTTTTTGGAAACACTTGCTTTTTTTTTCACTCGAGACTTAAAATCTTCTATAATAATTATAGTGGATTCAGTATTAACTGACGCGTTTCCACTTGAACGTAAACAATAGGGGTAATAAACCAAATACTCATAGAACCCATTCATTTTTAAAGGAGCCGTTTCGGCCTTATCTATTTTGTTGCAAACCAACCAGTGTTGATACTTTTGAATATTCATAGAATAATTAAAAAAAAATTACGAACATGTTAATATACAAATACAATAACAAATTAAATTATTTATTTATTTTAAAGTAATAAATCAAACGTTCAAGAGAGTTATTTGTGCATCACGACTTATAAGATTGTTGAACACATTCGGATTATCGTCGTTACCAAGTATTTTCACATGGCACGGTGGAAGGTGATTTCACCCAAGAACGAAACATATCGAAAAACGTATATTTCCACTGAAGATTCTCTTCGAAGTTTAAAAAACAACTGAGTGGTATTTCTATTTATTACATTACTAGATGATGCCCACGGCTTCGCCCGTGTGGATTTAGGTTTTTAAAAATCCCGTGGGAACGTTTGATTTTCCAGAACAAAAAGTAGCTAATCTGTAGAAACCCGTCCCCAAAACGGAAAAATCTCGTGGGATCCCCACGATTTCGGAATACAATTCCTTACAGCATCAGGGTTGAGGAGTTGGATATGTACCTACTCGAGTTCATTCAACGATAAAGTCTTTAATTGGTACCCCCAATATCAATTTAAATAACCGAAAGTTCCTAAATCCCATTAGTTTTGGGGATCAGGTCCCCTACAGCATCAGGATTGAGGAGTTGAAATCCAAATTTTTTATAGAACAGGGTCGCAATGTTTCTCTATCGATTAAAAAAAAAATTACGCAAATCGGTTCAGAAATCTCGGAGATATCGGTGTACATAGGTAGAAAAACACAACTCCTCCTTTTTTGAAAGTCGGTTAAAAAAGTAGCCTATGTTACTCCCTGGTTAATTCTCTACTTGTATGTGAAGGTCCCGTCAAAATCGGTTCAGCCGTTCCGAAGATTAGCCCGTTCAAACAGACAGACAGACAGACAGACAGACAGACAGACAGACAGACAGACAGACAGACAGACAGACAGACAGACAGACAGACAGACAAAAATTTTAAAAACGTGTGATTCGGTTATGGTAGCGTTCAAATAAACATATGAGCTTAATATGAGGTAGTTATTTCGATATTACAGACAGACACTTCAATTTTATTTATTAGTATAGATTATTAAAAGGAAAATAACATAGGGAAAGTATCAAAAACGTTTGAACCGTTTTGCAAGTGTTTAGGTACAAATAATTCACCCGGCACGACTTAATCCTATTGTTACTGCTAATCACGGTCTCAAGTGGAAACACGCCAGATAATATTGAATGTACTATAATCAATGATACATTATAATGTGGATAATGCTTTTGTAGACAATCTCGTAAACTAAATTGACAGGTTTAAAAATAGTGCTATTTTCTCTTTTCTGCAGGGGGCATTGTGAAAGAGAAAGAAATAGATTTAGACCTATTATTTTAGTTTAGAGACAAGCGAACAGAATTAACCACAAATCACAGGCACAGCACAACGCGCCGTGTGGCATCATCGCATCACTTTAAGAACGTGCACTGACAAATGAGCTGGCGAACAAAACAGCATAATTACACTTTTAGTCAAAATACTTTTTCAATCCGGTGATTTTTGGCCTGCTGAATACGAATCTCAACTCATTTCAATTCAAATGGCGTAAAACTGCGTTAAAATTGCATCCAAAGTTTTGAAAAAGTTTCAACAGCTTTGAATAAGTTTTTCGCTGCACCTGTAAAATTTAATTGTATGTAATTATGCTGTTCTGTTCGCTCCTCAAATCGTAAAGATTTCAGCGCTCTTGACACTTCACTGGTGCAATGTTCCGCAGGTATAAGAATGGCGCTTAGGCGTAGCTAAGGGCGCTTAGGCCGGCTAGTCCGTGTCCATCCTGTGTATGACGCGGCGGTAGTCGTCCTCGAGCGCGCGGTACTGCGCGGAGAGGCGCGCGTGCGTCTCGCCGAGCCCCGTGCTGGTCACGGCCGCCAAGTACTCTTCCGGTTTCAACACTTTCTGCAACTTCTTCATTTCCAACTTCTTTTTCTGCGAATACAAACAATGATTTGAACGATTGAAACAGCGTAATAGATTATTTTAACAACAGGAAACCTTGGACATACGTTACTGTAAAAGCCAATATGTTGCCGATTCTGTTGTACACAATCTCTAAATCTAAACTAAAATGACAGGTCTAAATATATTCCTGTCTCTTTCAAAATCCTCCCTGCTGAAGGGGATGACACTATTTTTAAACCTGTCAATTTAGTTTAGGTTTAGAGATTGTGTACAACAGAATTAGCCACTATGTCTAGTCAAAGTCTAAATCTTAAATAGTAAAAGGAATTAAAAAAAACCCCCCCGGCTGAATTTGTTGTGGGTTCATTTCAGAGTTCAGAAGAACGTGTTTGGAACCATAGTAGTTTTAGTTTTGAGTTGTCGTAATTCTTTTTTTTTCCATCTTTCTTCAGTACAAAATAAATATCTGAATCTGAATGAATATCAAAGTTTCCGCTTGGGGCGCTGGGCGTGGATGTGTGAACGATCTCGCGCCCTAAAAACTAGACGGTTATAGTCCTACAAATATATCTGACCCGGTGGCGGAAAGTGGAATTCATGACGCCACTTTGAAATAGACAACGACGTTACGTTGCACTATAAGTTAGTTACTCTGACGTTATAATGTTTCGATATTCGAAAGCGAATCAAATTCAACGTCGTCGAGATTTGCAAACTTGTGTTATAGTTGAGCCATTACAAAAGTGCGAACTGAGTCATAAATCATTTTTATCGGACCTCTCGCTCGCAGTTACAGGCCTAATGGAACTGGAAGCTGATGCTCTGGTGATGTCGATAACAGGATATAAAGAGCGAGGGAGAGAGCCCTCACAACCCTACGATCCTAATGATTTCTGACTCGGTTCGCACGTTGTACAAGTCACGGCAAATAAGTCGACCGGTGCCCTTCAATGCGCAGAAGTCGAAAATGAGGTATCTCAGGGTGTGAAGGGGTCGCGGGGAGGGCGTGGGGATCGTTCGTAAGCACTGATTAATTCTCGCGGATCCCTCGTAAGCGCTGATTGGCTCTCCAACCGTAGTGTGCCGTTCACTCGTACGACGCTGCGCGCACTTGAAGGACACCGCTCGACTCTACTGATGCCAGCTCGGAGGCAGGAGTGACTCACTTGGAAAGGCGCGTTGAGCCTGTTCTTGACGTCCAGCCTGTAGGCGAGGTAGGCGGCCTTGTCGGCCGTGTCCGTGTTCTTGAGCCGCAGGATCTCGTACACGCGGCGCGCCTGCTTCCTGTTCACCTTCAGCCTGTTGCGCGCCTGGTGGGCCATCTCAGCGGTGAACCTACCAATTAACTAGCGTTAGTGAGTTCGTTACACTGATTCTTCTTTTCTAACAAACTTCACCACATGCTTAACAGATTATGTTGAAAACTACTGAACTTTGATGAAACTTGCACTGTTCTCTAAGTTGAAGTAAGCCAATAACAAGCTATATTTTAAGAAAAAACTTCAGTCCAGATGTAACTTTGTACACCAGAATGATAACTAAGTGTTTTATATACTAAAACCTTCCTGAATGTATGTAGATTACGATAGTGAAAAAATCATCAAATCAGTTCATAAATCGAAATAATCGCAAACATACATACATATGGGTTGAATACAGATCCTCCTTTTATGAAGTTGATTAAAAAAATCATGGATATAAAAAATGTATTTCTATATTTTTGTAATAATTATGTATAGTTATGTACTTAATTTTGTCAGCCCTAGCACAGACTACGGTCTATTTGGGCTGCAAATTGTCAACATCGTTCAATATTTTCTGTTCAAATAAATAAATTAATAGTTACGAAGAAATCCGCGGACCAAATAAGTACACACCCCTGTGTTAATTTGGCAGGCTGGTACGCTGATAGAGTTTCACAGTTCTTGGCGTCCACAAAGTCCCGGATCCTCTGGAAGTCTTCCGACGGGTCTTCCACTGTTATGTCGACCACTTCCGAGTGCAGGACGAAATGTGAATAGATTGCCTGCAAACAAATAAAATATTATCCACCACCACCACTAGCCTTTTTAACGTCCCACTGCTGGCTCTGGCGGCTCTAAGCTCTAAGTCCCTCTCTCATAGGAGAGAGGGACTTAGAGCTTAGAGCCGCCACGCTACTCCAATGCGGGTTGGCGGGATAAAGTATTATGTTATTCATTATAGTACTCGAAAAAGCGAGCTAAGTTTCGTTCGCTTTCGTTTGTGCGTTCACACCTCATGGCCTTTGGCATCTCTTGGTCTTTTGTTGTCCTTCGCTGCTGGGTTTGTTAACTGTCTTGTTGTTTAGCGTATTCGAACACAAATGACGATCCCGGGTTCAATTCGCGGGTCGGACAAATAATTGTTAGCTATTAGATTTTTCTGTCAAGAAATTCTCAGTGCCAGCCCTGAGTTGGAAGCTGGTGGTGTTTCACCCCTGTTCCTCAGAGAGCACGTTAGCAGTCAGTCCCGGTTATTATCACTATCATGTGACAATAGTCGTTGAAGCCCGCCAACCCGCATTGGAGCAGCGTGGGTCTAAATCCCTCTCTCCTATGAGAGAGGCCTGTGCCCAGCAGTGGGGCGTTAAAAGGCTGTAGTGGTGGTTCGGTTTGTACATGCCATCATGAATAACGTAGATTACAAACTGACCTGCAGCAGGTTGGCGCAAATGCCCATCTTGCGGTAGGGCGGCAGCGTGAGCACCTGCGAGATGCGCGGGCGCGCGTGCCGCGGGTACGCGTAGTAGCGGTACACCGTCGCGTACGCGCACACCGCGTACCGGTACGCGCCCTCGCTGCTGCGGTACTTCTCGAATCTTCAACATTCGTATTAATGGACATATTAATCACTGGCTGACGATAAACGCCCAGTATTGAACTTACTTGAGTCCCGAGTATCTAGCTAGAGTAGCTAGCTATAATTAAGTGCAACTTTAGGTTGCAAACAATAAAATATTATGATCACCAGTATCATGTAACCATATGAGGCTCATAAGAGGCAGTTACTTTAAAATAACAGACAAACACTCCATTTTGAATTAATTTATATATACTCATCAATTCAATCTATTTATAGTCTCTACTAATACTGCACTTATAACATAAATAACTACAATTTATAAAGGTGAAAAAAAAAATACTCACACTGTAAAGAATGTCCAATGGTCATCATCCACATCAATGAAAGAGGCGGCATCAACATACCACAACAGGAATGTCTGCAATCGCTGATGGAATGCTAGGAAGCCAGGCGTTGAGGTCTCACAATAGTACACTTCAAAAGTTTGAGTTTCACCTCTATCTCCTGAAAATATTAAAAGCAATTTTTAACTCTCTGACATCAGTTTAAAAATGATATAGTAAATTATGATATGTGTGAATTAAGTAGTCTATTAATGCATGTCGTGAATTATCACCTGAGTGATGATGAATGATAAGTATAGTGCAAATAATACTAGTAGTCCATTAATGCACACCATCAGTTAAACACTGTGCAGTAATAGACTACTTAAATCATGAGTATCATAGACTACCTCTATTATCACCAGTCATTAGTTCATTACAGTATGTCATAGTTATGCACTATACACAAAATGCTCCAACATGTGAATTGAATCATATCTTGTATCCGTGAGACGGACATAGGATACTTTTAATCCCAGAAAAACAAAAATGAGTTATCCCATGAGTTTTAAAAAACATCACAGTCACAAAATCGCAGGCCTCTGCTAACTTATAAATAATTGTAATGTAAATGATTTACTATATGATTAGACGTTGCTGTAAGAATATAACTAATAATAAATAAATCTTGTGGACAGCTATATGAAAACTAATTGCTTCCAAAAAATGAAGAACTTACGATTTACTGTACTGAAAGTGTGAACGAGAACTCCATGCGGTTTGAACTGTCTGTCTTTGTTTAGCATAGAGACAAACTGGTCTATATTGGTGACATATCCAGGCGCCAGCACCTTGTGTAGGGCACCTTCCACATCATCTGGCTTCAAACCCCCAGACTTTTTGGGATCAATCTGCATTTTAAAATTGTGCAAGTTATACTTATTAAAGTAGTGCCAAACACTAGTTTCAATATTGCAGATTCCTATGTAAATAAAAAATATATAGAACGTAATAAAATTAAACTGTAATATATTGTTTATATTAATGTAGTAGTTATAATTTTCTACTATAATTAATTTATATTTGTGTTGTCTGTTTTGTTCTAGGTTATGTACTAACCACACAAAAAAGAAGGAAAAACAACTTTTATAAATAGCTTCTCGAAATTTACAACAATTTTTACCACTCAATCTCCTTCATGCCTTCTCCATTAACGGGATACTGGCGAAACAACCTGTGCCCAAATGGCACAGGTTGTTTCGCCATTTCTTGGGATTTAATTGGATTTTATGAAACCAAAACCATATATCGTCCCTTAGCTAACAACACCGCATAAGTCATTTTTACCAACTTTACAGGAGACAAAAAAAACTGTCTATTTTAAAAATCTGTGGAATTTTCTAGCCGCGCGGTTAGCTGCACACGCGGTTGACCGCTAATGTGTATGAGGGCTTAATAAATACCCTAGTTAGTGGTTAAGAAATAATTATTTACACTTATTTTTCATCATCACCATTTGGGTACACAATACATATAAATATATTACGCATACCTACATAATATATCAGACACTAGATAATAAAATTAAACGTTTTACACTGACCTTATCTGAGTATGATATGCCAAGATATGTTTGCAGGCTGGCTGCAGTATAAAAGAGTTTGATGATTAAGTCTGTATAGCCAAATATGTTTTCATTTTCGCCAAAAACTTGATGACACATGTCTGGACCAAAAGTTGTAGCATCATCTTCAATATCTTCTACTTCGCGCACTGTGAGCAGGAGGGGAAGTTAATAACTTAATCGTTCATAAATAATTAAAAAAAATATATATATCTATCTCGAAAAATATTTATGCTCGACTTGGTGGGAGCACTGCCGTGCTCCCAGCTATCGTTGAGGTTTGCTTACCTAGTTTCAATTCTAGTGCTTCATTGCCGTCAACAACTAAATGTGCCAAGGCGTCTGCCATTTTCTATAATAGTTAAAGATGCAGGTATCTCCTATCACTGGAAACCGCAAATAAAAATGCTGATTCCCGCGCAAAATACCGTCAAATTCCAGTTTTTACAGAACTGGAATTTAACAAATATTATGGTTTTACCAGTTTTGCGGCACCTTTGACAAATTAAACTGGAAAATTTATTAAAATCTATACATACATATTTCAAAAAAATAGGTACCAAATTGGTTTAACTATGAAAAACAGCACAAAAACAGCTTTTTTTAAGTTTTTTAACAAAGCGCACCACACCAATTTATTTTTCGTTGTCTATGCACCACACCATCTCGCACATCTGTCACTTCTCCGTCATTTTTTGCGTCGGGGGTTGAAAACATTGTTATCAATACCAATCGTTTTATACCGGAAAAAATGGTTTATTTCGGAATTAAACGGGTTTTTTCGTTTTAAACTGATTGGTATAATTGGTTTTATTCTGGCCTTACATCTATAGTATAGAATATACAGTGTGTCCGGGATCGAATTAGCGATATTTTAGGGACATATTCTACAACTCATTACCTCTCTGAAAATACCACTTATTAGGGCCTGCCCCCCTCCCCCTCCCAGGGACAGCCATTTCAATTTGGTGTGCGTTTTTGTGGGTATGTGCGCACAAAAAATGTAATAACTCGAAAGTCTGCTGATGCACAGGTCTTCAAATGACCTTATTCGATTGGATACAATATTCTCCATCACTAAATACCAAACAATAGAATAAAATGTTAAAATAACTCGATCAAAAATGCTTCGGAAAAAAAATATTTTTTCAAAAATATTGAATACTACAAGTTTTTGTTGCATTTTGAAAAAACGAGGTCATTAAGACCACATTATAAAGTAATAAATCGATAGCTTTTGAGATAAGCAACAAAACGACATAAAAATTTTGACTGTAAGTTACTTACTTCTGGAGATATTGGTAATTATAAGTACTTCGTCCCCAAGCATGAATTACGAGTATTGAACCCAAATTTAAGATTCATCATTTTTTTACTACAAATAAGGTAAAAAAATCTTAACTTTATAATTTAATTTTTGTTAGTTATAAACTCAATAACTCAATAACTCTAAATAACTCAGATATCCTAAAAACTAGGTTATTTCCGCCACAAACCGAAATTACCACCTCTGTTCTGTTAGCTAGTTGCTTCATGTTGGGAGGATCGTTGCATCATGTCCAAATACAATCTTATTTTATCTGCAATGGACAGGATCGTCTCCAATAATTCTTTTCTGGTATTTGGTACCATATAAAAGACCTTCTGCTTCATAGGTCCTCATAAAAAGAAGTCCAAAGGTGTAAGGTCTGGAGAATGAGGTGGCCATTCCATTGAATTGCTGCCACGTCCGATCCAAGGCGAATAGTTGACATCTAAATGCTCTCTTATGGCTATAATAATACCGAGTAGGCATGTCTTTAAACCTAGCAAAATTCACAAACCTGAATCACAAACAAAAATGAGTAATAACTTAAGTAGCTATCATAACGCCTCCTCGCCAGGAACAATAAAATAAAATTTCAGATATTTAAATTTTTTATACGAATTTTTAATCAGTTGAAGTAGGGGTTTGATCCTAAGTTTTAACCTCATTCACTGACTAATCAAAAACAATATTATTATTACCTGATCGCCCGAGGTATGCGATGGAAACCCACATTCGAATAACATAAGAACTTACGCGCTCGCGGTTAAGTTATGTTTAAATAATAATATCTCCAAAAGTAAATAACTTACAGTAAATTTTTTTATGTCGTTTTGTTGTTTATCTCAAAAACTGTCGATTTAATACTTAACAATGTAATCTTAACGACCTCGTTTTTGCAAAATGCAGCAAAAACTTGTAGTTTTCAATATTTTTGAAAAAATAATTTTTTTCCGAAGCATTTTTGATCGAGTTATTTTAACATTTTATTCTATTGTTTGGTATTTAGTGATGGAGAATATTGTATCCAATCGAATAAGGGCATTTGAAGACCTGTGCATCAGCAGACTTTCGAGTTATTGCATTTTTTGTGCGCACATACCCACAAAAACGCACGCAAAATTGAAATGGCTGTCCCTGAGAGGGGGAGGGGGGCAGGCCCTAATAAGTGGTATTTTCAGAGAGGTAATGAGTTGTAGAATATGTCCCTAAAATATCGCTAATTCGATCCCGGACACACTGTATACATGCAGGTAGGTAGGTACCTATACCTCGACCGCGATAAAGATAACCCTCCTGGGGCCCTCCCTGCTCCCCGCGCAGCGATTTGTTCATTCATAAGTTCATTGATAAATTCATTGATAAATCGGCTGCCCTAGTGATAAACAAAGTAACTACATTCAGAACAATTTTACAGGACAAGCATAAACATTGAAACTCTTATTTGAAGGCAACCTTTCTACAAAATATCTACTTATTTATCTCTGTAATAAATTGCAAAATAATATATTTTAATTTATAAATAACAGTATTTATTCCTAACTCCTTCGCTTTTAATTTTGTTTAAAATTAAAAATATGGTTTTTCTAATTGCAAATAAAATACAAAAAAATTAATGTTTCAACTTTAAAAAGATATTAAGTCATTTACTTCGTTTGTATATTGCTTGATAATTTCTTCCAAAAATAATTTTTCAATTTATTACAAAGAGTTTACTATGTTATTCAGATACAAATAGTTACTTTAATTTAATGTTTTGTAAGTTAGTTTAATGTGCGTGTGCGTGTGCGTTTGTGTGTGTGTGATATTGTGATTGTGATATTGCGACTAATACAATTGTCCCCCCCCCATTTGCTTTAATGGGCACCCGGGCCCTCCCCAAATAACTCAAATAACTATTTTTATTATTTTTTATGTAATCACCGGCTTTAGGTCGTAATTCTGAATGTTATTCTACATATTATCGGTGAATTTGAAGTAATTCTGTTCATTAAATCAGAAGTTATAAGGCTGTGACAGTCAGACGGACAAAGCATATCCAACCTAGTTCACTCAGAGACTTAAGTTAGAGCTTATTACAACTCAAGAATCTATACCATATCTATACTTACCTACTAATATTATAAATGCGAAAGTATGTCTGTCTACTAAGTCTTCACGCACCAACTGTTCAACCGATCTTAACGAGGTATAAAGATAAGTTTCATTTTTGGAAAGGACATAAGCTACTTTTTTATCCTGGTAAATTAAGAGCTTAGACTAGAATTTCAAAAACCTAAATACACGCGGACCGAGTCGTGGGCATCATAATCAACTATGTTTATCTTGTAAAGTTATAATTTACAGTATTGTGTCTATTTTTAGTTATATTCCTGTAAAGTAATGTCCCTATTAATTAATTATGTACGTAGGTATCTAAAATTCTGCACCTACCTTCAGTAGAAACATTTTAAAATAGTAAGTAACCGATAACAATTAAAACGATTATTTATAAGTACATAAAGTAATACCCTAAATTCCAGTCTCAGTGTGCAGTTATTTGTTTGGGCAATTCAAATTTCAGTAAACTGTTCGAGTTATTTGAAATATTATACTGTGGACACTGTGTTAAAAAACTACTCGACATTAAACTTTTGTTAATGCAAAAAAGTCAATTTCACAAAAAATGTCAGTTACTTTGTTTATATCACTAGGGCAGTCGAAATCTGTCATATTGAAAAGTCACTTTGAAACTTCAAAGTTCATTGTTTACATCGTTACGAAAATTTTGTGAAATACATAGCAGTAACCAGTTCTTATGTGATAAAAAGTTGTGCTAGAAAAATTGTTATGGTAGTGCGTTCGTTTTGTGCTCAAGAATGTGAGAGAAAAGAACAAATATCTCTAAAATAAATATCATAATAATAAATATGAGGCTGACGACTGTGTCAAGTAAGTGTTGTCAGCTTTATGTGAAAAATTTCCATACCCATTGAATACATCACGCATCGTCAGATATTGGTTAAAACGGCCTCTCAATTATTATAAAAAAAACTATAATGTGGACCAATAATTTCAAGACAACATTTTAAATTATTTCGTTGGCGTTTCGAAACAAAAATATTAAATCTGGTGCAAGATGCTTTTCAAGCTGTAACGGAGGCTACGTGAAATCACATTGTAAGTTCACGTTGAGAGATTGCAGAATGACGACGATGAATTAGTGAATTATAATATAGCTGTTATTGATAGCGATAGTGACACATCATCTGACAGCAATGCATTGAAATTTTAAGATATTGTTACGTGCTGGGGTTCGAAGATTTGGAATAAAACACCTGGTGACCCTTGATCAGACTTTATTCTGCACTTCCGTTTTCCACTTGGTACTCCGGATCTTCTTGTAGACTTCCTCTTTAGTCTTCACGTTTGTTCGCTTCCAATCCTCTTCGCTTCCGATCGCTTTCTTCGCTTGTATTTCGCTCGGCTCTCAGAACTGAACTGCCTTCCGTCAGCTCGCCGGTCCCTTTATATACCCGTTACCGCGTGACTAAGCGTTTTCTAGAAAGTTCCACCCCTATCGATGTTTATTCTAGAAAAGCCGCGTTGTTGTTGTTTACATTATGGGTTGTTTACATCGATGGGTGATTAGGTATTTATTAGGTGACGAGCAATTATGAACCTTAATGCTCTAGAAATAAGGTTCATTCGTAACACTGCCCCCCTCTTAGCGATGCTCGTCCCGAGCATCACTGTTGCTTCCGTAATGTTTTGCCAAGCGGTCGATGTGCACAACCTTAAATTTTCCTCTTGGTTGACGTTGAATCCTATACGTGACGTCGTTAATACGGGTAACCACTTTGCATGGACCCTCCCATCTGGTTTGCAATTTTGGAGATTTCCCTTTTCGACGAGTCGGATTATGCAGCCAGACTAAGGCACCTTCCTCGAATCCGCTCGTGTTCGATTTCCGGTCGTATCTGGTTTTCATGTTCTCACTCGATTGCAATCCGTTTTCCCGAACTGTAGCATGTATTTCTTGCATTTTCTCTCTCAGATTGGCGACGTAGTCTTGTACGGTGCAAGGTTCATCCGGTGACCCTCCCATCAATAAGTCTACTGGTAACCGTAGTTCCCTGCCATAATTGACTAACGCCGGAGTTGCCTTTGTGCTCTCATGCTCTGCAGTCCTGTAGGCGAGGAGAAACAGTGGAATGTACCTGTCCCAGTCTCTTTGGTGGGCGTCAACCAACTTTGCCAAATGCCTTTCAAGCGTCTGATTGAATCTTTCAACCATTCCGTCAGACTGCGGGTGGTATGCAGTTGTGCGTGTCTTATGCAGACCTAAAATTTTGCATACTTCCTGAAACACTTGCGATTCAAAGTTCCTTCCTTGGTCTGAGTGGATTTCCAATGGTACACCAAAGCGACATATAACCTCCTCAACGAGCTTAGTTGCAACAGTTGTAGCTTCCTGGTTAGGTATCGCGAATACTTCCGGCCACTTAGTGAAGTAGTCCATAACAACCATGAAGTATTTGTTCCCTGATTCAGTCACAGGGAATGGTCCGGCTACATCAATAGCTATACGTTCCCAGGGTGCACCAACATTGTACAGCTGCAGGTTACCTCTACTCCTTGTCTGCGGTCCCTTCACGGCAGCGCAAATGGTACATTTACGGCACCAGTCCTGCACATCCTCCCGACAATGGAGCCAGTAAAACCTCTCCCGTACTTTTGTTAGTGTCTTCTTGACGCCAAGATGACCTCCCGAAACTCCGTCATGCACTTCACGTAGGACATCGGGTACCTTGGCTCTCGGAACGACTACCTGAAGATGGAACTCCCTACCGTTAGTCTTTTCCCATTTTCGGTAGAGTATTCCATTTTGTAGAGTAAGACTGCTCCACTGTGCCCAGTATGCCTTAGTGATAACGCTCATAGGTGCAACCTCACTCCATGTTGGTCTGGCGTCTCCTCTTTTCTTCCACACGATGATGTGCCGTAGATCCTCATCACCCTCTTGAGCCATCTTCATTGCATCATCCTCCCAGGGTCCTAAGGAACTCGTCCTGGTAAGTTTCAATGATAGCTCCGTCGACTCCTGTTTGATGCAATGTTTGCATTCTTCCGGGCATGGCCTCCGAGAAAGTGCATCTGCATTTCCATGTGACTTCCCGCTGCGATGTTGAGTCTCGAAGTCATATTCCTGGAGCTGTTCAATCCACCGAGCAACTTGACCTTCGGGATTCTTAAATTGCAGTAGCCATTTCAATGCTGCATGATCCGTACGTAGTAAAAACTTTCGGCCGATTAGGTACTTGCTGAAGTGTTGCAATGTTTTTACCACGGCAAAAAGTTCCCTCCGTGTCACGCAGTAGTTCCGTTCCGGTCTTGACAGTGATTTGCTGAAATACCCCATAACGACTTCTCTATCTCCCTGCTTTTGGGATAGCACTCCTCCAATCGCGGTGTTGCTCGCGTCGGTATCGACGATAAACTGGCCTTCCGGTTGTGGGTATCCCAGAATTGGTGTTTCACATAGGTATTCCTTCAGTTTTGAAAAGGAATCCTCACAGGCTTCATCCCAACAAAATGGTCTTTTCTCTTCCGTCAGTCTATGTAACGGTTTTGCGATCTCAGAAAACCCCTTGACGAAACGCCTGTAGTAAGAGCACAAACCCAAAAATGCCCTTACCTCTGTCTTGTCTTTAGGGGTAGGCCATTTTTTAACCACTTCAATTTTCGCCGGGTCAGTCTGGATGCCCTCACTTGTGATAACATGGCCGAGATAATTCACTTCTTTCCTAAATAGCTGACACTTCTTCGGGTTAAGTTTTAAGTTTGCCCCATGTATTTTGGCGAAGACTCGCTCCATGTTTTGCAAATGGTCATCGAAGTCTCGACCCATGATAACGACGTCATCTAGATACACCAAGCAGGCATCTCCTACTAACCCTGCTAGAACACATTCCATGAGTCGTTCAAAGGTGGCAGGTGCGTTGCACAATCCAAAAGGCATAACATTAAACTGCCATAATCCTTTTCCCGTTGAAAACGCTGTCTTCTCCTTGTCTTTTGGATGGATTTCTACCTGCCAGTAACCTGATTTTAGGTCTAGAGTCGAAAACCATTTCATGCCACTCAAGGTATCCAGAGTGTCATCGATTCTAGGTAGCGGGTAACTATCCTTCTTTGTGATGTCATTGAGCCGCCTATAGTCCACGCAGAACCGTGTGCTTCCATCTTTCTTCTTCACAAGCACAACCGGTGAGCACCAGGGACTTGCGGATGGTTCTATTATTTTGTTCCTTTCCATTTCTTTCAGCATATCCTCGACTTCTTTTTCCTTCGCGATTGGTAGCCGTCTCGCCCGCTGACGGATGGGTCCCTCATTTCCGGTATCGATTCTATGCTGCACTAACGATGTTCTCCCTAGGTTTCCTTCTTGACTAGAAAAGATGTCCGCATGGCGTAATAGAAACTTCTTTGCCTTGATGCTTTGTGAATAAGTCAGGTTGCTTTTGCAGTCTTCAAGAAGCTCATAGACTGTAGGATCCTTCCCAGAACCTGATTTTTCCATGCTTGGCATTGAAGTGAATTTCTTCAGCCACACAACTTCTTCACACTTTCCGACGATGTCCCCCTGTGAGATAACCGTTGCTGGGGCTCCCTCCGTGCCAGCCAGTACTCGCCCCTTAGTCCTGGCTGTTACTAGTTTCCCTGATTTTGAGGAAACCTTGCATCCTCACCTCTCTTCGCAAGCTCCTCCAACCGTTCCTCTATTTTCTTTAGTCGGGACATCTGCGACTCTTTCTGTGGGCAATTCAGCTGCAGATGCCCTTTCACACCGCATCTATAGCACACAGCGCCAAGGTTCTTCCTGAATGAGGTCTTAACCTCTTTCACCTCCTCGACAACTTCACGTAGTCTGTGAGTCTGCCGAATGTCGTGTCGAACTGCTTCGACCTCTAAGGCATGCGCCAATGCTTCTTTTAATGAGACATGGTGACGAAGCCTCACGGCAGCTCTTACCTCCAGGTCTTTAATTCCGTCGACAAAAGCTTGCACGGTGTTTGCGGTTACCATCTTATCGTCGGCCGATGGATAAGCTTTCCGCACAAGCTTATCTATTTCCAACGCCCATTGCTGGAGACCCTCTCCAGATCGCTGGACTCTATCGCGCAGCTGGGCGCGGAACACATGCTCCAGATGTCGCTCCCCATACCTGGATTCAAGTGCATCCAACAGTTCCTTGTATCCACAGCCTGAAGTAGGAAAGGCCTCCAGAACAGTTAGAGCCTGCCCTCTCAATGCGACAGTGAGGGCAGTCAAGCACTGTTCGTCCGTCCATCCGTTGGCAGTAGCAACAGTCTGAAACTGTTGCCGGTACGCGGGCCAGGAGGTGCTACCGTCGTATGGGGGTACCTTAACATTAGGTCCCTGAACTGCGCCCATCGCTCCACTTGACGTTAGTCTTGTCGTTTCAAGACGTATCACCTTTTTCTGTAGCTCGTTGAGGCCAGTCTTCACACCATCTATGTCCGTTCCTAGGCAGGTGACTCGCTCGTCCATGAGGTCCAACTCTTTTCGCAATTTAGCCACCATGCCGCCGACTTCGTGAACGGCCGACAAAACATTCCGCTGCACCCCTTCTTGATTTTCCTGTATCGCTGCAAATTTGCAATCTTGATTTTCCTGTATCGCTGCAAACTGTTGTTGCATTATCCGCATCAAACTCGACAAGTCAACGGTGGGCGTGGCTTGCTCAGTGGGCGTGGCCAGGTGGGTGTGGCCAGTGGGCGGGGCCTCCGGCTGAGTGGGCGTGGCCTCAAGAGGCGTGGTCTGGTGGGTGGGGCCAGTGGGCGGGGCCAGCTGGGGGGACCCACCAGGTGCTGGTTCCTCCAGGTGCTCCTCCACAGGTGCTCGGCTGGATTCCGCTGCACGCTGGGCCCTGGTCTTGACACCCTCGCTGCCGAAGTCGTCTCTCGGAGTCAATGGCATAGCTTCCAAATCGCACTTCTGACACCAATTGTTACGTGCTGGGGTTCGAAGATTTGGAATAAAACACCTGGTGACCCTTGATCAGACTTTATTCTGCACTTCCGTTTTCCACTTGGTACTCCGGATCTTCTTGTAGACTTCCTCTTTAGTCTTCACGTTTGTTCGCTTCCAATCCTCTTCGCTTCCGATCGCTTTCTTCGCTTGTATTTCGCTCGGCTCTCAGAACTGAACTGCCTTCCGTCAGCTCGCCGGTCCCTTTATATACCCGTTACCGCGTGACTAAGCGTTTTCTAGAAAGTTCCACCCCTATCGATGTTTATTCTAGAAAAGCCGCGTTGTTGTTGTTTACATTATGGGTTGTTTACATCGATGGGTGATTAGGTATTTATTAGGTGACGAGCAATTATGAACCTTAATGCTCTAGAAATAAGGTTCATTCGTAACAATATAGAAGAACACGTCTCGACGAATCCTAATAGTTTTTTTATCTTTGTTTTATTCCATCTCCTAACATCTCCATGCCGTACTAATCTAAACGTCTGGTTTTTTTTTTACCCGACTACGGCAAAGCCAAAAGGAAGGGTTATGATTTTAGCAGTCTATGTATTTACGTGTTGTAAATAATTAAGTTGCGATTTGTTTTTATAAAGAATTGTCAACACTGATTTATTATCTATGATGACTATTGATGCTACAGATCTGTTGCATAAGTTTTATCTGTGGTGTCGAAACTCGAATTGTACTTTATCTTCTCTGGCTCTCTGCTTGCTCTCTGCCTCGGCGTCTCGTCGGTTGGTATAACAGTGCTAATTAAAATTAAATATATTGATCCACGGAGAATCCTCTTTTATTTCCAAGATTACGTATGTATATATTTATGTATGTATGTATGTTTGTAACCGATTTTTGTATGAGATTCTGTGTGTACTAATGTAGCGCCTAAACTGCTGGACCGATTTTGATGAATGAGGTGTCTATTGATTCGTTGTTATTATCAGGGTGACATAGGCTACATTTTATCTACGAAAAAAATCGAGAAGTCAGCTTTGCGCGGCTTTCTAGATTTTTAACCCCCGACGCAAAAACGACGGGGTGTTATAAGTTTGACGTGTCTGTGTGTGTGTGTGTGTGTGTGTGTGTGTGTGTGTGTGTGTGTGTGTCTGTCTGTCTGTCCGTCTGTTCCCCTGTAGCGCTCAGCTCAAACGGGTGAACTGATTTGAATGCGATTTTTTTTGTTTGAAAAGTGAATTAATCGAGAGTGTTGTTAGCTATGTTTGATGAAAATCGATCCAAGATGGCCGCCGCTACAAAATGGTGGATTACATATTTTTTCACAACTCCCTTAATATGGGTATCAAATGAAAGGGCTTGACTAGTAGAATAGCATTATACAAATCCAAGATGGCTGCCGCCACAAAATGGCGAATGTCGGGGGTTTTTAAATTTTTAATTTATACTTGTAAAATTAGTTTCGGATAAGAATAACAGATGGCACCACTAGCTCCTTGCCCCGCGCATTTGCCCACTAAATTATTATTAAATTACTAGCTTTTGCCCGCGGCTTCGCCCGCGTGAATTTTGATTTTTCACAAATCCTGAGGGATAAGTAGATTTCTGGTCCACCCGCCCCCCGCCGCGCGGCGCGGCGTACCGCGGTACCGCGTACGGCGGGCGCAGGGCGCAGGGGCGCGTGGCGCGGCGCGGGGAGCGCGAGCGTCCGCGTCGGCCGCCCGTCGCGATCGCGCGCAGCGAAAATACCTATCAGGGCGTTTTTAACATCTGTATTTACCGATTTCAACAAAACTCCTTTTTTGAAAGTCGGTTAAAAAAGTAGCCTATGTTACTCCTTGGTTCATCCTCTACTTGTCTGTGAAAGTCCCGTCAAAATCGGTTCAGCCGTTCCGAAGATTAGCCCGTTCAAACAGACAGACAGACAGACAAAATTTTTAAAAACGTGTGATTCGGTTATGGTATCGTTCAAATAACCATATGAGCTTAATATGTGGTAGTTATTTCGAAATTACAGACAGACACTTCAATTTTATTTATTAGTATAGATTAAGCGTAGTCGGGTTTTAGTTCACGAACTTTACTTGTATTTAGTAGATGTATTAAATAAATTATTTTATTATGAGTATAATATGTATAAAATTTAAAAAATGGGGTATAAATTATATTTAATAACGTAACTTCTTCTTTCTTGGTTATGGAAAATCTTTTTTCTATATCCTGAAACGTACCTACTTAACTTTAAATGTATAGTACTAACTACTACTACTATAGAAAAGTATTGAGCAAACTTAAAGAGACAGATGAAAGACTAAATTGCGATTACGCAAATAATAGAATAACTATGATAATTAAAATTATTATAATTATTATAAAATTTCTTTTTCCCTAATTTAGTGTCATGTCCTTACAGTAGCAATACACACACACACACTCACAGGGGCGTCAAAAGTGCTTGTCATACATTATAGTACGAGCACATCCATTGATTATTAATTTATCAATGAGAATTTCCCCCCCTCCCTCATCCCGCAGATCATGGGAGAGCCAAGTTAATCGCGGTATTACTATACCTACCTACCTGTGCCGCTTCTTGCTGTGCATAAGGCCGGAACCACACTTACGTGTCGCGTCACGACACGCTACGACACGTAAGTTTGGTTCCGGCCTAAAATATTATGATAGGTACTTATACCCGTATTACTAATTCCCCGGAATTCTGACGTTTCGTAATGTTACCAGAGATGAAACAATTCCCACAAAAAAGTTAAAAAATGCAAAACTTATGCAAATACAAATCAACTGCCGCATGTAGATATGACAAATGCCTGACAGACACTTCATGGTGATAATGTCATTCGACATCCATTTTTGAATAAATTTTTTCAATGTGCTTCTTTTGTTTTCTGTTGCTGTCAGTGTGCACTTTCTAATTTTCACTCTTGGTGTTTTCTATTTTAAGGCAAAACGAGTAATATTATTACGCGGCATATGGCTTTTTATAATGACAGGGAATTAAAGTAGTTTGGGGTAAAATCGTACTTCAAATTCAAATTCAAATTCAAAATTCATTTATTCAAAGTAGGTACACTGTACACTTTTTGAACGTCAATTTGGGAACAGGCAATGGTGATAATTACTTACGGAAACTTAAAACTAAAGCTACGAGGGTTCCAAACGCGCCCTGGTCTGAGAAGAGCCCACAACAAACTCAGCCGGGTTTATTATTTTTTTTATTATCACCATCTTACAATATGGTATAGCCATAAAAATTATTTGAACTGTTGGCTTTTAGAGCAATCTATGTCCATGGATTTTTGTCATTAAAAAAATCTTTTAAGCTATAGTAAGATTTTTCAATTAATTTGCGTTTAATAAAACCCTTGAACTTATTGAGAGACATATCCAAAATGTTCTCTGGCAACGTATTATAAAAACGTACAGAATTACCAACAAATGATTTTCCAACTTTCCGCAACCTAGTAGTGGGCAACACAAGTTTATTTTTATTTCTAAGATTAATGTTATGACATTCACTTTTTTTCTTAAATTTATCGATATTTTTGTGCACATATATTAAATTTTCAAAAATATATTGATTATAAACTGTCATAATTTTAACTTCCTTGAACTTATTTCTTAGTGACTCTCTGGGTCCCATATTATATATGGCACGAACAGCCCTCTTCTGCAGCACGAAAATGGAATTAATATCAGCAGCATTACCCCATAAAAGTATGCCATATGACATAATGCTGTGAAAGTAACTAAAATAAACTAACCTCGCAGTTTCAATATCAGTTAGTTGGCGAATCTTTTTAACCGCATATGCAGCAGAACTAAGTCTGTTCGATAAGTTATTTACATGATGTAACTTGATGATAACTTCGTAGATGTTAACCATAGAGATAATAATAATAAATAGAGTTGGCATACCTACCTTAAAAACGTGCCAAAAATACACTCACACACGCACAATCCTGTAACATAAAATGGCGCGTGTTCATTGTGATGTCTCAAGTTGTGCGTGTGTGAGTGTTCATCTAGGAACAAGTAGCTATGGAAACGAGATATTTTAGACGAAATCAAACATCTCTTTGACTCACTCACTTGTACCGATTTTAAGCATAAGAAAGAAAGAGAAGTCTACTACTATCAGTTGTCCTACTTTAAACAAAAAATAACCAGTTTGATGTAGTTCAACTGTTATACTTATATATACTTAGGCCGAGGCCGCATGGTAAGGCGCAACATCGCGACTCGCGCCTCAAAGACGGCGGCGATGAACAATGGGATCGGGAACATTCACTTAACTTGTGTCAGTTTGTGTTGCGAATAGTAGAAAATGTACCCTACGTGGGCTACGTGTACTTAAGGATTTGTTCAACCCCTATAACATATTTCTCTTTGAGATTTCGTTTCTTATATTATTTAAAAGAAAGTAGGTTTATGTTGGTAATATACGCAATATACGCAAAATGCGAAGCTACCCTCTCAAATTCGCAATTCGGGTTTAGATCCGGACTCGGAACACGTGACGCTCTATTTGGGTATCAAGTGCTAGTACAGAGATGTTGGGACGTCAATCGTGAATTACATATATGTTTCGTCGATTACGAGAAAGCGTTTGATAGAGTAAGACATCAGAAACTCATAGGCGTCCTGCAGAACATTGGCATTGACTTTCGGGATTTAAGGCTCATTAAAAAAATTTGTATTGGCAACAAGTGGCCAATGTAAGAGTAGAAGATCAGCCTTCTTCTTACGTAGAGATAGTGAGGGGTGTAAGACAAGGTTGCATTCTTTCGCCCTTGCTGTTTAATATATACGCTGAAGCTATTTTCTCTGAGGCTCTCCAGGACTTGCAAGAAGGAATAGTCGTCAACGGCCACGTCATCAACAATATTCGATATGCTGATGACACCATCTTAATAGCCGATAGTCTTATAGGTTTGCAAACGCTCTTGGATCGCGTACACGAAACCAGTGCTAAGTATGGTATCAACATAAACTGCAAGAAGTCCAAGTACATGACTGTGGGTCGAACACCAGATCCAGCTTCTTCTTTGAACATCAATGGTAACAACCTGGAACGCGTTAACCGATACAGATACCTTGGTGTGTTAGTGAATGACAAAGGAGATAACAGCCTGGAAATAAAATGCAGAATTGAACAGGCCCGAAATGCATTCCGAAAAATGGAAAAGATTCTCTGCAATCGGAAGTTGAACCTAAAACTGCGCATTAGGATCGCTCGATGCTACGTGTTCTCCGTACTTCTATATGGAGCTGAAGCTTGGACGCTCACAAAGGCCATGAGCGACAAAGTGGAAGCGTTTGAAATGTGGGTGTATCGGAGAATGCTGAAGATCTCGTGGACACAGCAGGTCCGTAACGAAACGGTGTTGCAGAGAATGGGGAAAGATACAGAGATTCTGACCACAATAAAGACTAGGAAACTCCAATATCTCGGACACCTAATGAGAAATAACAAGTATGACCTTCTCCAATTAATCATACAAGGGAAGATCCAGGGCAGGAGAAGGCCTGGTAGAAGGAGAATTTCTTGGTTACGAAATCTGCGGGAATGGTACGGCAAAAGTACTAGATCGCTCTTCCGTGCGGCGGTGTCCAAATTGCAAATAGCCATAATGATTGCCAACCTTCGGAAGGAGACGGCACCATAAGAAGAAGAAGGTTTATGAAATAAATCAAGATGTTAGATTTAAAGTTGGATATCTAAACAGACTATCTAGCTTGAACAAGGTACATAGGTAAATACCTTCACATTTTCAATAGACACTAAAAAGGAACTTGGGCATTAAAATGGAACTATGTACATACAGTAATATTAATGAGTATTAATTTTTTAATATCTCTTTTCCATCACTATGGTTTTCCCAATGAAAGTTCTATCAAATTCGGTCCAGCATTTCGGAGACAGACAAACACAAATTTTAATGCAACACATGATAATCCGGATGTTCAAAGGTACAAGTGCAAGCCAGGTTCCAAGTAATATGGAATACTGAGGGTTGCGATGGCTGTAATTTCTGAACTACAAAACCGATGACCTTGAAATATTTACGGAACAATTTTTAAAGTATTTCCTTTTAACAAAAAAATAATGAATGTAATTGCACCACGCGTTAATGAATTACAGCTAAGTATACATTTTCCAATCTATTCAGCAGTTTTTGCGTGATGCGCACACAAACATACAGACAAACAGATAAACAGACAAAAATTTCAAAAATAGCTTTTTTACGTCCCATTACTTAGGTACCCCCCAGTTATTATTTTGCAAATTTCTTTAACGTACAGACACGGCAAGTCTACGATTTTATTATATGTATAGACAAGCGGAAACCCGCGACTTCGTTCGCGTGGTTCGGATGGTTTTTGAAAATCCAGTGGGAATCATTTTGTTTTTCCTAAGCTCCTTTGAGCTCATACCTTGCTAAAAACTGTTAAAATTTCACTGGCGGATGTTTAGGTAGATCAAAATGTAAACATCCGCCAGAGAAAGTCCCATCAAAATCGATCCAGCCTTTTCAGAGATAAGCCGGTAATCTTTCTAACAAAAAAAGAATGAATGATATCGGACCATGCGTTAATGAATTACAGCTAAGTAAACATTTTAACTTTCATCCCCTCTCTCAAGGAAACCATGCTGAATTTCGAGATAAAAAGTATCCTATATGTTACTCCTTAGTATGAACTTAAATCGTGCCAAGTTTCACTTCAATCCATTCAGTAGTTTTTGCGTGATGCGCGCACAAACATACAGACAAACAGATAAACAGACAGACAAACAGACAAAAATTTGAAAAATAGCTTTTTTATGTTCCATTACTTATCCCTAACATCCCCCAGTTATTATTTTGCAAAAATCTTTAATGTATAAATACGGCAATTCTACGATTTTATTATAATTATGTATAGAATATAGATAACGAATGATTTAAACAAATAAAATATGGCGCACGTCGCTTAAGTTATGTGGCCAGTCCCATAAGTTCATAGGAGTTTGTTTTAACGGAATCGCTGTCGCATCAGCGCATGTTGTCTTACCAGTGCGGTTTTGACCTAAGCAAGTATAAACTAGGGATGACAATTTAAGTAGGTATCGATAATAATTATGGAAATTGACTGGCCCGTTGGCGCGGTTGGCAGTGACCCTGCCTTCCGCTCCGGGGTCGCGGGTTCGATTCCCGCTCCGAGTCTGGGTGTATTTATAATAATATGTATATATGTATACCTTTATTAAAAATATATATGTATTTATGTAATATATAAATATGTCTATCAGTCGGCTGTTACCTATAACACAGGCATTAAGTTGCCTACTTTAGGAACAGACGACCGTGTGTGTATGTGTGAGTATTTATTATTATTATTATTATTATAGAAATAGAAATCACTTTTATTGTAATTTTGTAGGTACAAGAGAGTATTATGAATATGGTAACAGTCGGGTAAATAGTAAAAATTACAATATGGCGTACAATAAGTATATGAACAATATTGACTATGATTTTACTTTTTCATAACTCTTTAAATAATTATTATTTACATATCATACATACAACGTTAGTTTTACTTTGCGCAAAAACCGAAACACGTGTCAAATATTTTTACATTAAAAATATTTATACAAAATTTCAAAAAAATATAATGAAAAGTAACGAAGTTATAAGCTTGTTATGTTGCGTCGTTGTCCTCGAAAAAAATGGTCACCGCAAGCCGTCGCCGCAGCGACTTGCGATCGACGCGAGTTGAATGACCGCCGCTGTGTGCCGACCGTCAGCTGATGCGCGGTAAATCATTGTGTCTAAGCTTGTAGGATTTCAAAATATTTTTGGACAAAAATATAACACGGTATACAGTATGTAAAAAAAAACCCTGTCAGATCCGTGACGTTGTAATTAGGTATCGTGAGTTGGTTCTATATATGGTAATCATTTTGAAATACTAAGTAAAAAAATTACCCTTAAAAAAACTAAAATTTAATTTTATCAAATGGGGAAAGTCACATGGTAACACAGACGCGGCGTCAGCGCTCAGTAGGTATCGGGTAAAGTACCTATCGGGTAGGTACCTACCTATCGGGTACAAAGTATTTTAGGTACTTATCGTCTGTACAAAAAGATAATAGGCGTGAGATTTCAAGGGCACAGCTGTACTTAATTATCTTTATTGTTTAACGGGGCAATACAGAACAATACTATGTACTTACTATAGCACATGTTTTATTTTGATCCTTTTAAACATTTCTTTTAGTTTTTGAATCAATACGTCGACAGAAACCAAATCCTAATTATTATCAATCCTAGTTAAAATAAGGTAGGTAATATTGGAACGGATATTAAATACGACAAATTAAAAAAATTAAAACAAAGCTTTGGTCAGGTTATGATGAGGTAAAAATGAAACTGCTTTAGAAAGAAGACCGCGCTGGCCACGTACCTACTTAGTTGGTCCACCTCTACCAATCCACCGTTCTCCATACTGCTCGTTTAGGTATTCACGCACGGAACGGGTGAAATGTGGCGGGGCACTATCATGCTGGAACCACATTGACCGATGGGCAGCCACATCCAAGACTTCTAAGGCTTCATCTAGCTAGCACCCAGACACATTGACATATTGAAATACTCTTGATTAGAATAAGACATATCGCAGAAATGACAGAACACAAACACAGCTACGGAACGACCACTCGGAAACAGTTTACGCGCGAAACTGTGTGACTTCAGGACTTCAGAGGTGACACGTGACCCACCCTCTGTGACGTGCCGCCCAGTCGAGTCTTTGAAGAAACCGACGCCGCCTTTCGGTATGAACTGGCGGCATTTATGACGGCTTTTAACAAAGCGAAATTTGTGTACCTAAACCAGGGATTCCCAAAGTGGGGGGTCGATATCGACCACAGGGGTCGACATAAATGAAAACTGATTTTGGGGGTCGACGAGGTGTCAAACCCTGTTAATTAACACAAGTTCTTAAGTAGGGTATTCACCTAGACGTATAGCATGTAACGTATCTGATACTGTATCAACTTGCAAGTGGGTACGGCTCGTCCACGGTCGTGTTGCCGTCCACGCGCACATTGGGAGCCGCCTTTGTGTTCGCAGTGATACCGCCACTAGGTGGGACACTACGAACTTATTGCGCTTCACGGGCGAGCGGCTCGCAGCGGGCTCGTGCCTACGTACTCACTTGATACAGTATCAGATACGTTACATGCTACACGGCTAGGTGAGTACCCTGCTTTATTCAAAATTTCAAGTTACCTAAGTTGTGTTACCAACTTGTTATAAGAATGATTAATATTTTACCAATAATTAATGATGTCAAGTTTACTCACTTAACCAACCGCAAAGTTTTTAAATTGGTAAATATTTTGTATCAATAGAGAAAACTAGAGGTAGGATTTTAATGTAATTAGTTTATGGGGGTCTAAGCTATCAGTTCATTTTGGAAAAGGGGTCTCTTGCCCAAAATACTTTGAGAATCCCTGGTGTAAACGAATGGTAATAAAATAAATAAACTTATTTCAAGGTCGGGATAGCTTAAGGCATCTTCACATTATGCTCATTACGCGTTAGGGTCCAATAGTAAGGAGGTATGTCTAGTGTTACAGTTTGCTGCTAAACAACGACTTGTTCTGTCAGCGGCAGTAATTACGCACGCAAATGCATACAGCCGGCTGCGATACGCGCGCTATCTGATTCAATCAGCAGTTTTATTCATAAAATTATTCGATAGTTTTTATTTTGATCACACTAACCAATTCAGTAGGTACGTGAGTCTGTGGCTCAGCTCAGGCCACTGACTGAGAGTGTGAGCTGGGTGATTTGTTGCTTCTTAGGGTTCCGTACCCAAAGGGTAAAAAGGGAGCCCTATTAATCTCTCTCTACTGTCTGTCTGTCTGTCTGTCTGCCTGCCTGCCTGCCTGTCTGTCCGTCTGTCTGTCCGTCCGGCCGTCTGTGCGCCGGTCACACAGGTCTCTAGCTCGTAGTAGTTTGTAAGCTGTGACCGAACAAACGAACATTTTTTGGATTTTTCTTTCACTGTTTGTTGCGATGTCTAGCTCGGAAATTAATTAATATTTCTTACACCCAAAATATTATGTTGTTCATAATTATGTACGGAACCCTAAAAGAGTGCGGCTCTCTCGAGTCAAGGCCGACTCGCACTTGGTTGTTTTTTTTATTTTAGTCGGCAAACAATATGCTGCGCCGGTCGATTCTAAGCTTATTGTGAACACGCCTTTACAGGCTTACACGTGCCAGCGGTATTTACAAAAGATGCCGCCCGCCGACTCTGGTGTTGTCACATTTCAAAAATTTGCGCAATATTGGGGAATTATGGCACTAAAAGTGTGCATTTTAAATTACAATAACATTTTTATCTTAATGAATAAAATTTTTTAAATATTTTTTTCAGTGATGTCTGTGGGATAACAATCTTTCCCTTTCGGATCTGACAGGGTTTTTTTCTACATACTGTATAAATGGTTGGATTAGATTTTGTTACTGATTCTGAACAAACTACTTTCAGGTTTTGCGTAAAGTAAAACTATCGTTGTATATTACAGGTAACTTTATGATTTAATTTAGATACAAATTGTTGAAGGATTGGTTTAGTCAAGATTCATCAAAAAAGCCATGCCAAGCCAGGTGAAGCCATGAGTACCTACTTGAATAGGAGTACATACCTAGGCCAGATTAAGATGACTTCATATAAGAATGCTAACAGATAAAAAGATTAGATTGACTTCTCCAAGCTTGTTTTATTATCTAACTAGCTTTTGCCCGCGGCTTCGCCCGGGTGAATTTCGGTTTTGAACAAATCCAGAGGGAATCGTGGATTTCCGGTTCCCATTCCCGCTCCCTTTTCCAACCTTATAAAGGTTGGAAAAATGGGAACTACTTTCAACCTATGGGAACCTACTTTCAAGAAAGTTTGCTATAGTAATCTACCTATAGCTGTAGATATAGATATCGGGTTTTTCAAAGTCCCGCGGGAACTGTTGATTTTTCCTGATGACTTGTTGATGATGATGATGATGATGATTTATTGTTATTGTGATGTGATTGTAAATGTGAATTATTTCAAAAGATGGTGCTCTAGAGTTTGTTTCGCCATTTCTTCTCTAAGACAAAAGCCCCTTGGAAATGGTGGTAGATTCAATAACAAAGTAATAAGAGATTGAAATATAATACTTTAAAAGAGTGTTTTCTTCTTTTATTTTACTTCATTTGAATTAAGTTTAAATTACTATGCAAGTTATCTCGTCAAAACGCATTAGTTCCACTATTTATATACAATTAATTATATAGATACATAAATACTACACGTTGCTCACACCCGCGACTTCGTCCGCGTGGATTTAGGTTTTTTTTAATTTTGTGAAATAAGATATATAATTAAGAACTATTTGCTTTTCCGGGATAAAAGTTGCTTATGTAAATTTCCGGGACGCAAGCTACCTCTGTACCATATTTCGTATAAGCGGATGGACCATTAAGAATCTCGTGGGAACTCTTTAATTTTCCGGGATAAAAAGTAGCTTATGTCCTTGCCCGGGATGTAAGCTACCTCTGCACAAAACTTCATCAATATCGGTTACACTGTTGGGCCGTGAAAGGCTAGCAGACAGACAGATAGGCAGACACACTTTCGCATTTATACACGCATTTATACACTGTGATTTTTAATTCCGTGGAATTCTGACAGCTGTCATTGTCATTTGCAGATGAGTTATTTGTATGGAGAACAGGGTAGACGTCTACGAAGTACGATTTTACCTCAAACTACTTTAATTCCCTGTCATCTTTAAAAGCTATATGCCGCGTAATATTAGTCGTTTCGCCCTAAAATAGAAAACACCAAGAGTGGAAACTAGAAAGTGCACACTAACAGCAATAGAAAAAAAAGAAGCACATTGAAAAAAATTATTGAAAAATGGAAGTTGAATGACATTATCACCATGAAGTGTTTGTCAGGCATTTATCATATCTACATGCGGCAGTTGATTTTTATTTACGTAAGTTTTGAATTTTTTATCTTTTTTGTGGGAATTGTTTTATCTCTGGTAACATTACGTCAGAATTCCACGGAAATAAAATTCTAAGTACGGAAGGAACTCACGGAAGTATAGTATGGGTAGTTAATATTTTACTAAAGTGGTTTGAGACCATGCAATTATTGCCATATGTCGGACTAGCTGACCCCCGCGACTTCGTTCGCGTGTTTTTAGGTTTTATATAGGATCGGATCGGATCCCATAATTCTTTTATGTACCTAAACTAAATGTAGCCTGTTACTCCTTATAACATTGAAAGTTCCATTAAAATCGATCCAGCCGTTTCGGAGATTAGCTGGAACAAATAGACAGAACGACAAACATAAATTTAAACGCACGCCAGTTTAAAATAAGCCGTACGTACAAAGATCCGGGACCCAAGTTATTGGAACCCAATAAATGCCTGTCATTTCTAAACTAAAAAACGTATGACCTTGAAATATTTACGGGACAATACTTAAAGTACTACCTTTCTAACAAAAAAAGAATGAGTGAAATCGAATAACGCGTTAATGAATTACAGCTATATACACGTTTTAACTTTCATCCCCTCTCCCAAGGGAACCGTGCTGAATTTCGGGATAAAAAGTATCCTATAACCTACCTCGGAGTATAAACTCAAATCGTACCAAGTTTCATTCGAATCCATTCAGTAGTTTCGGCGTGATGCGCGGCCAAGATACAGACAGACAGACAGACAGACAGACAGACAGACAGACAGACAGACAGACAGACAGACAAAAATGAAAAAAATTGCAGTTTTGGATTCAGTATCGATTATAGAGTGCCCTCCGATAAAAATTTTCAAAATATCTTCAATGTACAGAATTGGATCTGTTACAGTTTTATTATATTATAGATACTACACGACTATCGATATCGATATGAGATGACAATGCGCTTCACTAGTGGCATGAAATCTCGTATGAAAAATTAAATTTTATCAAAATAAAGAAATATAATTCTAATACGGTCATTATAAATTTATCAAAATGGTTTAATATTGCATTCGTTATGACTACAGCAAAATAATAATAAACTAAACGTGATAACTTATCAGAATTCAATATAATACTTACCGATGCAAAGATATACGCATATTTTTCTCACGTAATACACTGAGTGGACTTTTGTAGCCAATGGCTACACAAATCATGATTACTAAAATATTAAATAGTCAAAATATTTCACACAACAAAGCACTTAGAAGTTAAAAGATCACAAATTATCGCAAGCTGAACTGTTACTACGTTGGTGAACAAAACAAACAAAATTCACAACAATCTGTCTTTCAAGATGACACTGAAATTATATTGCGATCTTTTTTTTGACAGTGCATATTGACATAAGCAAAAACGAAAGATATAATAAGTATTTATTCATTTTAAATAAGCGTTCTCTAGGAAGAAGAGGGTATAATTTCTCTTAGGTGTTCATGTATACATTTTAGGGAGACCATCTTAAGTCACGAGTCTGCCGCAAACTGTTTTATTATTATGTCAAAAATGTAATGTTGTCTCTTTCACACTTATGAAAATTTTGATAAGCTTGAGCTATTTTCCGATCCACTAATTTCTATAGGACATTATGCCAACTCCGTTTATTATTATTATCTCTATGATGTTAACCCTGTTCTCCATAAAAATAACTCATGTGTAAATGACAATGACAGCTGTCAGAATTCCGGGGAATTAGTAATACGGGTATAGAGAGTACCTATTTATGTTCTGTGATAGGTACCTATTATAGTTGGAGATCCCGTCTTAGAAATTTATACCCTCATCTGTTATTTAAACGAATTATATGTCAAATGAAAGATTATTTTATTCCCAATCGAACTGTATTTGGTTGCCTGGTCAAAAGTGGTGCTAAATCATGGTTGTCTGGATTTTAAGATATAAAATTTTCTGTGCGAGTGTTGAAAGTATTTTTTTTTTTGTTAGAAAGGAGATACTTTAAAAATTGTTCCGTAAATATTTCAAAGTCATCAATTTTGTAGTTCAGAAATTACAAAATAATTAAAATAAAAAAAATAATTAATTCAATTTCTAATTCAATATTTGATTTTGGGTCAACGTTTTACACTAAATACCAAAACTTCAGGTTTGTAACTCATTTCCTCTGCGATCTAGAGACCTGTGACCGGCGGCGGACAGGTGGACAGACAGACGAGTGACATTAACCCGTCACGTGTCCCTCGAACACATAGGTGTTCGTGAAATTCGCACGGTCTGTAGCGTCCACCGATCACATTGGTGTTCATAAAAATAGCGCGCCCATTGGTCGCTGGTTTATGACGCAGATACAAAAGTCATAAATAAACAAAAAATATTACTCGATTCTGTATCTTACTACCTAAAGAATAAGATATATCGGAGTTAAATTGAACGTAAAATGAAATGACCAAAAATTAAATGTTAGAACTCGAGAATTAAAATTTCGTTTCCGCCATTTTGTCTCTTTCAACTTCAATTCGAGCACTGCTTATGCAAACAAATTAAATTAGATTTAGGTAATGATTGTAAGTAATATATATGTTTTATGTACCAAATTACTGGGAATAAGACAAAGAATATATTTGGAGTGTTAAATTTATGTAATAAAAGACATAACATAGCAGAAAAAGTATAAAACTTTTTTTATGGAAATATTTGTAAACTATGTTTTATTTTGTTTACGTAATTATTATTCACTAAAAAGCGATAGTATCTTAAGATATAGATAACTTTGTAGTACATATATATAGGAGTATTATTACATAATTATTTTAGTATATAATAGGCAGATAATATATTATAATAACGATAACCCGAGGCCATTCTAAAAATAGAATATTTCAAGAAATTACGACGTCTTGTAGCGTCACAAAAAAAAGTTTGTTTTCAAAATTAAGTAATGTAAAATAGTGGTGTGAACTAGTAGTGGGTAAAATAGTATAGTACATAGCTAACTTTTTATATGAGATAACTAGCTGATGCTCGCGACTTCGTCCGCGTGGATTTCAGTTTTTTAAAAATCCCTTGGTAAAATCTAGGATTTTCCGGGATAAAAAGTAGCCTTATAATATGTTAATCCAGGGTATAATCTATCTACATTCCAAATTTCAGCCAAATCGGTTCAGTAGTTGCAGCGCTATAGAGTAACAAACATACAGACATACATACATACACACAAACTTTCGTCTTTATAATATTAGTGTGATAGTTGGACGTAAAATAGGTATATAATATTTTATTTTAATTCTATAAACTGACTACAAGTTTAATTATTATCAGCGCCCCCTACACTCTCCCCTCCCAGTACGTCAGGCATATCTAGGTCGCAGATGAAATGAATTAGAAATCTGAAATTTGGATATTTGGTGTGAAGAATGTTGACCCAAAAATAAATATTGAAATAGAAATTTTATTTAAATAACTAGTTTCTGTCCGTGACTTCGCTCGCGTGTATTACGGTTTTTCGCAAATCCTGAGGGAATCGTGGATTTCCGATTCCTGTTCCCGCTCCTTTTTCCAACCTTTTTGCGGCTTTTTTCGTAGTTGCGACGTTATAGAATAACAAACACATACATACATACATATGTACACACAAACTTTCGTGGCTATACTCTAGAATTTTTCACATTCAGCTCCCAACTACTTTTTTAGATTTATAATGTTTGACTTGTACTCATACGAGTAGAATAGAATAGAATAGAAAAGTTTTTTATTCAAATAAACTTTTACAAGTGCTTTTGAATAGTCAGATGAATCTACCACTGGTTCGGAATGCCGTTCCAACCGAGAAGAACCAGCAAGAAACTCGGCGGTTGCTCTTTTCCAAATTTACAATATCAATATAACAATTTTATGTTAAGTACATGATTGAATTGCCGTCTCGCGCATTGCTGGAACGAGTCAAATCCACGCCTTTTTACCCGACTGGGTTATTATCATTTATATAAGTAATCATAATTTTATTCAGATAAACTTTCGGAAGCGTTTACGAATCGACAAATGAATCTACCACAGGTTCGGAATGGTGCTTACAATTCTACACATGTGAAGAAGGGCAGACAAAAGCAGCCCCATTTCCGACGGTGGCACCCGTTCACGAGCATGACGCATGATCCAGCCATTGCTTCGCTCAACCATATTCGAGGGAACGTAACAACCCGCACCACACGACACCACCACAGAAATGTTTAAAGAGAGCGTGACATACTTAGGCTACCCATGATCAAAGCATCGAATTGAACACCAATAATCAAATACTCGTTTTAAGACATGAGTTAAATTTTCTTAGATTGTTTCCAAGCAACCTGTCATTGAGAAATTGCTCCATGCTTTTTTATCATTTATATAATCTTCAATTGTATAATATGCTTTTTTTATGAGCATATTTTTAATAGAGTTCTTAAACTTGTGTAAAGGCAAGTCTAAGATTGCTTGTGGAATTTTATTATAGAACATTACGCCCATTCCCACAAATGACCTTTGGACCCTTTTGAGGCGTAACTGAGGAATCACGAGCCTATTTCTATTTCTTAATTGCCTGTCGTGTAATTCGCACTTTTTAATGTAACTGTGAATGTTTTGCCTAACAAAAATTATATTGTTATAGATATATTGAGAAGCTACCGTAAGAATACCTATTTCTTTAAATTTCTCTCGAAGGGAATCCCGCGGTTTTAAATTATAAATTGCGCGAATTGCCCTTTTTTGTAAAACGAAAATTTTTTCAATATCAGCCGCTTTACCCCATAGTATGAGTCCATACGACATAATACTATGGAAATATGCAAAATAAACAATTTTTGCAGTTTCTATATAGTAACTACCTACATATAGAAATTTTGACGAAAATTCCCATACAAAACTATTCAGGAGTGAATATGAGTAGCTTATTTATATATTGTAAAACTAGCTTCTGCCCGCGGCTTCACTCGCGTGAATTTCGGTTTTTCACAAATTCCGAGGGAATCGTGGATCCCGTTCCCGCTCCCTTTTCCTACCTTTATACCTACTTTCAAGCAAGTTTGCTATAGTAATCATAGCTGTAGCTATACATTTCGGTTTTTCAAAACCCCACATACACACACACACACACACACACACATACACACACACAAACACACATACACATATACACACACAATCTTTTACCTTTTGCCTTTATAATATTATTATTGTGATTATTATTACGTACGAAACAGTATCAACTTTAGTAGTTTGATACTTACGTATGTAAACCATGAATTAGTAATTCTTTGATGATATTTTACAATTGTAATATATTAACCAAATTAATCATTATTATTATTAATATTATTCCACAATGGTATTGTGGATATTTATATTTAAATTTTTTTTTGTTATCTCTACTTGGTAATCCACGGACCACGCATAAAATTATGAGTCAGGACTCAGGCGCGCGCGGGCATGTCGCGTAAAAATGGCGCGAACCGCGTTACGAATCTTTTGTTTTTGTGACGAAATAAAGAAAAGAGTGAGTGATATGAGTTTATCTTGTGATAATTTATTAGTGGAAGAGTTAGTCTAACTATTAGTATCAAAACAATTGTGTATTGTAGAGTGTACGCGGTAGAATGACAACAAAGTAATAAATTTATGTAAAGTTTCAAACAAAGTTGCACATTCAAACGTCTATATATAATGAGGTTAGTGGATTTATAAATTAATTGTTATTTATAGAGCACAGCAAATATTATCTAGTTTCTAATGGTATATAGTTTATCCCTTAACTTTCAAAAACAATCCCGTAATAAAGCTTTTTCTATGCGTAGGTGTGAAAAAAAAATATGAACAAAATCGTTGGACACTCAACGGTATTTTGGGTTTCTCAAGGCCGGACGTTCTACGGGTTAATAGGACTCCGTTTTTACCTTTTTGGTACGGAACCCTAAAAATGAATGAAATCGGACTACGCGATAGTGAATTACAGCTAAGTACATATTTTGACTTTCATCCTCTCTCCCAAGGGAACTCTGCTGAATTTCGGGATAAAAAGTATCCTATATGCTATTATGTAGTATGAACTTAAATCATGCCAGGTTTAATTTCAATCCATTCAGTAGTTTTTGCGTAATACATGCACAAACATACAGACAAACAGACAAAAATTTCAAAAACAGCTTTTTTACGTTTTATTACTTATCCCTTACGTCTCTCACTTAATTTTTTTGCAAATATCTTTAATGGACAGGCACAGAAAGTCTATGGTTTTAATCTATGTATACACTAAGCACCTGCCGAGTGCACGCCTGCCTCACTGCATCTTTGTCTGTCAAATGAAATTGCGCGCGCAACACTTTTCTGTCACTTTCACCACTCGCACAGAAAATTTTATATCTTAAAATCCAGACAACCATGATTTAGCACCACTTTTGACCAGGCAACCAAATACGGTTCGATTGGGAATAAAATAATCTTTCATTTGACATATAATTCGTTTAAATAACAGATGAGGGTATAAATTTCTAAGACGGGATCCCAGACCATTAAACCCCTTAAATAGTTAAATCTAAGAGAAATTATACCCTCTTTAGAGACCAAAGAAAAAAAAAATAGTAAGGAGACAATAAGATAATAATTTTATTGGTAATCACTTGGTGATGTTGAAAGTGGTTGAAATTGGAAAAAAAATACCTTTTAAATATATAATAAAGTTATTATGATTGTTAATATTACTTTTTTCCGTTAATAATTACTATTGTTGTAATAATTTTCGATGCTCATTTAATAATTATTTTCAATGCCAAACAACGTCATTGTTTGTGATGCTCACTTTATTAACCTTAACAACGCTCCTCTCAGCCACCATTTAAAGATTTTTTAAGCCCGTCCTTTAATATTAACTTTATTAAAATAACGGTAAAATTAGCGTTTATTGACAGTTAAAGTTAAATAGAATTAACGGAAAGACGTAATAATAAAAACATTAAACGTTAACTTAATTACCGTTATTTTTATATTAACATTAATCATGCTGAACTGTTAAATGTTTAATTTTAACACTGGACACCTCAACATCTACTGAAACATAAAACATAAATAGGTAATATGTAAAATCCGAGGTAAAATCATAAATCATTTAAAATGTTATGTTATTTGAGCTGTGATTTGAGATTATATCACGTTTTTTGGTTGCATGCTATTGAGAAAAGTTAATTTTGAAACAGACAACACTCGGCCATTATGTGACGTCATTATGGCCTGGTTGGGTTAGGTTTACTTGGAAATTTTTGTTAAAAATCTTGTATTTTAGTGTATTATATGTTGTGCTACTTATTTTAGAATAGTAATATAAATACCTCAAATAGTAGCAGTAATCCTGGTGCCAAGAAGTGATTATCTGGGCGACATTTTGTGGCGAAAATGAATCGCCATGAAGGTGGGTAATGATAATCAAAATTTGTGCGATGCTTTTGTCACTTAGAAATTCTTTGCGAAAATAGTAAACATTTGTTATTATAGTTTATTTTGGTTATTTGTGCAGATTTTTGTTTAGTTGTTTTACGAAATAAGACATTAAATCTTAATAATGTTGCTTTGTCAATTTCAGGAGTCAGCTGTGATTCTTGTTTGAAAAATAATTTTAGAGGACGACGATACAAATGTTTGATATGCATCGATTACGACTTATGTGCCGCCTGTTATGAGTCCGGCGCTACAACAAACCAACACACAACAGAGCATCCCATGCAATGCATTCTATCCAGAACTGATTTTGGTGAGATATTATACATTTTAGTGACTCAACATAGGACAATATTTGGCCTACATTTTTTGCATGAGAAATCGGCACTATTTCAGGGTTGTTTCATAACAAGAAATATCAAAATTATTATAATTTGCGTACATTTCCAGAAAAACCCATCCACCACACAGTATTTAGCTAAGCTAGATATATTAGCACAAATATAGTTAGTTCACTAAAATAATATTACCTTTATTAATTGATAATTTGGTTATGTATATGGGTCAAAATCACCAAGGTGGGAAATTTGGTTCTGACACAATTTTACCTAATAAAGCTTTGAAATAATTGGGTGACAATTATTTGTAATTATCAGATTTAGTTAATTTTATCTAAACCCTTCATTGTTTTTTGCAAAATTATGTTAACACATTTTTTTTCCTCATAAAACTAGTGAAAATGTCAGTTGGGAACGCGTCCCAATACGCATTTCCGTATTTTGAAATGTTCACAAAACATTAAAATACTGATTTAAAAATAAAATCTTGAATCATACTTGATACACTTGTATTATAGTAGCTTAATCACAATAGGCTATTTGACTAATTTTTGGAATTAGTTTTAAATTATTCTTTATTACTTATTAAAACACACTACATTGATATTTTTCGGAATATCTACAGTATTAAGAATTAAATCAATGATAAAGTTTAAGTTTTGAAAACCGCGCCAAAAACGACATTTCTGTAATAGCGCTGATCACATGATACGCGTGACGTCACAAACCAATGAGCAAGTTTATAGGTTCAGAGTATGTATGGGCACAGTATGGATTACATAACCAGAAACCACAACAAAACAGCGTAGCTATCCAGTAACAATAATTAAATAGTTAAATACAAATTAAAAGTAATTAAATAGGTTAAATACAATAAATACAAAGTTAAATGCAATAAATGGAATGCGGGAGAGGAAACAAGAAAAATAACAATCTTTAATTATGTAATAAATACATAGCAAAAATATTAGCATCATCACTTTTCTCGCTCGCTCTCGGTGCGTGCGACAGAGCACGCTGCGTGATTAGTTACGACAGATGGCGCGAAAAACACTTGTGTATTTAGGTACAAATCTTTTGTTTTTGTGAGGAAATAAAGAAAAGTTATGAGTTTATCTAGTGATAATTTATTAGTGGAAGAGTTTATCTAATTATTGGTATGAAAACAATTGTGTATTGTAGAGTATATGCGCTAAAAAGTCACACCAAATAAGTGAAATTAAGAGGTTAATAATGCTATTTTAATATCAATCTTATTGTTTCAAATTTAAAGTTTACTTTCGATTGGTTGATAAACTTCAATTATATCGACCAAGTAAAGTGTACTCTCAAGTATAATAATTTCAAGTGACGTCACCAGAGTAGCAACCAATCACAGAGCGTTCACGTGTCTGATAAAATTTCAAAAATTATAATGTTTTATTTCGTGCAAAATATCGCGTAAAATTACATAATTTAGTGTGATTGAGTGAAATATGTCTTTTTTAGGCTATTATCTGATAAGATGACCACAATCAATAGTATATTTTCAATGTTGTCAAATACCCTATTACAAATAAAAGGACATGTAAGTAACTTTACATTTATCTTACGTATAACTTTGTCCGACAGTTTGTAGGTCAGATCGTGGACGCACTCTATTTTTTCAAAAATTGTGCAAAATTAAGTCAAGAGAGGGGCTATTGTGCAGTCACACGATTGAATCTCTCGATATACACAGCTTTCGGTTGTTTTATGGCAGTTTTCAATAATATTTTTCATATTAGGATTATTTCAATTGTGTATTTTGGTACCGTACATCAATAGAACATCAGAATGGGAACGCCTCAAAATTATTAACATAACAATAAGTAAAGATAATTAGTCTTAATTCCATTAAATAATGCTGTTTTATTTCCGCTAGTGTTGTATATTATGGTCCAAGATTGTCTACGAATATTTAAAATATTACGAAGCGTTGAAAAATCATTTCGGGAACGTTCCCGAAATGACGTTTTTCTTAAGATTTTACTTTTAAGTACTTTTATTTCGTAAAACATTAATTAAATGATTAAATTCATAAATTATAGTAGGTAGTGATTGGAATTACTTAAAATTTTTCACTCTCGCTTAGAAAACGTAATCTAAGCTGATTTTTCAAAAGATGAAGTTTTTTTGTATTTCTATCTAAAACAGTGTTTTGTTTAAATAACAGTATAATTGGTAGTAATATAGTATATTATCGAGAAAAGAAGGCTACAAATAAAACAAAATCTATAAATTATAGGCCAGAAAGATTCTCGCTTTCTGTTCTCTGCGCAAGCAAAGAGCTCTGTGGAAAAAAATCCTGAAAAAATACAGGCAGCAGAAAAATAATTCTATAAATATAATAAATAATACTCAATCAGAAGAAGAAAACATGAACAACGACACGCCACGTTCGATAAAACGTAAATCTGAAGCAAAGCATATCGCACTATATAGCCAAGCAAAATACCAAAATTTGTAGCATAGGTTTTATTATTACTTTAAAATATTTGATGAAAATTTAAGAATTTCAACTCAAAATAAAGTTCATACTTATACATTTGATGTTTCTTTTAGACTAAAATTAGTTATCTGTCTCATTTAGGAAATGTTTTTGTAAACATTGTGAACGTCGCGATCATTCAGGGAACGTTTCGTCATTTAAGGGAACGCAACAAAAGTATTATTATTTAATTCAAGACAAAACATAGTTGATTTATTTATTATTAAAAATAAATACCATAACATACAATTATCTGTAAAAAAACAATTAAACATTCAAACCTAATCATTGATAAATAAACAGAACTTTTGTCTAGGAATTTTTAAGATGTGCTTCATAAATGTCACATTTTATTAAAATACTAGATGATGCCCACGGCTTCGCCCGTGTGGATTTAGGTTTTTAAAAATCCCGTGGGAACTTTTGATTTTCCAGAACAAAAAGTAGCTTATCTGTCGAAACCCGTCCCCAAAACGGAAAAATCCTGTGGGATCCCCACGATTTCGGAACACAATTCCTTACAGCATCAGGGTTAAGGAGTTGGATATGTACCTACTCGAGTTTCGAGTATCGATTCAACGATAAAGTCTTTAATTGGTACCCCCAATATCAATTTAAATAACCAAAAGTTTCTAAAACCCATTAGTTTTGGGGATTAGGTCCCCTACAGCATCAGGATTGAGGAGTTGGAATCCAAATTTTTTATAGAACAGGGTCACAATGTTTCTCTATCGATTAAAAAAAATTACGCAAATCGGTTCAGAAATCTCGGAGATATCGGTGTACATAGGTAGAAAAACACAACTCCTCCTTTTTTGAAAGTCGGTTAAAAAAGTAGCCTATGTTACTCCCTGGTTAATTCTCTACTTGTATGTGAAGGTCCCGTCAAAATCGGTTCAGCCGTTCCGAAGATTAGCCCGTTCAAACAGACAGACAGACAGACAGACAGACAAAAATTTTAAAAACGTGTGATTCGGTTATGGTAGCGTTCAAATAACCATATGAGCTTAATATGAGGTAGTTATTTCGATATTACAGACAGACACTTCAATTTTATTTATTAGTATAGATAAGAGAACACAAGATAATGTAGGGTGATTATATTTTATTTATACTCAGACCGTGATAAAGATGGCCCTCCTGCATTGAAACGGAGCCCTCCCTGCGCCCCGCGCAGCGATTTGTTCATTCATAAGTTCATTGATAAATTCATTGATAAATCGGCTGCCCTAGTGATAAACAAAGTAACTACATTCAGAACAATTTTACAGGACAAGCATAAACATTGAAACTCTTATTTGAAGGCAACCTTTCTACAAAATACCTACTTATTTATCTCTGTAATAAATTGCAAAATAATATATTTTAACTTATAAATAACAGTATTTATTTCTAACTCCTTCGCTTTTAATTTTGTTTAAAATTAAAAATATGGTTTTTCTAATTGCAAATAAAATACAAAAAAATTAATGTTTCAACTTTAAAAAGATGTTAAGTCATTTACTTCGTTTGTATATTGCTTGATAATTTCTTCCAAAAATAATTTTTCAATTTATTACAAAGAGTTTACTATGTTATTCAGATACCAATAGTTACCCCAAAAATTAATGTTCAAATGTGCGTGTGCGTGTGCGTTTGTGTGTGTGTGATATTGTGATTGTGATATTGCGACTAATACAATTGTCCCCCCCCCCATTTGCTTTAATGGGCACCCGGGCCCTCCCCAAATAACTCAAATAACTATTTTTATTATTTTTTATGTAATCACCGGCTTTAGGTCGTAATTCTGAATGTTATTCTACATATTATCGGTGAATTTGAAGTAATTCTGTTCATTAAATCAGAAGTTATAAGGCTGTGACAGTCAGACGGACAAAGCATATCCAACCTAGTTCACTCAGAGACTTAAGTTAGAGCTTATTACAACTCAAGAATCTATACCATATCTATACTTACCTACTAATATTATAAATGCGAAAGTATGTCTGTCTACTAAGTCTTCACGCACCAACTGTTCAACCGATCTTAACGAGGTATAAAGATAAGTTTCATTTTTGGAAAGGACATAAGCTACTTTTTTATCCTGGTAAATTAAGAGCTTAGACTAGAATTTCAAAAACCTAAATACACGCGGACGGAGTCGTGGGCATCATAATCAACTATGTTTATCTTGTAAAGTTATAATTTACAGTATTGTGTCTATTTTTAGTTATATTCCTGTAAAGTAATGTCCCTATTAGTTAATTATGTACGTAGGTATCTAAAATTCTGCACCTACCTTCAGTAGAAACATTTTAAAATAGTAAGTAACCGATAACAATTAAAACGATTATTTATAAGTACATAAAGTAATACCCTAAATTCCAGTCTCAGTGTGCAGTTATTTGTTTGGGCAATTCAAATTTCAGTAAACTGTTCAAGTTATTTGAAATATTATACTGTGGACACTGTGTTAAAAAACTGCTCGACATTAAACTTTTGTTAATGCAAAAAAGTCAATTTCACAAAAAATGTCAGTTACTTTGTTTATATCACTAGGGCAGTCGAAATCTGTCATATTGAAAAGTCACTTTGAAACTTCAAAGTTCATTGTTTACATCGTTACGAAAATTTTGTGAAATACATAGCAGTAACCAGTTCTTATGTGATAAAAAGTTGTGCTAGAAAAATTGTTATGGTAGTGCGTTCGTTTTGTGCTCAAGAATGTGAGAGAAAAGAACAAATATCTCTAAATTATATATCATAATAATAAATATGAGGCTGACGGGTAATGTCAAGTAAGTGTTGTCAGCTTCATGTGAAAAATTTCCATACCCATTGAAGCCATCACGCAAACGGCCTCTCAATTATTATAAAAATACTATAATGTGGACCAATAATTTCAACACAACATTTTTAGTTATTTCGCTGGCGTTTCGAAACAAAAATATTAAATCTGGTGCAAGATGCTTTTCAAGCTGTAACGGAGGCTACGTGAAGTCACATTGTACTTAAGTTCACGTTGAGAGATTGCAGAATGACGACGATGAATTAGTGAATTATAATATAGTTATTGATAGCGACAGTGACACATCATCTGACAGCAATGCATTGAAATTTTAAGATATAGAAGAACACGTCTCGACGAATCCTAATAGTTTTTTTATCTTTGTTTTATTCCATCTCCTAACATCTCCATGCCGTACTAATCTAAACGTCTGGTTTTTTTTTACCCGACTACGGCAAAGCCAAAAGGAAGGGTTATGATTTTAGCAGTCTATGTATTTACGTGTTGTAAATAATTAAGTTGCGATTTGTTTTTATAAAGAATTGTCAACACTGATTTATTATCTGTGACTATTGATGCTACAGATCTGTTGCATAAGTTTTATCTGTGGTGTCGAAACTCGAATTGTACTTTATCTTCTCTGGCTCTCTGCTTGCTCTCTGCCTCGGCGTCCCGTCGGCCATTGGTGTAACAGTGCTAATTAAAATTAAATATATTGATCCACGGAGAATCCTCTTTTATTTCCAAGATTACGTATGTATATATTTATGTATGGATGTTTGTAACCGATTTTTGTATGAGATTCTGTGTGTACTAATGTAGCGCCTAAACTGCTGGACCGATTTTGATGAATGAGGTGTCTATTGATTCGTTGTTATTATCAAGGTGACATAGGCTACATTTTATCTACGAAAAAAATCGAGAAGTCAGCTTTGCGCGGCTTTCTAGATTTTTAACCCCCGACGCAAAAACGACGGGGTGTTATAAGTTTGACGTGTCTGTGTGTGTGTGTGTGTGTGTGTCTGTCTGTCTGTCTGTCCGTCTGTTCCCCTGTAGCGCTCAGCTCAAACGGGTGAACTGATTTGAATGCGATTTTTTTTGTTTGAAAGGTGAATTAATCGAGAGTGTTGTTAGCTATGTTTGATGAAAATCCATCCAAGATGGCCGCCGCTACAAAATGGTGGATTACATATTTTTTCACAACTCCCTTAATATGGGTATCAAATGAAAGGGCTTGACTAGTAGAATAGCATTATACAAATCCAAGATCGCTGCCGCCACAAAATGGCGAATGTCGGGGGTTTTTAAATTTTTAATTTATACTTGTAAAATTAGTTTCGGATAAGAATAACAGATGGCACCACTAGCTCCTTGCCCCGCGCATTTGCCCACTAAATTATTATTAAATTATTAAGCGTAGTCGGGTTTTAGTTCACAAACTTTACTTGTATTTAGTAGATGTATTAAATAAATTATTTTATTATGAGTATAATATGTATAAAATTTAAAAAATGGGGTATAAATTATATTTAATAACGTATCTTCTTCTTTCTTGGTTATGGAAAATCTTTTTTCTATATCCTGAAACGTACCTACTTAACTTTAAATGTATAGTACTAACTACTACTACTATAGAAAAGTATTGAGCAAACTTAAAGAGACACAGATGAAAGACTAAATTGCGATTACGCAAATAATAGAATAACTATGATAATTATTATAAAATTTCTTTTTCCCTAATTTAGTGTCATGTCCTTACAGTAGCAATACACACACACACACACTCACAGGGGCGTCAAAAATGCTTGTCATACATTATAGTACGAGCACATCCATTGATTATTAATTTATCAATGAGAATTTCCCCCCCTCCCTCGTCCCGCAGATCATGGGAGAGCCAAGTTAATCGTGGTCTTACTATAATGTCTATTTTGGTACCGTACTTCCAAACTAAGCTTTATCATAGTTACCTTTTTGACAAAAATATTTGAGTTTTATAATACGTTCACAGAACGATGTTATTTACTCCCTGTCTCTCTGAAATCCTGGATAAAAAATTAAAATGTGTATATTTTGCGTGCTTCTTTTACAGCGTAGTTATTGATAATATTGTGTACATTGTAAGCTATTTTTTGGATTTCCAAGACGTGATAATTTTTACAAAAGTTCACATTTGCAAATTCGCCACCTTGGTGATTTTGACCCATATATCCAGTTTATTATGCAAAACTGTTTAAGCACATAGATCACTTGAGCCCCACCACATGAACTACTAATTTGTTGATACTTGGACAGGTCTTAAAAATACTAACAGCCTTTTTAGAAACATGTTCTTATATGATAAAAATATTTTAAAGTTTTCATCATTGTCTCAACCAATAGAATTGATGTCCACTGCTGGACATAGGTCTCCTGCAAGGATCGACACAGTGTGATCTAGTGCTGCTCGTTTCCGGTGACTCGCTTGATATTATCCAATCATCACATTTTTTCATACTCCTAATGTTATCTATACTAATATAATAAAGCGGAAGAGTTTGTTTGTTTGAACGCGCTAATCTCGGAAACTACTGAACCGATTTCAAAAATTCTTTCACCATTGGACATGTACGTGATCCTTGAGTGCTATAGGCTATATTATGTTATGTACCACGGGCGAAGCCGGGACGGACCGCTAGTCTGTGTATAAAGTCAGAGTTGAAGTCAACTTAGTGTTAAAATATTGATTTTTGAGTCTTGTTACTTCCAAATAAATATTTTTTACAGTTCTATTTACTAACAAGCCTAGAAAATGATAAAAGAAATTGATATTATGCTTAATCTTGAGTGTATAACATCTAATAGTAAAGTCAGTAGTCACTGCAGTTCTACTTTAGTGTAAAATTTTGCAAATCTTATTGTTTTCAACCCATTTTGTGGTACCATTGACATTAATTAAAACTGCAAAGTTTATCTTAATTTACATTAATTTAAAAAAAAATTAAATATTATCAGTCCAAAGAATATTATTAGCTGTTCTTTTAACATGGATCACAGACCATAAACAACAAGAAGTAAAAAAGTTTCTATTTCTATTTTTGTGTGGAGACATTTGTTTATATATTATGTTTTGCAGATCTCTACTATGGCGGAGAGACCCTTGCACTGGAGCAGCCACAGGCTTACACATGTCCATTCTGCAATCGTATGGGCTTCACTGACACAGCGCTTATGGAACATGTTACTGCAGAACATGCCGACGCTTCTTTGGCTGTAAGGATACTACTTAATTTTTTGATAGTGAGAAACCTGTAAATAGTTCATCACTAATCTACTCCATGGCAATCGTTTTTAAATCAATACAAATGAAACAGGGATAAAACAACTAAATTCCTCTCTCCGACAAGAGTAGAGGCTGGTGACCAGCAGTGGGATGTTAAAGAGCTCTGGTGGTGACTACCGAGAGATTAGGGTCATCTCTTTTTAACCCCGATCCAAAAACGATGGGGTGTTATAAGTTTGACGTGTCTGTGTGTCTGTCTGTTCCCCCGTAGCGCTCAAACGGGCGAACCGATTTGAATGCGGTTTTTTTTCTTTGAAAGGTGAATTAGTCGGGAGTGTTGTAAGCTATGTTTGATGAAAATTGGTTAAAGATAGCCGCTGCCATAAAATGGTGGATAACATATTTTTTCACAACACCCTCAATATTGGTATCAAATGAAAGGGCTTGACTAGTAGAATAACACTATGTAAATCCAAGGTGGCAGCCACCACAAAATTGCGAATGTCAGGGGTTTTTTTAATTTTTAATTTATTCTTGTTCTCTAATCTAAGCAAATACTTTCAATCTAAAGTCAAGTTGTTGAGCTCATTGTAAAACTGACATCTTTCCCACACATAATAGTTACACAAATTATACAATATATCAATTTAAATCTTTCATTAGGGCTTTAATAGTTTTCGGCAAAATGTCAAACTTACCCATTTGTACTTGTAGACAGAATAGCACTAATAAATTAGGTCACTCTGCTGTCTGTCTGTCAGTATGTCACGGATTGTAGTTTGTAGATGGAATGAGTAACAGACCTGAAATAGGGATATTAATTGTAGAATGTTGACCTAAAACCGAAACCCTTGGTCATAATATGTACCAAACCCTAATAGAGCAAGACCCAATTCACACTGGACTGATTTTTTTTAGCTTCTGTCTGCCATATGGTTCTAGTTGTACATTTCTAGTGGGCTGAATTTAATCAAAGTGGGGACAGAAAATAAGTTGATAATATTATATGCTTTCAAATTGCAATAAGTGTTGCCTCATTTGGTCAAGTAGCTTCTGTGTGATGAGTAATGAGTAAGTGACAAGCAATAAACAGACAAACAAATAGTACAATACCATACTACAATAAACAAGTATGTAGTATGTAATAGTTATAATGTTCTATTGAAACATTATTGAAACACCTTTAACAGTATGAGACTTATATGGCTTTCGTATGCAGCAATGTAGGTCAATGTGAAGTTATTTTTAAATGCATGATCTAGTAACGACAGCAATATCTACACATATCCTTGATGATATGCACATGTATTTTCAGGTGCACATGTTTACATGAGAAAAGTTGCTCTAATTCCCTCGCCAACCATCATGGCAATTTTGAACATAGTCATGTTTGGATATGCGATTTAACTTACATATTTTCACACAGCGGAACTTAATGTCATCACGCGCGCGCTTTTTCCTTGTGAAGACTATCGGCTGTAGGAAAACATGTATCCAAAGGGGATTAACCCAGATAAGCCTGAAACTATTTTTACTCAAAATCTTCACAATAAACAATTTTTTTTAGTTGCATTAGCTTTAAAATGAATAAAAAAAATATTAAAAAAAATATTTTCCTTAAGGTTTTCCGGGAAATGGCCGTCCTATATATAGGACAGTAGGATAATAGGTAGTAAGTAAGGGTTAGTATTGACCTTAACTGAAAACAGCCTAATACATTTATTTATTTATGAAAAGGGTACAAAAAATGAATTTTAATGTTAGTATATCAATTTTGCAATGTGATGACTTATGTATGATAAGTTACAAAACACATAGCACATACTTCTATATAAAATTTATGCAGCGCGTCAAACATTTTTATGACATTGACGGTAAAGCCTTTCTTTTGATTGAAGAATAACCAAATGATTGAATTGGTTATGCCTTGATCTTTCCAGCTGTCATCACGTTCATATTGGGACGGTTGACTTGACCCCATTTTTCCAAATTTTCTGTTTGACTCAATCAAAGCTGTTGTTACTCTCCTGCGGAAGCTTAGGTGATCGAGTTTCCCGTATTTTGTTTTATACAATAATTGGCAAGCAAAAACGTTCAGAAAGATATTATTTGTAAGTAATGGCATGTGCCATTTCTTGACTCTAATGCCTACTCTGTGTAACCAATAATGTAAATTTTCGAACTTGTCAATCTGAAGTTTATCTTGGAAAACTCCTTGAACCTCAAGCCAAACCACTGAAGATGTTGCTAAGCCTCTTTTCCTCCACGCGTAAATTATTTTGCGCTGAGCTGATCAACTAACAGCAAGTTGCTCATCGGTATCACTAATGGGATACTCAACTTGGAGAGATATTTCTACAGGTTGAAGTAATATGTTACGTAGCAAGTTATTCAGCGTCCACGTTATCTTCATCACCCTTGTCTTCATCACCTTCGTCAGAAGGGCAATCGGGGTCAACAAGGAGTGGTAGAATACATATCGCTACCTCTCTGTCATTTTTCTCACCATCGGAAGCTGTTCAAGGCGTCTATTATCCCATGAGCAGTTAGCGGTCCGAACATAAAAAGTTACCTGTATTATCCTACTGTCCTATATATAGTCCACCACTTTTTGTCGTAAATTATTTCCACTTTACGAAATATTATATCAATAAAATTGTTATACAAAGTAAAGAAGAGGTTATCCAGAACATTTGAAATGTGAAATTTGCAACCTAAATATAAATTTCAGATTTTTATTCATATCTCTTGTGGGCCGTTTCTGCAACGCGCTTTTATTGCGCACTTTTTAGTGAAATATATCGAAAAATAGTAAATAAAACGTCGATTTTATATCTTTACTATAATAAACATAGTCTCCTTACTTCATATCACAACAAATAAAATCAACAATTTAAATGGGTACTTTGATATATTTTTTTATTTTCACTGTCCTACATATAGGACGGTAGGCTTATCTGGGTTAAACTGCCTATTTAGAAAATAGAATTATTCTTCTTTTCTATACTTTAATATTGTTGACATTAATTAGGTAACTACATAATATTCACTTTAATTTAAGGTGGTATGTCCGGTATGCGCGTCGATGCCCGGCGGCGAGCCCAACTTCGTGACCGACGACTTCGCCGGCCATCTCACCCTCGAACACCGCACCGGACCCCGGGATCTCATTTCATTTTTGATATCCTTTTCAATTTATGCCTACTATAATATTATAAATGCAAACGTAACTTTTTTTTTTATAGGAATAGCGGGCAACTGAGCAAGCGGGTCACCTGATGTTAAGTGATTACCGCCGCCCATGAACATAAGCAGCACCTGAGGAACCACTAATGCGTTGCCGGCTTTTGAGGAAAGGGACTGGCTCTTCCACGGATGCTTTGCGGCAGATTACGGCTGAAGTGTGGTCGCTAGCCAGGCGGATTCGGGGTAGGATCCTACCACAAAGCGGTAATATCATCCAGATTACGTTGTGTGGTATCAGGCACAACGACCCGTAAAGGGGACTGAGAGCATCAGGGCAGGGTGCACCGCGCGCAGGTGAGGTTGACTTTGGCCACATAGGTGGAATTTGGGCCACTTACACTCCGTCTGTTTGTCGGTCTGGTACGCTTTCACGCCTTTACCGCTGAACCGGTTTGGTTAAATTTGGTACAATGATAGACTAGACCTTGAAAAAGGACATAGACTACTTTTTATCCTGGAATATCATAGAGTTTATGTTGGGAGAAAATAGTTGTAAGACCTAATATTTGTACCACATTTTAGCACAAATCAAATTCTTATTCTTACGTCACGCAGACCTCGCGTGATCACGTTATCGTTTCGGTACAGTCATTAACAAAATGTATTCAGACGAGGAAACTCTGTTATATATTGGAGCTAGATATATGCAGTATGCTATGGGGAGCTAGGTATATGCTGTGTGTTATGTGTGAGCTAGGTATATATATGTGTGTATGATATCCTTAACCGCCGTGCACGATGAGCCCAGCGGCATCCGGCACGGCGGCGTGCGCCGCATGCCGCCCTCGGGCCGCGGCGTGAGTCGCGCGCGCCGGACCAACATGCACTTCAGGTACTGACTCTGCAGCTGTCACCTGCACTGACTGCATGCCACACTAATAAACAACGTTGAGCTGCGCCAGCTCGCCTGGATCGGTATTGCGATAGAACAGGGTTCGAAAATATCCGATATAATTTATTATAAATATCAAAATATCGGATATTTATGATATTGTTTGATATATTATATCCATTTTGTATAAAAACCATATTATTATTTTATTGCATTATTTATGAATACTATCTGCTATGTTACTTAAACATACTAAAATTATCTAGCGATGACTTTCTTTGTAAAAAATAATAGAATAATCAAGAAACACGTATTGCAATATATTATTTAAGAATAACATTTGATATATATCGGATATATATCGATTATTGATATATATCGGATATATATCTTGATATATATCCATTGATATATATCCTCAAACCCTGCGATAGAGTGACATGCATGTGCCTGAGTGCGAGCAAGATAGACTGAACACTGAGCGGGTTGGGCGAAGCGATGCCGAGCCAGCACGTATCGCGTGATCCTTGCTATGTTTAAAAAAAAGCACAGAAGTACAAAGCGCAGGGCAGCAGGGTTGTTTGTTGCATTATAATGTTATAGGACGCGATAGAACAGCACAGCTACACAGCTCAATGTTGTTTATTCACCCCAGTCTCTTGTTAACACGCACGTTTTACTCACGTTTTGTATGGATAATCATATTATGAAACGTGGGTAAAACGTGCGTGTTAACAAGAAGCCTACGCGGGTGTCCTAATGACATAGTGCTTACTATGTCATTAGGACACCCGCGTAGCGACACCAACAAAATGTATACAGCTCTATGGTTGTGCAACCATTTTGTTGGTGATGGTGGCCGGAATCACCCGCTGGTAGCGGAACCATGGCGTCCTAGTGAGATATGGGCGTTCTTTGAAATTATGACACCACGAATATGCGACGCTAGCGTTGCGTAAACGCTGATAACCGAGTTAGCCACGATCACTTTATCGTTTTGGTATAGTCATTAACAAAATGGACTAGGAAACTATAATTGTTAGTGAAGCTGTTAAAATTTCAGTCCTCGTCGCGTATTTGTGGTCATTATTAGTAGATTATTCAACATGGGAGTAATGCAATATATTATGTCGCGGGGATTTAGGGGCGCCCAAGATTAATACAGCATTGCCCCCGCGTTAAATACTCTACTTTTCACACCTCGCGAGACAACAAAATCAAGAGTAATAAATAACAAAAACATTTATTAAATATCGTTAACATCCATACAAATATTATAATTTGACGCATCTATCTCTCTTTGTTTTCACAAGACGTTATTAAGTAAAATAGTTGTCCGTAAACTGACTTTACAGACAACCAATTTCTTGAAAGTAAACTAACAACACATCCTCTGAAATCGGGTAATTGGCACCTTTTGTTTTCCATTTGCAGAAATTGTCATATTCGGGGAGCAAATAGTTTATTATACCTACTTTGAGCATTTATTTTAATAGTTTCCAGAGTTAAATTGCTGCTGTATCACTCGTCACTCGACATTTTAATTTGAAATTAAATAAATAATTTGCTTAATTATTTCACTTAAATCCCCAATTCCCAACTTTTGGAGATAGACGAAATTTTCAATAGTCTATAGTCTGTGGTATAGCAAGTGAAAGGGATGCCATTATTTGTTGGAGTGAGACAGCAATACTTGAGAGACTTCAATGAACTAAAACTTCTTTGGAATTAGTTTGGAATGTGTAGAATTTTCTTTAGATGCGCGATGATTCTAAATTCAAATCACATTATAACCCTTAAGATGTAATGGATTCCAGTACAACATTACAGCCCGGCTAGGGCATAGGAATGTAATGACGTACTTTGTCTGTGGATAACAGGCCCTGTAACAAGGCATTCTTGAGCGAGCGGTGTGAAATAGTAGTTTATGAAACGGTTGCATAATAGAGGTTATTAAAACACGAGTGTTAGTTTAAAAAACGAGCCGCAGGCGAGTTTTTTAATAGTAGGTATTACACGAGTGTTTTAATAACTAATTATGTAGAGTTTCATACACTACTTTATCTAAACTCATATCTTAAAATCCAAACCATAAAATCTTGGTAATATTTGTCGTGAGTTTTCTTTGATTTTGCTGGCAAAAGATTGTTGGTCGGTGGTCAGGTGGAGTTAAATTCTCTTCAGTATCACTGCTAGACATTTTTCCGCACAATAAAAACCATGTCTTGTAAAGTTTTGAGTAACAAATAAAAAATTTAAATATTATAACTAGCGTATGGCGCCAAAATTCAGTTGTTACCATAGAGATTCTTCTTCTTTTTCGGTTTGTCCCTTTCGGGACAGGCCAAGATCGTTGACCATACAGCCTGGGTTACCATAGAGAAATTAATAGTAGTAGAGGAGTCCTAATGTCCTATAGAAATTAGTGGATCGGAAAATAGCTCAAGCTTATCAAAAAATTTAATTTTTAATAGTTATTAATTTTTAGTAGTTACTTAATTTTAAGTAAACTTAATTTTTAGTAGTTACTCTTCTGCAATTTAACACAATTCACAATGTTTAACGCGTTTGTACAGTTACACACATCTACTGTAAGGAGGTCGCACGAATTTCCCGCCATGGCTCAAAAATACCAGAACCCAGTTCGCCTGTACTATAATGTAGAAAAAATTATTTTATAACATTGCTTTGCAATAATTTCCTAACAAAGTAGTGTTATAATGAATTTTTTTAATTTTTTTTTTAAATATTATAGATGTATGTGAATAAAGTAGTCCAATATATGACACATTTTGATTTCATATTCGGGATTTTAAGATATGAGAGTAGATAAACTATATTATCACACTCTCTATTATAACGTCTTTGTAAATATATAAAATTCGATTGTGGTCGCGCAGCACGAGCGGCGGCATCTCGTCGCTGTCGCCGTCGTCGCGCGACGCGGTGGTGGACCCCATCGCGGAGCTGCTGTCGCAGTTGTCGGGCGTGCGGCGCGGCGCGCAGCCCGGCACGCCCAGCCAGCTGCAGCAGCTGCAGATGCAGCTGCAACTGGAGCGCCAGCAGGCCACTGTGAGTACATGCCGCGTACACGAGTGTCGCGCAGCACGAGCGGCGGCATCTCGTCGCTGTCGCCGTCGTCGCGCGACGCGGTGGTGGACCCCATCGCGGAGCTGCTGTCGCAGTTGTCGGGCGTGCGGCGCGGCGCGCAGCCCGGCACGCCCAGCCAGCTGCAGCAGCTGCAGATGCAGCTGCAACTGGAGCGCCAGCAGGCCACTGTGAGTACATGCCGCGTACACGAGTGTCGCGCAGCACGAGCGGCGGCATCTCGTCGCTGTCGCCGTCGTCGCGCGACGCGGTGGTGGACCCCATCGCGGAGCTGCTGTCGCAGTTGTCGGGCGTGCGGCGCGGCGCGCAGCCCGGCACGCCCAGCCAGCTGCAGCAGCTGCAGATGCAGCTGCAACTGGAGCGCCAGCAGGCCACTGTGAGTACATGCCGCGTACACGAGTGTCGCGCAGCACGAGCGGCGGCATCTCGTCGCTGTCGCCGTCGTCGCGCGACGCGGTGGTGGACCCCATCGCGGAGCTGCTGTCGCAGTTGTCGGGCGTGCGGCGCGGCGCGCAGCCCGGCACGCCCAGCCAGCTGCAGCAGCTGCAGATGCAGCTGCAACTGGAGCGCCAGCAGGCCACTGTGAGTACATGCCGCGTACACGAGTGTCGCGCAGCACGAGCGGCGGCATCTCGTCGCTGTCGCCGTCGTCGCGCGACGCGGTGGTGGACCCCATCGCGGAGCTGCTGTCGCAGTTGTCGGGCGTGCGGCGCGGCGCGCAGCCCGGCACGCCCAGCCAGCTGCAGCAGCTGCAGATGCAGCTGCAACTGGAGCGCCAGCAGGCCACTGTGAGTACATGCCGCGTACACGAGTGTCGCGCAGCACGAGCGGCGGCATCTCGTCGCTGTCGCCGTCGTCGCGCGACGCGGTGGTGGACCCCATCGCGGAGCTGCTGTCGCAGTTGTCGGGCGTGCGGCGCGGCGCGCAGCCCGGCACGCCCAGCCAGCTGCAGCAGCTGCAGATGCAGCTGCAACTGGAGCGCCAGCAGGCCACTGTGAGTACATGCCGCGTACACGAGTGTCGCGCAGCACGAGCGGCGGCATCTCGTCGCTGTCGCCGTCGTCGCGCGACGCGGTGGTGGACCCCATCGCGGAGCTGCTGTCGCAGTTGTCGGGCGTGCGGCGCGGCGCGCAGCCCGGCACGCCCAGCCAGCTGCAGCAGCTGCAGATGCAGCTGCAACTGGAGCGCCAGCAGGCCACTGTGAGTACATGCCGCGTACACGAGTGTCGCGCAGCACGAGCGGCGGCATCTCGTCGCTGTCGCCGTCGTCGCGCGACGCGGTGGTGGACCCCATCGCGGAGCTGCTGTCGCAGTTGTCGGGCGTGCGGCGCGGCGCGCAGCCCGGCACGCCCAGCCAGCTGCAGCAGCTGCAGATGCAGCTGCAACTGGAGCGCCAGCAGGCCACTGTGAGTACATGCCGCGTACACGAGTGTCGCGCAGCACGAGCGGCGGCATCTCGTCGCTGTCGCCGTCGTCGCGCGACGCGGTGGTGGACCCCATCGCGGAGCTGCTGTCGCAGTTGTCGGGCGTGCGGCGCGGCGCGCAGCCCGGCACGCCCAGCCAGCTGCAGCAGCTGCAGATGCAGCTGCAACTGGAGCGCCAGCAGGCCACTGTGAGTACATGCCGCGTACACGAGTGTCGCGCAGCACGAGCGGCGGCATCTCGTCGCTGTCGCCGTCGTCGCGCGACGCGGTGGTGGACCCCATCGCGGAGCTGCTGTCGCAGTTGTCGGGCGTGCGGCGCGGCGCGCAGCCCGGCACGCCCAGCCAGCTGCAGCAGCTGCAGATGCAGCTGCAACTGGAGCGCCAGCAGGCCACTGTGAGTACATGCCGCGTACACGAGTGTCGCGCAGCACGAGCGGCGGCATCTCGTCGCTGTCGCCGTCGTCGCGCGACGCGGTGGTGGACCCCATCGCGGAGCTGCTGTCGCAGTTGTCGGGCGTGCGGCGCGGCGCGCAGCCCGGCACGCCCAGCCAGCTGCAGCAGCTGCAGATGCAGCTGCAACTGGAGCGCCAGCAGGCCACTGTGAGTACATGCCGCGTACACGAGTGTCGCGCAGCACGAGCGGCGGCATCTCGTCGCTGTCGCCGTCGTCGCGCGACGCGGTGGTGGACCCCATCGCGGAGCTGCTGTCGCAGTTGTCGGGCGTGCGGCGCGGCGCGCAGCCCGGCACGCCCAGCCAGCTGCAGCAGCTGCAGATGCAGCTGCAACTGGAGCGCCAGCAGGCCACTGTGAGTACATGCCGCGTACACGAGTGTCGCGCAGCACGAGCGGCGGCATCTCGTCGCTGTCGCCGTCGTCGCGCGACGCGGTGGTGGACCCCATCGCGGAGCTGCTGTCGCAGTTGTCGGGCGTGCGGCGCGGCGCGCAGCCCGGCACGCCCAGCCAGCTGCAGCAGCTGCAGATGCAGCTGCAACTGGAGCGCCAGCAGGCCACTGTGAGTACATGCCGCGTACACGAGTGTCGCGCAGCACGAGCGGCGGCATCTCGTCGCTGTCGCCGTCGTCGCGCGACGCGGTGGTGGACCCCATCGCGGAGCTGCTGTCGCAGTTGTCGGGCGTGCGGCGCGGCGCGCAGCCCGGCACGCCCAGCCAGCTGCAGCAGCTGCAGATGCAGCTGCAACTGGAGCGCCAGCAGGCCACTGTGAGTACATGCCGCGTACACGAGTGTCGCGCAGCACGAGCGGCGGCATCTCGTCGCTGTCGCCGTCGTCGCGCGACGCGGTGGTGGACCCCATCGCGGAGCTGCTGTCGCAGTTGTCGGGCGTGCGGCGCGGCGCGCAGCCCGGCACGCCCAGCCAGCTGCAGCAGCTGCAGATGCAGCTGCAACTGGAGCGCCAGCAGGCCACTGTGAGTACATGCCGCGTACACGAGTGTCGCGCAGCACGAGCGGCGGCATCTCGTCGCTGTCGCCGTCGTCGCGCGACGCGGTGGTGGACCCCATCGCGGAGCTGCTGTCGCAGTTGTCGGGCGTGCGGCGCGGCGCGCAGCCCGGCACGCCCAGCCAGCTGCAGCAGCTGCAGATGCAGCTGCAACTGGAGCGCCAGCAGGCCACTGTGAGTACATGCCGCGTACACGAGTGTCGCGCAGCACGAGCGGCGGCATCTCGTCGCTGTCGCCGTCGTCGCGCGACGCGGTGGTGGACCCCATCGCGGAGCTGCTGTCGCAGTTGTCGGGCGTGCGGCGCGGCGCGCAGCCCGGCACGCCCAGCCAGCTGCAGCAGCTGCAGATGCAGCTGCAACTGGAGCGCCAGCAGGCCACTGTGAGTACATGCCGCGTACACGAGTGTCGCGCAGCACGAGCGGCGGCATCTCGTCGCTGTCGCCGTCGTCGCGCGACGCGGTGGTGGACCCCATCGCGGAGCTGCTGTCGCAGTTGTCGGGCGTGCGGCGCGGCGCGCAGCCCGGCACGCCCAGCCAGCTGCAGCAGCTGCAGATGCAGCTGCAACTGGAGCGCCAGCAGGCCACTGTGAGTACATGCCGCGTACACGAGTGTCGCGCAGCACGAGCGGCGGCATCTCGTCGCTGTCGCCGTCGTCGCGCGACGCGGTGGTGGACCCCATCGCGGAGCTGCTGTCGCAGTTGTCGGGCGTGCGGCGCGGCGCGCAGCCCGGCACGCCCAGCCAGCTGCAGCAGCTGCAGATGCAGCTGCAACTGGAGCGCCAGCAGGCCACTGTGAGTACATGCCGCGTACACGAGTGTCGCGCAGCACGAGCGGCGGCATCTCGTCGCTGTCGCCGTCGTCGCGCGACGCGGTGGTGGACCCCATCGCGGAGCTGCTGTCGCAGTTGTCGGGCGTGCGGCGCGGCGCGCAGCCCGGCACGCCCAGCCAGCTGCAGCAGCTGCAGATGCAGCTGCAACTGGAGCGCCAGCAGGCCACTGTGAGTACATGCCGCGTACACGAGTGTCGCGCAGCACGAGCGGCGGCATCTCGTCGCTGTCGCCGTCGTCGCGCGACGCGGTGGTGGACCCCATCGCGGAGCTGCTGTCGCAGTTGTCGGGCGTGCGGCGCGGCGCGCAGCCCGGCACGCCCAGCCAGCTGCAGCAGCTGCAGATGCAGCTGCAACTGGAGCGCCAGCAGGCCACTGTGAGTACATGCCGCGTACACGAGTGTCGCGCAGCACGAGCGGCGGCATCTCGTCGCTGTCGCCGTCGTCGCGCGACGCGGTGGTGGACCCCATCGCGGAGCTGCTGTCGCAGTTGTCGGGCGTGCGGCGCGGCGCGCAGCCCGGCACGCCCAGCCAGCTGCAGCAGCTGCAGATGCAGCTGCAACTGGAGCGCCAGCAGGCCACTGTGAGTACATGCCGCGTACACGAGTGTCGCGCAGCACGAGCGGCGGCATCTCGTCGCTGTCGCCGTCGTCGCGCGACGCGGTGGTGGACCCCATCGCGGAGCTGCTGTCGCAGTTGTCGGGCGTGCGGCGCGGCGCGCAGCCCGGCACGCCCAGCCAGCTGCAGCAGCTGCAGATGCAGCTGCAACTGGAGCGCCAGCAGGCCACTGTGAGTACATGCCGCGTACACGAGTGTCGCGCAGCACGAGCGGCGGCATCTCGTCGCTGTCGCCGTCGTCGCGCGACGCGGTGGTGGACCCCATCGCGGAGCTGCTGTCGCAGTTGTCGGGCGTGCGGCGCGGCGCGCAGCCCGGCAAACTGGAGCGCCAGCAGGCCACTGTGAGTACATGCCGCGTACACGAGTGTCGCGCAGCACGAGCGGCGGCATCTCGTCGCTGTCGCCGTCGACATCCGCCAGCGAGCTGTGCTTGTATCAAACGACTCACTGCGACTTTTCTAACGTCGTTGATCTACTATGTGGGACCTTTGCTCGGTAGTAACAGCGTTCCGAACCAGTGGTAGATTCAATTGACGATTCAAAAGCAGTTGTAAAAGTTTATTGACCGACTTGAAAAAAGAAGATTGTGTATTCGATCCGTATGTATTATTTCAAATTAAATTCGCGATTATTTTTGATGATTTTCTCACTATAGTAATCTACATAGTTAAAACCGTTTATGGCGACATCGTTTAGAACAACATACCGTTTATGTTGTATGTATGACTGACTGCTGTAAGAATTTTTTTTATTTTTATTGTATTTATTGACGGTGTGCCGGTGGGTGTGTTGTATGCGCAGGCGGCGCGACAGCAGCTGGAGCGGCTGCCGCGGCGGCCGGCCGCCGCCGCGGCGACGAGCGGCGCGACGGCCCCGCCGCCCGGCTTCGCGCCCGCGCCGCAGCCGCCGCCGCAGCCCGACGCGCCCGACTCGCAGTTCCTCCTCGCCGGCTTCCTCGGTGAGCATATCTCTGATCTGACCGTCGTTGTTCGTCACTATCTGCCGGTCCGTGTATCACTCGTTCGGTGCACCGCAGGCGCCGCCGCCGGCGCGGACAGCGCGGAGACGGAGAGCCGCGCGGCGCTGCTGCGCGGGCTGGTGCTGGCGTCGCTGGGGCGCGCGCCGCCGCCGAGCGCCGCGCCGCCCGCGCCCGCGCCCGCGCCGCCCGCGCCCGCGCCGCCGCCCGCCGCGCCGCCGCCGCGCGCCAAGCCCGCGCCGCGCAGCAAGGCGCCGGCGCCGCCCGACCCGCCCGCCGTGCCCGCGCGCCCGCGCCCCGTCTGACCGCCGCCGCCCCGCGCCCGCCGCGCGCCCCCAGCGCCCGTCCTCGGCCGCTCTCACGGAGTTGTTTTTCGCTAACACTTATTAGTGGACGCTTATGTTTGTTTTGTTAGCTTTCGAAATATCAGTGTGGATTTCCTTTATCGTGAATAGAGAATACTTAATAGTTATGGAATGTTTTTATCGATCCGAAATATGTAAGGCGATTCGGAACGCGGAACGACGTTCAGCTGCGACGATCGAGTCCGCGAGGAGTCGTCGCCGGTCGCCTCGCCCCGCACCGGCAGCAGTATTGAGTCATTTTGTTGTGAGATTACATCGTTCGTCACGTACTAGTTAGAGGTTTAATATATGTATTTTTATAAGAGCGGATATCTCGACTTCGACTACTTCTGTAAGACTCCTCTCCGAATTCATATTCTTTAGTATAGAGCTACTTACACTCGAATCGTCACTAGCTATTCAAAAAATGCTTATTAGTTCGATCATTATACTCCAACATTACAAAATGTTTGTATGTACCCTAATTAAATTCTATAATATTAACATTTGTATTTTATTTCTTCCGAGTACCCTATCGCCTACACGGTCACTGTCTCGATGCTATTGCCTCTCGAAATCTAACATGGGTATTATCTTAAGTTCGACTTTGTAATTATTAATAAAAATTAAGTAAGAAACAAAACGCGTTTTCCTGAAAAGCCATACATCCTTGTAATAATTAATTTTTCATTCAAAAAATAAAGAAGAATGTTAGTGTTTCATTGCCACGCAGTCATTACGCGCGGAGAGGTCCGAATGGCAATTTTCCAGTCTAAATCACTCTGGTGGCAATGCGGCTATGAAACGCTGCTATAGGATAGGGACTTATCTGAAACTAATAACTAGGGCGGAACGTAAGCGACAACAACGCTGTTTTATGACATAAAAACTAACATAGGTGCATTTTTAACCCCCGACGCGACGGGATGTTATAAGTTTGACGTGTCTGTGTGTGTGTGTCTGTCTGTTCCCCCGTAGCGCTCAAACGGGTGAACCGATTTGAATGCGGTTTTTTGTTTGAAAGGTGAGTTAGTCGGGAGTGTTGTTAACTATGTTTCATGAAAATCGGTCCAAGATGGCCGCCGCCACAAAATGGCGAATTACATATTTTTTCACAACTTCCTCAATAAGGGTATCATGAGGGTATCAAATGAAAGGGTAGTAGAATAGCACTATGTAAATCCAAGATGGCCACCAATCACCATGACCACCAAAATGATCAATGTTGGGGGTTTTTTAATTTATACTGTTTGATATCCATCATGAATAATTAATCACTACATAGTAAAATCAGCCAAGTGCGAGTCGGGCCTCGCTCTTTCAGGGTTCCGTACATAATTATGAACAATATAATATTTTGGGTCTAAGAAATATTTAATTTCCGAGCTAGACATCGCAACAAACCGTGAAAGAAAAACCCAAAAAAATGTTCGTTTATTTTGGTCACAGCTTATAAACTATTTAATAAATCGTTGTTTTCAGTATTTGTTGTTTAAATAGAGCATATAGTACATAATATACTGAAATATCATATTCCCAACTAGTTTAGTTTTTGAGATAGCCCCCGTCACAAAAATGGTCTAAAACTGACAACTTTGATGGCCTCCCATTCCCTTATTTTTTAAGATAAAAATTAAAAAAATATATATTTGTACTCTACTTAATGAGCTCTAAACAATGATACCCCACAAGCTAGGGTAAAGAAAAAATTTTTTTTTCCGGCTCCTTTTTCATGTATGGGAGCCCCCCTGAAAAATAATTTAATTCAATTTCTAATTCAATATTTGATTTTGGGTTAACGTTTTACACTAAATACCAAAATTTCAGGTTTGTAACTCATTTCGTCTGCGAGCTAGAGACCTGTGACCGGCGGACAGACGGACAGACAGACAGACAGCCGAGTGACATTAATAGGGCTCCGTTTTTTACCCTTCGGGTACGGAACCCTAATAAAACAAAGTCGCTTTCTCCGTCCCTATATCCCCATGTCCCTATGTCCCACAGAGTACTTTGTCTATATATGAAATAGAGACCAAACTCTATGCCTAAAATTGGAAATGCATCGCTTGCGCCTCTGGAGTCGAGATTTGAAACTAACGTTGAATCTATACATACCTACCTACTTATATAAATACGTAGGTACAGTACCTACATATATATATATATACGTACTACATATCCTAATAAAGGTCAATTTGGATTAATTTATGAAATAAAACAACGTTATTTCAAAAAATTATTTATTTTTTCTATGCATTAACTAAGCAGTAGTAAATTTAAAATACACTAATCAGTAACTATAAAGAATACAAAGAGTCCTGTCTCAAATAAAAATACACTAAAATATAAAGAGTCTTAACTCTTAACACATGAGTCTTTTCTCCGTTGCACGAATATCACTGTAATAAACTTAACCTCAAGGAACTAAAGCTCAACTCAACGACGAGTTCACACAACAATTTAGAATTTAATCCAAAAAATATCTACGTTAACCAAAATGGCACGTCGGCAGACATTTTGAATTTTCTTGACATTTTTCATTTTCAGTGATCACGTGGTCATCACTCGTCAGTGTCAGTGTTGCCTGATTTAAAGAAATAATTCCTACTAATTAAGACAAGTATAGATCGACCAGAATCTCATGAAAAATAGGGAAATGAAATTCCAAGGTTAGCAACACTACAGCTGCCCTAGCGATAAACAAAGTAACTGACATTTTTTGTGAAATTGACTTTTTGCATTAACAAAAGTTTTATGTCGAGTAGTTTTTTACCACAGTTTAATATTTCAAGTAACTTAAACCGTTTACTGATATTTAAATTGCCCAAACAAAGTAACTGCACTCACTAACCCGGAATATAAATGCAAAAACCAAGTAAACAACAAGCACAACACAAAAATAAAGTAATTGGATGTTGATTACTTTGTTTTTGTATTTAAAATGCAGTTGCTTGATTTTTCGTTTCGTGAAACGATCCCAGGTAAAGTGTTTTGAATGTAATTACTTTGTTTATCACTAGGGCAGCCGAGTTAACCTAGTGTTGCTTACTACAAAATTTAATTTCCCTATTTTTCATGAGATTCTGGTCGATCTATATAAGAATAAGATTTTAAAAACATCTTAAATAAATTATTGATAACATTAATATTTACTTCATTTTACTAGTTTTTCTTAATTATAATTATTTAAAAACTAATTATACTCTGATTTTAATTCCGTGGAATTCTGACGTTTCTTAATATTAGCAGAGATAAAACTGTTCCCACAAAAAAGATAATAAATTCAAAACTGACATATAAATAAAAATCAATTGCCTCATGTAGAGTGTAGACATAATATGGCAAATGCCTGGTTAGATACTTCAGGTACTTTAGCTTGGGGTAAAATCGAACTTCGTGTGTTAACCCTGTTTTTCATACAATTAACTCTAGAATAATTCATTCTATTTTTAAATGGCAACTGTCAGAATTCCACCGAATTAAAAATCAGACTTTGTTTACTTTTTTAAAGTTACCAATTTAGTAGTTTTATTTTTGAACTGGTAATTTTCTCAAAATGAGTCGACGCCATCTAGCGAAGACTTTTCAAAACGTACGCAATACTAGTCCCCTCTGCATTAAGAATTATGAACTACATGATTATAATTCTGCTAAATTAAAAATACTTGTTGAATTACTAACAGACTTGCAGTTGAGTGCACTATGTAAAGGAGGATGGGCAAAGTGGTCTACCTACTCAACACAAATGAAACCTATTTCAATGAAAAGCTTATTTTTAGTACTTAATTTTATTATATGGAAGCAAAGCTGTAAGTCTTGGGGTTCAAGAGATTTTCGAGAAAAACATAATGCAGCCCCTTACCTTATTTTCTGTTTTATGACCGCAAGATATAGAAGTATTAGGCTATGAAGGACATAATATGCCACCTAGTAACGATAGGAATAGTTCGCAGCTTTCTAACGATCAAGATAATAATCACACGAGTAGATAGGTACAGAGGGGAAGCTTCTACAAGCGGCTCGCTGTAGGTACACGCACACATATGCGCACGTTTGTCATCCAACTGACACCGAACCGTTGGTAAGTGTTTGTGTGAGTGTACCTACAGCGAGCCGTTTGTATGAAGCTTTCCCTCTGTACCTATCTACTTGTGTGCTAATAATCTCGACTTATTACTATTATTAGTTATGTTGAGCCCGACATTAGGCCGGTTTTGTGCCCCCTGCTGCCAACTTGACCAATGTATTTAATTCTATATTTTATAGACGCTACGCCACCACCGGCACCACCTACAGACTTTTAACGTCCCACTGCTGAGCACAGGCCTCCTCTCTCAAAGGAGAGGGATTCTAAACCCGCCACGCTGCTCCAATGTGGGTTGGTGGGCTTTAACGATTATTGTCACATGATAGTAATAATAACCGGGGCCGACTGCCTAACGTGCTCTCTGAGGCACGGGGGTGAAACAGCGCCAACTACCAACTCCGAGCTGGCACTGAGAATTTCTTGACAGGAAAACCCAATACCTAACAATTATTTGCCTGACCCGGGAATCGAACCCGGGACCTCGTGATCTGCAGTCGATTATGCTAACCATTAGACCTAAGAGGCAGTTTAACGTAGAACGCTACGCACTATTAATTAAATTCATAGTAGAATTACTAATATAGAGTATTTTTAAAACATTATTTTTTAGTGAATTTTGAAAAACTCCCATATATTTTGGCATAAACGCTATACGTAATTTGATTAACTACTTATTAGCTTCTTATTTCCATAGAGGGCGTTTGTGTTGATTAGGTAGACCAACGTTCATACATTTTTGCCCATCCTCCTTTACAGTATAGTACACAAAGCATTTCCCTGTTTTTTATACTAAGTTTACGCACCCTGCTATGTCCCTATGTATGCTTAAATCTTTAAAACTACGCAACGAATTTTGATGCGGTTTTTTTTAATAGATAGAGTGATTCATGAGGAAGGTTTATATGTATAATAACATCCATTAAATAGTGGAGAAATACTGTTATTTTTGAGGTTTCTAATGTGATGTCGTAAATAATTACATTTTTTCCGCTTACATTGCAAACGCAGGCTGAACCCTACGAGATTTATCAAAATAATGTACTAAGTATTGTACACATTGAAAAGGTCTACAAAAAAGTCCGCGATGGTATACTGCCGTCATAATGAAAAAAGGCACATCTAACATTTTATAAATATGGAGAAAATCAAGTTTAAAGTTTTTATTGGTTTTTGGCGAAAAATATCGATTCTAATATTATTTTTCGAAAAAAGATGAATTAAAATAAATTCATTTTCACGATTCCTATACGATTACTGAAATAGAAGTTTTTTATTTTATTTGCATTTATTAAATAATCAACATTTTCTCTTTCAACGTAGCATAAAAAATAAATTAAAGTTATTAATATTACGAATAGAGGGCATAACTACCCAATTGTGGCTTTTCATTTTAACTTTTTGTGAAAAAATATGAAATTATTCAATGAAAAGGCATATTTATTACAATTTGCCTTTTCATTTTAATAATAATTATACAAAAAACAGTTAGACATTTAAATAAAACTTTTATTTTGAAAAGGTAACAAAAATTATCGTCTCAAAACTTTAAAAAATTACATTTAGTAACTGTAACTTAACAAATTAACATAAATTAACTGTAATTATCAGTCATCAAGGAACTTATTTGGTTTTTTTTTTTAAATAAAAATCATTTCCTCCGTCTTCAATCTCTTTCGTTCTTTTATGCTAACGTTACAAGTTTTGCGCTTTCTAATAGTTCCTTTCTTAGTCAGTCGAACATGGTTTGTTTCTTTATCTGATTCTTCCGATGATTCTAAAATTGTTCTTCCTGAAACTGTCTGCGAACGTGGTATAAAGTCTGAGTCAGAACCATCACTATCGCTGCTTTTTTCCCGTACTTTTGGTAATCCGTAATTTTTATCCAATACTGAGTCATGTATAGGCACAACACCACATAAATTCACCACAAATTTGTCAACTGACGATTGCACAGTCGTGTTTGCAATCGTCCGTTGTAAAGTCGACATCTCCTGAAGATGCTCCGGTGTCGGAGCGAAACGATCGTCGAGTTAAATTTGTGGTGAATTTGTGTGGTATTGTCACTGTTAGCAGATTATAGCAAAGTAATTTTGTGTTCATTGTATACCCTGTATCTAACACAGAGTGCGGTACTACAACATGCTCCGAGCTTGATGCTTGCACCGAGTCACAGAGTACATTATATATACTTTATTAGAGATTGCACTCGCCTGTTCACATAGAGCGACCTCCACAGGGAAGTGGCTAAACTAAAATATATATAACTACAACGCTATAGTACTATATATATGGTACTACTGGTACTATAATATATATACTATACTATTGTCCTTGTGTATCGTATAAAATAATGTATATTACAAGATGACTAAAGAATGATGTGACCTTGTAATAATTAAGATAAATTATTATTATACAATACTTACATTAAAATTGTAAGAGGTGGTCTCCAGATGTTAGGAAATGAAACGCATGTTGATAATTTTCTGCTTTTTAATCGAGTCTTTTTTACATGCGTGGGTTACTGTTATTTATGCAAAGATAATCGAAGTCGATCACGTCCACGATCACGAGATGAAATGCACAGATAATTGGAGTCCAAGAATGGCGAAATAGTAATAAAATAAGAAAAAACTAACGAAGCACCAATAACACAATAATTATCCAACTGTCATACTAGAAAAACTTCAATGTCAAACTAATTATTGTTGTCAATGTTGGTCAAACTGAAATGGCCGTTCGCTACGTTTAGAAATTAAATCATAAATGTTTCATTAAACTTCCAACTTATATAGAAATATTTACAATGACTGTTATGTGAGTTTTAACTTAGAAATTTATCCTAGTAACTCATATTACTCTCAAAAAAATATTTTACATATTATTAGCTGAACTGTTTAATTAAATGACATTAAAATAAATTAGACTAAAACTTAAACTTCTGAACGAACACTTACTTCAGTGGCATCATAGATAAAGAGGCACAGATTATAAATACAAGATAAGCGCCATCTTTAGGGAAGTGGTAACCGGGGTAATTTTCATACAATGAAAAAATGTTTGAAGTGCAAAGGCCCTGCACCGAGTGTTGAACGCCACGCCTTGTTGACGGCGCGGGAGACCATTCGCCTACAGAATTATAGTTGCGTAAAGCAGCACTAACTAATCTTGCGCTTCGTGATTCCATATTGCTGAAAAAAGAACCAAGTTTATTTTGTAGAATAAACGGACAGAAACCAGTTAACAATTATTGCGTGTCTCGTATTCTAAATTATTCACGACCTACTAAAAATGTAGTCATATTTTTAAAACTAAATCGCAATTAATCTCTCAAAAATTTCGCCAATAAATCATATTAATGTGTCACAAAAGAAGTTTTATATAATAAAAGCATGCAAATGTAACAAAAACTAATTAATCTTACCATCGCAGCACAGACAAACGTGGACTCACCAAGACACGTCAGGCACAACTGGCGGGATTCGCTTCGTACCTCGACCTCCTCACTTCACCTCTAGTCAAAGATTTTTGGTAGTAAAGGCATAACTGCTAGTTATGACTTTTCTTTTAAATTTAATATGAAGGTCTAGTTGGTAAACTTTAAACCAAAGAGCACATCTGTCGTAGTTATGCCTTTAATATTTAATGCATGTCAGATGCGACCTTTTTACGTACACAAACATAAAAAATGGTTCAGTTGTGCCTTTTAAGATTACGGTATTTTTGTTTATATTGTTCCTAAAATTGTACAAAAAATATTGGCAGATAGGCCTTTTTTTCTGATTCCGAATATGTAAATAACTCAATTTCGGAAAAAATGTTAGTTGTGCCCTTTTTCCTTATGAGGGCAGTATATGTCTATCTCTTATGGATATCCCACAATAACATTTTTTTGTCATTTACTTTTTACGACAAATAATGGCTAATTTTCGAAGCGATTTCAACCAATACAGCATTAATCCTTATCTAATTAAATACCTTAAATACATTGTTGATTTAATATAAATCCATATGGCCCTTTACAGCTTAAGATTTAAATGAATACTTTCGAAGATATTACAGATTTAAAAATTGCGGCGCGGCGGGAGCGTGCCTATAAGCGCGTCGGTGGCGGTTCTCCTATATAACTAGCCCAGTCTGTGGCCCAGTGTCGATATTTTTTGAACCAAAAAGAAAATCACAGTTGATAAAACCATAGAGATAATAATAATAAGTAGAGTAGGTATACCTACCTTAAAAACGTGCCAAAAATACACTCACACACGCACAATCCTGTAACATAAAATGGCGCGTGTTCATTGTGATGTCTCAAGTTGTGCGTGTGTGAGTGTTCATGTATACATTTAGGGAGGCCATCTTAAGGGAAGTTGCAATAAAATTTCTGCCACGATCTGTTTTATTGTTATGTTTAAAAATGTAGTGTTGTCTCTTACACACTTATGAAAATTTTGATAAGCTTAAGCTATTTTCCGATCCACTATTTTCTATAGGACATTATGCCAAGTCCTCTTCTATAGGTTCATGGATAAAACCCATTGGAAAAGGAGGAGAATATTATAAAAATACAAGGAAAAATAATTTACGGGCGATCTGAGCTCGGAAAAAAAGGGGGGGAGTTTTAAGGGTAAAAAATGGTTTATCTCGATTTCCGACAAAACTAGAAGTCCTATCCCGTGTGGGGTTGCTGGTCCCCCATCGGGCGCGTCCCCCCGGTGGCGGATGGGGGAACGCCTCCCAGATATGGGAGGTACCGGGGAAACCCGGCGCGGACCAAAACCAGCAGGGGGTTGCCGCTTGGAGGATCCTGGTACATCTCTGTTCATCAGAGTGGACTGTGGAGACTCCGGGCGGCGACAATTGGGGGGGGAGGCTTTCGGGCCGTGAGGAAGAAAACCTCGTTAAAAAATTACAGGAGGGGGTGGAAACGCCCTGCGCGGCGGGTCCACTGGTCTTTTTGGCCGGTGGGCGCTGGCTTCGGCCACCGTCGGGCAACCCGTAATCCGCACTGAGCGGAACCGGGGGCCCCACGCACTGAGCGAGGGGCCGCGAGGAAGAAAACCTCTATAAAAAATTACACGAGGGGTGAACCTCTTGAGGGTCGCCTGCGGGTGTGGCCCTCTTGAGGGTTGCCTCTAGCGAGGAACTCCGGGTGATGGAATGGTGTATCCGTCGCCCGTTGAGACGCCTCGGGTCGGGAGGCGCACCATTATGTTCCTGGTGCGCCTCAGACGGTGTTAGGGGGCCTTTAGGTCCCCCGGTGGAGGGTCTGCCTCGGCGGACGGCGCCGGCTGGGTCGCGGATGATTGCGCAAGTGTACCCGTAACCTAGCCACCAGGCGACACGGAGGAACATCGCTGGGTTTTAGTGGGTATTCTGGCCACTTCTTGGCCTGCTTGAGTCCCACACTACCTTCCGGAAGCGTCGCAGTCCGCTGCCGCGCTGCTTCCGAAAGGTGTGCGTAAATGCATTTCCCAGCGTAAAAAAAAAAAAAAAAAAAAAACTAGAAGTCCTATGGAAAAAAAACAAATGGCAAAGTTGTAGGTAATAAAAAGATCTACAACTTTTGTATTTACACTTTTTTCACATAACCTCAAAATTTATGTGAAAAGTTCAAAAAACCAAGTTTTTGGTATTTTATTTTTATCTTTTAAAATAAATATTTTTTTTTCACGGAATCTGATGAAAACTTACCTTTTTATGTCCCAAATACACTGTAATTTATTTGATTTGAAATATTTAGTTTTTCTCCTTATTTTTGTTGAATGGAAGCAGGCGTTACTTTGCGGAATTCCATGATATACAATGAATATAAAATTATTTTGCTATAATCCGCTAACATGTTAGCGGATTATAGCAAAATAATTTTATATTCATTGTATTTCTCCTTATTTTTGACTTAATATCGACTTAATTCTGACAGCTGTCATTGTCATTTACAGATGAGTTATTTATATGGAGAACAGGGTTAACATCTACGAAGTACGATTTTACCCCAAACTACTTTAATTCCCTGTCAACATATAAAGCTCTAAGCCGCTTAATAATATTAATTGTTTCGCCCTAAAATAGAAATTGCTAAGAATGGAAACTAGAAAGTGCACACTAACAGCAATAGAAAACAAAAGAAGCACATTGAAAAAATTTATTCAAAAATGGAAGTCGAATGACATTATCACCATGAAGTGTCTGTCAGGCATTTGTCATATTTACATACAACAGTTGATTTGTTTTTGCATAAGTTTTGAATTTTTTATCTTTTTTGTGGGAATTGTTTTATCTCTGGTAACATTAAGAAACGTCAGAATTCCACGGAATTAGTACCTAATTCGGGTTTAAGGTGAGATATAGTAAGTTCATTGTGGAAAATATCGTAAAAAGTCAAGCCGCCTGGGAGCTTTCATCGAAAACGCTGCCTAATCCCTGAGCGGGTAGTACCTACGCATAATATGCTCTACTACCCGTGCGAAGCCGGGGCGGGTCGCTAGTAATTTATATTGTAGGTAGGTAATTACCTACAATATAAATTATTATTCATGGTGGATAGTTCATACTTCATAGTACTCGACCGGGAGCGCTCAGTTTAGTTCCCAGTTTCTTAGTGAACTAGGTCGCTCTTTTAGTTCACCAGTGACCAACTCCCGTTTTGAACCAGATACACCATGAACCTATAAAAGAGGACTTGGCATAATGTCCTATAGAAAATAGTGGATCGGAAAATAGCTTAAGCTTATCAAAATTTTCATAAGTGTGTAAGAGACAACACTACATTTTTAAACATAACAATAAAACAGATCGTGGCAGAAATTTTATTGCACTTCCCTTAAGATGGCCTCCCTAAAATGTATACATGAACACTCACACACGCACAACTTGAGACATCACAATGAACACGCGCCATTTTAGGTTGGGGGATTGTGCGTGTGTGAGTGTATTTTTGGCACGTTTTTAAGGTAGGTATGCCTACTCTACTTATTATTATTATCTCTATGAGATACACTAAGGCTGCCGGCACACTTATGTGTCGTGGCGTGTCGTGATGCGCCGGTTTCATACATTTAGTAAAAACGACACGCCCTACAAGTGTGTCTCTAACCATACTAAATGTATGACGCCGATAGGCTTCTGGCGCGTCACGACACGCCACGACACGTAAGTGTGGTTCCGGCCTAACACGCAGTCCGCAGATCTTTCGCTCACATTGTCACTTGCTTCTGCAGCTGCACGCGTTCTTTTAATAAAATAGCTATCTTGTTATTTTGACTTTTTTGAAAAACATTGAACTTGTAGAGTTTTTTTTAATTAGTATTTATTAGTTTAAAAAAATAAAAATATTCTAATTTTGACCGAGGAACTAAACGAACAATGTGAAGACTGAAGTACAATCATACTCCTGCAGTTGCTCGGATGGGACAATGCCGCGTTCTCGCTCTGTCTCGCTTCCAATAAGATACTCTTTGCCATAAAGTAAACAGACAATAGAGTTGGCATAACTACCTTAAAAACGTGCCAAAAATACACTCACACACGCACAATCCTGTAACATAAAATGGCGCGTGTTCATTGTGATGTCTCAAGTTGTGCGTGTGTGAGTGTTCATGTATACATTTTAGGGAGGCCATCTTAAGTCACGAGTGTGCCGCAAACTGTTTTATTATTATGTCAAAAATGTAATGTTGTCTCTTTCACACTTATGAAAATTTTGATAAGCTTGAGCTATTTTCCGATCCACTACTCTAGCGGCACGCTATGATGGCCGGTTTGACGTTTGTCCGCTCATGAAGTTCCGTATTAATTGATAACGACTTTGAAGGAAATAATTGTATTACTTTATTGACGATAGTGATGTGCAGAGATTCATAAATTTTATCGAATGTAGTTTTAGGTTTAGGACTCAAAATTTATTTATTAAATTGATTTCTTAAATGTATACAAGTGTAGAAAAATCAGTTTGCACCATTTAAGGGGTGAATGTACTTGTGAATATGAACAATTTTCACTATGTGGACAAACCTCTGAAATCGCAAAAAAATATCAATAAATTTTTAAAAATGGAATCTAATACGATCGTCACATAGGATCGCTGGCTAGCACAACTACTACCTCCGGCAAACTCGCGTCAATGCTCAATGCAAAACAAAGCAGTTTCGAATTGACGTTGCTTCGAAAAGTATAAACTGTCAGTGCAATGCGATTGTGATATAGTTTTGACCTGGCTTTGGATTTCAAATATTGATACTGCATTACTGTTGACCCTTGCTCGTTAATTTGGACTCTGTTCAAGCCCTTTGTTGTGGATTTCGTCGATATGACCGAACGTACGCAGAGAACTGTTCTAAATAGTCAGACACGTGAGTTCGTAATACGCCTTCGTAACTATTTCGATCGTGAAGCTCAAAATGGAGGGCCAATTTTACCTATAACGTCAGTGGTTGAACGCGTAGCTGATGCGCTTAATATTGGACAACGAACTGTTAGACGGATAACTAAAAAAAAATATGGCGAGACTGGCACAGAAGAAAATAAACTTCACACACCAAAAAAGAGAAAACGAGCAAAACCAGTCGTAGGCATCGATAGCTTTGATGCCGATGCTATCCGAAGACATGTTTACGGCTACTATTTACAGAAGGAGTATCCAACAAGAAAAAAGTTGGTGCATTCACTGAAGGAAGCTGGATTATTCTTCGGTGGGGAAAGTTCTTTAACGAAGATTTTGAAGACCATTGGATTTCGATACAAAAAATGTAACAAACGCAAAATATTGATGGAAAGATTTGATATAGCGATGGCAAGGTATACTTTTTTACGGCAAGTGAAAGAAATCAAAAATTGGCAAAATGTTGTGTTCTTGGATGAAACATGGCTTAATGCTAACCATACTGTAGGCCGTTCTTGGAACGATGACACAGCAGCATCTACTTCCAAAGTTCCTGTAGGAAAAGGATCGCGACTTATAATTTGTCACGCCGGAACCATCAACGGGTTTGTCGAAGGTTCTCTCATGGCTTTTGCGTCAAAAACCACTGGAGACTATCATGAAGACATGAATGGAGAAAAGTTTACTGAATGGTTTACCTCAATGTTGTGTAGCCTCCCTGAACCATCTATTATAATTATGGACAACGCCCCATACCACTCGATGCAAATTGACAAGCCACCTGCCCAATCCCAAAAGAAAGCTGATATCGTCGCATGGCTTCGTAAAAATGGCGTAGATGCAAACATGAATATGTTAAAAGCGGAAAAAGTACGTCTTTTAAAAGAAAACAGACCAACCAAGATCCGATACGTCATTGACGAAATAGCATTAGAACATGGGCACAGAGTTATACGGTTACCGCCTTACCATTGTGAGTATAATGCGATTGAGTTGGTGTGGGCTCAAATTAAGGGATATGCTGCAAGACACAATACAGAACCCCCATTTACCACAAAAAAAATGCTAAAATTATTAGAAGAAGCTTGTGAACATGTGACTAAAGGAGACTGGGAAAAGGTTGTGAATAGAACTGTTAAATTAATAAGGGAAGATTATGAAAGAGATGTGAAAATAGATAATATTATAGAAAACGAACATATAATTATTAATGTATGTGATGATAGCAGTGACGACAGTGAAAATAGTAGTATGGACGAATCTGATTAATTATGGCCTTTTGTGGCACCTTTTTTGGTATCTTTTGTATTCATATGTTTCTTGTGTGCATATAAAGTATGTATATTCATTTTCGTTCAAATATTCAGTTCGTTCAAATAAATTAAATAAACATATACATTTTTGTTTTATTAAACCTATTTAATCAGGTACAAAAACAAAACTTAATTGTTTTTTGTTCGAGAATAAATTGACATTCCACATCACTATTGTAATGTGTCAAACCGGCCATCATAGCGTGCCGCTAGTGTAATTTCTATAGGACATTATGCCAGCTCTATTTATTATTATTATCTCTATGCTCTTTGCTCGCTTTTCTAACGAACTAAAGAGCTGCGGATCTGCCAATCTGGGAACTAGGTCGCGTAGTTCACATAAAGGAGCGCTCTACAGCTCTTAGGAATTAGTTCGTTCGTGAACTGCACACACAGAATATAATACTCTCTAACGAGAGACTACACAAGACTATTGTATACACTATCGGTCTTATTCATAAAGAACTATAGAAGCTTTATTAGCTTGTTATAGGCAAAGTTCTCGAAAACATTATTCATAAACGTTCAATAGTGCTATAACGCTCTATAAGTATTCAATAACAGCTCTATAACTTATAACAGGGTGAACCCTACTTTAAACCCTTATTAAAGAACAAGATGGCCGTCTTGTCTTACGACAGCTGATAATTTGATTGAAGTGAGGTTATTTTATTTTGTTTAGTGACTTATTGCAATTGTAAAATATTGTAAAATTTTGTACATAAGTAGGTACATAATTTTTTATTTGCTGTGTATCGTAAATGTAAAACTCCGAACGTTATTAATTACTACCTTTTGCCCGCGGCTTCGCCCGCGTGAATTTCGGAATCGTGGATTCACGGTTCCCGTCCCCGCTCCCTTTTCCAACCTTTATACCATTTTTCAAGGAAGTTTGCTATAGTAATCTACCTATAGCTGCAGCTATAGATTGCTATAGCCATTGATGTAAATAACAAGATATGGTCGTGCGAACAAAATTTTTCACGATTTAGAAACCAATAAATCAGCGCCATCTATGAGACACCAATGAACTACCACGGAACCAGTGTTTCCACTTACGATTTTGGTTTTACCTTAGAACCTGTAGAAATACCATGCATTTAGCAAGTAATAATTTTACGTAATAGTTTATAATATTTGTATGAGAAATACGTACTCCCCAAAGTATCGTAAAAAAAATTAAAATAGCGTTATTTAATGCTCCTAATCCATACTAATATTATAAATGCGAAAGTGTGTATCTCTACTAGCTTTTCTCGGCCCAACAGTTTAACCGATTTTGATGAAAGGTACAAAATTAGCTTGAATCCCGGGAACGGACATAGGCTACATTTTATCCCTGAAAATTAAAAAGTTCCCACGGGATTCTTAAAAGTCCATCCGTTTAACCGATTTATACGAAATTTTGTACAGAGGTAGTTTGCGCCCCGGAAATTAACGTTCGATTTTACTCCAAATTATCCTTAATCCCTGTCAACATGAACCCCTAAAGCCCTACCTAATATCATTAGTTTCACCCTAAAATAGTGCAAAATATCTAAAAGTGGGAACACTGCACGGACGTCAATAAGTTACTCGATAATCGACGTAACCTTGTAAGAACGGCTATAATTTTATTATTTCTATGATAGGTGGCCTTTGGACCTGATTACTTTATGACGTTATTTTAGCTTAGAGATTTATGTACAATTGACATTTTGTGTAAACAAAAGCCTTTAGAAAGTTAAATGTTTTAAATTTACTTTTCGCATTTTAAATTATAGTAAGTAGTATATATTTACATATAATAAAATCGTAGATCGTAGATTTTCCTTTTTATGCCTAAAGTAAGTAGGTACATTTGGTGGAGTTTTGGAGAATGCTAATGGACATTGTATTATAGAGGAACATTTAAGAAAATAAAAATCAAGAAATTTGTATAAAAAAAGATATATTGTAAACATCATCATTACAGAAGCAGGATAAGGTTTAATATTAAAACTAAATTAAACTAATATTAAAATATCTTTATTTATCAACACTGAACAAATTCTATGGGAGTTGTTTGCTTTAAAATATGGATCGTCCCGTTGCTTTCTTAGCAAACGACACCATATTTCTCTTCTGTTAGGCTCTGCGGGCAATCTGGGAATTAAAAAAAACCATAATAACGACTCTTGTTATATAATATGTATTATAAACACATATTGATAACTAAACGATTCCCTTTATTTACGGGGATTTACGATATTTTGATCCCCTAACTTCTATCCCGAATTTTCAAAAATCCTGAACTGATTTATTTCTAACCGAATGCCCAAGTTCGAATTTTGATGGATAAAACTTGAAATTGACAGACTTTCATAGAAACGTTCCTTCACATTTTAACCCTCTTAGGAGTGGAGTTTTCATAAATCCTTTCTTAGTAAGTTTCTAGGGTACTCAAGGAATATTATGTTCTCCCAAGTCTAGAACGTCCAGCTGTTTGGGCTGTAGGTACGTTATTTGTCAGTCAGTTAGGACAAAGCCTTTATATTTTACTGGTGGACCCGGCAGACGTTATCCTGCACTGAACCTAGAAAGCGATTGCAGCGCCACCTATCGGGTCCAATTATTGTGAATCTAAACTCCCCAGGAACCAACCGAAACCCACATAAGAAATTTAATCAAAATTTGTCCATAATAAAATAAAAATCCTAAACCCCGACTGCAGCGCCACCTACCAGGTCTAATTGTAAATTAAAACCATACCTAGACCAACTCAAATACACACAAAACATTTCATCAGAATCAGTCCAGCCTTTCACGCGTGATGCCGTGACCAAGGAAAATAGGGATTCATTTTTATATATAAAGATAGATATAGATTTAGCAGATATATTTATTCGTTTTCTTTTGCGACATTAATAAATATAAGTCGGTAATCCCAATATCATAATGTAATGCAGTTTGAAATTTATTTCCATGAAATCAAATCAAAATCCCGATGTACCGACATTACAATGTTACCTCGTGTGGCCGCATGTAATACGGCCAAATTAAAACTACGCGACTTAAGTGCGTTCATAATTTATATACATACTAAGTGAACATGGCCGGTTAGTCAATTGTAAACGGTAATTATAATATTTATTAGAAATGTTAAAACTATATGTAATACATAATTTTATATTGCTTACCGAAAAAAAGATATTCCATCCTTTTTTTTAGTCACCTTTTTATCGCAATTAGTACACTTTTTTACGACACAACTCGGCATTTTTGCAATGCAAAGCAACGTCTGCTTGCGTTTGAAGTCCAGACGCAGGGGGTGTAAACTCTCTTAGAAGAAAATTTATACCTACGGGGGCTGAAATTGCCATTGTTAAAACATTCCGATGATAATTGTACATTTTTTAAGCATTGCAACACTAACTTTTCTAAAGTCATATCCAAGACGGTTATAATTCTTTATGTAGATACTGGAGTCTGCGCCTGAAACAATGTAGGAAAGACAAAGTCCATAATTCAGCTGGGCTATTTTTTCTCTCTAGTTTTTCTGTACCTTTACTTACTACTTACCACTTTATTTAAGTAGTTAAGAACGAGATAAAGCCTGTTCAAGGCCACATTTCTTTGTTTCAACATTTTGTTTGAAGCTCGGCAGGGTGATTCAGAACACTTCGATAACATAATCATCAATCGATTCGGTAAGTTATCGTACGATAAGATGTATTTTCAATTCAGAATAACCGTATCAACCGGGAAGTTGTCGAAACCGAAACCGAATCGAACCGACGTAGATATCGTTCGATTGTCATAATCGCTATTCACAACAACTTTATCAAACGCTATCAAAAGCTATTCACAACAACTTTATCGAATAATATTTTCCGAACATCCGATATTTTTTTACGATTATTTATCGAAAGCTACAGGGCATTCGATATCCTAATCTTTTTGTTCATCTACTCGTCAGATAGGTACTTTTACTGTTATTTCGTGAAAAATATGTTTGGAGCCGCAATTAAAATAGATAGCAATAGCCGCAGTAAATCACCGAGGCGAAGAAGACGCGGTGAAGAGGATTCTTAAGAGACGTAGGTATCTACGGACATTGCTTGATACCTTTAACCCATTTGAGGCAAATGCCTCAACTTTTATGGGAAAATATAATAAAACTTTTGCCAGAATTTGCGTTAATTTTACTAACTAATAAGAGGGGGCATTACAGGAGGCAACACGTAATCATGTAGATTTATATTTTTGGTATGTACATGATTACCAACCAATGCCATAATATATCTCTCGGTAGAGAGTAGTATATTGCTTGCCGTCTGTCCGGACGGACAGACAGGCAGATTGACAGCGGAGTCTTAGCAATAGGGTCCCGTTTTACCCTTTGGGTACGGACATCTGTGTGGTATTTACGAGAATAGCTGTAATAATACTTTTGTAGTACACTTCGACGTTTTTCTCTCTAAATCAATAATTTAATGTTATCATTTTAAATAATGACTTTAATTACCTTCAAGATGATTAAAAGTTATTTTTTAATGCTTAATATGAATGTATATTATGTAAAATTTTGGTAAAATAACATACTTCATAAATGCACATGTCTTAATCGCAATGTATCTTATCGATACCGGTATCGTAATCGATATCCAATTGTATGCTTTTATCGTTCTGAATTGCACGAAAAAAAATTTGGATACAAAATCGATACCAAGTCGTATCGACACGGTAAGTTATCGAAGTGTTCTGAATCGCTCTGCAAATTCCATAGGTTCAATTTATTGTTCATGGTCAATTAAGTGTTTTTAAGTTGGTAGTCACTGACGTAATAGTACGTAATGTTGGTAATAATTGTTTTTTTCAAAATGGCGTCTTTGTTATTGTGTGGATAAGTTTCGTAACAATTAAAATATTTAGATTTCTTGCGATCATATTATAAACTTTAAATACGTCGAGTCGAGCTTCTGTTACTCTGTTTGTGTTTTATAGTGTAGTGCTATTTATATTTGAGACGTTGATTCTGTTTCATTGAAACAAGACTCATATGTGGAATTCTTTGCTCGTATGTTTTATTTCATTATCTGACCTGACAAATAAAACAGCAACAACTCGCCGGTAAAGACAACATCAAGTTGATTCGATTTCCTAAAACCTGCTTAAGGAATCTTGCATGGTACGTATAACCTAACCTAACTTAGTAGATTTATATAGATCGACCAGAATCTCATGAAAAATAGGGAAATGAAATTCCAAGGTTAGCAACTCTACGGCTGCCCTAGCGATAAACAAAGTAACTGACATTTTTTGTGAAATTGACTTTTTGCATTAACAAAAGTTTTATGTCGAGTAGTTTTTTACCACAGTTTAATATTTCAAATAACTTGAACCGTTTACTGAAATTTAAATTGCCCAGACAAAGTAACTGCACTCACTAACCTGGAATATAAATAAAAAAACCAAGTAAACAACAAGCACAACACAAAAACAAAGTAATTGGATGTTGATCACTTTTTTTTGTATTTAAAATGCAGTTGCTTGATTTTTCGTTTCGTGAAACGATCCCAGGTAAGGTGTTCTGAATGTAATTACTTTGTTTATCACTAGGGCAGCCGAGTTAACCTAGTGTTGCTTACTACAAAATTTAATTTCCCTATTTTTCATGAGATTCTGGTCGATCTCTACTTACTAAAATTCATTCTCTATAAATTTTATACAGACACAAGCACACATTTTGATATTTATAGTGATATCAACAGGCGTGCTTACTGCTTATGTCTATAGTTTCCTGCTAATATACTGATGTGTTACTGTCAACCATTTTCCAGACATTGTAGATACTAGTTAGGAAAAATAATATTGGTAGCCCACCCTTAGTGTTTACTATTTATTAGGTACATATAGGGTAGTAAAAATACTTATATGTTATGGTATATATTATTTGTAATAATTAGTACCAATTAATCAACAAAATCTAGTCTGCCAATCCGCTTGGCCAGCGTGGTACACTATGGCCAAAACCCTTCTCACTCTGTGAGGAGACCCGTGCTCTAGTGAGCCGGTAATAGATTGATCATGATGAATCAACAAAATTGTTTCTTTTCAGATTTGAACTAAGTATGTGATTGAACAGAGGTTTTACTGATTGTACTAAACGGAAGTTACAAAGAACTGCTGTTCCATGTGATGTAATTGAATATGAAAATATTAACAGCATTGTAAATAGTGTCTCATACATATTATGTTTAAAATGATTTTGTATGTATTTGGAAAATAGATCGTTTTCAGAAGAAGTGTCAGCCACCACACTCAAAAAAAATCCTTACACATAAATAAATGTGAATTGTTAGAAAGAAAACCTGTTGTTTTATTTTGAATCCTAACTAAAACTTTATTGATAAGGCATTTTGACTCGAAAGAGAACTTGGTGTATTTTATTTCACCAGTTCTCTCTCGAGTCAAAATGCCTTATCTAAAAATATTATTTAGGATAAGTAGGTATAGAATCTCCCGCCGTCAGAGTTGTTGGTGGGCTGAATCTAGATGGCGCTGAACTGTTCTCATTTTTTTACTATGGAGTTTACATTCTTCTCTCGTTAGAGAGTATTTTTGTTCTGTGTCCAGACGTCAATGAGTTTGCATTGGTGCTCCATACACATTTTAGCACCGTTGAGTCGGCGACATTTTTTTTGTTCAATGACCCGGTCCATACGAAGTAATATATAAGTCAATGGCTATAGCAAATTTCTATTTTTTCAAAATCCCCGGGAACTGTGGATTTTTTCAGGATAAAAAGCCTATGTGTTAAGTCAGGGCATAATCTATCTCCATTCTAAACAGCCAAATCGGTTCAGTAGTTGCGGCGTTAAAAAGTAACAAACATACACACACATACATACACACAAACTTTCGCCTTTATAATATTAGTTACCTACCTAAAGTAAGTATTATAAAAACAATCCTGTCAAAACACTAGACAGTCAACACAATGACAATTGACCCTTTCGACAGAAAACACATGCGTTACTTTTTGTTTCACGGAGCGCAGAGCCCATTAATTTTGCGATTTTGTCTATGAATACATCAGAACGACAACTTAACAAAGCGAAACCAGCCTATAGCGGTAATTTAGTTGTGAGAGGTTTATTGAACCTTTATGAATAAAGAAAGTTATGAAACGTTTAATAGGCCTATTGAGCATTTTAGCTAATGAACATTTTAAACCTATATTAAGGGATTTTTATGAATAAGACCGTATGTATCTATACTAATAAATAAAATTGAAGTGTCTGTCTGTAATATCGAAATAACTACCTCATATTAAGCTCATATGGTTATTTGAACGCAACCATAACCGAATCACACGTTTTTAAAATTTTTGTCTGTCTGTCTGTCTGTCTGTCTGTCTGTTTGAACGGGCTAATCTTCGGAACGGCTGAACCGATTTTGACGGGACTTTCACATACAAGTAGAGAATTAACCAGGGAGTAACATAGGCTACTTTTTTAACCGACTTTCAAAAAAGGAGGAGTTGTGTTTTTCTACCTATGTACACCGATATCTCCGAGAATTCTGAACCGATTTTAGTAATTCTTTTTTAATCGATAGAAAAACTTTGCGACCCTGTTCTATAAAAAATTTGGATTCCAACTCCTCAATCCTGATGCTGTAGAGGACCTGATCCCCAAAACTAATGGGATTTAGAAACTTTCGGTTATTTAAATTGATATTGCGGTGCCAATTAAAGACTTTATCGTTGAATGAACTCGAGTAGGTACATATCCAACTCCTCAACCCTGATGCTGTAAGGAATTGCATTCCGAAATCGTGGGGATCCCACGGGATTTTTCCGTTTTGGGGACGGGTCACTTAACAAATAAGCTACTTTTTGTTCTGGAAAATCCAAAGTTCCCACGGGATTTTTTAAAACCTAAATCCACACGGGCGAAGCCGTGGGCATCATCTAGTACATAATAAACTTGGTGACTACGATAAAAATTGAGGAGCGTAGGTAATCAATTCAGTGGAGTAAAATGACAGATGCTAATGTCACTTTGTAAATTAACGATACCATATTTATTGTAATAGTGATGTCCAGTTCAGTAGTGATTCAGATCACCTATCTATTCATTCGTACGAAGTTACATGCATAAATGTACCATATGGGTACATATTTTGTATGGTTACAAATATTAATATCGTTAATATTTTTGATTGGTAGGTAGGTACACCAATTTCTCTGAGATTGCTGGACCGAAATCCGTTAAATTTTTCTTAAAATATAGCTTATTCGATTAATGGAATCTTTTGAGAAAATAAATCTTCTAAGAAAATATAATACTTTTCGATTTTTTGTAAATCGATTAATATTGATGTGGAAAATCGATTTTTAATTAATTCATTTGCACATCCCTACTAAAATGGCGGCCAGGCGCAATAGGTACCTATTACCTATACCTAGCCTAGCCAGTGCTTATACTAAGCCCTCATACGCATTAGCGGTGGCGGTAGCGGCGCGGCTAGCCGCTTTTTATATTTTTATATGCAACCGCTCATTTTGTACGCACTAAGCGCTCGTACGCATTAGCGGTTGCGGTAGCGGTTGCATTTAAAAGCGGCTAGCCGCACCGCTACCGCAACCGCTAATGCGTATGAGGGCTAATACTATACTAATATACCTAGCTTATACTAATTATTATTCTGTGCGTCTAATACCTAATCTGTGGTCAAGTGTCAACTGTCAAATATTAAGTAGTGCCGATTCGACTATTTTGATAATAGATCAATCGATTACACCAGTAAGCGTGATCGATTATTGATCGATTTATGAAATAATTCTTATGGCGGCTCCTCACTTCGCGTATTCGTGTTCGCGTATTCGTATAGCTTTATTCGGCAAAATATTTGACGAACACGCGAATAAACATTACATGACAATTAGACCATCCACACATGGAGCAAATAGCCAAATACCCGAATATTCGCCACAATGTGTTACCAACTCTCAAAAATATTTTTCCCTAAAGCTTAAGTCAAAAACACTAATAAAAAGGCCAAGATTTTTGCTTTAAATTCGAAATTAATGGTTTGAAATTATGATGATAATATTGGTCTTATAAAAAAATTGTAAACAAGAATTGTTTTAACGTAATTCCAAAATTATGATTCCTAATGAATGATTCAAATTGCTAATTTTATGAAAATTTAATTTTGAAATTACGGTTTTCATGATAAATAGTCCTAATAAAAAATACGAGACATTTTTTTGAAAATTAAATTTTGAACAACTTTTATTTAAAATCTAAAAAGGCAAAATACTTAAAAATACCCCAAAAATATAAGGCCCCTACAAAAATCCCACCGATTTTTTTTACTCCCTAAATTTAGGGAGGAATCCCTAAGTTGGCAACTATGATTGGCCGAATACGATCGCACATAGGTAGTTACTCTATGGTAGATAGATAGGTACTCGCTAGTAGTCTGTGTTCTGTACTCCGCTAGGAGTAGGTACCTAACTATAAAATGTATATGTTCTGTGGTTCTGTGGATATGTCGGACCGTCGGACGAGATAGCACTTGCAGCGGGATTTTTAATTCTTGTTACTATATTAAATATAGATAAATTTTATGTGATTATTTTTTAGGGTCCCAGATACAAAAATTAATTTGGTGGTCGTCGTCGCCGTTATCAACTGATAGATATCCACTGTTAGATATAGGTCTCTTGAAGGGACTTCCACACGCCAAGGTCTTGTGCCGCTTGTATCTAGTGGCTCCCTGTGACTCTTCTGATAGTCGGTCCACCTAGTGGGGGGTCTACCATCACTGAGTTTTCCGGTGCGAGGTCGCCATTCTAGCACCTTGGGACGTCACGGGACACAACGTCTATCGGTTCTCTGAACTATGTTAATTTGGTAGTTCTAAAAACCCTAAAATGGTCCACCACCACCACTACTACAGTCTTTCTAACGTCCCACTGCTGGGCACAGACCTCCCTCTCTCATAGAAGAGAGGGATTTAGAGCTTAGACCCGCCACGCTGCTCCAATACGGGCTGTAACGACTATTGTCGCATTATAGTGATAATAACCGGGACCGAATGTTTTAACGTGCTCTCCGAGGCACGGGGGTGAAACACCGCCATCTACCAACTCCGAGATGGCACTGAGAATTTCTTGACAGAAAAAACCAAATGATTTGCCCGACCCAGGAATCAAAGCCGGGACCTCGTGATCTGCAGTCGAATATATTAACCACTAGACCAATGAGGCAGTAAAATGGTCGCAATGTCCCAGTAATTCATGGTAATAAAACGTGTTAGTAACGGCACAAAAACAAATACAAGTGACGCTCGTATTAGTAAGCGGCACGCGAGCGCTATATTAGTATATTATTAGCTATGCGTTTATCCTGAAGAGTATGTTCCTTGATGTGAATAGGACGAATATGTAGTCACAGTATTTGTGTATTTGTCTATTCGGCTCCTTTGATGCGCGTTGAAAAACCGACAGCTGTGCGGATAAGCGTGTTTGTTATTCGTCATAATCTAGATTATAATTATTAATCTGTGGTTAGTATATGATCTATGTTGCCAAATAGGCAAATAACGCGAATATTCGTCAATTACCATCCACACATCGCCGTTTTCGGCAATTAATGTTATTCGTCCTATTTGCCGAATAGGCAAATAAATTTACCCAAATAGGCAAATAGCGCGAATGTTTCGTCAAGTATACCATCTACACATCGCCGTTTTCGGCAAATATGGCAAATACGCGAACACGAATAGCGAAGTGAGGAGCCGCCATTAGAAAGAACTGAAAAAACAGTTCTCCTTTCTGGAAAAAAACTCCTTGCATTTAGTAGCAACTAGCAACATCTTTATAGTCTTTTAGATTTAGACTGTTCTGAGAAAAGAATAACAAACACTATTTTTTAGATTTATTAAAATTGAGATTAGAAAATTAAATCGATTAATTAAAAACTAATGTAATTGATCAAAATTAAATATACATACCTACCTACTAGGTACCTATTTATCACACTAATATTATAAAGGCGAAAGTTTCTGTGTGTGTATGTTTATTACTCTTTAACGCCGCAACTACTGAACGAATTTGGCTGAAATATGTACCTATATATGTATATATGTACGGTATATGTATATATACGCATAGCGTAATAGCACTGCAGTTGGTAAAGGAGTATCGTCGGTTCGATGTGAACGAAAAGTTGAATACATTATGTATGAAAAAGGAGCAGTAAACTGCGTAACGTTCGCTCATAGTCGGCGGCTGACTACCCGTTTGGTGTGAACAAAGCTTATAACTAACTTTGAGGGAATAGGGTATTTGACAACATTGAAAATATACTATTGATTGTGGTCATCTTATCAGATAATAGCCTAAAAAAGACATATTTCACTCAATCAAACTAAACTATGTAATTTTACGCGATATTTTGCACGAAATAAAACATAATAATTTTTGAAATTTTATCAGGAACGTGAACGCTCTGGGATTGTTTGTGACGTCACTCGATTGCACGTAACTTGGTTGTTATAATTTTATTGAAGTTTATCAAGTCAACCGAAACTAAACTTTATACTAGAAAGAATAAGATTGATATTAAAATGAGTAGGTATAACAATTTACAACATTACGATACAGCAGTCGCCTTGCGTAGCGTCTCTGTCGCACGCACCGAGTTCCGAAAAGGAGCGAGCGAGAGAAGTGACTTGCATAGCGATTTGTGACGTCACGCGTATCATGTGATCAGAAATGTCGTTTTTGGCGTGGTTTTCAAAACTTAAACTTTATCATTGATTTAATTCATAATACTGTAGATATTGCGAAAAATATCAATGTAGTGTGTTTTAATAAGTAATAAAGAATAATTTAAAACAATTTCCAAAAATTAGTCAAATACCCTATCCCCTTTTTGCAATGATAGGGTTGCCAAACCATATATCTTTAGCAAGCAATAACAGAAAGCTGGTAGTAAAATTTGGTAATAATTATTCTTTATAATCGATCATGATCGATTATGCAAAATCATAATCGATTGCAATCGATCATTTTAATAATCGATTATTAATAATCGATTCCGCACATCACTACTCAGAAGAGAGTATTTAATATTTATGTTCTGTGCTCAAAATCAGGGGGGTGACACTGTAGTTCCCTTGGACTTCGCAAAGCGCTAGTATCGCAACCACAGAACCACTTTTCTAAGGTCATATCCAAGAAGGTTATATAATCTATGTAGACACTGGAGACTGCGCCTGAAACATTTTAATAAAGATAAAGTCATTCAGCTGGGCTATTTTTCCTCTCTAGTTTTTCTATATCTCACACACTTTATCTAAGTAGTCTGTTGAGAACGAGACAAAGCCTGTTCAAGACCATATTTCTTTGCTTCAACATTTTGTTTTGATTGTTCCTGGTCTGTGTTGCTAAGATTCCATAGGTTCTATGTTCTATGTTAAAGTGGTCTGACTTCTGTGGTAATTATTGTTTTTTCAAAATGGCGTCTTCGTTGTTGTTGTGTTTCGAAAAAAATAAAAATAATTATTGATTTCTTGCAATCTTCTAAACTTTAAATACGTCAAGTCGAGCTTCTGTTCCTCTGTTTGTGTTTTATACTGTAGTGCTATTTATATTTGGCACGTTGACTCTTTTTTTGTTTCATTGAAACAAGACTCGTACCTACCTATGTTTTGTTTTTTGAATTATCTGACGACAAAGAAAACAAGGAGAAATGTGGCTGCTCGCCAGTACAAAACGACATTAAGTTGTTTCGATTTCCTAAACCTGCTGGAATTTTGCGCGGTACGTATAACCAACCTAACCTAACTAGATTTATACTATACGTTATAAAATTCATTCTCCATAAATTATCCATAAACAGACACAAGCACACCTTTTGATATTTATAGTGATATCAACAGGTGTGCATAAGTTGGCTTAAGTCTATAGTTTTCTGCTGAACATACTGATGTGTTACTGTCATTTTATTGCAGATACCACCACTAGTGAGGAAAAAAATTTATTGGTAGCCCACCTTTTGTGTTTACTATTTATTACCTATAGGGTAGTAAAAATACTACTATTCATATATGGTATATATTATTTGTAATAATTAGTACCAATTAATTATTTTTAAATTTATTTGTTTCTTTTCAGATGTGAACTATGTGATATTCAGATGTGAAGATGAATAATTAAACAGACAGGTTTTACTGATTGTTTTATTGGGTTTTATTTCAGGAAGTTCTCAGGGCCAGCCCGCAGTTGTTTGTTAGCGGTATTTCACCCCCGTGCCTCGGAGAGGATGTTAAGCAGGCTGTCCTGTTTATTATTAATATTACTATCATCATAATAGTCACTAAAGTCCACCAACCTGCATTGGAGCAGCGTGGTGGGTCTAAGCTCTAAATCCCTCTCTCCTATGAGAGAGGAGGCCTGTGCCCAACTGTGGGATGTTAAAAGGTTGTAGTGTTGGTGGTAAAAAATTATTTGTTCCATGTTTAGTAACTTTTGTCTTTCTTCTTGCGAACACATCTTTAATTATGACTATTCATATTAGTGATCTTTTATATTTCTGCAAAAGAATTTATTGATATTATCTTACTTTCAGCCAAAGATTAAAAGAGTGATCACAGTTATGCTATTATAGTTTGATAAATAATTGATGGTAGGTTTAAACAATATCTGACTGGTGGTTTCTGATTGTAAACAAAATTTTTGTACATGATGCCTTAATATATTGCCCAGTTGTGAATAATCAAGATTTACATAATATTTTTACCTTTCCATCGCCACTGTCACAAGTCTATGCAAGACAAATTTATGTGATGGTCTGCACAGAGACACAAAGTTATTACTTTATCACTTTGTACTGACATCCATAAAATAGATTTTATTTTCCATAGCAGGATGAGAAGAGGAAAATGTTGGCAATGTTAATTTGTGGATATGAAATAAGTGGGAAACAATCTATTAGAATAGTTTTTATATATTCTGTATTTTATGTTAATTTAATTTTATGCCTCGATCTGTATAATAATTGGTGTAATATTATATTATAATAAATAAATATAATTTGAGAGGTGTGCAAGAAAAACTTAAGAAACAAAATACCTATATGCTTTTCTCAAAAATTACTTTTGATAAATATAAAGCGTATAGATTAAGAAAAAAGAAATATAAAATTGAATATAGTAAGTTGTTTTATTTTAAACCCAAAAATTTCAAAAAGAATAAAAAATGTAGTGGTACCCCATTTCAACGTTTGTCATGGGACATCACTATACTATCGATATCGATATTTTAAGGTGGGATTGTGTCCCATCACTTCTTCTTGCGACACTAGCGCTTTGCGAAGGCAACGGAACTAACTGTAAATTTTTGCCACTGTCCCATCTGTCTTAGAGACTAGTATATTATTAGTGATCTGTGCTCAAAATTCTGTGCTCACTGCTCAACAAAATTATACATATTTTCAAAGCAGTGTTGTGTTTAACTACTATAAAAAATAAACAATTTATTTCAAGCGGTTAGTAATTAAACAGTTTATTTTTATAATGGCAGACTCCGCTTTACACGACATCAGTAAAATGAAAGTAGCTGAGTTACGAAAAGAACTTAAATCACGTGGACTGTCGTATACCGGTGATAAAGCCGAGCTCCTAGCGAGATTACAAGCAGCAGTGACTCGGGACGCTCAAGACGATCATGGAGATGTTACACTAGATTCTGATGAAATAGATTCAGACGGAGTGCTAGAGGACGAAGATGATAGAAGCCAACACGATATCCTCGATGATACCGCTGTGGACACATTAAACGAAGAGTTAGCACTCGAGGAAAGCTCTCCGCCAAAGCAGCCGACGGAAACGAAACCACAGAGGACCCTGAAGAGAAAAATCACATCAGAAACAAAAACCACAGAAAACAAGGAGGCAGGTGCGAAGAAAATTGTTTTAAACAGAACAATTTCTGTGACATCCAGTTCTGCCAAACCTGAAGTAGAGAAAAAGGAAATTACACCACCAGAACCAGATTTAAGTGTTAAAACTTCAACTAATAAAATCAAAATAACTGCTGACATTGATCCTAAGACAAGATTAGAGATGCGTGCTAAACGATTTGGTCTGCCAGTGACAATGACAGACGAGCAACGAAAGGAGGTCAGGAAACAAAGATTTGAGCAAAGGACTACAACGAGTAATAGCATACTTGACACCACAAACACTGGTTCACTGACTGACAATTTAGATAAGTTGAAGAAAAGGGCCGAACGATTTGGCCAGTCTGTGTCTGCTATCATGACAGACATTGAAAATAAAGAAAAATTAGAAAAGCGTAAAGCTAAGTTTTCCACTGTTAAATAGATACATGGTAGATTTTAGCGATTCATTGATCTATTGTGCATATTGCACTTTTAAAGTAACACTAAGTAATGTCATTGTTATGATTTTGATTAATTTGTAACTATAAGGAAAGCAAATAAAATAAGATTAAATAAAAATGTAACTAACCAACTTTATAATAAAATTTACTTTGGCCTTTTTATCACTACACTTTAGTGAAATATTAGCATAGACAGAATCTGTTGTATTATTAGCCATTCTATGTTGAAGGACTAAGATTTCATTAAATATTAATAAATAAAAGTCACGATAAATAACCTTTACAAATAAACTAGTAAAATACTTTATTGATTCAATAGAAAACTATAAAACAGTTTATATATTGTTAAAAGGAAGTTCTCTAAAGTCATCAATATCTACTTTGATACTTGTACCTATACACGGTACATAATCATCTTTAGAGTTGTAGTCTTGTGGAATGTGTATTGAATAATTCATATAAGGTTCCTTATGCAGAGTAGCCCATCTCACTGCAACATCTTTAATTGAACATTTCCTAAATGCCATACAATGCATATGTCTGAACTTCTCATATTTAATTCTTGAAAATCCCATAATAGCCAATGTGTACCTCCAACACTTCATCAGCTTACTGTTAGCACCAACATGTTTAGAGTCAGGAGTACTTATCAGGAATAGACCACCTACTTTCAAAAGCTTGTATGCATTTTCACATGCCTTTATTCTAAGCTCTGATGAAGGAATGTATTCAAGGAGGAAACAAAATGTCACTATGTCAAAACTGTTTTCCTTTAATTGCTTCACTTTGTTATCTAATAAGACAGTATCCATCTCTATTGGTACATGTAGAAAATCACACTCATATACGAAATGATTAGCTGGACACAAGTCTATTGCTAACACGTCCAAGAAATCGTATACTTTGAATGGATTATAGCAACTACCGACATCGAGCAACTTATAAGGTTGAGAAAATAATTCATTTGCATAATTTATTTCTACATTAACTTTCTTTCCAATTTCAATTTCTTTTTCTCTATGTTTCATGAAGGATTTGTTAGCAAAATATTCACATGCAAAATCAGCGGACCATTTTATCCGACAGGTGGCTAAACTTTGCTCATCTGAACTGTTCTTTTCCCAGTGTGTTGTGGCTAATTTCTCCATATATTGTGCATAAATATTAAGAACATCCTTATTATTACAATGATCGTACCACGCTTTACCCACACCAAAAACAGCTGATGACTTTCTTAATGATATGTGGACATCTTTTAAATAGTTAGCTAAATGTTTATGTTCGTTGTTAGCCATACTAGGTGTTTATATTTGATATACTCCAAATGACCTATTGTGAAGTTACTCTGTTTATAGATAATACCTAAAAAGATATTATATTTTACTATGTAATTCAAAAAAATTATACAAAAATTATTTACAACATCAACCACGAAATTCGAAAAATAAATATAAATTTGATGATGATCATGATTTCAGATCACAGACCAATAACATATAGGATTGATTTCAGATTTACATGTCAGTTGTCACTGTCTGTGGTCACTGTCACCAACAAATCACAGATTATACTCTGGAATTCTGACGTTTCGTAATGTTACCAGAGATAAAAGAATTCCCACAAAAAAGATAAAAAAATCAAAAGTTATGTAAGTAAAAATCAGCCAAGTGCGAGTAGGGCCTCGCTCTTTCAGGGTTCCGTACATAATTATGAACAATATAATATTTTGGGTCTAAGAAATATTTAATTTCCGAGCTAGACATCGCAACAAACCGTGAAAGAAAAACCCAAAAAAATGTTCATTTATTTTGGTCACAGCTTATAAACTATTTAATAAATCATTGTTTTCAGTATTTGTTGTTTAAATAGAGCATATAGTACATAATATACTGAAATATCATATTCCCAACTACTTTAGTTTTTGAGATAGCCCCGGTCACAAAAATGGTCTAAAACTGACAACTTTGATGGCCTCCCATTCCCTTATTTTTTGAGATAAAAATTAAAAAAATATATATTTGTACTCTACTTAATGAGCTCTAAACAATGATACCGCACAAGCTAGGGTAAAGAAAAATTTTTTTTTCCGGCTCCTTTTTCATGTATGGGAGCCCCCCTGAAAAATAATTTAATTCAATTTCTAATTCAATATTTGATTTTGGGTTAACGTTTTACACTGAATACCAAAATTTCAGGTTTGTAACTGATTTCGTCTGCGAGCTAGAGACCTGTGACCGGCGGACAGACGGACAGACAGACAGCCGAGTGACATTAATAGGGCTCCGTTTTTACCCTTCGGGTACGGAACCCTAAAAATCAACTGCCGCATGTAGATATGAAAAATGCCTGACAGACACTTCATGGTGATAATGTCATTCAACTTCCATTTTTGAATAAATTTCAATGTGCTTCTTTTGTTTTCTATTGCTGTTAGTGTGCACTTTCTAGTTTCCACTCTTGGTGTTTTCTATTTTAGGGCGAAACGACTAATATTACGCGGCATATGGCTTTTTATGATGATAGGGAATTAAAGTAGTTTGGGGTAAAATCGTACTTCGTAGATGTTAACCCTGTTTTCCATACAAATAACCATAGGTATACAGACAACCAATTTTTTTGTCTCTAGGTTTTTCTACACTAAAGTTTGGTTTACACACTTAGGTCGAAACCACACTTACGTGTCGTGGCGTGTCGTGACGCGCCAGAAGCCTATCGGTTGCATACATTTAGTATGGTTAGAGACACACTTGTAGGGCGTGTCGTTTTTAATAAATGTATGAAACCGGCGCATCACGACACGCCACGACACATAAGTGTGCTGGCAGCCGTCAAGTATAGATCGTCCAAGAATCTCATGAAAAATAGGGAAATTAAATTTTGTAGTAAGCAACACTAGGTTAACTCGGCTGCCTAGTGAGAAACAAAGTAAATAAATAGTTAACTTAATTTTAAGTGAAATAATGCATGTAAACAGTGAATTTAGTAATAAGTTGCAAGTTAAAATTTAGTATTCAAGTAAACAAGTAGAATAGAATTTTGTCTATTTTTCGGTTAAGTAGCCGCGCCCTCCGCACCCCGCGCAACCCCCACCGGTGACTATACCCGTATTACTAATTCCCCGGAATTCTGACAGCTGTCATTGTCATTTACAGATGAGTTATTTATATGGAGAACAGGGTTAACATCTACGAAGTACGATTTTACCCCAAACTACTTTAATTCCCTGTCAACATATAAAGCTCTAAGCCGCTTAATAATATTAATTGTTTCGCCCTAAAATAGAAATTGCTAAGAATGGAAACTAGAAAGTGCACACTAACAGCAATAGAAAACAAAAGAAGCACATTGAAAAAATTTATTCAAAAATGGAAGTCGAATGACATTATCACCATGAAGTGTCTGTCAGGCATTTGTCATATTTACATGCAACAGTTGATTTGTATTTGCATAAGTTTTGAATTTTTTATCTTTTTTGTGGGAATTGTTTTATCTCTGGTAACATTACGAAACGTCAGAATTCGGGGAATTAGGCCGGAACCACACTTACGTGTCGTGGCGTGTCGTGACGCGCCAGAAGCCTATCGGTTTCATATATTTAGTATGGTTAGAGACACACTTGTAGGGCGTGTCGTTTTTACTAAATGTATGAAACCGGCGCATCACGACACGCCACGACACATAAGTGTGCCGGCAGCCTTAGTAATACGTGTATAGAGATGTTAATTCGCACGGGAAAGTGTTTTTTCATTGAAAATTTCATTGTTAATTTCTTTTGTGACTTCACTGAGCACTTATAAAATTACAGAGTTTATTATTTCATGCACTTCGCTGTTCATCTCGGTATGAACTTGAGAGCTTTACTAAATTATTTGTCTGGTTTCGTGAAAACGCTTACTTAAAATTAAGTTAAAATTTAGTTAACTACTTGACAACTTACTATGTGTATTGTGTAAATTAACCTTTACCCCACACATTCTATTTAAGTAGGTGAGAACGAGACAAAAATATCCAGTCCTGTTCAAAGCCAAGATTTCTTTGCTTAGCTACGCGACGTTTTGTTTGCATAGGTACCATTCTCCAGTGCCATTCTCTCATCTTTAACCTTCTTGGCCATAACGCTTTATTGTACAGATAAGGCTGCCGACACACTTATGTGTCGTGGCGTATCGTGATGCGCCGGTTTCATACATTAAGGCTGCCGGCACACTTATGTGTCGTGGCGTGACGTGATGCGCCGGTTTCATACATTTATTAAAAACGACACGCCCTACAAGTGTGTCTCTAACCATACTAAATGTATGAAACCGATAGGCTTCTGGCGCGTCACGACACGCCACGACACGTAAGTGTGGTTCCGGCCTTAGTAAAAACGACACGCCTTACAAGTGTGTCTCTAACCATACTAAATGTATGAAACCGATAGGCTTCTGGCGCGTCACGACACGCCACGACACGTAAGGCCGGAACCACACTTACGTGTCGTGGCGTGTCGTGACGCGCCAGAAGCCTATCGGTTTCATACATTTAGTATGGTTAGAGACACACTTGTAGGGCGTGTCGTTTTTACCAAATGTATGAAACCGGCGCATCACGACACGCCACGACACATAAGTGTGCCGGCAGCATAAGTGTGGTTCCGGCCTAAGCCCTGGGGCTTTAAATATCGTTAAAAAATTGGTAACGTTAACTCCGCTCGTCAAGATTAACGTTAATGTAAAATTAACAGTTATCCATAAGTTTAACATTATTACAAATTGAGTCTCAATCTCAAAGAACTAGCATCCAGGGCCGTTAATAAACTAATAAAAAAAGTGTAAGTACCTACATCAAAATAGCTAGATGCCAGAGCCAGTTGTAAAAAAAAGAGTACTATATTCTATGGTTAGGGATATAATCTAGGATATAATAGGTAGGTAGGTACCTATTTTGTTTAAAAAAATATCGATATCGTTTTCGATATATCGAAAAAAAAATATCGATGTATCGGCGAAATTTTCTAAAAAAATCTTAGTACTTTATGAAATACTATTGTTTTTATAGACTATTGTTCAACAAATTTCTTTTAGAGGTGGGCAAAACGGCTTAAAACGATAAAAGACTTTTTCTTTTTATTATTTTTCAAAAGTCACTTTCAATAACTGCTTAATTGCTTATTTATGTTTTTCGTTGTTTGCTCAACTTAATAATTTAACGATTAGTGACTAGTGAGTTCTACTGACTATATTTTGATCTATTTTATTGAAATTTTCTTCGTACTTTTTTTACAGGCTTAAGACTGTCTGAATAATAAAATTTTAAACTAAATTACCTACTTATTTGTCTTGTTTATAATCCTATTCCGAAATTTTAATTCTAAGTAGTAATAATATTATAAAATGTGAATGTATGTTTGTTTGTTACTTTTCGTAACACAGAACCCGTGCTTTTAGCCGATTTTGATGAAATTTGGTAGGTACCTAGGTTAGAAATAAAAATAAAAAATCTTAAACCACGAGGACAAAGTCGCGGACATAAGCTTGTTAATTTTAATATTCAAGTTCATTGATTTTATGTACATTTTACGACTATTTATCCTAGATGGCTCTATGAAAGTAGTTTTTTTATTTTTGTCGATTTTGGTCTAAGCTAAGATAAAGTAATACCTCCTCTTCTTGGTCTAAGGCGGAAATAAATATATCGAATTTGATACGTTTTCGATACTATAGTTCGACTTTTAATTATCTGCAGTAATCTGACGTTTCCTAATGTCATTCCGTAAAATAATGTTGCCAACCCCATTTCTATAGTGATGTAATACGTTCAATTCATTCAATTTCATTCATTCATAAAAGTTTCGTTCAAAGTTACTCTTTCATTGTGGGCGATTCTGTTGTACACAATCTCTAAATCTAAACTAAAATGACAGGTCTAAATATATTTCTGTCTCTTTCACAATCCTCCCTGCTGAAGGGGATAGCACTATTTTTAAACCTGTCAATTTAGTTTAGGTTTAGAGATTGTGTACAACAGAATTAGCCACATTATCATCATAATTTTATTTATCTAGGTACTAAGTAAATCGATGTCTCCTGCGTATATGCGCCAAATTAACAAATTTGTCATCAAGACTTTTTTGTGGCAAACGCATCCTATTGGTACAATTAATAATATGAGCTTTAATTGAAAAAAAAAGTAAGGAGTAGTATTTTCTATTGCAGTATAACACAGTTAGTGTACTGGTTTCTTGAGATGCTTTTTTTACACCAATTAAGATATTTTTTGTTAATTTGTGATTTTACTAACAAACAATGTGAAAGACTTTTTGTATAGGTAATTTTAGGTAATTTTATTGATTAAACTGTGATCTTTAAAAAAACTTGCTTTTGTTAACTAGGTATTTCTTAAGAAAACACAATACGTTTTAAATACGCGTCCATAACTAGAATTTTTGAAGAGTGAAGACTTATTACTCAAAGTATCTAACAGAAAACCAGATCATATAAGTATCAATATGACATATTTATCAAAATATGTAAATAATTTATATTTATTGTGTGAGTTAACAACTTAATTTAACTTTCGCTAAATTTGATAAGTAAAAACATAAAAAGTTACATATTTTAACGGCCACTTTGGCACATTGGCCTTATTAGGTTGTTTTTGGAGTAAAATAAATATAAGAAAAACTAATGTACAAGGGCCAAAGTGCAGTAGAAGAAAAACTAAAATATATACAAATAATACACTATGTTGTACAGAAGAATTATATCGGTACGGGTGGGAGAGTTCCGTATCGACGGGATGACCATTCAATGTTTGACAGTTACGAAACCCACGAACATTTTGTATGAGAAAATGTTTTTTCTTTTATTTTTTAGTCAATTTTCCAATATTTTTAACAGTTTTCTGCTATTCGGGACAGAGACAAATATAAAAAATCAAAAACCATGAAAATCGGTCCAGCCGTTCTCGAGTTATAAGTGTTTGAACTAACCAGACTTTGTATTTATATATTAAAGATATAATATGTTTTATATATATACTAAATATATACATATAGGTAAACTTTGTACATAAAAATATAATAATTACTTAAAATATAAACTTTAATTTAAATAAAATAATTGAATGATTCAAATCAATCACCTGTACCCCATACCTATTTTATTTTCGTTAAAAAGTGACAACCCAGTACCCACGAAACTTCACTTTAGTGCATACAATTAAAAGTCGAAGTATAGATATTTTATATCGAAGTAATAAATATCGCCAAAAAATATCGATATATCGTTATTTTTTCTACAAGCCTAATCTGTGAATCTGTGGCCATGGCGGCAAAGTGCAAAACCACAATTTAAACAAACACAACAAAAACAAGTTATAATATTGTTTCTGTCGGTAAACAAATATTACGCTTTTTAAATACATAATTATTTTAATATTTGAATTATTTATTCTACTAAAATAAAATCTTATTTTAAAGCATGTGCGGACGAACTGGATTGTAGGTATACTAATTATATTATTGAAAATACATGTATGAAGGCAAATTAAAAATATATTTTTGTCGTCTCTTTAAGATCTCTTAATAGAGAACAGGTCCAGTGCGCCTGTGGCTACAAATCTAAAGATCTTAATGTATTCGTCAAACCAGATTGGCTCCCCGAACATAATGATGGGAAAGAATATGTACCATCTTACAACATAGCACCAACGGATGTTACACCAGTATTAATCTCAGCTAGCTCTAAGTTCAAAAATACGGCCAAAACAAAGAGAGCACTCAAGCCTATGATGTGGGGAATCATACCTCCATGGTATAAGGTAGGGCTATCTATCAATTAACTATCTATAAGTCTGCACACATATTATCAATTTTTATTTCCAAAATAATGTGTTGAAACTACCTTCTAGGGATATACCAATAAGTAGTAAGTATAAGTTATGTTATGCTTTACTTAGAATGCATTACTAATCATAGTCAAGAGCTTCTTTTTCTTTTGTGATGTGGCTGTTGAAATCCCTGCATCCCTGTGCAATCAACATGCTATGAACTCCACTAATAGATCCTGTTTATTATGTTACATTTAATTTGATGTATTTTTGTATGGATTTCTAGGATTCCATACACATAAATACAGCTATTAATACTGTCTGTTCATCAGTATATCATTGTAAAGCCAATTTGTAATTCAATAACCTGTGTTTATAGAATTAAATAATTTTACATTTTATTGAGATTTTCAAGAAAGCATTTTTGTTACTAGGGTGATTACAAACATCATAATCTAAGTACAAACAATTGTCGCATTGAGAACATAAAAAGCTCAAAGTTGTACAGCCCTATATTAGTAAGCGGAGGCAGATGCATTATCATCGCAGAAGGGTTTTACGAATGGCAAACTACTGTTAAGAGTAAAGTTAAACAACCTTTTTATATCTATGCACATCAGGATGGCAATATAAAGGTGAGTAATTATTTTTAGACTCAATGTAAGAATGTATGCAGATAAGCATTTTCTATGTAAACAATGGAATTTACGAATTGTGCGATTGATTGATCATTAAAAAATTAGATTTAAAATATACTTACAAGCCTTTCATGCTCCCCACAGGTAGCATATAATCATTATGTAATATAAAAGATAACGAAAAAGATAACTGTAAATTATACAACAAAGACTAGCTTTCTATTCTAAACTGCTAGAAATCTGCTTCACACCTGATCATTTTGTGGCTATCTAATATAGCCTTTATAATACCTAAACTGTCTGTATTGTATACTAGTAAATATTCCAGGTGGATGATCCTACCTCATGGAAAAATAACTTCACAGATGAGGAAGGTTGGAAAGGAATCAAGTTACTGCATATGGCAGGATTGTACCATGCATGGCAAAATGATGGCACAATAATATACTCTTATTCTATCATCACAATGGAGTCCAATCACACTTTAGATTGGCTTCACCACAGGATGCCAGCTATTTTGGACAACCAAGAAAAAATAGAGGTAACCTAATCATCATGAGGAACTAATGAATAAAACAGGCTTGTTGGAGCTCCTGAATTAATGTTATTCAAAACTGCTTCTATCCTATACAAAAAAACATCAAATCATAGTGTCTTCAACTCAATTCAATTTGTATGTGGGCTCTGAAGGTTACCTTATAGTGATTTCAGATTTATCAATACATAGTATAAAACAAAGTCGTTTTCTCTGTCCCTATATCCCTATGTATGCTTAAATCTTTAAAACTACGCAACGGATTTTGACGCGGTTTTTTTAATAGATAGAGTGATTCAGGAGGAAGGTTTATAAGTAGAAAAATTGGACCCGGTAGGTGGCGCTAATAGCGGGCAGGACGACGTCTGGCGGGTCCGCTAGTAAATAATAAATCTGAAATCACTTTGTGTGTCTGAAGTATAAAAACAAAATTAATTTCTTTTCCAATCTTTAAAATCATCAATCATGTCAATAATTAAAATTCAAAAGAAATAATTCCTTATTTTCCAGGCATGGCTAGATATTGACAATGTGGATGCAGATATGGCGCTATCATACCTAAAACCAGTAGAGCTTCTGAGTTGGCATCGAGTATCAACAGCTGTGAATAACTCTAAAAATAAATCTGATAATTTGAACAAAAGATTTGAGAGTAAAACCACCCAGAAAACCCTTACAGCATTCTTTACAAAGTCAGAAAAGCGAAAATCTAATGAAGAAACAAATGAGATTAGTAAGAAAATGAAACAGAAATAATATTTTGCAAATATCTATCTATATAATAAGTATATTTTTCAATAAATGTAATGGGCTGGCAGAAAAAATGATTTTTTTTTGCATATAAGAAGGTAAAGAAACAAGGTATAACCCGTACATCGAACGCTGAACGAAACGTGCAGGGGATAGCTGCGTATGGGAACTGTCGCGCACGTAATACAATAGCTTACCCCCTCCACTTTTCTTCAGCGTTCGATGTTCGTGCCGATGTTTATATATTAGTTTTTTGTGAAAATATATTGATGAAATGAGTGAGGGTAAGTATAGTAGGAAAATAAAACAGGGTTGTTTATTTCTGTTTATTTAAAGTCAACATGTGCCATTCTGACAAGCACCTACTTACAGTTTCATTATTAGATCTTAGAACTGTAGCATGTAACAATCACTATAATTAAGACATTTCAGTAGATAGAGTAGAGAGCAGGGAGTATCCATTAATTTTGTCATGGTTCTTACATGACTTCCCCACATTTTTGACACATCTTTCACCATATTGTGGGCATTTCGGAAGCAAGCTCCCACTCAAAAACATTTTTAATGAATGGTCCCTATAAAATAGAAATGCATTGCAGACATCAATATATTTACATATTTTTATTGTGACGTGTATTCATTAACTCAAATATTGGAATTTATGGATATACGGATGATTTGATTGATTGGAATATATGAATGTAAATGATGTTCACAGCTATCTTACCTATTAAATATACACCATTGCAACCATTATTGCAACACTTGTAATATATTTATTTTAGGGTAAGGTATTCAAGTGGTATCACTGCTTGTACTATTACTTATTTAAGTTCTAAAGATCTCTGGACATTAAACAAAAATATTTATAGCCAGGCTATACATATTTAAATCATGCTATACAGTTTGTATTTAACAAACAGAATATACCTTGGTATATTACATTACAATACAAAATATACTATGATCACATAAAACTAAGTCAATGTAGTATGTAGTAAATGTAGTTAGTTACTCAAAATGTTTTCATAATCATTGTGAAAGTACAAATATATAACTTTTGTTACATATTTTGATGCACCAAGAAAAATAACATAATATTTTAGTAAAGAAATAAAGTGCAAACATATAACATGATACAAACCTAAGTATAAACTGCTCTTATTATATTACAAAATAGATTATATTCATCAATATAAACAAACTTTTAAAGGAATATAATCGTTATGTAATATAAAAGATAATGAAAAAGATAACATAATGTTGATTCTGTAAATACACCAAAGACAAGCTTTAAAAGTTTTCTATTCTAAATTGCTTGAAATCTGCTTCACATCTGATCATTTTGTGGCTATCCAAGAAATCTTTCACAAAACTTTGCACTTCATACTCCTCTGAAATATAATTATTGCAATTAATAAGTATATTACCTATTAAAATTGAGTATGCCAATACAAAACATTCAATTTTTAATAGAACTTTCTTTTATTAGTTGTAGCTTGAAATTAAGAAAAGATTTAAGTACAATACACATTTTTTTAAGAAAGTGAAAACTGCTGTTACTTAAAATAGGTAATCAAATCAATACTTACGTGGATATTTGCTGCACTGGTATATAAGCCTTATTAAATGTTTGGCTAATGATTTAAATAGGTTTTTCCCTCTTATTCGACCCTTAACATAATAGGGAGTTAGTATTTTGACGACCCAAGGTGCTATGCGCTCTTTGCAACTGGCTACAAAATCATGGCTCTCCTCCAAAGGTGAGACCACTCCTTCATCATCACTGTCATCACCAAAAAGATCCAATAGCTTTCCTTTTACCTAAAAGTATATTTTAAATACAAGTTTAAAATAATAATAAGAGGCAGTGGCAGCAAATACAGAGTTTCAGTCATAACTATCCAAAAATATAAAATTTAAAATAAAGCATATTTTTTATGAAAATAAAACATGCTCATTTATTTCATGATATAATACAAAATTGTTACTACTGTTTGTTTCTTGAATGTAAGATGTCATAAACCTACCCTTATAAACTTATTTCTGTCACAATCTCTGATTTGGTCAAGCAATTCATAAAGTTTAACTTTTTGAAAATACTCTTCACATAGCCATTTACTTGGTCGAGGATTAGATTTTTTAATTGTGCTGTTATTTGCGGGAACCTGAGTTGAAGTGTCAGTGGTGTTAACCAATATGCCACTTAATAAAGCCAGTCTTTCATCTAAACATTTCTGTGGTTCTTGATTCTCCTGCTGTATTGGCATATTGACTTGTTGGTTCTCAATATTAGACGGCATTGTACTTTCATTGTTCATCTTGGATATTTCTGGCATGCACAGAGTACTCTCAAATAGATCATCATCATTTTCATCATCTTGAAATAGTTTATGCATCTGCTGGTTTAGCTCATCAGAGTCAGGTATGTCTAATGATGTTCTTATGTTGGGCATGGGTGAAGAACTGGTGTGGTGAACCATACCCACATCTGTTTGTGGCTGTATCACAATGTTGTTTGAGATTGGAGCTAAAATAGTAGTATTGTTAGGAAACCCATCATTTTTACTCATTTCCGTTGGGGATTGAGAAACTCTCTTCGCTTTCTTTCTTTGGTTACATGTACATGGACAGTTGCAATCTTTAGCCCTGTTCAATGTAGCTTGTACTTTTTTCTCATTTTCTGGTGCATAATGAAGACACTCATACAGTTTTCGGTACAGTGAACCTTTACTTGTTGACTGTTTTAAAACTTTGATCTGTAATAATAGTAGTTAATAATTGTTGTTGTTACATTATTTGTTGTTCATGAATTATGTTACAATAATCAAAACTATTAAATTGTAAAATACTGAAAAATAAAATTAATGGACTTACCACATCAGTAATACTTTTTCTATATAGATGAACTACCATAGAAGCCTGTGCTGCTGACATTTCTATTATCTTAGCACATCTCCATATAGCACTGGGTAGATAAATATTCTTATTAACCAATTTTTGATTATTCTCATAATTTACTGATAGTAATTTTATCAGATATTCCATATAGTGCTTACGAACCTGTTGGAAAGAAAGTAAAGATTTTTAGTAAAAGCAGGTAATAATTAATTTCTCATCTTTCATAAATTCGGTAGGGTAAACTTACTTTGGATATAAGAAGATGGGGTTCAGATTCAAAAGATGGCAACGGCATAAAAGTTTTATCGTGTTCTTGTATCCATTTCTCCACAACACTATCGGATTCCCACTCCTCCATTTTCTTTTTTCAAAATGCAAATTTTGTTTTGTGGTTCAAAATAAAAACCATATAGGTATAAACAAAACTCAAAAATTATGCCGGACGTCGCTTGTCAGGCTTGTCACAGATGCACAGAACACAAATACCACAGACAAATACTCTAACGAGAGCACACATGTCAATAGTACCTATGTAGGTGTCTTGTTAACGTTACCAAGTAATAAATATTTAATACCTAAGCAGTTAAAGTTCGGCCGTTCAGAGAATGCGTTCCTGACACCTATCAGTTAGTCACGACTAGTGATGGGCACAACATAACACTGAGTTCGTTATCGTTCCTCCAAAATGAACCGGCGCATTATTTTAAGATTATTTTCGTTTTAAATTGGCGGAATCATTTAAAATTTATATTTTAGTTATTTAAGTAGAAACCAAAAAAAGGTAATATTCATATAATAAAATTGTTTTATTCAACCTAAATATAAAAATGCTACTTTCTTTCGCGCGTTCGGTTTGGTTATAGTTTTATTTTTATATTTCATAAAAGTTATCTTAAAGTCCATTATTTTCAAATTCTTAAAAAGAAAAACAAAGCGTATTATTTTATATTATAAGTATAATGCACACCCTTCAGCTCGGTTCGGTAGTGAGATGTTGTCATTTTGCGATGAGCAACGGTGGGTCTGTGCAGATGTAGACATGTTAGGTGCGGACTCTGGCACATTTACGTTCCTCAGTGAGTCGCACGGTACTACCAAGTGGCTAGATCACTGCTTGGCCACTGTTGCTGCTCGTAAAACAATTGTAAATATTTTCGTTAATAATAATGTCAGTTGGTCTGATCATTTTCCTGTATACGTTTACTGTGATATTAAACTTATGTGTAAAAAAGTATATTTTAATAACAATATTAGTGAATCTGTTGATAAGAATATAAGGTGGGGCCAGAGAGAACCTGACGAAGTAAATAAATATACTGATTTATGTACTGCCAAGCTAAGTAAATTACTTACATCTAGACGCTTTGATAACTGTGATAAAAATTTAAATAGTTCTAAGGATATTTTACATTTTATCAATGAATTTTATAATGACATTATAGCTATTTTACAGTCTTCTGCTATAAACAGTAAATGTTCTGAGTCTGGTGTACGTAAAACGCGGAATAAAAAACAAGTTACTGGCTGGAATCGCCACGTAAAAGATAGTTACCAAACAGCTAGATCATGCTTTAGGTACTGGGTTGAGTGTGGCCGGCCTAGAGGTGGGGAAATATATAATGATATGTCGAGTTCACGAAGTTTATTTAAAAAGAAGCTGAAATGGTGCCAAAGTAATGCAGAATCTATAAAGATGGACATATTAGCGACATTTCAAGCTAATAAGAACTTTTGTGAATTTTGGAAAGCGACTAAACGCCTGAATAATAAGGAAACCCGGCCAGTTAGTATTAACAACGTACACGATAGCAAAAAGATAGCAGACATGTTTGCTGAGAACTTCACGCTCAAACCTCGACCAGTCGTGTCTCACAGGCCTAGCGTTCTGCCATTGGTGACGCCAGGAGAACTGAATTGTAATGCTTCTAACATAGATGTATTACAGTTTAGTCCTTCTTGCGTATTTGAATCTATTAAAGGCATGAAAAGGGGTAAATCTCCGGGACACGACGGTTTAAGTGTTGAGCATGTCTTATATGCTGGGGAAAAACTATATGAGGCGTTTGCCATACTGTTTAACATGTGTATTAAACATGGATATCTACCTGCTAACATGTTAAAGACTATAGTAGTACCTGTGCCAAAAAATAAAACAGGGGATATGTGCAATATGTCTAACTATAGGCCAATTTCACTAGGTACAACTTCGGGCAAGTTGCTTGAACGGATGCTACAGCCTGAACTGGTAAGGAACGTACGGTTTGAAGATGCTCAGTTTGGTTTTCGTCCTGGTCTCTCTACAGATTCGGCAATTCTAGCGCTGAAGCACGCCGTGAACTATTATAAAAAACGTGAAACATCTATTTACGCGTGCTTCCTGGACTTGAGTCGCGCATTTGATCTTGTAAATTATGATATTTTATGGGATAAGATGCGTGGCTCAAACGTCCATTGCAGAATTGTCGAGCTGATGAGATTCTGGTACGGAAACCAAACGAACGTTGTTCTTTGGGGCGACACCGCCTCTAGTGAATTTAGACTAGATTGCGGTGTGCGTCAAGGGGGGTTAACTTCACCGGACTTATTTAACATGTACATTAATGACCTTATTGTGGAGCTAAGTAGCACTGGTGTCGGCTGCCACATTAACGGAGTCTGCTTTAATAATCTGAGTTACGCTGACGATATGGTGCTACTTAGCCCCTCAATTAAAGGTCTACGTAAATTAGTAGCGATTTGTGAAAACTATGCATCAAGACACGGCTTAAAATACAACGCAAGTAAAACAGAGATGTTGGTTTTCCGTGCTGGTAAAGGTCCGGAGAATATTCCGACAGTTTTATTAGATGGTAAGCCAGTTCAGGTTGTTCATCAGTTCAAGTATCTTGGACACATGTTGTCGGGATCGCTGAGCGACGATTTAGATATTGAACGGGAACGTAGGTCGCTTGCAATACGTTGCAATATGATCGCACGCAGGTTTGCTCGGTGCTCTGAGGATGTTAAAATTACCTTATTTAGAGCCTATTGCATGGGTTTCTATACCTCGCAGCTTTGGATGAATTTCACTAAAAGATCCTATAACATCCTCAGAGTCCAGTACAACGATGCCCTTCGCATTTTGTTAAAAATGCCAAGGCATTGTAGCGCGTCTGGTATGTTTGCCAATGCAGGTGTACCTGACTTTTATGCTGTTATCCGGAATAGAATTGCAGGATTCTGGGAATCTGTTCGCTACTCCGGCAACAAGATTATCGTTACCGTCGCTCAGCCATCACCGGACAACGTGTTTTTCAAACACTGGCTGAAAGTGCACCAGGCTCAAAACACAAAGTGACATAATACTAATTGTAGTATTAAGTAGTTTTTAATTAATTTTAGTTGCTAATGTTTTTACATTACTTTTACTTTAAATTTAAAATTTTTATTGTGTACATTTTGTGTCAACCTTATTTTATTTTAGTAGTATTTTGTATTCTATTTAATTTCTATGGGTTCCTTCCTGCAATAAAAATCTTATTATTATTATTATTATTATTATAACTGTATAAGAACAGATTACGATACTTGCCTGTTATTTTTAGCACAGCACTATTATACAAATATAAGGCGCTGACATAACCTTGTAATAGCGTAGTATAGATTTAAAAAAATATTGTTTACCAAGTTATTTGACACTCAGTTTGGCACAAAATTATAACATTCATTGATTATTGATATAATAATGTTGTTTTAATGCTCATCAATTGTTAGAACGGTAAATAACCAGCAAAAATATTTTTATCGTAACTGCAACGCCATTACAAAGCTACGTCGTCAGTTCAATCGCGACGTGTCAGGAACGCATTCTCTGAACGGCCGAATTATAATGTGGCTAATTCTGTTGTATACAATCTCTAAATCTAAACTAAAATGACATCTAAATATATTCCTGTCTCTTTCACAATCCTCCCTGCTGAAGGGGATAGCACTATTTTTAAACCTGTCAATTTAGTTTAGGTTTAGAGATTGTGTACAACCATAGAGATAATAATAATAAGTAGAGTAGGCATACCTACCTTAAAAACGTGCCAAAAATACGCTCACACACGCACAATCCCCCAACCTAAAATGGCGCGTGTTCATTGTGATGTCACAAGTTGTGCGTGTGTGAGTGTTCGTGTATACATTTAGGGAGGCCATCTTAAGGGAAGTTGCAATAAAATTTCTGCCACGATCTGTTTTATTGTTATGTTTAAAAATGTAGTGTTGTCTCTTACACACTTATGAAAATTTTGATAAGCTTAAGCTATTTTCCGATCCACTATTTTCTATAGGACATTATGCCAAGTCCACTTCTATAGGTTCATGTGTACAACAGAATTGGCCACAATATCGTTTCAAGTGGTAAAATTAACGGTAACTGGCAAATAACGTTCAAAAGATTAAGATTTTTCTATCGTAGACACTAATGATTAATCTGTGCTCTACTCTTAATAGTGATCTGTGGTTATTATTGTGTTATTATCTCTATGGGTGGTTGTACATTTGTTTATACACGTTTGTACTTTGTATAAAAATCAGTTTAGTTGTATAAATATAAAAAAATTGTGTAAGAAATTTTATTTTTCGTGGTCTATGAAAGAAAAAGAAATTATCAAGTATCAATTATTAGTTATTACTTAAAGTACCTTCACTTTATTGTTCAACCAAGGTTTCCTTTAAAAAGCAATATTGCTTCACCAAAATGGAAATTCTCTAATTTATAACAAGGCAGTAGGCACCGTATACATCATAAACATGTGGAAATACGTTACGCGTCGAATCAGAGATACATTTGAGAGAGGTGCTAATCATTTTGATAAACGGCATTCAGCGGTATTAAATACTTCGAAGAGTACTTTACATGAAGAGAAAAATAAAAATGCTAACTCTCCATGCTGCTGGTTTATGTCTAGAAAGTGTTGGAACAGTTATCAAAGCGAAAACGACACTAACAGCAAACGATGGAACTTTGAGCAGCTAAATCGTACTTGGATCGGTGCCATAACATGGGTAAACTTCGGCCAAACTATTTTAAGCCTATATTTAATTGGTTTCATGGTTTTTAAATCATTTTTCTCCTAAAGCTTTTACGCGAAAAAAAGGAAAGCCTTGGACCTATAATCCAAGGTCAGCATGTTTGTTAAAAGCAAATTGTTGATTTTTTTTAAGTATGCTGGTATAATTTCAATATGTACATCAAGATTTAATTTTACTTGACACAACAGGACAAATTGTTTCTCTTTACGGAAAATACAATTGAACTTTAAAAAGCCTGTAGTAGAACAAAAATCGGCTACTGTCTCGTGGTCCCACTGGTTGACCCACTCAGTGGGTCCACGAGGAATTTCAATTCCTGTTGGTCCCACTGCTTAACTTGGGTGGGGCTATAAGGAATTGTGATTCCTGATGGTCCCACTCTGTTGTCAAACGCCTAAAAATAATTTTTGTTCGTACACGTATGTTGAAGTCGGGCGAGCATAAGAAACGACGAAACCGACGTGCGACGCTCGCCCAACCAACTTTTTTTGAAAAGATTTCTTATTTACATTTGGAATAGGAGCAGAACATAATAATCAAACTATTTAACATTTATACCAACTTGTCTTAAATTTTTTAATTGCTTTGCTTTGCTTGCTTTTTATTGCTTTTTACTTAAAACTTATCGGTGGGATCACAACCCCAAAAATGTAATCGCTAAAACATGTCCTGTTGGTCCCACCATCAAAGTGGGACCAACAGGAATTGAAATTCCTCGTGGTCCCACTGAGTGGGTCAACCACTGGGACCACGAGACAGTAGCCCAAAAATCTCCATACACATATCAAGATGCAGATATCATCATTTATCTAATAAAATCAAATGTGTTTAATTAGTTTTGCATAAATTGAAATAATAGCAAAAGTTGATTTGCATTGTCAAAACATTTGCATTTGCACACACCCAACTCTTTAGTTTGTCCTATCCATAATGTGGAAAGAAATAGCAATCTCTCACACATGATTTGGGGTGTTACTGAAGAGAGCTGAGAGCACTCTTACGGCCTGTTTCACCACCTTCTGATAGCCTAAACATATGTTTTGTCACTTTCTTACTTTATGTCGAGTAACAAAGACAAAAGTTGTAGATAGCTATCTAATACATATCAGAAGGTGGTGAAACAGGCACTTAAGAGCCTATTTTACCACCTGATAAGTGTCGGATAACTTATTCACAACTTTTGTCTTTGTCATATGACATAATGTAAGAAAGTGACATAATTTATGTTTAGGCTATCCAACACTTATCAGAAGGTGGTGAAAAATGCCCTTAATAATTCATTTTTATGTTTACAGAGCAGTGCCCTGGTATTTGGCTGGTATGCAAGCCAGCTCATTCACCTCAAATGTAAGAAGGAATCCAAAATTAATAAGATAAGCTGTTTACCCAAAATCAGCTACTTGTTCCAAATATTACCTTGTTTGGATAATAACTCTGTACATACACTGAAGTTACCTTCTCAACCAGTTTCATCTTTTCAAAGTGCACCTCCTATTGTACATTTGGTTACAAATGATCATAGTGAAGGTAATGCAGAAAGCAGTCAGGGCAGTAGCAGTACTGAGGGTCCGGATGATTTAGGACATGTACTAAACTCTATTGAAAACAGACTTGGCTTAGCCGCTATAGAAAATGGCCAGCATCAAGATGGACTAAACTTGCTCAGGTCATTATTTTTATTATATATATTTTTCTAATACAAAATGGTACTTTAATAAAGAAGCAATAATAATATTTTAAGCTGTAGTAATTTTTTTTGATGTTGCAAAACTTTCTGAGTGTCCCATATATGTGCCTGCCTAAACGTGAGGTGTTCAGTATTTTCAAAGAAACCAGTTGAAACTCTACTGATGCTGTAAAAGCATTGTATAAATCCTTCTGTACTGTGGCTACAATATAATTTTGTAATAATGTAAAATTATTGATTTTAATTATCATTTATGTATCTGTATCATTAAAAATAACATTGTGATATTATACTGTAAAAATTGCTCATCAGTGGGAGATATCACTTTAAAATGAATTCGTTCGCTATGTTGAATGCTATTTATGATTTTTAGATCTGCAGCTAACCGCAACCATGCACCTGCCTTGTATAACTTAGGTCTCTGTTATGAATTGGGTATGGGTGTAGACATTGATGAAAAAACGGTAAGTTTTCAGTTTATTAACCCCCGACGCAAAAACGACGGGGTGTTATAAGTTTGACGTGTCTGTGTGTGTGTGTGTGTGTGTGTGTGTGTGTGTGTGTGTGTGTGTGTGTGTGTGTGTGTGTGTGTGTGTGTGTGTGTGTGTGTGTCTGTCTGTCTGTTCCCCTGTGGCGCTCAAACGGGTGGACCGATTTGAGTGCGGTTTTTTTTGTTTGAAAGGTAAATTAGTCGAGAGTGTTCTTAGCTATGTTTGATGAAAATCGGTCCAAGATGGCCGCCGCTACAAAATGGCGGATGATATATTTTTTCACAACTCCCTTGATATGGGTATCAAATGAAAGGGCTTGACTAGTAGAATAGCACTATTGCAAATTCAAGATGGCCGCCGCCACTAAATGGCGAATGTCGGGGGTTTTTTAAATTTTCAATTTACACTTGTTTATCTCTGAGACATGTTTTATATGAATAACTTTGTCTAAATTAACTCAAAATAATGTAAATTGAACCAAAATAAATTTCCACTTTGGCAAAGCTAGATATCTGAGTAAGAGTGTGCACTGTGCAGTTTGAAAACAAAATGCACATTGGGTTGCTTGGCTCCCCTGTTTAAGAATTTATCACTAAAAAAGATGCCTTGCGTTTCTCAAACACGACAGGGTCTTAATGTTTGGTCTATTAACTCAGTATAAATTATAAAATATGCAGAAATAACTTTTACTTATGCAACATGCAGTCAGTGTAATAAAGAGTATATTTTTTCATCAGGCAATGGAGCTTTACCGTTCAGCTGCAGCGTTGCAACACCCCGGTGCTCTTTATAATCTAGGCATATACTACGGTCAGGGACGCGGCGGACTATCTCGAGATCGCGCGACCGCAATTCGACTTTTGCGTTTGGCCGCTGTACAAGGTCAACAGGAGGCCATACAAGCATTAAAATCTCTCGAGGAACCACCAATAACGCCACCTGACGATGGCAACGAAACGGGAGTTTGGAACAAACAATTCTCAGCCTATCCAAACCATGGCAACATAATCCCGACACATTCAGCTTTATTTGTTGAGAATGCTAATATTTTAAATACACACAATAATTATAATTATGAACCAGTGGTATTTTAAATAACATCTTTGATATGATGGTGGCGGTAATTTTATTTGCATTTAACATAATATGCTGTTATATCACTGGAAGGAATTTTTCTTTACATAGAGATAATAATAAAAGTAAAAGATTTCATTGCTTTTGTAAGACCACATGTGACTGGTCGACCTCCTGGAAGGCCATAATGTGTAGGCTTGTTTACTTTAGGTTAAAACTTTAGGTTTATTTTTCTGTGCTTTTGCACTTCCAAAAAAACTAGTTAGATTCAAGTGTGAAAATTCCTTGTACCTAATTATTTTTTAGTCAAAAAAGAAATTGTAAGTAATGATCATTGTATTGAGTATTTCTATAAATTCGTCAATCAAACAAACTATGTTATAGGCTCGAATGACTTCATAACTTAATAACTCTCGGTAGGGAGTAGATGTTCTTTGCATTGACGACTAAGTACTAATTTAGTACACCACTAAATTGTATTAAAATATATCTATAATGTTGATCTGTTGTTACTCAAAATATGCCCTTTAACTGCGGCAAGCGGGATATTACGTCTTACCTAAAAATCCTTTACCACATGGTTGGCGTATTGTTATATATTATTTTATAATGTATGTCTATTGTATTTATAGACATACATTTATGATTTTAAATTTTTATTCGTTTTATGAAAATTATTTATAACCAATATTGTTTTTTATACTTTATAGTATGCCATCCGTGGCTGGTGACAGAGTTTGACGCTCTGTGCAAAGGAACATCTTTGTAGGACGTAATATCTCGCCCATCATACTAGGAGAACTGATCTCATAAATCTCCTTATAAAGGCGGCGCATTGTAAGTATGATCCCGCAAGGAAAAAATTTATTCTTAAATCAAAAGTGAACCATTACATTTTGTTAATGTAAGACTTAAATGTTTTAAATAACTTGTATACGTATGTATGTTCACTATTTAGCAATTTTCAGTGTGCTTAGTCTAAGATCGGAGCACTCGAAAACGAACTCGAAAACTATTGATCGAATCACAAGTGAATTCAGAGCAAAATGAACTCAAATACTCGTATTTTAAAGTCGTAATTCCATAGTTCGAATATGTATTTTACAACATTTCTGCTTGGGGCGCTCGTTGTGTTTGAATGCTGAATGTATTGGCGAACTCAAACCTTAATACAAGCCATTTTAGGTCTATTTTACTCTGAAATCGATCAATAGTTTTCGAGTTCGTTTTCGAGTGCTCCGATCTTAGACTAAGCACTCAGTAGATAAATAAATCATTTAAAAAATATATAAGTACTGAAAGTATAAAATACAAATAATAATTCAATAAGTTTTGTCATAGATTTAATTGAATTGCAACTGTACAATTTACAGTGTAATTATTTATTATTAAGTGAGATAAATAAAAGTCTTGATTTATAATATTTATGTTTTAATAAAACCAATATTCATTTACCTTATCGTTATTTCAATATTTTGAAATATATTACAAATGTTTGCAAAACAACTTTGCTACTTTCATCAAGTTATAAAATAATACATAAACCTAATATATTTTATTTACTCTTACCTCACTCTCATACATAAAAGACAAGGCAAATTAATTTCCTTTGCACGGTACAAACGATTATCTACATATAGAATGAAACATTACGTTATCAACTAAATAGTTTACGTAAAACACAAACATGGCGAACTTTTTACAGTTTATAGTGAATTCCCATTAATGTACCTGAAAAGAAGAAAAATGTATGTATATTATTACAATTAAGTGTACGTCCCGAAATTGTACATATATTTATCTACTAGATGATGCCCACGGCTTCGCCCGTGTGGATTTAGGTTTTTAAAAAACGTGGGAACTTTTGATTTTCCAGAACAAAAAGTAGTTTTATCTGTAGTAACCCGTCCCCAAAACGGAAAAATCCCGTGGGATCCCCACGATTTCGGAATACAATTCCTTACAGCATCAGGGTTGAGGAGTTGGATATGTACCTACTCGAGTTCATTCAACGATAAAGTCCGTAATTGGTACCCCCAATATCAATTTAAATAACCGAAAGTTTCTAAAACCCATTAGTTTTGGGGATTAGGTCCCCTACAGCATCAGGATTGAAGAGTTGGAATCCAAATTTTTTATAGAACAGGGTCGCAATGTTTTTCTATCGATTAAAAAAAAAATTACGCAGATCGGTTCAGAAATCTCGGAGATATCGATGTACATAGGTAGAAAAACACAACTCCTCCTTTTTTGAAAGTCGGTTAAAAAAGTAGCCTATGTTACTCCCTGGTTAATTCTCTACTTGTATGTAAAGGTCCCGTCAAAATCGGTTCAGCCGTTCCGAAGATTAGCCCGTTCAAACAGACAGACAGACAGACAGACAGACAAAAATTTTAAAAACGTATCTATACTAATAAATAAAATTGAAGTGTCTGTCTGTAATATCGAAATAACTACCCCATATTAAGCTCATATGGTTATTTGAACGCTACCATAACCGAATCACACGTTTTTAAAATTTTTGTCTGTCTGTCTGTCTGTCTGTCTGTTTGAACGGGCTAATCTTCGGAACGGCTGAACCGATTTTGACGGGACCTTCATATATAAGTAGAGAATTAACCAGGGAGTAACATAGGCTACTTTTTTAACCGACTTTCAAAAAAGGAGGAGTTGTGTTTTTCTACCTATGTACACCGATATCTCCGAGATTTCTGAACCGATTTGCGTAATTTTTTTTTTAATCGATAGAGAAACATTGCGACCCTCTTCTATAAAAAATTTGGATTCCAACTCCTCAATCCTGATGCTGTAGGGGGCCTAATCCCCAAAACTAATGGGGTTTAGAAACTTTCGGTTATTTAAATTGATATTGGGGGTACCAATTAAAGACTTTATCGTTGAATGAACTCGAGTAGGTACATATCCAACTCCTCAACCCTGATGCTGTGAGGAATTGTATTCCGAAATCGTGGGGATCCCACGGGATTTTTCCGTTTTGGGGACGGGTTTCTACAGATAAGCTACTTTTTGTTCTGGAAAATCAAAAGTTCTCACGGGATTTTTAAAAACCTAAATCCACACGGGCGAAGCCGTGGGCATCATCTAGTCTATACTAATAAATAAAATTGAAGTGTCTGTCTGTAATATCGAAATAACTACCTCATATTAAGCTCATATGGTTATTTGAACGCTACCATAACCGAATCACACGTTTTTAAAATTTTTGTCTGTCTGTCTGTCTGTCTGTCTGTTTGAACGGGCTAATCTTAGGAACGGCTGAACCGATTTTGACGGGACCTTCACATACAAGTAGAGAATTAACCAGGGAGTAACATAGGCTACTTTTTTAACCGACTTTAAAAAAAGGAGGAGTTGTGTTTTTCTACCTATGTACACCGATATCTCCGAGATTTCTGAACCGATTTGCGTAATTTTTTTTTAATCGATAGAAAAACATTGCGACACTGTCTTACAAAAAAATTTGGATTCCAACTCCTCAATCCTGATGCTGTAGGGGATCTGATCCCCAAAACTAATGGAATTTAGGCACTGTCGTTTATTTAAATTGATATTGGGGATACCAATTAAAGACTTTATTGTTGAACTAGATGATGCCCACGGCTTCGCCCGTGTGGATTTAGGTTTTTAAAAATCCGTAACTTTTGATTTTCCAGAACAAAAAGTAGCTTATCTCTAGAAACCCGTCCTCAAAACGGAAAAATCCCGTGGGATACCCACGATTTCGGAATACAATTCCTTACAGCATCAGGGTCGAGGAGTTGGATATGTACCTACTCGAGTTCATTCAACGATAAAGTCTTTAATTGGTACCCCCAATATCAATTTAAATAACCGAAAGTTTCTAAAACCCATTAGTTTTGGGGATTAGGTCCCCTACAGCATCAGGATTGAGGAGTTGGAATCCAAATTTTTTATAGAACAGGGTCGCAATGTTTCTCTATCGATTAAAAAAAAAATTACGCAAATCGGTTCAGAAATCTCGGAGATATCGGTGTACATAGGTAGAAAAACACAACTCCTCCTTTTTTGAAAGTCGGTTATATAAGTAGCCTATGTTACTCCCTGGTTAATTCTCTACTTGTATGTGAAGGTCCCGTCAAAATCGGTTCAGCCGTTCCGAAGATTAGCCCGTTCAAACAGACAGACAGACAAAAATTTTAAAAACATATGATTCGGTTATGGTAGCGTTCAAATAACCATATGAGCTTAATATGAGGTAGTTATTTCGATATTACAGACAGACACTTCAATTTTATTTATTAGTATAGATGACCTCGAGTAGGTACATGTCCAACTCCTCAACCCTGATGCTGTAAGGAACTGCATTCCGAAATCGTAAGGATCCCACGGAATTTTTCCGTTTAGTGGACGGGTTACTACTTACTACAGATAGGCTACTTTTTGTTCTGGAAAATCAAAGTTCCCACGAGATTTTTACAAACCTAAATACACACGGGCGAAGCCGTGGGCATCATCTAGTCTATAATAATATAAAGAAGCTTGTCCTGACTGACTGATCATCAACGCACAGCCTAGACCACTGAAGCTAGAAACTTGAAATTTTCACAGCAGCTAGCTTTCTTTTATGACGTAGGCGCACACTAAGAAAGGATAGAAGTTTGTATGAAAGTCCGTCATTTTTTAAGTTATATCCATGAAAATTGGTATTTAGGTTTTCGGTTAAAAATAAAGAATTACGTGTTTAAGGAATTTTGGAAAAACTACCCCCAAGTGGGTTAAATGGGGGACGAAAGTTTGTTTGAAAGCCCGTCATTTTTAAAGTTATATCAATGAAAATTGGCATTTGTACAGGTTAAAAATAAAGAATTACGTGTTTCAGGAATTTTGGAAATTCCACCCCCAAGTGAGATTTATAACAATCCAAGCGGACGAAGTCGCTGGCATCAGCTAGTTAAATTATAATTTTGAAGCGAAAATGAAACTTCCCAATTCTCATATTACATAATATTATGCAGGTATGTTCAATGTCGAGCTTTCTGGCATGCTAATGGCCAACGTGTATGAGTGGCGCCGAAGCGTAACGTCTTTTAATGATAACAACATAAACAGCACTATTTACTTTGTGAATTAGTATGATTAAATAAATTCCAATTATTTTGAGAACAAGACCTAGTGATAATCTAAAAGATTGAAAATTAAACCAACTTCACTACACACTTAACAGTCCATATCTTGAAAACTACTGAAGCAATTTTGATGAAACTTGCACTGTTCCCTAAGTTGAAGTAAATGTAAGCCAATAATGGCATGAAGCATAAGCTATTGCTAGCGTGCATGCGAGGTATGCGCATCACAGGCACGTACGCGTTTAGCGCATGCATCTAATGCAAATTGAAAGCGCACATGTTGTACTACCTATAGCTTCAGTTAAGTAATTTGTATGCCCATTTACGTTTTTTAAAAACAATAATTGTTTTTAAGAAAACATTTGCCTCTATCGCTTGCACGCGATATGTGACAATGAGTCATGCTTTTTCGTGCATGCGGCCGGCGTTCATCGATTTACTTAAAAGACGTTATCACGTCAAAAATAACAAAAATGAAGGTTGAACTGACCGGTAGGGCGCGGTGCTCAGTACTTGCGCGGGTAGTCGCGGGCGGAGGGGTAGCGGTCGGGGTAGGCGGCGGCGGGCGGCGCGGCGGGGTAGGCGGGCGGGTAGCGCGGCTCGTACGCGCCGCCGCCGTACCGCGCCTCGCCGCCCGGCCACGCCTCGCCGCCGCCGGACGCGCCGCCGCTCGCGCTGCCTGCGGACAACATCGACCCGTCATTGTTATTGTCTTGTGTGCCTGTCCATTGAAGCGGAGCGGAGCGGAGTCAACAAATTCACTGGTCAACCAAACACTCCGCATTTCCGCCCCGCTCCGCTTCAGTTGGCAGGTGTTCGACATTCTAATACCACGGTATATGAATTTATGATATTCTTGCTGAAACAATGCGCTTTAGTAAATAGCGGAAGAGTCGGCCGATCCGAGGAGAATGCGATGCGAGCCATTAAATACCTAACCTTTTAAAAAACGAGAGCTGCCTACCAGTTCCAATTGTCACGCATTTTGGATTATCTCTCACAATAAAATAATAGCTCTGCAGAAATTCTTAGTATGTCCTGCATCAAAATAACGAAATTCTTAGTATGTCCCTGGATCGAAATAACATTCTCTCTTGGATAGAGCTCCACAGAGAGTAGGTACTCTTAAGCGTTGCGCGTGGCTTCGTGTATGGCTGAGGCGACTGGTCCCTTTGTCCGACACTAGTGTGCCTACATACCTGGTTATTTGGGTTATAATAAAAACTGCCATATCTCTTCCAAATTAGCCCGCCTCCACCTCAGCTGAATGAACTCTTACTACCAGATGAAATCGCAGTCAAGGGCTAACTTGTAGATGAATAACAAGTATAAATTAAAAATTTAAAAAACCCCCGACATTCGCCATTTTGTGGCGGCGGCCATCTTGGATTTGCATAGTACTATTGTACTAGTCAAGCCCTTTCATTTGATACCCATATTAAGGGAGTTGTGAAAAAATATGTAATCCACCATTTTTTAGCGGCGGCCATCTTGGATCGATTTTCATCAAACATAGCTAACAACACTCTCGACTAATTCACCTTTCAAACAAAAAAAAACTGCATTCAAATCGGTTCACCCGTTTGAGCGCTACAGGGGAACAGCCAGACACACACACAGAGACATGTCAAACTTATAACACCCCGTCGTTTTTGCGTCGGGGGTTAAAAATAAAAATAAACAAATAAAAGTACCTTTAATACCTTTGGGAGGCGCGGGTTGGTCCGGGTACCGGTTGGCCGCGTTCCAGCTGCGCGGCTCCGGCTTGCCGGGCGGCGACGGCCGGTACGAGCGGCCCTCGCGCGCGTCGTACGACCGGCTGTGCACCGACAAACGTTTTAAGGGCCGTTTGCACGTCAATAGATAGATAAAAAAATATTATTTGTTGACGAATTTTACAAAGTTTGATTTTGAATTTGGTGGAATTCTGTATTAGAAATTAGAATCAGTTATTTGTATGAAAAACAGGGAGCAGAGTACGCTCTATGGATCAGTTAGTTTCTGAACTCTCAATTAAACATTGTAAGCAAATGAGTTAAACTCACCTTGGTTCTTTAAGTCTGGTGCCGGGAGGAGGCAGTTGCCTTGTGTCTTCGTTTGTGCTGCCATTGCTTGGATACTTCATGTTACCAGCTGAAATTAAAATATAAATTACCAATTGAACTCTGGTAAGTAATGGTGTTGGCAGCCAGCACTCAGCGAGTTGAAATTATTAATTAATGATATTATAATGTATTCATAAGTATATCTATAAACAAAAATGTATTATTATTACAAGCTAGATAAAATATAATAACATGGTTATTATATTTTTAGATTAGCAGAAACCAAAAAATATTATTTTATTCTGAAGTACTGTATGTATGTATGTACATAATAAAGCTGTGATAGCCTAGTGGTTAGGACGACAAACTTCTAATCGGAGGTCGTGGGTTCGATCCCGGGCACGCACCTCTAACTTTTCAGAGTTATGTGCGTTTTAAGTATTTAAATATCACTTGCTTTAACGGTGAAGGAAAACATCGTGAGGAAACCTGCATGCCTGAGAGTTCTCCATAACATTCTCAAAGGTGTGTGAAGTCTGCCAATCCGCTTGGCCAGCGTGGTAGACTATGGACCCGTGCTCTGTAGTGAGCCGGTAATGGGTTGATCATGATGATGATGATATACGTATGTGTGTATGGAGAAAGAAGCTATATTTTAGGGAAAAATTAAACTGACTTCAATATACCATATAATTTGAATTTTTTTTTTAATTTCTCCAGGATTCCATCATCAGATTCAGATCCAGACCTGATGACCACGGGACCACCAGGGAAGTATAGTAGCAGTGGGACCCTTTCAAACGAAAGAAGAATTTTCCAAATCGATCCAGGCGTCTTTGAGTAATCAGCGGGAAAAATGGGGCACATACATAAATAAAGATTCTGACGAATTGAGACACTTTGTTTTTTTTAAGTTGGTTAATGACCGGCTTATTGTGCCATAAAGAAGAAGACTCACAGGAGACATGTCGCGGGTAGTCGCGTTTGTAGTCGCGGTCGCGGTCACGCTTGTCGCCGCCGCGGTCGTAGCCGGCGGCCATCTCGAAGCGCGGCGGCGGCGGCGCCTCGAACTGTCCGCGACTCGACGCCTGCTAACCCAACACCACTCATTACCAAACACATTCTAGGCAAGTTATCGAAATTAGGTCTTATCGATAAGCCTCTTGTTCACACACGTTTTTTTGCCGTGAAAAATTACGGTTTATCCGCGGAAAGTACACGGTCGTCAGTGTTGTATGGAGCACAATAGAAGCTTGTTAACACGCACGGCGGCACTACGGCGCGGCAAGCACGCCGTACGGTTAAGAAACCGTGCTGTCGTGCTGTGGTACCGGTGGTAGATTCTTGACATGTCATAAGAGCCTCACGTTGGCCTACATGAAATAAATTACTTTGAATTTCGAATTTTGTGAACGAGAGGCCTCAATTTTTTTTTGTAAACTGAATTGTTTTATATAAGGTCTCATATAAGGTGAACAATAAGCATCAAAGTTTCTAGAGGTTGGCTCATAATGCAAACAAAAAAAAGTCTAAAATAATTTAGAGTGTAACATGGAGCAATGATATCCCACACAACTACCTTAAGAGGCCGTATTCCGAGCTGAGCTAACGAGTTTCGGCCCGAGTTTTAAATGTGTGCGTGTACCTCACAATGGCACCGTAAGCTGCACTCACACAAAGACATGGTATACTTAAAAGCGGTCGGACTAACCTATATTGAAACTTTGCGTTCCAAATTCAACGCGCTAATAAAATAAAATTTTAGATCTTAGTATATTTTATATTTGCTTTTTTTTAATGTTCGATTTAGGTAAGTATATAATTATTATCAAGATGTTGTGTAATCGTTTATACTTACACATAACATCTGTAAGAATTAAATACAGCTATATCACTACCCATATTATAATGCGAAAGTGTGTTTGTTTATTAGTTTATTGGTTTGCTGGTTTCTCCTTCAATCACGCTGCAACGAAACAAAAGACTATACGATCAATGCTTATTATATTGGTCAATAGATTAATCTGGTTATTTCAGGTATACAGGTTGTTTTGATAAAGAAGTTCTCTCAGGTGTGCAATTATCTACTATGCAGTTACTAATCTTAGGTCATAAATAAAATTTGCACGTGCTCAATTCTTGCAGGAACACTTGTTGTATTCGTATTTGCTTCTTGTAACCGAATTTTTATTTATTGTCAAGAATGGCCCGAGTACCCATAATATTTTATTACCAAAGACTTGATGAGTAGGTGCTAAACTAATATTTGTTCGTGTTCAAATCGTGATGTTTTTTAACCGACTTCAAAAAAAGGAGGTTCTGTATTCGACCCGTATGTACATATGTATGTAAGTATGTATGTATGTATGTAAGTATGTTCGCGATTATCTCCGCAACTAATTTACCGATTTTGATGATTGTTTCACTATCGTAATCTACATACTTTCAGAAGGTTTTAGTATATAATACATCGAGTTATCTTTCTTACGTACGATGTTATAACCATAAATGTATACATATGTCACTAATATGTTCTCTGATATTGCCAGACCTATTGCTGAAGTCTAATATACCTATTCTGGCCAAAGACTTCACTCTGCTACGCCTACGTAACATTGACCTTTTGCAAAAAGTTTTGGGCCGAAGTCAGTACAGCTATACTATAGAGTGATTCCTTGGAGTTTGTGCACGGTTACGTGTATTTCCATTCTATACAAAGTCAAACCGCAAGGGTGTGAAACTGGTCGCGTATAAATTGTACATTACTTTTTAATCAAGGTCTTCCAAATTATACAAGAGTAGTACGCATACAAACTAATCTTGTATAGATCGGAAGTTAGGTTAGGTTGTGTTAGAACATTATAAAACCATTCACCTATACTTAGTATGACACATAAAATGTATGTATTATGTCACAGGATATTTAATAATAATTAATAATATATAGGTCATAATCTATTTTACATACTTAGTTCTCATTTATATTATTATTAATATAAAGAAAACAAATCACTTAAAAATCATAAAATAATTTTTTTCAAAGAAAAATGAACCGACTTCAAACCATTCGAACTAAAAAGTTTAAAATAATTTTTTATTCATTTAGATTTACGATTAAACTACCTAACTCAAATGATATATAATTTTTTGAAGTCGGCGCCAAACCACATTCAATTCGTCTTAGTAAAGTCAGAGTATCTATCCACTTTTGAATGCGAGCGCGGTGTACCACAATAGTCACGGAGGGTGAGGCTGTCCGGGATGCGGGGAGCATATTTTCGACTTGAAAAGTATGAGTCATTTGGCGCCGACTTCAAAAAATTATATATCATTTGAGTTAGGTAGTTTAATCGTAAATCTAAATGAATAAAAAATTATTTTAAACTTTTTAGTTCGAATGGTTTGAAGTCGGTTCATTTTTCTTTGAAAAAAATTATATTATATTATTTTTTCTTGTACTAGTTGACTCGCCCAGGATTCACACATTTTCGTTTAGCCAATTTTGATGCAATTTAGTACACATATGGCTTACATCCCGAAGGTGGACAAAGGCTATTTTTTATCCTGGAAAATAATTTATTTTTCATAGAACACTATTTTATGTGTTTATTATTAAAGACATTACTATCTAAAATTTAGGTATGTAAGGGCCTGTTTCATCACCTTCTGATAAGTGTCGAATAGACTAAACGTAAGTTTTGTCACTTTCTTACTTTATGTCAAGTGACTAAGACAAAACTTGTGAATAAGCTATCTGACACTTATCCGAAGGTGGTGAAACAGGCCCTAACTGTTTTCACTTAATTAAATTTAGTTGTGAGATAACTTATCTCCATAAATATTTACAGTTGATAATAAGTCTAAATAAAGTGCAGATCATTTATAAAAAACTCAAGTAAGTAATAAAAAACCAGCGCCATTTTGAAATTCTTTTGTTAATTGACTGATTAACAGTTTGTTCTAAAAAAACTGTTCCTATTCACCCATAAGTCGTTCCTATTCACCTCATTCTCATCCCTATTAACCCCTCTTTCGTCCCAAAAGAACTTCGAATATGAGATTTTAACATTATGTCATACAAAAAATATTTCATTTCAATATATACATATATCAACACATACTTATACCAAAACATAGCATTAGCTATGTATTAGCTCAGCATTGATCAGATCGGACCACTAATGAAATAAAACCTATGCACAAATCATCAAACTGAGTCGGTCGCGCTATAACTTTTACGTAACTTTTACGACAAGTCATTACACAGCTTTGCATGTGTGCGTGAGCTGCGTCGGGCAACAACACGTCCTCCCTCGAAGAGCGCTAAGCTCGGTATGGCATTCGTACTGTCTGCTGTGCCATTTTATTTGTAAATTTTAGGATACTTTGACAATTTTTTGTGGACATATAAATAGTTTCTGGGTTATTATTTTTTTACAATTATAGCTAAATGAATCCTAAACTTTCGTGCTATATATTTTTTTTATTAGTGAAATTGCGATAAATTAAAGATATTTGGGGTTAATCTAATGCTTAAATTTTCATAAATCGTACGTGCGGTTTTTATTTTTTATTTACTAATTTTGTATAAAACATAGAAAAATTAATTCCAACATTCCAATTTTGAGGGTGTGTTCATAATATTAGTATTTTTTTTCAGTCGCTTTCTACAATTTTTAGTACTTATATGTGTGACGAAAGTTTCACTCAAAAGCGTAAAATCAGTAAACGTTTTCCGCAAGAATTAAGATTTGAATAATATTTTTTAATAAAATTAATATTTTATTCCCAACATTCTATTAAAAAAGGATTGATCTTTAATATTTGATATTTTTTTTAAAGTAATCATTATATCTAAAGCACTATGGTGTTCAAAAGTTCATAAAAAATTACGAATCCGGGTACCGGCCTCTTAAAAAAAGTGTGCGTACTTATATACACGCGTAAAAGTTATATTTCTTTGCATGCAAATAATAATTAATTACAATCAGACACTAGATGGCGCGACAAACGGCCATGCGATAGGTTTACACTCTGACCAGTCGCGAGGTTAGCGAGCAACGTTTTCATAACGCGCCCAAAGGTGCGTCCAAACTTGAACATTTCACCGAACCGAACTGCGGAACATTACCGCAAACTTGTTACGCTCAATGTTGACGGCGCGCTTGGAGCGCTTATTTATTTATTATTTTATTTATTTATTTATACATTATACACATAAAATAGGAATTGAGTTACATACAGTGCAACAAAAACCAGCCAGTTTTACTGTGCACTGAGATACTTTTACTTGAGATGGGTTACTGCGTAACAGTTCGGCGTAACAATTGTTCGCGTAACAAATGCCGTCCACACTACCGCTGTTACGCGGTGTTGACACGGTTATGCAGTCCGGTTCGGGGAATAGAATAGAATAGAATAGAATAGAAATAGAATAGAAAAGTTTTTTATTCAAATAAACTTTTACAAGTGCTTTTGAATCGTCGATTGAGTCTACCACAGGTTCGGAATGCAGTTCCAGCCGAGAAGAACCTGTAAGAAACTCGGCGGTTGCTCTTTTTTAAAAATAACATTATAACAATTATTATTATTAATGTACATGATTGAAATGCCGTCTCGCGCATTGCTGGAACGAGTTAAATCCAAGAACGAGGAAATGTTCAAGTTCACCTCAAAGAAGTACAAGTGGAAGTGTTACCATGGGCGGCGGCACGGGCCGCTTGTGGCGCGCGTCGCGCTCGTACGCGGGCGCGGGCGGCGGGCTGGCGGCCGGCTTGCGGTACGCGCCCTCGTAGCCGCGCTTGCGCCGCTCCTCCTCCAGCCTGCGCACGGACCACCACCAAACAACTTCAGTTACACCACCCACCACTACTACTACCACGACATTGTGGCCAATTCTATTGTACACAATCTCTAAACCTAAACTAAAATGACAGGTCTAAAATTGCTATCTCTTTCACAGTGCTCGTTGCGGAAAAGGATAGCAATAGATTTAGACCTGTCATTTTAGTTTAGGTTTAGAAATTGTGTACAACAGAATTAGCCACATTATATTATTGGCTTTTTCTCCCAGGATCGATTAGGCGTTTCTTTAGTCGGAGAAGTTATTTTGGAGTTTTCTTTTTTACCTTTCATCTCTAGGTTAGTCAATATTGGAACAGTAAGGCCTCTCGTTCACACGCCGTGAAAAATCACGTTTTGTATGGAGAACGCCGTAGTGCCGCCGTGCTCCATACAAAACGTGATTTTCAACGGCGTGTGAACAAGAGATGTTCTCAAGGGAGAGCACAATCACTTGTGCAATGTCATCTGCTTCCCTGTCTGTCTTGAGAAAAAAAAAAACCTTTTATACTACACCTGCTCTGAAAGTACCTTCTGGTTTTTCTCATATCGAAAGTCAAAGTACGTCATTACTGTCAAACAAATAGGCGGGACGAAAAAATATATGGAATTTCATTGTTAACGCGCTAGAGCGGAAGTTCCATTTATGAAATTCCATTACTAACGTGCTTTTTTCTTTTTAATTTTTGATCAAATCCGATCAGTACATGAAAAAAACCCTATGTCGACAAACACGACGTGAAAAGCACCCAATAAATAACAACCGTCACGGTAGGCGGCGCTGATGTCGCTATGTCACCAGACAGGACCGGGGTCTGCTAGTTTAAATATATTTAATTTTAATTATTATAATTACATATGAACATAAAATAAAAGTAAAAAATACAAAATAGATTTTTTTTCGCGCTATTTTCTTTTCATTTTGCGAGTGGCTTTCTTTTGTTTTACCTATCCAAATTTTCAATTTATAAAATTACAAGTAGCTATTATGGAAGTCAAAGTGTTTAGTAGTGATAGTGAAGATTTGATGACGCCGCCCAACGCCGCCAGAATTAAAAATATGTGGCTAAGTAGTTATTTTTATATTGAAAATCTTTTACCCAAGATATCTAAAGATAGATAAAAATAGTTACAACAAAGCATATGAAGAAGAAGACAATGGAAACCCAACCTCTTCTTCTGATTGATTACGGTAATAATTTTAATATTTTTGATTATTTTATTATTTTCCTCGCAGGTGTAGTATAAAGCACTATGTATCCCTTCGGGAGAAAGTGCGATTCCTCTCGGGCGTATTGCGGCCCTACGGCCTACGGCCTCGGGCCTCAAACTACACCCTCGTAGTAATCGGTCACTTTCTCCCGTCGAGGAACAATGTACTATTATCTCAGCCAAGGAAATGTAGCCGACAATATTGAGCAATATCTTAGACAAACAGCAGTGCAGCAACTATATCTATACTAATATTATAAAGCTGAAGAGTTTGTTTGTTTGAACGCGCTAATCTCAGGAACTACTGGACCGATTTCAAACATTCTTTCACTGTTGGATATGTACGTGATCCTTGAGTGCTATATATGTACCACGGACGAAGCCGGGGCGGACCACTAGTATATATATTATATATGCCTGGTAAGATCGCGTACTAAGCTCGTTTAATAACTTGAATACTCTACTGTATTTTTGTATGGTGCAAAAAATAAAGCAAACCTTAATTGTGCTCTCTTCAACTCCAATCTCTCCAACTCAAGTTTCTCTCTCTCTAGTCGATGTCTTTCGCGCTCTAGACGCAGCAGCTCGTTCTTCTCCCGTTCAATTTTTTCCCTGAAAGAAAAATAACAGATGTCAAAGTCAAACAAACTTTATTCAAAATTGGTACACTTTTTGAGCGGCAGTTTTACAAGTACATAGAAGTGAAGTAATGGTGATAATTACTTAGGAAAATTTAAAACTACTACGAGGTTTCCAAACGCGCCCGAGAAAAGCCCACAGCAAATTCAGCAGTTTTTTTTATCTCACAATTTACGATATAATACTTAAGATTTTTGCGTTTTATAAAAACCTTGAACTTATCGAGACTGGAGACATATCAAAAATGTCTTCCGGTAGTTTATTATAAAAACGCACACAACATCGTGTACAGGAAGGTGTTTCGATACTTAAAATTTATAATCATTATCTATACTCGGAATTTTAATTCGTTGCAGTAAACTGACGTTTCAAAAAGTCATTCTGTAAAAATATAATGTTGTCAACCTCACTAGTGATGTGATAAGTTCATTTCATTTCATTTATAATTATAATCATAAAATCTTTTGATTGTTACATACATAATTAGAAAGTTATTATAGGTATTAGATACATCTAACATTAACTAATATATCCTTTTAAAAATAAATTTTGTACTGTAGTGAATAAAGATAAAATAAAATAATTAATGTTGTGATGTGAAATATTCGCATCATTCACTTTTACCTTATCCCTATGTTTTTTTTTGTCAAAAAGTAGCAACCCATGAAACGTCAGTTTACTGCATTGAATTAAAAGTCCGACTATAGATGTGGGAAGTCGAGCTAAGGCCGCTGAGTGGTACCTCTCAGCGCGCAGCTTCTCGCGCTCGACGGCGAGGCGGTTCTTCTCGATGCGCTGCCGGCGCTCGCGCTCGCGCAGCGCCTCCTCGGCCGCGCGCCGCCTGCGCTCCTCCTCGCGCGCCGCTCGCGAGCGCTCGCGCGCGCGCGCCACGTCGCGCTCCTTCTACGAACAACCAAACCAATGAGCGTTACGCTGCTGAACTTACATGTATTTTATAATGAGAAAAGTTATAGTTGACGCCAAACAAATATTCGCCTCTGAATATAACCGAAAGACGCGTCGCAATAGCATATTTTAGATATCAGTGGGCGGACGGAAAGGGAGGGAGCTAGCACGAACCTGTGCGAGTTATATTTGTTTGGCGTCAATTATAGCAAAATCAGAATGTTTGTTTGGCGTCAATTATAACAAACTGAAACATAATAAAAGGTTGAAAGTTAAACCGATTTCGCCGCACACTTTAGAGTGCATAATTATCTTGAAAACGGCTGAACCAATTTTGATGAAACGTGCACTGTTGTGTGTAGCTAATAAAAAAGAATAGTTACAATGTGATTATTAGTTCCAGAGAAATCCGCAGACAAATATATATACACTTATATATATTTAGTATATTTGTTTGGAAGCCCATATAGATTATGTTATGTGATTATTTTGCAGTTCCAATTATATTAGATACATACTGTTGAATTGATAAATAATCTATTTTATTGAAGTCGATTAAAAAGCTGTATTTACTTCTTTTCTCTTGTTTTTTATTTGGGTTGTACTTTTTGCTATTTGTAGAATACAAAATAAAATGTAATTAATAATAATGACAAGCTCAAAATTAAAGTTTGTGTTACCAAAGATCTCTAAGGTGTCTGTAAGTTTTGACTTTTAGGTATGATTCACAATAGACGCAGCACAGAGACAGCAATGTCAAAGAAAAATGTGTACATGTAATCATTTCTTTAAACAATGAAATCATATGAATATTGCAGCTAAATTGGTGCATTACTCACCCATATACGAGAGAATGACAGAACTTCCCGCAACGGTGATCGCCTCTTCTCGTGGCTTCTTGAGCTACGCCTCACTTTATCCTGTATAAATAAAGAACATTATGTGTAAACGTTAATTTTAAACGAAGTATTATGTAACTAGCAATTATTATTATTAATAGAATTCAACTTTGGAAATTCACTTGTACTGTATAAGCACTTGAGCAAGTCTTCTTTTGAAAGTTTTAATTGCCAGCTGACCTTTAAACCCTGAATTGTAACAAATTACTTCAACACAATGTTTAAAACTGACCTTATCGGAGCGGTGCGACTTCTCGCGCGACTGCGAGCGGGTGCTCTCGGCGCCGGACACATCGCCTTCTTTCTTCACTTTTATTTCTCCACTTTTTTCAGCACCTTCCTTATCGTCCTAGTGTGGGTAATATTCAATTTTAAATAGTGGTTATTTGACATTATTTTTAACTCTCGCCAAAAATAGCGACATTTTCTTTTTACTATTACCTATAAGTATGTAATCATTTTTAACTATGACTTTCTTGTAGAATATCTCCAGCATCGTACGCTACAGTTGTTTTAACTCGCACGTACGTTAATCTGTTTAGTCGCATAGTAGGAGTGCAAGGGCACTATTTCACTGGAACACCAGTGGTGGCGCAACCAGTCGCACTACCAACATGTCGCGTAACCAATTTGGTGGTGGCGGCGGTCGGGATCACACGCTGGTTACGCAACCATGGTGGCCTAGTGAGATATTGGCCTAAAATTCGGCAGTCCCGGGATCCTGACGGCGCAGCTTTCCACAACGACACTTACTTGGCTTTCCTTAGAGTCGTCTTTCCTGTCCTTACTGGAACGGCGCTCCGGCCGCCCGGACGACGGTTGCCGGCGCGTGGACGACTCCGATTCTGATTTCGCCTTCTCCACAGATATCATACGCCCGTGAAGTTCTGGCAAATTTAAACAAGTTTTACATGGATGACTCAGCTAACTTTTTTAATGTTTTTTTTTTTCTCAGAAAGTTATATTTATTTCAAATCTAAATGTAAAGCAACAAAAGCTATATAAAAATAGGTATTGAGAATAGTTTTCAAATGGTGATATCACTTCTGCGCTGACGAACATTTTCTTATAATAGAATTCGACGTAACTTATAAAAGGTGATTTTTTTTTTTAAGTTTACCTGTTCTGTGTAAATTTTTAATGCAATTCTCCGCGTCCTGAGCGCTGGCCATCGTCACGTACCCGTAGCATCGCGAGCCCGGCGTGCGCGCATTCGTCACCACTTTAGCTCCAATTACCTAAACATTTTATTATACCTTATTTAAACTTTTCCGACCGATGCTCATGGGCCACTCTTCACTTACAATCAATCAATCTTATTTTGCTATAATGTAATTATTAAATTAAATAATTACGTGTACAATTTACTGTCAGTGTGTAATAAAAATTAAGGATGATTCAAGTTGCAGCGCAGCACACCGTAAACAGTATATTATTATGCAATTGGGGGAAAAGATTGAGTTAGTTTTGAAGAAGATCGATTTTAAAGCTTATATATTACGTCCATCTAAAGGCACAATTGGACTTTGTACCTTTGCTGTCTTTTTATGGCTTGAGGCAAATTGAAGTTGCAGTATAAAAAGTGACATCTTACCTTGCCATGCTTGCTGCACAGCTGTTTCAGATCCTTAGCCCTAGTGTCTCCCGACAGCCCGCTAACCCACAGATTCCGAGCCCCTCCTTCCTTACTGTCATCTTTCTTTTCTCTTTTATCATCTCCTTCTTTGTCTTTATCATCTTAAAGAAATATAACTTGATTATAGCAACACAAAAGTGTATTTACATTATCTGCAATACTATGAGAAGGTGACAAAGAAAAGCACACTACAAAAAAAAGAAGTAAAACAATTCATAGTTTAGACAAGTGACATTGCACCACAGCATTGCACTTTGATCTTGTATTTATTTACTTAATTTTTTTCCTACTCCATCCTAACAAAGGTTAAAACCTAGAGGTATTTTTGTCTAGTTAGAAATACTTTAATTTGATGCAGTAAACTGACATTTAATGGGTTGCTACTTTTTGACGAAAAAAAATAGGGATGGGGTAAAAGTGAATGATGCGAATGATTCACATCATCACAAAATTTTAATTTATTATTAAAATTTAATTTATTTTACCTTTATTCACTACAGTACAGGATTTATTTTTAAGAGGATATAGTAGATAATGTTAGATAGATACTTCCTAACTATGTACTTTTAAAATTTTATGAAACTAACTTTATGAAAGTGTAATCTGTAAAATGTTGAATATTGCATGCCTGAGGATTGTTTCTACTAAATACCATTATTTTAACATATTATTACGTAACAATCAAACGATTTTATGATTATAATTATACATGAAATAAAATGAACCTATCACATCACTATTGAGATTAGGTTGACAACATTATTTTACAAAATGACATTTTGAAACATCAGTTTACTGCATCAAATTAAAAGTTGGAGTATAGGTTTTAAGTTTGTATGTTGTATTAAGTTTTTGTACTTAAATATGTATTGTGCCCATAAAGAATCAAAAAAAAAAAAACAAACAAGCAAGTCTGCATTTGGAAGCTCTTCATATAATTAAAATACTAAAATACCAACCTTTTTCATCCTTATCAGTTTTCTCTGTATCATTGCTGGAATAAAGAAATACTGTTTTAATATTGAATGTATATGAAGAGAACTTTTAAGTTAAATTATTTGTTCAAATGTTTGATAATTATGCTATAAATGCAACACACACATCATCTACAAAGTTTTGCACCGTTACTCCACCATGTAGGATGTCATCATGTCTTCATTGAAGTGAAGTCCTAGTGAAGCAGTGGCTCGATGCTCTGGATATGATGCTCTGGATACGATGCCCTCAGGAGGTGCTGGCTTTGTCAAAGCCAAAGCATAGGTCCATAGTTGCTTCAGGCTGAGAAAGGCTGTTGCAGATCTTGAGTCTTGATGGAAGCAGATGTCCAGCTCAGCACATCCGGTGACTTCGATGAGTCTGCTGTCCCACACCAAGTGTGTTTCCGATCGGCTCGTACATTAGGTGCAAAACTTTGTAGTGATAACCATAGTAAATATGTGAACGTAAATATCGTAGTATATAGCAGCAAGACGACGTCGCGACGATCGTTCGATGTGCACCAACCTAGTGGCTGCGGCTTCGGAGGTTACTTGTTGGTTTTCGTTGGACGCGTCGTCGGGTGCGGCGGAGTCCGTCTGCGCAGGCTCGTCGGCCGCTGGCGCAGGCTCCTCGCTCGCGTCGTCATCTACGTCAGTGTTAACAATCAGCCGAGTCAGCACAGGACGCTCGCGGTGAGCAGCCTGTCCTGGATTCCTGTCTTCTTCGCAAACTTAGTAGTACATAACAGATGTATCGTTCTTGTAATTTTCCATTGATGAATAAATTTTTCTTCACCTGAAAACTTGATTTGACATTAACACCAATGTCTCTATGACACGTGCGGCGATATTACCTTCTGCAGCATTCGGTCCACACCCGTATATTGATACGACACTATTAACTGGTGATAACTGGGTAGATGCAGCAGGTCTGTTAAATATAAGAATAGAAGACCCGCTGTGACGATGCTTTGGGGTATAGATGAATTCAGATAGTATGAATAGGATGGTAATCTCCCATTTTGCTAATATTTTCCTTTTCTGGTACTTATATCCTTCTCTGGTACTCCACTTGCTGGCAGCAGGCAGGTTCTTATTTGTTTGATCCCTATTACTATTAGTATTCTTCCTGGTTATCCCCTCCAGTGTCAGTGTCACTTCACAATACATATGTAATTAATGAACTTTAAATAATGAGAACATGTATTATCATTTCTTAATTAAAAACAATGATTGCTACTAAGCATAAGAAATTGCCATGATAATATTTTCTGTATAATATGGTATTAGTTATAATATTCAAGTAAACCATGTTATGTGGATAAAATAGCATAGACTAATCCTAGCATTTACCTTAGGACTTACCTTTTTTAATTTTAGCAGTGTTGTCCGTCTGAAATGGAAAATAAAAGTTCAGAGTTTAGTAATGCCAACGTGAGCCAGGCTTATGAAATGTGAGTCAAACACACAATAATTGTTAGAAGTATTGACCATTAAAAAAATAGATCACTATAAATCATTAATTACACATTTATTACTAAAACTGTATTGTGTTCTCAGTTTTTTTTTTTAATAAGGTATTTAATCAATTTCCATCATAAATCCATTCGAAAGGTTCGCTTTAACCGATGGCAAAGTAACATTCACCTTGAAGACATAGAAACATACCTCTTCATTTAAGAGTTCATCATCCCCAATGTCTAAGTTGATGCTGTCTTCAGCGTCCGTGCTCTCCAGCAGTTTGTCCTCATTCTTCAGATCTTTGTCGGTGCACGGTTTCTTAGCTTGTGTACCTTCAGGTTCGTCTTTGCTCTCGCGTTTCCTGTTGACTTTTTCAGCTTCGGCTACGTCCATTTTTTCGTCAGGTTGCGTTGGGCTTTCTTCCTTATTATCTTCAATATTGTCAGTTTGTTCCTCTTCACCGGCCGTATCTTGAACTATCATGTCCTCCAACGCGGGGGTGTCTTCCGCGTCCGCCTGTTCAACGGAACTTTCTGTACGTCTCGTCCTTTTCGATGGAGTCTTCGTCTCTGTGTTACTCAATTCGAACGTGAATGTTTCCGGGTCATGGCCCTGCTCCTCCAAATGCTACAAATATAAAAACATTTTGACTATTTATTTTCGATTAATGTGTTATTTATATCTTTTTCAAATATACTACACAATAATTACCTTGCTTAAACGTTTTATGAGCACACCGCGAACTCCGCTCTTGTCTAGGTTGCGTTTCTCGAGTTCAGCGCGTAGGTCTATTACACGGAGATCATCTAGTAAGCGTTTTCGATCCGACATCGCCCGAAGTTATTTTAAGAAAGTTTCTATTAATATCTTAGAAATTGCAGTTTTTAGTTTTACTGGACTAACAAAATCTGTACAATAATTATTTCACGAAATATGTGAGAATCAAAATGGCGGCAGTCGGCACGTATATCAGTGTGACCATCTCAAAAGTGGCGAATCTGCCCGAGACTGGGCAAAAAATCTGCCAAAATCTGCCAACTTGATTCTAAAAAATGCCAAAAATATGCCATCGTATTATTACTTCAGATGGGGACTTTTAGTCTAGTAAACGAGTGCTATTCGGGCCAACTTTTTTCAGGAATCTCGGAAAAATAATATGAACGAGGTGTCGTTCGATTCGGAATAGCATGTAAATGATTTTCAAAAAAAGTCAAGTTCTGCTTACAAAAATTGTAAAAGTTATAAACAATTAACTTAAAAAAGGAGGGCTTAGTTTTTTGCAAATATCTCAAAAAGTAATAATTGTGATAATTCCAATCTAGAAATAAGAAACTAATAAAACGAAGAGGTTTCTTAAAAACAAGTCTTAACTCCCGGAATTGTAGGACCAATACTTATGTTCCCAGAGGGATGAAAATACGTTCGAAAACCATTGAATTATATTATGTCGAAAACGCGTGCTTTGGTTTGCGCGAGCCACGCCTACTTTGGACACTTTATCATAATCAATTATTATTAATTATACATATTATTTAAAAATTTAAGAAATAAAAAAATTCAAGAGCTTTGAACACATGAGTAGATAAGTACAGAGGGAAAGCTTCTACAAGCGGCTCGCTGTAGGTACACTCACACATATGCGCACGTTTGTCACCGAACTGAACCGCGGGGTGATTACGTATCTCGCGACAGGTTTGCGACAGGCGTAAATTGCGCGATCATTGCTGTCAGACGTCACTTTTGCACACGTCAAATTGGTATTATCTAAAATTCCTTGACAGCAATACGACAGCGACAGCGGAGCAAAATGAAACGTCAAACTGCAACAACCTCTGCATTTGTCGCAAAGTGATTGTTAATTTGTTGTAAGTAATTATCGAGTACGTTTATTGTTTTTTTAAATACATACATTTAACAAGCAATTTTATTAATTTTTGAAGTATCGATGGCATAAATACATTCTGCGACAGGCGAGCAATAGACGTGCGATCGGCTTGCGTAATACGAAATCTAGTGACATTTTGCGACCGGTCGCGTAGTGGTCGCTGTCGCATTGCTATTGCTGTCGCGTTGCTGTTGCTACTGCAAAGTTTTACGTAATCACCCCGCTGGTTGGGGGACCGGTTGGGAGACCGAGCGGGCGTCCGTGAACCGTTGGTGAGTGTGTTTGTGTGAGTGTACCTACAGCGGGCCGTTTGTATGAAGCTTTCCCTCTGTACTTATCTACTCGTGTGGCTTTAAATGAACAACAATCCGTGAGAATTTTTTAATCATAATTTTTTCAATTATTTATGCAATAGTTAATTAATGAGTTTTTTCTGCTTGAACATGAACATTGCAAATGTGATAATTGCTAAACTATTTTGAGATTTTTTCCGTAATAATCATTTTCTACCACTTATAATTAATGTTAAGGAATAATTATTTGAAATCATTTGATTTTTTTTTTCGTATAAAAAAATTAGTTTTATTTAATTTCCATTGTTTATGTAATAAACAAATAAATTTTTACCTGAAAAAAATTTTCTCATTCTATTTACTGTAACAAAAAAGCCATGATAATATTTTTTTCGATGATTTTCAACTTTAATTAAATTAAAGCTTTTAATTTTGCAACTACGAAAATTTTTAATAAAAAATTGAAAAATTAGAATTTTACCAAATTTTACCAATAGGGATCTATTCTGAAGCCTTTCAAGAATAGCTCCAAGAAAGGAAAAAAAAGTAAAAATCTCAAACATACTCATTAAATCATACTAAAATTTAGTAAATAGACGAAAAAAACACGAGTTTTCTCTTTTTTATTTAAAAAATAACAAAGATTCCCTTGAAATCTGCCACATTCTGCCACTTTCTTAAATCGTCAGCATATTCTGCCAGAGTTAAAATTTAGGAGCCAAATCTGCCCAAATGGCAGAAATCTGCCACAAATGGTCACACTGACGTATATGTGCCTGCACAGTAGGGATGTGAAAAAATAATCGATTTTTGTCTTGTATTTTAGTTTTGAGACCAAAAGATTATTGTTAAAGATATTGTTTGATTATTTATTTATACTTATATTTTTATTCTATTTTTCTTTTAGTTCAATGTACATTAGTGGCAATAATAATTTTTTTTTTGCTAATTTTAGGAACAATTAAACCATCACTACGTAGGTATTGTTTCCGCGGGCCAGTACAATGTGAGTGCAAGCAAGCATCAGACCAGAATCTCATGAAAAATAGGAAAATTAAATTTTGTAGTAAGCAACACTAGGTAAACTCGGCTGCCCTAGTGATAAACAAAGTAATTACATTCAGAACACCTTACCTGGGATCGTTTCACGAAACGAAAAATCAAGCAACTGCATTTTAAATACAAAAACAAAGTAATCAACATCCAATTACTTTATTTTTGTGTTCTGCTTGTTGTTTACTTGGTTTTGCATTTATATTCCGGGTTAGTGTGTGCAGTTACTTTGTTTGGACAATTCAAATTTCAGTAAACGGTTCAAGTTATTTGAAATATTAAACTGTGGTAAAAAAACTACTCGATATAAAACTTTTGTTAATGCAAAAAACTGTCAAGTAACTGTCAATTTCACTAAAAATGACAGTTACTTTGTTTATCGCTAGGGCAGCCGTAGTGTTGCTAACCTTGGAATTTCATTTCCCTATTTTTCATGAGATTCTGGTCGATCTATACGATACGCATTCTTCGTATTCAAATTCGTATGGAACTCCCCCGTTCACGCCTGATTTCTGTTCATAAACGCGGGGCAGGGGAGCGCTTCGCCCGACTTGTTTATTGGCTGTCGCGACACGTCCGCGAATGTAAATATTATACATAGCAACACTGGCACTATAGAGTGAGTATGTTTATGGTTTCTATCTATACTGGTTGACGCTAAGTACATTATGGTCAAGTTCATACTTGTTCGAACTATGGCCGCCAAATGCGCGGTAAAGTTTGTTCTTGTTATTTAAATGTTTATACGTACCAATCTCAAGTAGTATCGTAGGTAATATTAGAGTCAGTGATATGTACGGGACGGTTGCCGACAAAGCAGTACCATCCGCGCCGATGATGAAAGCTAAGTGCCTCAGGTTTACTTGTTAACGTCATTAACAGCATCTCAGAAGTGTAACAATGAGATATACGACTTGCCCTGACGCATAGCCATTAGCCACGTGAGCGAACGGATCGTGACCTCGCCCAGCCGCAACAGGCTGGGCCTGTCCAAAGCGTTTTGGACACCTGCCGGCAGGATAGGGCTTCTCAGGCGGGGCATGTAACCATGTCCCGCGAGAGCGGCATAGTGCCTGTAGGGTAGCTTGCCGTGGTGACATAAAATAGACCATTCCCACGATTCGGTGTCTGGTGTGGCTTGGAACTCGGGTCCAAGACACCAGACAAACAAGACCGAGAGGTAAAAGATCAACGATATCGCTCTCTTATAAAGTACAGATTGTATGTAAGATAACGACAGTAAAGTAAACAACATAGCACATTGATAGTGTTTTATATATGTATAAACTTTAGGCACTTAATGATTGCAACAGTTGAATCATACTGGAATAACTATTACAGATGGCGAAGCATTAGCACGATAGACAGTTAAAGGCAGTGGACTACAACAGTAGGTGCAGTGGACGATGCAAGTGGCTGAATATAAGGTGAGAGTAACATGTTGCAATATGGGATTCATAATAACTAATATATGTATAGAACTAGGCATTCTGTTTCACCATCTGGAAGACTAAGTTGATAGTCTTAAACCCCCTAACAGAGATGGCGACATTGGCCGCAGTAAGTAACCGGTTTAAGTATACAAGTCGTACGTTAAATTATTAAATAATTTTTCTTCTTCTACCCACCTCATTGATGTAAGCGACAATACATAACAAGTATGTGCAATAATATAGTATGTAAGTATCATAATTAATGTCAGAAAAAAATACATCTACATTATATAAGCTTTATGTAAGCTTTAATAGGCATATGTAGCCTGAAAGCATTTTTAATATCAGGTTAATGTACATTTATTTATAGTTTTATGTACATATTGTTAAATTTCTTAAGTTAATTAAAGTATTTTTAAAATAAAAAAACCAATTTCTGTCCAGTAATCTCAGAAAAATAGGTGTACCAATTAAATCATTTCCCGTTCTTTTTTATTTTATTTCATTTTTACTGTGGATAATACTATACTAATCTCTTAGTTTTATAACTATATATCTAGGAAACCAGGAATATTTTCAAATAATACAATCTAATCTAATTCTAATAATAATAATCTAAATCTAATCTTATATAATCAAATTAAAATCGATTTTTAATTAATCGATTTATTTACTTAATGTTACATCCCTACTGCACAGTGCAGCATTGGCCATTGAGCACAGACTATAAAATATAAGGCTGCCTATCAATGTAGTACCTACTCTGTGAGTTGTCACCATTGAGGATTTTTTTTTAAATAATATAGAGGCGCCTTAATGTCCTATAGAAAATAGTGGATCGGAAAATAACTCAAGCTTATCAAAATTTTAATAAGTGTGTAAGAGACAATATTACATTTTTAACATAACAATAAAACAGTTTGCGGCAGACTTGAGGCAAAAGATGGCCTCCCTAAAATGTATACATAAACACTCACACACGCACAACTTGAGACATCTCAATGAACACGCGCCATTTTATGCCTTTGTATTGTGCGTGTATGATACCTACCGAATCTAAGCGTGTGTGAGTGTATTTTTGGCACGTTTTTAAAGTAGGTATGGCGCCTCTATATTATTAATTCCTCAATGGTTGTGACCTGCGGCTGTGGTGGAGTCATCATAGAGATAATAATAATTATAATATTATTTATTATCTCTATGGGAGTCATGCCATGGAGTCATGTGATTGGAACATGATTGGAATAAGGCCGGCCTCACATAGCCGGAATGAACGCCAGAATTCAGAATCTGAATTCCGGTACTGTGTGATCCCTCACATGTCCCGGAATTCAGATTCTGAATTTGTCCATTGATCAGTAGTAACGTTATTCTCGGTTCAGGCGAACGTCTTTGAATATGGAAAAGCGATTGATACTCATCGCGCTTCTTTTTCATTTTTATAATAAAAAGAAATACAAACGAATACACTTGATTCATCCAATTAACGCTCATACAATTTAGAGGCCTAGCTTAATTAGCACCTTACCTTTTAAGACAAATTAATGAAAAATAGATTTTACTTATACTTCTGGGGTAGGGAACCCTTGGTGCGCGAGTCTGACTCGTACTTGACCGGATTTTTAAATTCTAATTACAATATCTAATTGCTTTTAATAAAATGTCAGATTTGTATTTAATAAAAATACATAATAAATTAAAATTTAAAATACCCCCATTCAACATTCACCATTTTGTGGCGACAGCCATCTTGGATTTGCATAGTGCTATTTTACTAGTCAAGCCCTTTCATTTGATACAAAATTTAGAATAATGTAATCATTATCATTTTTGGTAAAAACGGAGCCCTATTAACGTCACTCGTCTGTCTGTCTGTCCGTCCACCGGTCACAGGTCTCTAGCTCGTAAACTAAATGAGTTACAAACCTAAAATTTTGATATTTGGTGTAAAACGTTAACCCAAAACTAAATATTGAATTAGAAATTAAAATAAATTATTTTTCAGGGGGGCTCCCATACATGAAAAAAGAGCCGGAAAAAAAAAAATTCTTACCCTAGCTTATGGGGTATCCCTACCCTAGATTGTTTAGAGCTCATTGAGTAGAGTACGAATGTATATTTTTTAATTTTTATCTCAAAAAATAAGGAAATGGGTGGCATCAAATTAAATTTTCCGTGTCACACATCACGACGGATCGTAAGTCGCAACACGTCTATACGATACCAGGTTGCAGTGACGACTGAAGTTCAGAATCTGAATTCCGGGTGTGTGTGTTCGCTCTATAGAAATGTATGGAAAAACGTGCGTTCTGAATTCAGAATCTGAAATATTTAGATCCGGAATTAAGAACGCCCCTCGACGCATTTTGTCAGATCGATCTGAAAAATTAAGAATCTGAAAAAATCAGAATGTGTGTGGGGAACAGTGAAATTGTATGCATTTCTGGGCTTTCTGAATTCAGATCCGGAATTCAGATTCTGAATTCCGGCGTCCATTCCGTCTGTGTGAGGCCGGCCTAAAAGTCCAGCCAGTGGCCAGTGCCCAGTGATTGTCAATGTCAATTGTCAATTGGTTGACTTTTGTACATCTTTTGTATTTTGTAATTTTGCTTTGTTCACGTATTGTTGACGTTTGAATTTTTTAAAAGATTCAATTTAATCGATTACATACTGATTTGAAACCTTTAGTCTATTTTAAAGTAAATTTCGCTCAAAATTCGCAGAAGTTAAAATTATTGGAAACAGGTATGCATAAAACATACCTAACGCTAAAGTAAACCCAATCTCACATGGGAATCGTTTTGAACACCGATACAGCAGCATTCTCATAATATTCTGGTTATATGTGTATATCTGGAACTAATTTCTAACAAGTTGCTTTATGTGAGACTGCTACTACTGTTGCACCGACGTTGAAGGCTAGTTTCTATTTTGGTCGCTGTTAGAATGCCACAAGTGTTCTCCATAAGACTTGTGCTCTATATAAGAATAGCAGCCACCACCACCACCACTACAGCCTTTCTTTACGTCCCACTGCTGAGCACAGGTCTCCTCTCATAGGAGAGAGGGATTTAGAGCTTAGACCCGCTACGCTTCTCCGATGCGGGTTGGTGGGCTAGAAATAATAGTAAATAGAATAGTAGCACCTTCAACTAACTTGGTGTCACATTTACAGTAATTTGTTTTCAACATTCATTAAATAAGATGTATTTCATGTTCTAGTTTAGTATTTATTGACAATTTCAGATATGGAATTTGACTCTGAGGCAGTGTGCGACTTGCTGGACAAACTAGTACTACAACAGTTGCATCTGATGGAGGATAAGATGGCTTGTGAACTGAACATAGAGAGGAGCATAAACAATGGTAGTATACATTTGGCAAAGTCTAGATACATTATGGGACAGAGTTCTATAAGTAAAGAGAGGCTTCCGACCGAGAGCAGTCCAGAGTTTTCCGCATCGGTCACCTGTGAATCAATCATAGAAGACAACTTAAGACAGCTGAAGATCATTGAAACAGACGAAGCAACCGTTAACCCCCTGCATTGGTTTGGCGTATTGGTCCCCCAGAATTTACACAAGGCGAAAGGTATTTTTCAGAATACTGTAAATTTTATTGTTGAATGTGTTAATGTCCAGCTACAAATATTTGAAAATAGTAAGAATATTGAAGCATTAAAATACTACATAAAAAACCAAAAATAAAGATATCCGTATTGGTATGGAATTTGGTATTGGTATCCAAATGCAACAAATTTATTTTAGATTTAATTTTGTTTCTTTAAGCTTTTCTATGAACTTATTGGAAACTACACTCTATATTTCAAGTATGTCTAATTAATTTTTAATTGAACTACTGATAAACTCATTGCTACTAAATAATAAAAGACATGTTGTTTAAATGTAGATATTTATTTTGAACAGTAGGACAACTGTTATTCATGTTTCAAGTAATAGATTAATAGTAAAACTGTATGAGCATGAAATTTATCTTTATAATGCTATGAATGTATTGCTGGCATTAAAAAAATACTCTTACAATTTACTATTTAACTTAGAAGTCTTACTTACTGTAAGTAAGTAATTAGTAATATTTAGGGCCTGTTTCATCACTTTCTGATAGGTGTTGGATAGCTTATTTACTTTTTTTTTATCACTTGACATAAAGTAAGAAAGAGATAAAACTCATGTTTAGGATATCAACACTTATCGGAAGGTGGTGAAACAAACCCTTACACTTGCAATTTAAATTGTGATGAGTAACAATATAATCACATGTAACTTTCCACACAACTTGGTTTGAATAGTTACACATTTTTACATATTATATTATGTATGTCCGTTATAAACACTTAAATATTTCTTTATATAATTTATTTAATTTGTAATCATTTACTGGTGTTTGAGTTACCAGAAGGCATTTCAGAAGAATAATCATTGAAGATAAGTACATGAGGTAAAAAATATCAAATTAAATAATAATTTGTGCTTTAACAATTATTTGTGGTAGTGCTACAGGTATTACAGTGAAATACCAGTTTTTGAAATATGAGGTAGTACTAGTAAAAAAGGTTTAGCTCAGCTTTGGTTGATGCTACTTTTATTATTTCTAAGTTTCAAATATTTATTAAAACATTGAGAATTGTCTATGCTGAAAACACTGTTAACATATTATACTAATCTACCCCGCATACTCTGTGTGGTGAACTCATATTAAACATACACAAATGTGTTGTATTGTTGGATATTTGTATTGTTTCCTGGTCATAGAGAATAATAAGATTTGTTTTGACACCATGTTGTGTGGGGTAGGTAGGTTGGCATTTTAGTGGTGTGCTATGCCCTTATTTGATAGTAAAATATAGATAGTAGGTATTACATATTTAATTATTTGTATAGCAAGAAGTAATACACACAATTTTAGACCACAATGTTTTTAATTACATATTATATATTCTATACAAAGTACAGATATTGTTGTGACGATAGGTTGTATTTTATAGATAGATTTTTAATTCATTCAATTGAACCAAATTGACAAGACAAAATTAAACTCTTTTTGTGCATCATAGTAGTTATGGCATTTCTTTTAGACCATGTCTGTTTAGTTTATGCATTTGAACATAATTGACATGCTTACAATTTAAATAAAAGGTTTGAAATTAACTTTAACTATAAATTACGAAATCATAAATTCATATCATAACAGTTATCTGCTGATTCATATTAACAATAGAACTTCTTTGAGAAGTTTAAAAAATAATTCTAAAAAATGCAAAAGTTAAAAAACTTAAAAAGTAACAAATATCTACTAAACACTTTGTGCTACACACTTTAAAAGTAGGCAATAACATGCTTAAAAAATGTAAGTATACTTGTAAATAATATTTGTGCTCAATTTACATAGGTGCCATGACTAGACACAATTATTTAAGAGCTCCTTTTAAAAGAATTCTAAGCTTTCTAAGACAGGACACTTGCGATATGTAAAAATTAAAAAAAAAAAATGAAGGGCACAGAGGAAAACACATTCTAATCCTCTTGAAAGATGTACTGCGTTAGTATTTTTAAAGGGTAGAACAGTGCATGCATGATAATTAAAAATAACAGTATTTTGGCATTACATTTAAAATTCTACTGCTCTACACAATGGCATTACAGGGTTCGAAGAACAAAAATAAGTCATAGAAATTGATCATTAGGGGTTGTTATCCTCTTGAATGATGCATTATTGTATGCATGCATTTACAATATATTGCATTAGAATTTTTTAAGAACAATTATTCATACTTAATATAAGCATGGCAAAAATAATGCGTGACAATTATTGTAAACAGTGGTTTGGCGTTTAGTTCTTCTACCAATTATGTAAGTATTATTGCTCTACAAATTACTAAATGGCATTGCCAGTTCAAAAAACGAAAATGTGCCGACTGTCGTTTTCTCTTGTGCCCTGCAAATCTTATTTTCAATTTCATAAGACTGGTAGAAAAAACTTAATTTGTTTTACAGTCACAATAGTTGGTAATGGTAAATAATATCTATTCATTTTATATGTAGGTAGTTAATTAAAAAAGCCATGTAAGTACTTGATTTGAAAAGTCAACCATAAATTAACTGAAATACTATAAAAGGTTTTATTTAATCAATGTACCTAATTGATAATAATAATAATAAATAAAACCCTGTGTTACAAAAGTTTATAATAGAATTTTCTTAAATAATATTCTATACTTACCTTTAATACAATATATTTTTGTAAGTACCTATTTACACTAATAAGCATACTATTTATTAAGTACTTATGGAATGACATTATTATTTAATCTAGATCTCACATTTGTGATTCGTTTACCTATTTATATAGACACTCAACAAAATTTTCAAACAAAAATAACAATAATAGCCTGCACTGTAGCTACGTACTTACTTACCTACAGAAATTGCATAATAGAATAAAAATTTATACGACTAAATAAAAACGATAAAGAAGTAGGTTACTTTAAAAACAGGTAAGTAACTTCAGAAAAATAGGTCATTCTCATAATATAAACATTGAGATAGAAACTAAATGTTTTGAGGATTAAGTATTCGTTGCCAAATATTTATTTTTCGCTATTTTAAAGGGTATAGCCGTACTTCCATAGGCAAACTGCCCCCAATAGGAACCTATATCGTAACCTATGTTATATTGTAGAGGGTACTAATAGTAGTTCATAGAGGAGATATTAGCTCTCTATCTTAGTTAATTGAGGAGCTATTTAAAAAAAATGTGTCCGGAGACGACTTTTTTTCAAAGTGATATATTTCTGTTGATTTTAAAGCTAGGTAAATAAAACGAATTCCAGTGTTTATAGTACACTCTACAGTTTATTTTATAGTATTTTTCTATGAGCCAAGCCTAAATAAAAATATGAAAAAATTGCAAAAAAAAATTTTTTTTATTATTTTTTATCAGATTGAACACAGTTACCACTTTGAAAAAAATATATAATAATTGCCTATATCTTGCCTAACAGCATGCTAAGTTTCATCAAAATTCTAAGGGTGCAACATGTGGAAAAAAAATTATTAAAGTAAGTGGACCACCTTATGACCACTTTGTTAGCGCTTTTAAATTGTATTAGAATTTAATTAACTTTGACAAAGTAGCGTTTTGATAGCTTATAAAAAGTATATTAGCGGTTGGTGGTGTTACTAGCCTATTACAGTGTGTTGTCGATCTACTTTTATAGTGACTAGATTATCAAAGTACCCGCGCATGCATTTTCCTACACGATCACAGTGCAAAGTCGTGAAACGCTCTCGCTGTTATTATTAGCGCCGTTTTACTCTTCTTCTTTATTTCTTTCAAATATATTACATATATTTTTAATAATACTAATGTGAAAATGTGTGTGTGTAATTATAAATGTGAAAGTGTGGATGTTTGGATGTTTGGATGTTTAGATGTTTGGATGTTTGTTACTCAATCACGCCGCAACTACTGAACCGATTTAGCTGAAATTTTGAATAGAGATAGATTATGCCCTGACTTAAAACAAACAAACAAACTTTTTATCCCGAAAAATCAAAGAGTTCCCATTTGACTTTGAAAAAACCGAAATCTATAGCTACAGCTATAGGTAGATTACTATAGCAAACTTCCTTGAAATTAGTTAAAAAGGTTAGAAAAGGGAGCGGGAACGGAAACCGGAAATCCACGATTCCCTCGAGATTTGTACAAAACCGAAATTCACGCGGGCGAAGCCGCAGGCATTCTCTAGTTTTTAAATATAAACAAATAATACGTCCCTGAATTAGGAATTTGTAAAACGGCGCTAATAATAACAGCGATAGCGTTCCATGACTTTGCACTGCGATCATGTAGGAACATGCATGTGGCGGGTACTTTGATAATCTAGTCACTATAAAAGTAGATCGACTACACACTGTAATAGACTAGTAACACTCCCAACTGCTAATATACTTTTTATAAGCTGTCAAAACGCTACTTGGTCAAAGATTATTAAAATCTAATACAATTTAAAAGCGCTAATAAAGTGGTCATAAGGTGATCCACTTACTTTAATAATTTTTTTCCACATGTTGCACCCTTAGGATTTTAATGAAACTTAGCATGCTGTTAGGCAAAATATAGGCAATTATTATATATTTTTTTCAAAGTGGTAACTTTATTCAATCTGATAAAAATTAATAAAAAAAATTTTTTTTGCAATTTTTTCATATTATTATTTAGGCTTGGCTCATAGAAAATTACTATAAAATAAACTGTAGAGTCTACCATGAACACTGGAATTTGTTTTATTTACCTAGCTCTCAAATCAACAGAGATATATCACTTTGAAAAAAAGTCGTCTCCGGACACATTTTTTTAAATAGCTCCTCAATTAACTAAGATAGAGAGCTAATATCTCCTCTATGAACTACTATTAGTACCCTCTACAATATAACATAGGTTACGATATAGGTTCCTATTGGGGGCAGTTTGCCTATGGAAGTACGGCTATACCCTTTGATTAAGTATTTACTTACTTATTAAACTTGGGATGTCCTTTTTGGATAGATACCTACCTATCTACTTGACTGGGTTTGAACATATTTGGAATAGGTACGTAGACGTACTTAGTACGCGTAAAACAAAAACATATTATGTAACGTAACGTTTATCTATACCTACGTGATGTGCGTAACATTAGAAAAGAAAAAAAAATGTCCGACCTTTGCCTTTGGTGTCACCTACAATCAGGTCTCGTTCACGACTACTGTGCTAACGACGAAGCCACATTTATCTAACCTTTTTATACATTCATATTATTTGTTATAAGAATCTTTAAAGGCATTGCAGCTAGAACATGTACTTACTATACTAGCGGCACGCTATGATGGCCGGTTTGACACATTACAATAGTGATGTGGAATGTCAATTTATTCTCGAACAAAAAACAATTAAGTTTTGTTTTTGTACCTGATTAAATAGGTTTAATAAAACAAAAATGTATATGTTTATTTAATTTATTTGAACGAACTGAATATTTGAACGAAAATGAATATACATACTTTATATGCACACAAGAAACATATGAATACAAAAGATACCAAAAAAGGTGCCACAAAAGGCCATAATTAATCAGATTCGTCCATACTACTATTTTCACTGTCGTCACTGCTATCATCACATACATTAATAATTATATGTTCGTTTTCTATAATATTATCTATTTTCACATCTCTTTCATAATCTTCCCTTATTAATTTAACAGTTCTATTCACAACCTTTTCCCAGTCTCCTTTAGTCACATGTTCACAAGCTTCTTCTAATAATTTTAGCATTTTTTTTGTGGTAAATGGGGGTTCTGTATTGTGTCTTGCAGCATATCCCTTAATTTGAGCCCACACCAACTCAATCGCATTATACTCACAATGGTAAGGCGGTAACCGTATAACTCTGTGCCCATGTTCTAATGCTATTTCGTCAATGACGTATCGGATCTTGGTTGGTTTGTTTTCTTTTAAAAGACGTACTAATTCCGCTTTTAACATATTCATGTTTGCATCTACGCCATTTTTACGAAGCCATGCGACGATATCAGCTTTCTTTTGGGATTGGGCAGGTGGCTTGTCAATTTGCATCGAGTGGTATGGGGCGTTGTCCATAATTATAATAGATGGTTCAGGGAGGCTACACAACATTGAGGTAAACCATTCAGTAAACTTTTCTCCATTCATGTCTTCATGATAGTCTCCAGTGGTTTTTGACGCAAAAGCCATGAGAGAACCTTCGACAAACCCGTTGATGGTTCCGGCGTGACAAATTATAAGTCGCGATCCTTTTCCTACAGGAACTTTGGAAGTAGATGCTGCTGTGTCATCGTTCCAAGAACGGCCTACAGTATGGTTAGCATTAAGCCATGTTTCATCCAAGAACACAACATTTTGCCAATTTTTGATTTCTTTCACTTGCCGTAAAAAAGTATACCTTGCCATCGCTATATCAAATCTTTCCATCAATATTTTGCGTTTGTTACATTTTTTGTATCGAAATCCAATGGTCTTCAAAATCTTCGTTAAAGAACTTTCCCCACCGAAGAATAATCCAGCTTCCTTCAGTGAATGCACCAACTTTTTTCTTGTTGGATACTCCTTCTGTAAATAGTAGCCGTAAACATGTCTTCGGATAGCATCGGCATCAAAGCTATCGATGCCTACGACTGGTTTTGCTCGTTTTCTCTTTTTTGGTGTGTGAAGTTTATTTTCTTCTGTGCCAGTCTCGCCATATTTTTTTTTAGTTATCCGTCTAACAGTTCGTTGTCCAATATTAAGCGCATCAGCTACGCGTTCAACCACTGACGTTATAGGTAAAATTGGCCCTCCATTTTGAGCTTCACGATCGAAATAGTTACGAAGGCGTATTACGAACTCACGTGTCTGACTATTTAGAACAGTTCTCTGCGTACGTTCGGTCATATCGACGAAATCCACAACAAAGGGCTTGAACAGAGTCCAAATTAATGAGCAAGGGTCAACAGTAATGCAGTATCAATATTTGAAATCCAAAGCCAGGTCAAAACTATATCACAATCGCATTGCACTGACAGTTTATACTTTTCGAAGCAACGTCAATTCGAAACTGCTTTGTTTTGCATTGAGCATTGACGCGAGTTTGCCGGAGGTAGTAGTTGTGCTAGCCAGCGATCCTATGTGACGATCGTATTAGATTCCATTTTTAAAAATTTATTGATATTTTTTTGCGATTTCAGAGGTTTGTCCACATAGTGAAAATTGTTCATATTCACAAGTACATTCACCCCTTAAATGGTGCAAACTGATTTTTCTACACTTGTATACATTTAAGAAATCAATTTAATAAATAAATTTTGAGTCCTAAACCTAAAACTACATTCGATAAAATTTATGAATCTCTGCACATCACTATCGTCAATAAAGTAATACAATTATTTCCTTCAAAGTCGTTATCAATTAATACGGAACTTCATGAGAAACTACATTCGATAAAATTTATGAATCTCTGCACATCACTATCGTCAATAAAGTAATACAATTATTTCCTTCAAAGTCGTTATCAATTAATACGGAACTTCATGAGCGGACAAACGTCAAACCGGCCATCATAGCGTGCCGCTAGAGTAAGTAAAATATCCTATATACATAATAATTATGTAGTACGGCGGGTAGCTATACGTTATCAATACACTTATTTTAACAATAGGTACCATTGGAACTATCCATGGACATTATTTTTAATGGACGCGAATACATATAATTATTTTTATGACACATGGAATGATTCAAGTTTTTTCTAGGTTTTTGTAAGTATTTATTTTCCTTATAAAATTTCAGATGTTTATCTAGGTACCTAAGTAGGTACCTGAGAGCGACTGTAAAATAAGAAACGTATAGAACTGATATCTTAAATTTTACCCAAATTATATTCTCCCAGATACCGATAGTATAGTGCGAAATATCACTTTGTTAAAGCCAATGCGACTTTACTATACTTAATAATTATGATTTTAAACTATTTATTGTGATGTTTTATACTTGCTATACCTAGTTGTTTGTTTCTTTAAATTCAAATTTATTGTAGGTAATCCTTTGCTTAGATTGTGCTTTTAGACTTTACAATAATTTTCAAGGTTTTATTTGTGCTTAATTTACATTGATGGTGCTCAAGACATTTAAAATTAATAATAATAATAAAGAGATTTTTCTCTTTAATATTTTGGTATAACGTTGTAGATTTATGACCTTTCTTCGACTTTGTATAATTATTAAGCATCAACAAGACTAGGTTCCCTGGGCCTTACGAATAAGATTAAAAATAAATAAATAATAAAATACTAAAGTAAAAACTTAACGTAAAAATTCTCTTGTTGTCTCAACTCAGTAAGCCTAATCTGAATCTCAGGCCATGTAATTTAGTTCAGCACTACAAAAAGTGTTCAACAAATCACGATATTTGTATTAGCCGGTGATTTTATTTCGGTGATCAACCGATCGAAACATTGAATCTCGAAAATCTATAGATATTAAAGTACTGATACAAAGTAAAAGCATGAGCACCGTAACACAGCTATTTTTGGACACTTTCCGTAGTGTGCAAATAAACGTGGCCACTGAGATACAGAATAGGCCTGCTGGTATATTTCCATCAAAACGGGCCTTTTCACTCATCGTATATTTCGGCGGAGTAATGTTTTTGTTTCATCTGTGGTTATGTGGTGGTGCGGTAGCTAGGGCGGGTCACGGACGCTGCGCGCTTCGCGGGACGCGGCGCGCCATTCCGTGCGCGTGCACGCCGAGTCGCGCCACCACGCCTGCACGTCCGTGTAGTGCGCGCTGCGGTGCCGGCGTGCGCTCGGTGGTGGTGCTGTGAGAGGCTAGGGCGGGTCACGGACGCTGCGCGCTTCGCGGGACGCGGCGCGCCAGTCCGTGCGCGTGCACGCCGAGTCGCGCCACCACGCCTGCACGTCCGTGTAGTGCGCGCTGCGGTGCCGGCGTGCGCTCGGTGGTGGTGCTGTGAGAGGCTAGGGCGGGTCACGGACGCTGCGCGCTTCGCGGGACGCGGCGCGCCAGTCCGTGCGCGTGCACGCCGAGTCGCGCCACCACGCCTGCACGTCCGTGTAGTGCGCGCTGCGGTGCCGGCGTGCGCTCGGTGGTGGTGCTGTGAGAGGCTAGGGCGGGTCACGGACGCTGCGCGCTTCGCGGGACGCGGCGCGCCAGTCCGTGCGCGTGCACGCCGAGTCGCGCCACCACGCCTGCATGTCCGTGTAGTGCGCGCTGCGGTGCCGGCGTGCGCTCGGTGGTGGTGCTGTGAGAGGCTAGGGCGGGTCACGGACGCTGCGCGCTTCGCGGGACGCGGCGCGCCAGTCCGTGCGCGTGCACGCCGAGTCGCGCCACCACGCCTGCACGTCCGTGTAGTGCGCGCTGCGGTGCCGGCGTGCGCTCGGTGGTGGTGCTGTGAGAGGCTAGGGCGGGTCACGGACGCTGCGCGCTTCGCGGGACGCGGCGCGCCAGTCCGTGCGCGTGCACGCCGAGTCGCGCCACCACGCCTGCACGTCCGTGTAGTGCGCGCTGCGGTGCCGGCGTGCGCTCGGTGGTGGTGCTGTGAGAGGCTAGGGCGGGTCACGGACGCTGCGCGCTTCGCGGGACGCGGCGCGCCAGTCCGTGCGCGTGCACGCCGAGTCGCGCCACCACGCCTGCACGTCCGTGTAGTGCGCGCTGCGGTGCCGGCGTGCGTTCGCGTGCACCATCGCGCACACGCGGCAAAAGAAGTACGTGTTTATGAACTCGCCTGTGCCCTGTAAAGTAGGTGATATACTTAGTCCTATCCTATTGACAAATTGTTTTTAAAATGCTTTTAATCGCTGAATGTTTGTCTGATTATTATAATCGTATATTATAGTCCAATTGATAAATTGTTATTGCTGAATGTTGATAAGCCTTTTTATTGCTGAATGTTGGTCGTCTGATTACTTTAACATGTAAGTGCCTGTACTAATATAACGCTTGGTGCTACGACTTGTCTGGTATTGCCTTCAGTCTTATTTGCTTCATGTTTTTTATTATAGGCTTTTGAAACAAGTCTCAGGTATCGTGTTCGTGCTACTAATTTAAATACTTTTAATTGCTTGCTAAAGCCCAACCAAAAAAAAAAAAACCTCGCCCTATTGCGAAGGACCAAAGAACTTGTTTCTTCTACTGGCTATCTTTAAAACATCATTAGATGTCATCTGTGAATATTGCATGCCATTATTCGGGCGTAATAATTACGCTTACTTTGTTGCAATAGCGAAAGTGGAGCAGGCTTTTTTTATTATATTTATAACTGAAACATTGGCTATAAAGGCTTGCTTATTTTTGTTTGACTAGTATCTATTGTATAGCTGCTAACCTTCCACTTGAAGTACGAGTTATACAGGGCGTCGTCTTCATCGAGGCGACGTAGGTAAGCGGCCAACTCCTCTGGTCCTGCGAACTCTTCAACGTGTATGTATGAACTGTGCGGCGCCACTGCTGCGTACTCTTCTGGGCGTGCTCCCATCACTATGGGTAGCACGTCGTGTCTGCAATCCATTAAGTAATTGATTCTAGATGATTGATTGATGATGTCTGACGTTAGACTTGATGTTTCTCATCATCATCATCATGATCAACCCATTACCGGCTCACTACAGAGCACGGGTCTCCTCTCAGAGCGAGAAGGGTTTTTGGCCATAGTCTACCACGCTGGCCAAGCGGATTGGCAGACTTCACACACCTTTGAGAACGTTATGGAGAACTCTCAGGCATGCAGGTTTCCTCACGATGTTTTCCTTCACCGTTAAAGCAAGTGATATTTAAATACTTAAAACGCACATAACTCCGAAAAGTTAGAGGTGCGTGCCCGGGATCGAACCCATGACCTCCGATTAGAAGTCGGTCGTCCTAACCACTAGGCTATCACAGCTTTTTGATGTTTCTAGATTTTTCTTATTAAATTGTTCAATCACATGATTGTTATTTTATCAAAATGAAATTAAACGTGATGCATGGGTGAATTATCGCTTCGGTAAAAACTGAAAAATAATCTTTATAATGAAAAATAAAAAATTTAAACTCGTAAAACATTTCAACACGTAGTGTGAAAGATACGCAAATTATTAACTTATCGGTTCTTTATCTAATCAAAACATTGAAGACTTCAATGCCAGGTTTTACTCATTTGTAGCTTATCTTTAGTAGGTAACCGTAGATAGAATTGAGTATTTGTGAAGTGACCTGTTTAAGACGTCGTAAGGGGTATTTCCCAGAATTAATACAAATTATTACTACTTAGCAAGAATATTGGGATTGTTTTCCCAAGTTTTACAACCAGTAAGAAAAACAGAATAAAAAATAGGCCTCCTTTCTCAAGGATAGTGACAATAACTACGACCGATGTGCTCTCGTGCTAATGTACTCTCCGAGACACGGGGGTGAAACACCGTGTATTCTGGGCTGGCACTGCGAATTTATTGACAGAAAGCCCAACAATTTTTGGCCTGACCGGCCGGAAATCGAACATGCTACGCTAAACCAACGAGGCAGTTAACGGCAGGCCTGTAGTGACTTATTTTAAAAGTAGCCTGTTTGAAAAGGAACCGAAGCATAATATACCCAACGTTACTGAAAGTAAAACTCACTAATTTGATTGTTTTTAACAGTATCACTAAAACAATAAAAGCAACTTACTGAAGTCCATTCACAAAGAACTTCTCTGTAACATAATCCCGACAGTTTGAGTTTTCAAAGGCCAGGTAGAACTTGTATTCCTTATCGAGCATTTCCAAACAGTTGGGATCAGCGCGTGGACAGTGGTGTGAGCCGCAAGCCCCGTAAATGTCCACGGAAATAAATTTGGATAACTGTCTAGCGTATTGTAACCGACGATTGCGGGCGTGGCAGTTTGAGACGAACCATGCCACCTGAAATAATAATAAAAAGTAATAAAGTTAGTTTACAAAAAAAGCTTTAGGTACATATGTTGAATTTTATGTTTCGACAAATTGTTCCTTGTGAGACGACATTGATACATGCTGATGGCTTTGGTTGCGTCGGCGTTGAAAACTAGTATTTTGTTCGCCTCGTGTGAGAATGGGCTTAGGTGCTTCTCTCCCGTGGAGACGGCAATGCAAACTTGTCGCAAACGTTCGTTGTATTGGAATTTTTTGGTACTTTGAAGTGTCAAATGCTTTATTCGTATCCATTAGGTACTCCATGAGAGTAGTCATAAAAAGTACCTTCTTTGTTTTATTTGCTGCATAATTCCTCTCTGGATCTTTTCCCGTAATCAAGTCATCGTGGTAAACCCATCTTTCGTAAGGAGCGACAACGTCTGAGTCGCGGCGATACGTCGCCGTCCAGTTGAAAACGTCCAACGAGGTGGGCCTTAGGGACGCCGTGTGGTATGGACATTCCAAGTAGTAGAGGATCCAAATCTGGAAAAAACAGTTTGCGATATTAAAGAAATTAAATGTGAAGGTCGATTGTTAGATTCTTGGAAAAACAATGCGGGTTTTAGTCCGTATTATCTAACTTATCAAACGTCGAATTAAATTAGTTCACTGATGTATGTGTCTGTGCGTAATTAGGTTCTGGCCTTTCATAGGCGGTGAATTTACATAATTATCATAATTTACCTGATTAGGAGGTCTTTTGACATTAAAAGGGGTGTGATGATCTTTGTACAGGATAGCATCAGCGGTAGCGGCGTCCCTAGCGTCCGCAGTGAGGGAGCATCGGTCCACGGGACACTTATTCCTGATGAACTCAGTCCTTCCACCAGAAACCCCCCAAGACCCTAACCCATTTGCTAATAATATCTTCTTGATGGGTATGTCCTCATCCTTTGGCAGCGTATAAGTGAGCTGTTCGACGATTCTGTAAATAACGAATATTACAGGTTTAATAAACCACCCAATAATATGATCTAAAATATATGTCAGTAGGGTGCTAAAACTGTTAAATAACCACGTTATTCCTCCACTACACGAAAAACTCCACGAAAAAAATCTTAACCACTTGGCGTTCTGTTACCATGGCGTGGTCTTGGGTTATATGATCGTGTGCAAGACTAAATCCAAGAATACAAAGAATACAAGAATAAAAGCTTTATTACAAAGAATTTTTACAATGTAAACACGTAAAGTAATAAAATATGTCATTATACATTTTTCTTGAAAGGAGTTTAAGATATTAAAAGTAATACAAGTTTTACAATCCGTAACAAAGTTAGGTACAATAATCTTTATTATTTTCTCACCTATCATCACCGGGTGCATCTTCAGGAAAGAGTCTAGCATTAGGGTCGTGGTGCCAGGGCCGCTGTTCGCCGCCAGACATGAACCAAGGCCGTCTAGGTTCCTGCTCGACATCTTGATTTAGATTATTGACTTGAGTCTCTTCCTCTGCTATAGAGTTCTGGAATAAACAAGAGTTATATTGCAGGTAAAATTGGAAAAAAATATTTAAAATGGTTTTTTTAACTCTTAATTTGATGCACTATGTTTTTTACTATCTATGTATAATGTCCCTGTAATGTAGTTGCGTGTTTTTTTTTATTTACCCGACTGGGTATATGTGTTTCACACACACACAGGTCACACAGGTGTGTATGTATGTCCATTCCTATGTCCGCTTGTAACTAATCAACGGCTCAACGGATTTTGATAAATGATACGTCATTAAATTTGTCTCGATGACACAAGTGTCAATGGGTACCTAAATTAAAAAAAAATCAAAATGGCGGACTTTATGCGCTTTATTGTGCGAGCTGAAAAAAAAATTTTTTTTCAAGACCCTCGAGTGGGGTATCAAAATAAAGGGATTCAAAAGGCGAATACGAAAATGTATACAATTTATATATTTGGAAACCATTTGGAGTGATAAATCGTATAAAATGACCGTTTCCTATGTCAGTTCGTAACTACTTAACGGTTCAACCAATTTTGATAAATTTTACGTCATTAGATTTGTCTTGATGGCGCAAATGTTAATGGGTACATAAAAATTATATTTCGTCGCTCCATTCTTCAGATATAATATACATTAACAAGGTAGTCCCTTTAACCTACAAGCAACGACGCACGTTTTAGAGATTTATTTTTAGTTAGTAGGTATGGCAACAAAAAAGTACCCCCACTTTGCCATCCCCACTACTTCCACTTAGTACCTTGTTGGCGCTTTCTTCGTCATTCCTTTTTCGTGCGTAGCAACGATCGGACGTTCCTACACAGTAAACGCGTATTATTAAAGTGTTTTTATTTTTTTTTAAATTAATATTAATATTGTGAAAACATACCCACGTCGGAATACTATAGTGATACAATCTTGGAAAGGTGAAGACTTCAAAGACGCTGCGTTACATTGGACTCGGAAAACAGTGAGTGTTTCATTTTTTAAGCAGGTTATCCGAGATGGTAACACGAAGGAAGTTAAACCTTTTTTAGCCATTTTGGCCAAGAGGTTGTTCGAGATAACAACATGACGGCAAATATTTTTTTCGTTCTTAAAAAGTTAATTTTTAATTTTGATATAAGTATAAATACAATAATACTGAGCTGTTATCTGAGATGCAGCACAATAGCTATTTGGTTTTCATTCGCTTATGCATTATTAAGGCCGGGAGGTTGTCCAAGATGACAACACAATGGTTACTTTCATATTTAAAATTTAAAAATATTCAAAATACTTTAAAATATTTTAATTATAATTTTTAATATTTGAAAAATAAATGAAAATATTTGAAAACCTAAGATTTAATTGAACGAAACTGTGAGAAATAAAAATCTAATTTCACAATTTTTTCGCTTAGAGATTGTTTGAGATAACAACAAGATAGCAATAAGGTTTTCCGAGAGGTTGCTCGAGATGGTAACACGAAGGAAACTAAAACCTTTTTTAGCAATTTTAGACTTGGAAGTTGTTCGAAATAACAACACGATAGTAATAAAGTTTTCCTGGAGGTTGCCCGAGATGGTAACACAAAGGAAGCAAAAACCTATTTAAGCAATCTTTTCATTTAGAGGTTGTTTGAGACAACAACACGATATTAATAAGGTTAATCTAGTGGTTGCCCGAGATCGTAAGACGAAATAAACAAATACCTATTTTAGCAATTTTTTGCTTGGAGGTTGTTTGAGATAACAACATGATAGCAATAACAAGGTTTACCTGGAGGTTGCCCGAGATGGTAACACGAAGGAATCAAAAACCTATTTGAGCAATTTTTCGCTTGGAGGTTGTTTGAGATAACAACACGATAGCAATAAGGTTTACCTGGAGGTTGCCCGAGATGGTAACACGAAGGAATCAAAAACCTGTTTGTGTAATTTTTCGCTTGGAGGTTGTTCGAGATAACAACACGATAGCAATAACAAGGTTTACCTGGAGGTTGCCCGAGATGGTAACACGAAGGAAGCAAAAACCCGTTTGTGTAATTTTTCGCTTGGAGGTTGTTAAGAGATAACAACACGATAGCAATAACAAGGTTTACCGGGAGGTTACCCGAGATGGTAACACAAAGGAAGCAATAACCTATTTTAACAATTTTGCGCCTGGCGGTTGTTCGAGATAACAACACGATGGCAATCAATTCTTCTTTAAACAAAAATAAGCCAGGAGGTTGTTCGCGAAAACAACATGAGGGCAATTATTTTAATTACATTTTACTTACAATTAGCTAATTTTCATAATGAAAATATAAATATAAAAATAGGTTGTTCGAAATAACAACACTAAAGCCGAATTTTCCATATACACAATTGTTATAACATTTAAACGCCGGAAAGTTGTCTCAAAGGACAACGCGAAAGAACCATTCATATATAACCTTGATATCATAAATCACGATTTCAAAAAAAAAAAAAACGGCGTTGTTTCCAGACAGTGGCCTTAAAGACCTATAGATATTGGATATTCCTTCTTCAGAGGAATCCCTTCTTCTACACAAGAAATTACTACGGTGGATTTGAACCATACCTTGCTCGATCTCTGATCGATCTGATTTCGATGCTGAGCACAGTCCTAGTCCTAGGTCGTGAACCAGCATCTGAACCAAAGCCGGAAACGAGATAGGCCGACTGTTACAGCCACAGACAAAATATTCCAAATAACGGACGCCAGTAATCATCAGAATGCAAACAACAGCAGAAAAAAATACGGCGCCTACTTAACTAGCTAGACTAACATCATTAACATAAATGACAGATCATACTTACTCCATTTTAGGCGTAAAGATTTTTTGTGAATCTTGCCAGAGTTTGAATACCATTATTGAAGAAGGGCCTACAAAAGATATCTTTTGAGAAATCTTACCGAAATAGTAGATGCCTTATTCCAGAAAATTATTGCCATAAGCACCAAAATCCCTAAAATGCTGTTATTATGGATTCAGGCAGATCTCGCATTACAGCAGCAATAAAGTGACAAGAATTAAATCTGCATGCCAAATATTAACAAAGTAATTTAAATTTTCAAAAACAAAAAAAAAATGTTTTTAAACCTAAGTGGTTTTTGCAAGTTGCAAAACACAACGATGTTCTTTTTAACAGTCAAATTCTGCTTACGCCATTACTTCTTACATTGCAATTAACAGTGAATCTGACCACTATCTCTCTGAACAAGGGGGACAAACAGAACAAACCATTGGGTTCAATACCGGTGACCAGGATTCCAAATCAAAATCAACCAAAACTCTGTTTATGCCATAGAACAAATTCGGTTACATTCTGAAAGAATTAGTTCTTACTTTACTCTCGTATTTCTTTTGATAACAAAGCTAAACAAACTCTTGTACCTAGGTACAATTTGTTAGCAAAGATTAGACATGAGATATACCGGTTAGTAATCCAGTACATAATTTTGGGTATCGTTACCACCTAAAATAAATGGTGTAAAAAGATACACCTTCTTGATACTCAATTATTTTGTTATTATGTAATTAATCATTCAAATTGTTTGACTAAGTATAGTTTAAGGTTTCAAAGTAATTTTGATGAATACACAGCTATACAAAAATTTAATTATAAATATTTAAATACAATTTAGACACAAAGAAGCATATCTTATACCTGGCAATCAAAATTTTAATCTTCTTCTAAAATGTGGATTTAATGCAATACCATACGGATTGTTAGTAGAACCCAAAATTTTGAATTCAGAAAAATCCGTTGAGTTGATCAAGGTTCTGAAATCCCGAGAGTAATATTATATTCTCTTTTTATCTGTGTTTATCTACCTGTTTGGGCGATATGGCGAAAAATTTACCCTTGCATAAGACAATACAAGTTCTTACATATCATCTAGAGTTTTGATAAACTTTGATAAAAGTCAATTATGTAGAATTCTAATATTCGTATTAACAAATAGAAAATTGTAGTATTTGTTTTGTTTATAAAAAGAAAAATAACAATTAATCATTTATCCACATGTACCACTAGAGAAAATTTACAATTTATTGGTTTTCTGGTAGCAGCAAACTTAGCCGCTAATATACAAGTTGGTTGTATACAAAACAAAAAATCTCACAATAACAAAGAACAAGGGATTTGAATCAAACGTTAAACTTCTGTCTTGAATTGATCAAAATTATATAACTAAACAACAGTTAGTGATCAACATCAAACTTTTTATTACAAATTACTTACAGAAGCTTCCCAAATTAGCTAGAGCTTTTTTGAGCAATAATATTACATAAGTCATGCAAGGAGAGTGAGCGTAAATTTCATAGGTAAACGTAAACTTAATTTTTTTATTTTTATTCGGATATTAGTTTTTTCTAGCACTAAAAACAATATTGCGTAATAATGGTACAATATTGATACCTATTGATATCACAACCTGTGTAAACTATCTGTAAATAAATGCTAAAAGCTAAGCAATTTATTGAAAAAATATTTAGCAAATGTTGCAAAATGTGAACATATCAACTAAAATATAACATTTTACTGTTACTGCTTTTAAATAAACAGTAAAGATATTAAAGAAGCTTTTGAATTTAGTAACAACAACTCAGATAAAGAATGTAGGTTAAGAAGTAACAACCAAGGTATCATATCTTTATTTAAAATATCATAGTTTTATCATAGTTTTATTTAAAATAATAATGGAGTCATAAAATATATGTTTAAAATTTAAAACCTTTTTTCATTGCATGAAACATATACATAATGATGAAAAACATCATTGAGCTTTAAAGTAGTACAATATCATAATAATATACTTTGATCTAGTGACGAACTCATTCCATCTGATTTCAGTGGCCATTTACGTCACAAATGATTTACCCTGGATGATTCTTTCTGGGATGCTTTCACGCGCAAAGCAATCCCATCAGATTCAATACGCCTGAAAATATCATAAAAGCATCGATACTATAACGAAAACATTATTTTTCTAACCTTTTCGTATGATAAGCCGAATATTTATTTACCAGGCTAGGTACCATAGTTTGAGATTGAATGTCTTGTTATTAATAAAAGAAATATAGAAACAAAAAACTTTGCCTAGTCAACACTAGAAAATCTTATTTAAATATTTGCACATACGTAGCTGGATGAACTTAGTGTTGTCAGAACAGTATAAGTAGATGTTACTATTCTCAACAAGTATAGCAGGTACGCGACAGTGGTCGACATACATCGTCTGTGTCGTAAAGAGGTTAATGAAAAATCAATTTGCATTCAACCTCAATTTTATCTATAAACTATGTTATTATAAATTATTTCACATCTTTAAATAAAATACTATAGCTACTTATCCATCTATTTGGCGTAAGTACAGTTCTTGCAAAAATGTCGGTCTCTAAACATCTACCTTGTTAATGTATATTATATCTGAAGAATGGAGCGACGAAATATAATTGATGATTAAACGAACTTACCTGTAAGTGAAGTTCTATCACAATTATGTGAGTCGCTCCATTCGAAGATATAATATTAACTACCCTACCCACCCTTCCCAAAATAATATTATATCCATTTTATATAATATTATATAACATAATTATACGAATATTTTCGCAAGAACACATCTCTGAACAAAATGACGAAGAAAGCGCCAACAAGGTACTAAGTGGAAGTAGTGGGGATGGCAAAGTGGGGGTACTTTTTTGTTGCCATACCTACTAACTAAAAATAAATCTCTAAAACGTGCGTCGTTGCTTGTAGGTTAAAGGGACTACCTTGTTAATGTATATTATATCTTCGAATGGAGCGACTCACATAATTGTGATAGAACTTCACTTACAGGTAAGTTCGTTTAATCATCAATAATAAAAAATCAAAATGGCGGATTTTATGCACTTTAATGTGCGGGCTGAAAAAAATTTTTTTCTTCAAGACCCTCGAGTGGGGTATCAAAATAAAGGGCTTTAAAAGGCCAGTACGAAAATGTATACAATATATATGTTTAAATCAGTTTGGAGTGACAAATCATGAAAAACAAAATAAATAACAACTACACTGTAAGTGGTAGGTGGTAGTTTATTAATTTTTTAGTTCGTTTTATAGCATGGCAGTCGGGTTTTTTTAATTTTTTAATTATAGCTTGTTAATCGATAAAGAAATGGAACGGAATCTTTTTAATCGGTTGGTTGAAACGCCCAAAGAAGCTTATTTAAAAAATATTTTATACTAGCTTCTGCCCGCGGCTTCGCCCGCGTGAATTTTGGTTTTTCACAAATCCCGAGGGAAGCGTGGTTTTCCGCTTCCCGTTCCCTCTCCCTTTTCCAACCTTTGTATCTATTTTCAAGGAAGTTTGCTATAGTAATCTACCTATAGCTGTAGCTATAGATTTCGGTTTTTTCAAAATCCCGTAGGAACTGTAGATTTTTCCAATATAAAAAGTAGCCTATTTGTTAAGTCAGGGCATAATCTATCTCCATTCAAAATTTCAGCCATATCGGTTCAGTAGTTGCGGCGTTAAAGAGTAACAAACACACACATACATACACAAACTTTCGACTTTATAATATTAGTGTGATAAACCCCCAATGAACGCAATTCATTATTATACATTGTATTGTATTGCACCTGAATGTGTATGTCTTCCTTTGGCGGCTGTGGTGGAGCCGACGGCAGCCTCGCGGGCGAGCTGAACGACGTCGGCCGCGGCAGCAGCAGCAGCGCCAGCGCAGTGAGCAGCAGCGGGGCCAGCAGCGCCGCGCGCCGCAGCATGCGCGCCGCGCGCGCCCACATGCCCGCTCAGCGCGCTTGCGCTTGCCGCCCTATGTGCTCGCCCATCTCGTGCGCACTATCGCACCGCGAACATCTGTCAAGTGATCATATTCATCATTATCATTATCAACCTGTAGTGTATGCAGGTTACGATAGAGGGCGGCGGTCGGACACCGACAGGGAACGCTGACAGACGTGCTCAGGCTTGCATACAAAACATAGCCTACCGGATAATCAGAAAGTGTGTTTCATTGGATCCTGAAACATTACACACCCCATTACCGGTCCACTACAGGGCACGGGTCTCCTCTTAGAGTGAGAAGGGTTTAGGCCGTAGTCCCCCACACTGGCCGAGTGCAGATTGGTTAGACTATACAGTTATACACACGCCTTTGAGAACATTATGGAGAACTCTTAGGCCGAGCTCACTTTGGATACGTTTTCGTACGAATTCCATTCGTGCAGAAACGTACGAACACGCACGAACATTCCCAACCTTCTGAGTACTATGAAAGCGCTCACACTGCGCGCGAGTTAGTCGTACGTATACGTACGTGCAAGTCCGACGTCCGAAACCAATCCGAACTTGTTGGGATTTTATTACGCGTTCGTGCGTTCATCATGGATGTAGAAAAATTAATTAACTTGGTTCACGGCCATAAATCTTTGTGGGATCGAAGTGATTCCAGTTATCACTTACGTGACATTCAGCGTAGGGCATGGCGTGAAATATCCGAAGAAATGGAAAAATCTGGTGAATTCATTTCTTTTTAAAAATATTTCGCGCACCCATTCGGTTCTACGATAACGACGACGGCGTTGCAATCTACGGTTAAGATGATTATCCAAAAGATAAAGATTATTCATCGCAGCAAAGATGACTTCACATATGCGCTAACACCGGTACTCTGTGTATTTGGCGGAGAAAAACGTATTCAGTGTGCGCACTCAATTCGTACGAACAGTGTTCATACGTTTACGTACGATATAATTCGCATCCAAAGTGAGCGCGGCCTTAGGGTGCAGGGTTCCTCATGATGTTTTCCTTCACCGTTAAAGCAAATGATATCAAATTTCTAAAACGCACATAACTCCGAAAAGTTAGAAATGCGTGTCAGGGATCGAACTAAGTCCATCCGAAAGGGTGTCCGACGCCTTAACCACTAGGCTATCGCCTCTAAGATAATTTATTAACTACTTAGTAACTACATATTTTATAAAGTTTCAACAGCTCAGCTGCAGCTAGTTTTAATCCAGATACCTACTTACTTTGTAAACTCAGTACACGAATTTTTTATTTTATTTTGCAGCGATGACAATGTATAATTCGCTTTCAATATGATATTTTAGCTTCTTAGTTCAGATTCTTTTAAAATAAAATTTCACCGATCTTAAAAGTTTTTAGGACTAATAAATTAGTACATTGTCATATTCCTAATAACATTTTAATTTTAACTATTATCTCCATTACTAGAACGCGGTTACCATAATTAGACCATAATTTAAAATAGCAATTTTGAATAATTTCAATTTCACTAGCAGTTTCTCAAAAACATAAATATAAATAAACCAAAGGAAAAAACGTCAAAATGCACGCGTTTCACAAAAGATTTCACTATGGTATCTAAATCTCTGTGGTCTCAAAAAAGTCCCTAATAATCTCGACTGATAATTTTCATTGTAGAGTGCTAAGGACAATTAAGTATTTTTTTAAATATTGGAATACAAAGCATGTGTATTGTGTAGAGCTACCTACTGTGTAGTCGGTAATATAATATTGCACGACATACGACATAATTTCAAAAGAACTGCTATTTGATTAGCTACCGTACTATAATAACAATATTTGATCAGTGGCCGCAGTAACTGTACGCACGTCGCCGTACAGTACTCGTAGTTACGAGTCTAGTGACAAAACGGTTTCAAATTAGCGCTTCGAGAAACGCGGTTCACAGACGCGGTTTCATTGTTGGCCGCTGTAAGCAAACGCAAGTTCATGAACTCTTACAGAGAAAGATTTATTATTCGTCTAGCCATTGACTGCGATCTCACCTGATGGTAGGGACGATGCAGTCTAGATGGCAACGGGTCCTGGAAGAGTTTCTCAAAAAGTTTTATCAAACACTGGTCGATTTCTACGCGGCATCGTACCGGAACACCAAATCGCTTGGTGGCACAGCTTTGCCGGTAGGAATAGTAACTAGCCAGTAGCCCCGGCTGAAGCCTCCCACCAGACCAGAGATAATTAAGAAATTATTAATTCCCAAATTGCTACTGCCAGGGATGGAACCTAGGGCCTCCTACATAAAAGACTACAGCGCTCATCACTGCACCAGGAAGGTCGTCAATATCGTCAAGCTCTACGCTTGTGTTTGTAATTAATTATTATCATTATTATATTGTAATAGATACGATAGAGGGGAAAGGAGAATATTAGTCAAGCTAAAACTGAAAACAAATACCCAGTTGTGGGCCGCTCGGGCCATATGAACGGTGTAGGTATAATTATATGAAGCGAACATTGCCATATGGCGATGTCACATGGCTTTAGTGATTAAACTCAGGGATGAAGTGTAGTCCCGCAACTAACGCAGTGATTACGGACGCCGCGCCGCAGCTAAGCAAACAGCGCGGGCAATGTGCCTTGATGCATCGCCCTTAGGCAGATTTAGATTTAACCTTCAACGCGATACCTAAAGGGCACCTACTTAAGTAATAGATAGAGGGGTAGGTATTTTCAGTTTGAAGGACAATGCCACAACACTTGAATAATGCGCCCTGTGAACTGACACGTCCTACGCAAATTGAGTTGTGTGAGGTGATGGCTTTTGAATAGACTTACCGAACCGCGACGTCCGTACGCCAAATAAGAAACTGCCGTAGGGAAATGGGCACATTTCACACAAATTGACAAACAAGTCACTTATGGACATGGGGATGTAGGTAGTAGGAAGGTACTATTTCTTAAATTCTTACATCACGTAGACATTTTCATTTCCATTCCTGTTTACTAAACCGGAAGTAAATAATCCAATCATTCGGTCGCCTTTATCGATCATTGGTATCGAGATATGAAACCAATTTATGCTTATCTACCTATGATAAGCACTTATCAAATATTCTTCGAAGTCAATCGATATTCAAGCGGAAAATCCAGTTCATGTAATTTTAGCTGTAATAATTTAGTTTTGCATTAATTTTTTTTTATTCCTTTATAATATAAAGCACACTTCTCGTAATAACGTCAAAATGTTACTAATATCTACGTAATGTACGTAACCTACCTAGTATTTCATAAAAATCTTTAATATACTTATAAAACAAAGTCTGGTTTGTTTGAACACTTATAACTCGAGAACGGCTGGACCGATTTTCATGGTTTTTGATTTGTTGTATTTGTCTCTGGCCCGAATAGCAGAATAGTTAACTGTTAAAAATATTGGAAAATTGACGAAAAAATAAAAGAAAAAACATTTTCCCATACAAAATGTTCATGGATTTCGTAACTGTCAAACATTGAATGTTCATCCCGTCGATATGGAACTCTCTCACCCGTACCGATATAATTCTTCTGTACTTTTTTCTAAAGGGCTGGACTGATTTGGATGAAATTTTGTGTGTATATTTCAATGGGTTCCTGGATAGTTTGGAAACACCATTACCCGCTAAGTACAGCTAACCTATTGGGTCTTGGTAGGTGGCGCTGATATTGGTATGTCACCAGGCAGGACGACGTCTGCCGGGATCGCTAGTTATAAATAAACAGATAAGCCAGTATTATTCATTGAAGTACTTATAATATCTACTAGGTAACTAGGTAGTTCAATTATATTTGAAACGCCAGTGTTTTTATCGATAGGCATGCAACAAAACACGTGTTCTGAACGCATAATATATCGTTACAGCTGTGGAACATTCGAATAGTAAGTACTATTACAGATTTCAATGTATTTCTTTTACAAGGTAGGTATAATAATTGACTGAAACGTGAAATAACTAATAAAATTTTCCTGAACGTGATTTTTTGCATGGGTGGCTAATGGCCATAGTCGCGGACCTGGAGAGTGAGATTGGACATTTTTTATCCCGGAAAAACAAAGGGTTCAGGCGTCATTTTTGAAACCCTAACTCCACGTAAAGTTGCGGCCAAAAGCTAGTCTGTTATATTTTTTTATTCAGCTACAAGTTAGCCCTTGATTGCAATTTCACCTGATGGTAATTGACGATGTAGTCTGAGATGGAAGCGGGCTAAACCTGGAAGAGGTAGTTATGGTAGTTTTACCAAAGCCCTGGTCGATTTCTATGCGGCAACGTACCGGAACGCTAAATCGCTTGACGGTACGGCTTTGCTGGTAGGGTGGTAACTAGCCACTCCCACCAGACGAGACCAGAGACAATTTATAAATTATAAAATCTCAAACCCCTGCTGGGAATCCAAACCCGGGACTTCCCACTTATAATGCCGCAAGCGTGGTCCATGGAGGGAAATACCTACCTGTTGTATTTCAGCATCAGTGAGCGCTACCTCCTTCTTTCGTACCTACCAGGAATATTTTTGTTCTGCCCAATATTTATGCCCGTGATGTAAGTAGGTAACTAATATGATTAGGGAAACAGGACATCGACGTAGTAATCATTATTCATTTTGTACTTTTGATAGTAAATAATTGGCAGTTAAACCTTGTTTATCAAACGCCAGACGATTAAATAATAGTAGTTATCTAATAATAATCCTACTTAATATTATAAATGTGAAAGTGTCACGTGTGGATGTTTGGATGTTTGTTACTCTATAACGATGCAACTACTGGACCGATTTGGCTGAAATTTTGAATGGGGATAGATTATACCCTAACTTAAAACATAGGCATATATATTTTTTATCCTGGAAAATCCACAGTTCCCACGGGATTTTGAAAAAACCGAAATCTATAGCTACAGCTATAGATAGATTACTATAGCAAACTTCCTTGAAAGTAGGTATAAAGGTTGGAAAAGGGAGCGGGAACGGGAACCAGAAATCCACGATTTCCTCAGGATTTGTGGAAAACTGAAATTCACGCGGGCGAAGCCGCGGGCAAAAGCTAGTAATACATAAATAACAATTTTATTTTCCTGCAATTTGTAGGTAGTTTCCTCCACAGTGCAGTAGTAACAACGCGATGTATTTAACTTGCCGTTTTCGACTAGTTAGAGACTAGCGGTCCGCCCCGGCTTTGCCCGTGGTAGGTACATAATATATAGCCTATAGCACTCAGGGATCACGTACATATCCAACGGTGAAAGAATTTTTGAAATCGGTTCAGTAGTTCCTGAGATTAGCGCGTTCAAACAAACAAACTCTTCAGCTTTACAATATTAAAGTACCTATAGATGATATTTGGCAGAAACAGACTATTTCTAAATTCTAATTGTTAGGTAGATACCTATTGGGTTTTTCTGTCAAGAAATTCTCTGTAACAGCCCGGAGTTGGTAGTTGGCGGTGTTGCACCCCCGTGCCTCGGAGAGCACGTTAAGCAGTCGGTCCCGGTTATTATCACTATCATATTGTGACAATAGTCGTTAAAGCCAGCCAACCCGCATTGGAGCAGTGTGGCGTGTCTAAGCTCTAAATCCCTCTCTCCTATGAGAGATGAGGCCTGTGCCCAGCAGAGGGACGCAAAAAGGCTGTAGTGGTGGTGGTGACTATTTTCGGATGCTCTATGTTATGTCTGACATTAATTACCTACCCATATTATTGCAGCGATTCTAAAGATAAAAGAGAGCTAAATTATTTGTATTACCTATTGTTTTATTAATAGTTAGCTCTAGTTACAATTTTATTTCCTTGGGTACACAGAACACAGATACAACCAGTAGTGAAACTACCTACAAACGTTCGAAACGGTTCACTCACACAAACATGCGCATCGACGAGACCCTAAGGGGTATTCGCGTGAATGTCAGTAGCAACGACGGCCGCTAAATGGTCTCGTAGTTTCACTACTGGTTGTATCTGTGTACTGTGTTGGGTATCTACGCAGCTTGAGTGTTTATCATGCAAATCATCGTTAGATATTGACTTTCTATATACAATAATATTATCGTGTGCTATTGTATATACCTACTCGTACATAGGTATATATCCAGTAAGAAGTGAAGGAGAACATTTGATAACAACATTGCATTTGTACGCAAACTCATGTGGGTTTTATTGCGATACGAGATAATCTTACTACGTATCTGCTACGTATTCTACCATAGAATACCTACTTACTTAAGATTCTACTATTAAAATGGGTAGGTATACCTACGAAGGCAGGTAGGTATATGAATGTGGAACAGGGAATGATTTTTATCATGGTTACAAATGATAAACAGACAAGCTATAATTTAAAAATTAAAAAACCCGACTGCCATGCTAAAAAACGAACTAAAAAATTAATAAACTACCACCGTACCACTTACAGTGTAGTTGTTATTTATTTTGTTTTTCATGATTTGTCACTCCAAATTGATTTAAAACATATAAATTGTATACATTTTCGTATTCGCCTTTTAAAGCCCTTTATTTTGATACCCCACTCGAGGGTCTTGAAGAAAAAAATTTTTTTCAGCCCGCACATTAAAGTGCATAACATTCGCCATTTTGATTTTTTATGAATTTTATGTACCCAGTAACATTTGCGCCGTCAAGACAAATCTAATGACGTATAATTTATCAAAATAGGTTGAGTCGTTAAGTAGTTACGAACTGACATAGGAAACGGTCATTTTCTACGATTTATCACTCCAAATTGTTTCCAAATATATAAATTTATACATTTTCGTATTTGCCTTTTGAATCCCTTTATTTTGATACCCCACTCGAGGGTCTTGAAGAAAAAATTTTTTTTCAGCTCGCACTTTAAAGCGCATAAAGTCCGCCATTTTGATTTTTTTTTTAATTTAGGTACCCTATAACACTCGCGTCATTGAGACAAATCTAATGACGTATCATTTATCAAAATCCGTTGAGCCGTTGATTAGTTACAAGCGGACATAGGAATGGACATACATACACACAGGTGAAACACATATACCCAGTCGGGTAATAAAAAATAAAAAATAAGGGCAGATCTATCAAGCACATTAAATCACCATCAAATCGACAGTTATCTACTCTTCAGGTTTTCACTTCATTTATTTAGAAATGAAGTTCATTTTAGTAAATAGGATTTAGGTTCTCCTACAGAAAAAAATACTGGATAACTCTCGATATTTTTATAAAACTCGTTGTTAGTCAACCAAGATAGGAAAAAAGTAAAAACGGGTAAAAAAAAAACGAAAAACTTTAGTAAAAACTTCCAAAAGAAGGAGGTTCATAATTCGGCGAAAATTACGCTTTTTTTTCGGCATTTTACAAAATATTTGGACAACATGGTTGCTGTCAGCAAATCCAAGGCTTAGGCTTATTATTTTATTTATTTACAGTCAAAGTATAAATAGGTATGAGTAAATAGTTCTGGTGTACCCTTGATGTAGGACGTAGGTACAACCTACAAAATATGTAGGTAGGTATTAAAGGTAGATAATGTAGATATGGTGTTGTGTATGAGTTCATGATAATCATACGAGTAGTTACAATTAGTTTTCCATCCATTTTACTCTACAATCTGGTGATTTCGGACTTTGAACAGACGCGGTAAGGTAACACGACGATCTTGGAAAATACTTACCATAGGTGCCTACTGGTTCATGGTTATTGGAATGTTTATATACCGGCTCATCCGCACTCAATGTTATGTTTGAAACGTGGTTATATTCTTGTTGTATGTAAGGACGTTGTATAATAAATGGCAAGAGTTCGTGGTGATCGTGTTGATTGCATTTTAGAACTGCTTTCGTGCCGGATGTAAGTACAACTGATACAAATATAACGGACAATCTACTTATACTAATCTATACTAATATAAGAAAGCGGAAGAGTTTGTTTGTTTGAACGCGCTAATCTCGTTCGTGATGATGATGATGATGACTATGTAAATTATCGTATTAGTAAACATAGAGACAGTAATAATTATAAACTAGAAATATTTTCACTATCAACAATTTACCGGCCCACAGCAGGGGGGTTATTCTGTAACTTAGTTAGCAACTGAAAATAGTTGCCAACGAATTAGTTCGATATACACTGCTGCTTTACTGTGTAAAATTATGAAAACACTTTATATTTCCCACAATAAAGCAGCAATGTATACTTATCAAACTAATTCGTTGGCAACTATTTTCAGTTGCTAAGTTACAGAATAACCCAGCAGGGCACGGGTTTCCTTTCGGAATGACGGCCGTAGCCCACCACGCTGGCCGAGTGCGGATTAGTAGGTAGACTTCACACGCCTTTAACAACATTATAGAGAACTCTCAGGTGTGCATAGCTTTCCTCATGATGTTTTTATTCACTGTTAAAGCATGTCATATTTAATTGCTTATTATAACGCACATAACTCCGTAAAGTGAGGGGATCGATCTCGCTCGCCGCCCGACAGGGAGCCCGAAGTCTTAACCACTAGGCTATCACCGCTTGCGACAAAGACATATATATGTATTTTTAACCCCCGACGCAAAAACGACGGGGTGTTATACCTTTGACGTGTATGTGTGTGTGTGTGTGTGTGTTTGTGTCTGTCTGTTCCCCTGTAGCGCTCAGGCGGGTGGACCGATTTGAATGCGTTTTTTTTCTTTGAAAGGTGAATTAGTCCAGCCAGAGTGTTGTTAGCTATGTGTGATGAAAATCGATCCAAGATAGCCGTCGCTGCAAAATGGCGGATTACATATTTTTTCACAACTCCCTTAATATGCACAACTCCCTTAATATGGGTATCAAATGACAAAGGGCTTGACTAGTAGAAATTAGAATAGCACTATTGCAAATCCAAGATGGCCGCCGTCAAAAAATAGCGAATGTCGAGGGTTTTTTAAATTCTTAATTTACACTTATGGAACCCAAATTACTACAAGTATAAATTAAAAATTTAAAAAACCCCCGACATTTGCCATTTTGTGGCGCCGGCCATCTTGGATTTGCAATAATGCTATTTTCTACTAGTCAAGCCCTTTGATACCAATATTAAAGGAGTTGTGAAAAAATATGTAATCCGCCATTTTGTAGCGGCGGCCATCTTGGACCGATTTTTATCAAACATAGCTAACAACACTCTCAACTAATTCACCTTTCAAACGAAAAAAACCGCATTCAAATCGGTCCACCCGTTTGAGCTCCACAGGGGAACAGACAGACACACGCACACACACAGACACGTCAAACTTATAACACCCCGTCGTTTTTGCGTCGGGGGTTAAAAATAAAGAGGTAGTAAAAATCGGCGGTTTTCCCACACGACATTCCTAACTACTAACCGAACCTATTTCATAAACATTTTTAAAACCATATAAATAAAGAAATTATTAATTCGGAATCTAGGAAGCCATTTCTATAACGATTCGTTTTTTTATGTATTCTATAATTAAAATTAGGTTGGATTGTGCAACACCGCATGTAGTGTCGGGCTTTCACTGTTATCGTGGTCTACATCTGCCACACTGCGCGCGCGGCGGCGCTACCATAGAGCTATTCAGTGTTCACTCGCTAAAACTACAAACAAACAAACAAAATAAACGGAGGAAATGGCCCGCCAATACAACATGTTGACATTTTTTGTTACCTACCTACTTTAGAGTTGGATGTCGCTGCGCTGGCGCAAAAACTTTTGAAAAAGATCTTAATCTTATAGATATTATTTCTATTGTTTATAAATAACTTATCCTTTCCTTGGTTTTTAACCCCCGACGCAAAAACGACGGGGTGTTATAAGTTTGACGTGTCTGTGTGTGTGTGTGTGTGTGTGTGTGTGTGTGTGTGTGTGTGTGTCTGTCTGTTCCCCTGTGGCGCTCAAACGGGTGGACCGATTTGAATGCGGTTTTTTTTGTTTGAAAGGTGAATTAGTCGAGAGTGTTCTTAGCTATGTTTGATGAAAATCGGTCCAAGATGGCCGCCGCTACAAAATGGCGGATGATATATTTTTTCACAACTCCCTTGATATGGGTATCAAATGAAAGGGCTTGACTAGTAGAATAGCACTATTGCAAATTCAAGATGGCCGCCGCCACTAAATGGCGAATGTCGGGGGTTTTTTAAATTTTCAATACACTTGTTACAAGAATTGCTTGTAGTTTATCGATTTACCTAGGTAGTAGCCTAGTAGCCACAAGAATAAATAAAAAAAACCGGCCAAGTGCGAGTCGGACTGGCACACGACGGGTTCTGTTATCTATACAGACAGACAGACAGACGGACAGCGCAGTCTTGGTAATAGGGTCCCGTTTTACCATTTAGGTACGGAACCCTAAAAATAGGAAGTAAAAGACTAAAGTCAAAGCCAAGAACCTCACACCGGAGTGTGCACGTCTCAAGCGCAGTGTTGGCGAGGGGTCTGACGGCATCAGACGAGTCGCAGGGCGCCGTTGGATATAAGCGGCGCAAGACCGCGTAATGACTCAAGCAAGTGCTTAGCACGCATGCATTCGAAGTTAAATGCCGACTTAGTCTTAACTGGATGTTAGGTCTAACTTCTGAGTTAAGTCAGAGCCTACGCTAGAGAGGGTAGAGACAACAGGTGAGATTTATGTGGTTTACTAGACTAGATTTTTCGTAGAGGTTACTAAGGTAAGTACTATACTGAAAAAACTTTACGAAGATTGACTGTCATCGTAAAGTCCTCGCTGGACTCCTAAGATATTAATATATATATAGCTGTTCGTTCTGATTCACTGACTCATTCATCGCCTCTCCTGTAAAATTTTGTATGAAAAATTTTTTTTTCACAAATGGTTTCGTATAGAGGACAAAAATTCATTAAGAGGAAAAATATGGAGAGAGCTGATGATTGAGGATTTCGGAGACGGTTGAAGAGCACGCTTAAGGTATTGAAGATAGGTGGGGGGTGCTCGAACAAATGTCACTCGAAACGTCATCCAATTGGCAGTGAGCCGAAAAAAAATTCAAAATGGCGAAAAAAAGATGGCCGCCATACAAATTTCGTCGGTGTCCATCTCGAAGGGTATAAAAGATGAAAGAGTTGTTTCTTAGCAAAACATGATCAGGATCCAAAGGTCTACTCGATGAATACAAAAAAAATTCAAAATGGCGGACTTTATTTTTCCATAGAAAATGTATGGCGAATATTGAGAGAGAGTACAAAGTTGTGAACTAGGTATGCAAGGCGATTGATGCGGTTCTTTGGAGAAATCTCAAAGAAAAATATGGGAAGACATGATGATTGAGGGTTTGGAAGATGATTGATGAGCCCGGGCAGAGTTTTGTAGATAGATGGGGGCTGCTCAAACAAAAAATACTCAGAACCTCATCCAATTGGCACTGAGGTGAAAAAAAAAACCAAAATGGCGGATTCAAGATGGCGGCTATACAAATTTCGTCGGTGTCTACCTCACCAAGTATAAAAGATGGAAGAGTGGTTTCTTTGAAAAATATGATCAAGAACTAAAAAACAAGATGGCGGAATTTATTTTTCTACACAAAAAAAATTTTTGATGGTTTCGTGTAGAAAACAAAAATTCATGCGGAGGAAAAATACGGAAAGAGCTGATGATCGAAGACTTTGGAGACGGATGAAGAGCACGGCGAGGGTATTGAAGATAGGTGGGACGTGCTCAAACAAAAACTACTCGAATCCTCGCGGTCCGCTTGCGGGCCGCGCACCCACGCGCCGTACTAGTTAATATATATATAGCTGTTCGTTCTGATTCACTGACTCATTCATCGCCTCTCCTGTAAAATTTTGTATGAAAAATTTTTTTTTCACAAATGGTTTCGTATAGAGGACAAAAATTCATTAAGAGGAAAAATATGGAGAGAGCTGATGATTGAGGATTTCGGAGACGGTTGAAGAGCACGCTTAAGGTATTGAAGATAGGTGGGGGGTGCTCGAACAAATGTCACTCGAAACGTCATCCAATTGGCAGTGAGCCGAAAAAAAATTCAAAATGGCGAAAAAAAGATGGCCGCCATACAAATTTCGTCGGTGTCCATCTCGAAGGGTATAAAAGATGAAAGAGTTGTTTCTTAGCAAAACATGATCAGGATCCAAAGGTCTACTCGATGAATACAAAAAAAATTCAAAATGGCGGACTTTATTTTTCCATAGAAAATGTATGGCGAATATTGAGAGAGAGTATAAAGTTGTGAACTAGGTATGCAAGGCGATTGATGCGGTTCTTTGGAGAAATCTCAAAGAAAAATATGGGAAGACATGATGATTGAGGGTTTGGAAGATGATTGATGAGCCCGGGCAGAGTTTTGTAGATAGATGGGGGCTGCTCAAACAAAAAATACTCAGAACCTCATCCAATTGGCACTGAGGTGAAAAAAAAAACCAAAATGGCGGATTCAAGATGGCGGCTATACAAATTTCGTCGGTGTCTATCTCACCAAGTATAAAAGATGGAAGAGTGGTTTCTTTGAAAAATATGATCAAGAACTAAAAAACAAGATGGCGGAATTTATTTTTCTACACAAAAAAAATTTTTGATGGTTTCGTGTAGAAAACAAAAATTCATGCGGAGGAAAAATACGGAAAGAGCTGATGATCGAAGACTTTGGAGACGGATGAAGAGCACGGCGAGGGTATTGAAGATAGGTGGGACGTGCTCAAACAAAAACTACTCGAATCCTCGCGGTCCGCTTGCGGGCCGCGCACCCACGCGCCGTACTAGTTAATATATATATAGCTGTTCGTTCTGATTCACTGACTCATTCATCGCCCCTCCTGTAAAATTTTGTATGAAAAATTTTTTTTTCACTAATGGTTTCGTATAGAGGACAAAAATTGAAGTAGAACAAAAATATGGAGAGAGCTGATGATTGAGGATTTCAGAGACGAGCGACGGGCACGCTTAAGGTATTGAAGATAGGTGGGGGGTGCTCGAACAAATGTCACTCGAAACGTCATCCAATTGGCAGTGAGCCGAAAAAAAATTCAAAATGGCGAAAAAAAGATGGCCGCCATACAAATTTCGTCGGTGTCCATCTCGAAGGGTATAAAAGATGAAAGAGTTGTTTCTTAGCAAAACATGATCAGGATCCAAAGGTCTACTCGATGAATACAAAAAAAATTCAAAATGGCGGACTTTATTTTTCCATAGAAAATGTATGGCGAATATTGAGAGAGAGTATAAAGTTGTGAACTAGGTATGCAAGGCGATTGATGCGGTTCTTTGGAGAAATCTCAAAGAAAAATATGGGAAGACATGATGATTGAGGGTTTGGAAGATGATTGATGAGCCCGGGCAGAGTTTTGTAGATAGATGGGGGCTGCTCAAACAAAAAATACTCAGAACCTCATCCAATTGGCACTGAGGTGAAAAAAAAAACCAAAATGGCGGATTCAAGATGGCGGCTATACAAATTTCGTCGGTGTCTATCTCACCAAGTATAAAAGATGGAAGAGTGGTTTCTTTGAAAAATATGATCAAGAACTAAAAAACAAGATGGCGGAATTTATTTTTCTACACAAAAAAAATTTTTGATGGTTTCGTGTAGAAAACAAAAATTCATGCGGAGGAAAAATACGGAAAGAGCTGATGATCGAAGACTTTGGAGACGGATGAAGAGCACGGCGAGGGTATTGAAGATAGGTGGGACGTGCTCAAACAAAAACTACTCGAATCCTCGCGGTCCGCTTGCGGGCCGCGCACCCACGCGCCGTACTAGTTAATATATATATAGCTGTTCGTTCTGATTCACTGACTCATTCATCGCCTCTCCTGAACAATTTTGTATGAAATTTTTTTTTTTCAATAATGGTGTCGTATAGAGGATAAAAATTCATTAAGAGGAAAAATATGGAGAGAGCTGATGATTGAAGATTTCAGAGACGAGGGAATGGCATGCTTAAGCTATTGAAGATAGGTGGGGGGTGCTCGACCAAATGTCACTTGAAACGTCATCCAATTGGCAATGAGTTGAAAAAAAATTCAAAATGGCGAAAAAAAGATGGCCGCTATACAAATTTCGTCGGCGTCCAACTCGGAGGGTATAAAAGATGGAAAAGTGGTTTCTTCGCAAAAGATGATCAGGATCAGAAGATCTACTCGATGCATAGAAAAAAAATTCAAAATGGCGGAATTTATTTTTCCATAGAAAATGTATGGCGAATATTGAAGAGACTACAAGTTGTGAACTATCCAAGGCTTTGATGAGGTTCTTTGGAGAACTCTCAAAGAAAAATATGGGAAGACATGATGATTGAGGGTTTGGAAGATGGTTGAGGAGCCCGGGCAGGGTATTGTAGATAGGTGGGAGGTGCTCAAACAAAAATTACTCAAAACCTCATCCAGTTGGCACGGCGAAAAAAAAATACCAAAATGGCGGATTCAAGATGGTGGCTATACAAATTTCGTCGGTGTTTATCTCACCAAGTATACAAGATGGAAGAGTGGTTTCTTGGAAAAAGATGATCAATACCTAAAGATCTATTTGATGAGCAGAATGATTCGAAGAAAAAATATGGAGAGTGATAATGATCGAGGATTAGGAATTTGGGAAAGATAAGTGGAGGCTCCTCAAACCAAAATACCCGAAAGCAAAACCTCGCGGTCCGCTTGCGGGCCGCGCACCCACGCGCCCTACTAGTTGTAATATATACATATTATATTAATATCTCTGGACTCATTTATTTTTCAATACCGTAGCCGTTACATTTTGTGTGTGGCATTAATTATTGTAAGTATATTATTAAGTTCTTATGACAATAATTACACACAATAATATGGTACCTATACTCCGACTTTTAATTCGATGCAGTAAACTGACGTTTCAAAATATAATTTCGTAAAATAATGTTATCAACCTAATTTCAATAGTGATATGATAGGTTCGTTTCGTTTCATTTATATACTTAATCATAAAGTCGTTTAACTGTTACAAAATTAGATCTTAAAAATAATTTTATTGTATACTGTAGTAGGAAAAATCTACCTTAAAGGCATACAATATTTAACATTTCATATACATAATTTCATAAAATTTTAGTTACTTATTTAGGAAGTTATTACTGGTATCTATCTAACATTATCTACTACTAGTTTCTGCCCGCGGCTTCGCCCGGGTGAATTTCGGTTTTTCAGAAATCCCGAGGGAATCGTGGATTTCTGGTTCACGTTCCCGTTCCCTTTTCCAACTTTTACACTCCATACTCCATATCCAACATACATACTTTCAAGGAAGTTTGCTATAATAATTTACTTATAGCTGTAGATATAGATTTCGGTTTTTTCAAAATCCCGTGGGAATTGTGGATTTTTCCAGGATCTATCTCCATTCTATATTTCAGGCAAATCGGTTCAGTAGTTGCGGTATTAAAGAGTAACAAACATACTCACACACTCACACAAACTTTCGCCTTTATAATATTAGTAAAATATTCTCTTTAAAATAAATGTAGTTTTGATGATGTGAATCATTCGTATAATAATTTACTTTTACCACATCCCTATTTTTTTTCCGTCAAAAGTAGCAACCCATGAAACGTCAGTTTACTGCATCGAATTAAGAGTCCAACTTTAGTTACAGTTGGACAGAAATATTTTATTTCTCATTAAAATATCGCTGCTGGCTAATAATTGATTCTGCAACCCGTATCAAATCCCGTACAAAAGCAAATTAGACGAGTGTTGCGTGAATTATTAAGTACCTACTTATGATTTAAAACCAGGTAGGTACCCAGGTACCTATATCGTTATTTTGCAGAAAATGAAATTCATTTCCAATCTGAAGGATGCTCACATATCTACTGACTAGGCTGGCGAATACCAACACTGTCAAAACTAGATACTAGCAATTCGGCCCGGATTCGCACGGGTAGTAAGTAATTAGGTACCCGCTACTATCTCACCATGTAGGTACATTGTTTTGGTATAGGTAATGTAGGTATCTCAAACGGATTTAATAGGTAGCGTTTTCTATGAAAACTCTGAAGCGGTGTTGACGTTTTACTTTACTTAAATCTATAGTACACGAGTAGATAAGTACAGAGGGAAAGCTTCATACAAGCGGCCCGCTGTAGGTACCTATACTCACACAAACACACAGACACTCACCAACGGTTCACGGACGCCCGCTCTGTCTCCCAACCGGTTCAGTTGGGTGACAAACGTGCGCATATGTGTGAGTGTACCTACAGAGCGGTCCGCTTGTAGAAGCTTTCCCTCTGTACTTATCTACTCGTGTGTCTATAGGTAGGTACTTATCTTCTTCTTCTTCTTCTATATCTATCTATACATATTATAATAAAATAGTTGACTTGCCGTATCTGTACATTAAAGATTTTTGCAAAATAATAACCGGCGGATGTTAGGGATAAGTAATAGAAAGTTATTTTTGAAAATTTTGTCTGTTTATCTGTTGGTCTGTTTATCTTTTTGTCTGTTTGTATGTAATAAATGTATGTTTGAGCGCACGCAACGCATAAACTACTGAATGGATTGAAATGAAATTTGGCAAGATTTAAGTTCATACTAAGGAGTAACATATAGAATACTTTTTATCCCGAAATTTAGCACGGTTCCCTTGGGAGAAGGGATGAAAGTCAAAATGTGTACTTAGCTGTAATTCATTAACGCGTGGTCCAATTTCATTCATTCTTTTTTTGTTAGAAAGGAAGTACTTTAAAGATTACTAGCTAATCTCTCAAAAGGCTGGATCGATTTTGATGGGACTTTCACTGGCGGGTGTTTACATTTTGATCTACCTAAACATCCACCAGTGAACTTTTAACAGTTTTTAGCAAGGTATGAGCTCAAAGGAGCTTAGGTAAGACAAAATGATTCCCACGGGATGTTTAAAAACCAATATCCACGCGAACGAAGTCGCGGGTTTCCGCTTGTAATATAATAAAACTGTAACAGATCCAATTCTGTACATTGAAGATATTTTGAAATTTTTTATTGGAGGGCACTCTATAATCAATACTGAAGCCAAAACTGCAATATTTTTCATTTTTGTCTGTCTGTCTGTATCTTGGCCGCGCATCACGCCGAAACTACTGAATGGATTCGAATGCAACTTGGTACGATTTGAGTTTATAGGGTTTTCTTACCGGTTATCGTCCATTTAGTGGAGTTACTGAGTTTGAGAGGGTGAAAATATATGTTCTATAAAAAAAATTAAACAAAAACTTGTTAAAATATACTTCTAGTATAGTCTATTTTCATTGCATGTTAGTATTTTTTTAGTCAGATAACTAGTTTTTTTTTAATTCTAATAAAAAGCTGAAAATGCCGATTTCAGCGGTTATCGTCCACTAAATCTAGTTATCGTCCACCCTTGTACCTGTTATCCGTCCACTGATTTCTATGAGAAATTTACTATGAAAAAGTATGCATGTAATGAGTAAGTAATTGAATATGTAATATTAACACCACTTTAATATGTATTTAATATCTATACCAATTAAAATTAACTTCCTGTCCGTCTTTTCGAAATATATGGGTTTTTATTAGTGAACTTATGTTTACTTATACATTATTAAAAAGCCACATAACCGTTTATAAAAAAATTGTTTTCTTTTTTTCGTCTATTCGTAATACTTACTTTTCAAAACAGCTGAACCTATTTTGACAGAACTTTCACAGGGTGATAAAGAACTTTATACAAAGTGATGTGGTCTTTCTACGCATACGCAATAGCGATCAACTGCTTGTTTTAAAATAAAACAGATAAAAAAACTATTGCCTTGTTAACGCGGTTTATAGAGTCTACAATATGACATAATATCTTTACCAACTTTACTTACTTTTACTTTATCTATCTTGCATCGTCTTTTACCACATCGCACTTACATTATATAAAAGTAAGTACATATAATTTGGCAGCCTCCCTGGCGCAGGGGTAAGTCTTATTAGTGGAAGGTCCTCTACTTGATTCTCGGCAGAGCAATTTGGTAAATTCAATTTAATAATTTCAAAATTGTCTCTAGTCTAGTATGCCTTACTTCCAAGTCATTTAGCGTTTAAGAATACGGATTCTGCCGTACCTCTTTCAGGTTATCCCGCATCCATCTTAGACTGCATCGTCACTTAACATCAGATGAGATCGCAGTCAAGGACTAACTTGTAGATGAATAAAAAATAAATTATAGATATGAGTAATAATCAAAATTCGCCTAAATAATAACATAATATTAAAAAATATATGTTTTTCATACAGTTTAAAATATAGGTGGACGGATAACCGGTGCACTTCAGATTCTCTATTTTAAATTTCGTCCACAAATTATAATGATCGACAATACTATCTTAACTTATAAATATATCAAAGTTCCAAGGAGAAACACATAAAACATAAGGTAATTCTTTTGTCAAACAAGTTTAATTATTTATATTTTTACTAAATCTATTTATTTTCAAATAATAGCTTGGTGGTCGAAACTTAGAATATTTATTCAGTGCAAATTTAGATATCGTCCACGCGTGATTTTGAAGACCCATAGTTTTATATACAATGAGAAAAAAGTGGACGAAGACAGTTAGTTAGTCACTAACTAGTGTATGTGTATAGGATTCGAATTAATAAACTTAATTCCAATTTTGTGTACACCTCGATTTATAACAAGACTACCTAAAATTAAGACGCTAAACCTGTGTTTGACCGCCCGGACGATAACAGGTTTTCTTAAGAAAATAGTGAACTAGTTGTCGTCCACCCCTTTTATTTGTATTCTAATGTAATCAAAAGTAAAAAAACACGTTCACAGTATTTTATGAAGCATAAGTAAGTGCTACAAAGAAGAATCAAACTAAATCTTATAGTAAAATGATTAATAACTTTCCGTGATAGTTGAAGCATGCCACTAATTTTTTTGCTCCACACGGCTCGTTTTCATTCCTTAATTGCATACTCAAAATTCGATCGCTTTGTTTTCAAAGAAACTTAAGTGAAATAGACTTTTTTCTTTCTCTGTGTCTTGATAAGACATTCAAGTTGGCATAGAGATGCATTATTTGTATGTAAGTCTTATAATGTTTCTATTTTTAAGCATTTCTTAAGAGTGATCCGCTCGGTGGACGATAACAGGTGCGTGTCCGGAAACCGGTGTTCCTACCCTACTCCGAGGTAGGACATTAGGATACTTTTATCCCGAAATTCAGCACGGTTCCCTTGGGAGAGGGGAAGAAAGTAATAAACGTGTATTTAGCTGTAACTCATTAACGCATTGTTCGATTTCATTCATTATTTTTTCATTAGAAAGGTAGTACTTTATACCTATATTGTCCCGTAAATATTTCAAGGTTATAGGTATTTTAGTTCAGAAATGAGAGACATTACAATCCTAAATATTGGGTCCAAATATCTCGGGCCCGGATCTTTGAACGTACGGCTTATTTTGAACTGGTGTGCGTTTAAATTTATGTTTGTCGGTCTGTCTATTTATTCCAGCTAATCTCCGAATCGGCTGAATCGATTTTAACGAAACTTTCAATGGCAAATAGGCGATGTCATAAGGAGTAACTTAGGCTACATTTAGTTTAGGTAGGTAAGTACATAAAAGAATTATGGGATCCGATCCGATCCTCTATAAAAACCTATAGGCGAACGAAGTCGCGGGGATCAGCTAGTATTATAATAAAATCGTAGACTTGCCGTATCTGTCTGTAGGTACTTTAAAGATTTTTGCAAAAAATAACTGGGGGACGTTAGGAATAAGTAATACAACGTAACAATGTAATCTTTGAAATTTTTGTCTGTTTGTCTGTATGTTTGTGCGCGCATCACGCAAAAACTACCGAATGGAATATGGATTGAAATGTAATGAGTAACATATTATAGGATACTTTTTATCCCGAAAGTCAGCACGGTTCCCTTGGGAGAGAGGATGAAAGTCAAAATGTGTACACTTAGCTGTAATTCATTATAGTAAGACCACGATTAACTTGGCTCTCCCATGGTCTGCGGGATGCGGGACGGGAGGAAATTCTCATTGATAAATTAATAATCAATGGATGTGCTCGTACTATAATGTATGACAAGCATTTTTGACGCCCCTGTGAGTGTGTGTGTGTGTGTATTGCTACTGTAAGGACATGACACTAAATTAGGGAAAAAGAAATTTTATAATAATTATAATAATTTTAATTATCATAGTTATTCTATTATTTGCGTAATCGCAATTTAGTCTTTCATCTGTCTCTTTAAGTTTGCTCAATACTTTTCTATAGTAGTAGTAGTTAGTACTATACATTTAAAGTTAAGTAGGTACGTTTCAGGATATAGAAAAAAGATTTTCCATAACCAAGAAAGAAGAAGATACGTTATTAAATATAATTTATACCCATTTTTTAAATTTTATACATATTATACTCATAATAGAATAATTTATTTAATACATCTACTAAATACAAGTAAAGTTCGTGAACTAAAACCCGACTACGCTTAATAATTTAATAATAATTTAGTGGGCAAATGCGCGGGGCAAGGAGCTAGTGGTGCCATCTGTTATTCTTATCCGAAACTAATTTTACAAGTATAAATTAAAAATTTAAAAACCCCCGACATTCGCCATTTTGTGGTGGCAGCCATCTTGGATTTGTATAATGCTATTCTACTAGTCAAGCCCTTTCATTTGATACCCATATTAAGGGAGTTGTGAAAAAATATGTAATCCACCATTTTGTAGCGGCGGCCATCTTGGATCGATTTTCATCAAACATAGCTAACAACACTCTCGATTAATTCACCTTTCAAACAAAAAAAATCGCATTTGAGCTGAGCGCTACAGGGGAACAGACGGACAGACAGACAGACACACACACACACACACACACACACACACACACACAGACACGTCAAACTTATAACACCCCGTCGTTTTTGCGTCGGGGGTTAAAAATCTAGAAAGCCGCGCAAAGCTGACTTCTCGATTTTTTTCGTAGATAAAATGTAGCCTATGTCACCCTGATAATAACAACGAATCAATAGACACCTAATTCATCAAAATCGGTCCAGCAGTTTAGGTGCTACATTAGTACACACAGAATCTCATACAAAAATCGGTTACAAACATCCATACATAAATATATACATATGTAATCTTGGAAATAAAAGAGGATTCTCCGTGGATCAATATATTTAATTTTAATTAGCACTGTTACACCAATGGCCGACGGGACGCCGAGGCAGAGAGCAAGCAGAGAGCCAGAGAAGATAAAGTACAATTCGAGTTTTGACACCACAGATAAAACTTATGCAACAGATCTGTAGCATCAATAGTCACAGATAATAAATCAGTGTTGACAATTCTTTATAAAAACAAATCGCAACTTAATTATTTACAACACGTAAATACATAGACTGCTAAAATCATAACCCTTCCTTTTGGCTTTGCCGTAGTCGGGTAAAAAAAAACCAGACGTTTAGATTAGTACGGCATGGAGATGTTAGGAGATGGAATAAAACAAAGATAAAAAAACTATTAGGATTCGTCGAGACGTGTTCTTCTATATCTTAAAATTTCAATGCATTGCTGTCAGATGATGTGTCACTGTCGCTATCAATAACTATATTATAATTCACTAATTCATCGTCGTCATTCTGCAATCTCTCAACGTGAACTTAAGTACAATGTGACTTCACGTAGCCTCCGTTACAGCTTGAAAAGCATCTTGCACCAGATTTAATATTTTTGTTTCGAAACGCCAGCGAAATAACTAAAAATGTTGTGTTGAAATTATTGGTCCACATTATAGTATTTTTATAATAATTGAGAGGCCGTTTGCGTGATGGCTTCAATGGGTATGGAAATTTTTCACATGAAGCTGACAACACTTACTTGACATTTCCCGTCAGCCTCATATTTATTATTATGATATATAATTTAGAGATATTTGTTCTTTTCTCTCACATTCTTGAGTACAAAACGAACGCACTACCATAACAATTTTTCTAGCACAACTTTTTATCACATAAGAACTGGTTACTGCTATGTATTTCACAAAATTTTCGTAACGATGTAAACAATGAACTTTGAAGTTTCAAAGTGACTTTTCAATATGACAGATTTCGACTGCCCTAGTGATATAAACAAAGTAACTGACATTTTTTGTGAAATTGACTTGTTTGCATTAACAAAAGTTTAATGTCGAGTAGTTTTTTAACACAGTGTCCACAGTATAATATTTCAAATAACTTGAACAGTTTACTGAAATTTGAATTGCCCAAACAAATAACTGCACACTGAGACTGGAATTTAGGGTATTACTTTATGTACTTATAAATAATCGTTTTAATTGTTATCGGTTACTTACTATTTTAAAATGTTTCTACTGAAGGTAGGTGCAGAATTTTAGATACCTACGTACATAATTAACTAATAGGGACATTACTTTACAGGAATTTAACTAAAAATAGACACAATACTGTAAATTATAACTTTACAAGATAAACATAGTTGATTATGATGCCCACGACTCCGTCCGCGTGTATTTAGGTTTTTGAAATTCTAGTCTAAGCTCTTAATTTACCAGGATAAAAAAGTAGCTTATGTCCTTTCCAAAAATGAAACTTATCTTTATACCTCGTTAAGATCGGTTGAACAGTTGGTGCGTGAAGACTTAGTAGACAGACATACTTTCGCATTTATAATATTAGTAGGTAAGTATAGATATGGTATAGATTCTTGAGTTGTAATAAGCTCTAACTTAAGTCTCTGAGTGAACTAGGTTGGATATGCTTTGTCCGTCTGACTGTCACAGCCTTATAACTTCTGATTTAATGAACAGAATTACTTCAAATTCACCGATAATATGTAGAATAACATTCAGAATTACGACCTAAAGCCGGTGATTACATAAAAAATAATAAAAATAGTTATTTGAGTTATTTGGGGAGGGCCCGGGTGCCCATTAAAGCAAATGGGGGGGGGACAATTGTATTAGTCGCAATATCACAATCACAATATCCCACACATACAAACGCACACGCACACGCACATTTGAACATTAATTTTTGGGGTAACTATTTGTATCTGAATAACATAGAAAACTCTTTGTAATAAATTGAAAAATTATTTTTGGAAGAAATTATCAAGCAATATACAAACGAAGTAAATGACTTAACATCTTTTTAAAGTTGAAACATTAATTTTTTTGTATTTTATTTGCAATTAGAAAAACCATATTTTTAATTTTAAACAAAATTAAAAGCGAAGGAGTTAGAAATAAATACTGTTATTTATAAGTTAAAATATATTATTTTGCAATTTATTACAGAGATAAATAAGTAGGTATTTTGTAGAAAGGTTGCCTTCAAATAAGAGTTTCAATGTTTATGCTTGTCCTGTAAAATTGTTCTGAATGTAGTTACTTTGTTTATCACTAGGGCAGCCGATTTATCAATGAATTTATCAATGAACTTATGAATGAACAAATCGCTGCGCGGGGCGCAGGGAGGGCTCCGTTTCAATGCAGGAGGGCTATCTTTATCACGGTACGAGTATAACGCGTAGATAGCCTGATTTCATTCATTATTTTTTTATTAGAAAGGATATACCTACTTACACTTAAGATTATCCTGTAAATATTTCAAAGTCGACGGTTTTGTACTTAGTTCAGAAATTACAGCCATCACAACCCTTAGTATTCCATATAGGTACCTAACTAGGAACCCGGATTGTACAAGAACCTTTGAACGTATGGATTATCATCTTAAGCTGCCGTACGTTGTGTTTGTCTGTTTATCTATTTGTTCCGGCTAATCTCCGAAAGGCTGGATCAATTTTGATGGGACTTTCACTGGCTGATATTCACATTTTGATGGGCCACTTTTAATCTTTTGTAGGGTTCCGTACCCGAAGGGTAAAAAACGGAGCCCTATTAATGTCACTCGGCTGTCTGTCTGTCTGTCTGTCTGTCTGTCTGTCCGTCTGTCCGCCGGTCACAGGTCTCTAGCTCGCAGACGAAATGAGTTACAAACCTGAAATTTTGGTATTTAGTGTAAAACGTTAACCCAAAATCAAATATTGAATTAGAAATTGAATTAAATTATTTTTCAGGGGGGCTCCCATACATTAAAAAGGAGCCGGAAAAAAAAATTTTTTCTTTACCCTAGCTTGTGGGGTATCATTGTTTAGAGCTCATTAAGTAGAGTACAAATATATATATTTTTAATTTTTATCTCAAAAAATAAGGGAATGGGAGGCCATCAAAGTTGTCAGTTTTAGACCATTTTTGTGACGGGGGCTATCTCAAAAACTAAACTAGTTGGGAATATGATATTTCAGTATATTATGTACTATATGCTCTATTTAAACAACAAATACTGAAAACAACGATTTATTAAACAGTTTATAAGCTGTGACCAAAATAAACGAACATTTTTTTGGGTTTTTCTTTCACGGTTTGTTGCGATGTCTAGCTCGGAAATTAAATATTTCTTAGACCCAAAATATTATATTGTTCATAATTATGTACGGAACCCTGAAAGAGCGAGGCCCGACTCGCACTTGGCTGATTTTTAGCAAGGTAGGAGCTCAAAGGAGCTTAGGAAAAACAAAGAGTTCCCACGGGATTTTTAAAAACCAATATCCACGCGAACGAAGTCGCTGATATACGCTTGTACTTTCGTATTCTAATAATAATTAATTTCTTTAGAGTGTTACCACAACAATCGATCGATGGTAGAATGGAACAATCGACTTCGATCAACAGGGTAGAAACTCACAAATTTTCAGATTTTTGTTTTTTATTTGAGTCACTGAGTGTTAACAAGAAGTAAACACAGCACAAGAATGAAACGGGGATACGAACAGGCCTTGCACCAAAGTTTGACGGCACAAGGCAATCTAATGATCGCAATCATTTCTCATTCTCACGACACTGCACAGTTGCAGCAAGAATACCGTAAAAATTCAACCAATTACAATAATCTCGATTATTGTACAATATCACATAAGTATACAAGTATCACAATATTTTTTTATTCAATTCTAGAAGTTAGCCCTTGATTGCAATCAGAAGTGACGATGCAGTATTGGTAAGATAGGAAGCGTAATGGAAGCGGACTAACTTGGAAGAGGTTTTATTAAACCCTTTGAATAGATAAATAACGTATTAAACCCATACCTCTGATCGGTTTGTACACGGCATGGTACCGGAACGCTAAATCAATTGGCGACAAGTCTTTGCAGGTAGGGTGGTAACCAGTCACGGCTGAAATCTCCCACCAGTGATAATTTAGAATTAAGTATGGGCCCCTGCCGGGAATCGAACCCGGGACCTCCCATATAAAACCACAGCGCTCACCGCTGCGCCAGGGAGGTCGTCGATGTTAATAAGCTGCCATATTGGTACTTATAAATATGTGGACGTCAAAGACTATTGTTAAATAACAATAAGACATTACAAAGTTATAGTAGGTAGGTACGAGCTACTACTAACTAATAGGTAGAATCGTTAACACTGGTCTATGTGGTAGGTACTAACACTATATTATAACATACTCGTACGTATTAACTAGCTAGATAGGTTACTTACTTACCTGAATAAACAAAATAGGTAAGTAATGGAAGAGACACATATACTTACTTGCCTCGACTTACATACGATTCATTGCTTTTCCACAGGGAAACGTTATTAAAAAAACCGCCCTAGTGCGAGTCGGGCCTCGCTCTTTTAGGGTTCCATACATAATTATGAACAACATAATATTTTGGGTGTAAGAAATATTTCATTTCCTAGAAAGACATCGCAACAAACCGTGAAAGAAAAACCCAATACTTAAATGTTCGTTTGTTTTGGTCACAGCTTACAAAGTAGGTAGGTACCTACTTTATTGAAATTTGGACTCAAAAACTCCTTTATGGAAGTGAGGTAAAAACTGTCTCATTCGAATTTCTAATTTTCTAACTTTAGGTAAAAAATGTACTTATAAGTACATAGTTTATGTAAGTACATGGTGTAGATAGGTATAGTGTACTTACCTACACGTTGAGAGGTCACAGAGGTGGTTCACGACGAAAGTAACAATCGCTTGATTTAAAATATTTTAGGTAGGTTCCTTCTGTTTTTAGTTTTAAAGAACCAACGTAAGAATATTATTTCGAAAAAAAAGTTGAACATTAGAGGAATACGTTTTTAAAATATATTATTTTATCTAAGTATAACAAGTATGGAAAAACAAACTAGATTGGTCGTCAATCATCTTTTTTTAAATGGACAGTTTATAGTATGAGTAATATAATACAAGTATAAATTGAAAATTTAAAAAACCCCCGACATTCGCCATTTTGTGGCGGCGGCCATCTTGGATTTGAATAATGCTATTCTACTAGTCGAGCCCTTTCATTTGATACCCATATTAAGGGAGTTGTGAAAAAATATGCAATCCGCCATTTTGTAGCGGCGGCCATCTTGGAACGATTTTCATCAAACATAGCTAATAACACTCTCGACTAATTCACCTTTCAAACAAAAAAAACCGCATTCAAATCGGTCCACCCGTTTGAGCGCCACAGGGGAACAGACAGACACACACACACACACACACACAGACACGTCAAATTTATAACACCCCGTCGTTTTTGCGTCGGGGGTTAATAAATGGTGCAAAAGATGCGAAGATTACCTAACTTGTTGTATGTAAAAATCTTTGTTGAGTGTGAGAAGCCGATAGCGCGTATAGAATTTATGTATGCGCTGAACCCGATTGAAGTAATTATAAATTCAGAATAGGTAAGTAGTTGCATGAAACACACTTTCAAATAATAATGGGCGATTTTTTTTATTTGACTGCGATGTCACCTGATGGTATAGTGACGATGCAGTGACGCAGTCTAAGGTGGAAGTGGGCTAACTTGGAAGAGGTATGGCAGTTTTTATCTAACCCCTGGGGGGTTATTCTGTAACTTAGTTAGCAACTGAAAATAGTTGCCAACGAATTAGTTCGATATACATTGCTGCTTTACTGTGTAAAATTATGAAAACACTTTATATTTCCGACAGTAAAGCAGCAATGTATATCAAACTAATTCGTTGGCAACTATTTTCAGTTGCTAACTAAGTTACAGAATAACTCAGCTGATCGGTTTCTACGCGACATCCTACGTCGTCGCCGGTAGGGTGGTAACCTAGCCACTACTGAAGCCTTCCACTAGACTAGACCACTTTATAGACGACTTTATATATGGGATAACTTGCTTTATAGAGGTTTAATATTAATAAGACTAGATTCTGCCCGCGGCTTCGCCCGCGTGAATTTCGGTTTTTCACAAATCCCAAGGGATTCGTGGATTTCCGGCTCCCGTTCTCGCTCCCTTTTCCAAACTTTATACCTACTTTCAAGGAAGTTTGCTATAGTAATCTACCTATAGCTGTAGATATAGACTTCGGGTTTTTCAAAATCCCATGGGAACTGTGCATTTTTTCCAGGATAAAAAGTAGCCTATGTGTTGCCAATGCATGCAACACAGCAAACTATTGCAATAATGTGTTATGTGAACGTGATTTACCTAAGAACAGTCAGCGCCCTCTATGGCGTTTTTGGAAGATTATATCTATTTTAGTCCCACAGGAATACTTTTCTGGGATAAATAGCCTATGTTTTAAGTCAGGGCATAAGCTATCTCCATTCAAAATTTCAGCCAAATCGGTTCAGTAGTTGCGGCGTGATTGAGTAACAAACATCCAAACATCTAAACATCCAAACATCCAAACATCCAAACATCCACACTTTCACATTTATAATATTAGTAGGATTAGTAGGATTATGAAGCAATATTATCATTATTGCATAACAAAATAAAGGTTCCGCCCGCGCCGCGTCCTGTTTGTATGCGCTAATATCAGAAACGAATGCAGGAATTTTCATTCGGTTTTCACCAATAGCTAATAATGTAAATTGGTCAAATTAGGTATCTTAAAAATGGCCGTATTAAATGGTCATTGTTAAATTATAAAATTTATTAAAAAATATAGTAATAATTAAATTAAATTATAGAATGAGATAATTACGAGAAATAAAAAAAAGTTTTTTTTTAATAAAAACTAGCGAGATAATTTATATACGATCTTCGAAGAAGTATTCTTTATTTTTTTTCCACCCGAAGTTTTTCAGTTTTTTTTAGCTTTTGCCCGCGACGTCATCCGCATGGAGTTAGGTTATTCAAAATCCCGCGAGAATCCTGTGTTTTTTCCGGGATAAAAAATATGAAATATGTTAGTCTCCAGGGATTCCAGGTCCTCAACTAAAACTCTTGCAAAAAATCGCGTCGATTCGTAGCTTTGTTACGGTTGGTCTTACGGTTGGTTAGTTGAATTTCAGATTAGTAAAACTAGGTTCGAATGCACATACCGTTTGCATCTACCTAAAGGTCAAAGTTACCTAACAGAAGGCGTCTCAGTTTACATTTACACGAAAGGCAGATCTAACATGAAAATTTATATTATTGGCCAAATCCAAATGTTTAGATTTAAAAGCAATTCAGCGTTTAGGCGTTGACGGTTCAAGGTATTGTTTCAGTTATAAACATTTTGGCATACGGCATTTCAATGTTTGAATAACGTACTGTGGAAGGATATGTTATACCCATACTAAAGCCGTAGAATCACAGAATGTTCTTAAAATTATTATTAAGTAGAGTAGGTAACAAAAAATTCTCATCGAAACTACTTAAGTAGGTACCTACCCAATTAATTTGGAATTCAAATATATTGGGTAATAATTACCGATTTAGTTACTAAAACCACAGCTAAAACTACCTAAGTAACAGTTATTTATGTATTAAGTTTAAACACCCTTCTATATGATTAGACAAGGTAATTTTAATTTACCATAATTAACTTAAAAAATATACTTAGTTACCTTTATCTACCTATGTAAAATATATTAAACATAGAAATGATTTGAGCAAGTAGGTAATAAATATTAAATATTTATATTATGCCTGTCTGCTTATGTTTGTAATACCTCCTAAATATTAATTTGAAAATGTATTAAACACGTACTTACATGAATAAACAACGCAGTGTAAGGTAGATTTAATAAATTGGTAGGTAATAATTGAAAACACCTGGATATTTTTCACCGATTTGTTAGCACAGAATTTTCACAATAATGTTCACGTCGGGTCACGGGTGTGTGCGCGTTTCGCGTTTCGCCCAACTGTGCATCGGCCATCGATAGCCGGAGGCGCGCGCTTGCCGCGTTCGGCGTTGCGTTATTGGCGGCGCGCGGCATTGCGCGCGCATCCCGCGCCATATCTCTGCATTGACGTGACGTACCAAAACAGAAACCCGCGCCGAGTGGAGCAGCCTGCAGCACGCTGCCACGCAATGCCTGACATCTGCTGATCCCACCGGCACCGCTATCAACGTTTTACCCGGGGTTTTCGTCGCATCATACCTACCTACCTTAACATTTTTATCTAAGTGCTTGTTTGTCTCGAGTCGCAAGAGTTATTAGGGTTTTCCGTCAAGAAATTATCAGTAGCAGCCCGGAGTTGGGAAACTGACGGTTTTACCCCCCCCCTTGTCTGTTATGTTCAAAGTCGCTCAACGGGCTATGGAGCGAGCTATGCTTGGAGTCTCTTTGAAGGATAAAATCAGAAATGAGATTATTCGGAAAAGAACTAAAGTAACCGATATAGCTCGCAGGATCAGCTCGTTGAAGTGGCGATGGGCAGGTCACATCTGTCGGAGGACCGATGGCCGCTGGAGCAGACGTGTCCTCGAGTGGAGACCGCGAACCGGCAAGCGCAGCGTAGGAAGACCCCCGGCTCGGTGGTCCGACGACCTTAAAAGGGTCGCTGGCCGGGATTGGATGCGAAAGGCAGAGAACCGGACGGTGTGGCGCACCCTGGGAGAGGCCTACGTCCAGCAGTGGACGGAAATAGGCTGATGATGATGATGATGATGATGTCTGTTATGATGCCCGATCTCTCCGAAGTCCTAACGTGTCGATTGTCGTCCCATCGGATTATGAGACTTCAGAGTGAAGGAAAAAAGAGTCTCAATGCTTGAATTTTGAGCACACACTGCACTTTAATATCTCCTGCGTAGTTGGTTAGTTTTCGCCTGCTTTCAGATACTAGGTATAAATTTCGATGATTACAATAACTTAGTTCTAAGTTCGACTATAGTTTTGAATTCATCTATGGATTTCTCAATCTCAATAAAGAATTCTAAGATGACATACCTACCTACTTGTACAGGAGAAGTGTCCCTGCAGGCCGTGTGGCAATTTAGGTACCCATTTTATTTCATAGTAGGTACCTATTGTTTCTGTCTGTATAGGTCGTGACCATAAACTTAGTATTACCTAGGTATTTACTACCGAGTAACCGTGTCGAGACTCGTGACAGATTCCCGCTCGCGCAATCGATAAATAATTATTGCTTAAGATTTCCCCACGTACCTAGGTAGGCAGTAATTTTTATTTTTCGTAGCGTCCTGCGATAGCAGGATGGCATGAGATATTATATAGTTCGTTCGGTAACTTAGTGTCGGTACAGGCGCAGGTGCTCTTAGTATTCTGCTTTTATTTTTATTACTTTTTTCTGTTTGTAATATTTTTTCTATTCTAACAGAATCTCCGAATAGTCTGCCAATCCGCACTTGGCCAGCGTGGTAGACTACGGTTAAAATCCTTCTCATTTTGAGAGAAGACCCGTGTTCATGATAATATTATATTTTATGTTTATGGTTATATTGTAATAAAATACGAATATAAAAAAATATAAAAAGGAAAGAGAATTTTAATTAAAAAATATGAGTAGGTATAAAACGCCAAACCCCCTTGTGCCTGTACACGCCGCGCGGCATGCTTTGAAGTCGCGGCGGCGTCTTTGGTAAAACACCGCGCGGCGGAGGCGGCCAGACACAAAGGGCGACCGTAAGAAAATGAACAGACTATACTTAGTGCACAAGTGTGTGCGCATACACAGGTGCACTCTCTTTCCTCATTCTCTTAGTCTGATATGGGACGCCTTGATGCGACATGACCGGAGAGATCAGGCGCAGGACCGACGGCTTTACGTACTCTCCTAGGCACGGGGGTGTAATCCTAACACCGCCATCTTCCAACTCCGGGCTGGCACTGAGAATTTCTTGACAGAAAAACCCAATAGATACTTACCTACCTCATAATTTATGTTTTGACCCGACCCTGGAATCGAACCCAAGACTTCGTGATCCACAGTCGAACGTTCTAACCGTTAGACCAACGATAGGTATCTAATAATATGTTGATGTCTTACTCTTAAGATTGACGTACGTACAAGGCATACAAATAAAAATTTGAAAAACCCACGAAGAATAACTAATTAATAATTTTATTATTATACCTATTGGTCAACCTCTCTGTAGGTACCTACTTAGTATTACAAATGCGAACGAAACTAATTTTTGTTGGTTTGTCCTTACATTAGCAAGAGCAACGGATCGACGTGACTTTTACTGCATAGATCTGATAAGATATATGTACTAGTTGAAGACCTGCTGGTTGACTCTTCAGTAAAGGCATTCCAAGACACGCACGACCTTCAGTAATGAAGTGCACGAAGAAGAAGTTGAAGACTTAGCTGAAGCGTGACCTAAGGATATATCTACCTACTTTTTATCCCGGGAAACTAAAAAAGGAAGATCGTCTGCAAGATTTAAAATTTCAGAGATTCAATGAAGAATCAAACTTCGTTTGTATGAGGCGCGCTCGGCAGACTCCTCTTGAAGGTACTTATATTCATGGACACAAGAGATGATCACAGTAATCGGGGAAAACAGCTAGCAGCAGGCAGAGCAGACAGAATGGTATTTTACATGTCTTATCGGAAAAAGCCGGTAGGTACCTACTGTCTTCGCATACCATATTGCACTGTGCAGTGTGCACACGATATATGTACCTACCTACAGGCTACAGGTGTGCGAAGGCCCTTCTGGGGTAAAGGCTCTAGTCTACGCCTTACAGACGATATTTTCTTCACGCTTCAAAGTAAATCCACATAATTATTATACTCGCCTCAAACTAAGCCACAGAATGACCTTTATTTTGACGCGCGGTTGTCCATGCGTCCGTACACTCCTTATCTATACATATAATAAAATCGTAGACTTGCCGTATCTGTACATAGAAGATTTTTGCAAAATAATAACTGGGGGATGTTAGGGATAAGTAATAGAACGTAAAAAAGCTATTTTTGAAATTTTTGTCTGTTTGTCGTTTGTCCGTTTATGTTTGTCTGTATGTTTGTGCGCGCATCACGCAAAAACTACTGAATGGATTGAAATGAAACTTGGTATGATTTAAGTTCATACTACGGAGTAACATATAGGATACATTTTATCCCGAAATTCAGCACGGTTCCCTTGGGAGAGGGGATGAAAGTCAAAATGTGTACTTAGCTGTAATTCATTAACGCGTGGTCCGATTTCATTCATTCTTTTTTTGTTAGAAAGGAAATACTTTAAAGATTACTAGCTAATCTCTCAAAGGCTGGATCGATTTTGATGGGACTTTCACTGGCGGATGTTTACATTTTGATCTACCTAAACATCCGCCAGTGAACTTTTGACAGTTTTTAGCAAGGTATGAGCTCAAAGGAGCTTAGGAAGGACAAAATGATTCCCACGGGATGTTTAAAAACCAATATCCACGCGAACGAAGTCGCGGGTTTCCGCTTGTAATACGTAAGTGAAATGATATAAAGTTCACATTCCAATGTTTTGAGTAGGTACTTTGAGTGGAATTGATGTTGAGGTACATATATGGTGTGAAGTGAAGGCTCTAATACACAGCCGAATTTCCCGCTGAGCAGACAGCCCGCCGGCAGCCTATCTAATCTCTCCTGTTTAAGAGAGTTCTGTGCTCAGCAGAGGGACGATAAAGAGCTGTAATTTTATAATCCTCGATAACTTAGCCCTTGACTGCGATGTCACCGCTGCAAATGGTATTGTGCCGATTCAATCCAAGATGGAAGCGAGCTACCCTGGAAGAGATATACGGGCAATTTTTATTTGACCCTGATCGGTTTCCATGCGGCATCGACCATCGTACCAGAACGCTAAATTGATTGACGGCACACGGCTTTGCTGGTAGGGTGCAACTAGCCACAGTAGCCATGACTGAAGCCTCCCACCAGGGGGGTTATTCTCCAACATAGTGAACATCACTAAATAAACGATAGCCACCGAATTAGTTCGATATACATTGCTGCTTTACTGTATGAATAAAAATTATATTTCATAGCTAACCTTCAATGGATAAGAAATAAATGTAAAATAACCTCAGTGGCTTTCATTTTTTAATAGCCACTGAGTTAGTGAATAGGCCCACAGGTCAGGTAAGCCGAATGATATAGTCATATCGTTACGGTGTCGATTACGGATTATGTCCAACTAAAAAGTGTCTGTCGGTGATTTCTAAATAACTGCTTCTTATTATGCTTATGTGGTAAGTAATACTCGATGAATCCATGTCCATCTGTTTGATAAAGCTAATCTTTCAACAGAACTGAACTTGCATAGATGGTAATAAAGAATCTAGGCTACTTTTTACCCCGGACACGCGGGCGAAGTAGCGGTCGTCAGCTAATAGTACGTAAAACTGGTGAAACCAGAGTTGGGTCTGGGTTCCCAGTTTATGCTTATATAATTTCAATCATTATCTTTATCAGATCTTAGAGTATTACGTTTTATCAAGAAAATTCATTGAAGCTAAAGATAATAAATGTCTATTGTCTAATATAGATAATAATTCGTTAGCTATAATCCTATGACAGAAAAGGCTAAATTATATTCAGAAAAAACTGGATGTAGGTATTATAAAATATCAGGTTAAAAAACTATTCAATTTGAACACATTTTTAACATAAAAGCTGAATTGAAAGGTACATAGTTTAATAAATATTATAATTTTTTACTTGCCCCACAATGTAATGCTAGAACTTACTATATCATTACAACAAAAATACCAGAACCCACAAGGTTTTTGAATAGTTTTACAGTTCAATTAATTATTATTAACTGGTTCTTATTCTAATATCAGAAATTTAGATTGTATTCTTATCCTAAATCTTTAACAATTTTGAGTCTCACATATGGATTTCAAGCCTATTGAAGTTCTTGAAATCCTTAATAAATATGCTAAGTGATTCCCATATCAAGTTTTATACATTACTGAACACTTCATATATATTGGCGCCAAGGATTTTCAACTTCTCATTTAATGTAAGCTGTTGTGTGATTAGATCTGGAATGTTTGTGTTGCTCTTGCAAGTATTTTTAGTAATAAGTTCATTAACAACCGGCAATAGCTTGACAAAGTGCATCTCAACTTTGTTAACATCAACAAACGGACTAACATTTCCTCCCAGTTTCAACGCTCCGTTTGTAACAACATGGTCCTCCAGTACTTCTAGGTGGTTCTTCTTAGTCGGTACCCATTTTGATGCAAATAAATTAGCAACCTCATCCACAACCGTAGAAAAACTTCTGCTCACTGCAGACATTGCAACCGATGTGACTTCATCACTCTCTAAAATATCCATTGTCTCTTTGACAATGGTATCAAACCTAGCTTCATTAATTTCAGTATGGTCAACCAGGTAGTGGACCATTTTCTTAACAGGATCCCCGTTGTTTGTGTCTGTGCACAAAATAGTTTGTATCGACCAAAACACCTGTTCCACTTCTTGCAAAGTGATTTTCTTTTTCAACGAGATAGGTTCGACCACTCTCTTAACAGCTTTCTCTATCTGTCTCACCAAGTCTTCCACTCCAGGACCTACAAAGTGATGACACAGTGACAAGTATTTTGCTTGCAATTCACTATCAATGAGGGGATCTTCTTCATGCACTGAGTCTCTATAAAGATATCCTCCGATGATATTCAACTGTACCCTCAATGTTACATTCAGGATGGACAATGCATAAACTAAAACACAAATCCTAGTAAAAATCATAATCTTCATCTGTTCCCACAGAGCAAGTTTATTGTCAGCTTTGTCTTGCAACTTCTGAACTATTTCCTCAGTATTGAGAATGCTCAAGATACTTTCAGAGACAATTTTTGATAGCGAAAGTATAGTTTGGTTGCAAGTACGCTCAGTACTTTCAAAGTGCTGTTTTTTGCGGGTCATATCAAAAAATTTCTTTGCTTCCTTTTCCTGCCATTCCCTTAGTCTTTTTTGAGCATAGCTCATAAGCAAGTACAGAGATCCGAATACTGCACCCGTCACAAAGAACTTTCGCTTGTGACGCTGTAAGAAGTTCCTAATGCTGGAGAACATATTGAATTATTTTAAAGATTTTTTACTACTCAAATTCTAGTGGTGCATCTGAGCGGTATTTTGTTGTGTTCATAAGACGTTTTGTGATAAATGTGGTGGAGTCTATAAATCTCTCAACACAGTTCATAATGCATACTTCAGTCTTGGAGTCCAGACGGATTGAAGGCCGACCCATACACGTTTCCCAGCATGTATCTGTGAGGCTGTGAACGAGAACCTGTAATGTTTTAAAAATAAACTTAACTACACTTCATAATAACACTTCTTTATAAATTGATGCATGATAAATTCACGAAAACAGGGCAAAGGTCATGTACTCAACCAAAATTCATTTATATACAATTTATTCAGTCTGGTGATACCCGAGAGCAACAGCGATCAACAGTCACACGAGGAAAACGTATGATTACTTAATAATATGAATTATATCGGAGATTATTAATATTCATACCTGGAATCTTTGTTTCTGTGTCTCTGTAAGGATAAAATTTTCTATTTGCGGATCTACAAGCTTTGTGTCACTCATAATCAATCAAAAAAATATATTTTGGATGGTTTTCTCTAGTTCTATGAAATAATATTACATAAATCGAGGAAAAATATTAATTATATTTTCGAATATCATTGAAAAAGATAACAACGCCACCACATTTGATTGAAGCCACAGACTAGAAAAATAAGCCATCAAAGTTCAAACTTCAAAACAATGTCATTGTCAATAACATGATGTTATCATGTCATTAGTGTCATTAATAGTCATTATGGTACTAAGACAGATGACATTTAGACACAGACTTGTAGACGTTTGTAGAGAACAGCAGGCGAACACTTCGATTACGGTTTGATTCGGTTTCGGTTTCGACATGAACCTATAGAAGAGGACTTGGCATAATGTCCTATAGAAAATAGTGGATCGGAAAATAGCTTAAGCTTATCAAAATTTTCATAAGTGTGTAAGAGACAACACTACATTTTTAAACATAACAATAAAACAGATCGTGGCAGAAATTTTATTGCAACTTCCCTTAAGATGGCCTCCCTAAAATGTATACATGAACACTCACACACGCACAACTTGAGACATCACAATGAACACGCGCCATTTTATGTTACAGGATTTTGCGTGTGTGAGTGTATTTTTGGCACGTTTTTAAGGTAGGTATGCCTACTCTACTTATTATTATTATCTCTATGGGTTTCAACAACTACCTTGTCGATACGGTTATTCTGAAATGAAAATACATCTTATCGTACGATAACTTACTGACTCAATCGGTAATTACGTTATCGAAGTGTTCTGAATCGTCGTGCTGTATTATTTTCGTATTATACTGATTTTTAGACAAGCCAATCAACAAAAATAAACTTAATCTTGTTATTTTTATAATCATTAATCATTTCCAATGAGGAAATTTCCTGATGTTGAAAATATCATATTTAATATTATATTTAATGGAATTAAAATATAGATCAAAACTAATAAATCGGTGATAAAATTTTTGAAATCCATCAATAAATGACGGAGAAATTAATTATTTAAGTTTATGTATTTTTACGCAAAATATTTGCCACTTCTTACTCGAGTATGACGTCAATGCGTCTATTCGGAGGTATTTTTTCCATGTATTGTTTTACCAATTTCTCCGAGATTTCTGAACCGATTTGCGTGATTTTTTTTTAATCGACAGCTGAGGATGTTTGCAAAATGGTCCCAATGGTTTATTGATTCTTTCAGATTTTATTTTATTTTACATAAACTTTTATAATTAACTTAAAAAATTTGAAAACTTGTCATTTCAAAGTAACTACTGTCCACAGACCCTGAATTGAAAATGTAGGTATCATATCGTACGATAACTTACCTAGGTCCGTGAACTTACCGAATCAATCGATATTTAATAATGTTAACGAAGTGTTCTGAATCGCCCTGCAGGTCAACATGAAAATACGGAAGAAGAGGGGGTGGGGTATAATTTCTCTTAGGAAAATACAGAATAATGATTTTATTCTACGACAGGGTTCCCAACTTAGCGATTTTACCCCTTTTAGGGAGTAAACAAATGCGGTGGGGTTTTTTTAAGGGCGTTATGTTTTTAGGGTTTTTTAAATTTTTAGAATGACGTTAAAAATATTGGTTTTATAAAAAATTTTTGAGACAAAGAAAATTAAAATTTCCTACAAATCCTGTTTAAAAACTTTTATGAAAGACCAACATTTCCACTGTAATATCAAATATTTAAACTATTCGTTTCGAAATAAAGGCAAAAAAATATTATTATTACCTAAACATTATAAATTATAACATAATTATTCATAATTATTTTTTTATTAGGGGGATTTTAGGGGTTTTAGACTTAAGTTTAGGGACAAATATTTTCGAGGGTTGGTAATACTGAATTCTACGTTAATCAAAAAGTCAACTGTTGACTTTTTGATTAACGTAGAATTCAGTAGAATTGTTGACTGTCAAGTGTCAACTATCCTATACGTTATTGGTCTGTGTCAACAATTAAGTCAATTACATAGAGATAATAATAATAAGTAGAGTAGGCATACCTACCTTAAAAACGTGCCAAAAATACTCACACACGCACAATCCCCCAACCTAAAATGGCGCGTGTTCATTGTGATGTCTCAAGTTGTGCGTGTGTGAGTGTTCATGTATACATTTTAGGGAGGCCATCTTAAGGGAAGTGCAATAAAATTTCTGCCACGATCTGTTTTATTGTTATGTTTAAAAATGTAGTGTTGTCTCTTACACACTTATGAAAATTTTGATAAGCTTAAGCTATTTTCCGATCCACTATTTTCTATAGGACATTATGCCAAGTCCTCTTATATAGGTTCATGGTCAATTATTATCAAGTCAACTGTCAAGTGTCAAACGTTAAAAATAAAGCTGCTGGTTTATTAAATCTAATAAAAAATGTTACAAAATAAATTAGACATGAATAAAACAAATATTTGGAAGTTTGTGGACGATGGAAGTATAGTGGGATACACGTTGATTGTTCCAAGCGTCGCCGTGGGTAATGTCGGACAGCTCTCGTGTGACTTGCTAATTTCATCACTGAAAATGGTAAAAATTGCCTCAGTATACAGCCCAGCACAGATCCCTGTTATTGGATACGATCCTTATGACCTCAAGTCCAATAGTCTTTCCACGGCTTGCGAAGTTTACAAGTCGGAGTCTCGAAAAATATTAGTCCTGCAGTTGAGAGCTCCATTAGTCATTAAATACGCAAATGGATTCTTGAAAGAATTAGTTGGCACATTTAAGGAAAAGCAAATTAAGGACATAATCATTTTAACAAGTAGCTTCGCTCACGAGAAGAAACACATTTTAAGCTCTCCTTTTAGATTTGTCGCATGTGAAGGAAGTCCTCATGCTGAGAACATAATAAAAGCACATTTTGTAGAACACGAAGCAAGTACTGGTGGACTGAAGGTGTTTGGAGGAGGTTTTGCAAGCCGACTGTATGATATATGTCTAGAGAACCAGCTGCCATGTTTAATATTGTACAAATATTGTTCAGAAGGAGACAATATACCTGACGCATTTGACATGGTTCATAATTTGTCAAAGCTACTTCCTATTTTCGCAGAAGATGCAGATTTGCTGTCACAGTTGAAACAGCCTGTTTCGTGGACTTTGCTATTTGGTAGACCACCACCTCAAGATATTTATTGACATGTTAATTTTTTTTTTAATATTTTGATAAAAAATACTTGTTTGAAAAACTGGTTCAATTTATTATTTCTGATGTTAGTAAAGGTGCCTCAGCATCTGGTTGATAGGCTGCAATCATCATGACCAAGTGCTGAAATATATGTTAATATATCTGTTATATATATCTCTGTATACCATCCCATGGATATTCATCAATATTGATAAGTTGCCTGCCTGATCAAGGCCGATCAAACAGTGGAGAAACACTTTCAGTATGTAATTTTATTAGAGTCACTAGCATCTGCCCACAGCATCGCCTGCGTGAATTTCGGTTTTAATCAAATCGCAAGGGAATTGTGGATTTCCCGTTCCCGTTCCCTTTTCCAACCTTTAAACCTACTGTCAAGGACGTTCGCTATAGTAATCTACCTATAGCTGTAGACATAGATTTCGGGTTTTTCAAAATCCTGTGGGAACTGCATTTTTCCAATAATGTGTTATGTGAGCGTGATTTACCTAAGAGCAGTTAGCACCCTCTATGGCGTTTTTGGAAGTTTATATCTATTTTAGCCCCACAGGAATACATTTCTGGGATAAAAAGTCAAGTGGTAAGTCAGGGCATAAGCTATCTCCATTCAAAATTTCAGCCAAATCGTTTCAGTAGTTGCGGCGAAGATGAGGAACAAATATACACACACACACACACAAACTTTCGCCTTTATAATATTATTGTGATATTGTGATTGTGATTATTGTGATTGTGTTACCACTGCCAACAAGAACAGGTTTTTAAATTCCTTTTCATCTGGTTGTCCAGGCTAATCTTCGGAACAAACAGCTGAACTGATTTTCAAGGTACTCTCACAGGCAGGTTGAGGATTATAATAAGTTATCTTGGCTACTATTTATATGGGCATTTTAAAAATATATAAATGAATCAACGCGTACGTTCAGCGTTACGGATTCGTTACGGATCGCAGGCGGTACCGCGTCTCATACGTCACTCATGGGCCTGATCTCCTTTGCCCAGAGGTGGTCAAACTGGCAGTGCAGGCTATACCAGAGAAAATAAAAAAGGTTTTGAACGATACTTTTGCATCAGGGACTTTTCCTGCGGCGTGGAAAACGGCATCTCTGGTCCTTCATAGGAAAGCTAATAAACCAGCAGGAGATCCAACCGGATACAGACCGGTCTGCCTGCTCGACAGTTACGGCAAACTGATGGAGAGAATACTGTTAAAGAGGATCGAAAAGCTACTGCCAGAACACGGAGATCTGTCTGAACACCAGTACGGTTTTAGGCAGGGCCGGTCCACACTGATGGCTATCAAAAAAGTTGTACAAACTGCCACAGAAGCAAGACAGGGCACGAACAGAACCAGAAAGCTTTGTGCCCTAATCTGCCTAGACGTGAGGAATGCTTTTAACTCAGCTTCTTGGAGAGAGATCCTCTTAGAGATACGAAGGAGAGGTTTCCCAGGGTGCATACAAAATATTATAAGTAGCTACCTAGCAGACAAGGGCGTCGCCAGGTAGGGGCAGGGGGGGGCAGCTGCCCCCCCCTAGAGATTTGAAAAAATATAGACATTGCTTGCAGTGTCACTGGAAAATTGTGGTTTTTTTAATATGTTGTTAGGATTACTACCACTAGTTGGTATAAATCCAAGTTTGCAGCTTCGAAAGACCTGTGCTAACTTTGCAGCACTCAAAAAACCGCAAAATTTTCGCACATTTTTGGTTTTTTCAATTTTTTTTCCTCCGTTAAGGTTTAAACCTCACCCGTTGCACTATTTTAGTACCAACTTATTAAAAAAGTATCTATAAAAAAATCTACAATCAGTTTCAAAAGCTGTCGACTGTACCAACAATACTTTTTACTTTTCCTATACTATACATCAACTTGCCCCCCCCTTGGCCATCGGCTGGCGACGCCCTTGCTAGCAGATAGATATATAATAGTAAGAGACTCTAACGGAAAGGAAGAAATGGTCAAAGTCAGCTGTGGAGTACCACAGGGATCGATACTCGGGCCCACTCTTTGGAACATTTTATATGATGGAATTTTCCAGCTGGAACAAGAAGAGGGTATCCAATTGGTAGGCTTCGCTGATGATCTGGCTCTGATTGTGGTTGCCAAAAATGAAGTTTCCCTCATGACTCGTGCTAATAGGGCGCTTAAGCGAATAAATAACTGGATGACAGGAAAGCGATTGGCATTAGCACCGGAGAAAACGGAGGCAATTATATTTAGTGGGAGGCGAAGGCTAGATCCTATACAATTTAGAATACAAGATGCTACAGTGACTCCGAAGGATCATGTCAAATACCTAGGAGTATGGCTCGACAAAAGTCTGACTTTTAAGAAGCAAATAGAGGAGGTTGCAAATAAAGCGCAAAAACTCGCGGAAGCGCTAAAACGACTAATGCCGACGAAAGGTGGTCCTAAAGCGAGTAAGCGAAGAGTTCTAGCTTCAGTGGCTCACTCCGTCATTCTCTACGGGGCACCGATTTTTGAGGGAGCACTAAATGTAGAACTATACAGGAAAAAATTGGAGGCAGTGCAGAGAAGACTGGCAATTGGCATCTGTGGAGCATACAGAACAGTTTCAACTGAAGCAGTACTGGTCATAGCAGGGCTGATCCCTATAGCTAAGCTGGCCAGAGAACGCGCTAAGCTGTTCGAATGTAAGGATCAGACACCCGCAGAGTTGCGAGAGAACAGCCTGACTGAGTGGGAAACTGAATGGTCTAGAGAAGGAAAAGGTAGCTGGACTAGAGAGTTAATTACCGACCTAAAAGCGTGGCACAAAAGGAAGTTTGGTGAGGTAGACCGGTGGCTGACGCAGGCGCTCAGTGGTCACGGGGTGTTTAACACCTACCTTTTCGCAATAGGAAAAGCATCAAGTGAAAGTTGCTACTTCTGTGGAGAGAAAGACACCCCGAGACATGCCATATTCGAATGCCCTGCCTGTTTAGATCTGAGATCGGTAGCGCAGGGAACGAGCGAAAGGGTGGAGGCAAGAAACTTAGTCACGCGCATGCTAAAAAATGAAGAGGAGTGGCATAAGTACGCCCAGATGATAAGGGCAATTATCATGCGCAAAGAGAATAGAGAACGAGAAGAGAAGAAGAAAAAAGAGTAAAAAAAGTGGTCAGCACGAAGTAATGCAACTGCGGTTCCGTGCTGATCAAGATGACAAGGGGAGGTTGTTTTAGTCCGTGCAAGTCGGACATGCCCTGCCAACAGGCAGAAGTCCGGAGGGATTTTTTCCTCCCCAGAGAAGAAAAAAAAAAAAAAAATACGTCACTCATATTTGCTGCATCATAACGACTGAAGTCAGACAACCCGCACCGAAAACAAAACTCTGTTTAGGTCTGTTATGCATCCACCACCACTTCAGTCTTTTAACATCCCACTGCTGGGTATATAGGCCTCCTTTCATAGGAGAGAAAAATTTTAGAGCTTAGACCCGCCAGGCAGCTCCAGTGCAGGTTGGCGGGCTTTAACTTTTATTGTCACATGAAAGTGATAATAACCGGGTCTGACTGCTTAACGTGCTCTCCGAGGCACGAGAGTGAAACACCGCCATGTACCAACTCTGGGCTGGCACTGAGAATTTTTTGACAGAACAAACTGGAATGTCTAACAATTATTTCCCCGACCCGGAAATCGAACCTGGGACCTCGTGATCTGCAGTCGAATATGCTAACCACTAGACCAACTGGGCAGTTGTTATACGTACCAAGTTACAATTACAAAGAAGGTCACCAAACCCTCCCTTGCCTCCCTCCCTCAGTGCAGCGCCGTAAAATTTTACTTTACGACCGGCCGACATCAACAATTTCGAGGTATGGCCGATTTTCTCTCATTTTAATAAAACGGTTTACATCTTAATGAATTATGTGCGCAGTTAGATTATCTTCTGTACTACGTAATAGGTAGGCAGATATCTACGTACGCAAAGGCAAAATGTAAGTACTTATGTATTTTTCACCACAGATGTCTATTTGTTACCGACTTCAAAAAAGAAGGTTCTGTATGCGACCCCTAGGTACAAGTATATGTGTATGTACGCGATTATTTCAAAAACTAATGAACCGATTTTGATGATTTTTTTTTTCACTATCGTACCTACCTAATCTACATTCATACATACTTTGGAAAGGTTTTAGTTTACAAGTACAAATTAAAAATTTAAAAACCCCTGACATTCGCCATTTTGTGGTGGCGGCTATCTTGAATTTGCATAGTGCTATTCTACTAGTCAAGCCCTTTCATTTGACACCTATATTGAGGCGGTTGTGAAAAAATATGTTAAGTATCCGCCATTTTGTGGTGGCGGCAATCTTGGACCGATTTTCATCAAACATAGCTAAGAACACTCCCGACAAATTATCCTTTGAAACAAAAAAAACCCCATTCAAATCGGTTCACCCGTTTGAGCGCTACGTTTGAGGGAACAGACAGACACACACACACGTCAAACTTATAATACCCCGTCGTTTTTGCGTCGGAGGTTAAAACACATCATTTTTATGTACGAAGTTACACGCATAATTTGGTATAATATAGAAGTCGGATAATTTGGCATGGGTTATGGTAGTTAAGTAGACACAGTAGGAATTATTAACAAAAATAATTTTTGTTTGTACTTATTTTGAAGTCAAGCAGGCATAGGTACTCGTAAGAAGAAACGATGCAACAACGACGCGCGACGCTCGTCCAACATCAACACACGTGTACACTGTACAAACAAAAATTACTTTTAGACTTTTTGTAAAAAAAAATTATAATACTTATATCGACAAATCAAGAAAAACATTTTTCCTTTCAGTCATTCATACGGGATTTAAATCAGCTTGGATAATCACGTCATTCTGAGCTCATTTTGTATTTAGCAGCCTCTGTGCCGATCAAATCACACTAACATTATAAAGGCGAAAGTTTGTGTGTGTGTGTGTGTATGTGTGTATGTTTGTTACTCTTTAACGCCGCAACTACAGAACCGATTTGGCTGAAATTTTGAATGGAGATAGATTATGCCCTGATTTAACACATAGGCATATAATTTTTATCCTGGAAAAACCCACAGTTCCCACGGGATTTTGAAAAAACCGAAATCTATAGCTACAGCTATAGGTAGATTAAAACCGAAATTTACGCAGGCGAAGCCGTGGGCAGAAGCTAGTATATTATATCGTTCTTAAATTATCATATATGTACTTAATCTATAAGTAGCTACAAGATCTACCGTTTGACATAAAAAAACCGGCCAAGTGCGAGTCGGACTCGCGCACAAAGGGTTCAGGAGGGAAATAGGTACATCATCTGTGAAAATTTCAACTGTCTCACTATTACAAACACAGACAGACAGACGGTCAGCCGAGTCTTAGTAATAGGGTCCCGTTTAACCCTTTGGGTACGGAACCCTAAAAAAACTACAAAATGTGATTTATCGGTTTATGTGCGGACGCTCCTCACTTGTTCACCTCGGAAACCGCATAAACAATCTGCGTCTCGTCTGAGCGAGATAAGTAACATCATTATGTACGAGGAACTTTGGAAGCATAAAAATGTGTTGGCGCTTTAGCTGTGAAGCCAGGCCCAGGCGAGGGCGACGCAAGTGTTATAAATTGCCTGTTATCGTCCAGGCTATAACTCTTTTATGGCGGCATAAAAAACGAACGTTTTCTATCGCATTTCTATATATTTACTTACCTACATATAAGCGACCGCACAACGCTGATAACAACAAAAGCAATTTGTAGCTACTTTCTTATTTAAGGAGTACCTACAAACTTTCTCAGTTTTCGATTAGGTGCAAGGTAGGTATAACTTTTACGGCCTATTTATCTACATACTGTATCGGTGTGCTTCCTGGAAAAGGTCTCTGCTCTCACTGCTTTCTGTCCCTGGTCAATTTTCGCTAATTTGATCCCGCCGTTACCTTACTGTAACTGCATTTTCCACCTTTATGTTGCTTGCCTGTTTCTGTTTCCATTTCTCTGATACTGTACTAGACAGCTTTCGGGAAGGTACGAGATATCGTCCAAAATCCCTCAGTCCCTGAATACGAAAGTCGTCAAACAATGCATGTTGCCGTCTCGCTTAGTCTCCTTTTAGTCTCACCATAAGTTCGAAAAATAGTGGTAACTATGTCAGCAACTTTTTCTTTTAATTTCTTACCTGTTTCTTATATAATATGTTCCTGATTTAGGTAAGTTAATTAGAAAAATTATGATATTTACCAATACATAGTTACTGCGTCTACACGGCACTGGTCGGTTCAGCTTTAAAATTGGTAATGTTTGGGTAACTTAAATCTATAGATCATTATGATCAACCCATTACCGGCTCACTACAGAGCACGGGTCTCCTCTCAGAGTGAGAAGGGTTTTGGCCATAGTCTACCACGCTGGCCAAGCGGATTGGCAGACTTCACACACCTTTGAGAACGTTATGGAGAAACTCTCAGGCATGCAGGTTTCCTCACGATGTTTTCCTTTGTTGGATGACCTTGAAGAATAACAACACGTAGACTGATTTTACAAGTTTATTCACCAATTTTTGTGGGACGATTGATTCCCTCTTTACAACTACCGTGCTTTATATAATCTCGTCATGGATAAAACTAAGCTATTTCATAACAATGTCATGATATTAGTTCATTCATTAAAATTCATCATTGGAACAACTTAATTATTTAAAATATAACCAAGCAAACTAAAATACTACTTTGATAAACATTTTACGGAATTTCAACTATTATCGATCTTAATAATTATATTAAATTAAATTATTATACATTTTACGGTTACGCATTTGATTGAATGGTTGACTTAAGCATTAATACAATGTTATACATTCAATCAATATGTTTTCTTAATATAATATTTCATAAACTCTGTTAATTATCTATATTAGTGTACAATTCATTTACATTATTCATCATTATTTACCTAATCTCTAACATTCGGCCTTCCTGACAACTATAGTTTGTCCTCAAACTTAAATACATATAAAGAAGGCATTATTAATCGATAACTTGAATATCACATTAATTTAAAAACATTATAAGTTACATCATTGCGGTATGTGTATCAATCTAATTTCTAACATTCGGCCTTCCTGACAACTATAGTTTGTCCGCAAACTTAAATACATATAAAAAAAGGCATTATTAATCGATAACTAGAATAACTAGAATTCATTTAAAAACATTATAAGTTACATCATTGCGGTATGTGTATCAATTACATCATCATAGGTTTTAGTATCAATCATTCGATTTTAGAATAAACTAATCTTAATCTTAATGCATTTATCTCTTATGTAAAAATCATTTATCATGTCTCTTTTATCATTTAGATTAAACTAATCTTAATCTAAATTCATTTATCTCTAATGTAAAAATCATTTCTCATGTCTTTTTTTATCATTTCTCTTTTATCATTTCTCTTTTATATAATTTATCATCTATACAGCTTATCGTCTATACAGCATATCGTCTATACAGTTTCGGTTTAAATAAATTTACTGTCTCAAAAGAATATTATACAAATATATTCACTTAGAAGACGAGACAAAGGCAAACAGATTTTACAAAATTAAATTATTGCAATACGGAGCGTAAAACAATTTGTAATAAAAGTGGGTAGGTTTCAAATACTTGGTACCATCACAACAGAATCGATTCAAGCCGCGGCTATGTTACTGAATCGTCACGTAAATTCATAGATAGCTCATAACTAGATGTGACCCAATAAATTCAATATTCTTAATTCGTAAAAAAAATATTATGTAATAAGTATGTTTTAAGTTTCACAAAATAGTTTTTAAGCATTTTTTAAAAAGGATGTACACTTTTACATTCTTTTATATTTTTAGGCAGTTTATTATATATCTGAGCACTTAACAAACGTAATATTTCTCTTACCATAGTTAGTAATTCTTGGTGGGCGTAAGATTATGTTATTAGCACTTCTCAAAATTAGTAAATGCGGATATTTGTTTTTTTCTGGTAAAGGTTATGTTTGAATGTATTTCTTTTGACAAAATTTTTCGTATTAAAATGCAAGTGTAATATTTGTAAGTATTTGTTATATTAAATTTTTTTTCTTTATTCATTTTTTTCTGTTGATGTTAACAAAAATCATAATGAAATAGTACTTTTATTAATTTATTTTGAGCCGTTTAGTTTAGCCGTGGTTTAGCCAGGTAGTTGTAGATTATGTAGCAGACTTGTGGTAGCCAACGGACTATGCTGTGGAGAGCTACTGTTAAAGATACTAGCTTATTTCTGATATTTAAAATATGTGATTTCCATGTGACTTTATTGTCGATTGTTAAACCTAAATACTTCTCGCAATCTGACCTATTGATGATAATGCTATTAATTTTTGGTGGTTCAAAATCATTAATTTTTTTTTTTATATTTTTAGCTGCAAATATTACATAATGAGTTTTATTTACGTTGAGGGTTAGCAAGTTACATTGAAACCAGATATTAAGTAAATTAAGATCATTTTGGGCATCTTTAATTAGGTTTTCAATTTTATTCCCATGATAAAATAAGGTGGTATCATCAGCATAATATGGTGATAATTCGTCTTTTAGTTCATGTTTTATTCATATTATTTATATAGATCAGAAAAATTATGAATCGAAGTATCGAGGCTTGAGGAACTCCGTAAGTTATTAGTTTAGGACTGCTGATTATTTAAATAAGATTCAAAAATTAAGTATCTTGTGGCTAACCGTATCAAACGCTTTTTTTTTTTAGATTTATGAATATTCCAAGAACAATTTTTTTTTTCGTCTATATTGTTTATTTTATTTTATTTTAGATACTAGGTCAACAGTTGCTGATAACGTATTTAATTTTGCTCTAAATCCATATTGTTTTTGATACAGAAAATCAATAGAAATGAAGTAGGATTCAAGTCGATTATAAATAATTTTATTTTTTTTTCGATAATTGCTCGGGTCCGATTTTGTTCCAGAATTACAGATAGGCGTTACTTTAGCTATTTTTAGAGACGCAGGAAAAGTACCATTTTCTAAACAGGAATTTATACATAGAGTTAGTTCCTCAGCTATGGAGTTTTTGATGAACTTTATTACCTTCTAATGTTTATGCTATCGATACCTGAACTAGTGTTAGTATGTAAGTTATCTATTACTTGAATTATTTCTTTCATCTTTGTTAGTTTTAATTTATTAAGCCCACAGTTAGGATTGTCGTTTATATCATTTGTACGTATATGGTTTATCGTTTATTGTTCATATTGTTTATCGTTTTAAATCGTTTATTGTTTATGTCGTTTATTCATATATGTCTTTTATAGTTAATGTCAATTATCATTTATCATTTATATTTAATTTCAATTATTATTTGTCATTTATCTTTAATGTCAAGTCAATTATCGTTTATGTTAATTTTCGTTTATGTCAATTATAATAAAAATCCACTTCACTACATAGTTATAAAACAAAGTCGTTTTCTCTGTCCCTATATCTCTATGTATGCTTAAATCTTTAAAACTACACAACGGATTTTGATCCGGTTTTTTTTTAATAACATCCATTAAATACTTAGTGGAGAAATACTGTTATTTATGAAGATTCTAATGTGATGTAAATAATTACATTTTTTCCGCTTACATTGCAAACGCAGGCTGAACCCTACGAGATTTATCAAAATAATGTACTAAGTATTGTACATATTGAAAAGGTCTATAGAAAACTGCACTATGGTATATGTCAATCTCTTATGGATACCCCACAATAAAATTTTTTTTTTTGTCATTTACTTTTTACAACAAATAATGGCTAATTTTCGAAGCGATTTTAACCAATACAACATTAATCCTTATCTAATTAAATACCTTAAATACATTGTTTATTTAATATAGATTTATATGGCCCTTCACAGCATATGATTTAAATGAATATTTTCGAAGATATTACAGATAAACCAGATATCCACGATTCCTTCAGGATTTGTGAAAAATCGAAATTCACGTGGGCGAAGTATATAATTTCCTTTAATTATTATTATTTCATTCTCTTATACAATTTTACATTTTATTAGTCTTTCCAAACATTCCCTTTTTTTCTTTACATCTCATGTCTGCCATTTCAATTCCTATCTAAAGCTCTTTTTTTTCGAATTGTCAGATCAATAATCATAAAAATACCTTAATTCAACAAAAGGAGGTCATATTGCAATATTAAATTCACAAAGAACCTAACACAACTACAGTTTATATCAATTGTCGTTTATATATTTTTTTTTTTATTATTTTATTTAAATTGATGTTTATATTTCGAACTATCACGGTCAATAAATGTACCAATCCAAGTTTGTATCTGATCTACAAGCCAATGTATTGCAATGACACTTCATATATCATTTTCTTATATCTTTATAAGGCCCTGAATAGACTTAACAGTTTCTTATTTTACCTATTTAGGAGCATTGAGCATCAAATATTATTCGGTTATAATGCTTCACCTGTCCTTTGGGATCTAAACATAGCAACCGCATTCCACAATGTGTTTAATATGTGAAATATTACAAAATGTTTCAAACTCAATGATGTAAAACCGTGAACACAAAGTCAGAGAAACTTCATTCAAAATTGATCTACTGTCACAACACTGGTTCTTTTGTATCATCAATTTAATAAGTCCATAAAAGTGAGGTAATGGTGATGATTACTTAAGACTTCAAATTAAAACTACGAGATTATCACCACCTCACAATATGGTTCAGTATAAATGATTTGAACTATTGGCTTATTTAGAATTATCTAAGTCCATGGCTTTTTTTTTTGTCGTTAAAATAATATCCCTCACGCACTATCTTTATCATTAAGATTTAATAAGATTTTTCAATTAGTTTGCGTAATATGTAATAATAAATGTATGTGCAAAAATATAATTTTCAAATTTTCAAACTGTTGTCAAATATACATTATGAAGCTATATATATTTCAACTCATTTAGGTTACAGAAAAATAACCGTTAACAATTTCGAGTCTTTGCAGTAACTTCTAACTAACTTATAAAAACAATCACCTGTTTTATCGGAAATGTTACAAGCATTTAGCCATATAACCATTTTGTAATAATATTCATTACTTTCTAAATGAAAGGCTCGTTTTAAGATTACTCTGCTACTAACATAGTTCGATTATCGATTGTACCTTCATACTATTTTTAGTAGGACCTTTTTTTAATCTGAGAAGTGCAATATGGGACGTCTGTTGATCATTCTAACTATACATCTTAGCACACTTACTAAACTCGTAAATCCAGAAACTTTAACATAACTATTCAACATACCAGACTTGCGCATTACGTGTGGAATCCTGGCTGTGTCGTTAACTGATAGGCCACTCCTGGCTGCATCGTCACATGCACTCACGGCTGCGTCACCGGCTGCGTCGATCTTGTAGGCAGCCGCGACTGTGATGAGGGCCGGTCAGTGCACCGTAAGCGCACTCACCCTCTGCAGCTTGTAGTCTCTCGTCAGGCCGTGGTGTGCAAAGATAAAATGGTTTATGGTTAGAATTTGAACTACTAAAAGTACTTGGAAATCGATTTAATGCGGGTAGATAAAAAATATTTATCATGGTAAATTGAGATTACGAATTATTATTGCATTATTATTAAAATTATTTTAATTTGATTCTCTGCTTTTATCACAGACATATATAGGGTAGATCGGCGATTACCACTTTTTACTAATAATAAATAATTCACGCGTGCCAAAAAAACGGTTACGTGTGATACCAAATAACCTCCTTTGTTGAGATTTATTTCTAAACTTCTGTGTTTACAGTTCAAAATAACACTTGTACGGTTATTTTTATGCACTAAAACTATTAATTACATCGAAATATCTATGTGTAACGAGTGTTATTTTGAAAACTTGTGTACAAGTGTAAATAAGTTTGGCACACCTTTCCATCGATAATATATTTCTGTGTACTTTCATGATAAGTATCACAAGCACTTAGATTTTAAATCACTTTAGAATTTACACAAACACAGCAAAATAATACATAAATAAATGAATAAATCACTTGTTACCTGCGTTCAGCGTATCCCGCTTCTGATTGTTGGATGACCTTGAAGAATAACAACACGTAGACTGATTTTACAAGTTTATTCACCAATTTTTGTGGGACGATTGATTCCCTCTTTACAACTACCGTGCTTTATATAATCTCGTCATGGATAAAACTAAGCTATTTCATAACAATGTCATGATATTAGTTCATTCATTAAAATTCATCATTGGAACAACTTAATTATTTAAAATATAACCAAGCAAACTAAAATACTACTTTGATAAACATTTTACGGAATTTCAACTATTATCGATCTTAATAATTATATTAAATTAAATTATTATACATTTTACGGTTACGCATTTGATTGAATGGTTGACTTAAGCATTAATACAATGTTATACATTCAATCAATATGTTTTCTTAATATAATATTTCATAAACTCTGTTAATTATCTATATTAGTGTACAATTCATTTACATTATTCATCATTATTTACCTAATCTCTAACACCTTCACCGTTAAAGCAAGTGATATTTAAATACTTAAAACGCACATAACTCCGAAAAGTTAGAGGTGCGTGCCCCGGGATCGAACCCACGACCTCCGATTAGAAGTCGGTCGTCCTAACCACTAGGCTATCACAGCTTCATTATCTGTGATAATGAAGTTGTGATCTATAGATAGCTAGGTAATAATTAATTATTCGCAGTCAAGCCTGTCACCAACATCATCGTTATTTATACGGTAATATCTTGAATGAGGAATTAGGAACCTCTTGCTGGCGAGTCTATTCAAAGCTGGGAGTAAACGGTTTCCTCCTTATTTTTGCATAAATATACAGTGTGTCCGGGATCGAATTAGCGATATTTTAGGGACATATTCTACAACTCATTACCTCTCTGAAAATACCACTTATTAGGGCCTGCCCCCCTCCCCCTCCCAGGGACAGCCATTTCAATTTGGTGTGCGTTTTTGTGGGTATGTGCGCACAAAAAATGTAATAACTCGAAAGTCTGCTGATGTACAGGTCTTCAAATGACCTTATTCGATTGGATACAATATTCTCCATCACTAAATACTAAACAATAGAACAAAATGTTAAAATAACTCGATCAAAAATGCTTCGGAAAAAAAATATTTTTTCAAAAATATTGAAAACTACAAGTTTTTGCTGCATTTTGCAAAAACGAGGTCGTTAAGATTACATTGTTAAGTATTAAATCGACAGTTTTTGAGATAAACAATAAAACGACATAAAAATTTTGACTGTAAGTTATTTACTTTTGGAGATATTATTGTTTAAACATAACTTAACCGCGAGCGCGTAATTTCTTATGTTATTCGAATGTGGGTTTCCATCGCATACCTCGGGCGATCAGGTAATAATAATATTGTTTTTGATTAGTCAGTGAATGAGGTTAAAACTAAGGATCGGACCCCTACTTCAACTGATTAAATATTCGTATAAAAAATTGAAATATCTGAAATTTTATTTTGTTGTTCCTGGCGAGGAGGCGTTATGATCGCTACTTAAGTTATTACTCATTTTTGTTTGTGATTCAGGTTTGTGAAGTTTGCTAAGTATAAAGACATGCCTACTCGGTATTATTATAGCCATAAGAGAGCATTTAGATGTCAACTATTCGCCATGGATCGGACGTGGCAGCAATTCAATGGAATGGCCACCTCATTCTCCAGACCTTACACCTTTGGACTTCTTTTTATGAGGACCTATGAAGCAGAAGGTATTTTATATGGTACCAAATACCAGAAAAGAATTATTGGAGATAAAATAAGATTGTATTTGGACATGATCCAACGATCCTCCCAACATGAAGTAACTAGCTAACAGAACAGAAGTGGTAATTTCGGTTTGTGGCGGAAATAACCTAGTTTTTAGGATATCTCAGATATCTCAGATAGGAATATCAGAGTTATTGAGTTATTGAGTTTATAACTAACAAAAATTAAATTATAAAGTTAAGATTTTTTACCTTATGTGTAGTAAAAAAATGATGAATCTTAAATTTGGGTTCAATACTCGTAATTCATGTTTGGGGACGAAGTACTTACAATTACCAATATCTCCAGAAGTAAGTAACTTACAGTCAAATTTTTTATGTCGTTTTGTTGCTTATCTCAAAAGCTGTTGATTTAATACTTAATAATGTGGTCTTAATGACCTCGTTTTTGCAAAATCTAGCAAAAACTTGTAGTTTTCAATATTTTTGACCAATTTCTTTTTCTTTCCAAAGCATTTTTGATCGAGTTATTTTAACATTTTACACTATTGTTTGGTATTAAGTGATGGAGAATATTGTATCCAATCGAATAAGGTCATTTGAAGACCTGTGCATCATTAGACTTTCGAGTTATTACATTTTTTGTGCGCACATACCCACAAAAACGCACACCAAATTGAAATGGCTGTCCCTGGGAGGGGGAGGGGGGCAGGCCCTATTAAGTGGTATTTTCAGAGAGGTAATGAGTTGTAGAATATGTCCCTAAAATATCGCTAGTTCGATCCCGGACACACTGTATATATCAATGTAATAATATGGTATCTATGTAATATGAGCGTAGCCTGTGCTAGTAGCTAGTGCTTATAATAACGGGTGTAAGGGGCCCATATTGGAAACGAAGATAGGTGATGATTATCGACAAGATATCATAAAACAAACGCAAAAAAAAAAATTAAAATATTTCCTGTATTTTTTTAAAAGTTCGCAATGTAATGCAATCAGCTGCCGCCTAAATACTAAAGTTCTCGCCGTGGTTGTCCGCCGCTCGCAAGCATTGACCTCGAAATTAGAATTAGTTCACGTTGTTCATTGCCGGTTTGAAAAATACTTAATAGTTAAATACTAAACCACTAATACCTACTACAAGTAGGTATGTCAATCGAGTAAGATATCTTCTATCTATAATATAATAAAACTGTAACAGATCCAATTCTGTACATTGAAGATATTTTGAAAATTTTTGTTGGAGGGCACTCCATAATCGATACTGAAGCCAAAACTGCAATTTTTTTCATTTTTGTCTGTCTGTCTGTCTGTCTGTCTGTATCTTGGCCGCGCATCACGCCGAAACTACTGAATGGATTCGAATGAAACTTGGTACGATTTGAGTTTATACTCCGAGGTAGGACATAGGATACTTTTTATCCCGAAATTCAGCACGGTTCCCTTGGGAGAGGGGATGAAAGTTAAAACGTGTATTTAGCTGTAATTCATTAACGCGTTGTTCGATTTCACTCATTCTTTTTTTGTTAGAAAGGTAGTACTTTATATATTGTCCCGTAAATATTTCAAGGTCATAAGTTTTTTAGTTCAGAAATGACAGACATTACAACTCTGAGTATTGGGTTCAAATAACTTGGGACCCGGATCTTTGAACGTACGGCTTATTTTAAACTGGTATGCGTTTAAATTTATGTTTCTTGGTCTTTCTATTTGTTCCAGCTAATCTCCGAAATGGCTGGATCGATTTTAATGGAACTTTCAATGTTTTAAGGAGTAACTTAGGCTACATTTAGTTTAGGTACATAAAAGAATTATGGGCTCCGATCCGATCCTATATAAAAACCTATATCCACGCGAACGAAGTTGCGGGGGTCAGCTAGTCAGTAAATATAGTTATTGGTATTGGATTGTGTTTAGGTACGAGTACTATAATAATAGCCCTAAGTTTTCTATAGAGGTCCCCTTATACCCTGTGTATATATGTACAATACATTATATACGTACGTAATAATAATAATGATAGTTGATAGTTGATACCAAATAAGCATTAAAGTGTGTACCGTACCATTATTCATATAGTAGGTAACAATCTCTTTAAACTGTGGTAACAGTGATGGTCTGTGTGGCCATTACGATTGGTAGACAGGTAAGTATAATCCTATTGCGAGGTGCCTCGATTCGCTGCATGTTAATATTCAGGCAGTGTGATCCGATTTGTGTCTGGAACCCATAATACCCGTAATTGATTAATATTTCGTCCACGACTTTGGCTTACAAGTAGGTACCTATCTATGTAAAATGAAATTGAAATATATATTTACTTACCTACATATAAGCGACCGCACAACGCTGATAACAACAAAAGCAATTTGTAGCTACTTTCTTATTTAAGGAGTACCTACAAACTTTCTCAGTTTTCGATTAGGTGCAAGGTAGGTATAACTTTTACGGCCTATTTATCTACATACTGTATCGGTGTGCTTCCTGGAAAAGGTCTCTGCTCTCACTGCTTTCTGTCCCTGGTCAATTTTCGCTAATTTGATCCCGCCGTTACCTTACTGTAACTGCATTTTCCACCTTTATGTTGCTTGCCTGTTTCTGTTTCCATTTCTCTGATACTGTACTAGACAGCTTTCGGGAAGGTACGAGATATCGTCCAAAATCCCTCAGTCCCTGAATACGAAAGTCGTCAAACAATGCATGTTGCCGTCTCGCTCTGAGACATTGTCGTTACTTCACACTTACTCTAGGCTTCATAAGAAAGCTCAGAAAGTCACATCTGAAATGAGGAGATCCGTAGAAGAACCAGAGTCACCGACTTAGGTGAATAGGATACGAAACTAAAGTGGCAATGGCTGGGATGTGTCCTGTCCGAACAACCGAAAGACGTTGGGGTTGACGCGGCACCTATGTCCAGCAGTGGACGTTCATGACATCGATAATCGATTACCATAAGCATATCTATAGAAAAAGGAAAACATTTATAGTCTCCTTTTAGTCTCACCATAAGTTCGAAAAATAGTGGTAACTATATCAGCAACTTTTTCTTTTAATTTCTTACCTGTTTCTTATATAATATGTTCCTGATTTAGGTAAGTTAATTAGAAAAATTATGATATTTACCAATACATAGTTACTGCGTCTACACGGCACTGGTCGGTTCAGCTTTAAAATTGGTAATGTTTGGGTAACTTAAATCTATAGGGTGGATTTCCCAACAGCAAAATTCGCACGGCATGGGTGAAATCGGTACTGTCCAACGTTAGTATAAAGATCTAATATTTTTTTCTAGGTAGAATAGGTAGATACCTATGCGAGACAATAAATATTTATTGATTAGGACTGCAGTTTAGGAAATAAAAAATTTTTAAAGCCCCGAATTTATCATTTCGGTAGCTGTCCTCACAACCTTTTTCAATGTAATTTCCCTCATAAATCAAAAAGTATTGCTTTTTTAGGTACATGGCTACTTTTATTTAAATTGTGAATAGTGACAGTATGGTTATAAAATAATTTTATGATAATATCTACTTAGTTTAATAACTGGTAAGTAAAAATGCTTGTGTCCCAGAAAGTCCTCTCATTTCGGTGTTTTTTTTTTAATCGATTGTAGTTTTGCATAGGACAACTCTAGCTCCCCCCTCGTGCGCAATGTAGGTAACAGTGTGGTCTATGTGCTTATCGTAGGAGGAAATGCGCCGCTTGCCTGCGTGTTCCCGCAAAAAAAGTAAGTAGTTCAATTCGGTGGCATGTGACAAACTTCTTATCATTTCCGTGTACAGGTATAACTTGTCTTGCAATTAGTTAATACATATAAAAAACTATTCAAGAGTACGTAATGGCAATACGTTTATTTGTGTAATATTCATATCATCTTGTAATAAATAGTCTTCTTGTAATGCTAATTTTTGTCCGTATTTCTAATTTCGGTGTTATCATTTCGGTGGATTCGGTGGGCTAAATTGTCAACCGAAATGACAAAAAACTCACCGAAATGATAGAAATTCTCATTTCGGTTTATTTAAATCTTAATTATCTCATTTCGGTGGATTGCTTTATCATTTCGGTGTTTAATTGTCTCATTTCGGTGGATTGTTTTATTATTTTGGTAGATTATTATTTGTTTCGATGAAAATTCAGGCCAGCAGGTAATTTTTTAACTAAACCACTTCAAAAAAAGAGTTTATGTATTTGACTCGTACGAATTTATGTATGTATGTACGGCCGCAATTATCTCAAAGACTAATGAACCGATTTTGATAATTTTTTCGCTATCGTAATTAACATACTTTCAGAGAGTTTTTAGTAACTATATTATACCTACGTTCAAATAATTCATATGTACAAATTGACATAAGTTTACACTTACTTATGTCATCAAAATATTGAACCTGTACACCGATTTTCCCCATATTTGGTTCTACACTAATTTTTTTTTTACTCAATAGAGAAAGTTTATGAAATGGTCGCAAAAATAATACATGAACTGTTGGTAGGTAGAAGGTAGGTGGTCAAAAACACTGAAAAATAAACGAAAACCAAACCAAAAAGGAAAATTCTAGTAGATAACGAGCGATATGTATATTAAAATATAGGTAAGTTTTGATTTTTGTTCATCAGTTTTTTGTAAAATCATCATGATCAACCCATTACCGGCTCACTGCAGAGCACGGGTCTCCTCTCAGAGTGAGAAGGGTTTTGGCCATAGTCTACCACGCTGGCCAAGCGGATTGGTAGACTTCACACACCTTTGAGAACGTTATGGAGAACTCTCAGGCATGAAGGTTTCCTTACGATTTTTTCCTTCACCGTTAAAGCAAGTGATATTTAAATATTTACGCACATAATATTATTTATTTTAAAGTGTCAGGTGAATTCAATGTTGAAATGTAATCTACTAATCTACTAACTATCATTGACGTATTTTTTTTTAGAATGCCGAGACGAACATTGACCAAAGATGAGAGAAAAGAAAAAGAAGATTATACGAACAGAAAAAAAAAACAACGAATTAAAAGCGATCGAGAAGAGTTTCTTAGAAAAGATAGAGAGAGATATGCAAGAAGAAAAGCTACAGGATTAATTTTTTCGAGGAGTGCATTAAATTCTCACAAGCTCCGAAATCTACGCAAAAAAAAAAACGCAGCCAGTTCGAAAGCATATTATTATAAGAAAAAAAAAATACAAAATTCAGACAACTCGACAAACCTTAGTGGCACACTCAATTATCAATGATGATTTAGAATCTAATAGAACTTCAAATACACAGTCAAATAATGCATCTGCATTATCTATACGTTATCATATTCTTGGTTGGTCACAGACTTTCAAACTGTATACTTTATTAGTCACTGTATGCATCATAATATTGATTTTTTTCTCTTCATTTAACGACAACTCTGAAATCTCAATAACTCCATAAAAGAAGCCCTTTAAGTGTCGCAATATATAGAGTTTACACTGTATTTAAGTAAGTGCGAAATTATTAGAATAATAGAAATTAAAAGACTGATTATTGCTAAGCTAAGATTAAAATCGTTAATTAAAATATATGTCTTTTCATTTAGTTTTATTCTATTCCTTTTATTGTAGGTAGGTGCATTTTTTTGTGTGAAATCCAGATGAATATCTAAAATTAAGTAGAACATACGTAACTAGGTTAACACATTGTCACTCATGATAGTATACAACCTTTCACACTTGCTAAGAGTGCATCTATTTAGTTAAAGTGTATGGTTGAGGCTGCTCAGTAGTATATTTAATATATTTTCAGTGAATTTTAATTTCGGTGGACAGTTCCTATCATTTCGGTGGCTACTTATATCATTTCGGTGGCTAGTTTTATCATTTCGGTGGCATTAAAATTTTAAACACGTATTCTCACGAGTTTATAAGACATATTTTGATGATATTCAATAAGAGCATAAACAATAACAAGAAGAACAATAAACCATAGTTCAAATTTGAAAAAACTTAATAATAAAAAAGTCCACCGAAATTCAAGAAAAAACGGCATTGTTGAAATTGCCCCTAATATAGATCATTATGATCAACCCATTACCGGCTCACTACAGAGCACGGGTCTCCTCTCAGAGTGAGAAGGGTTTAGGCCGTAGTCCCTCACACTGGCCGAGTGCAGATTGGTTAGACTATACAGTTATACACACGCCTTTGAGAACGTTATGGAGAAACTCTCAGGCATGCAGGTTTCCTCACGATGTTTTCCTTCACCGTTAAAGCAAGTGATATTTAAATACTTAAAACGCACATAACTCCGAAAAGTTAGAGGTGCGTGCCCCGGGATCGAACCCACGACCTCCGATTAGAAGTCGGTCGTCCTAACCACTAGGCTATCACAGCTTCATTATCTGTGATAATGAAGCTGTGATCTATAGATAGCTAGGTGATAATTAATTATTCGCAGTCAAGCCTGTCACCAACATCATCATTATTTATACGGTAATATCTTGAATGAGGAATTAGGAACCTTTTGCTGGCGAGTCTATTCAAAGCTGGGAGTAAACGGTTTCCTCCTTATTTTTGCATAAATATATATATCAATGTAATAATATGGTATCTATGTAATATGAGCGTAGCCTGTGCTAGTAGCTAGTGCTTATATAATAACGGGTGTAAGGGGCCCATATTGGAAACGAAGACAGGTGATGATTATCGACAAGATATCATAAAACAAACGCAAAAAAAAAATTAAAATATTTCCTGTATTTTTTTAAAAGTTCGCAATGTAATGCAATCAGCTGCCGCCTAAATACTAAAGTTCTCGCCGTGGTTGTCCGCCGCTCGCAAGCATTGACCTCGAAATTAGAATTAGTTCACGTTGTTCATTGCCGGTTTGAAAAATACTAAATAGTTAAATACTAAACCACTAATACTACAAGTACTGTATGTCATACGAGTAAGATATCAGTAAATAGTTATTGGTATTGGATTGTGTTTAGGTACGAGTACTATAATAATAGCCCTAAGTTTTCTATAGAGGTCCCCTTATACCCTGTGTATATATGTACAATACATTATATACGTACGTAATAATAATAATGATAGTTGATAGTTGATACCAAATAAGCATTAAAGTGTGTACCGTACCATTATTCATATAGTAGGTAACAATCTCTTTAAACTGTGGTAACAGTGATGGTCTGTGTGGCCATTACGATTGGTAAACAGGTAAGTATAATCCTATTGCGAGGTGCCTCGATTCGCTGCATGTTAATATTCAGGCAGTGTGATCCGATTTGTGTCTGGAACCCATAATACCCGTAATTGATTAATATTTCGTCCACGACTTTGGCTTACAAGTAGGTACCTATCTATGTAAAATGAAATTGAAACAGAAACGATTTCGTGTCGGCTTCAATTCAATTACCTGTGTCTAAATAGGTATTATGATATGATATTTTTACCAATATAACTATGACTATAAATTGATTATTATTATTTATTATTTTGTAGGTATTAGGGAACCACGATAGGCAGCCCCAGATCTTGAATTTTTTCGAAGCGGGGCAAAAACTGAAAAATGCCGCCCTCGCCCGCCAATATACCTTTATATTCAACATCATCATTTCAGACTTAAGACACCCACTAATGGACATCCCATTCAACGTGATTCGCGACCAAGATACAGACAGACAAAAATGTAAAATTAGTTTTGGCTTCAGTATCGATTATAGAGTGCCATGCAAAAAAACATTTCAAAATATTTTCAGTGTAATACAGAATTGGACCTGTTACAGTTTTATTATAAGTAACGTGGTGTCGCCAGGTATGGACCAGGCACCAGTAGCTGACCACCTTCACCGTTTTTAACAAAAATAAGAGCTAGATTAGAGTTTTACCGCTGGCAACATTTAAACCATGTAGAATAGGGATCTGTTTGTCATATTGACAAATATCATATGAAACGGCCATTTTGTTTTAAAATGGCAAGGCGAACAAAATGTTGTGTGCAAATATCTTTCGATTTCAATAGTTTTCTTAAGCAAATCGCTAAGAAGGTAAATAAACGTTTTGATCGATGGATTCTCGTTTCTGATTAAAATGTAAATTTACAATGATTAAATCACTTAGATATAAACTTTAAAACATGCTTGTGAAGGAATAAATGCGACATAGAGTTATTTTCAAGTTTTAGAGGGGATGTCCATTACTGGATCGGAAACACATCAAAAATCCAGTCATGGACCTATCTATTCTTATCATTTAAACACAATTACAAGTTAAAATTAAACTTGTATAGTTTAACTAGCTTCTGCCCGCGTGAATTTCGGGTTTTTAACCCCCGACGCAAAAACGACGGGGTGTTATAAGTTTGACGTGTCTCTCTCTCTCTGTGTGTGTGTGTGTGTGTCTGTCTGTTCCCCTGTAGCACTCAAACGGATGAACCGATTTGAATGCGGTTTTTTTGTTTGCAAGGTGAATTAGTCGAGAGTGTTGTTAGCTATGTTTGATGAAAATCAAGATGGCCGCAACCACAAGAATGTCGGGGGTTTTTAAAATTTTTAATTTATACTTGTCACAAATCCCAAGGGAATCGTGGATTTCCGGTTCCCGTTCCCGCTCCCTTATGCAACTTTTATAGCTACTTTCAAGGAGGTTTGCTATAGTAATCTACCTATAACCGTAGCTATAGATTTTGGTTTTTTCAAAATCCCGTGGGAACTGTGGATTTTTTCAGGATAAAAAGTAGCCTATGTGTTAGGTCATGGCATAATCTATCTCCATCAAAATTTCAGCCAAATCGGTACAGTTCGGTACAGTAGAAGGATTGCATCTTAAATTTTTTTTTCCTTCAAATCTTATCAAGTGGGGTGTCAAATTAAAGGGGTTGAAAAGGTGATTCCAAAAATATAATTTTTTTGACTAAAAATATTGTGATCTTTGTGAAAGAGAAAAAAAATTATCTCACAGTTGATATTTTTTATTTTTTAACAATATTATACTTGTTTTAAAAAAATAATTATGGTTTCCATGCAAAAAAAAAATCTGATGGGTGGGAAAGGGTTAAAAAATGAATACCTATTATTGTAGTTCCATTTAGATGCGCCACTTTTAACATTTTTTAGAAATGTAGTATGAGCTCAAAGAAGCTTAGAAAAAACCAAGAGTTCCCGCGGGATTATAAAAAACCTAAATCCACGTGGACGAAGTCACAGGCATCCGCTTGTATTCAATATGGGGCCTAGCTCTATATTAAGACAAAATAAAGAAGTGTTAATAGTAAAACGTGTCATACGAGTAGCTATGAATGAGGAACCTTCTTTCACCTAGAAAGAAGATTCTCCATAGCTAAGGATCACCTTTTGCCCTCTTGGACAGTGTCCAAGTAATTATTACGCAAGAAGAAAGGAAACCTTTTACAGGTAACAGGCCTAGAAAAACACTTATTCATCTTTTCAAAAAACAGGCGAAAATTCCTCGCTGCTTATGTGAGCAGTATGGTGCTGCATCAGGATTAAGAAGCTGGGACTCAGAGGTCCGTGTTTCAATCTAAGCTTGGTACCAAAAATATGAAGTCATAGTGGACAGTTCCCGAATCCCTTTAGTTTAGGTGGGTAGTACCCTACAGCATCAGGATTAAGAAGTTGAAGCAAATAAAAAATTATAGAACCATTTTGTAAACGTCCTCAAATACTTAGACAAGTGTCAAATTGAAATGTGACGAACCTTGGTTGTTTCTACGTAACTTTGATATTTATATATTATTCGAAATAATCAAGGAGCGGATCAACAAATTCTTTAAAAGCCGGCAACGTATTAGTGGTTGCTTTGGTGATGCAAATGTTCATGGGCAGCGGTAATCACTCAACATCAGGTGACCCGCTTGCTCGTTTGCCCACAATCCATATAAAATAAAACAAGAGATAAAGTTCGTAAACTAAAACCCATCATCATCATCATCATCATGATCAACCCATTACCGGCTCACTACAGAGCACGGGTCTCCTCTCAGAGTGGGAAGGGTTTTGGCCATAGTCTACCACGCTGGCCAAGCGGATTGGCAGACTTCACACACCCTTGAGAACGTTATGGAGAACTCTCAGGCATGCAGGTTTCCTCAAGATGTTTTCCTTCACCGTTAAAGCAAGTGATATTTAAATACTTAAACTAAAACCCGACTACTCATAATAGTATACAAGTATAAATTAAAAAATTAAAAAACCCCTGACATTCGCCATTTTGTGGCGGCGGCCATCTTGGATTTGCATAGTGCTATTCTACTAGTCAAGTTCTTTCATTTGATACCCATATTAAGGCAGTTGTGATAAAATATGTAATCCGCCATTTTGTAGCGACGGCCATGTTGGTTCGATTTTTATCAAACATAGCTAACAACACTGTCGACTAATTCACCTTTCAAACGAAATAAAACTGCATTCAAATCGGTTCACCCGTTTGAGCACTACAGGGGAACAGACAGACACACACACACACACACATACACACACAGACATATAACACCAAACTTATAACATCCTTCGTTATGCGTCGAGGGTTAAAAATAATAATTTAGAAAAACGTGTATTCAATTGTGTACTAATGGAATAAAAGGCGGGGCAAGCGGCTAGTGGCGCCAACTGTTATGTCTATCTAAAACTAACTTAATATTCCAATTTAGCTGTGCGAACGTCACTTCTCGATTTTTTCGCATATAAAATGTAGCCTATGTCACCCCCAAACTATAACAACGAATCAATTAACACCACATTCATCAACATTGGCCCAGTAGTTTAGGTGCTTCGCTAGAACAAAAAATTGGATACATACATACATAGACTACAAAAATCATAACCCTTCCTTTTGGCTTTGCAGTAATCGGATAAAAACGAACTGTCCATCACTGGGTGTCCATAACTGGATTTAGACTGTCCATCATAAAGATTTTTACATATTTCAGTTGATCATTTTTAGGTTTCCATATTTCAAAACTCGTTCGACTATTTCTAAATTTTAGCAGTTAGTGAGAAGCTCTGTATATCTGAGTATATCATTGTAAAATTATAACACTCTAGATTAAATAATAAAAAAGTTATAGCTCCTCATGTTTGACTCGGCGCTTAACCCTGTCCATAACTGGTACCACCACGTTATAGATTTTTTTACTATTAGGTAAGTATACTGCGCGTTCAATCATCGCAAAGTTGCGATAGTGCTGAGTAGTGTCATCTGCCTAGTTCGAATTTGCCGCCCTCTGAATATACCGCCCGGGGCACGGGCCCCGACTTGCCCCTCCCTAGTTCCCTACATCCGTACCTGAGCTTGTGCGACAAACCCAGAGACAGAAGCTCCTCAGAACCTATAGAAAGGAAAAACCTTGTTCGAAGAAATAAATAAAAATATCTTTTTGATTTGAAACACTGATATAGCTGAAATTACTAGCTGATATTTACCCTTTAGCAACCGCTACACCACTCTCCTCGTTGACCTCCCTCATTTGAATTTCGACAGGCCACGTACGTTATTTACAAATGTATAATGTCCACAGTGTGTTTTTGTACTGACGGGCTACAATTTAAAAGGGCGAAAAGGGTTGAACTTTGCTCATTAAAATTCATTACATTCTGGTAAAGAAAGAATTATTTACGACAGGACTGAAAGCTTCCAGTATCTACCTATACTTAGTATAAAATAAGCTGCGCGTTTATGAATAAAAATACATAACTAAATTTATTAATGCATGAGAGGTTCATGCTGAAAAATTAATAAACTTTTCAGAACGAAGCTCTCGTTATACAGCCGTATTATCATATCGCCTGCCTGTATAGAGTTCGGTTGATAATAATTTGTGACGACGTGACGGCCTGCAAGTTACAAGTACTGTTACATTGTGAAATAGAGTATTAGCATATCCTCAAGACAATTATTGTTAAGGTTAGACTGAGAGATTAGAATTACTTTAATAAACAATTATTGTATGTGTTGGATATTGAGTAGGTACAATTATTATATTATTTAGTCTGTGGTCATAGTTAGTCTGCGATTATGTCTATGTATGTATGTATGTATGTATGTAAGTCTTGCATTAGCATTGAAAAGAAGGGACTGTGGTATGCAGGCATACAAGATGATATCGTTACTAAACCTTGGTTTTCGAAACCAAAAGTGTTCAAAGACAGAAGATTTTACACCACTATTTTCCGCTTACGCTTTGGTCATTGTCGAATTAACACGCATCTATTTAGAATGAATATGCAAGAATCTGAAATATGTAATTTCTGTCAAACCGAACCGCAAACATTGGAACACATATTCTTCTCTTGTTCGTCCTTCGGCATTCAGCGCCTAGTGCTGATGGATGAATTACTGAAAACTTACAAAAAAATGGGAAATGTACCGCGCTCGATGAAACATTTATTGAAGAACCCTGAAAATTATAAATGTCTGTATAAATATGTGATAAATACTATAAATGAGATTTAAAATTGGATGTGACTACATAGTTAAGTGAACTAGCTAAAGTTTGAAGACGTGGACTTGACTCTAAGGGATATATAAGAAAGAAAAATGTTAAGCTATAAAAATATAGATATATTTAATTCAGATGAATCATAACAATGATTAAAATTTAAAATAAAGAAAAACATTTAAAAAATGTTACGATAGAATAGGCTATGCCTTTAATTTACAACATAGGAAATATTAATTACGACTTACCAGGCTGTATGGTCAACGATCTTGGCCTGTCCCGAAAGGGACGAACCGAAAAAGAAGAAGAATGTCTATGTATGTATGTTTATAGTCTATGGTCTTGGCTTGTCGAAAACAATGGAAGTTTCTTTGTTTAAATAATTATGTGAGATAATTAAATAAAGTTAATATGAAAGTCTACAAAGTGTTTATGTGATCCACGGAACTCTCTCCCTCTGATACAAAAGTAAACCAAATATTAAGATGGTAGCGTCGTGTGGTTAAAATATCAAGTTATTCCCGTGGTTCCTATGTGGCGACAAAATGGCGATGAAAAACGAGATTAATATTCCGATATTTGACGGAGCTGAATATACCAATTGGAAAGTTAGAATATTGAAGTTTCTGCAGTATAAAGGATGCTTAGAAGTTACGAAACGGGATATTTGTGCGACCGATGATAATGCCTGGCTTGAAAAGGACATCCAGGCGACAAACTATATTTACAGCGCCATTAGTAACAAACAATTGGAATTTATATCGGATTTGGATTCATCCTTTAAAATACTGAAAAAATTTGATGAGATGTACCTAAAAAAGTCTACAGCGCTGCAAATTGTGTTCAGAAACAACTTGGAAACAATTAAATTGAAAAATTATTCAGATGTTGACACTTTCTTCCATGACTTTGAAAAATCGGTAAATGAGTTGAAACAAGCTGGTGCAATTTTAAGTGAACAAGAAAAGTTAAATTACATGTTAAAGGCATTGCCATCTACGTACAGTTATTTAGGCGATTTAATAGATATTTTACCAGAAAAAGAAAGAACTGTCGATTATTTAAAGAGTAAAATTAAATTGAAAAATTTGGAAGGAAAAAGTGGAAGAACAATGGAAGCACCACATACTAATTCTAATGTTTTTAAGGCAAGTTCTCAATCAGTCTCTACATTAACTTGTTTTTCCTGTGGAAATAAAGGTCACAAACAGCAATTTTGCAGGCAGAGGTTCTCAAACTTTCGAGGTCAGAGGTTCCCAAATCAAAATCATAATATGGGCCATACATATTCACAAAATAATCAAAATAGTAATTATTCGAGCGGATTTAATAATTATAATTCACGAGGACGTGGACGTGGTACAAATTATAGAAACCAAATGCATGGAAATCGAGGGAATTTTCAACAAAAAAATTATGAAACTTCAGGAAATAGTTTTCTCACAGAAATTGAAAATAATGTGTCATCAGTAACCTGCGTTAAGGACAATTATGTTGATGGGATGATAATTTGGCTGCTGGACAGTGGTTGTACGGACCACATTATTAATAATCATGAATACTATGACACTGTGACAGTATTGCAGGAGCCCGTAAAAGTCAAGGTCGGTGATGGAAGAATTCTTGAGGCAACTAAGGTTGGTAATATCACAGCATTTTTTCCGGTATATGGTAAAAGAGTAGAAGTTACGTTAAAGAATGTTTTCTATGTGAAAGAGATGAAGGCAAATTTATTGAGTTACTCAAAGATTACAGACTTAAATTCAATAATTTCACAAGGAGAGTTAACAAAGATTTATAATTCAAATAGACAGTTAATAGCTATAGCAAAGAAAGAAGGAAGATTATTAAAGATGATGAGTTTTGTTCAGAAAAAAGATAGTCAGAATAAAATTTGTGCAAGTGTAACTAAGAGTAATATGACTGTAAAAGAAAAACTACATCGTACTCTAGGTCATATAAATTTCAATACCTTAAATATTATGTGTCAAAATCAAGTTTTAGAAGGAATGCCTACCTCAATAGAGTCTGAGTATATGAGATGCGGTACATGTATCGAAAATAAAATGAGTAACGTACCATTTAAAAATAACAGGCAACGGGCAAATGATATTTTAGAGTTGGTTCATACGGATTTAAATGGGCCTCATCAGACTGAAGGTTTTTGTGGTGAAAAATATTTTATATCATTTATAGATGATTATAGTAAACTGGCAAAAGTCTATTGTATACAGTCAAAGGCACAAGTTTTTAATTGTTTTGTGGAGTATGTGAACGAGGTGCATAACTTAACAGGAAAAATGATTAAAGAATTGAGATGCGACAATGGTAAAGAGTATATAAATACTAAAATGTATGATTTTGCAAGAGAAAAAGGTATAATGATTAAACCATGCCCGGCATATACGCATGAGTTGAATGGAACAGCTGAGAGATTTAATAGAACTATCATGGATACTGCGAGATGTCTTATGGCTGAAGCAAAAGTAGAGAGGCGTTACTGGCCTGAAGTGGTTAAAGCAGCTGCATACTTAAGAAATAGAACATTGACTAATACAACTGAAAAGGATAAAACTCCATATGAAATATTTTTCAAGAAAAAGCCATCATTAAATAATTTAAGAATTTATGGCAGTAAAGTATATGTTCGAGTACCAGAAGAAAAACGCAACTCAAAATGGGATAGAAAAGCTGAATTGGGAATTTTACTAGGATATACAGAGGTTGGATACAGAGTTTTGATAAATAACAAAGTAATAGTAGCAAGACATGTTGATATTATAGAGGATGATATTAAATGCATTGGATTTGATGATGATTGTGATGAGAAAAGTGAAAAAGGAAATGATAATGAAGAAAATGATAAAGATGATCAGACACTAAAAGACAATAACTCCAACAGTGAGAGCAAAGAGAGTGATGTGAATAAATCAATTGATGGAAAAAGATTCCCTAAAAGACAGATTAAAGCTCCAGTACGATTTGATGAAGAATATGGTTATTACAGTGTATGTGTAAATTATTGTGATGCTTTGACCCCAGGTACTTTTCAGGAGGCGTTAATGAGTGATGATGCAGAACAATGGCAATGTGCGATGAACAGTGAAATGGACTGTCTTGTTAAAAATGAAACATGGACTCTTGTGGATAAACCGAAAGACAAAAAAGTTTTAGACGTGAAGTGGGTGTATAAGAAAAAACCGAACAATGTGTATAAGGCTAGGTTAGTGGTTAGAGGTTTCCAACAAATGAACTGTATTGATGATACTTATTGTCCTGTAGCTAAAATGCAAACTTTGAAGTTGTTATTATCTTATTGTTGTCAGAATTCCTTGGAAATTGAACAAATGGATGTAGAAACAGCGTTCTTGAATGGTAAAGTTTTATCAGAGGTTTATGTGAAACAGCCAGATGGGTTTGAAGATAATTCTGATAGGGTTTATAAATTAAACAAAGCATTGTATGGTTTAAAGGAAAGTCCGAGATCTTGGTATGAATGTTTTAATAATTTTATAGTAACTCTTGGTTTTCGCAGAAGTAAATATGACTATTGTCTCTATGTTAAAGAAGTAAATAACCTAAGAGTATACATTTTATTATTTGTTGATGATCTTTTAATTTGCTGTAAAGATAAAAGTGTAATAATGGAAGTTAAAGGTAAATTGTCTGACAAGTTTGTGATGAAAGATATGGGTAAAGTTAAAAATTATATTGGTATTGATATTGAATATGATTATACGAAAAATAACACTATGACATTGAGTCAAAAATCTTATATAGAATCTTTAGCTAAACGTTATAAAATTGAAAACTCTAAATTATATAATACACCAATGGAAATTAATTTAAAACTAGAACAAAGCGATGTAAATGAGAATCTTCAGTATAGAAATTTGATTGGTGCACTTTTGTATATCAGTTCAGGTACAAGACCAGACATAGCATTCAGTGTTAATTACTTAAGTAGATTCCAAAATTGTTATAATGAAACTTTTTTTTAAATATGCTTTGAGGGTCCTGAAATATTTGTATTTGACAAAAGATTTATGCTTAACATATTTTAAAAATGATAAAGCAGATATTATGGATTGTTTTGTTGACGCTGATTGGGCAGGTGATGTTGTAGATCGGAAGTCAACTACTGGATATTGTATTCGATTGTTTGGAAATGTTATTTATTGGAAGTCCAAGAAACAGAATTGTGTTACTAAATCATCTACATTTGCTGAATATATTGCGCTGTCAGAAGCTGTAACAGAGATAAATCTTTTGATAAGTATTCTTAATGATTTGTTTATAGAAATAAATGATCCTGTTAAAATTTATGAGGATAATTCTGGAACAATGACTATAGCTAAATATGGTAATTTTACAAAAAATTCTAAACACATAGAGGTTCACTACCATTATGTTCATGAATATTATAGAAATGGCATAATTAAAATTTTGAAAATAGATACAGATAACAATGTTGCGGATATTTTTACCAAGTCTTTAGGTAGAGTTAAGTTTGAAAGGTTTCGAACAATGTTAATGTTAAATTTAAAATAAGAAGTATTATAATATAATAATTGTAAGGAGGCGTGTTGGATATTGAGTAGGTACAATTATTATATTATTTAGTCTGTGGTCATAGTTAGTCTGCGATTATGTCTATGTATGTATGTTTATAGTCTATGGTCTTGGCTTGTCGAAAACAATGGAAGTTTCTTTGTTTAAATAATTATGTGAGATAATTAAATAAAGTTAATATGAAAGTCTACAAAGTGTTTATGTGATCCACGGAACTCTCTCCCTCTGATACAAAAGTAAACCAAATATTAAGAGTATGTAACCTCAATACGGTAAGCTCAATATACCTACGATCGGCGAGGATATTGTATTTCTGTGGCTTGATTAGACCGTTCTTCTTCGCCTGATTACAGCTGGGTGTGCCTTCTCACGCCACAGTGGGTACCTACTCTTCACGCGATCTCTCGCAATTTTGCGACAAATGTGAAACTCTACATTTGATTTGAATATAATTTATAAGCAGAAGAACCTTATTGTTATCTTTGTTTTCAACCGATAAACGTTCACAGCTGGACAGGGTTTCTTTTAGGTACTTTCACACGCCGCGGTCTCGTGCCAATTGTATACAGTGGCTCCCAACGACTCGTTTGATGTCGTCTTGCCCTAGTGGGGGGGGTCTGCCAACACTGCGTTTTCCGGTGCGAGCTTGCCTTGCAACTTGGTGCTCCAACGTCTATCTATTCTTCGAACTAATTGTGCCCAAAATTATAAAGGTGTCCAGTTTTAACAAGTTTGTAAGTTTATAATCTTGGGTCGACAGCGTGAAAGAGCATCAAGCATTGTAATTATTTGTTCGCCGACGAACTAAGTCTAGTTTCATGCAAGTTTTAATTGGATCAATGCAATGGGCTCTGGAAAATTTATGAGCAGACGCTTTTGGTTTGGTAGGTACATTTTCTAAAGATACAAAGTTGCGACAACTTTGTATCTTGTTATTCTAGGAGTGCGACTCATGGGTTATTAATAATTTGCTTGCTGACCTATGATCTAAGTTTTTGATTAGTTTCTAGTAAGTTTTTGAGTTTACATAATATTCTCATATCTATAAAGTCATGAAAGCAAAATTACCCCTTACTCCTTAGTCCTTATGCGCCTGGCCATATATCGACGATCGCCATATATCGATGATCAGGTATCTAAAAAACAGTAAATCTATCTATCTATAATATAATAAAACTGTAACAGATCCAATTCTGTACATTGAAGATATTTTGAAATTTTTTATTGGAGGGCACTCTATAATCGATACTAAAGCCAAAACTGCAATTTGTTTCATTTTTGTCTGTCTGTCTGTCTGTCTGTCTGTCTGTCTGTCTGTATCTTGGCCGCGCATCACGCCGAAACTACTGAATGGATTCGAATGAAACTTGGTACGTTTTGAGTTTATACTCCGAGGTAGGACATAGGATACTTTTTATCCCGAAATTCAGCAAGGTTCCCTTGGGAGAGGGGAAGAAAGTTAAAACATGTATTTAGCTGTAACTCATTAACGCGTAGTTCGATTTAACTCATTCTTTTTTTGTTAGAAAGATAGTACTTTAAGTATTGTCCCGTAAATATTTCAAGGTCATAGGTTTATTAGTTCAGAAATGACAGACATTTATTGGGTTCAAATAACTTGGGACGCGGATGTTTGTACGTACGGCTTATTTTAAACTGGCGTGCGTTTAAATTTATGTTTGTCGGCCTGTCTATTTGTTCCAGCTAATCTCCGAAACGGCTGGATCGATTTTGATGGAACTTTTAATGGCAGATAGGTGATGTTAAGGAGTAACTTAGGATACATTTAGTTTAGGTACAAAAAAGAATTATGGGGTCCGATCCGATTCTATATAAAAACCTATATCCATGCGAACGAAGTCGCGGGGGTCGGCTAGTCCTAAATATATTCAAAACAAGCGGACACCCGCGACTTCGTTCGCGTGGGTATTGGTTTTTAAAAATCCCGTGGGAATAATTTTGTTTGTCCTAAGCTCCTTTGAACTCATACCTTGCTAAAAACTGTTAAAAGTTCACTGGCTGATGCTTAGGTATATCAAAATTTAAACATCCGCCAGTAAAAGTCCCATCAAAGTCGGTCCAGCCTTTCAGAGATTAGCTGGCTAATATTTAAAGTATTCCCTTTCCAACAAAAAAAAAATGAATGAAATCGGACCACGCGTTAATGAATTACAGCTAAGTGACACATTTTGACTTTTATCCCCTCTCCCAAGGGAACCGTGCTGAATTTCGGAATAAAAAGTATCCTATATGTTACTCCGTAGTATGAACTTAAATCTTGCCAAGTTTCATTTCAATCCATCCAGTAGTTTTTGCGTGATGCGCGCACAAACATACAGACAACTAGATAAACAGACAAAAATTTCAAAAATAGCTTTTTTACGTTCTATTATTTATCCTTAACATCCCCCAGTTATTTTGCTAAAATCTTTAATGTACAGATACGGCAAATCTACGATTTTATTATAAGTATGTATAGATAGTTATATAGATTGCTCTTGTCTTTAGATTTGACTCGTAATATCCGAGTGTATGATTTACGAAAAATTTATTCCGCCTTTTCCTATCTGGAGAAGCTCAAACATGTTTTGAAAATGTTTTTGTGTTTAAGTTGCTGAAATGTAATAAATGTATACAATCAGCTGATGAAGCCTTTTCATATTGATACTCCACACTATAGGTTTCAAAAAATAATATAATTACATACAAAAAAAATGTTAATGTCATAAAATTTTTAGAACCACAAAACACGTCGGAAACTTACTTGCAAATAACAGAAGTCGAAGCCCGCCCTCATGCCGCCCTCATATTTTGCAAATGAAACTCATTTTGCAGCCGGTCTATGCATCTTTGGGAGCAAATGAAGGCCATTATTGTATCTATTGGATGAATAATGTGGGGAGAATGGGCACTTGGTTACGGAAATAGCCAAATAATGTATCCGTCCCACTCCCACTTCCTCATACCTACCGAGGGTCATTTTTTCGGGATATTTATTTATAAATGTATTTAGTAGGTACCTACATATTATTTTATTTGTAAATAATTGTATCTCTCGTCATGTTCTTCGCATTGCAGATAGCGTGATTTTTCTCAGATAAAAATTGAATTCTTATTATTAGCATCTGTTGTATTCAAAGAGATTACGTTTATATAACACATCTGGTTGTACATATTATTTCGTTATTGAATTTTACGATTGATTTCATAAATTGTGAGTTCCATTATTAATATTGTTTATTGCAGACTTAACTTACTTCTTTTTAAAAAATAATTAATTTGTGTTAATATTCTACGATGACTTATCAGTCCAGTAACTTTAGTAATCCGACCTTGCGTTAAATCGGGTAGTTCTGATTTTTTGCAGACTTATTTATGATGTTAGCCCAATGATTAATCCAAGTTTGTGACCTCGCTCGAGGTTTTTTAGATTTTTGACAAAGTTACGTCCCTAGCTCGAGGTCACAAACTTGGATTATTCATTAGGCAAACATCATAAACAAGTCTGCAAAAAATCAGAACTACCCGATGTAACGCAAGGTACCCCATATACTAGCAAATCCTAAAGTTACTGGACTATATATTTTAGTTGGGAAAAGTAAAATAATTAGAAACGATTCACTTTGCGGATACCGCGAGAATATGTGAAGCGATATTATGAAGCTGTATTACGCTAAAATATTTATAACTGAAATATAATAAACTAGCAGTCCGCCCCGGCTTCGCCCGTGGTACATAATATAATATAGTCTATAGCACTCAAGGATCACGTACGTATCCAACGGTGAAAGAATTTTACAAATCGGTCCAGTAGTTTCCGTCCGAGATTAGCGCGTTCAAACAAACAAACTCTTCCGCTTTATTATAGTACTAGCTGACCCCCGCGACTTCGTTCGCGTGTTTATAGGTTTTATATAGGATCGGAACGGATCCCATAATTCTTTTATGTACCAAAACTAAATGTAGCCTAAGTTACTCCTTATAACATCACCTATCTGCCATTGAAAGTTCCATTAAAATCGGTCCAGCCGTTTCTGAGATTAGTTGAAACAAATAGACAGACCGATAAACATAAATTTAAACGCACGCCAGTTTAAAATAAGCCGTACGTACAAAGATCCGGGTCCCAAGTTATTTGAACCCAATAAATGGCTGTCATTTCTGAACTAAAAAATCTCATCATCATCATCATCATGATCAACCCATTACCGGCTCACTACAGAGCACGGGTCTCCTCTCAGAGTGAGAAGGGTTTTTAGCCATAGTCTACCACGCTGGCCAAGCGGATTGGCAGACTTCACACACCTTTGAGAACGTTATGGAGAACTCTCAGGCATGCAGGTTTCCTCACGATGTTTTCCTTCACCGTTAAAGCAAGTGATATTTAAATACTTAAAACGCACATAACTCCGAAAAGTTAGAGGTGCGTGCCCCGGGATCGAACCCACGACCTCCGATTAGAAGTCGGTTGTCTTAACCACTAGGCTATCACAGCTTTTTCTCTACTAAAAAATCTAAAAAATCTACGACCTTGAAATATTTACGGGACAATACATAAAGTACTACCTTTCTAACAAAAAAATAATGAGTGAAATCGAACAACGCGTTAATGAATTACAGCTAAATACACGTTTTAACTTTCATCCCCTCTCCCAAGGGAACCGTGCTGAATTTCGGGATAAAAAGTATCCTATGTCCTACCTCGGAATATAAACTCAAATCGTACCAAGTTTCATTCGAATCCGTTCAGTAGTTTCGGCGTGATGCGTGGCCAAGATACAGACAGACAGACAGACAGACAGACAGACAGACAGACAGACAGACAGACAGACAGACAAAAATGAAACAAATTGCAGTTTTGGCTTCAGTATCGATTATAGAGTGCCCTCCAATAAAAATTTTCAAAATATCTTCAATGTACAGAATTGGATCTGTTACAGTTTTATTATATTATAGATATAGATGAGATCCATGTCAAACAAAACAAGAGACAATAATCCACTCATCTACGAAGCAATCCACTGAGTGACAGCTTGTTGCCATTAACATGATATTGATAAACAGCATAACTTCAACGCTAATTATTACAAGCAAATTAAACGGAACATTGCTTCTTTTGTTAGCAACATCATCGTATCATACGGGACGTAAGTGGAAATGTAGATAAAGTAAGGTGTTTGCGTTGTTCATCGAGATTTCCTCAAGAGAATTGTTGGTATTGCTGCCGGTCACACAGCATCTCGACTACGGCAGTTGCCTACGGGACGTAGCTGGAGACGCTACGCTCTTAGCTACGTCGTAGCGGTTTGAATGTACGACTTTTACTGGTTTGGGACTAAAAATATACGCGGTAGTGACTAAAAAATAGTGTTAAATTAGTGTTTACGAGTCAGATTCATTTCACTCTATAGTTAAAATATCTGTACAGTTTAGATGAAAATAATAACTAGAGTAGGTAATTTTTGATCAAGTATATTTTTGAACTTTGATTTCTTAGGGTATCATTGTTTGAATTCATAATAAGTATTGATTTAACGGCGTTTAGAGGTAAGGTGATGGATTCAATAATTAACAATACTAAAGTAAAAAGACGGTACCTTGTGAGATTTTAGCAAGTGAATTATTTGTATCTAATTATATTCCAAAAACTGAATGTTCTTTTGTTGTTATTGAATTTGAATAAAGTCAAGTACTTACTCTATGTAAGTTAGTATTTAACCAAACAGCAGAGTACAGCGAGCGATAAAAGCTGATTAAACAAATTAAACCGTCAAATTGCTCAATTCACTGAACAGAGAAGCGATTAAGTAAATGTACTCAGGCGATGAAGCGTAAATTTGCAAAATAATGCGCGTTGATGCGAAAATTATTCACCAATCTGTTTTAGGCGCTTTTTTCAAAATAAAAGTCTAAGTCGATAACATTAAACTAAATCGAGTGAACTGTAAGTAAATCAATTTAAAAATGTGCTCGTTGAGGGTTTTGAGTATCGTATCCCTTTTTGTGGCTGATGTGTGGACCGGAACTTTGCAACAGAGAGGTGAGCATTTCATTTTATTTTTATAGAATACCTACTTTCCCGTCATCTTAGCGTTAAGCAAGGAATAGATGCAACAATACGTGTATAGTGCAATGAATGTGGTTTGAATCGTCAAACTTACGAATTTCAGCCCGTTCCTTTACTAATGAGCTATTGAGACCTAAATTATTTTAATAAATATAGGAGTTCCATAGATCTACATAACTACTTACGCCAAATTTTTAGTATTATTCTTAAATACTCTTCAGCTTTTTCAGCAGCATTATAGATATGCATCAGCAGATTAGTTCCAAAAAGGGTTGCACCCTTGGTTACTACCGGATGAGGTTCAAGGTTAAAACATACAAAAAATTACATATTGCTTGTACATGGGTCATTATGGTCTAGGTATACATGGCACATTACAGTCAGACGTGTATATGCCGCGTATAAGCATTGCGTTAAATTTTATAAGTATTGCAAACATGAGGATCATGAAAGTAGAAACTACCTACCTACCTACTTATAGGTATTAATTTCATGCTTTAGAGGTCCTTACTTTCGAGTTGCTTTTCAGTATTAGGAGATAAGGATAATATAATTATGTTACAATACTTGGTTTCACACAAAAGATTGTATCATAATAATGGGATATCTTCTATACAATTTGGAAGAGCTTTCTTGTGACTTATTGTATGGAATATGTTTTAGTAACAAAACACGATGATTTTCACGTGTTATACAACTTCCAAATACGAATACCAAACATTTTATGCTTAATTTTAACAATTTTTACATGCAAGAGGGTATAAAACACTTATCTTCTTATTACAGTTTGTGAAAACTTATGACGTTGAAGTAGGTAGGCTTTCGATACAAAGTCTTGACATAAAAAGGCCAGCTTCTTGAAAATAAAAGAGAGTCAAGAGCACTTATTGAATGAAGTAAGATTTGCCCTCTTACAAATAAGGTCAATCGTGTCTTGAAAGTTACGCGATTTCATAGTAATTAATCTAGGTATGACATTATCAGTAGCATGTTAATAAAATAATTGTCATATTTATGTAGTTCAGAAGAAAAATAAAGCACGTCTTAACTTGGCATGAAGTCTGGCTCAATAATTTTGTTGGCCAAAAAAACATATTAAATACCTGTGTGCCTTGTGTATTCAATTAAATAAAATTAAACCTACAAAAAGTTCGTAGCTCAAAGCTATCTTAAGGGCCCACTTTAGAATCCAGTTTTTCGTAAGTAGGTACTTATTTAAACTGTCTCCTATTCGCCTCAAGATATTAAAAAAAAATTTTATTACAAATTTGGCATTGCTGCCAACAGTTTTAACGTAGGTGGATAAGTATTTCAATTTCATAGAGTACAATATGGTAAAATACAATTATATTAGAACTAGTATGGCGCGTGGGTGCGCGGCCCGCAAGCGGACCGCGAGGATTCGAGTAGTTTTTGTTTGAGCACGTCCCACCTATCTTCAATACCCTCGCCGTGCTCTTCATCCGTCTCCAAAATCTTCGATCATCAGCTCTTTCCGTATTTTTCCATCAATAATTTTTTTTTGTGTAGAAAAATAAATTCCGCCATCTTGTTTTTTTCTGTTCATCAAGTAGACTTTTAGGTCTTGATCATCTTTTTCCCAGAAACCACTCTTCCATCTTTTATGCTTGGTGAGATAGACTCTGACGAAATTTGTATAGCCGCCATCTTGAATCCGCCATTTTGTTTTTTTTTCAGCTCAGTGCCAATTGGATGAGGTTTTGAGTAATTTTTGTTTGAGCACCTCCCATCTATCTACAATACCCTGCCCGGGCTCCTCATCCATCTTCCAAACCCTCAATCATCATGTCTTCCCATATTTTTCTTTGAGAGTTCTCCAAAGAACCGCATCAAAGCCTTGCATAGTTTACAACTTGTAGTCTCTTCAATATTCGCCATACATTTTCTATGGAAAAATAAATTCCGCCATTTTGAATTTTTTTTCTATTCATCGAGTAGACCTTTGGATTTTGATCATCTTTTGCGAAGAAACCACTCTTCCATCTTTTATACCCTCCGAGATGGAGACCGACGAAAGTTGTATGGCGGCCATCTTTTTTTCGCCATTTTGAATTTTTTTTCAGCTCACTGCCAATTGGATGATGTTTCGAGTGACATTTGCTCGAGCACCCCCCACCTATCTTCAATACCTTAAGCGTGCCATTCGCTCGTCTCTGAAATCCTCAATCATCAGCTCTCTCCATATTTTTGTTCCGAATGAATTTTTGTCGTCTATACGAAACCATTAGTGAAAAAAAAATTTTTCATACAAAATTTTACAGGAGGGGTGATCAATCAGTGAGTCAGTCAATGAATCAGCACGAGCAGCTATATATATATTAACTAGTATGGCGCGTGGGTGCGCGGCCCGCTAAAGCGGACCGCGAGGTTTTGTTTTCGGGTGTTTTATTGTTTGAGCAGCCTCCACCTATCTTCATCCCTCTTCCAAACCCTCGATTAGGACTTATTTTTCAGCTCACTGCCAATTGGATGAGGTTTCGAGTAACTTTTGTTTGAGCACCTCCTACCTATCGTCAACACCCTAGCCGTGCTCTTTACCCGTCTCCAAAATCCTCAATCATCAGCTTTCTCCATAAGTATTTTTCCTCCGCATGAATTTTTACTAAAAAAAGAAATTTCACTAAAAAAATTTTTGTGTGAAAACATAAATTTCGCCATCTTGTTTTTTTTTTTCTGTTCATCTAGTAGATTTTTAGTTCTTGATCATATTTTTCTTAGAAACCACTCTTCCATCTTTTATACTTGGTGAGATAGACACCGACAAAATTTGTATAGCCGCCATCTTGAATCCGCAATTTTGTTTTTTTTTTTTCAACTCAGTGCCAATTGGATGAGATTCTGAGTAATTTTTGTTTGAGCACCTCCCATCTATCTACAATACCCTGCCCGGGCTCCTCATCCATCTTCCAAACCCTCAATCATCATGTCTTCCCATATTTTTCTTTGAGAGTTCTCCAAAGAACCGCATCAAAGCCTTGCATAGTTTACAACTTGTAGTCTCTTCAATATTCGCTATACATTTTCTATGGAAAAATAAATTCCGCCATTTTGAATATTTTTTCCATTCATCAAGTAGACCTTCCGATCCTGATCATTTTTTGTCAAGAAACCACTCTTCTATCTTTTATATCCTCCGAGATGGAGACCGACGAAATTTGTATGGCGGCCATCTTTTTTTCGCCATTTTGAATTTTTTTTCAACTCACTGCCAATTGGATGACGTTTAGAGTGACATTTGCTCGAGCACCCCCCACCTATCTTCAATACCTTAAGCGTGCCATTCGCTCGTCTCTGAAATCCTCAATCATCAGCTCTCTCCATATTTTTGTTCCTAATGAATTTTTGTTTTCTATACGAAACCATTGTTGAAAAAAAAATTTTTCATACAAAATTTTACAGGAGAGGTGATCAATCAGTCAGTGAATCAGCACGAGCAGCTATATATATATTAACTAGTAGGGCGCTTGGCTGCGCGGCCCGCTAAAGCGGACCGCGGGGATTTCAGTATTATTTATGTTTTAGCAGCCTCCGCCTTCTTCTATCATTTTCAGCATCTTTAACCCTGGCCGTGCTCCTCATCCATCTTCCAAACCCTCGATCATCATCACTCTCCAAATTTTTTTCTCCGAATCATTTGCCAGAAGGAGAGTTCTTCCATAAAAACAAATTTTGAAAAGGAACCATATCAAAGTCTTGTATAGTTTCCCAACTTAAAGTCTCTTCAATATTCGCCATATATTTTGTGTGGAAAAAAATAAATTCCGCCATCTTGTTTTTTTTTTCTGTTCACCAAGTAGACTTTTAGGTATTGATCATCTTTTGGTAAAAAACCACTCTTCCATCTTTTATACTTGGTGAGATAGACACCGATGTTTGTATGGCTGCCATCTTGAATCCGCCATTTTTGACTTTTTTCAGGTCTCTGCCAATTGGATGAGGTTTTGAGTATTTTTTGTTTGAGCAGCCCCCACCTATCTACAATACGCTGCCCGGGCTCCTCATCCATCTTCCAAACCCTCAATCATCATGTCTTCCCATATTTTTCTTTGAGAGTTCTCCAAAGAGCCGAATCAAAGCCGTGCATAATTCAAAACTTGGAGTCTCTTCAATATTCGCCATACATTTTCTATGAAAAAATAAATTCCGCCATTTTGTTTTTTTTTTCTATTCATTGAGTAGACCTTCCAATCCTGATCATCTCTTGCTAAGAAACTACTCTTCCATCTTTTATACCCTTCGAGATGGAGACCGACGAAATTTGTATGGCGGCCATCTTTTTTTCGCCATTTTGAATTTTTTTTCAGCTGACTGCCAATTGGATGACGTTTCGAGTGACATTTGCTCGAGCACCCCCCACCTATCTTCAATTCTTTAAGCGTGCCCGTCGCTCGTCTCTGAAATCCTCAATCATCAGCTCTCTCCATATTTTTGTTCCGAATGAATTTTTGTCCTCTATACGAAACCATTAATAAAAAAAAAATTTTTCATACAAAATTTTACAGGAGGGGTGATCAATCAGTCAGTGAATCAGCACGAGCAGCTATATATATATTAACTAGTATGGCGCGTGGGTGCGCGGCCCGCAAGCGGACCGCGAGGATTCGAGTAGTTTTTGTTTGAGCACGTCCCACCTATCTTCAATACCCTCGCCGTGTTCTTCATCCGTCTTCGAAATCTTCCATCATCAGCTCTTTCCGTATTTTTCCTCCGCATGAATTTTTGTTTTCTACACGAAACCATCAATAAAAAATTTTTTTGTGTAGAAAAATAATTTCCGCCATCTTGATTTTTTCTGTTCATCAAATTGTAGATCTTCAGTTCTTGATCATCTTTTGCCAAGAAACCACTCTTCCATCTTTTATACTTGGTGAGATAGACACCGACGAAATTTGTATAGCCGCCATCTTGAATCCGCCATTTTGTTTTTTTTTCAGCTCAGTGCCAATTGGATGAGGTTCTGAGTATTTTTTGTTTGAGCAGCCCCCATCTATCTACAAAACTCTGCCCGGGCTCATCAATCATCTTCCAAACGCTCAATCATCATGTCTTCCCATATTTTTCTTTGAGATTTCTCCAAAGAACCGCATCAACCGCCTTGCATACCTAGTTCACAACTTTATACTCTCTCTCAATATTCGCCATACATTTTCTATGGAAAAATAAAGTCCGCCATTTTGAATTTTTTTTGTATTCATCTAGTAGACCTTTGGATCTTGATCATGTTTTGCTAAGAAACAACTCTTCCATCTTTTATACCCTTCGAGATGGACACCGACAAAATTTGTATGGCGGCCATCTTTTTTTCGCCATTTTGAATTTTTTTTCGGCTCACTGCCAATTGGATGACGTTTCGAGTGACATTTGTTCGAGCATCCCCCACGTATCTTCAATACCTTAAGCGTGCTCTTCAACCGTCTCCGAAATCCTCAATCATCAGCTCTCTCCATATTTTTCCTCTTAATGAATTTTTGTCCTCTATACGAAACCATTTGTGAAAAAAAAATTTTTCATACAAAATTTTACAGGAGAGGCGATGAATGAGTCAGTGAATCAGAACGAACAGCTATATATATATTAATGCCAAAATTCTATACTATTATTTGCAATATTGGAATTGCCATCCTATACTTTTTTTACTACCATACTTTTTACTCGTATAAATGATGTTATTTCACTGCTCATTTTAGAAATGCCTGATCTAGGAAATCTAGATGGTAGTTAGTTTAATGAAAATAGGTAACTAGGTGTAAACTGTAGAAAATTAAATTTAAACACAAATTAAATAACTTTTGAAAGTTCATAGTTAAATTCATTGCTCAAACAGGGGTTCAAAGCCGGACGGGACCGAAAGTTGTGAGCGGTTCGAACATAAGTTGTTTATTATCGACTGTAGGGTGCGAGTAGAACTGCCGTACACTAGACCACTTGAATGTTTTTTTTTATTTAAAGATTTCGAATTCGAATTTCATGTGATCAGTGCCAGATCAAGTAAGCGCGGGACCCGAAGCAAATTCTTTCAAAGAGCCCTTGATCTGATATGGGTTATTTCTTAAGTACCTATAATGTGTTAAAAAAACTTTTTGCAGAACTTGTGCGTGTACCGTATGAAATTCGGTGTTTTATTTACGCCAAGGAAATAGTTGGTTACCGATTGTCTAACGTGGATTGTCTAAGTAGCAAAAGATGTAACGTTTCACGTTTTTGTGTCATCAAGTAAATTCAATATACCTACCACGTCTATTTTTTACGTCTTAATAAGTTTCACTCCATAAATTACGCTCAGGCAAAGATGAGTGAGTTTAAATATGCGGGGCTCCCTTTCGCGCAGGGCCCGTAGCAATTGCTACTCTTGGTGGTTAATCCGGCACTGGATGTGATGGAATAAGGACCCTGAAGTGTTCCTGCTGATGCATTTAAGAAACCATACATCTGTGAATGTCACTTGTTGTAAGATGTGAGATGTGGCTTATTGTTCACAGACTCGTTGCCACGTAAATGCCGCCACTGCGTTCACAACGCGACATCTAACTGCGATCTCACTGCACCGCCCGTGTTATGTCCAGTCGGGGAGCCATATTGTGCCACCATAGCCAGGACGCCCAGTAAGTTATACGAGTGTTACGTTTCTACTTTCTACGTGATAATATGTCGGAGGTTTTTTCGGATCCTCATCAACTTTAGCCCTAATTTTAGGCTCTATTGCTTTTAGAGTGCGCGCATTGCCTGACCGTCTAGCTATTCTAAAATGCATAGCGTCTAAAAAGTAGTTCAAACATTCTACGGCAGCTATGAAATAAATGGTCTTGGTATCTTACTCTTTTTGGAAGTCGGTTAAATATAAGATTACCTATCTACCTGTCTTCTCTTAAATAACGACAATTTGGACAATTTCGTATGAAAACTCTTTGATGTATTTAAAAATTAAAATTGATTTGATAGATGAAAAATCTTCATAAGGTACCTAGGTATATGTATATACATATTATACTATATCATTCGAAGCATGTATTTTTAAAATCTGGCATATTATCATAATACACAAGAACGATAATTACTTATTATCTTGTAATTTAATTTAGGTGGTTTACCTAAATGATGATGCTTGTTAACTTAATTAGCTTTTTGTTCCTAAATGTGTGAGCTTAATAAGGGTTCCGAATGCATGTTTCACAGATGTTACCCCGGAAATTGCCATGTTAATTAAATTTCTAATTTTAGGATATTAATTTAATAAAATAGGCTTTTGGGCGACAGGTAGGCAGGTGGTTGATATGATTTTTAGGCTAAAATAAATTTCTAGAGCCTATGCTATTTTTCTGAATTGCTTGGCCTATAAAAAATATTTAGCGTCAGTAAATAAGCTTTCAGAGCAATACTTACAAGTCAAATATATATATTATAATATTAATAAAAAATAGTATCTTTAATAATGGCCATGGCGACTATCTCAACCGCGAAAAGTAGATATCTTATGCCGCAGACTGTTTAATGGAACGGCAATCCGACACGAGCGGAGAGATATCAAGCGCAGTACCAACGGCTACGTGCTCTCCGAGGCACGGAGAGCACGTACCCCCAACCCCTGGACTCGCAAATCCTCATGAACAGCCGAAACTAACCAAAAGACTAACGAAGCACATCACAATTTTCAAAGCTTCGAGAGCCTCAAAGTTCTCCAAAAACTAAAAGAATTATTCTTTTACAGATTTTACATCGTCCCTAACGTGCTCAACTGCGAAGGAGGCACCGTGTTCATTAACGCTTAATTCAAAACTGGAATTGGAGATGAGTTGCATATGCAGTGAGCACCTGTGCAACGTGCCATATTCGACGCGGCTACGGAATGAGCTGCTCAATTTTTCAGCGAAAATTCCCCCCAACGCCACCGAGCTCACCGGAGCGTTCGTGAAATCCTCAGTTTTTGCGAACGTGACCATCGCAGAGTTGTATAAAGCGATAACTAAAGCGAGCGAGGCGACGACGGAAAGGCCGACCGTGTTTTCCTCGCAATCAACGACGATCGCATTAGTATCGATTGACGTTTCGGAGATCGGGCCGCGTGCGGAGGCTCTGAAACACGAAGGTACCGTTCCACCTGATGATGACGAGGACGAGGGCGAAGGGAGCGGCACATTCGAGGAGGCAAGGACGCACGCCGCGCCCGCCGCGCCGAGTTCCTTCCTCCCAGCCGAAGAGAACAAATCTACAGCCGTAGTTTTTAACTTATATCTATTCGTATCTTCAATTTTTCCTTTGTACGCTATGTTGTAATATTACTATAATGAAGTGAGAATGTTCTTTCATAGAGAATTTACGATAGAGTTGACCTTGTATGTACATATAATTATGGGAACAAAATTCGATTTTGAGTCTGTTTCGAATTCCATATTTAAGACTCATAAAAATAAATTTGCCAAAATAATAGATATATTTAGCACTTAAGTGTCAATAAGTTTAAAAGTATTTTTTGGGTTAGTTTAAATAGTTAAAATAGTAATGTATTTTAAAATAACTTTTAAATAGTCACGAAGTCGCTCATTTCCATTATGAACCTAAGTCAATAAAAAGTCAAAATTTCGAAAATTAATAAAATTGCACGCTAAGAATTTTTATGTAGTTAGGTAAGTTGTAATGCAATGTTTTATCTTTATTTTTGTTGAGCAAATATACATTTTATTTATCAATTGGCTTGGCATTTTACTTATAAATCGTAAAACGATCATAATTACCTGCTGCTATTTGTCCTTTGATAAAGGAGCATAAATTGCAATGTTCTCCATAGGTAATTGATATAATTTAGGATAAATCAGGATATTGAGTTGAGTTATTTAGATAGGCACATATTCGATGGAATGTCTAAAAATGAATGTTATGTAAATATACAACTACATTATTTATAAAATACTATTACGTAAATTAAACATATAAGTATATTATAGGTACATACCACTTCATGTCAGATGCACATTTTCTCCAAACATAGCTAGTATTATTTTTTGTAGATATGGAGTCAATTACGATTTACGATGTACCTACATCTTAAAATATCACCGTCGATCGTTCGATGTGTTGTTGTGATTTATTAAAAAAATATTTAAAAAACAATGTTGTTTCTATGTCATGTTTTAGTTTTCTACGAATAAATAGATATAGGTCGCCGTTTGCTCATACAACTGTAATGTGATGTGAGAAATGAAACAGTCATACTATGATTAAATATAAGTACTTAAAGTAAAACAAAGCATTTAAACTGAAAGAGCTACTGAAGTTAATCAAGCATACTCCTAATCAAACCTGTTAGTTTCAGTACACGTAGCATAACTGAATTCCTTGGCGATAAGTTTTTCCGGTAACGTTAGGTAACTAAATATCTCCTCAAACTAAATATATCTATCTCCTATCTATAATCTGCTCGACACCTAAAACGACCTTAATTAGTGTAGAAAAGAGCTTTTTCTTAGTTGATCCAATCGGAAATCGTATCGAATCTTGTGATATTGAGGCGAATATTCACACGAATACCGCCATAAACGAAGAAAACAAGTATAAATTAAAAATTTAAAAAACCCCCGACATTCGCCATTTTGTGGTCGCAGCCATCTTGGATTGGCATAGTGATATTCTACTAGTCAAGCCCTTTCATTTGATACCCATATTAACGGAGTTGTGAAAAAAATATAATCTGCCATTTTGTGGCGGCGGCCATCTTGGATCAATTTTCATCAAACATAGCTAACTGTTACGGCCCTAGCCAGTCCCTCAGAGCCGCAGAGATCGGGGCCCATGAGCGACCTCTCGGCGGACTGCCTAGGGTCGGGTACTAAATACCTATGAACGTAAGTTAGCTGCGCAAGATAGTATTATGCCTATTCTAGGACGTACCTTTTGTCGGGGGGTCCGGGAAGGCGTTCCGGCTCAGGAACCGTCAGGGGAGGTGTGTAGGTATGTGTGTGTATTGTGACGTTGGTGTGTTAAATGTGACCTGGGGCCCCTGAGTGGCGGGGGCCTCTTGTCCCACCGGTGACCCGCACGCGTTAGTGAGCGCGCGGCCTTAAGTAGGCGGCGCCGCGGCGAGCGACCAACGGCACATGCACTCGGAAGCCAATTCGTCACTGTATTGTTTCACGAACACGATCTCTCTTAGCAGTAGTACCCGAATAATCAGATCACAACTATGACGGTAGATAAATCACGTTTTGTCCGCTCGACTAGATATTTCCCCGATCCACACGTAATTCCAAGCGGGGTTTTTAAGAACACAATATACACAGAATTTACAGGGTTTACAATTAGGCAGTATTGACAATTCGATCGCTCAGCGTAACGGCGAATTCCGAAGACGCGGCCACGGATCTCACCGTGCACAATGGCGGCCAACTTTACAGTAATGCGTCTCAGATTAACAAATAAAGGAATCACTTCACAGTTAGGACAATCACAGATTAACTCGCGTCGAGTTCGCCTCAGACCGCGTTTTACACGCAAACCAGGAAGGTCTATCTACTATCCAGGTCAATCTAGCAGAGGGGCGTTATACACAAGGTAATTAGCACGTGGCGCACAAATAGGTCGCGTCGCCGGTCGTTCAAGGGTAACTAACTCGTAAAAAGGTCAAACGCTGAACGCTAGCCGGCCGCGGCCGAGCAATCACGACAACAAGCGAACGGCGCGCCGGCGCATCGAGACAAAATGCAACAAGCGCCAGGCACCCGCGGACGGCGAAAAGGAACGCTAACGCCATCGCCCTAGGGACGCGATTGGCGTGAACAATCCCCCGTCCCGGACAGAAGGGAATTATGTCCGCGAGCAAATGGGTAGACGGGACAGAGTCGCGACGGCACGTTGCAAAACCGAATCTCCGACCAAGACCTCGGCAACTCTGGGCACGCCGTCCGACCCATATGATAACTTAATAATGCGCCCACGGCGCCAGTACAGAGGCAGTGCGTTGGGTTCTTTGACCAACACGAGATCTCCAACCTGAGGGGGGTCCGTCTTGTCAGACCACTTAACGCGCTGCTGCAAAAGATGTAGGTACTCTAGAGACCATCGGTGCCAAAAATTCTGAGTCATCTGTTGCAGCAGGTCAAATCTACTCAGACGCGAGGACTTTACGTCCTTAAAGGGGTATTCGGGCAGGGCGTTAAGTGGCTGGCCAATCAGGAAGTGGCCAGGGGTTAGGACCTCCAAATCATTTGGATCGGACGAGAGGGGGCCAAGGGGCCGAGAGTTGAGGACCGCCTCAATTTTGCAGAACACGGTGGCCAGCTCCTCAAAAGTCAGAATAGTTTCGCCAATAACGCGACGGAGATGCGTTTTTGCAACTTTAACTACCGCCTCGAAAATGCCGCCCCAGTGCGGGCAGGCAGGAGGGTCGAACTTCCACTGGATGCCCCGCTTTGACATCTCAGTACCTAAATAAGTCTTATTGTTCGCGAGGAAGTCGACAACTTCTTTCAGATACCTATCCGTGCCCTTGTAATTGGTCCCGCAGTCGGATCGGATCAGGTCAGGGACCCCACGGCGAGACACAAAGCGGCTTAGTGTGGCAACAAAGGCCTCAGTGCTGAGGGCACTTACAAGTTCCAGGTGAACGGCCTTAGTGGAGAGGCATACGAACACGCACAAGTAAGCTTTATGTGAGCGCGCGTTACGAAGATAGGACGACTTAACGAGGAAAGGGCCAGCAAAATCGGTTCCGACTCCCGCGAATGGTCGGATGGCAGTGACACGATCGGCTGGCAGGTCGCCCATCAGAGGTTGAGTAATGGCGACCTTCAGTTTGTAGCACGGAATACACTTAAAGATGACGCTTCGGATGGTGCGTCGGCCCGCCAGGATCCAGAACTCACGCTGCAAAATGGCTGAAAGGGCGTTGCAGCCAGCGTGAGCATTCTTCAGGTGGTGGTGAGTTACCAACAACCGAACAAAGGTGCCGTCTTTAGGGAGCAATAACGGATGTCGAGCCCCGTAGGGCAATTGGGAATTTCTCAGACGTCCACCCACGCGCAACATCCCAGCGTCGTCTAGAAAGAGATTCAGACGGCCCAGGGCGCCCTTGACAACGGAGCCCCGCTTCAAAGTTTCAATCACGGGCTCAAAGTGCTCCGATTGGACCAGGCGGGTCCAATACATCAAGGCTTCGCGACGCTCGCCAGGGGACAGAACCGAATCAGAGATTCGGGTGGACGGGTCTCTCGAATTGCGGACGAATCGACGCATCCAAGCAGTCACGCCTAAGAGCTTATCGAGAGAGCTGTAGCGTTCTAGAAGGGAGAAATCCTGAGTGGGCTTATCCTTGGCCACTCCTACTCGAGCTCGTAGGCCTGGCAATTCAAGTGGTTCAGAGAATTTATTCCGGGGCCAGACTGAAGGAGACTCAGTCAACCAATTAGGGCCCCACCAAAGCGGGTGGTCAATCAAAGAGGGGGCTTCGCAGCCGCGAGAAGCGCAGTCTGCGGGGTTTAATTCCCCCGGTACATGTCTCCAGTTGAGAGAGGTCTCCGAATTTAGAATTTGCGACACGCGATTCGCAACAAAGACTTCCAGGTTGTGAGGGGAAGCTCTGAGCCAACAAAGTACGATCTCACTGTCCGACCAAGCATAGACGTCCGTTATGTCGATTACAGATTTCAGAGACGAGTGGACGTGGTTGAGGAGTCGCGTGAGAAGAGCGGCTCCGGACAGTTCTAACTTAGGGATCGTCAGGCGGGACCTAATGGGAGCAACCTTGCTCTTGGCAAGTACGAGATGGACCGCGGTATGGCCAGAGGAGCTTACAGTCCGCAAATACACCACAGCTGCGTAGCCCTTCTCAGAGGCGTCGCAGAATCCGTGCAGGGTAGCCCGGCATTTCCCTGGAGGAAGGAAGCACCTTGGAATTGAGACTCGGTTGATGTCCGGGAGGGAGGACACAATGGAGAGCCACTCTCGCAAGAGAGCACCGTTAAGAGGCTCGTCCCAACCCAGCCCGGCTAGCCAGAGCTTTTGAAGAAAGCATTTAGCCAAGAAAATGACCGGAGTGATCCATCCATTTGGATCGAAGGTGCGGGCTACAGTGGATAGTACGGAGCGCTTGGTCCATGTTTTAGGAGAGGGATCGAGTTCGACTCGATACGTGAAAGCATCCTGGACAGGCTGGTACTGGATACCCAGCACAGTCAGCAAATTAGGATTGTCGGGGTGCTCAAAAAGATGAGGATCCTGTTGATCCTCTCCCGGTAGATCCTTCAAGAGATGGGGAGAATTCGACAGCCATTTGCGTAACTCGTAGCCGCCGGACTTCAGGATGGCAATCAATTCGTCCCGCAACACGAGAGCTTCCTCGACAGATGAGGCTCCAGTGCAGATGTCGTCCATGTAGACAGAAGTTTCCAGGATAGTAGCCCCTCGAGCGTAGTGTAGTCGCTCCCTCTCAGCGAGCTCAAGCAGGGTTCGCATGGCGATATACGGGCTGGACCGGAGTCCATAGGTGGTAGTGTTCAGCTCAAACACCCGCATCGGATCGTTGGGATTCTCTCGCCACAAAATGAGCTGGTACCGACGGTCATCGCGATGGACTACAGATTGGCGGAACATCATCCGAATGTCGGCTACAAAGACCACCTGGTGCCGACGGAAGTGGGTCAAGATGTCGGATATGTCCTTAATTAGTTTAGGGCCAGAGTGGAGACATTGGTTCAGAGACACGCCGTTGGACGTGGCGGCGGAGCCGTCGAATACCACGCGAATTTTGCTCTCCGGGGTCCGCAAGACCGCATGGTGAGGGAGGAAGTAGATGTGACCCAGCTCTTGGTATTCGCGCATGAAGGCGACATATTTGTCGCGAAAGGCTGGGTCGCGCCGCATTCGGCGCTCCATGGACAGAAGCCTCTTTTCGGCTAGGGTACGAGATTGGCCCAAAGAGGGCCGTGAGTTGAGAAAGGGTAGGCGAGTTACAAAGCGACCGTCGACACGACGGCCGGTATTGTTCAGGTAGAACAACTCGCACTCACGATCAAGAGGGTTGACCCGAGCCGCGTGTGGCGGCTCCTCAATTTCCCAGAACCGCTGGACCACGTCCGAGAGGGACACGCCTACAAGAGAGAGCGGATCGGCAGTTTGAGAGGGTGGAGACCACAGAACCGGGCCAAAGAAGGAGTACCCAAATACAGTAGACAGGGCCGACAGGCCATCGGGTTGTAGGACTCGTAGCTCGCCTAACACAATAAAGCCCAGCGCGTCAGCACCCAGCAGCAAATCGATAGGGCCAGGTTGGGACCACTGCGGGTCTGCCGGCTTCAGTCCCGACGTACAACGAACCGCGCTGTCATTTATAGGGACGGTAGGGAGCGAACCTATGATGTCATCGAGGACATTTACCCTAACTAGTATGCGAAGAGGATCGCTGGCAGGGCCAAATACTAATTCAGCTTTTCCCCTAGGAGCAGGAGGCTCAACGCCTCCGATGCCTACCATACGACGTGAATCAGAGCTCCAGGGGAGCCCTAGTCTTCCCACCAACCAAGTAGAGGCAACACAGCGTTGTGAACCCGAGTCCAACAGGGCGCGAACTGTGAGACAGTCGCCCCTCGGGTTGTACACCTGCACTGAGGCCGTCGGCAAAAGGACCGTTTGACAGACAGACGGTCGACGGCTTAAAGGCTCAGTGGAGGTGGCCATGGTGGGAGCTAGGGCAGCAGCTACCTATCTGGAGCTGCCTCCATCGGACCAGTCCTCGAGCCGGGGGTCCTCGAAGCGGCTGTCGGGCGGCAACTCGACAGCCGGCGGCGAGGGAGCGCCGAGCGGATAGGCCCGGAACTCGGAGGGCCTCGCGGGCCGGGACATCTTGGAAGCCTCCGGGACCTTATAAGGCCGCCGACACCGACAAAGAGGGGGAGGGTGGCGCTCCAGTCGCGGCCACTCAGCTAGCGGGGGAGAGAAGGGTCGTGATGACCGCTGAGTGGCGGCGAACTCCCTCTCGATACGCTGAGGGGGCGAGACAACCCCCCCGCCCCTGGAAGGATGACCCACCGACTGATTGGAGGAATGTCCCCCGTTAAGGCCCGGGGCACGGTGGTTGGTGGGCGAGCGAGGCGCGTCGCGCGCCGGAAGGCGCTGACGAGCGCCCCCGCCCGTGGCGGAGGCGCGGTCGGCAGGGACGCGAGGGGGAGCGCTCATCGGGCCCAGGCACAAGACCTCGTGGTGAGGACCCGAGCAGTGCGGACAGAGCTGCAGGTGCGGACAGTCTCGCTGCAGGTGCCGCTCCAAACAGAAGAAGCACCAGCGGCGATCCCGAGCGATGGTCCGCCTCGCCTTTGCGGGCTTGGCCCACAGTTTCGGGCAAGATACGGCTCGGTGCTCCGACCCGCGGCAGTAATTGCACGGAGGGGCCTCCCTGGCCGCTAAGCCGGTGTACGTAGGGAGGGGGCGGCGCCCTCCTGCTGACGCTCCAGTTGACTTCAGCGGAGTCGGCGGTGGCTTACCTGGCGGGTTCCGCCTCTCCCTGGGCGAAGTCCGAGCGCTATCGACCGGGCCCGCCGCGTTCTCCACTTGCCGGCTCTGCTCCTCCAAGAACCGCAGCAAGTCTCTGAAGGGTGGAAGATATGAAGAGCCGTCCCCGCCATACCTCTCCTCAAAATGGATCCGAAGATCGAGAGGCAGGCGGGACAGCACAATGTGGAGCAGTAAAAAGGACCACTCATCGACCGGTAGGTCCAATCTCTTTAGGGCGTTGCAAGCGACCAAGACCGGGTCGATGAGGTCCCGACGCAGGCCGGTCCGATCTTTTAAGAGCGGGAGGTTGAGCAGTCGTTTAACATGTTCGTCCGCGAGCCGACGGATGTTGGAGTACCTACTGGCGAGGAGGTCCCGGGCGGTCGTGTAAGCATCGTCGGCAAGTTTCAGGTGACCGACGACCGCCAGGGCCTCCCCGTCAAGGGAGGCCAGGAGGTAGGCCATCTTTTGGCTGAGGGTTAGGTCCTTCCTAGAGTCGACTAAGCTGTCGAATAGTCCGATGAAGGCCAGCCACTCGGAGACGGCTCCGGAGAACCGTGGCAGGTCCAAAGTGGGAAGTCGTCCCAGTAGAGCCGGCTGAGCAGCCCGCTGACGAGGAGACTCGGGCAGGCTACTCAGCCGGGCCTCACGCTCTTCGATCGAGTGCTTAGCACCCGCCTCGATCAGTGCGTCCGTAAAGTCAAAGAACTGTTCATAGTCCCGGAGGCCGGAGGCCAGGACTTCCGGGTCCTTTTCTGCGGCCTCCAGGTCGCTGTAGGCCTCCTCCACTATGGCCCGCCGGGCCGAGACCTGATCGAGCCGCTGTAGCAAACTATGCACCCTATCGGGTCGACCTATCAGTGCGTGGGCATTCGATGCCCAACGCAGCTCCGCCTGGAGACGAAGGGTAGGTGGCTTTTGTGAGGGCATCGTTAACAATAACGGCACTGACAGAGATGCCTCACTTAAGCGACCAACCACTAGCACTAAACCTACGCACCTACTAGCACTAAGGGAGTACAGAAGACTACTTGCGCAGCCAAAAAAGAGACGTGGGAACCACGCTCTGCTACCAGTGTGTTACGGCCCTAGCCAGTCCCTCAGAGCCGCAGAGATCGGGGCCCATGAGCGACCTCTCGGCGGACTGCCTAGGGTCGGGTACTTACCTATGAACGTAAGTTAGCTGCGCAAGATAGTATTATGCCTATTCTAGGACGTACCTTTTGTCGGGGGGTCCGGGAAGGCGTTCCGGCTCAGGAACCGTCAGGGGAGGTGTGTAGGTATGTGTGTGTATTGTGACGTTGGTGTGTTAAATGTGACCTGGGGCCCCTGAGTGGTGGGGGCCTCTTGTCCCACCGGTGACCCGCACGCGTTAGTGAGCGCGCGGCCTTAAGTAGGCGGCGCCGCGGCGAGCGACCAACGGCACATGCACTCGGAAGCCAATTCGTCACTGTATTGTTTCACGAACACGATCTCTCTTAGCAGTAGTACCCGAATAATCAGATCACAACTATGACGGTAGATAAATCACGTTTTGTCCGCTCGACTAGATATTTCCCCGATCCACACGTAATTCCAAGCGGGGTTTTTAAGAACACAATATACACAGAATTTACAGGGTTTACAATTAGGCAGTATTGACAATTCGATCGCTCAGCGTAACGGCGAATTCCGAAGACGCGGCCACGGATCTCACCGTGCACAATGGCGGCCAACTTTACAGTAATGCGTCTCAGATTAACAAATAAAGGAATCACTTCACAGTTAGGACAATCACAGATTAACTCGCGTCGAGTTCGCCTCAGACCGCGTTTTACACGCAAACCAGGAAGGTCTATCTACTATCCAGGTCAATCTAGCAGAGGGGCGTTATACACAAGGTAATTAGCACGTGGCGCACAAATAGGTCGCGTCGCCGGTCGTTCAAGGGTAACTAACTCGTAAAAAGGTCAAACGCTGAACGCTAGCCGGCCGCGGCCGAGCAATCACGACAACAAGCGAACGGCGCGCCGGCGCATCGAGACAAAATGCAACAAGCGCCAGGCACCCGCGGACGGCGAAAAGGAACGCTAACGCCATCGCCCTAGGGACGCGATTGGCGTGAACACTAACAACACTCAACTAATTTACCTTTCAAACAAAGAAAACTGCGTTCAAATCGGTTCACCCGTTTGAGCACTACAGGGGAACAGACAGACACACACACACACACACACACACACATACACACCCACACACACACAGACACGTCAAAATTATAACACCCCGTCGTTTTTGCGTTGGGGTTAAAAACATAAAGAAGAAAATAGACAAGATTTTCTCACTGAGATAAAGTATATAATTCATTTACCAAAAACATTGCCAGAATAGATTTATCTTTCGCGTGCTAGTGCAAAGCTTAAACTTTAGCTGCGAAGATTCGGCAGCGCTCTGTAGGGTTAGTACGAGTATCCACTTTGCGACAACTTTGATCGATTTCGAGAATCGAAACAAAATAACTTCAAAGTAAGATGGATCTAAAGTGCCTTTAAGTTTTGAGTTCGTCCATACATCTACAGTCAGCGCCCCAAGAGGAAACTTTGAAAAATAAAAATCAGAAGTACTCAATGTTTCACTATAAAACAAGAGACTTAGGTCCATTTTAGTCTGACATAATAGTTTTACGATATGGAAAATCTAGCAACGTTGTCGAAATGTTCAAACTCATACTAAGGGTAAAGCGCATATTTCATCTCTCGCAGGTGAGCTCAGCTGGGCTGCTCATGCTGTCAGGGAAATGAGACAGTTAACTGACGTTACCCAGCTATGTGAGACCGGGGACATACTTATAAGACGCCACTTAATGCCGTTTTACGTGTCTTGAGAACAATAAAATCGTAGTTTTTTCGATAAAAGGTTATTTGCATTGTTTTTTAAAGTTTGTATTGTTTTTGATCATAGAAAATACTATAACTATATTCGGTAGAATTCTGACAGTTGTCATATGAAAAACAGGGATACCACCTGAAGTTCGATTTTACCCCAAACTAAAGTACCTATCTGAAGTAGGTATCTGTCAGGCATTTTTCATATCTGCATGAGGCAATTGATTTTTATTTACATAAGTTTTGAATTTATTATCTTTTTTGTGGGAACTATTTTATCTTTGGTAACATTAAGAAACTTTAGAATTCCACGGAATTAAAAATCAGACTAAGTACGATTTCTTTTGCGTGAACACGCGTAGCACGGTTTCGGGTAATGTTCCTGTTCTAAGATGAGTCAACACATACGTCATCTTGATTGAAAATCTGCTCCATTTACAAATGGTGGAACTGTTTGATCCGGTTAAACTTTCAGGTAACTGTGTAAATAATATAAAACTTTCTACAATATTTTTCAGATACTTAAGTACTTAATAATAAGCAAATGTTCTCATATCTTAAACCGCACCTGTCATCATGACCACGTAAATATTGCATCGACAGATACTACAGAGAGACAGAAGCTACATAGTTTTAAAAGAAAAATAAAATTGTTCAGAAAGAAAGGTTTGAAAGTAAAGTAAAAACAAAAAGCTTCTGTTATACACAAATTACCTATACCTACTTAGGTTCCCGCTACGAGTTCTCTTCGACGTCTAGCATAAAGTTACAGGTATGTATAATATTTCAGGTAAGTCGGTACTTTATTGTACTTGTAATAAAATTGTAAAAGGGATTAGGTAATGTCTGCGAAGGGAAACCGTTCTGAGCCCCTTCGTAATTTTAATGACTGCAGGTATAATATGCTTACTGCTTTAGACAGCGCTTTCGTTTTATTGTGTCTGGCATTTCAGTACCTGCCTTTAAGGTTGCCCTTCTTACGCGCTTCTCCATACAAACGTATTACGCCTATTATTCTAATATTTGTCGCAATACCTAGATCTAAAATTAAGCCAGATATCAATTTATATCTATGCTAAGTATAAAATAAAAAAAATATATTTAAGTATTTTGAAAGTTATGACGCTTGAAAAATCACTATTTTAGGGCAAATTTTGAGGCAACTTCGTGCGTAAATGAACTGTATAAGAAACTAGAAAATTGAAAAACGACCAAAGTCATATCATACGTTGCTTCATAATAATTTCAAATGTCTTTAGTTTATGTAAAAAATTGCCAAATATTTGCTAAAATAGGCGTAATTCCAAACCTAGATTTGCATCTTTTTACTTTGCCGTTTTTCACAAAAATCATGATATCTCAAGCAAAAATTTATTTATTTAATTAATTTATTATTTATTTATTTTTAGTACTCGACTGAAGACGTCTTGCTCTCTAAATGCAGAAATCACTGTTTTAGACTCCACCCACCAACGATTTGTCGCTCCCATGAAGAGCACTCTTAAATAGTGAAGTAAGTATCAAATTTCTATAACATGCCTAATTTCTTTACCTACTAGCATTTTGACAGCTACTTTACTTCCCATTCAATAATTTAGTTTTATAAAATCAAATATGTATAAAACAATATTAATGTCAGTTTTAACTGTCTTTTGTTTATTTAATAGTCACTGAAGTATCTATTTAATAGGTACTTATAACAATTTTTGTAAAGCAGATACATATAATTCAATTCTTGGTTGAAAACCGGTTGGATATATAATAAATCCTTCCATGAATCCATGAATGAATAATGAATACCTCTAAATTAGTTCAAAGTTCAAACTGATACAGAGCTCGCCTAGACAGTAGCGTCAAAGGCAAATTACTTAATTACTTAACTCTTGTGCCGTTACTCAGGTATCATGGCCATTACGATCCTGAATCCTAGCAAAATATGAGAAGGATAGATATATTTGGTTAAATGTCTTGTAGCGGGAACAGTGGCGTAGCATACCTTGGCGGGGCCCCGTATAAAATTTTGTTTGAGGGCCCTTATGAAGGGTCAAGATTTCTCATAAAAGAAAAAAAATGTTTGCATAAAATTAAAAGCAAAATTAATTCATCATAATTATTTATCTGTCACTTTTTCTAAAATTTTTACAAACAATTCAAACTAAATATGTACTCTCCTTGCCTTTTTTTCGGCAAACTGAATCATTTATAGCTGACGATGACTTTAGTTTTTCTAAAGATTCTGCCACTATGGACAAAAATTACAGGTCTGATAGGCGTTCATTTCCCATCAAAGTTCTTAGGTAATTTTTTTTAATTTGGGAAGTTTTTGTTAATTTTTGCTTACGCACGTCGGGGGCCCCCCTGGCTTGGGGGCACCGTATAATTGATACGGCAGATACGGCGGTAGCTACGCCCCTGAGCGGGAAACATGGGAATTCTGGTATATAGGTAGATACAGTGAGGTGTAATAAATACATACATCATTGGGTATACGAAAGATAAATTAAGATACCTTTAACTATATACTATAACCTGTGCTATAACTATATATATACATACATATTAATAAAAATACTATAAAGCTACGAGTATGTACCTACCATTTTTTTATTGAACTTCGACATTCTTTTTCGTAGCTCTCAGAGGCTTGAAATGTTTGCAGGGGTGAACTGACTCTGATTTTCGCATAAAAAGTTTGGCGCTTGAGTCCCGGGGTGACAAATTTGACCAAATGAATAACAAGGCGCACTTTAATGACGGCAGATTGTTTTGTTTGTGTTTCCTGTTGTTTGTTGACGACGTACAGGTATTCTTATGTTCCAGAGAATTTTTGTTTTTATTCTTTGCTTGAATTACAACGTTGAATAATTACGAGGCCGGCTCTTACTATTGGCTCCAACGTTGGTTCCGCGAAGGCTCAACCCAACGGATGCATATTGTCGCCAGTCGATCGTCGTTGATTGTCGCTGGTGCCAAAATGTTGGGCGACCATCAGCTGTAGTATTGAGGCGAAAATTGGGACCAACGTGTAGATACGGAAAATAGTGACGACCTTTGAAATTTTATATTTGTGTTTCTGGCCAATGTTCAATTCAGAAAATAAGTTCTTTGGCACACAAATACCTAAAATTAAGTCAAAATAAACCGCGCGAATTTTATTCGCGCGGTTTATTTTCCGCATTTTAATTTTATTTTTTTCACGAATTTTAAATCGCAAGTGCGGGCAGCTTCATACATTTCCATATGTCACAGAATTCTGCGAAAAAATTCGCGCGAATAAATTTCGCAGTGCGGCCTCGCTCTAAGTAAGTGCATAAAATGAGATTTAAAATGTAGTTCGATTCCTGAAAAAGCTGTCATTGAAATTGTGCCAATCAAGGTTCGTATTTTGTGACGGTGAAATGCGTGAACCGAAAAATCTTTCTGCGTAAAAGATCATACCAATTAGATGATACTTTATTGGTGTAGTACACAAATTGTAATTCCACGCCTCATCTAGGCAGCATTTAGGCATATGACTTGCAAATAAAATAAATAAATAAAAAATTCCGAACATTTAGTTGTAAGTATTAGTTAGTTATGTTGAATGTTTTGTACGGATATTTAACTATAGAAAATTCATAAACTAGTTGAATGAGTTATGTTCAAGGGGACGGGGCGGGAAGTTGAGAGTGGTTCGCAAACTCTTGGTTGTTTGTCGAGTGGCTCTAGTGAACCCGCCTTCGGGTTATGACTTTGTAGTTTGAAGATATCGGCGCTTACACTAAGTCAATAGCTACAGACAAGATGCAATATATTACAGTAAAACTAGTTTTGGTCCACGTCTTCGCCTGCAGACGATTCAGATTAAGCCAAATCTCTAGTCCTTCTTAATCGATTTTGAAAAACCAACTGCAACATTTGAATAATTTATTCAAATGTATCAGTATCGCAATTTATAAGCATAAATACTATTTATGATAAATAGTATTTATGCTTATAAATTGCTCAAACATCTCAAGTATAAATTCGATCAAACATCTGAGAAATCGTTTCTCGTAAGTATACTTAAGTAATATTATATGTATAAGTAAACTAGGTATACATATTATGTTTCAAAAATGATATTTTGTTTATTTGATGGCAAGTTAGCCTTTGACTGCGATCTCAGTTATATACCTATTATCAATTTGTACACGGCATCGTATCAGAACGCTAATATAAATAAATATAAATAGTTTAGACTCATGTTTTTATTAGTAGGGTGTTAACTAACCCAGGATGAAGCCTCTCATCAGGCCAGATTAGTAGCAATATAGAAATCATAAATTCCAAAATTGTCCCTGCTGTATTCCGACCTAAAATTTCCCGATTAAGGCGTATATATATTTAATATACAGTTTAATAATTGGATCAAAATAGTAGGTAATAAATCTAAGGATTCATTGCACAAAAGAACAATTCAGCAGGCTAAGTTTCACAAAGAAAGTCGAATTCAAAGCGAGCATTTATGTAATGATAAATGGTTGAGCCGCAAGCTTTTACCAATGAAAGCTATAATGAGAGCTAATAAATTTCTATCCCCAATAAAAGCAAGAAAAATGTGGGATTAAATAATATCCGATAGGGCCTTGAACATCATCATAGAAGTGTGTACATAATACTAAAATACATGTTGGCTCGCCGTCGTCGGCGAGATAGGGGTTGTAAATACAGCGATCAGGATTTGAACCTTATTTTATGGTTATCAGTATTTCTAGTCCCAGAGGAGTTGATGTAAGCCTACGTCATAGAGATAAGTATTATAGTAATATAGTTTAGCTTAGAATCGACTTTTCTTGCCAAATGCAACGATCACTTTTCAAACAATTTTCAGAAAATATTAACAAGAGAACAGTGCAAAATTAAAAGTGACGCGTTTGCCAGAGAGAACGACTGTCTGCAGTCTACATTTTTAGAATGCCTTCCGAATTCAAAAACTGTTAGTTATTTTATCTACACTCATGCTTTAAATCCTCTATTAAAGATTCTGAAACAGTTAGCTTATTGGCAACATTAGAACACACAATGTTGTAACAACCATTACATCATCCAAACGAGTGTTGTAATGAAATTCAGTACAACATTACATCATCCGTTTTTAACCCCCAACGCAAATACGACGGGGTGTTAAGAGCGTTGATGCGTTCTGCGCCATTTTAGCTCATTTTTAAGCTATTTCGACCCTTCATATGTTGTTAATCTATGCATTTACTTAAAAACTTATTTATACTACATTGTAGAAAATTTTGTGTTCTAGGGAATTGTAAGACAACATTTTGCAATTTATTGATAGTTTTTGTCTAATTGCCAAAATACCAAAAGCCTATTTATGAATTTTGGGATTCGTGGAATCTTTGACGTTCACTACGTCAAAAGTTACTTGCTCAATTCACACACAAAGATATTACTACGGGAGCTCGATGACCAATTGAAAAAGTCATTTTATACCGACTGGAAATTTTAACAACAATAGTTTAGACCGAACCCATCACAGCTCCGAACGTCAGCTGCCGCACCAGTGGTGGAGTTACGAGTGAGAGCATGTGAAAGTGCTTGAAAATCAAAGCGCTCCGAGTGATTTTATCCCGGACAAAAATGGTCTTAAATCATTGTTCCGATCATTTGTGATACAGAAACAATCGTCAGCTGCGGCGCCGAGGGTGGGTTATACGTCCGCTACGCGCATGAAGTGCATTAAAATTTTGGCAAATAAAGTTATTTTATACCTTATGAAATTTATGCAGCAGAATTTTCACACTTTTAAAATAATAAAGAAAATCGTCAGGTGCACTTCTGGTGGGGGAAAGACCGTCAGTCAGCGTTATAAACATTTTGCGCGCTCAGTACATTTAGCCTAGTAAATCTAGGAAAAACATCCTATAGTTTTAAAAATTGGCCAAATGTATTCTTTGGGCCTTCCTCTTGAATATATCCAAAAACCCCATATGGGGGATGCATAACCAGCCGCCATTTTTAATTTTGTTCTTTTTTTCGGTTTTTTTCTCGTATCACGAAAATCTCTACGAATAGCATCATAATTACTTCTGACAAAAGTTTTAACATACAATTTGCCACAAATGTAGTCTCTTGCAGTTTTACTCTAAGTTTATTACTTTAGGAGCTCTAGGGTATTTTAGGTCCCTTTTTCGTTTTTTTTGCTCATATATCGAAAGTCTCTACGAAAAGCATTATAATTACTTATGATAAAAGTTTTTACATAAAATTTTCTACAAATTTGGTTCCATGCATTTTTACTCTAAGTTTATTATTTTAAGAGCTATAGGATGTTTAAGTTAATATTTGAGGTCCATTTTTTAGTTTTTTGCTCATATCTCGAAAATCTCTACGAATAGCATTATAATTACTCCTGTAAAAAGTTTTTACATAAAATTTTGTACAAATTTGGTCAAGGTAATTTTTACACTAAGCTCACTACTTTAGGAGTTATAGGGTGTTTAAGTTTATATTTGAGGTCCCTTTTTTAGTTTTTTGCTCATATCTCGAAAATCTCTACGAATACCAATAAAATTACTTCTGACAAAAGTTTTAACATAAAATTTTCTACAAATTTGGTCCTATTTAATTTACGCTGAGCTTATTACTTTAGGAGCTACAGAGTGTTAAAATTAACAGAGAGATAAACTAGTATAGATTAAACCCCTGACATTCGTTATTTTGTGGCGGCGGCTATCTTGGACCAATTTTCATCAAACATAGCTAAGAACACTTCCGACTAATTCACCTTTAATACAAAAAAAACCGCAATGCGGTTTTTTTTGTTTGAAATGCGTAAAAATGAACAGGACAAAATTTGTAGAAAATTTTATATTAAAACTTTTGTCAGAAGTAATTTTATAGGTATTCGTAGAGATTTTCGAGATATGAGCAAAAAACTGAAAAAGGGACCTCAAATATAAACTTAAACACCCTATAACTCCTAAAGTAGTAAGCTTAGCGTAAAAATTACCATGACCAAATTTGTACAAAATTTTATGTAAAAACTTTTTACAGAAGTAATTATAATGCTATTCGTAGAGATTTTCGAGATATGAGCAAAAAATTAAAAAAAGGACCTCAAATATTAACTTAAACACCCTATAGCTCTTAAAATAATAAACTTAGAGTAAAAATGCATGGAACCAAATTTGTAGAAAATTTTATACGAAAACTTTTATCAGAAGTAATTATAATGCTATTCATAGAGACTTTCGAGATATGAGCAAAAAAAACGAAAAAGGGACCTAAAATACCCTAGAGCTCCTAAAGTAATAAACTTAGAGTAAAACTGCAAGAGACTACATTTGTGGCAAATTGTATGTTAAAACTTTTGTCAGAAGTAATTATGATGCTATTCGTAGAGATTTTCGTGATATGAGAAAAAAACCGAAAAAAAGGACAAAATTAAAAATGGCGGCTGGTTATGCATCCCCCATATGGGGTTTTTGGATATATTCAAGAGAAAGGCCCAAAGAATACATTTGGCTAATTTTTGAAACTATAGGATATTTTTCCTAGATTTACTAGGCTAAATGTACTGAGCGCGCAAAATGTTTATCACGCTGACTGACGGTCTTTCCCCCACCAGAAGTGCAGCTGACGATTTTCTTTATTATTATAAAAGTGTGAAAATTCTGCTGCATAAATTTCATAAGGTATAAAATAACTTTTTTTGCCAAAATTTTAATGCACTTCATGCGCGTAGCGGACGTATAACCCACCCTCGGCGCCGCAGCTGACGATTGTTTCTGTATCAAAAATGATCGGAACAATGATTTAAGACCATTTTTGTCCGGGATAAAATCACTCGGAGCGCTTTGATTTTCAAGCACTTTCACATGCTCTCACTCTTAACTCCACCACTGGTGCGGCAGCTGACGTTCGGAGCTGTGATGGGTTCGGTCTAAACTATTGTTGTTAAAATTTCCAGTCGGTATGAAATGACTTTTTCAATTGGTCATCGACCTCCCGTAGTATATATTTATGAAAGGAAATGCCCTGAACTAAAGACGTGGAATTTTTTAATTTGGCGTTTTTTACATCATAAAAATCCAAGCAAAAGAATTTTAATTTCAGTAAATTATAGACATATAAAACCGTCATTTTAGTAGATTATTTTTCGCCATTTATAAGTAAAATTAAGTACATATAAAAGTTAACCATATTTGCAATAATATAAGTAAAAAAAAAATCTAAAATTAACTACTATTTGTTTCCATAAAATAACTTTGAAACAGACACCAAAACGCAGAAACAGGCAGTAGGAAATTGAACTAGGAAACTAGTATGAGCCGAGGCCTCTCCGCGAACGGACGTAACGCTTTTTGTCTCGGCAATTCTTATTGGATTACATGGAATATACGTAAAATTGTAGTGCGACTGTCACTATTCAATACTAGATATTTTTAATGCTTGCTATTTTTTCTTACAGATAGATGAAAACATTTTACGTATTTTTATATTATATTATAGTTATAGTTGAGGATTATAGTTGTAAATCAGTAATCCATACTATATAAAATTATAAATGCGAAAGTGTGTCTGTCTGTCTGCCGATTTTTATGTAATTAGGTACAGAGTTAGCTTACATCCTGGGGACGGATATAGGATACTTTTTAACCCCCGACGCAAAAACGACGACGTGTAATAAGTTTCACGTGTCTGTGTGTGTGTGTGTGTGTGTGTGTGTGTGTGTGTGTGTGTGTGTGTGTGTATCTGTCTGTTCCCCTGTAGCGCTCAAACGGGTGGACCGATTTGAATGCGGTTTTTTTTTGTTTCAAAGGTGGATTAGTCGAGAGTGTTGTTAGCTATGTTTGATGAAAATCGATCCAAGATGGCCGCCGCTACAAAATGGCGGATTACATATTTTTCACAATTCCCTTAATATGGGTATCAAATGAAAGGTCTTGACTAGCAGAATAGCACTATGTAAATCCAACATGGCCGCCGCCACAAAATGGCGAATGTCGGGGGTTTTTTAAATTTTCAATTTATACTTGTTATCTCGAAAAATTAAAGAGTTCTCACGGAATTCTTAAAGGTCCGTCCATTTAACAAATTCGTTATACAAAATTTGGTAGGTACAGAGGTAGCTTGCGTCTCGAAAATTGACATAGTCCCACAGGATTTTTAAAAACCTAAATCCACGCTGACGAACTCGCGGCCAACATAGTACATAATATTATGTGGAAAATGAACTAGAAAATAGCTATCGTATACAAAAACTATCGTCCGGTAACAACGGTTTTCAAACCATCCAGGAACCCATTGAAATATACACACAAAATATTATACAAATCAGTCCAGCCGTTTAGGAGGAGGAGGTGACTAACATACGTACCAAAGAATTATATAGGTACGGTTGAGAGAGTTTACCGTATCGACGCGATGGGTTGTTTGACAGTTACGAATCCCTCGAACATTTTGTATGGGAAAATGTTTTTCCTCTTATTTTATTTTTTCGTCAATTTTCCAATGTTTTTAATAGTTATTATGCTATTCTGAACGGAGACAAATCAAAAACCATGAAAATCGCTCCAGCCGTTCTCGAGTTATAAGTGTTTGAACTAACACAACTTTGTTTTATATATATAGATTTTATTAATTCTAATATTTTAAGGTACATTGCGTCATTACAATGAATGATCTAATTGCATTTTTGTATTAGCGGTATATTTAATGTTCATTTAGTATACCTACAATCTACATACAGAAAATGTATTTATTACCTGTTTTGAATATCTGAGCGTATTGCTAGGACTCTTAGATCACATGATGTACACGTTGCTTTTAGAACAAATAATACGCTCAGAAGAATTTGTAATGGTAAAGATAAATTAAATAATGGACAAAAGTCAGGTGTGTACAAACTCAAGTGCCCCGAATGTAGTGCTATATATGTTGGTCAAACTGGGCGCAATTTTGTAACTCGATATAAAGAACATATGGCTGCCTTTAGAAACAACCAGCCTCAAAGATCTCATTTCGCAAAACATCTTTTGGATAGTGGACATAGGACAGACGAGGGTCATACATTTGAAATTTTACACACATGCTGTAAAAGTTTAAGACTGTGCGTGTTGGAACAATTGGAAATAGTTGGGCACAGCGGTAGAAGTGTCGAATTGCTGAATGAGCAAATAAATGTGACTACTCTAGCGGCACGCTATGATGGCCGGTTTGACGTTTGTCCGCTCATGAAGTTCCGTATTAATTGATAACGACTTTGAAGGAAATAATTGTATTACTTTATTGACGATAGTGATGTGCAGAGATTCATAAATTTTATCGAATGTAGTTTTAGGTTTAGGACTCAAAATTTATTTATTAAATTGATTTCTTAAATGTATACAAGTGTAGAAAAATCAGTTTGCACCATTTAAGGGGTGAATGTACTTGTGAATATGAACAATTTTCACTATGTGGACAAACCTCTGAAATCGCAAAAAAATATCAATAAATTTTTAAAAATGGAATCTAATACGATCGTCACATAGGATCGCTGGCTAGCACAACTACTACCTCCGGCAAACTCGCGTCAATGCTCAATGCAAAACAAAGCAGTTTCGAATTGACGTTGCTTCGAAAAGTATAAACTGTCAGTGCAATGCGATTGTGATATAGTTTTGACCTGGCTTTGGATTTCAAATATTGATACTGCATTACTGTTGACCCTTGCTCGTTAATTTGGACTCTGTTCAAGCCCTTTGTTGTGGATTTCGTCGATATGACCGAACGTACGCAGAGAACTGTTCTAAATAGTCAGACACGTGAGTTCGTAATACGCCTTCGTAACTATTTCGATCGTGAAGCTCAAAATGGAGGGCCAATTTTACCTATAACGTCAGTGGTTGAACGCGTAGCTGATGCGCTTAATATTGGACAACGAACTGTTAGACGGATAACTAAAAAAAATATGGCGAGACTGGCACAGAAGAAAATAAACTTCACACACCAAAAAAGAGAAAACGAGCAAAACCAGTCGTAGGCATCGATAGCTTTGATGCCGATGCTATCCGAAGACATGTTTACGGCTACTATTTACAGAAGGAGTATCCAACAAGAAAAAAGTTGGTGCATTCACTGAAGGAAGCTGGATTATTCTTCGGTGGGGAAAGTTCTTTAACGAAGATTTTGAAGACCATTGGATTTCGATACAAAAAATGTAACAAACGCAAAATATTGATGGAAAGATTTGATATAGCGATGGCAAGGTATACTTTTTTACGGCAAGTGAAAGAAATCAAAAATTGGCAAAATGTTGTGTTCTTGGATGAAACATGGCTTAATGCTAACCATACTGTAGGCCGTTCTTGGAACGATGACACAGCAGCATCTACTTCCAAAGTTCCTGTAGGAAAAGGATCGCGACTTATAATTTGTCACGCCGGAACCATCAACGGGTTTGTCGAAGGTTCTCTCATGGCTTTTGCGTCAAAAACCACTGGAGACTATCATGAAGACATGAATGGAGAAAAGTTTACTGAATGGTTTACCTCAATGTTGTGTAGCCTCCCTGAACCATCTATTATAATTATGGACAACGCCCCATACCACTCGATGCAAATTGACAAGCCACCTGCCCAATCCCAAAAGAAAGCTGATATCGTCGCATGGCTTCGTAAAAATGGCGTAGATGCAAACATGAATATGTTAAAAGCGGAATTAGTACGTCTTTTAAAAGAAAACAAACCAACCAAGATCCGATACGTCATTGACGAAATAGCATTAGAACATGGGCACAGAGTTATACGGTTACCGCCTTACCATTGTGAGTATAATGCGATTGAGTTGGTGTGGGCTCAAATTAAGGGATATGCTGCAAGACACAATACAGAACCCCCATTTACCACAAAAAAAATGCTAAAATTATTAGAAGAAGCTTGTGAACATGTGACTAAAGGAGACTGGGAAAAGGTTGTGAATAGAACTGTTAAATTAATAAGGGAAGATTATGAAAGAGATGTGAAAATAGATAATATTATAGAAAACGAACATATAATTATTAATGTATGTGATGATAGCAGTGACGACAGTGAAAATAGTAGTATGGACGAATCTGATTAATTATGGCCTTTTGTGGCACCTTTTTTGGTATCTTTTGTATTCATATGTTTCTTGTGTGCATATAAAGTATGTATATTCATTTTCGTTCAAATATTCAGTTCGTTCAAATAAATTAAATAAACATATACATTTTTGTTTTATTAAACCTATTTAATCAGGTACAAAAACAAAACTTAATTGTTTTTTGTTCGAGAATAAATTGACATTCCACATCACTATTGTAATGTGTCAAACCGGCCATCATAGCGTGCCGCTAGTGTAAGCGGGGATAGAATATATAAGACCGCTCATTCGACACGAGCGTCACTTTGCAATCGTCCGTTGTGAAGTCGACATCTCCTGAAGATGCTCCGGTGTCGGAGCGAAACGATCGTCGAGTTTGTTTTGTGGTGAATTTGTGTGGTGTTGTGCCTACAAGATTGTGTGGTGTTGTGCCTACAAGATTGTGTGGTGTTGTGCCTACGAATTTGTCACTGTTAGCGGATTATAGCAAAATAATTTTTATATTCATTGTATATCTAGTAGTGTGTTTAGAGAGAGGCATGTATCGATCATTTTTCAAACAATTTTCAGAAAATAGTAACAAGAGAACAGTGCAAAATTAAAAGTGATGCGTTTGCCAGAGAGCGACTGTTTGTCCACATTTTTAGAATGTGAACTTTTCCCTGAACATTAACGGATGTCCTGCACCTCTCTATATAGTTGACACAGCCCGAGTAAATACTACGAGTAGGTACATTTACATTACTCACCACAAGAGAGTGTAGAGACATCTCAGCAACTGAATTGAACAATTCGATCTACATAATTATATCTTCTGTAATACTATTCAGAAATGTATAATTTCTGTCTAATTAGTATTGACAAGAATGTATCAATGTATCTACCATTGAATTTATGATTATTTCGCTGTATGAGATTTTTTTTGAGTTCTGACGAAGATAAAATTACATTCACTATTAAAAATGTGTAGGTTTCAAGTACCAAACATTATTAGAATTGTAGAGATGGATGTCTAGAAGGGGGTTGAATATATGAATTTCAAATTAAGCGTCCGGTTGGCAGGTCGGGTCAATATTGGTTAACCAGTGAAATGGCAACGACGGCCTCTATGATATTTGATTTTATTAACACGGTATCTTGACGTAATCATGAGCGACAAACATGTTGCCTGTGTTTGGGACGTGAATTGATGTTTGAGATGCAATATTTGATCCCGTTCTTTCACTTTCTACTTGGAGAACTTACTAGTGCTTTCTCCACCCTTTTAATAGATACACCATGGTTGTGTTAGTCCGCTGAATTTTGATTTCTATGCTAATGAATAGAAACTAAACCTCGCCGAACAGACCGTCCCGGATTTTACAGGCCAGCTGCCGGTTTCGGGGTGTGGTTACGAGTTCTTTATAAAAACCCCGAACACGTTTGCGTCAAATTATTTGTTTAGCATTGAAATAAGAATGTCTTGCTAGTCTTCCGCATCACTAACAAATAAAGTACTTACTTTCTTAAACTCGTCTTTTTCCCATTGATACCTTAGATGACCACGGAGGACGCTGAGCATGGTATATCTGGATCTACCATGAAGGACTGTAAAATAAATTTCAGGTTTAGTTATGAGTAAAACAAATCTTACACTTATTACATTGTAGTAAGTACATAACATGATACACATTGGCAGAATGCTTGAGAGACGAAACCTTGGAAACTAAACTCGAAATCTCATTCTTGCTAAATACTCCGGAAAGTCCGGAAAATACCGTCGGAAACAATTTCGCTGGTCGGTTTGTGGTTTGTTCGGAAGTTTACGTCACCTGCATCGGTTCTGAGGTAGGAAGAGTGTGCATAAATTAAAGATTGTGCATCTGAACAATATTTTAAGCGAATACAAAACCGATCGGTCTTCTCGTTAGAAGACCGATCGGTTTTGTATTCGCTTTTTTTTTTTGAATTCGCTCAAAATATATTAAAGCAAATCATAAGACCCGTAATTGCCTTATGGTTTGTTTTAATTATGATAATGTAGAGGTATACAACCTCTACCGGTGACTAGCTGGCAGCGAGCAGACGAAAGAAAACCGGAACTGTCATTTGGAACCAATTCAAATGGTCCTGCTCTGGAGACCTAAGAGGAGGTACTTATACTATGTCTTAGCTGGAGACCATCTAATCTCAAGTTGGTCGACGAAGTATAACGTTTCGTATTAACCTGTGACCCGGGTCCACAGCTGGACAAATCACCAAGTTTAATGTATATTGAAACTATGTTATAAACGTAATACAAGTTATATATTCGGAATGTAGCCGAGTGTTTTATTTGCTACAATAAGGAAAAAATTAAAAAAAAAAAAAATACTAGACGATGACGTGAAGAAAAGTACATAAATAACAGCATGTTTACAGACAGACGTTACAAAGCACAATTATTAATTTGCATTCTCAAAAATTGCTAAGCTAGTGGAGCCGTTTTGTTGCGGCGCAGTAAAGCGGTCTGTATTCGGCAGGTCGTTAGCTAGCCGCTACAAGTTGTCGACAAAGCCCTCCGGCGGCGTCTGGCGTTGTCGGAAATTAATGTTACAGCATCTTTTAATATTTTGCCCTTAATTTATACATTAGTTAACAAATTTCCTTAAGTCGACCATTTTGTTCTTAGAAAATGTAGGTATATTTTGGCTCTGATGTAGAAAACGTAGCGATATCGAGTGAACTAAAATTTCCTACGACAAAATCTATTCCTGATTTTTTTGATCTGGCTACTGCAAAGTGTAAAGTGTGCAAAAGTAAAGTGTTGCCCTTATTATTTACTCGTAAAAGTGCTTTAAAAACTCAAATAATTAAAATCTATAATAAATACAACACCGCAACATTTCATTTGTCAGAATATTACGTTCACAGATGACTAGACTCTCCGTAGAAAATTTTATGCAGGTGTTTGATATATAAGCTGAAAGTTCGTGTGGTGGTTTTTTCGCGTTGCCTGATTATGGCAAACAATCTGCCCAAATATTATTTATCGTTGGTGGATTCGGTAGTGGGCCTATGAGATTTATAAGAATTTACTAAAAAAATTGCTATTATTGAACATAAGTACCTACACAAATAACACAGAAGAACCAGCTTACAAACACCCAGCTAAGCCAAACCTTACCATTTCCTAAGGACTCTCGATCCAAAAGCCAGTTAGTTAGTTTATGATGAAGAAAATGTTCATACCGCAACTCGTCTATTGTAGATTTCATTTGTGTTGAAAATTGAAATCTATAATGGAAATTGTTCTGAACTTCTGTAGAGTTTCCAATTGCACTTAGAAACTTCCTTTTGTATAATAAAATGTTTGATATTTAAAAAGAAAAAGAGGAGGTACTTACCTACGCCGACAATAAAGCTCTGGTTATTCTGCGATGTATTTTTAAATCTAAAGGTCACATTTCGGTAGATATCTGTACCGTCTACGTACTACATTTATCGCTTCATCTTCCCTCAATTTGAACACAAAATTAAAGTCCATTGGATACCACACTATAATATACATACATAATTACATAATATATGGGATGTAAAATGGATGTTACCTACATCCGTATAATTAAAATATTATGTAAACGAAATTTCCTTAATAAAAACAGGACTGCGAAATTGCTTTTCATTTTACGCCAATGGAAAATATTCCGTTGTTTACACACGCAGTGTTTATTGACGCGGTATAATTTGATCCGTCAGTATAAAAGCTTTCCCCGAGTTAGTTCGCGATGAATAAAATATTCACACCGCAACTCGCCTCTCCTAACTTTGTATAATAGAGTTTTCAATTGTGTTTGTATATTCCAGAATGGAAAACATTTTATACGTATACAAGTGGCGCTTTATGTCATGAGGTCTGTTGTAATAGTATAGTCTATGGATGTTGTAAGAGTATAGTCTATGACTCTATGTTATATGTCAAGGAAAAGCGGGTTATGGGTTCGGTGTTTGTATTGTAGAAAAAGGGGTCTTGGGTAATAATTATAATGATGTTTAATAAAGGTCTGTACTAATTAAAAAGAATCTTTCATTATTACTACATGGTGGCAGCGGTGAATACTGAAATATGGATAAAATTAACCCACCGGAGGTGTTCGATTTTGTGCCGGCATCATGGCCGAGTTGGAGGACGCGGTTTTTGAGATACATAAGTATCAGTGGGCAGGCGGACAAGGAAGACCCTGTTAAGATTAATATATTAATATATTTGATGGGAAAACAAGGTGAATTGTTGGCAAAGCAGTTAAAGTTCACGGAAGAGTCCAAATTTGAAGACGTGTTAAAGGACTTGGATGGTTATTTTTTGCCAAAAAGGAATATCATTTTCGAGAGGTTCAAATTTAATACTCGTATACAAAAAGAGGAGGAAGAAGTGGATGAATATGTGAGGCAGTTATACATTTTAGCAGAGACTTGTGAGTTTGGTATGTTGAAGGAAGAATTTATAAGGGACCGAATAGTTGTTGGGTTGAGATCTCTCAAGACAAGTGAAAGAATGCAACTAAAGTCAGATTTGACTTTAGAAGATGCTATAAGGATGGCCAAACAAGCCGAAGAACAGGAGCGGGCTAAGGTCATGTTGCAAAGAGATGAGAGTGAGATTAATAGGAAAGAAGATCATGAGATAAATAAAATTCAACAGACGAAAAGACAGGATTGTGAGAGGATTAAGGTACAACAATATAAGAAGTGCTGGTGGTGTGGAAGAATGGGGGTTCACAAAAAAGAGAACTGCCCAGCCAAGGCTGCAGCTTGTTTCAGATGCAAGAAAATTGGCCATTTTTCAAATTGCTGTAGAGACTGGAAAAAGGTGAATAGATTGGACATTGCGGAAGAATTCGAGGTAAAAGTGGATGTTTATATTGATAAAATTAAACAAAGTGTAAAATTTTTAATTGATACGGGGGCTGATATTGTAGCTCTCCCATATTCTGTAGTGGGGAGAAATGCTAAGCTGATAGAAAATGCAGAAACAATAAGAGGTCCTGATGGAACAGTTTTGAAGGTTGTAGGTTGGTTATATATTAAATTGGACTATAAAGGAAATATATTTAAGGGTAAAGCATTTGTTATAAAAAATTTACAAACTCCTATATTGGGAAGGCCTGCAATTAAACAAATGAAAATATTAAAATTATGTAATGTTCAGAGTAAAAGTAATGTTTGCGAGGAAAAGACTTCACTGGTAGACAAAATATCAGTGGAGAAAGAATTTCCAGGTATTTTTAACGAATTAGGAGTTTTCAAAGATAAATTTACCATAAAATTAATTGATAATCCTAAGCCATTTGTTCAATATACTCCACGTGTTGTTCCAATACCCTTATTAACTAAGGTTAAGCAGGAATTAGACAGATTAGTAAAGTTAGAAGTCCTAACTCCTGTGGAGGAACCTACTATGTTTGTGTCCCCAATAGTGGTAGTGCCAAAAGGGGAAAACGGGGTAAGAATATGTGGGGACTACACACAAGTAAATAAAAATATATTGAGGCCTATATATCCTATTCCAAAAGTTGAGAATACCTTAGGTAGATTGAAGGGAGCTAAAGTATTTTCCAAAATTGATGCTACATCGGGATTTTACCAGATTTGTTTAGATGAAGAGTCGCGCAAAATTACTACAATACTTACTCCGTTTGGGAGATATATGTATAAGAGATTGCCAATGGGCCTCAACTGTGCTCCTGGATATTTTTCAATGAAATATTCACAGTTATTTAGTGATTTAGAGGGTGTTGTTATACATGTGGATGATATACTAGTTTATGCTGAGGATAGAAACAGTCACGATAAAGTATTGAAAGAGGTTTTGGAAAGATTGAGTAAAGCGGGGTTGACAATTAATAGAGAAAAATGTATATTTGGTGTTGAGAAAATTGCTTATTTAGGTCACATAATTAGTTCTCAAGGCATTGCTTTAGATCCAGATAGAGTAGAAAGCATAAAAAATTTTCCCCAGCCAAAAAATAAGAAAGAATTAATGCAATTTTTAGGATTAGTTAATTATGTAGGGCGATTTGTGCCTGACAAAACAAATATATTGGAGCCATTAAATGAGCTTTTAAAAGAAGGTGTTTCCTTTTTATGGGATTTTTCACAAGAAGATGCATTTCAGAAGATCAAAAAAATGATACAGAATTCTCCTGTATTAAGTCATTATGATCCTATGAAAAAAATTACAATATCCGCTGACAGCAGTTCATATGGGTTAGGAGCAGTTTTATTGCAGGAAGATGAAAATGGGCAAAGAAATGTAGTTTCTTATGCTAGTAGGACATTAAATAATTCAGAAAAGAATTATGCACAAATAGAAAAGGAGTGTTTAGCACTATCATGGGCAGTTCATAAATTTAGGGATTATATTGTAGGTATTGAGGTAACATTAGAAACTGATCACAAACCTCTTGTGCAAATACTGCAAACTAAACCAATAGATGATTTGACTCCTAGGTTATTGAGATTTAGATTACAATTAATGAGATATACATATAAAGTTGTTTACGTTCCAGGAAAGAAATTAGTGGTTGCCGATGCTTTGTCAAGGGCGCCGTTATCACAAACGGAAGGGGAAAAAGATTTTAATATTAATGTAATTTCAACAGGTAATTTAGAGGACAGTAAATTAAAGAAAATTAAATTTGCACAAGAACAGTGTCACATATGTTGTATACTTAAAAAGTTCATTATACAAGGGTGGCCACATAAGAACAAAATACCCAAAGAAATACAAGCTTATTATCAGTTGAGGCATAATTTATCAGTACAAGAAGGATTTTTACTTTATAATACTCGATTAGTAATACCTCAGACATTACAAAAAGAAATTTTGGATAATATTCATGAAGGGCATTTGGGAATAACAAAATGTAGAGAAAGGGCAAAACAGGCTGTATGGTGGTTAGGATTATCAACACAAATAAAAGTCATAGTGCAAAATTGTCCCATATGTATTCAAGAAAGGCATAATATAAAAGAACCATTATTGTTAGAACAGTTTCCTACCAGAGCATGGCAAAAAGTGGGTATAGATTTATTTAAACATGATGATAAATGGTATGTTGTTATTATTGACTACTACTCTAGATATATTGAGTTATTTCAATTAAAAGATTTAACAGAAACTACTATTATAAAGCATTGTAAAGAAACATTTGCTCGCTATGGAATACCAGAATTGGTTCGGACAGATAATGGGGTTCAATTCAAGTCAAAATTCAAAGAATTTGCTAATAACTATAACTTTAATCATATTACAAGTAGTCCATACTTTGCTCAAAGCAATGGGTGTGCAGAAGCAGCTGTCAAGATAGCAAAAAATTTGTTAAAAAAGAATTCAGATATACATTTGGCATTATTAATTTATAGAAATACACCAATGGAATCTGGATATAGTCCTAGCGAGCTGATGTTTAATAGGAAATTAAGAGAGATTTTACCAATGTTTCCTAAAAATTTAAATGTAGGTACAGGTATACATAAAAGTTATGTAACCAATAAATTGCAGTATAGGCAGAAAACAGCTGAGAGTTTTAATAAAAGACATAAAGTGAGTAATTTAAGTGAACTTAAAGAGGGGGATAAAGTGTGGATTATTGATTTGAGGAAGTACGGAGTGGTAAAAAGAAAGGCGAAGGAGCCAAGGTCATATTTTATTGAAATTAATGGTGTTACATATAGGAGAAATAGATGGAATTTGATTCCAGCACCTTTTGTAACCGAAGGAAAGTCAGCTAGGTATCAAACAGGGGTTCACGGGGAGTACATTGATGATGATTATGGTAGCAATAGTAGAGATGTAAGTGAAGTTGATAATGGGATTTTAGAAAGAGAATCAGTGGGAGAAAGGGATGTAGAGAGTAATGATAATGATAATTTGGGTGAAATGGTGTATAATGAGAATATAAGTTCAGGACCATCTGTTATTACACACAGAGGCTCTGAAAGAATAAAACAAAAACCTAAATGGTTTAATGATTATGTAATTGGGTAACATGTAAGTTTGTTTTATTATAATTATCTTAAGAGAGAGGATGTTGTAATAGTATAGTCTATGGATGTTGTAAGAGTATAGTCTATGACTCTATGTTATATGTCAAGGAAAAGCGGGTTATGGGTTCGGTGTTTGTATTGTAGAAAAAGGGGTCTTGGGTAATAATTATAATGATGTTTAATAAAGGTCTGTACTAATTAAAAAGAATCTTTCATTATTACTACAAGGTCTTTTTCAGAACCTCAATTTGGAACAACGCAAAAAAATACAGTGAACCATATAATTCAACCATTTGTTGAATTTAATATGTATATTTATTTACCTTTATACGTATAATTTCAGTATAAAACTATCGAGTATATATCTATCTAGGCGCACAAGTTCTGTGCATTGGTGAAATTTACGATAATAATTAATTTAACGAATTCTCACAAGTTTAAATTGTACAAATAAAAACCATTACGTTTAATTTTACCCTCCTAGTTAAGTACTTCAGTAAACAAAACAGCAGATACCTATTATATGTCGCGAGTATTCACTTTGCATAACGAATATAATTGTAATCTAACTATATCCATCTCTCTCCGTGACATAAACACTAACATCATGGATGAATTCCCTTGTCAGTGATCACGGCACACGAAGCGTGGCAAAGACGAATTTTGCCCTGGAGATACATGATAATTTCTCTTATTTCACATTGGCGCCCCTCTTCGCTCACCTTTTTACCCGACTGGGTTATGTGTTTCACCTGTGTGTATGTATGTCCATTCCTATGTCCGCGTGTAACTAATCAACGGCTCAACGGATTTTGATAAATGATACGTCATTAGATTTGTCTCAATGACGCGAGTGTTATAGGGTCGTCGTCGTCGTCGTTGTCAACCAATTGACGTCCACTGCTGGACATAGGTCTCTTGAAGGGACTTCCACTTGCCACGGTCTTGTGCCGCTTGCATCCAGCGGCTCCCTGCGACTCGTTTGATGTCGTCGGTCCACCTAGTGGGGGGTCTACCAACACTGCGCTTCCCGGTGCGAGGTCGCCACTCCAGCACCTTGGGACCCCAACGTCCATCGGTTCTCCGAACTATGTGCCCCGCCCATTGCCACTTCAGTTTCGCAACCCGTTGAGCTATGTCGGTGACTTTGGTTCTTCTACGGATCTCCTCATTTCTGATTTGATCGCGTAGAGAAACTCCGAGCATAGCTCTCTCCATCGCTCTCTGAGTGACTCTGAGCTTTCTTATGAGGCCCATAGTTAGCGACCATGTCTCGGATCCGTATGTCATCACTGGCAACACGCACTGTTCGAAGACTTTCGTCTTCAGGCATTGAGGAATTTTGGACGAGAAGACATCGCGAAGCTTCCCGAACGCTGCCCATCCGAGTTGGATTCGGCGGTTGACCTCTTTCTCGAAATTGGACCTACCTAGCTGGACTGTGTGTCCTAGGTATATATACTCGTCTACAATTTCGAGCGCCGAGTTCTCAACGATTATCGGGTGAAGCGGGACATGAGTATTTGACATGATTTTCGTCTTACTCATGTTCATTTTTAGGCCCACCTGTTGAGAAACCCTGCTGAGGTCGTTGAGCATTGTATTGAGATCTTCCAGAGACTCTGCCATCACGACTATATCATCGGCAAACCGCAGGTGAGTGATGTACTCGCCGTTGATGTTGATGCCAAGTTCGTTCCAATTCAGAAGCTTAAAGACGTCCTCCAATGCTGCGGTAAAGAGCTTCGGGGAGATGACGTCTCCCTGTCGCACTCCTCGCTGCAATTGAATTGGTCTCGTAGTCTGATCCTGTATACGGACTGACATGGTGGCGTTTTCGTACAAACACTTCAGCGCTTGGATATACCGATAGTCGATCCGGCATCTCTGTAGTGATCTCAATACAGCCCAAGTTTCCACCGAATCAAAGGCTTTCTCATAGTCCACAAACGTTAAGCAAAGTGGCTTGTTATACTCTTCGGTCTTCTGTATAACCTGCCGCAGCGTATGGATGTGGTCTATGGTACTGAAGCCTTTTCGGAACCCGGCCTGTTCGGGAGGCTGGAAGTCGTCGAACCTACGAGCGAGACGATTCGTAATGACTCTCGAGAACAACTTATAGACATGGCTCAGCAGCGAGATGGGTCTATAATTCTTCAGCAAGGTATTATCACCCTTTTTGAAGAAAAGAACCACCACGCTCCTGTGCCATGCCTCTGGCGTTATACCCTCGTCGATGACGGAATTGAACAATCGCTGAAAGATCTTAAGAACTGGTTTGCCACCTGCTTTCAGGAGTTCCGTTGTGATTCCGTCATCGCCTGGCGCCTTGTTGTTCTTCAGTTGTTTGAGAGCCATACTAATCTCGTATAGGCTGACGTCCGGGATATCTTCGGTATAGTGTCGGGTCAATTTGGCTCTGGGATCTTTAGCCAAATCTTCAACAGGCTTCTGAGTTGAGGTGTACAACTTTCCGTAAAAGTTCTCTACCTCTCTCAAGATCTCAGGCTTTGATGAAATGAGACTACCGTTGTCGGTCTTCAGTCGCGTCAGCTGGCTCTGTCCCATAGACAGATCTCTTGCGAAGACTTTTGAGCCCTTGTTTCGCTCGATCGTATCTTTAATACATTCTGTATTAAAGTTACGCAAGTCTCGCGTTTGCGCCTTAGAGATCTGCCTATTAATCTGCCGGTAAGCAAACGCATCTGCTGAAGACTGCAGTCTCATTTCTTGCCTCTTATTCATTAGCTTGAGAGTCTGGTCTGAGAACTTTTTGGTTCTGATTGCACGGTGGGTCTTAAAGTACTTGGACCCAACCGTATGGACAGTTTCCACCAGCCTGTTGTTTAGATCGTCCACAGAATCGCAATCTGCTAGGCAATCGAATCGGTTCTGCAGTTCGAGCTGAAAGCTTTCGGGGTTTTGGATATGAGCACGAGAAGGTCGGAGTGTAGACTTCACCAGTTTGGCCCTTTCCAGCTTTATGTTGATATTCAATGTGCCTCTTACCATACGGTGATCACTTCCGGTTTTCACCCTGTTGATCACTGAGACATCATTGAATATATGCCGTTTGGTCGACATGATGAAGTCAATCTCGTTTCTCGTGGAACCATCTGGACTCATCCACGTCCACTTTCTGTGTGGCCGCTTCTTGAAGAAGGAGTTCATCATAAAGAGGCCCTCCTTCTCCATGAAGTTGGCCAGCATGTGGCCCCTATGGTTCCTTCGCCCATATCCAAATTGCCCCACTCTCACCTCTGCACCGATTCGTTCACCCAGCCTTGCGTTAAAATCCCCCATCACAACACTGTAGTGAGTGTTGGAGGCATGTATGGCTTTAGAAATATCCTCATACAGTACCTCCACCTCCTCGTCGGGTTGTGTCGATGTCGGTGCATAAACCTGTATGACCTTCAGCGAATACCGTTTGGTGATTCTGAGTATAAGGTACGCTACCCTGCTCGACACACTCTCGACTTGAACAATGCTGTTGACGAGGGACTTGTGGACGATGAATCCGACACCACCCTGGGACTGTTGGTCGCCCTCCCGGTAGTAGAACAAGTTGCCGGAATTGAGAATTATCGAGTCCTCCCCCTCTCTTCGGACTTCAGACAATCCTATAATATCCCAGTGCAACTTGCTCACTGCTTCCTCCAGCTCGATGATCTTCTTGTCAGTCCTCAATGTGCGTGCGTTGTATGTTGCCAGGTCTAGTCGTCGGGGTTGGCAGCGGAATCTCTTCCGGAGATTCTTAGCACCCCCTGCCCCGCCGTTACCATAACCGCTGCCAGAGCCAGGAATAGCGGGGCCGCCGGTGACTAGGGGCCTTGGCAATGTGAATGTGTCCATTTTAAGGATTTGCCCAAATAATGACCACGCTGGGCAGGCGTGTTGGTCATGAGCCCCGGCAGGTGGCCGGGGCGGCTGACAGACGCCTGGGACGTATACAACGGGTTCCCCAGGCGTCCAGCACAGTCAGCGAGAGGGAACAGCCGTGGTGGTTTTAGTTAGGGTATACCCATAGGGGGAGTCCCACATAACCCCCGTTCTGCCCAAAGAACGGGGGTAGCCATAAAGCTTTCCACCACGTCAAAAAAAAAAAAAAAAGGCGTGTTGGTCATCGCAGGGCTAGACTGTTTGCACCGGTGTCGCTGCTGCCCGACACCGGCCTCTGTCATTTACTCAGTCTAGCTAGTTTTGGATGGTTATACCGCCATCGGTCGGTCGTCAGGGCCTCGTTGGTAAATCAGCAGGGGGCACCGCGTGCAGGTGAGGTTGACAATTGGAGCTCAAGATGGAGATGAGCTCCCTTACCCCCCGTTATAGGGTACCTAAGTTTAAAAAAAATCAAAATGGCGGACTTTATGCGCCTTAATGTGCGAGCTGAAAAAAATTTTTTTCTTCAAGACCCTCGAGTGGGGTATCAAAATAAAGGGATTCAAAAGGCAAATACGAAAATGTATAAATTTATATATTTGGAACCAATTTAAAGTGATAAATCGTAGAAAATGACCGTTTCCTATGTCAGTTCGTAACTACTTAACGGCTCAACCTATTTTGATAAATTATACGTCATTAGATTTGTCTTGACGGCGCAAATGTTATTGGGTACATAAAATTCATAAAAAATCAAAATGGCGAATGTTATGCACTTTAATGTGCGGGCTGAAAAAAATTTTTTTCTTCAAGACCCTCGAGTGGGGTATCAAAATAAAGGGCTTTAAAAGGCGAGTACGAAAATGTATACAATCTATATGTTTTAAATCAATTTGGAGTGACAAATCATGAAAAACAAAATAAATAACAACTACACTGTAAGTGGTACGGTGGTAGTTTATTAATTTTTTAGTTCGTTTTTTAGCATGGCAGGCGGGTTTTTTTAATTTTTAAATTATAGCTTGTTATATCAGCGTAAGCTTATATTACCTTGGTTTAATCCTCGTGCGAGTATGAATTAAATAAACGCTTTCTCTACATTAGGCACATTTTACATTTTTAGTGGAGTGCTCATTGCTACTGCAATCTATCATAGTGCATCGCTAATGGTACTCGCTAGCAAAAACAAAAGAAAAATGTGTACCTAATGGTGGTGTGGTAAAACGGAGTTTTCCAAGTGCACATCTAATACGTGTAAGGTACTTTGTAAGTGTGGCTTTGGTATAATAACTATTCTACACCAAACAAAACAAACAGTGCAATGCAGTGATAGTACAGGACGAATAAATTTATACAAGTATAAATTAAAAATTTAAAAAACCCCCGACATTCGCCATTTTGTGGCGGCGGCCATCTTGGATTTGCATAGTGCTATTCTACTAGTCAAGCCCTTTCATTTGATACCCATATTAAGGGAGTTGTGAAAAAATGATAAATGTAATCCGACATTTTGTAGCGGCGGCCATCTTGGATCGATTTTCATCAAACATAGCTAACAACACCTTCGACTAATTCACCTTTCAAACAAAAAAAACTGCATTCAAGTCGGGGGTTAAAAAGACGGATAAACAATTTTGACAAGCAACATAACGAATGGGATACAAGTCACGGCAAATAAGTCGAGCGGTGACCTTCAATGCGCAGAAGTCATAAATGAGGTATCTCGGGGTGTGAGGGGTTGCGGGGAGGGCGTGCAGGGGATCGTTCGTAAGCACTGATTAGCTCTCGCGGATCCCTCGTAAGCGCTGATTGGCTCTCCAATCGTATTGTGTCCCGCTCACTCGTACGACGCTGCGCGCACTTGAAGGTCACCGCTCGACTTACGTGCCGGGGGTTATATGCATAGCCATGACAACACATGGAAGTGAGAAGTTTAACGATTTTATCAAATCCAAATTCTTGCAAATCCTTCACTGCTTATTAAGAAACTATTGCCTATACCACTAGACGAAAACAGTCTAGTAAGGATGAGGATAAGCACCCTTTAATGGAGGAAAATTATTGCTATCGTTCGTGTTACCTATACAAACGATATCTGCATTATTTATTCTGTTCAACTACGTGGAACAAGGAGAATATATATATTATTTTGTCGCAATCGATCTCCTCGTTGTGTTTTGTTGCCGGGAGACCTTTTTGAATGGTAATGTGTCGTATAAATTTTCCTCGCCCCGAGTGCGGACGCCTGTGAACTCTCGGGTAAAAGGTGCTACAAATTAATTTAATCAGACGTCAAGCTCGAGGGTCGTTCCATGGAATACATTAGACTACATAATGAAACGAACCTAGGCACCGCGTCCTTTTTAAATACCAAAAATGTTAAGTTAAAATTAAGGATTATTTTCGAATAATGGTCTTGTTACTGTTTTAAACTTCTCTGAAGCTTTTCCGAAGCTTTCCTTTATTTTCTTTCCTTACATATTTTCTACATACTTATATACATGCTTTTAGTAATTTAAACTGAATTATTCCGATCCTAAACCTAATTTTCAATCTAAAAGTAATAATATCAAATTCTTAAATTAGTAATTATGTACATATTTTATTAGTTAAGTCTAATTATGTTTAAGGACCGCCTGTGGTGGTGAAAGCCTCCTCCAATGATCTCCATTGGCACCATACTTTGCTTAGACTTTACTAGTGCTTTACTAGTGCTCCATAGAGTGCTCCATACTTTGCTTGCAACTTCACTGCTATCATCGTCCCACCTTTTTAATGGCCGTCCGGGTCTTCGCTTCCAATCTAAAGGATATCAGTTTGTGACTCTTTCTATCCACCTTCCGTCAGGGCACCTTTGGATGTGATCCACCCATTTCGCCTTACGTCAGAGCACTTTGCACGGTCTCTAAGTTTTATTCTATTGCTTCTCTCCAGACGTCTTTGACACGTACTTATTTTTTTAATTGTCCTAATGGAATGTGACCAGCTGGGTTATTCTGTAACTTAGTGCTACAGTACATTGCTGCTTTACTGTGGGAAATATAAAGTGTTTTCATAATTTTACACAGTAAAGCAGCAATGTATATCGAACTAATTCGTTGGCAACTATTTTCAGTTGCTAACTAAGTTACAGAATAACCCCCCTGGACTGGCATCCATATGTAGGATATAGCAGCAAACACGATTTTCTATATAGGTAGGTATTAATATATATATAGCTGCTCGTGCTGATTCATTGACTGACTCACTGATTGATCACCCCTCCTGTAAAATTTTGTATGAAAAATTTTTTTTTCACTAATGGTTTCGTATAGAGGACAAAAATTCATTCGGAACAAAAATATGGAGAGAGCTGATGATTGAGGATTTCAAAGACGAGCGATGGGCACGCTTAAGGTATTGAAGATAGGTGGGGGGTGCTCGAGCAAATGTCACTCGAAACGTCATCCAATTGGCTGTCAGTTGAAAAAAAATTCAAAATGGCGAAAAAAAGATGGCCGCCATACAAATTTCGTCGGTGTCCATCTCGGAGGGTATAAAAGATGGAAGAGTGGTTTCTTCACAAAAGATGATCAGGGTCCGAAGGTTTAATTGATGAATAGAAAAAAAATTCAAAATGGCGGAGTTTATTTTTCCATAGAAAATGTATGGCGAATATTGAAGAGACTACAAGTTCTGCATTATGCAAGGCTTTGATGCGGTTCTTTGGAGAACTCTCAAAGAAAAATATGGGAAGACATGATGATTGAAGGTTTGGAAGATGGTTGAGGAGCCCGGGCAGGGTATTGTAGATAGATGGGAGGTGCTGAAACAAAAATTACTCAAAACCTCATCCAATTGACACTGAGCTGAAAAAAAATCAAAATGGCGGATCAAGATGGCGGCTATACAAATTTCGTCGGTGTCTATCTCACCAAGTATAAAAGATGGAAGAGTGGTTTCTTGGCAAAAGATGATCAAGAACTGAAGATCTACTTGATGAGCAGAATGATTCGAAGAAAAAATATGGAGAGTGATAATGATCGAGAATTAGGGATAGGGGAGAGATAGGTGGAGGCTGCTCAAACCAAAATACCCGAAAGCGAAACCTCGCGGTCCGCTTGCGGGCCGCGCACCCACGCGCCCTACTAGTTAATATATATATAGCTGCTCGTGCTGATTCATTGACTGACTCACTGATTGATCACCCCTCCTGTAAAATTTTGTATGAAAAATTTTTTTTTCACTAATGGTTTCGTATAGAGGACAAAAATTCATTCGGAACAAAAATATGGAGAGAGCTGATGATTGAGGATTTGGGAGACGGGTGAAGAGCACGCTTAAGGTATTGAAGATAGGTGGGGGGTGCTCGAGCAAATGTCACTCAAAACGTCATCCAATTGGCAGTGAGCCGAAACAAAATTCAAAATGGCGAAAAAAAGATGGCCGCCATACAAATTTTGTCCGTGTCCATCTCGGAGGGTATAAAAGATAGAAGAGTGGTTTCTTCGGAAAAGATGATCAGGAGCCAAAGGTCTACTCGATGAGTAGAAAAAAAAATCAAAATGGCGGAATTTATTTTTCCAAAGAAAATGTATGGCGAATATTGAGAGAGAGAAGTTGTGAATTATGCAAGGCATTCAATTAGGCAAGGCAAGGATGCGGTTTTTTGGAGAAATCTCAAAGAAAAATATGGGAAGACATGATGATTGAGGGTTTGGAAAATGGTTGATGAGTCCGGGCAGGGTATTGTAGATAGATGGGACTGGGAGGTGCTCAAACAAAAATTGCTCAAAACCTTATCCAATTAGCACTGAGCTGAAAAAAAACAAAATGGCGGATTCAAGATGGCAGCTATACAAATTTCGTTGGTGTCTATCTCACTAAGTATAAAAGATGGAAAAGTGGTTTCTTGGCAAAAGATGATCAAGACCTAAAGATCTACTTGATGAACAGAATAAAAATCAAGATGACGAAATTTATATTTTCACACAAAAAGTTTTTTCCCTGATAGTTTCGTATAGAAGAAATTCATGCGGAGCAAAAATATGGAGAGAGCTGATGATTGAAGATTTTGGAGACGTAAGGAGCACGGTCAGGGTATTGAAGATAGGTGCGAGGTGATCAAACAAAATTACTCGAAACCTCATCTAATTGGCAATCTGAAAAAAAGTCCAAAATGGCGGATTCAAGATGGCGGCCAAACAAATTTCGTCGGTGTCTATCTCACTGAGTATAAAAGATAGAAGAGTGGTTTTTTTGGCAAAAGATGATCAAGACGTGGTTTACTTGATTAACAGAAAAGAAACAAGATGTTGGAATTTTTTTTCCATACAAAATATATGGCGAATATTGAAGAGACTACACGTTGGGAACTATGCAAAATTTGATACAGTTGCTTTTCAAAAAATTTTTTTTATGGAAGAACTCTCATTCTGACAAATTATTCGGAGAAAAATATGGAGAGTGATAATGATCGAGGGTTAGAAATATGGCAGAGATAGGCTGCTCAAACCAAAATACCCGAAAGCAAAACCTCGCGGTCCGCTTTAGCGGGCCGCGCACCCACGCGCCATACTAGTAATATTATAATAGTCTAATGAACTCCAGTATATATACAACATAATATAGCATTGTCTTTCATAAAAAATTTATTTTATTATGCATTAAGTACCATAAAATGATAGGGAGTTTGATTTTATTAATGTGAACGCGCTGTTATTAATACAGATATGTGGGCCTTCCTTTCATCAAACTTTTCTCACACTTTCGGGCTAGGGGTGAAATATGTTAGCAATATTTTTTGTTTGCCAGCCTTCGCAAAATTTACGCGTATTTTCCCCCTGGCTATGTTCCAGTCGTCGTTATTGTGAGATAACGCAACTCGTTCGGAAAATAACCATTAACCGTTATGTTGCTTAGTGAGGATTAACATGGTTCTGTCGGGATACTCATTGTTGTTCATATACTGTACATACCTATAATATTTAAGAGGTGGACAACAACTCTACACTGGAATGACGTGTATCCTATCTACATACGAGTAGTATAAAGTTCACATCTGTGTATTTGATAGGCGATCTAAAAGTGCTGAGCAGATATTACTCGAAGTTTTGCTAATAGATAGACTTTCTTGGTATCTCGGAGGATTTCTGTATACATATTATTAATTATTATTAATGCCACCCAATCACTACATAGTATTTAAAACAAAGTCGCTTTCTCTGTCCCTATGTCCCTATGTATGCTTAAATCTTTAAAACTACGCAACGGATTTTGATGCGGTTTTTTTAATAGATAGAGTGATTCAAGAAGAAGGTTTGTAAGTTGAAAAATTGGATCCGGTAGGTGGCGCTAATAGCGGGCAGGACGACGTCTGCCGGGTCCGCTAGTAAGTTATAGATAATTAATTAATTAGCATTACAATTTTATAACAGAAAACGTTTTATAGCATAATTATTTTAATTTTAAAGCCATTACTAATGGGAAATCTCAATCGTTGAAATGAAACGTTTTCTTAATTAAATATAAATTTATTATTTATAAAATAGAGGGGAGGAATGAAATTTGCATTTATCACAAAACAGCTGCAAAATCACTTTGCAAAACTTTTAGCGGCAAGTAAACTCTGTTTGCATCACTACTATGTACCTTCATTGTGTATCAGAGAATGACAATCTGCAAACTATATATTTATACCTAACTATATGAAAATATCTGCGCCGAATCGATCGCTATTCAGAAATCTGATTGTTTTGCTCGTCGACTCATAAGAACTATTTGCATGGTTCAACGGTTTTGCTTACTATTTTATTTATCCAGGATTTTCATAGCAGGAATATACCTAAGGCACCGTGAACTTCATATATTTGCATTAGGATATCGATGATCTGCTGTATGCTTGAAAAAACTGTTAAGGGCTTATTTATGCACAAGCGGACACCCGCGACTTCGTTCGCGTGGATATATATTGATTTTTAAAAATCCCGTAGAAATCATTTTGTTTTTCCTAAGCTCCTTTGAGCTCATATCATGCTAAAAATTGTTAAAAGTTCACTGGCAGATGTTTAGGTAGATCAAAATATAAACATCCGCCAGTGAAAGATCCATCAAAATCGATCCAGCCTTTTAGAGATTAGTCGGTAATCTTTAAAGTATCTTCTTTCTAACAAAAAAGAATGAATGAAATCGGACCACGTGTTATTGAATTACAGCTAAATACACGTTTTGACTTTCATCCCCTCTCCCTAGGGAACGGTGCTGAATTTCGGGATAAAAAGTATCCTATATGTTACTCCGTAGTATGAACTTAAATCGTACCAAGTTTTATTTCAATCCATTGAGTAGTTTTTGCGTGATGCGCGCACAAACATACAGACAAACAGATAAACAGACAAACAGATAAACAGACAAACAGACAAACAGACAAAAATTTCAAAAATAGCTTTTTTACGTTCTATTACTTATCCCTAACATCCCCCACTTATTATTTTGCAAAAATCTTCTATGTACAGATACGGCATATCTACGATTTTATTATATGTATTGATGATTGATTGATTGATGTATTGATTGATGATTGATGATTGATTGATTGATTGATTGATTATTTGAACATTGGTCGTATCTACGAAACACAAATAGGTACTGCTGATAAATATTTTTTACTATTTTATTTAGTCTAGGCAAGTACAAGCGTGAAAATGAGACCGAAAATAGGACGTGGTTGACTAAATTAAAAAAAAAAATGCCTTTACACTCGAATGTACAGTATTGTAAGAGACGGGAAAGATATATCTCGGAAGGGTGCCTAAGTCCTATGGAAAGATAGTATAAGGAGAAAAGACGTAAAGCGTTTTGTATAGATTGGTTGGTTATCGATGAAAAAGGAATGAAAATCCACCCGATGCCTTGCGATCCATCCGTTGGTAAATTACAAAGGTGACAGTTAACAAATTTAAAGTTTATCTTTTCTAAGTGACGCGGACGGGTTAGTATAAAATGTAGCTGGTAGGTACACCGTACAACGTATATGTCTAAAAGTTTGCGAACTTCAAAGTAACCGCCGTCCCAATTAAGATTCTGGGTCGAGCTTGCGCTAATCATGCATAATATAAGAGCCCTAACACTTCTGGGATTTGCTCGCCTGCCCAGAACTAAATTAATTTTATATGAATCTTACTGTACAAATAGATAATATAAAATACGTCAAAATAAACTATAAACTACAGTTTAAATCCCAATGGGAGATTCTCCCAAATCTAGTGTTGAAAAGTTTTCAAGATGATTCCACAGCATCTTGACTAACTTTTAAGATTGAACTTATAGCAACCGCAGCATAACAGAAATGCAACATCAAATACACCCGGTCCAAAATACGGTCTGCAATCTCTGAGAATTTGGTAAGCAGCCAACTTATACGCGATTTGTAAAGTTAACGATACCGCGACGAACTTGCTTCACTAATTGCCCGTTAAAGTTAAGCGATATGTTACCTTAGCTTGTTAAATGTTTGTAGCCACTTAATCAGACCCTGAATTTATCACTGAAGTTCGAAAAGTCATTCGCTTTACGCAAGTTCGGATGATTTCTTGTGAATTACCTATTCGCAATTTCGATTTGTTTTATTAAAATTTATTATATTTCCAAGTAGCCATTTTTTGTACAAACAATAGTATCAACTAAAAGTACTTAGTTATATACAATTAAATAAAACAAGTATTTCGATCAAAATAAAGATAAATGTCAATAGGTGAATAAATTTTTTATGATCTCTGAAAAATAAGCTTAGTCTTTTCTTCCAATTCTACAATTTAGAGCTAGCCTTTCTACGAATTTTTTTTTTGACAAAATATAATATCACAAACAGTAGTATAGTAGGTAAATTGTTTTAACAGACCGCGTCGTTTTAAATTCAGTCTTCATTTGTACATTCATTTTGTATATTGATAGCATCTAAATGATCCTACTAATATTATAAATGTGAAAGTGTGGATGTTTGGATGTTTAGATGTTTGTATGTTTGGATGTTTGTTACTCAATCACGCCGCAACTACTGAACCGATTTGGCTGAAATTTTGAATGGAGATAGCTTATGCCCTGACTTAAAACATAGGCTACTTTTTATCCCGGAAAAGTATTCCTGTGGGACTAAAATAGATATAGACTTCCAAAAACGCGATAGATGGCGTTGACTGTTCTTAGGTAAATCACGCTCACATAGCACATTATTACAATAGTTGCATGCATCTGTATGCGTATGCACTTTTTATCCTGGAAAAATCCACAGTTCCCACGGGATTTTGATAAAAACGAAATATATATCTACAGCTATAGGTAGATTACTATAGCAAACTTCCTTGAAAGTAGGTATAAAGTTTGGAAAAGGGAGCGGGAACGGGAGCCGGAAATCCACGATTCCCTTGGGATTTGTGAAAAACCGAAATTCACGCGGGCGAAGCCGCGGGCAGAATCTAGTAGCATCTAAATTCTAAACACGAAAATGAAACACAAGGTTTAGGCTGCCATGATGAGGCCAATATTTCCAGACAAATGTTCCTCTCTCAACTCGTTACTTTCGAATAACCGATTTGGTGACATTTACACTCATCAAAGACCAAAGTAGATGCATTTTAATGCCGAAATAATTGTTCAACGAGCAAAGTAAAATGAGGATAAAATGGGATTCCGTTATCAAATCAAATAAAATTCCTATTAGGAGTGAAAAGGTTTCCGATAGCAGTCGAGATACTCGTAGCGAGCACTCGTCAGTTATCAGTGTAATTCCGATGTCAGGCTGTTGAGAGATTACAACCGTCCCGCTCCCGACTGCCGGCTCCCGAAGGATTGTTTATTATTCTATGATTTCCGTTGCAGTCGAAGTAAAGCTTGAGGCAAACTGAGGCTGCTCAAATAGAGATACGTCAGACCAAATAGGTATAGGTAGGTATGTTTTCCCGGCTGTCTCTATTAAATGCACGGTTGGGACTGAGAATACTTTAAACGGGACATAAACAATTTTAATTTGGTTCAGTAATGGTGAGATTTGTCTTGCGTCATTGTTCATCAATCCTGAGTCAAATTAAATGACTATGATTGTGGTTAAAGCAACGTCAACGTCGTCTCTTCAGCGTACCGGTAGCTAGGCATCTATGTGCTCGTTGAAACAGATTTGGCGGTTTAATCAAAGTGTCATACCCATAGAAATTTTAATACCTAATATAAGGCACGCCATACCCCTTCAAGGTAAGCTCGCTTCTAGACTGCATCATCACTTATCACCAGGTGAAATCGCAGTAACTTAACTACGATTTCACCTGTCATTAAACTGTCAGCTAACTTGTCAATTCTTCTCATCGTCAAAAAATGTGGAGATAGGAGAGCGATAATGTCGAAATCCCAAAGTTGTCCGTCGAGGGATTACAGTGTCGCGTAGCTCTGCTGCGTTGACTTTATTTGTTAGTAAAACTGCAAATAAAGAAAATATTGCGGTTATAAATATGTATAATAAGTACTGTTAGAAATCAAACGTCGAAGTGAGAATAAAAATAATTTTAATGAGGTAACTTTAACAAACAAAGCATTAGGATGAACACGTGTTTAACTTTTATTTCACAACAAATCAGCACTAAACCACAGTTATATAATAAGAAAATAGTCAAAGAATGAGCAAAACAGAGTTGAGCAGCGCAACGTTGTCGCTCTAAAATTGGAGGTGAAATGTGTCACTACACAAAGCGCTCCGGCCTTATATAGGCTAAGGTTGATGACGATGAATCGGGGAGGTGACGTAATGCTTCTTGCACGTCGAAACACGCTCGCAATTTGCTGCATAGCGACGGGCCGTACTACCCGCACCTAAAACGGCCAGCCCTGACGTGAGGCCGTCCCGGGCTCTGTAGACTCTCGCCGTCGCTATCGCTCACGGACCAGCAATGCCTACATCAACGATTAGGCACAGGATCTCGTAACCTGTAAGGATAACATTCTTTGAGATCTCTTACTCCAAATCACAGAAAAGCGTTCAAACAGACATTTCAACCGCAAGTGTTTAGTTATGAAGGGGTCCAAATGTCGAATCTGTAGCTCTAGCTTTTTCTTAGCTTATGTACCGAACAACACGATTATATAATTGCACACAGCGACTTAATACTAATTCTATACAAAAGACTCCAAGTATGATACTGGCCGCTAAGCCTAACAACCACAAGTTAAGTTTTCCAAATGTCGAACTTGGTTTTACATGATGACTCAATCAGTGTAATCAAAAATTTGCATAAAAGCAATCTTTCCACTACTAAAATTGCAATAATAAGTATGATTGTTTGGTACATAGTCCAAAAATATCCAAAAAAGGTTAATTTTAACATTCAAGATCGGCTCTATTGCCTCTATGGAGCTTATTGTCTCTACTGAGCTTTCCTTTCTCTACTGTCATTATAAGCTCTATGTGTGTAAATCTCGGTAACCCGTTGATTTTCATCAGTGTGTAATTCACTAGGTAAGACTTGATAGAACTTAACCGCTAATAATTATAGGTCAGATAAAAATAAACCGCACTCTAGTTAATTGAGTTGATAGAGCAAGGTTTTAATTCGACAACCCCGCTCGACCCATCCTGCAATTCCAAAAATTCCAAAGATTTTAAATCAAAATAGCAAAAGGAAAATACGGTTGTTTGTTTCTAATCAAGTCAGTCAGTAACAGTATGTAAGTGTACACACTCAAGTACTTTAACATTTTGTAAAATGCGAAACACTCGCTAATATCTTTCGGATACATGATCTCTTGAATCATCGTTGATTCATCAAAAGCGTCCGTGTCGTTTTAATCTATGCTTGTAACTTTATTCGTACAAAAACCTAACACAAAGTATCAGTCTTCTTCAGGCAAAAAACAAACTAATTCAGGAAGACGGGAATGTACCAGTACATTATTTACTTTTTGTAGAAAATTAATTGTGAACTCGTAAACGTCAACCTGACGAGACAACAACAATTCCCGAAACTTTAGCAAATGAACCGATACAGATCAAGTCAGCACAAGCACTTTTAACATTTTGTTGAATAGCTAAACATCCGATAGCACTCAATTTTAATTTCTACCTTTGTTCAAAAATAATTTATAGAAGAGTTCTTAATTTTGAATGAACAAAGTTCTCAATGACACTACTTTTATATTTTACGCCGTCTAAATCTTTGCACAAAAATGTGCGGTAGTCACATTTTAAACATGGTAAATGTTTAACATCACGTATGGGACATTTTAATAGAAATTGGAAAAATCTCACCAATGAGCCCAGTGATACTTAGGCTCAGACTTCTCATGTGCAGTACGATGCATCTCTGCAGTCACGTTCACGCTGAGGTGTCGCAGCGGCGAAGAGGCACGCTCTCGCCACCCGCCGACGTCCGAACGGCAACCTCGTGAACTCGCGACTCGAAAGTTCACCTGCATTTTTATGACCAAAGCAGATTCCTCATCTGCCAGCAGCAGCCAGCTTGTTGCCGCTAACCGTACAGCACCGTAGTTAGATGCAGACACTTTAACGTGTCCACACTTGCTACGAACAAGTCCATTCCCGGGACTCAGATTGACGTACTAGTCGTCATAATTATCGTGAGAATCTGTAGAGGAAACACAAACTGTTAATTACTCATGGCAACATACACCGTTGCCTATTCTGGCAGTCATCACACATACATGGCCCTCATACAAAATCACACTTTCGCTTTCAAAACTAAAACGCTTCGCACTCAAAAGTATGCATATTTCTCCAGACATTTCATCTCATTCATTCTCATACCTTAACTTGCAAGTTTACCCACAAAATACACCCCCCCGCGTTAACGCCCAGGACAAAGCCTGCCAGGACAACACCTGATATGCGTATCCGGATACGACTTCCCAGGACAGCACCTGGCCTGCGCATCCAATGGACGCGACTTCCCAGGACAATGCCTGACAGGACTATGCCTGACAGGACAAAGCCTGACACAATCAATCCATTACCTAATGCAATGTCAATCACCATCCACTAACTAACCGTATGCCTAACGGTAAGAAGCTGTTAAATCCTACTCTAAGCCCTACTCTAAGACCTATGCTAGCCTACCTATGTACGAATTTTATTCTAAGAAGGATGGCAACCAACAGAACAATAAGCAAGGTTTTATGATTGCAACAAAACAGTCGAATTTCTTCGAACAGCAGCCGCCTCGGCAGGGCGCCATACACTGCGCTGCCACCAGCGTGGACTCGCTGCAGCTCCCCGCAACAGCTGGAGCTCGCAACGACCACCCAGCAGCGTGCTGACCACTCCACAGTGGCCACGCACCATTAGTTCTGTACACACAACAAAAAGCAGCGCAAGTAACATGTTCAAATAAAAAGAGCAGCAACTAGTGTTGTAAACAACATTAAGCAGTCAGATCATAAACCTAGTTTCGTCACTAGAAACTAGTCTGGTACACTCCGACAAAAATACACGTTAAAGCCACACTGGCTTCAATTCCTTAAAATAGTTCCGTCATTTAGACTGTGATGATTTTTTTTTGCTAGGCTCTTAGATTCTTTTGACACATGGCATAAAAAGTGTAAGTTATGGTTAGACAACGTTACTTCATGACCTTTTCGCGCTTTATGTAGATAGCGACAGCTCAAAAAGAATTTAACCAAAATTCAGATTTTCAATGTAACCGCACGGGTTGATGATAACCTTCAAAATTCTTCGAACGTTAACATAAAATAGGAAATTCCGTATTGAGCGCTATCATGAGTAGGTAAATGCTGCACAAACCACGTGTTACAACAAAGGAAAATAATTTAAACTCATACCGACCGTATACGTTGTCGAACATTAAATCCGTGATGCGCGCTATACAAGCAGCGTCGCGGCAATTGCACACGAAGACAGGCACAGACACGAGGCGTTGCGCACACCAGCGCCGAAGCGAGCACCAAGGCGTCGCGGCAGCCATCTCAGCTGGCAGCCACAAGCAGGCGGCGGACAGCGAGATACCGTGGCAGACGCTGCGCGGCCAATAGCCTCGCAGTAGGCAGCTCACGAAGACGCGCCAGGCGGGCGCTAAACAGAAAAATGCAAGGCACGTTAACAAAGAGGGTATATCTGGCAAATGGTTAACTTCACCAACCCTAAAATGTAATTTTTAGTAACACCAGACGGTCATATCATATCGCCGGTCGGCATCTAATTTCACCGGTTGACCGCAACTATTTTAAAATAAAAGTTCAAAATCAACCTCATATCCATATGGCGGGTGCTATGCTAGTAGCGTCGCGGTGATTGCAGACGCGGCAGGCGTCGTGGCGAGCGCCGTGCAGTCAGGGACACGACCGCCACCACACGACGAGATGCCATAGCAGACGCTGACAGGAACAGACGCACAAAGCGGTGCGCACACCAGCACCGGGGCGCTGAGGTGTCGCGGCGGCCGCTGCAACCGGCAGCCACGAAACAGGCGGTGCACGGAGAAATGCCGTGGCGGACGCTGCAGCCGGCAGCCCACAGTAGACGGCTCACGATGAGATGCCCAGGCGGGCGCTGCGGCCCACAGCCACAGGCGATGCGCATATGAGCGCCGAAGCGGGCGCTGCGCATGCAGCTATGCGCTCGTCCGAGCGCCGGCAAAGCCTCGCGCTCATTCAGAACGCCGAAGCTCATGGTGACGTGCTCAGCGGCACCAGGTTGGCTGGCGGCATACCCGCAGCTGGCGGCACACCCGCAGCCGGACACACTCACGTTCGTCACTCGTTATTGCCTTGCTCACAGCTCGGCACCCACAAGTAACTTTTTTTTCAACTACCTGCAACTTATAAACTTTTTCGAAACTATTTAGCGAGCGAGGCAATCCGTAAAGGACTCCTCTCTCTAGCTCTAATGCTAACAAATATCACCGTCACTCTGCTCAACTATTAAATTTATCTCCAAACAAAACTCCAAAAGGGGAAATTTAAATCAACCTTAAATTTCCAAAATCAGAACTGGCAATCGAGCACAAAAGGCCTTCAATCCCACTTCTGATGTTAGAAATCAAACGTCGAAGTGAGAATAAAAATAATTTTAATGAGGTAACTTTAACAAACAAAGCATTAGGATGAACACGTGTTTAACTTTTATTTCACAACAAATCAGCACTAAACCACAGTTATATAATAAGAAAATAGTCAAAGAATGAGCAAAACAGAGTTGAGCAGCGCAACGTTGTCGCTCTAAAATTGGAGGTGAAATGTGTCACTACACAAAGCGCTCCGGCCTTATATAGGCTAAGGTTGATGACGATGAATCGGGGAGGTGACGTAATGCTTCTTGCACGTCGAAACACGCTCGCAATTTGCTGCATAGCGACGGGCCGTACTACCCGCACCTAAAAGTACCTATATATCCTTGATTTTTTAAATGAAAAAAATGTTAATCGATTGTGTAAGGTCATGGAAAATTTCAATATAAATATAGAAATATTGGCAGTAGGTTTTTAACATTATGGTTCCATTCTTTATTTGTTATTGAAAATGTTAAATGCTGCAGTAACTTAAACTTATTACCTATAGCTAACCTTACTCCTAATTCAGTATAAGATTACCTAACTACCTACTACATATTCAGCCTAATCAGTAACTACCACATCTAGTCTAATTCAGTAATTAGTTAGGTTAATGATTTGCAATTGAGCCTACAAACCAGAATGCCCACGTGATTTTTTCTGGCTGTATTTTTGTGCTGAATACTCAGGCTGATTCTTTGCACAACTTTACAGCCAGACACAGCTTGAGCCATAATTTACGAGAGCGCAGCAAAGGGAAAAATCTAGTAAAATATACCTAGTATACAATATACGCCTTATATAGCCTTATATAAAGGTTATATAAGGGCCATAAAGAAAAATATATGGGTACCATAAAATCCTTATTAAGCATGTTTTAGACGCTGCCGATATTTTCCTTTACCCTCCGAGTAAACTAGGCGTAAAGATTGCGGTAAGAGTGGGTACGACATTACTCAACAGAGTGAAAACTGAGGTTTAATTCAACATCCTATCACAATCACCGAGACGTAAAAAGCAATTTGAATGTCGTGTATTTTTGTTGATACTTTCTTCATGAAGAAATATTTAAATACTAGCCGACCCCCGCGACTTCGTCCGCGTGGATATAGGTTTTTATATAGGCTCGGATTGGATCCCATAATCCTTTTCTGTACCTAAAATAAATGTAGCCTAAGTTACTCCTTATAACATCACCTATATGCCATTGAAAGTTCCATCAAAATTGATCCAGCCGTTTCGGTAATTAGCTGGAACATATTATAGACAGATCGACAAACATAAATTTAAACGCACACCAGTTTAAAATAAGCCGTACGTTCAAAGATCCGGGTCCCAAGTTATTTGAACCCAATAAATGTGTGTCATTTCTGAACTAAAAACCCTATGACCTTGAAATATTTACGGGACAATACTTAAAGTACTACCTTTCTAACAAAAAAAAAATGAGTTAAATCGAACTACGCGTTAATGAATTACAGCTAAATACACTTTTTAACTTTCTTACCCTCTCCCAAGGGAACCGTGCTGAATTTCGGGATAAAAAGTATCCTATGTCCTACCTCGGAATATAAACTCATATTGTACCAAGTTTCATTCGAATCCATTCAGTAGTTTCGGCGTGATGCGCGGCCAAGATACAGACAGACAGACAGACAGACAGACAGACAAAAATGAAAAAAATTTCAGTTTTGGCTTCAGTATCGATTATAGAGTGCCCTCCAATAAAAATTTTCAAAATATCTTCAATGTACAGAATTGGATCTGTTACAGTTTTATTATATTATAGATACGAGCTTTTAGATATACCTAAGAAATTCGTCTTTTTAGGGTGCCCCTTCTAACGATGGCAATCATTGTGGCAACCGGAATTTTGGACATGATAATTTTAGTCTGAAAATTTTTCGTAGCCCTGATATTATTTTGTGAGTTGTATTAACTATAATTATTTTATGTTAAAGAATAGTTTCGCTGATAAAAACATCGGAATAAATTTCAGACATATTCTGATTTCAACTTTGAAAACAGCAACAAGCGTCAAAGGTGAGTCTATCTACAATGGAATAGATTGCGATTAGCCAGTAAGCGGCACAAATATGCTTCTGTCGTTCGAAGCTTCATATTTGTTTATACTGTCTGCGATATATCAGGAGATCCTGTAATACTAAGGCCATAAAGTCTTAGAGCAAGAAAATGAACCGAAATAACAAGACGCTTTTACCACTTCGAGTGATTTAATAAAACCCAGAAGGGAAGCTCTTTTTGTCCCTAAAGACACTAAACTTTGAGAATGATTGCGGGGCTACATTTATACTACTGACGTCCAGCACACATATGCATAAAAAACTTTTATATATGGTAAAAACAAAATGTTCCTTTTTATTTTTTTATTAAATTCAGATTATTCAATGTTATTTCTCAACGTCAATCAATTAAAAACAACATAAAACTAAATCTACGAGGGTACCAAACGCACCCTGACATCTCCAAAATTTCTTGTAATTCAGTTTATTAAAAAAATGTGCACAATTACCAACAAATGAATTGCCAATGTTACGTAGCATTGAAGTTGGTTAAACAAGTATTTATTTCTGATACTTTTTTATTTCTGGTATATTTCTGGTATTTTATTTATAACAGTCATTTTTTATTGCGGGAAGCGGGTGGATGAGGAAGGCGGAGGACCGTGTTTGGTGGCGTGCCCTTGAAAAGGCCTATGTTCAGCAGTGGACGTCTACAGGCTGATGGAATGAATGGAAAAAAGTCATTTTTTATCCTAAAATTGATGTTTATATATACACATATATCTTGAAAATTAATTCACAAAAAAGCAAGGCCGTAGCGGTACAGCCGCGCGGCACAGTCCGGCTAACTTGAATGCACCCTTATGACGGTACATTGAGGCTTGAGCTGCCATTAACGTGCTTATCGATTTGCTGTCACCTACTAAAAGCCTGTAAAAATGTGCATAATAATAGGTATCTAAATAGGTAATGGGTTATTGGGATAGAATCAAACAGGTAGCCATTTTGTTAACAAGTATAAATTAAAAATTTAAAAAACCCTCGACATTTGCCGTTTTGTGGCGGCGGAGATCTTGGATTTGCATAGTGCTATTCTGTTAGTCAAGCCCTTTCATGTGATACCCATATTATGGGAGTTGTGAAAAAATATGTAATCCTGCATTTTCCTGATTTTTCTTATTTTCACCAAACACAGCTAACAACACTCTCGACTAATTCACCTTTCAAACAAAAAACCGCATCAAATCGGTTCACCCGTTTGAGCGCTACAGGGGAACAGACAGACTCACACACAGACACGTCAAACTTATAACACTCCGTCGTTTTTGCGTCGGGGGCTAAAAATGTCCGCACTGAAGTGGACGCGGCGTCGACAGGACAGCTCCCCAGCCCCCACTCTATCGCCGCATTAATCTATCTGCAAACAATAACTGCGCTGAATCGATCCGCCGCTCAGACAACAGAGGGCATGCTCAGCCACCCATAAATCTCATCTGTGTCTGGTAATGTACCTTGCTGCAGTGATGCATACATTCTACCCAAGGCGAGCTGAATCTGTAATCTCTAAATATTATAAAACATACTTAGTACCCATCTGTGATTATTTTTTAACCCCCGACGCAAAAACGACGGGGTCTTATAAGTTTGACGTGTCTGTGTGTGTGTGTGTCTGTTCCACAGTAGCGCTCGAACGGGAGAACCACTTTGAATACGTTTTTTTTTTGTTTGAAAGGTGATTTAGTCGGGAGTGTTCTTAGCTATGGTTGGTGAAAATCGGTCCAAGATGGTCGCCGGCAGAAAATGGCATATTAGGTACATATTTTTTCACAAATCCCTCAATATGTGTATCAAATGAAAGGAATTGACTTCTAGAATGGCGAAACAACAAAATGGCGAATGTCGGGGGTTTTTAAATTTTTAATTTATACTTGTGTAGGTATTTCGCTTCATGAATAAGATCATTGAATATTATCTATAATATAATAAAACTGTAACAGATCCAATTCTGTACATTGAAGATATTTTGAAAATTTTTATCGGAGGGCACTCTATAATCGATACTGAAGCCAAAACTGCAATTTTTTTCATTTTTGTCTGTCTGTCTGTCTGTCTGTCTGTCTGTCTGTCTGTCTGTCTGTCTGTCTGTATCTTGGCCGCGCATCACGCCGAAACTACTGAATGGATTCGAATGAAACTTGGTACGATTTGAGTTTATACTCCGAGGTAGGTTATAGGATACTTTTTATTCCGAAATTCAGCACGGTTCCCTTGGGAGAGGGGATGAAAGTTAAAACGTGTATTTAGCTGTAATTCATTAACGCGTTATTCGATTTCACTCATTCTTTTTTTGTTAGAAAGGTAGTACTTTAAGTATTGTCCCGTAAATATTTCAAGGTCATAGGTTTTTTAGTTTAGAAATGACAGGCATTTATTGGGTTCCGATAACTTGGGACCCGGATCTTTGTACGTACGGCTTATTTTAAACTGGCGTGCGTTTAAATTTATGTTTGTCGTTCTGTCTATTTGTTCCAGCTAATCTCCGAAATGGCTGGATCGATTTTAATGGAACTTTCAATGTTATAAGGAGTAACAGGCTACATTTAGTTTTGGTATATAAAAGAATTATGGGATGCGATCCGATTCTATATAAAACCTATAAACACGCGAACGAAGTCGCGGGGGTCAGCTAGTTTATCTATAATATAATAAAACTGTAACAGATCCAATTCTGTACATTGAAGATATTTTGAAATTTTTTATTGCAGGGCACTCTATAATCGATACTGAAGCCAAAACCGCAATTTTTTTCATTTTTGTCTGTCTGTCTGTCTGTCTGTCTGTCTGTCTGTCTGTCTGTCTGTCTGTCTGTATCTTGGCCGCGCATCACGCCGAAACTACTGAATGGATTCGAATGAAACTTGGTACGATTTGAGTTTATACTCCGAGGTAGGTTATAGGATACTTTTTATCCCGAAATTCAACACGGTTCCCTTGGGAGAGGGGATGAAAGTTAAAACGTGTATTTAGCTGTAATTCATTAACGCATTGTTCGATTTTACTCATTCTTTTTATGTTAGAAAGGTAGTACTTTATATATTATTCCATAAATATTTCAAGGTCATAGGTCTTTTAGTTTAGAAATGACAGACATTACAACCCTCAGTATTGGGTTCAAATAACTTGGGAGCCGGATCTTTGAACGTACGGCTTATTTTAAACTGGTGTGCGTTTAAATTTATGTTTATCGGTCTGTCTATTTCTTCCAGCTAATCTCCGAAACGGCTGGATCGATTTTAATGGAACTTTCAATGTTATAAGGAGTAACTTGGGCTACATTTAGTTTAGGTACATAAAAGAATTATGGGAACCGATCCGATCCTATATAAAAACCTATATCTACGCGAACGAAGTTGCGGGGTTCAGCTAGTTATGACATAAAATAAATTGATTGGTATTATGGTTGTTGGACAAGATTAAGTCCAAAATCATTAATAACCACTCAACTTGATGTACAAAATAATATCTAATAAGTATTAATTTCGTAATGAAAAGTCGGAGTCCGGTAAAAAGCAGAACTAATTGCAACAACGTGGCCTCAGGACATTGACTTATATATTACTTCGTACCTCAGGACAATCTTGTTTGTTGTTCAATTACGTTTCGAAACAAATTCACCTAATGACACTAAGCTACTTTAAATGCTGTGCAGTCACAGGAGCTGAATATGGCCACGGCAAGTAGGTAAACCTATTAGCTACTCCTTGTGCAACACATACATATTACATATATTTATTTCCTGTATCGAGTTATTTCACACATTGATTAAAAGTAAAATTAAATTAACTATCTAAATATACAATGAACCTAAAACTAAAAACCTTAAAAAATGTAATAGTTATAATAACTAAAATAATATATTATTAAAAGGAGTCCCTTTAGGCAAGGTTCCGAAGATACTGGCAGCGTTCCCCCTTTGGATAGCTAGACTAATTCTTTGTCCGAGGTAGCTGCCAGCTCTTCGGACTCCATATTATGTCACTACATAATATGGTACAAGTATAAATTAAAAATTTAAGAAACCCCCTACATTTGCCATTCCCATGCCATGGTGGCGGCCATCTTGGATTTGCATAGTACTATTCTACTACATTTGATACCCATATTGAGGGAGTTGTAAAAAAAATACGTAATCCACCATCTTTTGGCGGCGGCCATCTTGGACCGATTTTCATCAAACATAGTTAAGAACACTCTCCTAATTCACCTTTCAACCAAAAAAAACCGCATTCAAATCGGTTTACCCGTTTGAGCACTACGGTGGAACAGACACATCATAACTTATAACACCCCGTCGTTTCGCGACGGGGGCTAAAAATGTAAAACGTGACGAATATTTCTGTAGCGAAATTGTTTCAACGTATCAACGTAAAAACAAAGTTGATTCAAACCCGATGCAATCAAACTCAGTTAATTGGATGGTCATGTGCAGAGCCTCTTGTTTGTGCAGTCGCGTGATTTGCACGGGCCAATTACACGTTCACGCAACTTTGTCCAATTTCATCGACCATTGTCGAAAGAATGTACTTAATCAAGGCCGCTTGTACTCTTATGTGACCCATTTATTGTTAATCAAAGCGATCGCACTCAGCGGGCGATAGTGGGAGCCATGCACGGAGTATCTTTACGTGCCTACCTAATTATCCATAGAATAACCAGAGTACCTAATCGACATAGTAGGTACAACGAATTAATGGACGCGATGAGTCGATGAACTGATGTCCCAAGGTGCTTTTTTATAGGAATAGCGGGCAATCAAGCAAGCGGGTCACATGATATTAAGTGATTACCGCCGCCCATGAACATTAGCAGCACCAGAGGAACCATTAATGCGTTGCTGGCTTTTGAGGAAGGAGACTGGCTCTTCAGCTCGCTGCCGGAACACATCGGTTGCTTTGCGGTAGATTACGGCTGAAGTGTGGTCGCTAGCCAGGCGGATTCGGGGTAGAATCCTACCACAAAGCGGTGATACCATCCAGATTAAGTTGTGTGGTATCAGGCACAACGACCCATAGTGGGGACTGAGAGCGTCAGGGCCTCGTTAGCATATTGGCAGGGTGCTCCGCGCGCAGGTGAGGTTGACTTTGGCCACAGGTGGAATTTGAATTAAGAACCGAAGAACCACCTCCTTGGTTCTTCGGAATCGAATCTCGGAACTGTTGATGGCATCCGTAGTGGTCGACGCCTAAGTTACCTCTAGTCACGCATTTGTTCGGTGCCCTCAATGCTACTGACGTCACTCACAATTCCAGTGCTGACAAATGCACAGATGTCAGCTCTAACACCTTCTACGGGTATTGCGACCGTGGTGGGCGTAATCTATAATTATAGTTTTAGTAAATTTTAGTGAAGGCTTCAAATACCACAAATATTTATACTTACTTAAATGAGAAGCACCTTTAAGAATATTAATGTGCCGTTACATAAATTTTCTTTGCCGACGTGAGAATGTCTCAAGTGACTCTCAGCTAAAAGCCAAGCCAAATTAAATTAATCAACGGCAAGGTCACGGATCGTTCTTGGAATAGATTAATTTGTTAAAACAAAAATTTTCTAAAGTTACTTGTGCTAGGTACTCACTAACGCGTATAATACGATTAGCGTTTGGAAGCGTAAGATGAAAATATCTAACTTTAATCTCAACGAATGATATGACGATCAGTCTATTTAAATTTCTATATATACTCGTACATCTATTTAATTGGGGTGTACACTCACCTGCACGCGGAGCACCCTGCCAATATGCTAACGAGGCCCTGACGCTCTCAGTCCCCTCTACGGGTCGTTGTGCCTGATACCACACAACATAATCTGGATGGGTATCACCGCTTTGTGGTAGGATTCTACCCCGAATCCGCCTGGCTAGCGACCACACTTCAGCCGTAACCTGCCGCAAAGCATCCGATGTGTTCCGGCAGCGAGCTGAAGAGCCAGTCCCCTTCCTCAAAAGCCGGCAACGCATTCGTGGTTCCTCAGGTGCTGCTAATGTTCATGGGCAGCGGTAATCACTTAACATCAGGTGACCCGCTTGCTCGGTTGTCCGCTATTGCTATAAAAAACCTAGTACTATGTTTGTCAGTCTGCATGTCTGTATTTAACTGTGCAACTGTGCATCTCGTAAAGTTGTTATATATGGGCTTACTATTAGGTATACAATGTTACCTACAGCAAATATGTGTCCTGTGCCTACAGTGTAAGATTAATGATACAATGTGGCTAATTCTGTTGTACAAAATCTCTAAACCTAAACTAAATTGACAGGTTTAAAATAGTGCTATCCCCTTCAGCAGGGAGGATTGTGAAAGAGACAGGAATATATTTAGACCTGTCATTTTAGTTTAGATTTAGAGATTATGTACAACAGAATCGGCCACAATGAGTAGTGTAACATTAGTGTAAGAAGATACACCTATGTACCTACCTACTTATACTTACCCAACGTAGGTAAAATTAGTACTAGTAAAGTACCTATGTGCAAATAGATCTTAAAGCAGAAACTTATCGATTGACTACCAACTAGCATCAGTTACAACTTGGATAAGAGGACCAGAGTGCTTAGTCTAAGTTTGAAGCGCTCCAAAACTAAAAGTATACTAGAAGTATACTATTGATCGAATCACAAATGACTTCAGAGCAAAATGAGCCCAAGGACTCTTATTTTAGGTCCATTTCACTTTGAAGTCATGGTGATTCGATCAATAGTATACTTATAGTATACTAAAAAGTTTTGGAGCACTCCAAACTGAGACTAAGCACTCTGATTCGAAAACACTCAAAAGCCATACCATCTTCCTGATGAGGTAGGTACATCGAGTTGGTCGAGTCTCTATGGTCCGCAATACCTACTCGAGATTTTGGCCCTCTGCCAAGTTATACTAGTCTTTAAAAGTCAACCACTTCCATAAGTTAAAGTTCTTCACCAATAGCTTACTTTGATTTGTTAAATATTAAGTGGGAACTCGTAGCCCGTTACTCCGAGCGAGTGCTTTTATTCGAATTTGTTTTTTTTTTAATAGAAAATCACGTGTAGCTTATGCAAGCTTTTTTCATTGTATTTACACGTTTTAGGTTTTAAGTTTTTGATATAAGTATAAATAAACTAGCTGATGCACACGACCACATCCGCACAGAAATAGTTAAAAAAAAATTTCTACATACAATATTCATTTCATCTTATTCAGTTTTTAATTACATTAAATTTTTATATCATCCGTTTTCAGGGGAAGAAATTTCAAAAATCCCTGCGTAATGTACCTCGACAGAACAAGAAATGTTTCCTCCGAATTCCAATATCTATCTATACATTTTTTTTCTCCGATTCGGGACTCGAACCCAGGACTTCACAATCCGCAGACGAAGACGATAACCACTTGCGACTAGACCAACGGGGCAGCATGATAATGATGATCCGTGTCGTGTTGATTTGATGATCGTAGTAAACGCCAAAAGTTCCCGTGCAGATACAGGTGTGAACTCAGCTTTATTGTGTGAACGGTGAAGCACGTGAAATTCCCATCAGACAAACAAGCCGCAGGTGCGCATGTTTGCTGAGCGAGCACTCACCGCATCCGCATTGCAAACTACACCACACTCACAGCGCTGGCCTAACTCCGACATCATACTACAAAACCACTGCGGAAGTTCTGTTGTTATAGGTACATTATGTCCGGTACATAGTACATACCTATTGTTCATTAATTGCTTACTAGTGTACCCACAGAGTACAAATTGAGATTGATTTTGGATTACAGCTAATGTCCAAGAAATCACTTCACTTAATATTTAGTCAATTAATAAAGAGGTCGTCATAGCACTCAGAGAAGTTTGCCGACTTGTATAATGAGTTGTCGGATTTTCTTCTTAATTTTCCTCATGAAATATTCGCAACAGTGCTCAACTTAAAAAAGGGGCACAGCGCGAGCGGCGCCAAAGCTGCAGTAATTCTAGTAAAAGCATCCGTAAATAAATAGGGGTGACAGCAAAGCGCATTCACTGAATCACGGAATAAGGAGGACATTTCTTAATGCCTATTTGCTACATTAACTGGAAAACTATTTCGCTAAGTAACTCGTAAATAACTGTGTCTAATAAAACGAGATGTGTATAAATACAATGTAAATAACGTATTTAAATAAGGTGAAAATGCGTAAAGAAATTATATAAGACGATGGCCGCGACCACGTCCGCGTGGATCCAAGTTTAAAAAAAAGATAAAATTATCTCCAGAGTGCAAGCTAGTAAGTAGGTAGGTATATACTGATAGACAGACACTTTCGCATTTATATAACTAGTGACTGTAATCTTCTTTTTCGACTGTGTTTTCAAACTGTTTTCAGGTTGTAGGGGACCGATTTTGATCAGAGTTGCAGCAGTTTATGACAATATTCTTTCAAACTGATATACCTACCGATGTCTATCGGATTTTTATTAACCGACTTCAAAAAAAGGAGGTTCTGTATTCGACCCGTATGTATGTATGTATGTATGTATGTATGTATGTATGTATGTAAGTATGTTCGCGATTATCTCCGCAACTAATGAACCGATTTTGATAATTGTTTCACTATCGTAATCTACATACTTTCAGGAAGGTTTTAGTATATAACACATCGAGTTATCATTCTTACGTACGAAGTTATAACCATAAATGTATACATATGTCACTAATATGTTCTCTGATATTGCCAGACCTATTGCTGAAGTCTAATATACCTATTCTGTCCAAAGACTTCACTCTGCTACGCCTACGTAACATTGACCTTTTGCAAAAAGTTTTGGGCCGAAGTCAGTACAGCTATACTATAGAGTGATTCCTTGGAGTTTGTGCACGGTTACGTGTATTTCCATTCTATACAAAGCCAAACCGCAAGGGTGTGAAATTGGTCGCGTATATATTGTAAATTACTTTTTAATCAAGGTCTTCCAAATTATACAAGAGTAGTACGCATACAAACTAATCTTGTATAGATCGGAAGTTAGGTTAGGTTAGAACATTATAAAACCATTCACCTATACTTAGTATGACACATAAAATGTATGTATTATGTCACAGGATATTTAATAATAAGTAATAATATATAGGTCATAATCTATTTTACATACTTAGTTCTCATTAATATTATTATTATTATACAGAAAACAAATCACTAAAAAGCATAAAATAATTTTTTTCAAAGAAAAATGAACCGACTTCAAACCATTCGAACTAAAAAGTTTAAAATAATTTTTTATTCATTTAGATTTACGATTAAACTACCTAACTCAAATAATATATAATTTTTTGGAGTCGGCGCCAAACCACATTCAATTCTTCTTAGTAAAATCAGAGTAACTATCCACTTTTGAATGCGAGCGCGGTGAACCATAATAGTCACGGAGGGTGAGGCTGTCCGGGACGCGGGGAGCATATTTTCGACTTGAAAAGTATGAGTCGTTTGGCGCCGACTTCAAAAAATTATATATTATTTGAGTTAGGTAGTTTAATCGTAAATCTAAATGAATAAAAAATTATTTTAAACTTTTTAGTTCGAATGGTTTGAAGTCGGTTCATTTTTCTTTGAAAAAAATTATTTTCTGTAGAGAACAGATTCGATTCAGACGATTTCAGACACAAAGAATTTGTGTCAACTAAATATTGTCATGTAAGTACAATATGTATATTGCTCAGTAGCAATACTATACCTATTTGATCCTTGTTAAGTATAATTAAACATTTGCAACAATAATAATACGGCTTATTTTACAAAGTTTCGCAGAACATCAAATATAACGGTTAGTGCGCGCCATATGTTACATGTTTCACTGACATAAACTACATCTTGTTATTGACATTATGAGCCACGCTCACATTACAGCATTAATTATTACTCTCCATTACTACACATTGTATAGGTGCCAGCGTTTCCACATGATGCGATAACGGCATCAGTTATAGAGACTGCGACTTTGCTACACTGATGACGTACGAGTAAGAACGTTTTTAAATCTACGAACTAGTGGATTTTTAACCCCCGACGCAAAAACGACGGGGTGTTATAAATTTTATGTATCTGTGTGTGTGTGTGTGTGTATTCCCCCGTAACGCTCAAACGGGTGAACCGATTTGAATGCGTTTTTTTTTTGTTTGAAAGGTGAATTAGTCGAGAGTGTTGTTAGCTATGTTTGATGAAAATCGATCCAAGACGGCCGCCGCTACAAAATGGCGGATTACATATTTTTTCACAACTCCCTTAATATATGAACGGGCTTGACTAGTAGAATAGCACTATGCAAATCCAAGATGGCCGCCACCACAAAATGGCGAATGTCGGGGGTTTTTAAATTTTTAATTTATACTTGTGTATTTAGTGTGGTGTATAGGAGGCTGGAGGCTGCATCTATTTGTAACCTGTAACTCAATGGCCCAGGGATACAGTATTCATTTATATGTGGCAATTTGTGGTGGTCAGCCGTGTGGATAATGTTTCAAAGCTATTGGCCCGATCCAGAGGTTTCTAATTAGGTCACGGCTCCGCAATGCGTGGCGCGTGTAAACTATACATATCCAAGATGGAATTTACTATTAGGTAGTAGTTTATCAATGGAAGGTACATCATATACTTAATCGTAATATATTTATATATTGTAAGCTTAGGTATAAACTAGTAGGGCGCTTGGCTGCGCGGCCCGCTAAAGCGGACCGCGGGGATTTCAGTATTATTTTTGTTTTAGCAGCCTCCACCTTCTATCATTTTCAGCATCTTTAACCCTGGCCGTGCTCCTCATCCATCTTCCAAACCCTCGATCATCATCACTCCAAATTTTTTTCTCCGAATCATTTGCCAGAAGGAGAGTTCTTCCATAAAAACAAATTTTGAAAAGGAACCGTATCAAAGTCTTGTATAGTTTCCCAACTTAGTCTCTTCAATATTCGCCATATATTTTGTGTGAAAAAAATAAATTTTGCCATCTTGATTTTTTTCTGTTCATCAAATTGTAGATCTTCAGTTCTTGATCATCTTTTGCCAAGAAATCACTCTTCCATCTTTTATACTTGGTGAGATAGACACCGACGAAATTTGTATAGCTGCCATCTTGAATCCGCCATTTTGTTTTTTTTTTCAGCTCAGTGCCAATTGGATGGGGTTTTGAGTAATTTTTGTTTGAGCACCTCCCATCTATCTGCCATACCCTGCCCGGGCTCCTCAACCATCTTCCAAACCCTCAATCATCATGTCTTCCCATATTTTTCTTTGAGAGTTCTCCAAAGAACCGCATCAAAGCCTTGCATAGTTTACAACTTGTAGTCTCTTCAATATTCGCCATACATTTTCTATGGAAAAATAAATTCCGCCATTTTGAATTTTATTTCAATTCATCAAGTAGACCTTTGGATTCTCATCATCTTTTGCGAAGAAACCACTCTTCCATCTTTTATACCCTCCGAGATGGAGACCGACGAAATTTGTATGGTGGCCATCTTTTTTTCGCCATTTTGAATTTTTTTTCAGCTCACTGCTAATTGGATGACGTTTCGAGTGACATTTGTTCGAGCACCCCCCACCTATCTTCAATACCTTAAGCGTGCCATTCGCTCGTCTCTGAAATCCTCAATCATCAGCTCTCTCCATATTTTTGTTCCGAATGAATTTTTGTCCTCTACACGATACCATTAGTGAAAAAAAAATTTTTCATACAAAATTTTACAGGAGGGGTGATCAATCAGTGAGTCAGTCAATGAATCAGCACGAGCAGCTATATATATATTAACTAGTATGGCGCGTGGGTGCGCGGCCCGCTAAAGCGGACCGCGAGGTTTGGTTTTCGGGTGTTTTATTGTTTGAGCAGCCTCCACCTATCTTCATCCCTCTTCCAAACCCTCGATTAGGACTTATTTTTCAGCTCACTGCCAATTGGATGAGGTTTCGAGTAACTTTTGTTTGAGCACCTCCTACCTATCGTCAACACCCTAGCCGTGCTCTTTACCCGTCTCCAAAATCCTCAATCATCAGCTTTCTCCATAAGTATTTTTCCTCCGCATGAATTTTTACTAAAAAAAGAAATTTCACTAAAAAAATTTTTGTGTGAAAACATAAATTTCGCCATCTTGTTTTTTTTTTCTGTTCATCTAGTAGATTTTTAGTTCTTGATCATATTTTTCTTAGAAACCACTCTTCCATCTTTTATACTTGGTGAGATAGACACCGACAAAATTTGTATAGCCGCCATCTTGAATCCGCAATTTTGTTTTTTTTTTTTCAACTCAGTGCCAATTGGATGAGATTCTGAGTAGTTTTTGTTTGAGCACCTCCCATCTATCTACAATACCCTGCCCGGGCTCCTCATCCATCTTCCAAACCCTCAATCATCATGTCTTCCCATATTTTTCTTTGAGAGTTCTCCAAAGAACCGCATCAAAGCCTTGCATAGTTTACAACTTGTAGTCTCTTCAATATTCGCCATACATTTTCTATGGAAAAATAAATTCCGCCATTTTGAATTTTTTTTCTATTCATCGAGTAGACCTTCGGATCTTGATCATCTTTTGCTAAGAAACTATTCTTCCATCTTTTATACCCTCCGAGATGGAGACCGACGAAATTTGTATGGCGGCCATCTTTTTTTCGCCATTTTGAATTTTTTTTCAGCTCACTGCCAATTGGATGACGTTTTGAGTGACATTTGCTCGAGCACCCCCCACCTATCTTCATTACCTTAAGCGTGCCCCTCACCTGTCTCCGAAATCCTCAATCATCAGCTCTCTCCATATTTTTGTTCCGAATGAATTTTTGTCCTCTATACGAAACCATTAGTGAAAAAAAAATTTTTCATACAAAATTTTACAGGAGGGGTGATCAATCAGTGAGTCAGTCAATGAATCAGCACGAGCAGCTATATATATATTAACTAGTAGGGCGCGTGGGTGCGCGGCCCGCAAGCGGACCGCGAGGTTTCGCTTTCGGGTATTTTGGTTTGAGCAGCCTCCATATCCTTTATCTCTCCCCTATTCCTAATCCTCGATCATTATCACTCTCCATATTTTTTCTTCGAATCATTCTGCTCATCAAGTAGAACTTAAGGTCTTAATCATCTTTTGGCCAAAACTACTCTTCCATCTTTTATACTTGGTGAGATAGACACCGATGTTTGTATGGCCGCCATCTTGAATCCGCCATTTTGAACTTTTTTTCAGCTCACTGCCAATTGGATGATGTTTCGAGTAATTTTTGTTTGAGCACCTCCTACCTATCTTCAATACCCTGCCCGGGCTCCTCAACCAACTTCCAAACCCTCAATCATCATGTCTTCCGATATTTTTCTTTGAGAGTTCTCCAAAAAACCGCATTAAAGCCTTGCATAGTTCACAACTTGTAGTCTCTTCAATATTCGCCATACATTTTCTATGGAAAAATAAATTCCGCCATTTTGAATTTTTTTTCAATTCATCAAGTAGACCTTTGGATTCTCATCATCTTTTGCAAAGAAACCACTCTTCCATCTTTTATACCCTCCGAGATGGAGACCGACGAAATTTGTATGGCAGCCATCTTTTTTTCGCCATTTTGAATTTTTTTTCAGCTGACTGCCAATTGGATGACGTTTCGAGTGACATTTGCTCGAGCACCCCCCACCTATCTTCAATACCTTAAGCGTGCTCTTCACCCGTCTCCGAAATCCTCAATCATCAGCTCTCTCCATATTTTTGTTCTACTTCAATTTTTGTCCTCTATACGAAACCATTAGTGAAAAAAAAAATTTTCATACAAAATTTTACAGGAGGGGCGATGAATGAGTCAGTGAATCAGAACGAACAGCTATATATTATACTAGTAGGGCGCGTGGGTGCGCGGCCCGCAAGCGGACCGCGAGGTTTCGTTTTCGGGTATGTTTTGTTTGAGCAGCCTCCACTTGTCTTCACCCATCTTCCAAACCTTCGATCATTATCACTCTCCATATTTTTTCTCCGAATCAATAGTCAGAATGAGAGTACTTCCATAAAAACTAATTTTGAAAAGAAAATGTATCAAATTATTGCATAGTTCCCAACTTGTATTATCTTCAATATTCGTCATATATGTTGTATGGATATATAAATTCCGTCAGCTTGTTTTTTTTTTTTCTTTTTATCAAGTAAACCACGTCTTGATGATCTTTTGCCAAAAACCTACTCTTCCATCTTTTATACCTACTTGGTGAGATAGACACCGACGAAATTTGTATAGCTGCCATCTTGAATCCGCCATTTTGTTTTTTTTTTTCAGCTCAGTGCCAATTGGATGAGGTTTTGAGTAATTTTTGTTTGAGCACCTCCCATCTATCTGCCATACCCTGCCCGGGCTCCTCAACCATCTTCCAAACCCTCAATCATCATGTCTTCCCATATTTTTCTTTGAGAGTTCTCCAAAGAACCGCATCAAAGCCTTGCATAGTTTACAACTTGTAGTCTCTTCAATATTCGCCATACATTTTCTATGGAAAAATAAATTCCGCCATTTTGAATTTTATTTCAATTCATCAAGTAGACCTTTGGATTCTCATCATCTTTTGCGAAGAAACCACTCTTCCATCTTTTATACCCTCCGAGATGGAGACCGACGAAATTTGTATGGTGGCCATCTTTTTTTCGCCATTTTGAATTTTTTTTCAGCTCACTGCTAATTGGATGACGTTTCGAGTGACATTTGTTCGAGCACCCCCCACCTATCTTCAATACCTTAAGCGTGCCATTCGCTCGTCTCTGAAATCCTCAATCATCAGCTCTCTCCATATTTTTGTTCCGAATGAATTTTTGTCCTCTACACGATACCATTAGTGAAAAAAAAATTTTTCATACAAAATTGTACAGGAGGGGTGATCAATCAGTGAGTCAGTCAATGAATCAGCACGAGCAGCTATATATATATTAACTAGTAGGGCGCTTGGCTGCGCGGCCCGCTAAAGCGGACCGCGGGGATTTCAGTATTATTTTTGTTTTAGCAGCCTCCACCTTCTTCTATCATTTTCAGCATCTTTAACCCTGGCCGTGCTACTCATCCATCTTCCAAACCCTCGATCATCATCACTCTCCAAATTTTTTTCTCCGAATCATTTGCCAGAAGGAGAGTTCTTCCATAAAAACAAATTTGGAAAGGAACCGTATCAAAGTCTTGTATAGTTTCCCAACTTATAGTCTCTTCAATATTCGCCATATATTTTGTGTGAAAAAAATAAATTTTGCCATCTTGATTTTTTTCTGTTTGTCAAATTGTAGATCTTTAGTTCTTGATCATCTTTTGCCAAGAAACCACTCTTCCATCTTTTATACTTGGTGAGATAGACACCGACGAAATTTGTATAGCCGCCATCTTGAATACGCCATTTTGTTTTTTTTTTCAGCTCAGTACCAATTGGATGAGGTTTTGAGTAATTTTTGTTTGAGCAGCCCCCATCTATCTACAATACCCTGCCCGGGCTCCTCATCCATCTTCCAAACCCTCAATCATCATGTCTTCCCATATTTTTCTTTGAGAGTTCTCCAAAGAACCGCATCAAAGCCTTGCATAGTTTACAACTTGTAGTCTCTTCAATATTCGCCATACATTTTCTATGGAAAAATAAATTCCGCCATTTTGAATTTTTTTTCTATTCATCGAGTAGACCTTTGGATTTTGATCATCTTTTGCGAAGAAACCACTCTTCCATCTTTTATACCCTCCGAGATGGAGACCGACGAAAGTTGTATGGCGGCCATCTTTTTTTCGCCATTTTGAATTTTTTTTCAGCTCACTGCCAATTGGATGATGTTTCGAGTGACATTTGCTCGAGCACCCCCCACCTATCTTCAATACCTTAAGCGTGCCATTCGCTCGTCTCTGAAATCCTCAATCATCAGCTCTCTCCATATTTTTGTTCCGAATGAATTTTTGTCGTCTATACGATACCATTAGTGAAAAAAAAATTTTTCATACAAAATTTTACAGGAGGGGTGATCAATCAGTGAGTCAGTCAATGAATCAGCACGAGCAGCTATATATATATTAATATGAGATTTAAGTAACAAAACTCGTCACTAGTTTTACTTCCCTATGTGTTAAACCGTATTTTAAATTGCCCTTTAGGATCGTTGTTTGCTTCTTTATATAATACTAGATGATGCCCACGGCTTCGCCCGTGTGGATTTAGATTTTTAAAAATCCCATGGGATTTTTCCCCAAAACGGAAAAATCCCATGAGATCCCCACGATTTCGGAATGCAATTCCTTACAGCATCAGGGTTGAGGAGTTGGATATGTACCTATTCGAGTTCATTCAATGATAAAGTCTTTAATTGGTACCCCCAATATCAATTTAAATAACCAACAGTTTCTGAATCCCATTAGTTTTGGGGATCAAGTCCCCTACAGCATCAGGATTGAGGAGTTGGAATCCAAATGTTTTATAGAACAGTGTCGCAATGTTTCTCTAACGATTAAAAAAAATTACGCAAATCGGTTTAGAAATCTCGGAGATATAGGTGTACAAACAGACAGACAGACAAAAATTTTAAAAACGTGTGATTCGGTTATGGTACAGTTCAAATAACCATATGAGCTTAATATGAGGTTGTTATTTCGAAATTACAGACAGACACTTCAATTTTATTTATTAGTATAGAGTATAGATAATATATCACAAACGAATTAGACCAAGATCCCAGTGCGATCTTACATAACTTATTTTCGGAAAGATGAAACCTTAGGCTCTCAGTAGTGTCTCAAATGCTCTGAATAACTGCGTAATTGTGGAGTTCGTAACTGGGGTACTTATGGAGATATCATCTTTCCGAAAATAAGTTATGTCAGATCGCACTGGGATCTTGGTCTAAATTGTAAGCAAAGTGAGCGCGAATTTTTGTCACTCTTTCAGGAACAGTTCTTGCACCTCTATTCTATGAGCTATGGAATAGCCTCTAGCCTTGGGCACGGAACCATAAAAATGAGAATATTTATTTAAGCTGAGTAGGTATTTATATAAGCTAATGTTTCACTGTTAAGTATATATACAATGTATATATAATGTATTCCCTCCAGAGTTTTGTAATTACGAAGCTGCTTGGCAATGCATAGCATCTGTAAACTGCCGGTGTATCCCGATGGAATTTACTATTACTCGCCTAAAATGGCTACGAGAGATATTCTCTTGACCCGTAACTACTCGTACATGTATAAAATAAACCAACGTGACGGAGGTACTTGTAATTGTTTTTTCCCTTGACTGCTATGACACCTGGTGCCGGTGGTAAGTGTTCATGATGCAGATAAGCTAAGTTGGAAGCTGACTAACTTCCAACTAAATAGAAGGGTATAATACCTTAATTAAACGCATACCTATGTCTATAATAATCGGTTTCTACTCAGCATCAACACTTTGACGAAATTGAACTAACAAAGGAGATGTTTCAAATCTGGCTAAGTCTTGTACAGTACCTTACAAATTAAGAAAAATCTGTTGTACTCGGGAAAAATAAAATTATTGAGTTAAAACTAATACTTTAGTTGTACAAAAATATTTTTTATTCATTAATTATTGATCGATTTTCAATATGGTGTCACTGGCGTCGTATGGTTTGACGTAAACTGACAGCTTGTCACTTCAAATAACAATTGTCATTGTGATATTCTGTCAGTCAATGGTGGACTGGTGGTCAATTGCAATCGATTTCTTTAGGCTTTCGTTCTTGTGTACTTCGCTGTTTGATTTGTGAGTTCTTTTCAACAACTTCGCTTTCGTTTTCTGGATTTTGGACCGTTTTGCTCATCTGTTTACCTTCTGTGGTTTACCTGGCTTTCGTTTTTGGACTGTTACTCATACCATCTGCTGACCCGGCGTTGTGCTACATGGACTTCGATTTTGCTTAGCGATTTGGACGGTGTTGACATTATGATCTAATGACATTTCTGTCAAAGTCAAACGTCAAATCGAAACGAAAGACATTTTACCGCCATGATGAATTTTTATTACGTGTTGCAATCCTAAGCAGAAATACTTGTTTTGTACAACCAAACCAAACCATTTTATAGAAAATATATAGTTAAAAACTGTTCAATGTTTTCTGGACTATATCCAAGTATACTGTACCAAGTCCTAGCCAAGGCCTCATACAGTGATGAAACATCTCCTTTAATTTAACAATATTTCAATAATATTTTACAAAATACAATATACCTCTAGGTCACTGGTTCCCAACCAGTGGTCCGCGGACCACCAGTGGTCCGTAGGAGTTAAAAAGTGGTCCGCGAACGATTTCAAATTTCGCGGACGAAACAACACCGCGCGTCGTGAGTGGCGAGAGCGCTGATGGCGTAGGAGACGCGAGGGCCGCTGAGAGAGGAGAATATATGGAGGCCTTAAGTGAACAATGCAAATAACCATAAACGTGGTAAATGTTAACAAAAGCAGTACCCTAAATACACGCCTTTTCAAAAAAAGCATGCACAAAAAAATGAACTTCTCACATGGACACAGAAGTTACGTGGCTATCGAAGGGTATTAATGTTCGGAAGATTGTACGAACTTATTGCAGAGATTTAGATTTTTTAGCTGTAAAAAAAAAATTAATTACTTAGTTGCTGAAACAGTTTTTAAATCTGACATTTCAGATGAATTTGGCTTATGTTGTTGATTTTTTTTTACACACTTAAATAAATTGAACTTAAGTAACTTTTGTTTCCAGAAACAAACAGTTAGAACGCGTTGCAAATGTCTTTGTAAATTTTATCTTCGCGTCTTTATTTGCAAGCTTCAGTTATGGTTGGGCAATATTGAGGAAAACAATTATTGTGCGTTTCCAACTTTAAAAGTACTCGTGGAGACCGAAAAGAATATCGCCAATAGGGCAAACATACAAGAAAACATTAAGAGTCATCTACAAATGTTAATTAATGAATTGAATCCTTGTCAAACAGCTAAGAACACACCAGACTAATTAGACTTTTAAACAAAAAAAATCGCATTCAAATCGGTTCACCCGTTTGAGCGCTACGGTAGAACAGACAGACAGGCACACACACACACACACGCGTTTTTGCGTCGGGGGTTAAAAACAAAGCCAGGAATCGATTGAAAGTAAGTGATGATTTATGTATATTTTTGAGTTTGTGAGTTCGTGATAAGTAATATATTAGTCCTAGGACTACCGAATTTGATTTTCAACAAAATATTTGTTTTTTATTAAAATAATATATTGAATACAAGTTACATTAAATTTTTGATTGTACCTATACGACGTCGTGGTCCCTGCGAATTACAAAGAAGACAAAGTGGGCCCTGATCAAGAAAAGGTTGGGAACCACTGCTCTAGGTGGTTTTCGGTAATTCGTAATCTATACATCTATACATATAATAAAATCGTAGACTTGCCGTATCTGTACATTGAATATTTTTGCAAAATAATAACTGGGGGATGTTAGGGATAAGTAATAGAACGTAAAAAAGCTATTTTTGAAATTTTTGTCTGTTTGTCTGTTTATCTGTTTGTCTGTTTGTCTGTTTGTCTGTATGTTTGTGCGCGCATCACGCAAAAACTACTGAACGGATTGAAAAGAAACTTGGCAGGATTTAAGTTCATACTACGGAGTAACATATAGGATACTCTTTATCCCGAAATTCATCACGGTTCCCTTGGGAGAGGGGATGAAAGTCAAAATGTGTACTTAGCTGTAATTCATTAACCCGTGGTCCGATTTCATTCATTCTTTTTTTGTTAGAAAGGAGATAGTTTAAAGATTACCGGGTAATCTCTGAAAGGTTGTATCGATTTTGATGGGACTTTCAGTGGTGGATATTTATATTTTTATCTACCTAAACATCAACCAGTGAACTTTTAACAGTTTTTAGCAAGATATGAGCTCAAAAGAGATTAAGAAAAACAAAAAGTTCCCGCGGGATTTTTAAAAACCGATATCCACGCGAACGAAGTCGCGGGTGTCCGCTTGTAATAAAATAAAAGTAGATTTTTCAATTTATTCGGCACTATTTCTTTTAAAATGCGCAACTGATGTGAAAATATTCGATCAAAGTTTTTATGTTCTCCCATATAGCTTGACAACCCATAGTTATGTTTCATTTATTTATTTAGATTTGTAGAGTAGGTAATTAGGTATTACGTACCTATTTCATTTTGTTAATTGCTACGATTCAAACTTCGTTAATGGAGGCATAGAACCTGCTACGTAATTCAAGACACAAAAAACGTTATTTTATTTATTGTTTTTCGTAGAACATAATTTAATTCCATCCGAGCATCCATCGAAAATTACCTAGTAATCAATTTTGTTTAGCTGCTAATAATAATTGGTTAAAACCCTGTCGCAACCTGCTGGGTTATTCTGTAACTTAGTTAGCAACTGAAAATAGTTGCCAACGAAATAATTTGATATACATTGCTGCTTTACTGTGGGAAATATAAAGTGTTTTCATAATTTTACACAGTAAAGCAGCAATGTATATCGAACTAATTCGTTGGCAACTATTTTCAGTTGCTAACTAAGTTACAGCATAACCCCCCAGGGCACGACCAACCCGGATTAGTCCTTACTTTTCAGTTTGTATTAAACTTTTATCCTAAGTAACTGAGTCAGCGCACTAGTTTCAGTAAGGTCTACATTTCTAGTTTGTTACGAGTAAATAGACAGCAAAGCAAAGCAAATCTGGGGACAGCTAATTGAGTTATTTAAAAGTATCTTCTGAGACTTAAAGTCAGACTAAGATTCAAGAAAATTGTGAATAAATTAAGTTCTTTTATACTGTATACTATATTGGAGAAACTGACTGACTGACATATCAACTGGCGGGTATTATTAACAGAACTTTAATTATTTTTGTAGACTGGTCAACAAGTTCGAAAATGTGAAAAAAAGAGATAAAGGTCCTAAAAATATGATATATATATAATTATATATACTTCATAAGATCCTGCGATAAATTTTCGTAAAAGTTTATTAATTTGTTAATTAAGATTTTTTATAACTATTGAAAAATCATAATAATCATGTAAATCATATGATTTACATTAGTTATAAAAAATCATAATTAACAAATTAATAAACTTTTACGAAAATTTATCGCAGGATCTTATGAAGTATTATATATCAGAAGGGCTCCACGAAGTTTAAAATTTTTAGGCCAATAATAATTATTTATACTTACCTTTATGCCGATGGAAATTGGGAACAAATTTGTTAGTTTTCAATTGAATAACTTATTGAAAAATGGTGATTAAACTTTTTTTTCTTCATGACTCGATGCTTTCAAGTGTTAAGATACTAGAATTTTTTCAAGTTTTTAAAATCACATTTTATGTTATAAAAAAATTATTTTCATTGCTGAACGCTCGCGCGCGCATGCCGTAACCGCCGCGCGGAGTCCTATTTTCAACGTCAAATTAAAGTTAGATATAAATAATGGAGATAGAGTTTTGAAAGTTGAGACTTTTTTATTGGAAATTACCTCCTCTTTAACGAGTTTTTTCAAAATTGTTTAAATATAAATATTTTTCGAGTTATTAACATAAAACGAAATATAATTTTTTTTCCATCTTATTTTGTTAATAACAATTGTAATTTTTTACCTGCACCAAAATCCTTCAAAGAAATTTTTCTAGAGGTGATTCCGATTTCCGAATCGAATGAGCTGTCGCTCATATTTTTAGGACCTTTATCTCTATTTTTCATGTTTTCGAACTTGTTGACCAGTCTATTGTTGCGAGTGCAGAATTTGAATTCCGAGCTAGCGAAAGACTGTATAATTAGATTACGAGAGTAGCGAGTGATTCTAAGTTAGAATTCTGAGCGTAGTGCATGATCCAAAGGCACAAGAAACTAATCACTTTTCTCTCATGTGACACGTCATGATCACTTTACACCGCACTAGCGAGAAAATACAAGATGTATTTAGAAAATATTTCTGTGACAAAATGAATCAAAAAAATTTTTTTTTCATTGCATGAATGTTTTCTTTATAACGTAGATCAGACCTCCACTGAAAATAACATTTGACTTTTTGCGTACATAGTTGCAGAATCCACGCGGATTCCAGAAGTCTCAGTCTAAGTTAATTTAGAGTAGTTACAATTAATTTATTATTATTATTTTTCATATTATGTATATTTGATTAACCTTAGCAATCAGCTTAGCAATTAGGTATTTTACACTCCTAAGTGCTTATACGCATTAGTGGTCAACCGCGTACGCGGCTGACCGCGCGGCTAGCCGCTTTTATATTTTTATATGCAACCACTCATTTTGTACGCACTAAGCCCTCATACGCATTAGGGGTCAACCGCGTGTGCGGCTAACCACGCGGCTAGCAGCTTGTATAGAATTTCGTCGCGATTTAGCCTTCATACGCATTAGCGATCAACCGCGTACGCGGCTGACCGCGCGGCTAGCCGCTTTTATATTTTTATATGCAACCGCTCATTTTGTACGCACTAAATCGTATTAGTAGATATTTTCCAAAAATATCTACTAATTCTTTCCATTGTTTTTATTTTAGGTCTCTGTTTTTATAATCTGCTGCTTCACAATTCCATATTGCTTATTTTCTTTGTTGACAACACACCTGTGGCACGCCGCGAACTGAACCACCTAGTGCGTATAGGCAACATGGCGGCCAGCCGCGAAGCGGGCCGCTGCCTCCCATTCAACCGCCGCGGTTGGAATTTCGTCGCGGTTTAATGCGTACAAAATGCTAGCCGCGCGGTTAGCCGCTAATGTGTATGAGGGCTAAGGCTTTGAAAAAGAATAATATGAAAAATTGCGACGTAAGGTCAAATAATAAAACTGCAAAAATTGTATCTATCTACCTATTAAAAAAGAATCAGTGAAGCTAAAAAGGTTGTGAAAGAACTTCACAACCTTTTTAGACCTTCAACCGCGGCAGATGTTTCCAAGGATCTAATGTTCCAAGCGACAAGTGGTATTTCGGTGTTTGAACTATAGGGTTATGCCGAGTTTGCACATTGCGACAACGTACTAGAATTAGGATACCGAAAACTATAAATATCAGAGTAAAATTGACCTAAAGCCTCTTATTTTAAAATCGTACCTACATTCAGTACTTTTGATTTTTATTTAGCATTGCCTCTTGGGGCGCTGGCTGTAGATGTATTTATTTTTGAGAATTTAAATACCGGAAAAATTACGAACTAAGTAATAATAATGATTTCTAACTTGTTTGTTTAATAGGTGACTATTAGTTCAATATCCCTAGTCGACACTGATCCGAGGTCTGCCCAAATAGAAATGGTGAGTTTATTATCCAGTTATAGTAAAGTAATTTGAAACATAGGAAGTTTATATAAGCTGTAAAAGGCTGTAAGAGATATAAGATTATTATTTTTCCCGCGGGCGGATGTTTCCGCAGGGCGCGTGTGAGGTGCTTATGGTGCTTACGCAAGCGATTTGGGCCGATTGGGCGAGCGGTTGTCGAAATCCGATTGTTGCCCCTCAAACTGAGTATATTGTACCGAAAAATGCCAGTTTATTTACTTTAAATGTAAAAAGACTTGTCTTGTGAATTTAGATTTCTATAAATCCCGTGGGAACTCTATTTTGCTGTGATAAAAAATAGCCTAAATCACTATTTAGGTACTTATCGTGTAACTTCCGCAAAGTAAATCTCATAGCACTATTATAGTAAGTAGCTTTTTCTGTCCTGTCTTGTCCTACTATTTAATATTATCTATAATAAATGTGAAAGTGTGGATGTTTATTACTCAATCACGCAAAAACTACTGGATGGATTTGACCGTTTGGAATGGAGATAAATGTATGGTATAATCATACCCTGGATTAACACATAAGCTACTTTTTGTCCCGGAAAATCAAAGAGTTCCCACGGAATTTTTAAAAAACTCATATCCACGCGGACTAAGTCGCGGGCATCAGCTAGTGTTTAAATAAAAACGTCTGGAACAAATATTATTTAAAAAGGTATAATATGTACCTAGGTATATGTATATAGGTATACACTAAGTTAGGTTTCGTTATCTGCTTAAAGCTAACAATATTAGGCGGGATGTATGATATATATTTCAATTATTTGCTAAATTCATCAACCGACCCTTTCCGCTGAACGCGTAATCATTTCAATTTAGGGGGTGATTCGTATCTTGTGCTCGTGATACGATTTATGCATAAAGTTGATTTTATGCAAATTACTTTTTATTTTTTTACGTATTTTACGTTCGTGTTGCTGATTTTAATCTTCCTATGCATGTACCTATATTATACTAGCTGATGCCTACTACTTTGTCCGCGTGGATTATGACAGTTGGTTTTTCCGGGATAAAAAACAACCTAGTGTGTCCGTCTACAAAGTCCAATCTATCTCTAAACCAAAATTTACCAAAATTAGTTCAGCGATTTAAGCGTGAAAGCGTAACAAACAAACAAACGTATTTAAAATATTATAAGTATGGTTGTACTACTGTTGTAGTGTATAGTATGTACGCACAGTATGATGAACATCATCATCATCATGATCAACCCATTACCGGCTCACTACAGAGCACGGGTCTCCTCTCAGAGTGAGAAGGGTTTTGGCCATAGTCTACCACGCTGGCCAAGCGGATTGGCAGACTTCACACACCTTTGAGAACGTTATGGAGAACTCTCAGGCATGCAGGTTTCCTCACGATGTTTTCCTTCACCGTTAAAGCAAGTGACATTTAAATACTTAAAACGCACATTATTATAACTCTGAAAAGTTAGAGGTGCGTGCCCGGGATCGAACCCACGACCTCCGATTAGAAGTCGGTCGTCCTAACCACTAGGCTATCACAGCTTATACACAGTATGTACGTTAGCGTATTATTATTTACTGTTTTATGCAAGTAATTGCAATGACTGTCTCGAACGTCCGCGTTGATCCATCACGGTTGTTAAGTACATTTCACAAACATTACATTACTAAAGAAATAAACTTATAGCCATCATCTTATATCTAATGTTTTAATTATAACTAGCCGACCCCCGCGACTTCGTTCGCCTGGATATAGGTTTTTATATAGAATCAGATCGGACCCCATAATTCTTTTTTGTACCTAAACTAAATGTATCCTAAGTTACTCCTTAACATCACCTATCTGCCATTGAAAGTTCCATCAAAATCGATCCAGCCGTTTCGGAGATTAGCTGGAACAAATAGACAGGCCGACAAACATAAATTTAAACGCACGCCAGTTTAAAATAAGCCGTACGTACAAACATCCGCGTCCCAAGTTATTTGAACCCAATAAATGTCTGTCATTTCTGAACTAATAAACCTATGACCTTGAAATATTTACGGGACAATACTTGAAGTACTATCTTTCTAACAAAAAAAGAATGAGTTAAATCGAACTACGCGTTAATGAATTACAGCTAAATACATGTTTTAACTTTCTTCCCCTCTCCCAAGGGAACCGTGCTGAATTTCGGGATAAAAAGTATCCTATGTCCTACCTCGGAGTATAAACTCAAAACGTACCAAATTTCATTCGAATCCGTTCAGTAGTTTCGGCGTGATGCGCGGCCAAGATACAGACAGACAGACAGACAGACAGACAGACAGAAAGACAGAAAGACAGACAGACAGACAGACAAAAATGAAACAAATTGCAGTTTTGGCTTCAGTATCGATTATAGAGTGCCCTCCAATAAAAATTTTCAAAATATCTTCAATGTACAGAATTGGATCTGTTACAGTTTTATTAATATATATATAGCTGCTCGTGCTGATTCACTGACTGATTGATCACCTCTCCTGTAAAATTTTGTATGAAAAATTTTTTTTTCAACAATGGTTTCGTATAGAAAACAAAAATTCATTAGGAACAAAAATATGGAGAGAGCTGATGATTGAGGATTTCAGAGACGAGCGACGGGCACGCTTAAGGTATTGAAGATAGGTGGGGGGTGCTCGAGCAAATGTCACTTGAAACGTCATCCAATTGGCAGTCAGCTGAAAAAAAATTCAAAATGGCGAAAAAAAGATGGCCGCCATACAAATTTCGTCGGTCTCCATCTCGGAGGGTATAAAAGATGGAAGAGTGGTTTCTTCGCAAAAGATGATGAGGATCCAAAGGTCTACTTGATGAATTGAAAAAAAATTCAAAATGGCGGAATTTATTTTTCCATAGAAAATGTATGGCGAATATTGGAGAGACTACAAGACTACAAGTTGCGAACTATCCAAGGCTTTGATGCGGTTCTTTGGAGAACTCTCAAAGAAAAATATGGGAAGACATGATGATTGAGGGTTTGGAAGATGTTTGAGGAGCCCGGGCAGGATATTGTAGATAGGTGGGAGGTGCTCAAACACAAATTACTCGAAGCCTCATCCAATTGGCACTGCGCTGAAAAAAAAACCCAAAATGACGGATTCAAGATGGCGGATATACAAATTTCGTCGGTGTCTATCTCACCAAATATACAAGATGGAAGAGTGCTTTCTTGGCAAAAGAAGATCAAGACCTAAGGTCTTCTTGATGTACAGAAAAAAAATCAAATTGGCGGAATTAATTTTTTCACACAAAAAGTTTTTTCATTGATGGTTTCGTATAGAAGACAAAAATTCATGTGGAGGAAAAATATGGAAAGAGCTGATAACTGAAGATTTTAAGATTGGTGAGTGAGCACGGCCAGGATATTAAAGATGGTGGAGGCTGCTCAAACAAAAACAACACTCAAAACCCCGCGGTCCGCTTTAGCGGGCCGCGCACCCACGCGACCTACTAGACAGGTGAGCAGCACGCTTAAGGTATTGAAGATAGGTGGGGGGTGCTCGAACAAATGTCACTCGAAACGTCATCCAATTGGCAGTTAGCTGAAAAAAAATTCAAAATGGCGAAAAAAAGATGGCCGCCATACAAATTTCATCGGTCTCCATCTCGGAGGGTATAAAAGATGGAAGAGTGGTTTCTTCGCAAAAGATGATGAGGATCCAAAGGTCTACTTGATGAATTGAAAAAAAAATCAAAATGGCGGAATTTATTTTTCCATAGAAAATGTATGGCGAATATTGAAGAGACTACAAGTTGTAAACTATGCAAGGCTTTGATGCGATTCTTTGGAGAACTCTCAAAGAAAAATATGGAAAGACATGATGATTGAGGGTTTGGAAGATGGATGAGGAGCCCGGGCAGGGTATGTTAGATAGATGGGAGGTGCTCAAACAAAAATTACTCAAAACCTCATCCAATTGGCACTGAGCTGAAAAAAAAAACAAAATGGCGGATTCAAGATGGCGGCTATACAAATTTCGTCAGAGTCTATCTCACCAAGCATAAAAGATGGAAGAGTGGTTTCTGGGAAAAAGACGATCAAGACCTAAAAGTCTACTTGATGAACAGAAAAAAACAAGATGGCGGAATTTATTTTTCTACACAAAAAAAAAAATATTGATGGAAAAATACGGAAAGAGCTGATGATCGAAGATTTTGGAGACGGATGAAGAGCACGGCGAGGGTATTGAAGATAGGTGGGACGTGCTCAAACAAAAACTACTCGAATCCTCGCGGTCCGCTTGCGGGCCGCGCACCCACGCGCCATACTAGTTAATATATATATAGCTGCTCGTGCTGATTCACTGATTGATTGATCACCCCTCCTGTAAAATTTTGTATGAAAAATTTTTTTTTTCAATAATGGTTTCGTGTAGAGGACAAAAATTCATTCGGAACAAAAATATGGAGAGAGCTGATGATTGAGGATTTGGGAGACGGGTGAAGAGCACGCTTAAGGTATTGAAGATAGGTGGGGGGTGCTCGAGCAAATGTCACTCAAAACGTCATCCAATTGGCAGTGAGCCGAAACAAAATTCAAAATGGCGAAAAAAAGATGGCCGCCATACAAATTTTGTCCGTGTCCATCTCGGAGGGTATAAAAGATGGAAGAGTGGTTTCTTCGGAAAAGATGATCAGGAGCCAAAGGTCTACTCGATGAGTAGAAAAAAAAATCAAAATGGCGGAATTTATTTTTCCAAAGAAAATGTATGGCGAATATTGAGAGAGAGAAGTTGTGAATTATGCAAGGCTTTCAATTAGGCAAGGCAAGGATGCGGTTTTTTGGAGAAATCTCAAAGAAAAATATGGGAAGACATGATGATTGAGGGTTCGGAAGATGGTTGATGAGCCCGGGCAGGGTATTGTAGATAGATGGGACTGGGAGGTGCTCAAACAAAAATTGCTCAAAACCTTATCCAATTAGCACTGAGCTGAAAAAAAAACAAAATGGCGGATTCAAGATGGCAGCTATACAAATTTCGTTGGTGTCTATCTCACTAAGTATAAAAGATGGAAAAGTGTTTTTTTTGGCAAAAGATGATCAAGACGTGGTTTACTTGATTAACAGAAAAGAAACAAGATGTTGGAATTTATTTTTCCATACAAAATATATGGCGAATATTGAAGAGACTACTACTACTAAACTATGCAAGGCTTTGATGCGATTCTTTGGAGAACTCTCAAAGAAAAATATGGAAAGACATGATGATTGAGGGTTTGGAAGATGGATCCTCCTGATCCATCTTCCAAACCCTCAATCAGGGTAGGGTATTGTAGATGGATGGGGGCTGCTCCAACAAAAAATACTCAGAACCTCATCCAATTGGCACTGAGCTGAAGAAAACATCAAAATGGCGGATTCAAGATGGCGGCTATACAAATTTCGTCGGTGTAGATCTCACCAAGTCTAAAAGATCGAAGAGTGGTTTCTTAGAAAAATATGATCAAGAACTAAAGATCTACAATTTGATGAACAGAAAAAAATCAAGACGGCGGAACTTATTTTTTCCCCACAAAATATATGGCGAATATTGAAGAGACTATAAGTTGGGAAACTATAAAACAAATTTTGAAAAGGAACCGTATCAAAGTCTTACTTTGATACGGTTCCTTTTCAAAATTTGTTTTTATGGAAGAACTCTCCTTCCGGCAAATGATTCGGAGAAAAAAAATTGGAGAGTGATGATGATCAAGGGTTTGGAAGATGGATGAGGAGCACGGCCAGGGTTAAAGATGCTGAAAATGATAGAAGAAGGTGGAGGCTTCTAAAACAAAAATAATACTGAAATCCCCGCGGTCCGCTTTAGCGGGCCGCGCAGCCAAGCGCCCTACTAGTTAATATATATATAGCTGCTCGTGCTGATTGGGTCACTGACTCATTGATCACCTCTCCTGAACAATTTTGTATGAAAAATTTTTTTTTCAATAATGGTGTCGTATAGAGGACAAAAATTCATTAAGAGGAAAAATATGGAGAGAGCTGATGATTGAGGGTTTCGGAGATGGGTGAGGGGCACGCTTAAGGTATTGAAGATAGGTGGGGGGTGCTCGAGCAAATGTCACTCTAAACGTCATCCAATTGGCAGAGAGCTGAAAAAAAATTCAAAATGGCGAAAAAAAGATGGCCGCCATACAAATTTCGTCAGTCTCCATCTCGGAGGGTATAAAAGATGGAAGAGTGGTTTCTTCGCAAAAGATGATGAGGATCCAAAGGTCTACCTGATGAATTGAAAAAAAATTCAAAATGGCGGAATTTATTTTTCCATAGAAAATGTATGGCGAATATTGAAGAGACTACAAGTTGTGAACTAGGAGGAGACTACAAGTTGTGAACGAGTTGAGACTACAACTTGTGTGCAAGGCTTTAATGCGGTTTTTTGGAGAACTCTCAAAGAAAAATATGGGAAGACATGATGATTGAGGGTTTGGAAGTTGGTTGAGGAGCCCGGGCAGGGTATTGAAGATAGGTAGGAGGTGCTCAAACAAAAATTACTCGAAACATCATCCAATTGGCAGTGAGCTGAAAAAAAGTCCAAAATGGCGGATTCAAGATGGCGGCCATACAAACATCGGTGTCTATCTCACCAAGTATAAAAGATGGAAGAGTGGTTTTTGCCAAAAGATGATTAAGACCTTAAGTTCTACTTGATGAGCAGAATGATTCGAAGAAAAAATATGGAGAGTGATAATGATCAAGGATTAGGAATATGGGAGAGATAGGTGGAGGCTGCTCAAACCAAAATACCCGAAAGCGAAACCTCGCGGTCCGCTTGCGGGCCGCGCACCCACGCGCCCTACTAGTTAATATATATATAGCTGTTCGTTCTGATTCACTGACTCATTCATCGCCTCTCCTGTAAAATTTTGTATGAAAAATTTTTTTTTCACAAATGGTTTCGTATAGAGGACAAAAATTCATTAAGAGGAAAAATATGGAGAGAGCTGATGATTGAGGATTTCGGAGACGGTTGAAGAGCACGCTTAAGGTATTGAAGATAGGTGGGGGGTGCTCGAACAAATGTCACTCGAAACGTCATCCAATTGGCAGTGAGCCGAAAAAAAATTCAAAATGGCGAAAAAAAGATGGCCGCCATACAAATTTCGTCGGTGTCCATCTCGAAGGGTATAAAAGATGAAAGAGTTGTTTCTTAGCAAAACATGATCAGGATCCAAAGGTCTACTCGATGAATACAAAAAAAATTCAAAATGGCGGACTTTATTTTTCCATAGAAAATGTATGGCGAATATTGAGAGAGAGTATAAAGTTGTGAACTAGGTATGCAAGGCGATTGATGCGGTTCTTTGGAGAAATCTCAAAGAAAAATATGGGAAGACATGATGATTGAGGGTTTGGAAGATGATTGATGAGCCCGGGCAGAGTTTTGTAGATAGATGGGGGCTGCTCAAACAAAAAATACTCAGAACCTCATCCAATTGGCACTGAGGTGAAAAAAAAAACCAAAATGGCGGATTCAAGATGGCGGCTATACAAATTTCGTCGGTGTCTATCTCACCAAGTATAAAAGATGGAAGAGTGGTTTCTTTGAAAAATATGATCAAGAACTAAAAAACAAGATGGCGGAATTTATTTTTCTACACAAAAAAAATTTTTGATGGTTTCGTGTAGAAAACAAAAATTCATGCGGAGGAAAAATACGGAAAGAGCTGATGATCGAAGACTTTGGAGACGGATGAAGAGCACGGCGAGGGTATTGAAGATAGGTGGGACGTGCTCAAACAAAAACTACTCGAATCCTCGCGGTCCGCTTGCGGGCCGCGCACCCACGCGCCGTACTAGTTTAATATATATATAGCTGTTCGTTCTGATTCACTGACTCATTCATCGCCTCTCCTGTAAAATTTTGTATGAAAAATTTTTTTTTCACAAATGGTTTCGTATAGAGGACAAAAATTCATTAAGAGGAAAAATATGGAGAGAGCTGATGATTGAGGATTTCGGAGACGGTTGAAGAGCACGCTTAAGGTATTGAAGATACGTGGGGGATGCTCGAACAAATGTCACTCGAAACGTCATCCAATTGGCAGTGAGCCGAAAAAAAATTCAAAATGGCGAAAAAAAGATGGCCGCCATACAAATTTTGTCGGTGTCCATCTCGAAGGGTATAAAAGATGGAAGAGTTGTTTCTTAGCAAAACATGATCAAGATCCAAAGGTCTACTAGATGAATACAAAAAAATTCAAAATGGCGGACTTTATTTTTCCATAGAAAATGTATGGCGAATATTGAGAGAGAGTATAAAGTTGTGAACTAGGTATGCAAGGCGGTTGATGCGGTTCTTTGGAGAAATCTCAAAGAAAAATATGGGAAGACATGATGATTGAGGGTTTGGAAGATGATTGATGAGCCCGGGCAGAGTTTTGTAGATAGATGGGGGCTGCTCAAACAAAAAATACTCAGAACCTCATCCAATTGGCACTGAGCTGAAAAAAAAACAAAATGGCGGATTCAAGATGGCGGCTATACAAATTTCGTCGGTGTCTATCTCACCAAGTATAAAAGATGGAAGAGTGGTTTCTTGGCAAAAGATGATCAAGAACTGAAGATCTACAATTTGATGAACAGAAAAAAATCAAGATGGCAGAAATTATTTTTCTACACAAAAAAAATTTTTATTGATGGTTTCGTGTAGAAAACAAAAATTCATGCGGAGGAAAAATACGGAAAGAGCTGATGATCGAAGATTTCGGAGACGGATGAAGAACACGGCGAGGGTATTGAAGATAGGTGGGACGTGCTCAAACAAAAACTACTCGAATCCTCGCGGTCCGCTTGCGGGCCGCGCACCCACGCGCCATACTAGTTATATTATAGATTTACTACCAAGAAGCCTAAATATCAGCTTGAGTTTTGATCGCTTTAGCTAAAATCTCTGTACAACCTTCATAATATACGGATTCTGATTCGATGTTTTTACCCACGACTTTAAATATGTTTGCTCACTTATCGCTCGACACTGCCCCATATCAGGAATGCGTTTGGACAGGAGCAATTTCGCTCAGGCAACATCCAATATAATTTCCATGAGAAGCGGCTCCAGTGACGCTGAGTCGCGCAAACACCAGCATATGAATGCGAAGCGCGGACAAGCGGAAACTCAATAAAGCAGGCGAGGATGCTCCACGCTCAGGACCAATGTTTGTACACTACGCTACGCTACGTCAGCTTCTCTATTATTTGTGCACCTTGTCATTTTGGAAATGAGTTCCGAAACGAAAAATTCCTAGCTGAACTACCGCGCCAGCGACTAGGTACATGTTCCGATACAAATGACATCTCTACTTTTTGAAATAGAAAAGTTTTAAAAGGCCCTTTCTACCAAAAAACTTTATTTTTTTCTCGTTTTTCTTTCAGCAAGAAACTCAGTACCCGGAAAGGGACGAGAAATGAGTGTGGAGGGTATATTCTCACATATTTCTTTATGAGATGAAATTTGTTTTTAAATAGGATACTTTATGAGTTTTCTAAAAAATTATATGAAATGTGCACTTTTCATAGACCATAGAGTGGTTTGAAAGTTAAGTTCTGGAAAAAGTAAGTATGAAATTTCATTCCAGGTCTTAAGTTTGAATTTGGAATAATGTTTGTTCCTTACAACTGTCCAGAAAAGTAACTACTTATGATAAGTTTGAATTTGGAATAATCTTTCTTCCTCAATTCCTGCATTCATTTTTTTTTCTTTAGCATAAATAGTTTGAATTCGGAACTTATACCGAATTGCGCTCTAAGCACTCACATCACAGCACAGTTATCCGTATCGGATATTTTACAGTGCTGCGAGCGCTGTAAGCGTCATTCGAAGCAAAAAATTAAAAAGTTAGAATTTATTTGTCTTCATAGGTATTCTATGGCGCGAATTGACTGTTCGTTTTAAATTATTAAACAAGTTACCTACTAGATAAAATGAGTGTGTACTATAAAATGAAAATTTCCATGATAAACCATTTTTAAAATTTTTAAATGAGAGAATATTTATTCAAGTAGATATTGAATAGAATGATAATTGGGTTCAAATTGCTAACAAATGCTTATAAAAATGACTTTTTATGGAAGTAGTAAGTAGCATGGTTATTGACTAAGGGTAGACGCTTAAAAAAAGCATCTAAAACTGTTAGGAGCATGGGCGCTCAAGTCTATAACCGAATACCCCTAATTATTAGAAATGTATCGAGCGTAACGATCTTTCAAAATAAGCTGAAAACCTGGCTTGTCGAGAGGGCCTTCTATAGCTACAATGAATTCTTAGAATGTAAAATCATATAATTATAAAATGTTTACAAGCTATAATTATTATTTATATACCTAATATACAATGTTTTTTTTTGTTGTGAAAATAGGTATTATAATTTATATTGTATTGAATCTAACTGACTTGTAATGATATTTTACCAATAAATTGACTATTGACTATTGACTATTGACATGTTACAACTTACCCCGTTCTCGGGGCAAGTTGTACCTGGCATGGGGCAAGTAGTAACAACACAATAAAACAAAATATCTGTAGTAAAATTTAAGGCATTTATTGTAAATTAATATGAAAAATATAACTTACTTATAACGTATTTATTACAAACTAATGAGGTACTTAAACAATTTTTATCTAGGAAAATTAAGAGATCTTTATTATCACTTAGTATCTACTTAGTGTTTTAAACAAAATAACAATATCAACAGTCCAATTAACTTCCAGTAACTTAACATAATTTTCGGTCATTGAACCAGTAAAGTTACAAATTATACTTAAACCAAAGCCTCGGTTGGAATGGCATTCCGAACCAGTGGTAGATTCATCTGACTATTCAAAAGCACTTGTAAAAGTTTATTTGAATAAAAAACTTTTCTATTCTATTCTATTCTTCTTTCTGCTAGTTGAAAATCATCTAATGATGATTTTCAACTAGCAGAAAGTATTTAAGACGGAGTATTATAGGTATATATTTATATATTTTTTTAGGTATATATTTTAAGTATTTCAGACGGAGATTCTACTACTAGATCTATTTAATAATAGATCTAGTAGTAGAATCTCCGTCTGAAATATCACACAGAAAGAGGTTCGTCGTTTAATTTCTATTTGTTATAATTCTAAACAGAGATAAATGACAAAGCTTAAACATTGCAGCAGCTTTGCGTGTTTTTTTTCCCATTTCTGAAACTTCTCTTGTGGCTAGTTTGTAGATGTCTTGAGATTTAGCGACCTTTTCTGACTTTTTTCTTATAATTTCTTATCCTAAGACACTAAAAAAATGATTAAGATAAATCTGTTAGCTTTGTAATAGGCAACGACAAGCATAAGCACTCACATAAAACACAAAGGGGTAAGTTGTAACATGTTACAATGTGCCCCGCAATTTTAATACAACTGTGAACCTACTGTGCTTATTTACTCTGATTAGAGTTTTCATTTCTAGTAGCTTTAAAAATAGATTCTATAGTCGTTTGTGTTTCATAATAGTTTATCGGAATCCACTCTCTTTTCTAAACAAACGAGAATAAGTAGTTCAATGTTTTTGTGCATAACATATTCTTGTTAGAACACATACAATACTAACTAGCGTGTATTTTAGAATAGTGAGACCACATGGCTCGTCCAGATGGCCCCCCGTTCCGGCGCGGGTTCCGCATCAATCTATCTGCAAACAATAACTGAACTGCATCGATCCACTGCTCTGACAACAGACGGGTTTGTTCGAACGTCCATAAATCTCCTCTACATGCGAAATTCCTCTTCTACGAGATTTATTACCTAAACTTGATAATTGGTTACTCAGGATCAAGATAAATAATAAATGTGAAATTCAAGTATAGCTTCGCTTGGCACAATTATTTATCTCTTCTCTAAACAGTAGGTTAAAACAAAGTCGCCTGTCTGAAGTCCGTTTGTCCTCATTTCTGATTCTCCGCTTACTTCTAAACAGTGTTGCGCAACAGCAGAAGTGCAAGTGAAGTTTTATTATTTCAACGCATGGTGCTGTGCATGGTGTTTCCATGAAAGGTATAGTAGGGTTGCCGAACCAGATATCAACCATTTAGCGGAGTTACTGAGTTTGAGATGATAAAAATAGTTTTATACAAAAATTTAGGAATTTAAGAATCTGCATAAGTAAACTTGATAGATTCCTCAATAGATATCGGTATCTAATCACAAAAAGTTCGACACTAGTGTTTCTAATACCTATGGCTACTCGTATTCATCGCTCGGACGCTCTAATATTTTCAAAAACTCTGCTTTCCTGTGAAACTCCGTATAAAACGATTTCAAAGATACTTAAACTGTGTGTTAAAACATTTAAATACAGCTAGAGCAGTCTTTAATTATTTTACAAAATTCCTACAAATTTCTGTTAAAGTGCCTGTTGAATTTTCCGTGGAGTGTCAAATAAAATAGCTGTACATATACGTTTTAGTAGCACGTAGCTCATAATTGCTGATACTTTGTTCATTTACAAACTAGGTTAGCATGGTCGTTATACAAATACTTGACCAAATTAAACTCTCCAGACACAAACTCCGTTCATCGTTACGAATATGTTCTCACGAGCTTTCGGCGTAGTCCAATATGAGTACTAGACGATTACGAATAGGTATACTACACTTGGGACCGTAGGGCCGGGATACATCAGCACGGCCGCGGCGCGGCATCGCGCCGTCGCGTCTCGTCGCTATTAGCATGGTGCGGCGAAACGCAGAGGCATCACACAAAGAAAAAAAAGTTTCTGTAAAATGACTGGACAAGATGTATTCTCCATCTGATAATTAGGTATTTCATCATCAACATCAATACTTTCAACCACCTTGTGTTGCACGAGCCAACGTCAACTGGACGGCCAGCGCCGCGCCCGTGGCCGGCGCCGGTCGCCGCGCCATGCCCTTGTGCTCGTAGTGGAATTAAACAAGATTCGCACTGCGCCCCAGTAATGTGTCTTGACCCGTAGACCGCTTCTTTTGTTGCCGCTATAAGTAATAATTAGTAGGAGACATACAAAATGCCTAAGTCTATAAGTCTATACTTTTATTCGTTGTCTACAATTTTATATGTTGGCGTATTACAAATAAATTAATTACAAAAACAAACCGGCCGCGTGACGGGCCACGCGCAGTGTAGGGTTCCGTAGTCACAAACCTCGAAAAACAGATATAACTCCTTAACCTGTAAACCCTACTTAGCCATGATAGTTTTCCTTTAAAATTGATTATATATATATATATATGTTACAGCCAAAGTAATAAATAAGGATATTATGTATACTATCCAGCCATTATAAATATTATCAACTCAATTTGGATAAAGTAATAATTGACACAGAATTATTAAAATTATCTAGCTATTATAAATAATATTCAGCTATTTTATATAATATCTTGGAAGACTTGGATAAAGTAACAAAACAAGGACTTATGTTTAACTGATCACCAGATATTGCAAAATATAACGTCAAATAAACAGTTTATACCACCCAAAAACATAGTTACTTCTGCAACAGCTTCGGCGCTGGGGGAAGTGCAGCCCCATCGCCCAGGTTGCGTAGCAAATCCCAGGCACCCACGCTCACCACCGCAGCTTCGGCTTGCTGGTCGCCTTCGACCTGCCTCATCCGCTACGGCTCGCGCGGGTCCCTACGATTTTCCACGGCGGGCGGGGGCGCGTATTTACATAATATATGTACATAGCCAGAATGCACCCATAGGATTCTGCTTATGTATACATTGTAATGCAGTTTTCAAATTTTGTACTACAAAGTATACACGAATTTTGTGTACTACTAGTATATATTTTGTAACGTGGACGCGCGCGTGCATCGTTCCAATATATACAAGGCCAAAATGCAACCATACGATTTTTTTTTTCAAAATTAATTAGTTAACTGTTTGAATTTAACCGACTTATTGCTTTGGGTTGGGGTGCTCAGATTTCGTTTTGGACCACATTCTACCTAGGATCCAATAGAACCTAAGTGCCCGGCCTGCGGCCGGGCACCTCAATATTTATGTTCTAACCTAACCTAACCTAGCTTCTGTAAGTGGCACGCATCCACTAGTTCAATAATAATACTTATTTTCGTGAGGTACTTATCTTCTGAGGTGTCTCCGGAGAAATTACAACAGCTATGCATATAATGTTTCTATCATCAGCTTTGGCACGGTCTACATCAGGAATTTTAGGCTAGGTTAGGTTAGGTTAGGATAGGATAGGGTAGTTTAGATTACGAGATCGTGGTGATCACGCCACACCACAAAGGAATGAGATACGGGAGGGGAAGCAAGGCGGGCCGTATTTATCATTTTGACCAACGTTCATCTGCTATTATGAATAATAGCAGATATTATGAATAATATCTGGACAATTTAGCTATTATTTATAATTGCCAGTCATTATGAATAAAAGCTAATTAATTACTTTGGCTGTAACATATATACTACTGCTGTGAATTTTTTCAAGTTCCTATATACTGCCATTTGGCTGATAGAGGAGGGGGACACTTGACTCTAATAAAAATTAGCACTTTAAAACATCATATTTTACAAACGGATCTAGAAATCGAAAAATGATGTTCCCACACTCACAGTATTTTTATAAGACCTATTAGACGATACCCCACACTATGGGGTAGACGAGAAAAAAAATATTTATCCCCACTTTACATGTAGGCGAGCCACCCTAAAAAAAATATTTATCAAAATTTTATTTCACCACTTTGTCGGCGTGATTAATATTTATACCCATGTTAAATTACAGATTTCTAGCACTAATAGCCTCTGAGATTAACCGAGGACGGACGGACGGACAGACGGACGGACATGGCGAAACTATAAGGGTTCCTTGTTCGGTTTAAAGATTTATTTCTCAAAAAAAAAAAAAAAAACTTCCTTGTTTACTACGGAACCCTAAAAATGGGTAGGTAACATGCGAATTACATTTGGTACTAAATGAAAATTACAAGTTTGCAATCCCTCATGACTCATGACGTATGTATATGTACATTGTACACGCCTCTTTACATAAATTAAAATAACAACACAAGTCCTTGTGCATCAGTGACTGACGCGTTTTTCGTTTCGGGCCAAAAATCTTAATTTGAATTTACAATGGTGACCTCTTACAGAGCGAGCCAAGCATAGTGTTATCGTGTTTTAAAGACCGAGCGCACTCACTCGTAGAGCACAGCCCAGTGAAGTGGGTCACGACCTTAGTTTCAGGTGCTCTCTGCATGTTAGGTATATTTTAGCGATGAGCCGAGTTATTGTACCTAGTCACATTTTACTAATAGGGGAATTTTCCAGTATTTTGCCATTTCATTATTTCAGGCCTCTTTTCTTTTTGTTCTTTCTTCTTCTTCTCTTGCTTTATTGGCATTTTTTTGACCTCTTCTTGATTATAAACCAAGACTAATGTATCTACATAATTAATGAATCCTACTAATATTATTAATGTGAAAGTGTTTGGATGGATGTTTGGATGTTTAGATGTTTGGATGTTTGGATGTTTGTTACTCTATAACGTCGCAACTACTGAACCGATTTGGCTGAAATTTTGAATGGAGATAGATAATGCCCTTATTTAAAACATAGGCTACTACTACTGCTACTGGTTGCAAAACCTATATTTAAAATATAGGTTTTGCATCCAGCTGCCCACAAGACAGAGTATAGTGTCATAGTTAGTTACATTGATATAGCTATAATATTGTAACTTTTGTTTTTACGTAATATTGGCACGAATTCATTGAATTACCTGTCACACGTAATGAACGACCAAAGAAGTGCTTGTAAAGCCGCCCAGCAGTATTTAGAGAATGTCCGTTAATGTCACCCAACCTGCCAATCCATTAAGACGTTATTTTTCTGGTGGTAAAGTACTCAGAATGTTATTTATTATTTAAGATATTTTTGTCATAAAAATCTTATAATAGAGCCGTATATCTTGTGCACTATCTCCTTATAATAGCGGCGACATCAATTGGACGATATCAATTCTGAAATTGCATTCATAAAACAAATAAATGACCTAGTAAACAAACAATTAATAAAACCGGCCAAGTGCGACTCAGACTCACGCACCGAGGGTTCCGTACTCCAGAAGTATAAGTACAATCTGTTTTTCATAAGTTTGTCTTAAAAGGTAATGTGCTAATTAAGCTAGGCCCCTAAATTGGCGTCATCTATGTATATGTATGGGGGGGGGGGGACCCTTTAATTTACAACTTTTTTATTTTTTGAAATTTTTCCTTTATTTGTGCTATAAGACCTGGCTTTCAGCTAAATTTCGTAATTCTAGGTCAACTGGAATTACCATTTAGGTTTTCGACCCAAAACCTATAGGGTACTTCCGGTTGACCTAGATTTGTCAATTTTGGTTAAAAGCAAGATCAAGTAAAGGGAAAATTCCGAAAAATATAAAAAGTTAAAAATTAAGGTAAATTATGGTACCTACCTACTTACAAGTTTTTGTGAAAATCTAAATTTGCCCATATCTTTTTACTGTGTGGACTCAGGACCTTAATTTTTATACACCTAATAGGAATTATAAACCTTAGTATCTGGTATAAATTTCAACTTGCTACCTGCTTGTCCACCCGTTCCTGAGAAAATTGGTGATGACACACGGACAGACGAACAGACGGACAGACGGACAAGAAAGTGATCTTATAAGGTTTCCTTTTTCACCTTTTAAGGTACGGAACCCTAAAAATTAAAAAAAGTAGCCTTATTTTTGTGCAAAGAAATCTTTTTCAGGCGGAGATCGAGCACTAAACTTTGGCACAGCTGGTCAACGTTTGAACTGGCTTTATAAACTTTAGGCATAAATCCACCAAAACACTTTGACTAAATAACAATAAATATATCTGGCACATCACGATAACATATTGCTGAACTTCACCGGGCAATTAGTACAAAGTTCGTCGTAGCCTATTTTACAAATCGGATACAATCTGGCAAATTGCCCAAATCACAGTAACCGACCGCACTTGAGAGCATCTTAGATATATTATTTTACAAGCGGATACCAGCGACTTCGTTCGCGTGGATATTGGTTTTTAAAAATCCCGTGGGAACTTTTTGTTTTTCCTAAGCTCCTTTGATCTTATACCTTGATGGCATCTACCAGTGAAAGTCCCATCAAAATTGATCCAGCCTTTCTAAGATTAGCTGAAACAAATATATACACACAGCGCTCGCTAGCTTTCGATGATAATCCATACGTTCAAAGGTTCCTGTACAATCCGGGTTCCAAGTTATATGGAATAGTGAGGGTTGTGATGGCTGTAATTTCTGAACTACAAAACCGATGACTTTGAGATATGTACGGGATAATCTAAAGTATCTACTTTCTAACAAAAAAAGAACGAATGAAATCGGACTACGCGTTAACGAATATACAGCTAAGCACACATTTTGACTTTCATCTGACTGACTGACTTTCATCATTTCAAGTTTCATTTCAATACATTCAGTAGTTTTGCGAGAAGCGCGCACAAACACGGCAAGTCTACGATTTTATTAGATGTATAGAAGAAGATAGAAGATAGATAGAAATTAGAATAGATAGATAATAATAGATGAGTAGCTCTTGATGGCTATTCCGCTTGTGTAAAGAAGAAGAGAAAGCTGCTGCTGAAGAATGTAGTGAATGTCATGGAACATGTTCCGGAGTCCGGACAAAATCCGCTTCTGAAGATTTCGGCATTAAGCAGAGTCTATAGTCTATCATCTAGGTACTTTTCAATTCATCCACAACTATTTTCGGTCATACATTTTTCGGTCATTGTGTGTGTCTAGGCGTGAAGATGATTCATGGAACGACCAGTGGTTCAAGGAAAAGTCAAAGGCACATCATGCGACAGATCGGCCTTGAAGTAAGTAGGTAAGCGTACATGTGCACAAAGGCACCCAGCGATGAATGAAGCACCAACCTACGAGTAAATGACGGCTACGACCGACTGTAGAGACTGTAGCCACACGAGTAGAAAATCTACAGAGAGGAAGCTTCCACAAGCGGCCCGCTGTAGGTACACTCACACAAACACGCTCACCAACGGTTCACGGACGCCCGCTCGGTCCCCCAACCGGTCCCCCAACCGATACAGTTGGGTGACAAACGTGCGCATATGTGTGAGTGTACCTACAGCGGGCCGCTTGTAGAAGCTTCCCCTCTGTACTCTGTGCTGTAGCCACACGCTGTAGCGCCTAGAAGAACAACAAATCTTATGTAACTTACTTAGGCATAACATTAAGCAGAATGAAAAGAGAATGTGTAATGTGTGAATGTGTGAGTGATGTGATCGCTTCTAAGCGTTAAGGTGGTACGTTTTCCATACTAATTTATTATTACCATTTAAGAACGAATGGATTATATATTTACACTGAAATTATTTTAATGTTTAATTTGCGGCAAATTTTATTTACATAAAGAAAACATTACATAAACAGCTAAAGGTGAAGTAAAGCCATCTCGGTCAGCTAGGCAAAACAGCGTTTAATAGATGGCTATTATAATAATTAAGCTGTCTATGTAATGTTTTCTTTATGTAAATATAATTTCGCGCAAATTAAAAATTATATTAAGGCTGTGCGATGTAATTTCAGTGTAAATATATAATCCATTCGCTCTTGAATGGTAACATGAAGTTAGTATGGAAAACGTAACACCTTAAGGCCGCCATTTTTACCTACCTATTTCTCTTAAAATGTATGTTTCTTTCATTTAATGTATGTTTTTGGTGTAGGTACAATAAAGTATTTATACATTACATTACAATGTGACAATATTGTATTTTAAATATTATTTTAGTATAGATATAACAGCTAATTTTAACAGATATTACTGTATAAGTACCTTACTATTTACATAGACATTTAAAATTGAAAAGACTGTTATATAAAGCATCTCGTAAAATTTTGTTAAATTTAAATTGCTTCCATTGTTGATATTTCATACAAAATGGAAGAAGCCTGAATCGCGAAAGACCAATATTAGCTCGGAAATTCTCGTTTTAACAACGTTCTTAAACTTAGGTAATAGATACATAATTTTCAGTGAAATGTTTAACTATTAGCGTATTTCATTGTTTAAGCTCACAATTAGGTACTCCGTGTTCCCGTGGAACGTATAATGAACGAATTAACGTCAATAGATTGTAATGTAAATCAGGTGACTTTGTTGTTTGTCTGCGGTTCCGAATGGAGTCTAAATGCAGGTTTGTTACAACGTATGTACCTACATAAGTTATTATTAGACCATAATGGTCCGGCAGCCGAAGAACAAATTTTTTAGTGATTTTTTTTAGTGACATGCTGAATTTTCGGAGAGTAGGTTCGTTTCGACGAAACGACCATGTTTTTTATCTATGAAAATTCTCGATGGAGGTAAGCTACTCGAATGCGCAACTGTCAAATGTTAAACATTTCGATTCGCTCGGGTGGGAAGTTGTTCCACTAAATTTGTCGGAGTATGTGGTCATTTCATTTTACAAGTATTTACTAAGCTGCATACAAAAAATCTGTTGGTTTTTAATAATATAATTCTACAGCGTTCTCCACTCTGAATATTTATTTCCAAATACACTTAAGTTTGGTTATAAGGAATTTTACATAAGCAACCGCAAGTTTTAAATGATTTTAAGTACATTGCAAATAAAATTACATTTGATCGAAGTGCGCGCGTTACACTCAGTAAAGGAATTATTCAAAGTCGAAACGCAAGCGTAGTATAAAGTTGGTGCTAAACTCAGTTCGCTGGAGTTTGAAGTGATATTATTTATGATGCGGTCGCAGCTGGCGTTCACGCAATCAATATTCCTTTTATCAATATATGCCCTGTAAGAATAAGAGTTCTGAAGAGGTTCTGAAATACTATTACATTTTATAGGTAACTATAACTAATTACTACTACATCTTAACCGAAACCATTGAGAAACTGTCAACTATTAAAAACCTTTGGACCAAGACTTACTGCCACTTCAACTTGATATTGGTGTCAACTAATATTGACCTAACTACTTATTATTAAACAAAATGTAGTTGCTTTTAAGATTATTATTATTTTATTCGAAATTGTCGTACAAAAATCTGTATAAAATTAGGAAAACTACATATATCAACGTGGGGCGTTGGGTGTTACCTACGTTGCTATTATATCTTATACAAAGGTAAGTATCTAAAGGTATTTCATGGATAAAATCAAACATCAAAAAGAAATAAATAGATCTTTCCGTTTGAAGGTGAAAGGGAACCTTTTTTTGGAATAAAAGACACCGTCCCTCTTACAAAAAAAAAGGTTTTCAAAGGAAAATATACACAGCAATCGCCTACCAAAATTTAGTACTAATATTTTCCCGAAGCTTCGACCATGTACGCAAATGAAACTGTTATTTCTCTATTGCAATCGCTCAATGAGAGAGATGATCTATTTATGTACAAGTATAAATAAAAAATTTAAAAACCCCCGACATTTGCCATTTTATGGTGGCGGCCATCTTGGTTTTGCATAGTGCTATTCTACTAGCCTTTTCACCCGTTTGAGCGCTACGGGGGAACAGACAGACACACACACACACACACAGACACGTCAAACTTATAACACCCCGTCATTTTTGCGTCGGGGGTTAAAAAAGTAATGTTTCTAAAAAAGCGTAGGTATACTTACTTATGAATAACTAGCGGTCCGCCTCGGCTTCGCTCGTGGTACATATATAGCCTATAGCACTCCAGGATCACGTACATATCCAACGGTGAAAGAATTTTTGAAATCGGTCCAGTAGTTCCTGAGATTAGCGCATTCAAACAAACAAACTCTTCCGCTTTATTATATTAATAATAATTAAGTATAGATTTAGCATTTTATTTATTGAGCAAGTCAAAACGCCTGGATAACGATCTACGTGAAATTAATTTATTTTCATAAAGCTCAGTTCATAACTTTACTAAGTATGAACGTTGAAATAAAGTTGAATTATACAAGCCAGAAAACTTTGTCCGAGGTCAAAAATACTTTTCATATGAAACTAGGTAACACAGAAAATATATTTCATTTCAAATTTACATACGAGTATGAATACCTATGTCAATAGTTTCTATTCTAACGTTAAAAAGTTCCTCTGGAAATATGAAATGTTAATGATATTAAAAACATTATGGACTAAATTTGAAATTTATATGGTTTTGCTACAGCGCGTAGGTACGTATAGTCAGGCAGCCGAGGAACATTTTTTTTTGTGATTAATAACAGGCTGAATCTTAGTGAGTAGGTTCGTTTCGAAGAGACGACCAAGTTTTTCCTCTATGAAAATTCTCGTTGGAAGTACCTAGCTGGTTATTAATAATTTTTAATCATTTTTATGCTCATTATTTGGAAATGTTTACAAATATAGTGGATGACGCTGTAGAATATTATTAATAATTAGCAGATTTTTTGTATGCAGCTTAAATTAAATACTTGTATAATGAAATGGCCACATAGTCCTACAACGATTTTCCATCTGAGCGAATAGAAATGTTTAACACCTGCGCACTCGAGTACTACCTCCATCGAGAATCTTCATAGAGGAAAAACTAGTCATCTCGTCGAAACGAACCTTGAAAATTCAGCCTGTTATCAATTACTAAAAAAATTGTTCATCGGCTGCCGGACCAGTAAGTTCGCACTTTCTATGTAGGTACATACACGCCTATTTATGTATATGGACTACTCAATATAATGTAAAAAGACATCTAGATGGCATGAAAACCACACGAGTAGAATAGGTACAGAGAGGAAGCTTCTACAAGCGGCCCGCCGCACTGTAGGTAGGTACACAACAAAAAAATTAATACACAGTGTGATTGTAGAGTTGTATTTATCCATTAAGGATTTATCATACCTAGTCCTGACGGCCAACCAAAAACCAACGACCAAAAACTCGTTTAACTATTTTGATGAGTCCAAAAATTTATCCAATCGTTTACTTACTCGTTTTCATGGAATCCGAAGTCCCTACTTGTTAGGTCGTGAGCTGTCTGCCAAGGATTTTGTTGAAGTTCTAAGTCTGGAAATAGCGCTTAGACAATACTAATGGGGTTGTTGCACTGGCGGATGATAAAATACAAGAGTGAAGAGATATAAAAACTTTCATTTCATGTGAAAACGCTTCGTTACTTGCAATGTGTAGGTTGGTAAATCTAAAAGCTAAAACTAGTCATAAAATAATTTTTATTACCATTTACAATAAAAAAATACGAATTTATATTGCGGTAACTAAATTAAAGATGAAGACCTAGTTACTTACCTACCCATATAAGTAATGCCCTAAAGCTTTTCATATGCTGAAAATTTTTATACAAAAATCGAGTGAAGCTTTTTAGGTCAAGGAATCTTTAAAGAGTCCTTTTCACATCTTCGTGAGCACACTTTACTAGGTTCGAGCAAAACTCGATCTAGATATTAGACACCATATAAATTATAATGAAACGTTAAATCATAAAGGGTTGTGACGCAATTATTTCGCTCCAATAAACATTGGCGAGAGTAGGTATCTACCTAAATAACTCAAAAGTGTTTTCCCCTAGTAAGAGTATGAAATATGGTCCTGCTTTGTGGTTAAAGGAACTGTTTTCATATTTATGTGCTTAACTGTTACTTAATTCGAAACTAGTTTTTAAAGTCCTGTCCGGTTGATCCTGTTGTCTAGGTACACTGGTACATCTAGGTATGGAAAGCTAACAAAGTCTGTGGTCAGACTTTGTTAGCTTTCCTTTGAAAATATTATAGGTGTACTTATCATTTTGATTTGAGATACCTACCCTGGCGTGGTTTTTGATCCGTGTTAGCCTTCCAATCCATTTTTAAGCACTCACCACCACTTGTAAAAACATTCACATCGAGAAAAAAGAAAAACCGGCCTACCAGCGACGGACGCAGGCTGTGGAAAGTCACAGTTTTAATGTAAATGTTAGAGTAGGTACATACTTTATAACTCCTTCGTACGAATAAATCTAAGTCGAACAGTCACACATTGAAAATGGGTATAATAACCTAATTCTATAGGTACCTACCTAATCTCGACTAGGAACTTAATTCCAGCAAACTTGCCATAATTCCAAACAGTAATTAGTTTTCGTAGTGCTTGTGTGGAACATAAAATTCGTCTCCTGCAGTAAAACTTCACGAGTTGTTCAGAAATAGTTAAAGCCTTTGTTTCGCTGTAAAACCTTTACGAGGTGTAAAACATTAATTTGCTTACCTACGTTATGTGTGTGTGTGTAAGTATGTGTGCGTGTGTGTGCGTGCGTGCGTATGCATGTGTGTGTGCGTGTGTGTGTGTGTGCGTATGTGCGTTTGTGTGTGCGTGTGCGTGTGCTTGTGTGTGTGTGTGTGTGTGTGTGTGCGTAGGCACTTGCGTGCGTGCGTGAGTGTGTGTGTGCGTAATTTCCAGGTATTCCGGTTTCATAGCTAGGACTATTGAGTAACAATTTATTAACCAATTCTGTTTTTTTTATAAAGCACCATATAAAACCAAAAATTATAAGCCTCATTACTTTCTCATAGCATGACAGAAGTCGTCATCCAAACATTTTGAGCATAATATTATATCGATCACGCAAACTTTCGCCAGTTCACGATAAAGTTACTTGCTGATACTCAAGTAGGTAGGTACTCGTGAGTCGTGAGTGCACATCATCAAAATCTAGTAGAACTAGAACAAACAATGTCGATTCACTTGTTTTGAGTTTCCGCTTTTCTGAAATTTGCATTTATATCCTGTTGTTTGAACTCCGTATCTGTGCAGTCGACTCTCATTGAAGTGAAACTAGATTTAGCAGACGCGAAACGTGAGCTTTTGAACAACAAATAACTCGGATAGGTAAGTACCTATTTACCTAAATGAAAATTGCCGTACTTAACAAGTTTTTAAATACAAAAAATGAACTTTAAAAATACAGCGAAAACTTTGATTTTTTTTTATTATGATTTACCTATACACAACCAATGCAGAAGTTATAAGGAATAAGCATTAAGCTTACTTCCCTTGTTTTTGTTCAGAACTGTGCATTAATCCTGGTCGAAGCGAAACGCCCATACCTATGCCTTTTGTTTTACTTACTGCTGTCATGAAAAGAGTAACCAAGTGTAACCTGCGACAGCCTTTAGGGTGTTACCAGACCAATCGATCGATCGTCGATCGACGGCATCGGTCAATGTCGATCGAAGTTGATCAACTGGTATGGTAGCTTTAATTGATCAACGGATACCGTTCGACTAACCAATCAATCGATTGCCGGTCGATGTCATCGGTCGACGTTGATCGATTAACCACGGCTATATTCCATCAGTTTCTTTCCAAATGTGACCGGCCAGCGGGTGTTAATGGCGAGCGGTCGCGCAGCTAGTCAAGCAGATCAACATACATTCTACCATCGATCGATCGTCGATCGACAATAGATCGATTGGTAACATCGCCAGTATATAATTTTTTTATTCATTCACAAGTTAGCCCTTGACTGCAACCTCACCTGATGGTTAGTGACGTTGCAGTCTTAGGTGGAAGTGGGTTAACATCGAAGAGGTACTTATCGCAGTTTTCATTAAACCCATGTACCCGCAGGGTTATTCTGTAACTTAGTTACCAGCTGAAAATAGTTGCCAACGAATTAGTTTGATATACATTGCTGCTTTACTGTGGGAAATATAAAGTGTTTTCATAATTTCAAACAGTGAAGCAGCAATGTATATCGAACTAATTCGTTGGCAACTATTTTCAGTTGGTAACTATGTTAGAGAATAGCCCCACTGATCGGTTTACACGATTTGGTTTATCGGTTACACGATATCGTACGAAAAGTTAAATTGCTTGGCGGCACGTAGGGTGTACCAGTAGGGTGGTAACTAGCCACGGCCGAAGCCTCCCACCAGACAAATTATCATAAATGACGGAAGTGACCAGAGAGAAAAATATCTATACCTACCTACCTTAGTACCTACTAAAAGAATTTACGTGACGTGGGATTTTGCTCACATCAATTGAGTCGCAAAGGATCGTCATCCAAATCAATCATAGGAACTGAGTGCTTAGTCTAAGTTTGAAGCGCTCCAAAACTAAAAGTATACTAGAAGTATACTATTGATCGAATCACAAATGACTTCAGAGCAAAAGGAACCCAAAGACTCTTATTTTAGGTCCATTTTACTCTGAAGTCATGGTGATTCGATCAATAGTATACTTATAGTATACTAAAAAGTTTTGGAGCGCTCCAAACTGAGACTAAGCACTCAGGAAAATATATTATGTTAGAGATGAGATCCTATATTCCCGCGAGCATTGGTTTGCCCTTGGATTGGGTTAATTTTAGTTACCTACGTTACGAAAGCTAATCATGCCGCACTGTACTGCCGTACCTACTGTAGAGAAAAGCTGTTATATCTTTTTTTTTATCATAGGAATAGCGGGCAACTGAGCAAGCGGGTCACCTGATGTTAAGTGATTACCGGCGCCCATGAACATTAGCAGCACCTGAGGAACCACTAATGCGTTGCCGGCTTTTGATGAAGGGGACTGGCTCTTCAACTCGCTGCCGGGACACACGGATGCTTTGCGGTAGATTACGGCTGAAGTGTGGTCGCTAGCGGCACTGTGGCGGATTCGGGGTAGAATCCTACCACAAAACGGTGATACCATCTAGATTACGTTGTGTGGTATCAGGCACAACGACCCGTAAAGGGGACTGAGAGCGTCAGGGCCTCGTTAGCGTACTGGCAGGGTGCACCGCGTGCAGGAGAGGTTGACTTTGGCCACATAGGTGGAATTTGGGCCACTTACACCCCAAATTATCTTAAATTCTATCGAAATTGCGTCCCAACGAGGTTCCATTTTGCATTGCTTCCTTGTCTATTGATTAACAAAGTATGAAGCGCCCATGGTAGGTATGTCCAGTGTCAGCGAGGGGTCTTGGGATGCTGTGGCCGACTTCTGCGAGGACGTTATCTCGCAGAAGGAGGCCGCGGAGCGGGCGCGCGAAGAGGCTCTCGACGCGCATCCGCTCCGGCGCAGACGGGGGGGAAGAAGGCGGCGGTTATTCGCCGCTCGCCAGCTTCCCTCGGGAGACGGCGGGTAGCTATTGGGCTAGCTATCCGCCACTAACAGTCTCCTCACTGTCTGAGGGGGGGATCACGCTGTCCCGATCCCCTCCTCTCTAGCGCGGGAGCCCCGGCAGGTGGCCGGGGCGGCTGACAGACGCCTGGGACGTATACAACGGGTTCCCCAGGCGTCCAGCACAGTCAGCGAGAGGGAACAGCCGTGGTGGTTTTAGTTAGGGTATACCCATAGGGGGAGTCCCACATAACCTCCGTTCTGCCCAAAGAACGGGGGTAGCCATAAAGCTTTCCACCACGTCAAAAAAAAAAAAAAAAAAAAAAAAAAAAAAGGTATGTCCAGTGTATTAGAAAAATTTAATGTGACCATAATAGTATACTGATTCATATTAATGAAACAAAATCTATTCTAATATAATAAAGCGGAAGAGTTTGTTTGTTTGAACGCGCTAATCTCAGGAACTACTGGACCGATTTCAAAAATCATTTCACCGTTAGATATGTACGTGATCTTTGAGTGCTATAGGCTATATATGTATGTACCACGGGCGAAGCCGGGGCGGACCGCTAGTTAAGTATATAAAGAAAATTAGTTAGCGCACTTTTTTACATTAGTGCCCACAATTATAATTATTGTTCATTGTAAAGAACAGGTTAGGAATTAGGTTAGCGATTGTTCGCTCCGTTTCCTTAGTAAGTAGAAAAAGTGAGCAGTTAATTAAAAATGAAACCAATTTTAAACTTGTGATTAAATACGTGTTCATTTTGTATTAAGCCACTCGTATCGGCGTCGGAGGGTCCAAATTAAAATTGAAATTCTCGCTCTACACTCTACAGGCATTTAGCTTACAGTTATTCGGATTTCAGGGACAACGCAATAAATATCGTGAGGCGACAGACGTCCCCAAATATTGTGAAACTTTCTTGCAGATTTACAGTCGCATTTTTAATCTTTTAAATTGTTTTTGTATACCTAGTTACATATAGTTTTTTTACATTCACATTCGAATTTTGCGATTAATTTTTAATTTTCTGACACGAATTTCAAATCTCAGGCTCCAAGTTGTTCCAGTGACAGCACCAAAACCATTACCTACGTATTCATACTCTACATTTTTTTGCTTCAGGGACACAGTTCCTGATAAAATGTGAAATTAAGAACAAATTATTTCAAGAATAAATGCAAGCTGTGTGTTATGAAAGAAAGATTTTGTTTAATAGGGAGAGAACGATAGAATTCACAATATCCATTTCTTATTCGTAATGTTACAAAAGGGTTTGAAATTATAGTAGATATAACCCTGCGGCAATATGGAATCGTAATCGGATTAGTTTCCCGTAATCGCCTCACAATATATACCTACTCAATGTTCACTAAAAGCCTTTTGGATTAGTACTCAAACTTAAAATGTTTATGAATAACTAGAGGATGCCTGCGACTTCGTCCGCGTAGATTTAGGTTTATAAAAATCCCGCGGGAACTCTTTGTTTTTACTAAGCTCCTTTGAGCTCGTACTGTTAAAATTGTACGATTTGCTTTATGGTAGGATTCTACCCCGAATCCGCCAGGCTGGCGACCACACTTCAGCCGTAATCTGCCGCAAAGCATCCGTGTGTTCCGGCAGCGAGCTGAAGAGCCAGTGCCCTTCCTCAAAAACCGGCAACGCATTAGTGGTTCCTCAGGTGCTGCTAATGTCCATGGGCGGCAGTAATCACTTAACATCAGGTGACCCGCTTGCTCGGTTGCCCGCTATTCGTATAAAAAAAGTATTAACTTTTTAATAGCTCTTTCCCATCACTAAAATTTTCCCAATGAAAGTCTCATGAAAATCGGTCCAGCATTTCGGAAACCCCCAGTGATGTACCCCAAATGATAATCCAAACGTTAAAAGGTTCCTGTGCAATCCGGGTTCCAAGTTATATTGAGGGTTGTGATGGCTGTAATTTCTTAACTACAAAACCGATGACCTTGAAATATTTACGGTACAATCTTAAAGTATTTCCATTCTAACAAAAAAAGAATGAATGAAATCGAACTACCCGTTAATGAATTACAGCTAAGTTCACATTTTTACTTTCATCCCCTTTCCCAAGGGAACCGTGCTGAATTCCGGGATAAAAAGTACCCTAAGTATATGTTACTCTATTGTATGAACTTAAATCATGCCAAGTTTCATTTCAATCCATTCAGTAGTTATTGCGTATTTTTTATTATTATTATCTACAATAACTACAGAAATGTAACCTTTCTCTCATATCTACAATAAAATAAATAATAGTTTAAAAAACTAAAATAACACGCTTTCTTATAGAAAACCAAACTAAAAAATAGAAAATAAATTTTAATAAATATAAATTAATAATAGTGTGTATATGAAAAAAATGTATTTTATTAAAAAAAAGCGTAGGGTGCATGGGTGTATCCCGTGTGGGGTTGCTGGTCCCCCATCGGGCGCGTCCCCCCGGTGGCGGATGGGGGAACGCTTCCCAGATATGGGAGGTACCGGGGAAACCCGGCGCGGACCAAAACCAGCAGGGGGTTGCCGCTTGGAGGATCCTGGTACTTCTCTGTTCATCAGAGTGGACTGTGGAGACTCCGGGCGGCGACAATTGGGGGGGAGGCTTTCGGGCCGTGAGGAAGAAAACCTCGTTAAAAAATTACAGGAGGGGGTGGAAACGCCCTGCACGGCGGGTCCGCTGGTCTTTTTGGCCGGTGGGCGCTGGCTTCGGCCACCGTCGGGCAACCCGTAATCCGCACTGAGCGGAACCGGGGGCCCCACGCACTGAGCGAGGGGCCGCGAGGAAGAAAACCTCTATAAAAAATTACACGAGGGGTGAACCTCTTGAGGGTCGCCTGCGGGCGTGGCCCTCTTGAGGGTTGCCTCTAGCGGGGAACTCCGGGTGATGGAATGGTGTATCCGTCGCCCGTTGAGACGCCTCGGGTCGGGAGGCGCACCATTATGTTCCTGGTGCGCCTCAGACGGTGTTAGGGGGCCTTTAGGTCCCCCGGTGGAGGGTCTGCCTCGGCGGACGGCGCCGGCTGGGTCGCGGATGATTGCGCAAGTGTACCCGTAACCCAGCCACCAGGCGACACGGAGGAACATCGCTGGGTTTTAGTGGGTATTCTGGCCATCGGCCTGCTTGAGTCCCACACTACCTTCCGGAAGCATTGCAGTCCGCTGTAGGGCTTCCGGAGGGTGTGCGTAAATGCATTTCCCAGCGTCAAAAAAAAAAAAAGGGTGCATGGGTGTATAGAGGATTATCATTTCGATAATATCTTAAAAGCACCCCACGCTTTTTTTAAATAAAAATTTTTTTTTTCATATGCACACTAAGTATTATTAATTTATATTTATTAAAATTTATTTTCTATTTTTTAGTTTGGTTTTCTATAAGAAAGCGTGTTATTTTAGTTTTTTAAACTATTATTTATTTTCTACTTTTTAGTTTGGTTTATTTATAAAACACTAAAAAATCATGTCACTTAAAATACAACAGATATTAATTATTAATAAAATATGATTAAAGTAAATAAGTACTAATTAATAATATTATTATTTTGTTTTAATATTGTTTTATCTTCGCATTCGTGCATTTTGTGCTTAGATTTTAGTTGTGTGTGACATCTATTCTGTTTACCCTAGTTACAGTTAGTTACCGTACGATTTTGAAAGTTTATTGTTTTTCCTTACCGACGACTTTTGATAAATAAACACAAAATATTATTTTCCAAATTGAATAACTAATGAAATAATCTTATGAAATTAGTGTATTGTCATCGGTCCTCGATAAATCTACAAAGTTTGAATGAAATCTGACCGTTTAAAGTGGGTCAAAATCGCGTTAAAAGGAGTCGGTTACAAACATACATACAGGTGAAGCTAATATAGAGCGTGTAAATATGGCAGACGTAGGAACTAGGTAGGTATCTACTATACATACCCTTAACTGACTTCTACGCTATGATAGGGTAGAGTAATGCACGGTAAGTACATCAATAGTTTGCTACTTATGACCGTAAGTATAATAATTAATTGACTTAAACAGGAATTAAGTACCTATACTCAAACTTATACTCAGCCGGTACGATGGTAAAAGCCAATAAGTTACTCGCGAAAATGACAATGTTTATACATTTCCGTGCACAATTCCGACGGCACTAATACGATTTCGACACTGCCTCACCCAATCACCACAAGAACGATTACGTAAACATATTACGCGCTCCCCTTTCCCTCCGAATATAATATTCGTTAGGGTGAAATATCTCGCACCTTCCGAGGTATTTTCATTATTCTGAGCAAAGCTTAACAAAATAATACTATTCGTGTGGTACGCAACATGTTATATCAATTCCTTGGGATGATAAAACGTAAAGGGTATGTATAATATTTTCTTTGTTTTAACCAATGTAACTTTACACTTGAACTCGCAAATGACTTTCATATCTACAAATTACTTTGCAATTATGCATTTTCAGCAATTAGCATCTCCTAAGGATGCTCCGGTGTCGGACTAAACAGCTTTTTTGACGTGATGATAAATCGATGAATGCCGGCTACACGCATGAAAAAGCATAACTCATTGTCAGGTTCCGCGTGCAAGCGATAGCGCGGAACAAGCGACAGAGATGACACGCTCGGCCTAGCGTTCGGCATGTGACGCATCTATCTCTCTTTGTTTTCTTATGAAGTTATGACGTAATATTATCGTCCGTATAAGCCGACTTTACAGACAACGTTAGGCGTTAAAGTATCAAAAAAACTATAGACAGACTGAGTTACCCTCACATATTTTAAAATGTTAGTAAGGAACCACATCGAAAAATTATGAAAACTTAGACAAAGCTAAGGTAGGTAGGTATAACCTACATGAGAAGCATTTGGCTGGTAACTCTAGTTCATTTTTCACGAAAAGATTTATAGGTGTGTTTTATGATGTACTTGGAGGGTGTTACTCAATGGCATTATATACTGATTAAAGTAATTTCTCAGTATTATCCGTGAATTTATTATGCTCACGTTCCACCGCTTTCCGTGCAAATTGTAAGCTAAAGTGCCCTTGTTTCGTTTTAGTACGGATGACAACTCCTCCATATTCATTCATGTAACTATGTTTCATATGTTAGGTGTATGAATAGAACATTTTAAAAGAACAATCGAAAAAACATTCTTTTGAAAATACGGAGCAAAGGATGAAAAATACAGAAGGCTTTAATTTAGTTATCATTTTATGCCAATTGATTAAGCATTAAGTAATTTCTTTTATTTCGCCATACCATGCTCACTTAACTAGCTTGTATGCTTAGTAGTTTGTTACTCAATCACGCCGCAACTACTGAACCGATTTGGCTGAAATTTTGAATGGAAATAGGTAGATTATGCCCTGGCTACATTTTATCCCGGAAAAATCCACAGTTCCCACGGGATTTTGAAAAAACCGAAATCTCTAACTACAACTATAGGTAGATTACTATAGCAAACTTCCTTGAAAGTAGGTATACCTAAAGGTTAGAAAAGGGAGCGGGAACGGGATCCGGAAATCCACGATTCCCTCGGGATTTGTAAAAACCCGAAATTCACACGGGCGAAGCCGCGGGCATTCTCTAGTATTATTATATACATGCATGATATCTACTTAGTTTAAAAGGATTGCAGGTGCAAATGTTCTCTGAGAGACCGCAAGCTGTCTCTAACGCCAACTTTTCTTTACCAAGCCAGTGCAGCAAACTTGGTTAGATCGTCAATATTAAATCGGTATTTCTCACTATTTCTACTATTAACATATGCTGCTGTTTATTCACTTTTTTTACATAAAATTGCACAAAAATTTAAAAATACCATAATGTGTGTGCAGTATCAATTTACTATTTTAGTACCGAACCTAAGGTATAACTATATTTTATGGAATTACTTACCTAGTTACTTTATTACTAGATTCTGCGAGTACCTACCTACCTAATCCTATGCAAAATGCAATTCGTTCATGTAGTTTGGAGCACGCTAGACTGCAGAGCGACTATCCATCATAAAATAATTTTTCCGTTGCTGCACTGTCATGAGCTAACACTGCAGAAAACAGATTACATAATTTAAATGTAAGCGTACTTATTTCATTTTGATAGCAATATAAAAATTATCTGTACTTCCCTTACAATATTGCTAATGTAGCATTTTTCGACAATCACGTTTTTGGTATTAGTTATAGAATATTAAATAACGTCTACCCTTACAAAAATATTAGCAAACTAACAAGTATAAATTAAAAATTTTAAAAACCCCCGACATTCGCCATTTTGTGACTGCAGCCATCTTGGATTTTCAACAGTGCTATTCTACTAATCAAGCTCTTTCATTTGATACCCATATTAAGCCGGAGTTGTGAAAAAATATGTAATCCGCCATTTTGTAGCGACGGCCATCTTGAACCGATTTTCATCAAATACTATAGCTAACAACACTCTCGACTAATTCACCTTTTAAACAAAAAAAAACCGCATTTAAATCGGTCCACCCGTTTGAGCGCCACAGGGCAACAGACAGACACAAACAAACATATACACACACACACACACACACACACAGACACGTCAAACTTATAACACCCCGTCGTTTTTACGTCGGGGGTTAAAAAAGCAGAACAATAGAATGCGAGCAGAGTGAGTATGGAAATACATTACAAAGAAGAAAATGTAATGGAAAATTCAAGGCTTTTTTTTTACATTTATAAATAAACTAGATGATGCCCACGGCTTCGCCCGTGTGGATGGTCGCAATGTTTCTCTATCGATTAAAAAAAAAATTACGCAAATCGGTTCAGAAATCTCGGAGATATCGGTGTACATAGGTAGAAAAACACAACTCCTCCTTTTTTGAAAGTCGGTTAAAAAAGTAGCCTATGTTACTCCCTGGTTAATTCTCTACTTGTATGTGAAGGTCCCGTCAAAATCGGTTCAGCCGTTCTCAAGATTAGCCCGTTCAAACAGACAGACAGACAGACAGACAGACAGACAGACAGACAGACAGACAGACAGACAGACAGACAGACAGACAGACAAAAATTTTAAAAATGTGTGATTCGGTTATGGTAGCGTTCAAATAACCATATGAACTTAATATGAGGTAGTTTTTTCGATATTACAGACAGACACTTCAATTTTATTTATTACTAGATGATGCCCACGGCTTCGCCCGTGTGGATTTAGGTTTTTAAAAATCCCGTGGGAACTTTTGATTTTCCAGAACAAAAAGTAGCTTATCTGTAGAAACACGTCCCCAAAACGGAAAAATCCCGTGGGATCCCCACGATTTCGGAATACAATTCCTTACAGCATCAGGGTTGAGGAGTTGGATATGTACCTACTCGAGTTCATTCAACGATAAAGTCTTTAATTAGTACCCCCAATATCAATTTAAATAACCGAAAGTTTCTAAAACCCATTAGTTTTGGGGATTAGGTCCCCTACAGCATCAGGATTGAGGAGTTGGAATCCAATTTTTTTATAAAACAGGGTCGCAATGTTTCTCTATCGATTAAAAAAAAAATTACGCAAATCGGTTCAGAAATCTCGGAGATATCGGTGTACATAGGTAGAAAAACACAACTCCTCCTTTTTTGAAAGTCGGTTAAAAAAGTAGCCTATGTTACTCCCTGGTTAATTCTCTACTTGTATGTGAAGGTCCCGTCAAAATCGGTTCAGCCGTTCCGAAGATTAGCCCGTTCAAACAGACAGACAGACAGACAGACAGACAGACAGACAGACAAAAATTTTAAAAACGTGTGATTCGGTTATGGTTGCGTTCAAATAACCATATGAGCTTAATATGAGGTAGTTATTTCGATATTACAGACAGACACTTCAATTTTATTTATTAGTAAAGTAATATATAGAAGTATAGATTATTTCGGTCACCTAGGCAGGCACGTGAATTCTTTCTGTACCTACCGGGGTGATTTTTAAAAACAAATCCGTCAACATTTTCCTAGCTTGATAAAAGCTTACATGTTTAGAAAACTGAAGCCGACGCAGTTCTGAGGGCACTAATGTGATTTCAACGCCGCCTCATCCAATCATGGCGAGGAAATGTTCTTAAATCAATTTCTAACTCACGACAAATCATTTTCTGTCTCCCTCCTATATCTTTACGAATTATATTACACTAGCGGCACGCTATGATGGCCGGTTTGACACATTACAATAGTGATGTGGAATGTCAATTTATTCTCGAACAAAAAACAATTAAGTTTTGTTTTTGTACCTGATTAAATAGGTTTAATAAAACAAAAATGTATATGTTTATTTAATTTATTTGAACGAACTGAATATTTGAACGAAAATGAATATACATACTTTATATGCACACAAGAAACATATGAATACAAAAGATACCAAAAAAGGTGCCACAAAAGGCCATAATTAATCAGATTCGTCCATACTACTATTTTCACTGTCGTCACTGCTATCATCACATACATTAATAATTATATGTTCGTTTTCTATAATATTATCTATTTTCACATCTCTTTCATAATCTTCCCTTATTAATTTAACAGTTCTATTCACAACCTTTTCCCAGTCTCCTTTAGTCACATGTTCACAAGCTTCTTCTAATAATTTTAGCATTTTTTTTGTGGTAAATGGGGGTTCTGTATTGTGTCTTGCAGCATATCCCTTAATTTGAGCCCACACCAACTCAATCGCATTATACTCACAATGGTAAGGCGGTAACCGTATAACTCTGTGCCCATGTTCTAATGCTATTTCGTCAATGACGTATCGGATCTTGGTTGGTTTGTTTTCTTTTAAAAGACGTACTAATTCCGCTTTTAACATATTCATGTTTGCATCTACGCCATTTTTACGAAGCCATGCGACGATATCAGCTTTCTTTTGGGATTGAGCAGGTGGCTTGTCAATTTGCATCGAGTGGTATGGGGCGTTGTCCATAATTATAATAGATGGTTCAGGGAGGCTACACAACATTGAGGTAAACCATTCAGTAAACTTTTCTCCATTCATGTCTTCATGATAGTCTCCAGTGGTTTTTGACGCAAAAGCCATGAGAGAACCTTCGACAAACCCGTTGATGGTTCCGGCGTGACAAATTATAAGTCGCGATCCTTTTCCTACAGGAACTTTGGAAGTAGATGCTGCTGTGTCATCGTTCCAAGAACGGCCTACAGTATGGTTAGCATTAAGCCATGTTTCATCCAAGAACACAACATTTTGCCAATTTTTGATTTCTTTCACTTGCCGTAAAAAAGTATACCTTGCCATCGCTATATCAAATCTTTCCATCAATATTTTGCGTTTGTTACATTTTTTGTATCGAAATCCAATGGTCTTCAAAATCTTCGTTAAAGAACTTTCCCCACCGAAGAATAATCCAGATTCCTTCAGTGAATGCACCAACTTTTTTCTTGTTGGATACTCCTTCTGTAAATAGTAGCCGTAAACATGTCTTCGGATAGCATCGGCATCAAAGCTATCGATGCCTACGACTGGTTTTGCTCGTTTTCTCTTTTTTGGTGTGTGAAGTTTATTTTCTTCTGTGCCAGTCTCACCATATTTTTTTTTAGTTATCCGTCTAACAGTTCGTTGTCCAATATTAAGCGCATCAGCTACGCGTTCAACCACTGACGTTATAGGTAAAATTGGCCCTCCATTTTGAGCTTCACGATCGAAATAGTTACGAAGGCGTATTACGAACTCACGTGTCTGACTATTTAGAACAGTTCTCTGCGTACGTTCGGTCATATCGACGAAATCCACAACAAAGGGCTTGAACAGAGTCCAAATTAACGAGCAAGGGTCAACAGTAATGCAGTATCAATATTTGAAATCCAAAGCCAGGTCAAAACTATATCACAATCGCATTGCACTGACAGTTTATACTTTTCGAAGCAACGTCAATTCGAAACTGCTTTGTTTTGCATTGAGCATTGACGCGAGTTTGCCGGAGGTAGTAGTTGTGCTAGCCAGCGATCCTATGTGACGATCGTATTAGATTCCATTTTTAAAAATTTATTGATATTTTTTTGCGATTTCAGAGGTTTGTCCACATAGTGAAAATTGTTCATATTCACAAGTACATTCACCCCTTAAATGGTGCAAACTGATTTTTCTACACTTGTATACATTTAAGAAATCAATTTAATAAATAAATTTTGAGTCCTAAACCTAAAACTACATTCGATAAAATTTATGAATCTCTGCACATCACTATCGTCAATAAAGTAATACAATTATTTCCTTCAAAGTCGTTATCAATTAATACGGAACTTCATGAGCGGACAAACGTCAAACCGGCCATCATAGCGTGCCGCTAGAGTAAAATTCCATGCCATGCCATTTCACTCGATTATATTGTTTTTACATCAGGTCAAATAATACACGTCGTTATTTATAATATCTATGATGAGGTAGAATAGATACCAAGTTACCAACTATTATACAGGCTACTTGAAAGCATCTGTTCATATACTTAAATCGCTAAAACTTTTCCAACTTTCGCTTAAAACTATCATAATATTTGTGGATACTACACAAGGATTTTCATTTCAGTAAGTGATTCGAACTTTTAAAAGCAGTGGGAACTACAAATATTTTTTAAAGGCGTTTGATTTCGGACGCCAATTTTTTCAAATACTTGTCTCTACAGATAAGGATGATATTTAGAATAGGTATAAAAGAACCTCAGAAAGAGTACAGAGAGACGAGCCACTAAATTTCCTAGAAGCCGAGAAAATTTCTATATGACCAAAGGCTTACAAAGCTTGTGCTTAAAAAGCGTTTAAAAGCAGACGAGAAAGAGAAGATCTTAGGTAAAGAATTTGATCAACAGCTAACAATGTACAATACGATAAACAGTATATATTTTGTAAATTTTTTTTTTTTAATTAATTTTTTGACGTGATAACACTGATAACGTCTTCGTCTTATAAATCGATGAACGCCGACCGCACGCACGAAAAAGCATGACTCATTGTCACGTTCTGCCTAGCTGAGCGTACAAGCGAGAGCGCGGAACAAATGATAGAGAGGCAATGTTTTCTTATGACGTTATCACGTAAAATTATCGTCCATAAACCGACTTCACAGACAACAATTTTTTTTGTAGGATTAGTTAGTGAAATTTTGAAAAAAATATTTTTGCACGCCAGTAGCATTAGGCATACCAAAAAGAGGACAGAAAAGGCTCTTGTTGCTCTTGAGGCTCATGCGGCTCTTGTGGCTCTTGCGACTCTTGTGTTTCTTGCGGCTCTTGCGGCTTTCGTGGATCTTCTTGTAAATGCAACACCTATATGCAGCGTATGTGTGTAGATGTACGTTTTTAATATATTTTTTAATTTTGTTCTTTCAACGCTGATAAAAGTACATCGCGTCATACGAAATGAACATCGGTTTTAATAATGGAGTTTAAAATTAGTTCTCTTTGACGAGCAACGTTCCATTCTCTGAGCTTCTATAATGGAAAACCGACAAAAAATATTATGTTACAGGAAAAGCGTAAAGCTATATGCAAAGACATTACTACTTAGTTACAGCACAATGTTCCTGTTCAATTCTTAAGACCTGAATTCCTGCTGCGCTGATGTCGGCGTAGCAATGCGATGATCAGCGACAGTGAAAAACCGTATTCCAGAATGGTAGCCGACAGCCTGTCAGTTCAGGCGTCCGGTCGTCAGCTGCACTAGCACACTTCGGACTGACGTACATGACCGACATCAGCGTTCGATGAATTCACGGCAGTGTTCTATAGTGCGTCAATTGAGCTAAATGGACGCGCGGTACGTGGCGCGTAGCAACTTACGTGCCGCTGACGTCATCGCGGTTAGTCCTACAAAAATGTGTCTTACGCGCGAGCAACATCAGCATAAGTGGGATTCAGGTCTTAAAAATCTTTTAGTCTTCATTTATCAAATTCTTTATAATTAAAATACATATTGCTCTATTATATAAAATTAGTTATATACTTAGTCGCGGAAAATTAAAAAAAAACCTAAGTAAGACAAAACAAATTAAGATTTAACAAACTAAAAAAGAAAACAGTAGATATAATTTTTACTCAACATAAGAAAGCTGAAAACAAAAATAAATATGCCGGGCAGTACGGACTTTTGCTTTTTCCCAGCCGTGTGGAATATTTGACTGCAGCATAGCGTCTCGATAGCGATGGGGAAAAACTTGTACCTACCGACATTTATAAAAGCAATGCAGCTACTCTGAAAACTCAACACCAATTCAGATCGGGAATTAAATCATTAATTATTCAAATCCTGGTACTACTCCTATTTATCAGTCAATATTTTAGCGCGTTAGGAAAAAGATTTCACAGGAATTTTGAATTACTAAATCCACCCTGACTAAGTTGCAGACAAAAGCTAATAATAAATAAAGAATTGAAGGGACAAGTGCTAACAATCAAGAGGTAATCAAACACTCGTTAGTCGCTAACAAACCCTTCAGTTTACGTAAGTTAGCACGCCGTCCGCCGAGTCTTTTGTTTAAGTTCAGCTTTAAACTCGTTTATTTCTGTCAATTTAGGACAGGCACAAAGAAAAATTACCTTTGTCTGCGGAAAATGAAAAACTTGGCACGCTTAGACCCCGTTCGCACGGGAGTTAAAAAAGTGTCGCTTTTAAACCAGGCGATTCGAGCACAAGCAAAATTCTAACATCAGAATGATTAAAGTCTCCGTCGTCACATGACAATGAACGTTAGAAATTCAACCCCTAGTGCTAATTGTATAACCGGTTATCTATCTACGAAGCTGAGATGCAATCCGATTGTCTCTTAGGCACGAGTAGGTATAATCTTCCTATATATTGTGCATGGATATATTCAATAGACGGCTGAATATTGTCCGAGGGACTAGGTCCACCGGTTTGGGACTACCGCTAGTACTATTTACCTAATAGTACTTACTACTATACTATCTACACTACTATTACTATTACTACCTAGTAGTAATATAGTTACTACTAGGTAGTAATAGTAGTGTAGATTGATCTTACAGACGGTATCGATTATGGTTCGGACGGACTTTTTTTAACTTTTGAATTTAACGCAAAAAACATTCTCGTGCGAACGAGTTCATAGAGCACAATATAAAAGAGACCACGACATCTGGAGTTATATTCGTGGCATAACAACAATGAACGACGGGCGTCGGTCTATGGTCGCGTTGGCACAATAATTGCGGACCTCATGGTCACAGCAAAATTTAATCGCAATTTTAAAGACTTATGACGCAGTGCGCGATAATATCCGATCCCCTGGCGCGGCAGTGACCGTGCCTTCCGCTCCGGGGTTGCGGGTTCGATTCCCGCCCCGAGTCTGGATGTATTTATATAAATATATAAGAATATGTTGTGTATTTATACTTTTATTAAATGTATAATATAATCTATATCTATATCTATTCTATACATATAATAAAATCGTAGAATTGCCGTATCTGTATACATTAAAGATTTTTGCACAATAATAACTGGGGGGTGTTAGGGATAAGTAATGGAACATAAAAAAGCTATTTTTGAAATTTTTGTCTGTTTGTCGGTTTGTCTGTTTGTCTGTATGTTTGTGCGAGCATCACGCAAAAACTACTGAATGGATTGAAATGAAACTCGGCATACTTTAAGTTCATACTACGGAGTAACATATAGGATACTTTTTATCCCGAAATTCAGCACGATTCCCTTGGGAGAGGGGATGAAAGTCAAAATGTGTATTTAGCTGTCATTCGTTAACGGGTGGTCCGATTTCATTCATTCTTTTTTTGTTAGAAAGGAAATACTTCAAAGATTACTGGCTAATCTCTGAAAGGCTGGACCGATTTTGATGGGACTTTCACTGGTGGATGTTTACATTTTGATCTACCTAAACATCCGCCAGTGAACTTTTAACAGTTTTTAGCAAGATATGAGCTCAAAGGAGCTTAGGAAAAACAAAATGATTCTCACGGGAGTTTTAAAAACCAATATCCACGTGAACGAAGTCGCGGGTTTCCACTTATGTATAAATATGTATATATTATGTAAATATGTGTATCAGTCGGTTGTTACCTGTAACACAGGCATTAAGTTGCCTCTTTAGGAACAGACGCCCGTGTGTATATGTGAGTGTGTGAGAATATTCCCGCTTCCTATACAGTTTATTGTTTCTTTTTCCGTTGCAATTTTAGGCAAGTTTTGTGATGTAAAATTGTTACGAAACGAATAAAAATACATAACGGTTAAAATACGTATTAAATTGAGAACCTTCTTTGAAGAGGAAGAAGGAAGGAACTTACAAAGATGAGGTTAATATTGTAGGTAGGTTTTTCACGAAACAAAAAGTTACCTACGTGTAAGTGGCCCCACCTATGTGACCAAAGTCAACCTCACCTGCGCGCGGTGCACCCTGCCAGTATGCTAACGAGGCCCTGACGCTCTCAGTCCCCTCTACGGGTCGTTGTGCCTGATACCACACAACTTATTCTGAATGGTATCACCGCTTTGTGGTAGGATCCTACCTCGAATCCGCCTGGCTAGCGACCACACTTCAGCCGTAATCTGCCGCAAAGCATCCGTGTGTTCCGGCAGCGAGCTGAAGAGCCAGTCCCCTTCCTCAAAAGCCGGCAACGCATTAGTGGTTACTCAGATGCTGCTAATATTTATGGGCGGCGGTAATCACTTAACATCAGGTGACCCGCTTGCTCGGTTGCCCGCTATTCCTATAAAAAAGAAACCTACGAATATTTTCAAGACGACTCGTAAATATTGACGCCCTAATAAAAAGCCAATCACACTTGCGATATTACCAATCTTGATAATTCAAACCATATACCCACCCGCTACCGCCCCGCAGGCAAATCCCTCCGTCAAGATTGCAAATCTATACAAATAGAGCCATTTATTCCGCTCCGAAGCAGCAGTGTCACGGAGGTGCGCGGAATGAAGATGGAACGCCGTTCCGCCTAACCTTACATAAATCCCTGCGCGAGTTCCCCTTGCCAAATTGAAAACCCCTTTTACAACTTTACAAGCCTTTCTTGTGGTATATTGGACACCATATCCTGAGCTTGTAATCCAGGATCTAAGGGCTGCCTCGCCAGTCGCCATATAATAAAGATACGAGTAAGCTAGACATAGTATGATGAGACGTACGTACCAAAAATAAATGTAGCCAGTCAGTAATAAATAACAATTAATCGGTACATAATAATAATGATCGATCGTTGTGGCTAAGGTAATGATAGTTCATTACTATCATCACCATTATCTATATCTATTCTTCTATTCTTCTATTCTATACATATTATTACTTATAATAAAATCGTAGACTTGCCGTATCTGGATATTGAATATTTTTGCAAAATAATAACTTAGGGGGATGTTAGGGATACTTAAGTAATATAACGTAAATAAATTTAAAATACCCCCGACATTCGCCATTTTGTGGCGGCGGCCATCTTGGATTTGCAATAATGCTATTCTACTAGTCAAGCTCTTTCATTAAGGGAGTTGTGCAAAAATATGTAATCCGCCATTTTTAGCGGCGGCCATCTTGGACCGATTTTCGTCAAACATAGCTAACAACACTCTCGACTAATTCACCTTTCAAACAAAAAAAACCGCATTCAAGTCGGTCTACCCGTTTAAGCGCCACAGGGGAACAGACACACACACACACACACACAGAGAGACACGTGAAACTTATAACACCCCGTCGTTTTTGCGTCGGGGGTTAAAAAGCTATTTTTGAAATTTTTGTCTGTTTGTCTGTTTATCTGTTTGTCTGTATGTTGTGCGCGCATCACGCAAAAACTACTGAATGGATTGAAACGAAACTTGGTACGATTTAAGTTCATACAACGGAGTAACATATAGGATACTTTTTATCCCGAAATTCAGCACGGTTTCCTACGGAGAGGGTGAAAGTCAAAACATGTATTTAGCTGTAATTCAATAACGCGTGGTCCGATTTCATTCATTCTTTTTTTGTTAGAAAGTAGATACTTTAAAGATCACCGACTAATCTCTAAAAGGCTGGATCGATTTTGATGGGACTTCCACTGGCGGATGTTTACATTTTGATCTACCTAAACATCCGCCAGTGAACTTTTAACAGTTTTTAGCATGATGAGCCTAAAGGAGCTTAGGAAAAACAAAATGATTATGTACTACGGGATTTTTAAAAACCAATATATTATATCCGCTTGTCAATAAATAAATGATACCTAATCAATTGTATCATACACACTATAAAGTATTTATTACACGGATAAAGTAATGGTAAGCCTAGTAATAGTGCTTCTATTATTGATTAGTTTTTATTGATAGAGTAGGTATAGCGAGAGCGTGAGGCCGGTGCAGGTATTATTCTGCTTCTAGGGCATGTAATATACTCTGCTAGTATTTTATAAAATATATTGTAGTACCTAATATGTTACACACACATTACGTACAAAATATTAATAAAATAAATTAATAATCTTTTTAGTAGGTAGTGTGAAGCAATTCCATATTCAAGACTCTACCTAGCGAAGTACCGAGTTTCTTAAGAAAGAATCTTCAAAAAGAAATAACGACATAGATTAGGTAGGCAGGTACTACTCAAATAAAAATTCTAAGAAATGGAATGAAGATCGAACGTTTTTCCACCAAACTTTTTAAATAAATCTCGTAGCGCTCCGCTTGCCAATTTGTACACCCCTTTAACAATTTTATAAGCCGTTCGCTTGATGCATTACGCGTCATTCGTTTACACGGCCATATATTGATACTAGTAGATTTACATGGATTTGTCCAACACTAGTTATACAATATGGTGTACGAGCCACTAGGTCATACGAAGATCAGTAATCCTTTATCCTTATTTGAACACTTATTTTATCACTACATAGTATAAAACAAAGTCGCTTTCTCTCCTTTAAACGACTTAACCAATTTTGGTAAAAATTTTTTTATATTTCACCTGGTTAGTTCTTAGGTATACCTAGTTGGATGCGGTAGGTGGAGCTGTTGTCGACATTCATATTTTTTAATTTTCCGACCAATGTGGCAGGACAACGCCTGCCATCGATTCGCAATGACAATTATTTCAAACCGATCTCTAGCCCTTCTAGAGATCGGTTTTGCCCTTCCCTTCAGCAAAAAGCTGAAAAAGTATTTACGTAAAAAAATAGAAAGTAATCAAAAAAGGCTGTTTTTTTGGTTAAGTATGACGTACCCCGCTACGAGTACTGAGTAAGTATGTTCTATGCGTAGCAATGAGAAATACTGCGTTAGTCAATTAAATAAACATTTTCTCTTCTGAACAAATAAAACAAATAACAGAATCAAAATCACAACCCTAGGTGGCATCACGCCGCGCCTGGAGCGCGTCCGCGTCGGCAGCGTGACGCGCGCCATGAGGTTATGCCGACTTTGCACATTGCGGCAACGATGATCTGATGAATTCGTGTAACGAAACACAATAACTTCAAAATAAAATAGACCTAAACTAGTTTGTTTAAGGTTTGAGTTCGTCCACACATCTACAGCCAGCGCTCCAAGCAGAAATCTATACTAATAAATAAAATTGAAGTGGCTGTCTGTAATATCGAAATAACTACCTCATATTAAGCTCATATGGTTATTTGAACGCTACCATAACCGAATCACACGTTTTTAAAATTTTTGTCTGTCTGTATGTCTGTCTGTCTGTCTGTCTGTCTGTCTGTCTGTCTGTCTGTCTGTCTGTTTGAACGGGCTAATCTTCGGAACGGCTGAACCGATTTTGACGGGACCTTCACATACAAGTAGAGAATTAATCAGGGAGTAACATAGGGTACTTTTTTAACCGACTTTAAAAAAAGGAGGAGTTGTGTTTTTCTACCTATGTACACCGATATCTCCGAGATTTCTGAACCGATTTGCGTAATTTTTTTTTTAATCAATAGAGAAACATTGCGACCCTGTTCTATAAAAAATTTGGATTCCAACTCCTCAATCCTGATGCTGTAGGGGACCTAATCCCCAAAACTAATGGGTTTTAGAAACTTTCGGTTATTTAAATTGATATTGGGGGTACCAATTAAAGACTTTATAGTTGAATGAACTCGAGTAGGTACATATCCAACACCTCAACCCTGATGCTGTAAGGAATTGTATTCCGAAATCGTGGGGATCCCACGGGATTTTTCCGTTTTGGGGACAGGTTTCTACAGATAAGCTACTTTTTGTTCTGGAAAATCAAAAGTTCCCACGGGATTTTTAAAACCTAAATCCACACGGGCGAAGCCGTGGGCATCATCTAGTGCAAAATAAAAATTAGAAGTACTGAATGTACCTACGATTTTAAAATAAGAGGCTTTGGGTCCATTATGCTCTGACATTGTAGTTTTTCGATATTTGAAATCTAGTAGCGTAGTTGTCGAGGTGTGCAGACTCGGCATAACCCTACTGCTCGTATGTGCAATATTATTAGAACAGCTGACAAGGTCGGTCCAGCTCGGATGTCCTGCACTCGCGGCGCGGCGCGCATCCTGCAGTTATTGTTGCATTCTATTCTATATAGGGTTAACAACGCTTTGCACAAGAAATAAATTGTATCAAGGTCGGAGAATTAAAATAAACACTAAATTCAATTTTTCTGCAAAGAGCTCTTTTGTGGCTCTTTTGCGCGCTAGTTAGTGCATTTGTAAAAGAGGTTGCCCTACTACGATAGGTAGGTAACAGTTTTTATTTACGGCTCTGGATATATTATTTACTCCATTGTCATTGAACAGTAGGTAGGTGAGTAAGTCTTATTGAGTGGAATAATGTATAAGACAAGTTTAACAGTAGGTATAGTTGGCAACCCTAATTTTATACGGCAATTGTAATAAATTACAATTAATTTATAATATTCAATATAGGTGGTACGGGTACCTTTACTATCTTTACTAGGCTTTGTTTATATTTTCGTTGATCGAAAATGAAAACATAAATACTGCTCTGCGTTTGATTAAAAATCAGAACGAGCAGGATAAATTCTATAGGCCATTATTTGGTTTTACGAAAAATTCGAGTATACTTAATACGAAACGCTCAGGTCTAGGCGTTACCAAAAAAGTGACCTTATTAATTTACGTACTGACCTCAATGACCTTCTATACACAAGGTCATTGACTGACCTACTTTACTTTCAAAAGATATCGTCTCTTTCACTTTCTACATTCATTAAAAAGAAGTAGCAGAATTCTTTTTAAAATAGCATCATACTTTCAAAAGATACCGTCTCTTTCACTTTCTACATCTATTAAAAAGAAGTAGAAGAATTCTTTTTAAAATAGCATCATAGGTAGGTACATGACTTAATGAAAGGTATGTGTATAAGAGAGACTACATGAAAGGTTGGAGTGGTCATCAACAGCGTTGGAACTATTCGTAGTTTGGAACAGCTGTCTCTATATTACAGAGCTTATTGTGTGACAGTCTGATGTCGCGGTCGCCTCATAATTAATTTGGATCGTGCTTGCTCTTAAGCCGCGATTCCATTATACAAGTTATACAAGTATACAAGTGGCAAATTAACTTGTACATTTTTATTAAAATTGAACGCGCAAACGTTATAATAGTTGCATGTTGTTCCATGAGGTCCTCCTCAATTATACCCTGATTTTTAATTCCGTGGAATTCTGACAGCTGCTCAGCTACAGATGAGTTATTTGTATGGAGAACAGGGTTAACATCTACGAAGTAGGTACGATTTTACCCCAAACTACTTTAATTCCCTGTCATCATAAAAATCCATATTATGCCGAATAATTATTAGTCGTTTCGCCCTAAAATAGAAAACATCAAGAGTGGAAACTAGAAAGTGCACACTAACAGCAACAGAAAACAAAAGAAGCACATTGAAAAAATTCATTCAAAAATGGAAGTCAAATGACATTCTCACCATGTTAGGCATTTGTCATATCTACATGAGGCAGTTGATTTTTATTTACATAAGTTTTGAATTTTTTATCTTTTTTGGGGAATTGCTTTATCTCTGGTGACATTACGAAACGTCAGAATTCCACGGAATTAGAAATCAGGGTATAGTGAACATCTCCACTTGTATGCAAGTAAAATCTTCATGCAATTTGCACACTCTTGAAAATATGTTTCCAATGCAAATAACTCGTATGCAAATATGACGTCATATTCATATGACATATCTATTATTAGAGGTGGGCGTTTAAACGAAAGCATATAATATAAGCACGCTTATTAAAATAAGCACGCTTATTAAAAAAGTCCATTATTATTCGATTGCTTATTTTAATCGTGTTGATTGATTATTTGCTTAATGCTTTTCAACTTTTTATTGTTAAATGTAATCAGAGCAGAGCAGAGCCATCTAGGATAAATAGTCGTAAAATGTACTAAAATCAATGAACTTTTAAGTACTCCTGAATATTACAATTAACAAGCTTATATCCGTGACTTTGTCCTCGTGGTTTAAGTTTGTTTATTTTTATTTCTAACCTAGGTACCTACCAAATTTCATCAAAATCGGCTAAAAGCACGGGTTCTGTGTTACGAAAACGTAACAAACAAACATACTCACATTCAAATTTTATAATATTATTAGGTACTACTTAGAATTTCGCAATAGGATTATAAAAAACCGGTCAAGTGCGTGGCGGGCCACGCGCAGTGTAGGGTTCCGTAGTCACAATCCTCGAAAAACAGATATAACTCCTTAACCTGTGAACCCTACTTAGCCGTGATAGTTTTCCTTTAAAATTGATTATATACCCTACTGCTGTGAATTTTTTCAAGTTCCTATATACTGCCATTTGGCTGATAGAGGGGGGGGACACTTGACTCTAATAAAAATTTGCACTTTAAAACATCATATTTTACAAACGGATCTAGAAATCGAAAAATGATGTTCCCACACCCACAGTATTTTTAAAAGACCTATTCAACGATACCCCACACTATGGGGTAGACGAGAAAAAAAATATTCATCCCCACTTTACATGTAGGGGAGCTACCCTAAAAAAAAATATTTATCAAAATTTTATTTCACCACTTTGTCGGCGTGATTAATATTTATACTCATGCCAAATTACGGATTTCTAGCACTAATAGTCTCTGAGATTAACCGAGGACGGACGGACAGACGGACAGACGGACAGACGGACAGACGGACAGACGGACAGACGGACGGACATGGCGAAACTATAAGGGTTCCTTGTTTACTACGGAACCCTAAAAAGAAAAATAAGTAGGTAATTTAGTATAAAATTGTATTATTCAGACAGTCCTAAGCCTGTAAAAAAGTATGAAGGAAAGTTCATTAAAATAGATCAAATAGTCAATATAACTCAGTAGTCACTAATCGTTAAATTATTAAGTTAAGCAAACAACGAAAAACTTATATTATAAGCAAATAAGCAAAAAAGCAAAAAAGCAAAAAAGCAAATAAGCAAATAAGCAGATATTAAAAGTGACTTTTGAAAAATAATATAATGAAAAAGTCTGCTTAACTTTTTAAGCAGTTTTGCCCACCTCTATCTATTATATATACGGCATCGTTTCGTTTCGGAAGTTTCTATAAAGACTGGGCTGAGGCGCAGCGTCTTTGAATAGCAGCGTTTTGTTTTGTTTTCAACTGTAGGTATTTCAATACTTATAAATAAAACTGAGTTTAAATTTTTAACCACTTAGCGGCTGCACATTGGCGCCACTTCACTTCGTTTTTAGGGTTCCGTAGTAAACAAGGAACCCTTATAGTTTCGCCATGTCCGTCCGTCTGTCTGTCCGTCCGTCCTCGGTTAATCTCAGAGACTATTAGTGCTAGAAATCTGTAATTTGGCATGGGTATAAATATTAATCACGCCGATAAAGTGGTGAAATAAAATTTTGATAAATATTTTTTTTTAGGGTAGCTCCCCTACATGTAAAGTGGGGATGAATATTTTTTTTCTCGTCTACCCCATAGTGTGGGGTATCGTTGAATAGGTCTTTTAAAAATACTGTGGGTGTGGGAACATCATTTTTCGATTTCTAGATCCGTTTGTAAAATATGATGTTTTAAAGTGCAAATTTTTATTAGAGTCAAGTGTCCCCCCCCTCTATCAGCCAAATGGCAGTATATAGGAACTTGAAAAAATTCACAGCAGTAGTATATATAATCAATTTTAAAGGAAAACTATCATGGCTAAGTAGGGTTCACAGGTTAAGGAGTTACATCTGTTTTTCGAGGATTGTGACTACGGAACCCTACATTGCGCGTGGCCCGCCACGTACTTGGCCGGTTTTTTGCTCTTGCTATTAATATATATATAGCTGTTCGTTCTGATTCACTGACTCATTCATCGCCTCTCCTGTAAAATTTTGTATGAAAAATTTTTTTTTCACAAATGGTTTCGTATAGAGGACAAAAATTCATTAAGAGGAAAAATATGGAGAGAGCTGATGATTGAGGATTTCGGAGACGGTTGAAGAGCACGCTTAAGGTATTGAAGATAGGTGGGGGGTGCTCGAACAAATGTCACTCGAAACGTCATCCAATTGGCAGGGAGCCGAAAAAAAATTCAAAATGGCGAAAAAAAGATGGCCGCCATACAAATTTCGTCGGTCTCCATCTCGGAGGGTATAAAAGATGGAATAGTGGTTTCTTCGCAAAACATGATGAGGATCCAAAGGTCTACTTGATGAATTGAAAAAAAATTCAAAATGGCGGAATTTATTTTTCCATAGAAAATGTATGGCGAATATTGAAGAGACTACAAGTTGTGAACTATGCAAGGCTTTAATGCGGTTTTTTGGAGAACTCTCAAAGAAAAATATGGGAAGACATGATGATTGAGGGTTTGGAAGTTGGTTGAGGAGCCCGGGCAGGGTATTGAAGATAGGTAGGAGGTGCTCAAATAAAAATTACTCGAAACATCATCCAATTGGCAGTGAGCTGAAAAAAAGTCCAAAATGGCGGATTCAAGATGGCGGCCATACAAACATCGGTGTCAATCTCACCAAGTATAAAAGATGGAAGAGTGGTTTTTGCCAAAAGATGATTAAGACCTTAAGTTCTACTTGATATGAGCAGAATGATTCGAAGAAAAAATATGGAGAGTGATAATGATCGAGGATTAGGAATAGGGGAGAGATAGCTGTGGAGGCTGCTCAAACCAAAATACCCGAAAGCGAAACCTCGCGGTCCGCTTGCGGGCCGCGCACCCACGCGCCCTACTAGTTTACTCTATAGACGCCACCATTAATTATTAGGTACATATTATCAAGTTAGATCTGATAGTCTGTTGCGAGATAAAAAAAGAAATTATAGTTAAAAGTTATGCTTCCAAGTTGACCCGAAAGTCAAGCTAAAAATACATATAGCTCGTTTGCTGTGGTCTCCGTGAAGTCTTGTAGATATTGTGCGGTTGTTGTGACAATGTAGGTCATCGCGGTATCGGCGAGCCGCTGCAATGCGGTGCCCTGGGCCCTGGCCGTCCGCCGCTCCATCGCTTCGACACGCCGCGTCGACGCCCACAGGCGTACAGAGGAGACCGGCGATCATCACTATTTGTGACGTGATAACGTCAAATAGATGAACGTCAGCTGCTACACGCACGAAAAAGTGTCACGTTCCGCCTGAGCCGAGCGTGCAAGCGAGAGCGCGGAATAAGCGATAGAGGCACGATCGACCTATATAATTATGTGTTCTAAAATATTTTTGTAAAATTATCCGTCCGTAAACCGACTTTACAGACAGCCATTTTTTTTAATTCATCTACAAGTTAGCCCTTGACTGCGATATCACCTGATGGTAAGTGACGATGCAGTCTAAGATGGAAACGGGCTAACCTGGAACATGTAGGTATGGCAGTTTTTATTAAACCCCCCTGAATTAAAGAAAAATCATAAATAAAAAATCAAAAAACTAAGAATTCATGCGTACCAAAATAAACACTTCCTGTGATAGGAAATATGAATCTCTTGAAAAATACGGAATAATGAAATTCCAAAGTTAGCAACACTACGGCTGCCCTAGCGATAAACAAAGTAACTGACATTTTTTGTGAAATTGACTTTTTTGCATTAACAAAAGTTTTATGTCGAGTAGTTTTTTACCACAGTTTAATATTTCAAATAACTTGAACCGTTTACTGAAATTTGAATTGCCCAAACAAAGTAACTGCACACACTAACCCGGAATATAAATGCAAAAACCAAGTAAACAACAAGCACAACACAAAAACAAAGTAATTGGATGTTGATTACTTTGTTTTTGTATTTAAAATGCAGTTGCTTGATTTTCCGTTTCGTGAAACGATCCCTAGGTAAGGTGTTCTGAATGTAATTACTTTGTTTATCACTAAGGCAGCCGAGTTAACCTAGTGTTGCTTACTATAAAATTTAATTTTCCTATTTTTCATGACATTCTGGTCTACCTATACCTCCTTTTTTGCCATTTATGTCTGAACTCGTATTCGAAATAGCACAATATGGCACTGCTATTTTTGTGCACTAAAACAAGTAAATTACGTCGAAATCTCGGTGCATATTAAGTGTGATTGAAATTTGTGCTCAGCTGTGCGTCAATTTGGCACACGTTTTTCTCCCACTTCGCTTTTCTATCATTCTACTACTTAATATTATAAATGTGAAAGTGTGGTTGTTTGGATGTTTGTTAGTCTATAACGTCGCAACTACAGAACCGATTTGGCTGAAATTTTGAATGGATATAGATTATATCCTGACTTAAAACGTAGGCTACTTTTTATTCTGGAAAAATCCACAGTTCCCGCGGGATTTCGAAAAAATCGAAATCTACAGCTACAGCTATAGGTAGATTACTATAGCAAACTTCCTTGAAAGTAGGTATAAAGGTTCGAAAAGTGAGCGGGAACGGAAACCAGATATCCACGATTCCCTCAAGGATTTGTAAAAAATCGATCTTCACACGGGCGAAGCCGCGGGCAAAAGCTAGTTGATAATATGTTTCAGTCGTCGCCTCTCCGCCTCGACACAGCTCTCATAACATGATGGTCTTTTACCAAAAGAGCAGTTTCTATTTCATACTTTGCACCTGGAATCATATTTTGCACTATTGGAATTGCACAAGTCGTTGGACTGGTCGCAACGGTAATTTGGTAGACGTCTCGAATTCATTAACTTGGATAACTTATTCTCAGATATATAATATCTACTAGAGAATGCCCGCGGCTTCGCCCGCGTGAATTTCGGGTTTTCACAAATCCCGAGGGAATCATGGATTTCCGATTCCCGTTCCCGCTCCCTTTTCTAACCTTTATACCTACTTTCAAAGAAGTTTGCTAGAGTAATCTACCTATAGCTGTAACTAGAGAATCCCGTGGGAACTGTGAATTTCTCCGGGATAAAAAGTAGCCTATATTTTAAGTCAGGGCATAATCTATATCCATTCAAAATTTCAGCCAAATCGGTTCAGTAGTTGCGGCGTGATTGAGTAACAAACATCCAAACATCTAAACATCCAAACATCCACACTTTGACATTTATAATATTAGTAGGATTTCTTATCTAGATACACATACTCCTTATAACACAGTGTAAGCAGGGTCCACAAACAATGCAGGACGATTGTCATCTGTTCTCGGCAACCGTTCTGGATAACGTGCTCGTGGTCGTCGTCCACTAATATCTGCCTACTGCTGGACATAGGTTTCTTGTAGGGACTTCTACCGTCTCGGTCTTGAGCCGCTTGAACCCAGTGACTCCCTACGACTTACTACTATCATATATTAGTCTAACTAACATCTTCGCCTGCGACTCGTACAGATGTTCTGATGTACGTGCTGAATAATTATTAGTTCAACTTTAATAAGTAACTATTTGTTTATTATATGTTACATTAAAGAATCCAATAATCAATAAACCATTATACACAATACACCAAGGCATATATTATGAAGCGCTAAAATCGGTATTCTATAAAAGAAATAAATATATTTTTGGCAGCCTTTCGGCCACCGCGTTCTTTTCAACTTTTTTCTTTATTACAAAACTTTTTATCCATTTCCCGATGGAACGGGAAGTTTTTAGCCACAAAACTTTGATTCATACTCGTACAACATTGAAAGTAATTTAACAATATTTTGAACTACTTAGGTAGGTACTTCTCTTTTAACTCTTATTAAACATTAATTACGTGATGTCTTCGTCGTGAAAGTACTATCTTACTAAGATTTTCATTACTAAGTACTTACCTAGGTAGGTTACGGATAAATATGCGGCATATTTAGTTACGGCATAGTTCTCATAGGAAGCTATTAAATGTTAAAAAACACAAACACAGCCAAACGCAATACGCACCTAACCCACACGAGTAGATACAGTATATCTACTCATGTGCCTAACATGTTGACCTATTATTGGTAAACTAGCGGACCCGGCAGACGTCGTCCTGCCCGCTATTAGCGCCACCTACCGGGTCCAATTTTTCTACTTACAAACCTTCCTCTTGAATCACTCTATCTATTAAAAAAAAACCGCATCAACATCCGTTGCGTAGTTTTAAAGATTTAAGCATACATAGGGACATAGGGACAGAGAAAGCGACTTTGTTTTATACTATGTAGTTATAGGTAAATAATATATTATTTATGATATACATATGTATGAATACCTATAAAAAATGGGAGAAAGACCGGGAAATAAGAAAGCAGGCTGCCGGCAGCTATAGGTAGGTATTATTGCCATGTCAACAGTGAATAGGGGGGCATGAGGCCGCCTGTTTAGTAAAATCAATGCGAACCTCATGGTCAATACAAATAATAATTTGCATACGATTCAATTCAATCGATGATTATAAAGTATATAACGGATGTCATAAGTATTCGGAAATACTTAGATTTTGTCCGCGACTTTGAATACAATAAAATTGCCACAGGTATATAGGTGCTTTTCCTACTTTAAGAAATACTAACATCGCCGTTCACATGACCTCTTCTAACGTCATCAGCATTTATTTGATTGACTCGATTCCGTGCTCGATTCTTCTTTTGACAGAAATAAAAATTGGGAAATAATAAAACAAGCATCAAGTACCTATTTAATTTGTCAACCCATCATCTAAATTATGTTGAAAAAAATCTCACCATTCTGACTGTAATAATGTTAAAACAATAACTTTCCTAGTTTTTTACTGATAAGTATGTATTAAGTAATTTGAAAAAATAATTCCAATATTATTCTTCCTAACTCTCGTAGTAATATTAGGCATAAATTAATTTTGGGTATGGGCTCTGTAGTTTAATAATTCAGTTAGGAGCTATATCACTCGTATAACGGCGTAGGTAGGTACATTAGTATTCTCTCAACGCTTTTCTGTTATTATTTTACGTTCTTACCGAAAATATAAACACGCCGCGAGAGATATAACGCTGGAAAAGAACATACTCCTCATAAAATATTCAAACGATCACAATTCCTCGTATCCGAGATGAGTTAAAGTTTATGACGGAATATATGGCGATACAAAGTGATATTTATCTACGTGGGTACGTGTTTATAAAATGTACGTATATTTTAGTTGGTTCTGAGGGAATATAACACCTACTGTTTCAAACTAGCATGACTTTGGAAAAAAATCAAAAATCTAACTATACTGTTAGAATAACATAAAAACAAAACAAATAGAATAGAATAGAATATAAAAGTTTTTTATTCAAATAAACTTTTACAAGTACTTTTGAATAGTCAAATGAATCTACCACTGGTTCGGAATGCCATTCCAACCGAGAAGAACCAGCAAGAAACTCGGCGGTTGCTCTTTTCCAAAACAATATCAACATAACAATTTTATGTTAAGTACATGATTGAATTGCCGTCTCGCGCATTGCTAGAACGAGTCAAATCCACGCCTTTTTATCATTTATATAAGTAATCTTCAATTTTATTACACGCTTTATATTAGCTTCACCTGTATGTATGTTTGTAACCGACTTCTTTGAATGCGATTTTGACCCACTTTAAACGGTCAGATTTCATTCAAACTTTGTAGATTTATCGAGGACCGATGACAATACACTAATTTGATAAGATTATTTCATTATTCAATTTGGAAAATAAGATTTTGTGTTCATTTATCAAAAGTCGTTGGTAAGGAAAAACAATAAACATTCAAAATCGCACGGTAACTAACTGTAACTAGGGTAAACAAAATAGATGTCACACACAACTAAAATCTAGCACAAAACGCACGAATGCGAAGATAAAACAATATTAAAACAAAATAATAATATTATTAATTAGTACTTATTTACTTTAATCAGCTTTAATCATATTGTACGATTTACAATAAAAAACAAATAAAATAATTTATTAATAATTAATATCTGTTGTATTTTAAGTGACATGATTTTTTTAGTTTTTTATAAATAAACCAAACTAAAAAGTAGAAAATAAACAATAGTTAAAAAAAACTAAAAAACACGCTTTTTATAGAAAACCAAACTAAAAAATAGAAAATAAATTTTAATAAATATAAATTAATAATAGTGTGCATATGAAAAAAATATATTTTATTTAAAAAAAGCGTGAGGTGCTTTTAAGATATTATCGAAATGATAATCCTCTATACACCCATGCACCCCACGCTTTTTTTTAAATAAAATATATTTTTTTCATATGCACACTATTATTAATTTATATTTATTAAAATTTATTTTCTATTTTTTAGTTTGGTTTTCTATAAAAAGCGTGTTTTTTAGTTTTTTTAAACTATTATTTATTCAGATAAACTTTCACAAGCGCTTACGAATCGACAAATGAATCTACCACAGGTTCGGAATGGTGCTTATAATTCTACACATGTGAAGAAGGGCAGACAAAAGTAGCCCCATTTCCGACGGTGATGACGGTGACAAATAAAAGGTGAATAAAAGTTAGGACAGAATACGGCCTGCGATCAACGTCACATTAGATTTAACGTAACGTCATGTAGGTAGTCTATTTTGCGCGGAACACTCATACAAAATCCAAGGAGTTACGAAGAAACAGATGGACATTCATACACTGCCACTGCCAAACTCATAACCCTCCTTTTGTGCCTTAGTCGGCTAAAGCGTCAGGAAATCGAAAGTCTCTACAGTGATGTTACACTTAGCGAGAGTATACTCTACAATACGAATAAGGTATATATATGAATAATATTTCAAAGCACTGGCGCCGCTCCAGAGGATTCTAATTAGGTCACTTCGCCGCAGTGCATGTCATCTGTGAGCTGCAGGTAACGTACCCCCGAAGGAAATGAATATTTGCTGACTATCACAAACTGCTAAGCTTCGCACCGGGGTGTCGTAAATATGAAACTAACAGCAGGTATAAATTAAAAATGTAAAAACCCCCGACATTCGCCATTTTGTGGTGGCGGCCATCTTGGATTTTCATAATGCTATTCTACTCGTCAAGCCCTTTCATTTGATACCCATATTGAGGGAGTTGTGAAAAAATATATGGACCGCTTTTCATCAAACATGGCTAAGAGCACTCCCGACTAACTCACCTTTCAAACAAAAAACCGGCATTCAAATCGGTTCATCTGTTTGAGCGCTACGGGGGAACAGACAGACACATACACACACACACACACACAGACACGTCAAACTTATAACACCCCGTCGTTTTTGCGTCGGGGGTAAAAACTAATAAGAAACTGTTTATCCAAAGACCCTCAATATTGGCTTACTTCTAGCATTCTTTGTAGCTTTTAACGCCAGCGTGATGCCTATAATATTTACTTACTTAGTTTCATAAATGACTAGCTTTTGTCCGTGACTTCGTCCGTGTGGAATAAGGTTTTCAAAAATCCCGAGGAAAATCTATTGCTATTTTTGAAACCTTCAATTAGGTAATGTAAAAATGACTAGCTCTATTGCGGCGTGATATGATTTTAGTGTAACTTTTCAAGTTAAAAAAAGACAAAGTTTACACAAGCGGTAAAACTGTCATTTAGTATGGGCGGACAGACGCCGTGATTTGACGAAGTCAAATTAACGTAACTTGTGTCACGTTTTCAACTTGGAAAATTGTTAAACGGTACAAAAAGTTAAGAGATATATTTAATAGACTAGCGGACCCGGCAGACGTCGTCCTGCCCGCTATTAGCGCCACCTACCGGGTCCAATTTTTCTACTTACAAACCTTCCTCTTGAATCACTCTATCTATTAAAAAAAACCGCATCAAAATCCGTTGCGTAGTTTCAAAGATTTAAGCATACATAGGGACATAGGGACAGAGAAAGCGACTTTGTTTTATACTATGTAGCGATACGAGTATAATCGTATGTAAAGCACATATAAATTTTAGATTCAATTTAAATTAGACTAAATTTAACCGTAGTTGAATTTACATTTCACGAACTTTGATCTTTATGAAATTATTTATTCAACGGATTCTACAGCTATCATACACTCTGTCTGCTCTATTTTTATATGTGATCCAACAAATCCAAATCAGTTGAAACTATTTATTAATGCCAGCATTTAAATTATATTTTATTTTATTCAGCTGGCTTCTTTAACAGATTATTTATTAGTAAAAACCAATGTTAAATGAGTATCTGTTAAATATTATCTGTACGTTTTTTAATACTTATTTACCGTGTATCTAGAACTAAAACTACCTCGACCATAATCTATAAAAGGCTGACTAAAGCCTGTTGACGATCAGCTCGCTGTTTGTCAAAGCAGGAGGCTTTTAACTAGTTAGTAGCATACGAATAAATGAAACCACCGTCGTTGCCAATGATCTATGCCGTCGAACTAAACCGATCGCCGACTTTAAAATGTACCTAGTCTCTTTGCGATTGCATACTTGATTTCCAATGTTGTATTCCTCGTGGTAAGTAAAATGCAATTTTCCCAAGTTAAATTTTACGTGCCACAATTAAATGAAGACTAACAAGTATACATTGAAAAAAACCTCCGACATTCGCCATTTTGTGGCAGCAGTCATCTTGGATTTGCAATAGTGCTATTCTACTAGTCAAGCCCTTTCATTTGATACCCATATTAAGGGAGTTGTGAAAAAATATGTAATCCGCCGTTTTGTAGCGCCGGCCATCTTGGACCGATTTTCATGAAACATATCTAACAACACTCTCGACTAATTCACCTTTCAAACAAAAAAACCCGCATTCAAATCGGTCCACCCGTTTGAGCGCCACAGGGGAACAGACAGACAGACACACACACACACACACACACACACAGACACGTCAAACTCATAACACCCCGTCGTTTTTGCGTCGGGGGTTAAAAACATCCGACGACGCGGTGTCCGCGTTATTTATAGCGCGTGTGTGCGTCACTTACGAAGTTACGACCGCGCTACGTCACCGCTACGAGCTACGGCGCGCCGGGCGCGGTGCAGTCGGCGCGTAGCGTCGCGTGCGGTTGCGTCCTGTCGTCCTTCATAACCGTCAATTGATAACTTTGAATTTTTTAGCAAACTGGAACCGCCGACACGGAGAGGTACATATTTTTTTATCTTTATTATATTTCATCAAAAATTATACAATTATGTTATTTTTAAAAAATCGAGAAATATAATAGAAGCTATAATTAATCACTAAAGTAGTACAATTTTATGTCGATTGTCAATTTATATAATTGTTTCCAAATCGACTTATTTCTAAATTAAGTATACATTCTTTTAAACGTTTTCGTTTAAACTCTCATTAGCATCATTAAGGATTATTATTATTTTAAATATTACTTTCGACAAAAAATTGAGATTAACTAAAAATGGTACACTATTTTACTTGTGCAATACTTTTCCAATATCAGATGGCGGGAACGAAGTTAATTAGTTCAACAGTGAGATTGCTTCTGCTGAGTTTTCCGACTTTCATTATGCTCAGTGGTGAGTTAATTTGTACACATTATCACATTATATTATTATATATTATTATATTACTTACTATATCACGTTATGTCATAGACAATTTGCAATAATTTGCAAGATATCTAATTTCTAGCTGATGCCCACGACTTCGTCCGCGTGGATATAGGTTTTTTTAAAAATCCCGTGGGAACTCTTTGATTTTCTGGGATAAAAAGTAGCCTATGTGTAATCTAGGGTATAATTTATCTCCAATCCTCAGCCAAATTCATCCAGTAGTCTTTGCGTGATTGAGTAACAAACATCCAAACATCCACACTTTCACGTTTTTAATATTAGTAGGATTATTAATAAACTTTTTCTTAATTCATATAAACTTACGACTAATTAGTTAAGTTCGATGAAAAAAGAATTGGTTGTCTGTAAAGTCGGTTTACGGACGACAATTTTACGTGATAACGTCATAAGAAAACATTGTTCCGCGCTCTCGCTTGCACGCTCGGTTCAGGCGGAATGTGATAATGAGTCATGCTTTTTCGTGTAGCCGGCGTTCATAGATTTATAAGACGTTATCACGTCAAAAAACTTACGAAGAAAACCGTTCCAGTTACTTACGTTACATTTGTTCCTTTACTGGAAACATATTTGTTTGCATTTCGATCGACAGGATAACCTATCCTTAAGTCTGTATGTAATAGACTTAAATAAAACAAATAACGAATTAAAAAAGTGCTATAGGTTAGTTAGGTACATAGAGGCCGAATTTAGGTTAGGTTGTTAATAAGCGTACAATGACTAAATAGAAGAAACACCCTAGGTCGTAGAATATCTGTCTGTTCTAAAATCAATAATAAATAATCAATAGCGCTAAGTTCTAACATTGTGAGTTTGATTGATACAAATGGATGGAAATGAGGCCATCCATGGCAATTACGACTGACATTTAATAAAACTTAGCGATCGGAAAATAACTTCATATTCAGAAAAGATTAGACATAATATGTAAATTTTTTTGGTTATATGTCCCGTGGACCTACCGGCTTGTTTATAGCTTACAAGGAGACGGCAAGGGTCCTCAAAGCAAACGGAGGTTCCGCGTGTAGTTAGCACCCAGTGAGTGTATTCATTATACTCAAATCCTAGAGCGCACTACTTAGCCATTGCCGAGAAAAAAAATCCTTAAGTTTTTGCCGTGCCGTGCCTTGTTAGTTTTAACGGAGGTATATATTAGTAACTAGATGATGTCCATGGCTTCGTCCGTGTGGATTTAAGCATTTAAAAACTCCCGTGGGAATTTTTGATTTTCCAGAACAAAAATTAGTATATCTGTAGTAACCCGTCCCCAAAACAGAAAATTCCGTGGGATCTCCACTATTTAGAAATGCAATTCCTTACAGCATCAGGGTTTAGGAGTTGATATATACTCGAGTTCATTCAACGATAAAGTCTTTAATTGTTAGATACCTCCAATATCAATTTAAATAACCGACAGTTTCTAAATCCCATTAGTTTTGGGGGTCAGGTCCTCTACAGCATCAGGATTGAGGAGTTGAATCCAATTTTTTTATGGGACAGTGACGCGAAGTTTCTCTATCGATTAAAAAAAAATTACGTAAATTGGTTCAGAAATCTCGGAGATATCGGTATACATAGGTAGAAAAACACAACTCCCCCTTTTTTGAAAGTCGGTTAAAAAGTAGCCTATGTTACTCCTTGGTTAATCCTCTACTTGTATGTGAAAGTCTCGTCAAAATCGGTACACCTGTTCCGAAGATTAGCCCGTTCAAACAGACAGACAAAAATTTAAAAAACGTGTGATTCAGTTATGGTACAGTTCAAATAACCATATAAGCTTAATATGAGATAGTTATTTCGAAATTACAGACAGACACTTCAATTTTATTTATTAAAATAGCATAGATTATTTATTTTACCTATATTGTTCTTATATCAATATAGCTCATTAAAATAATGGCTAGGTACCTACATGTCATAAATATTAATATACTTAAATACTATGTATTTCAGACTAGCTTTTGCCCGCGGCTTCGCCCGCGTGAATTTCGGTTTTTCACAAATCCTGAGGGATAAGTAGATTTCTGGTCCACCCGCCCCCCGCCGCGCGTCGGCGTACCGCGGTACCGCGTACGACGGGAGCAGGGCACAGGGGCGCGCGGCGCGCGGCGCGGGGAGTTCCATGCAGCGCGAGCGTGCGTCGGCCGTCGCGCGCAGCGAAAATACCTATCAGGGCGTTTTTTACCGATTTCAACACAACTCCTTTTTTGAAAGTCGGTTAAAAAAGTAGCCTATGTTACTCCTTGGTTAATCCTCTACTTGTCTGTGAAAGTCCCGTCAAAATCGGTTCAGGCGTTTCGAAGATTAGCCCGTTCAAACAGACAGACAGACAGACAAAAATTTTAAAAACGTGTGTTTCGGTTATGGTATCGTCCAAATAACCATATGAGCTTAATATGTGGTAGTTATTTCGAAATTACAGACAGACACTTCAATTTTATTTATTAGTATAGATTATTAGTTTTGCTACAAAGGGTTTACATAAATGATATAAACATGAATAAAAATCTTAATGCAACTACAGCATATCCTCCATCTGCGATTAAGTATAGCCACGTGAAGTTTAATTTAGACATCAAATGTTTTTTTTTTTCGATAAATTAAAGAGCAAAATAACATTTGCTTATTCACTACATTTGCTCGAACACTCCAAGCATCATTATTTCCGTAACTTTCATTTGGCATAAAGAAGCACTCGGAAATGCGTCGTTAATATTGTTTATTTTCTTAGACCTTCAGAGCATGTGTTTCCTCCCACGACTCAGGTTTTTATTGAAATTATCAAATAAATAGTTATTATGATGAAAATAATAGCATTGCTGTATAAAGGTTAAATTAAAGTCATTATTCTTATGTACCTACAAGCGGAAACCCGCGACTTCGTTCGCGTGGATATTGGTTTTTAAACATCCCGTGGGAATCATATTTTTGTCTTTCCTAAGCTCCTTTGAGCTCATACCTTGCTAAAAATTGTTAAAAGTTCACTGGCGGATGTTTAGGTAGATCAAAATGTAAACATCCGCCAGTGAAAGTCCCATCAAAATCGATCCAGCCTTTGAGAGATTAGCCAGTAATCTTTAAAGTATTTCCTTTCTAACAAAAAAAGAATGAATAAAATCGGACCACGCGTTAATGAATTACAGCTTATAGTACACATTTTGACTTTCATCGCCTCTCGCAAGGGAACCGTGCTGAATTTCGGGATAAAAAGTATCCTATATGTTACTCCATAGTATGAACTTAAATCATACCAAGTTTCATTTCAATCCATGAAGTAGTTTTTGCGTGATGCGCGCACAAACATACAGACAAACAGACAAAAATTTCAAAAATAGCTGTTTTACGTTCTATTACTTATCCCTAACATCCCCCTGTTATTATTTTGTAAAAATCTTTATCTACTATAATAGTATCACACTCATGTGATACTATTATCACACTCAGCTTCGCTTCGTGTGATAAACCCACATTCGTGTTTTAATACCCCTTATTACACAACAGTTGCATAAATAACTATTATCTACTCTCATATCTTAAAATCCCGAATATGAAATCAAAATGTGTCATATATTGGACTACTTTATTCACATACATCTATAATATTTAAAAAAAAAATTAAAAAAATTCATTATAACACTACTTTGTTAGGAAATTATTGCAAAGTAATGTTATAAAATAATTTTTTCTACATTATAGTACAGGCGAACTGGGTTCTGGTATTTTTGAGCCATGGCGGGAAATTCGTGCGACCTCCTTACAGTAGATGTGTGTAACTGTACAAACGCGTTAAACATTGTGAATTGTGTTAAATTGCAGAAGAGTAACTACTAAAAATTAAGTTTACTTAAAATTAAGTAACTACTAAAAATAACTACTAAAAATTAATAACTATTAAAAATTAAATTTTTGATAAGCTTGAGCTATTTTCCGATCCACTAATTTCTATAGGACATTAGGACTCCTCTACTACTATTAATTTCTCTATGGTAACCCAGGCTGTATGGTCAACGATCTTGGCCTGTCCCGAAAGGGACAAACCGAAAAAGAAGAAGAATCTCTATGGTAACAACTGAATTTTGGCGCCATACGCTAGTTATAATATTTAAATTTTTTATTTGTTACTCAAAACTTTACAAGACATGGTTTTATTGTGCGGAAAAATGTCTAGCAGTGATACTGAAGAGAATTTAACTCCACCTGACCACCGACCAACAATCTTTTGCCAGCAAAATCAAAGAAAACTCACGACAAATATTACCAAGATTTTATGGTTTGGATTTTAAGATATGAGTTTAGATAAAGTAGTGTATGAAACTCTACATAATTAGTTATTAAAACACTCGTGTAATACTATTAAAAAACTCGCCTGCGGCTCGTTTTTTAAACTAACACTCGTGTTTTAATAACCTCTATTATGCAACCGTTTCATAAACTACTATTAATGTACAGATACGGCAAGTCTACGATTTTATTATATGTATAGATTAAGTAGATCGTAGAGCAAATTTTAATATGTACCTACTACCTAGGTAACAAATTTTCTTTTAATTCTTAACATTCTTTGTTATAGGATTCAAACAAAAAAAAAGTTTCTGTTCTATTCTACTGAACTAATAAAATAATAATAATTTAATGGAATTTCACAATACAAACAGTTGGTTTTTCTAAATATCAATCTTTACTTCCGAGTCACGGATTCAATTTCATTTTGGTATTTCTGAATTTTCTTGAAAAACTGCGCCCTAGAAATATTAAAAAATATTGTAATATTCGGTATTTCAATTAAAGGGTCCGAAAACCTATTTCCGTATAGGAAATAAGTCTTCGTGAGTATCAATAGCTCCATAAATAGACACGGTGCTCCCTTTTCCGGCAGAGCATCGCAAATAATGTTAGATTTACAGTCGTCTTCCGCAGGAACCTGTAATCTAAGACGGCGTTAGATGTGGGCTAGTGTTCACTGTCTGTGTCTTTTCGTATTAACACTTTATTAAACTAAATTTTATTGTTACATTCTTAACCAGTAGTTAGCAAATACCTACTAATTAGTTATTTTGAATAATTCTCCACCCAGCGCGCTCCATACGAACGAAATTTGATTCTTGTTTGAATACACATTTAACAATCAAATAATTTAATTTTAGAGTTAACTACTCCAAAAAGTAATAATCTTTGGTTTGTCAGATTTCAATAAGAATTATGTAGTTTCGTGTTGTATGAATAAATCTAATGTACAAAGCAAAATGTTTATATTTCACGTTATGAGTAATAGTTTACTAGACCGCGGAGACAGGGTTTCCAGACATTCTAATTCATCACTTGGACTAGTCAGGAAATCGGCTCTACGGTGTAGGGATCCCTACATTCCGTCATACCATGTCATCCCATTTTACTTACTAGAAATTACCTTCTGAAAAAAGATTAGAGTAAAAAGGTACCGACTTCAATCGATTCGAATTAAAAAGTTTAAAATAATATTTTATTTATTTAGATTGACGATTAAAATACCTAACTCAAATAATATATATTTTTAGGGTTCCGTACCTCAAAAGGTAAAAAAGGAACCCTTATAAGATCACTTTCTTGTCCGTCTGTCTGTCTGTCCGTCTGTCCGTGTGTCACCACCGATTTTCTCAAGAACGGGTGGACCTAGCAAATTGAAATTTATACCAGATACTAAAGTCTACAGTCCCTATTAGGTGATGGTGAGGTAATTTTTATAAAATTAAGGTCCTGAGTCCACACAGTAAAAAGATATGGGCAAATTGTGATTTTCACGAAAACTTGTAAGTACCAAAATTTTCCTTATTTTTTAACTTTTTTTACTTTTCGGAATTTTTCCTTTACTTGATCTGCAACACCTTGCTTTTGACCAAAATTGACAAATCTAGGTCAACCGGAAGTATCCTATAGGTTTTGGGTCAAAAACCTAAATGGTAGTTCCAGTTGACCTAGAATTACGAAATTTGGCAAACATTCCAAAAACTAAAAAAAGTAGGAAATTAAAGGGTGTCCCCATACATACATATTTGAGCCAATTAAGATTTGTATGAGTGCTCATACAATTTAGAGGCCTAGCTTAATTAGCACCTTACCTTTTAAGAGAAACTAATGAAAAACAGATTGTACTTATACTTCTAGAGTACGGAACCCTCGGTGCGCGAGTCTGACTCGCACTTGACCGATTTATTTTGAAGTCGGCGCCAAATGACTTTCATGCGTTTCAAGTCTAAAATGTGCCCCCCGCGTCCCGGACAGCCTCACCCTCCGCGGCTAACATGGTTCATCGCACTCGTATTCAAAAGTGGATACTCTGATTTTACTTACACGAATTGAATATGGTTTGGCGTCGACTCCATAAAATTATATATTATTTGAGTTAGGTAGTTCAATCGAGATACATACATACATACGGATTGAATGCAGAACCTCCTTTTTTTGAAGTCGGTTAAAAAATAAAAAAGTTTAAAATTATAGTCAATCTGATAAGTAAAATTTTCCCGACAACATTGTTGCCCTACACGGAAGAGACACGCGACTCTAGCTTGTTCAATTTATCCTCAGAGTGCTAAATTCTCTCGAGCCGGCGCCGTGCCTCCATAAAACATTCAAAGGACAAACTTGTACCTATACTTTAACGTCAAGTGCTTACATAGTAGGTACCTTCTGAAATAGAGTTCCGTCTTCACTGGCCGCTTTAAATTGGAATTTCTCGCAAATTAGCGAAGTTCTTCTATAAATATTTGACCCTCTCGAGTCAATTCGATTGTAACCATTTTCAAACAACTTAAAGGGAGCTGTCGTGCGTATGATTTTGTAATATCTTTATACGTTTAACCAATTTTTAATTAAATTAAATAAAATTTCGTCAGCTTTGTCCATATCAAACCTGGGGGCTCAAATCGGGTGAGATGTTGAGATATCGACTCTATGAGTCAAGACTGAAGTCAGACTTAACTTAGGAATTGAGACGAAGTCGATAGAGGTATGTAATAATAAGTAGATATATAGAGCTAACTTCGAGTGCATGCTAAGGCATTTGCTTGACTCATCAGAATCGACGACTACGAAAAACTTAGGATAGACTCTAAATAACTAAGATAAATATACTAAAGGGGCAACTTGCCAATTTCAGGCAAAATAGGTAAAAGTTTTACTTAAAGAATAGGTAGGTACTAAAAGTTCTATTAAATGATCTTCTATTTGCATCCACCTGCATTTCTGCATTTTGTTCTTCATATTTTATTCAGCATAGAGACCATAAAGCAGCAGAAATTTATAGTCGTACGTGTGGCGACCGCAATATGTGAAACACTACAAGGAAAGTAAAAAAGGCAATACAGATTGCGCTTTTATATCTGTGTTCCGTAGGTTTTTTCATTCTTTTGGAAATGGAACGGAAGAAGAATTCTAAACATTTTATCGTTATGCCTCCTGCATGCGCAATAACACACAGTAGGTACCTATGTACGAAAAGTTAAACTGATCGCATATTTAGTAAGAGCCGCACGCATCTATTGCAGATATGAGTAGATTCTAAAAATGCGTGCTGATGGATGACATCATCAACATTTTATGGCGAATTTCTAGTGAGCACTTACTGAACATTTCGTAGTATGTGGATTATGGCACGATAGTTTAATTATATATTTGGATTTAAATAAAACAGATTAAGTAATAATCAAGTAAATTAGACTAAAGACTCAAACTCAAACTAAAACTGAAAATTCTTTTATTCAAATCGACTCTTGAGTTCATTTGAATAGTTCAGATAGGTACTTCACAAAGGTGATGTTGATATTATGATAATAACTTTAGTCAACTTAGGTAAACCTAATGCCACCAAGGTTCCAAAGGCGCCCCTCTGAGGAGAAGGGTTTCTGAAAAGGGTTGTGTTATTACCTATTGATTCTGAACTGTTATCAGTTTATCACCACCTCACAATGTCGTTTAGAACTGAGTAAGTAGGTAGTTAGATCAACTTACAAAACAAATACAAAGTTAGTTAATACAAACTCATGCGGATCTCTACAGACATTTATTACACCTAGAAATGACATCGTATAGTGAATTATTTTACCCGACGCGATGTTATGGAAAGTAATCAACACACGGCGGCCGCTCGCAATGCTGAATAATGATGGCACTAACCGACGTTCATTGTTAACTGAATAAATAACAACCGCGAAATATAACACTACACAGAGTAAATGGGAAATTCAACGAGGTTTCAGGATACAATATTATCTACCTTTAAAATATAAATAGTGGCTTACATGGTTTCCATTCCACGTTATCCGGTCCGATAGCGGACGGGAAACTTAACTGTGGCTTCTGTACTACGTAAAATACATAAAAACTGATAAAAGTTACGCATTAAAATGGAACTAAGTACAATAATGAAGATTCATTTTTAATAACCCTTTCCCATTATAAAGACATTAATTTTTCAAATCTTTTCTAAAATAAAAGTAGCCTAAGTTCCTTCTTAGAACATCAGCTGTCTGCGAGTGAAAGTCCCGTCAAAATCGATCCAGCCATTTCGGTGATTAGCTGGAACAAACGGACAGATAGACAAAAAAATTTTAACACACGCCAGCTTAAGGTAAGCGGTATAATGATTCCTGTACAATCCAAATGCCAAGTAATTTCTGAACTAGGTACTAAAGTGTAAACCAATTATCTGAAAATATTTACGGGACAATCTTTAATATAGATAGGTCTTACCTGCGTTTACCCAATGCCAAACCAATTAATTATTACGCTTTTAGGTATGTATCTACTAAATAGATGTGTGTATGTGAGGCAAGATACATATCTTGCCTCACACACCAAATGCCGGAGTAGGTAGGTAGTAATTAAAAAAGCTTGTCTCTTAAAAAGTTCTTTAGCGTTTAATTTATTTACAGCTGCCGTAGTGACCGAAGAGACACAGAAATGCTACTGGTGCGGTCCGCTGGCGGAGCAAGTGCACAGAAGTCGCAGAGCGGCGGCGTGCGACGCGTCGCGCGGCCACGTGACCGCCTGCGAGCCCGGCCTGCCCTACTGCGCGGTCGTCGCCACGTCACCGCGTCAGTTCTCTTGTCTTTTTTTTACCCGACTACAGCAAAACCAAAAGGAAGGGTTATGATTTTAGCAGTCTATGTATACAGGGTGACTGGTAACAGGATACATTCCTTGCAGGGGCTTAAAGTAGAGCTCATTTGCAACAAATTTTTTCATATAATGTCCTATCCGAAACTTAGTCGTTTCCGAGTTATTGAAGATTTAAGGTTTTTAGCAAAAAATTCCAGTTTTAAAGTTAAAATTAGTTGCTAAAGAAAATCATACCCGGTTTTGTTGTTTTTTTTATTGTTTTCTGATAGAAAAACGTTCAGAAACTCAATCAAAATCAAAATAAGCTAGAAAATACCGTTAACTTTTCAGTTAAGGCCTAAAAACCACGTATTATTTTTAAGAAAAAAATCGAATTTGATGAAAAGCAATAGTATTTCTAAAAAAAAATGTATGGAACGTTACGTACAAATTACTGAAATAACTTCCTTGATTCATTAGCTATCCAAAAAGGTACAGATGTCTACAACTTTTTTCAAAACCTCGATTTTATTAACAAAATTCTGAGGACTGACGAGTCTCAATTTGACCGGGATGGAATCACAAAGTATCATAATTTACATTATTGGGCGGCAAAATGAGAAAACCTAAAAAAGAAAAAGAAAGGGCACATCAACGGAGGTATTCTGTAAAAGTATGGATAGGATTAATCAATTAGACATCTAATTGGCCCGCATTTTTCCCTCAGAATTTAAAAAATACGAATTAGGTGAAAATAATATTATTTCTAAAAAAAAAATGTATGGAATGTTACGTAAAAATTACTAAATTAACTTCTTTGATTCATTAGCTATCCAACGAGGTGAAGATATTTACAAAAAACTGCAAGAACGATTTTTAATTCAATTTGAAACTTGTAGTAGTTTAATGACTAATTGATTAATTTTAGGAATAACAATAAACTAACTAATAATTATTAGTAATTACATATTTTAGGTTCGCAAAAGAAAAACTAGTTATGATTTTAATCTAAATTTTAATCTTTATTTTATTCTAAATCTTAGTGTTAATCTTAATCTTAATCTAAATCTAATTTTAAACTTGCTCTAACTGTGAACCTCTTTGTCTGATACAAGCCCAAAACCTTTTTCGTATTTCCGTTTTAGTGACTCTTGTTGGCTAATTCTTACGTATTTCATGAGCTGCACGAAGAGTACTCGCGAAGCTCATCTGTGATAATGGGGTAAGCGTACATCAAATCATTCATGTGGCCCCAAAGATAAAAGTTTCAAGGCGTTAAATCTGGACAAGGAATAGGTTCACCTATCGTTATTGCAGTTTTTTGTAGACATCTTTACCTCTTTAGATAGATAATGAATCAAAGAAGGTAATTCAGTAATTTTTACGTAACGTTCCATACATTTTTTTTTTGAATTAATATTCTTTTCACCTAATTCGTTTTTTTTAAATTCTGAGGGAAAAATGCGGGCCAATTAGATGTTTAATTGATTAATCCTATCCATACTTTTACAGAATACCTCCGTTGATGTGCCCTTTCTTTTTCTTTTTTAGGTTTTCTCATTTTGCCGCCCAATAATGTAAATTATGATACTTTGTGATTCCATCCCGGTCAAATTGAGACTCGTCAGTTCTCAGAATTTTGTTAATAAAATCGAGGTTTTGAAAAAAGTTGTAGACATCTGTACCTTTTTGGATAGCTAATGAATCAAGGAAGTTATTTCAGTAATTTGTACGTAACGTTCCATACATTTTTTTTTAGAAATACTATTGCTTTTCATCAAATTCGATTTTTTTCTTAAAAATAATACGTGGTTTTTAGGCCTTAACTGAAAAGTTAACGGTATTTTCTAGCTTATTTTGATTTTGATTGAGTTTCTGAACGTTTTTCTATCAGAAAACAACAAAAAACTAACAAAACCGGGTATGATTTTCTTCAGCAACTAATTTTAACTTTAAAACTGGAATTTTTTGCTAAAAACCTTAACGGCCTGTTTCACCACTTTCTGATAAGTGTTGGATAGCTTAAACGTAAGTTTTGTCACTTTCTTACTTTATGTCAAGTGACAAAGACAAAAGTTGTAGATAGTTATCTAATACATATCGGAAGGTGGTGAAACAGGCACTTAATCTTCAATAACTCGGAAACGACTAAGTTTCGGATAGGACATTATATGAAAAAATTTACTGCAAATGAGCTCTACTTTAAGCCCCTGCAAGGAATGTATCCTGTTACCAGTCACCCTGTATAATATGTTGTATATTTGTGGCCGATTTTTGTATGAGATTCTATGTGTAGGTACCATCGTAGCGCCTAAACTACTGGACCGATTTTGATGAATGAGGTGTCTATTGATTCGTTGTTATGGTTCGGGTGACATAGGCTACATTTTATTTACGAAAAAAATCGAGAGGTGACTTTCACGCGGCTTTCTAGATTATTAAATTAGTTTCGGATAGACATAACAGATGGCGCCACTAGCTGCTTGCCCCGCGCTTTCCGCACACTAAATTATTATTGAATTATTAATAGTAGTCGAGTTTTAGTTTACGATCTTTTTACTTGTTTAATTTAATTTTTTTTTCATCTACAAGTTCTGTTGATCACCCTCCCATGACAATTAGGTGCTTCGCCCACGGCGATTTTGTAGCGATTTATTCGCACGCATGCATTGCTACGTGTTGTGGTGGTAGGTACCTACGGTATGGACGGTACGGTATGGTAAGACTGCGAGTGTGATTTATCAATCACACTTCTGGAAGCACGTCACACTTTTTAGCTCGTGCAAAATTAAAAGGAGCGATGCAGACGTGGGGGTGAGGGGGGGGGGTGCAAGGATCGACCAATCACGCACAGTAATTTTGAAAATGCACCACCATCGCTTTTTCTCATAGCGGATAAGTGGGAGATCTTGGGCTCGATTCCTGGCAGTGGCAATTTTGAATTATTGCCTCTGGTCTAGTCTGGTGGGAGGCTTCAGCCGTTGCTAGTTACCTGCACTCTACCGGCAAAGCCGTGCCGCCAGGCAATTTAAGTGTTCCGGTATGATATGCCGCGTAGTTCAAACCAGTCAGGGTTATGAGTTTAATAAAAACTGCCATACCTCTTCCAAATTAGCCCGCTTCCACCTTAGACTGCATCGTCACTTACCATCAGGTAAGATGGCAGTCAAGGGCTACACGTTAACTGCCAGACATACATACATTACAGGTCACTTAGACACTACCAACGGCCTGCGGACCGCTGGAAACTTAACAGCTCCTAGAGCCTCACGTGATATTGTAATGGAGAAGCTTCCAACGCGGCGCGCTCCATTACATGGTCGCTATTGAAGCAGCATTGGGTCCCAATGCGTCTAACTGACCTGCTGGGTTATTCTGTAATTTAGTTAGCAACTGAAAATAGTTGCCAACGAATAAGTTTGATATACATTGCTGCTTTACTGTGGGAAATTATAAAGTGTTTTTATAATTTCACACAGTAAAGCAGCAATATATATCGAACTAATTCGTTGGCAACTATTTTCAGTTGCTAACTAAGTTACAGAATAACCCCCATGAACATTTTGAAAATTACTTCATTGTAGTTTCAACGCCTGTTTAAAACTCGGTTTCCGGTAGTTCACATGGGGTTTACAATAATGTTGACAACGAATACCTAAGCCACAGTCAATAAATCAATGTTTTAAAGTGTGTGTATCCGTTAATAAAATTGTGCTCTATTATTATAGTTCCTATGCGACCCACTGACCAACATTTATCCACTTGCTGACTTGACCTCAACTCGCAATTAAATAGTTTCCGATCAAAACAGCGGGTACAAGTCACGGCAAATAAGTCTAGCGTTGACTTTGAATGCGCAGAAGTCGAAAATGAGGTATCTCGGGGTGTGAGGGGGTCGCGGGGATCGTTCGTAAGCACTGATTAGCTCTCGCGGATCCCTCGTAAGCGCTGATTGGCTCTCCAATCGTATTGTCCTCCGCTCACTCGTACCACGCTGCGCGCACTTGAAGGTCACCGATCGACTTACGTGCCGGGGGTTACAATACACAATAATAATATTATTTTTTCCTTTTGCTTTAGGTAGGTACTATATTACGATAAGTGTGACTTAGGCAATCACTCCATTATTGTACGGCGCGACTTAGCGCCCGAGCGTATAGAGGGCTATCGCCGTGCAGTAATGGCATACTTATGACACGAGTATAGTTATTGTAGCTACACTATTTCCAAAGTCCGACCTAAGTCTAATACTTATTATCCATAACTGAAACTATCTGAAATCGTCGATTAGTTTCAGTTATGGATATTCAACATGATTTCAAATTATCTTAACTTTAACCGAACCGAATCTACAAAATATTTATGTACAATCTGTTTAATAAATATTTCAATTGTCAATTTCAGCGTACGTGGAATCGAGGCTCTGCGTTAAACTTTACCAAGACGAATGTTACCCGCTTTACTGCAACTCAACTAAAACATGGAAAATGACGTGTCCGTGCCGCGGGGACTTGTGCAACGGCCCTAACACCGACCGAGAAAACGAAGCGTTCGACATCCTCGCCAAATTAGTCGCGAAAACACGAACTACACGTATAAGAAAAAGAACTGAAATAAACACAGTAAAATTCATACCTTCGGGCGATGAAAAAACTGTAATCATCACCAACATATCAGCCTTAGAGAGCAACGAACTCAATAATGTAGATACTAACATAAGTAATGATAAAGTAACGAACATAATGCTCTCGGATGAACCGCTCATTAGTCCCCAGGAAATGAAAGAAGATAATATCATGTTAACAGACATCACGGCCGGAACCGAAGACACTGATGAGATAAGTACGGAAACAATGATGGAAATTACTATGGAGACAACAGAAAAAATAACTCCAGAGCCGGTACAAAATATTCCCGAAGTAAAACAAATTGAAAAACGTGTGGATGACGTCCCAAAACCAAGCGAACCTCTACCGACAGCGGAGGCTTTGCAACAAAATGCAAGTCCCAATGCAGTTAGCGACAAAACAACAGCACCAAAAAGTTATGAAACAACTTTACTCCCTACCACTGATGATGATAGTGCAACTACCACGGAGAAAGCTTTACCCCAAAAGAACAATTGTATCACAATTAACAAAAACATTATTGATATACTTCTATTAAATATAGTAGCATGTGTTATGTACTTTTAAAAACATGTAATTCTAATTTATTAGTTTTATTGTTGAACACGAAACATTGATCTCTGTGTTACTTTTACACATGATTATGCAAGTCATTATTCGTAGAATTGTGATACACACGTGATATTAGTTTAGTTATTTCCTTATTGTTGTCACACTGTACTATATGTATAAGATCAAGTGTATTAATAGTATAGATTTTAAATAAAACGAAATAAAATTATCTTGTACACATAGATTTTTATATTAACATTATGTTCAATATCATAACCTAAAAAATCAATCGAATGTAAAATCATAATGTTGTGGTAGTTTTCTACTACTCTCTTTTCGTTCTAAGCTTTTACTCCCTTGGGCCATCGCTTCTCTTATATCCGAACTGAAAGGTTTGTCTGTTTTTCTGTTTTTAGGAACTGGACCGTAATAATCATACGTTGCAGGAGGTTCTATTTCAATATATTCCGAACCACATTTTCTTGTATCAGGTTTAGATCTTGTGTTTACAATATCTTCCTCATCACTTAACTCATTATTTATCGGAACTGGCTCTTGAGGCTTAACAAAGTTTTTGTATTTAACAACCATTTCTGCCTTTTTTGTGGAGAAATAGAGGCCCTTTTGTTCTATATCAGTAACATCTCCTATAACTGGAGGTGGGGGTGTTTTTACTGGCCTTACGTCAGACCAAGTTTTATCTTTATTAATATCACTTTCAGGTTCAACTCTTCTGCCTTGTGTATCAAACGCATACATCGAATTATCACTGTTAGTTTTTTGAATTGGGGCGAATTCGTCAACTCTCTTAGCTCTCTGTTGTTCAACATATTCCTCCTGAGACATCACTCTGAACTTCTTTACTTTATCATCGACCCCATCCTTGCCGAGATCCCATTCGCGTACGTACGCTTCACGCAACTTCTGTCTTTCTTTCTCCTTTTCCTCGCGAACTTTCTTCTCTTCCTCTTTGGCTTTATTCTCCGCTTCGTCTCTTTGCTGCGTCAAAAATTGGAGCAGGCATGTGGTGAAGTCTTTTTTCTTTTCTATAATATAAAATTTAATGTTAATGTAGAAAATATAGCATCCACCTAACCAAGACAAGAATACATTACACCATGACATGTTATCATCATTATCAACCCATTACCGGCCCACTACAAGGCACGGGTCTCCTCTCAGAATAGGGTATTTGACAACATTGAAAATATACTATTGATTGTGGTCATCTTATCAGATAATAGCCTAAAAAAGACATATTTCACTCAATCAAACTAAACTATGTAATTTTACGCGATATTTTGCACGAAATAAAACATAATAATTTTGAAATTTTATCGGTAACCAGAACGCTCTGGGATTAATTGTGACGTCACTTGATTTGCACTTGACTTGGTTGTTATAATTGAAGTTTATCAAGTCAACCGAAACTAAACTTTAAAATTGAAAGAATAAGATTGATATTAAAATGAGTAGGTATAACAATTTACAACATTACGATATAGCATTCACCTTGCGTAGCGTCTCTGTCGCACGCACCGAGTTCCGATAAGGAGCGAGCGAGAGAAGTGACTTTCATACTGATTCGTGACGTCACGCGTATCATGTGATCAGAAATATCGTTTTTGGCGTGGTTTTCAAAACTTAAACTTTATCATTGATATAATTCTTAATACTGTAGATATTCCGAAAAATATCAATGTAGTGTGTTTTAATAAGTAATAAAGAATAATTTAAAACAATTTCCAAAAATTAGTCAAATACCCTATGAGAAGGGCTTAGGCCGTAGTCCACCACGCTGGCCAAATGTGGATTGGCAGACTTCACACGGCTTCGAGAACATTATGCGGAATTCTCAGGTTTCTTCACGATGTTTTCCTTCACTGTTAAAGCAAGTGATATTTAATTGTTTAAAACGCACATAACTTCGAAAAGTCGAGGTGCGTGCTGGGGATCGGTCCCTTGAAGTCTTAACCACTAGGTTATCACCCCCTTAAGATGATGTAGTCGGCGGCAATCAGTATTGTATGACAACTGTAGGTAGCGACGATCGCAATAGATCGACAGGGTCAAAGTCTACGAGTATACCACTACAGCCTTTTTTTAACGTCCCACTGGTGGGCACAGGTCTCCTCCCTCATAGGAAAGAGGGATTTATAGCTTAGACCCGCCAAGCTGCTCCAATGCGGGTTGGCGGGCTTTAACCGGGGCCGACTGCTTGACGTGCTCTTCGAGGCACGGAGGTGAAACACCGCCAACTACCAACTCCGGGCAGACACTGAGAATTTCTTGACAGAAAAACCCAATACCTAACAATTATTTGTCCGACCCGGGAATCGAACCCGGGACCTCGTGATCTGCAGTCGAAATATATGCTAACCACTATAGACCAACGAGGCAGTTATACAAGTATAATAACACTGATATGCTACGAGTATAATATACTGCTATATACAGTGGCGTAAGCTGTGATAGCCTAGTGGTTAGGACGACCGACTTCTAATCGGAGGTCGTGGGTTCGATCCCGGGGCACGCACCTCTAACTTTTCGGAGTTATGTGCGTTTTAAGTATTTAAATATCACTTGCTTTGACGGTGAAGGAAAACATCGTGAGGAAACCTGCACGCCTGAGAGTTCTCCATAACGTTCTCAAAGGTGTGTGAAGTCTGCCAATCCGCTTGGCCAGCGTGGTAGACTATGGCCAAAACCCTTCTCACTCTGAGAGGAGACCCGTGCTCTGTAGTGAGCCGGTAATGGGTTGATCATGATGATGATACAGTGGCGTGTACTTCATAAAGGCAGAAAAGCATTGCATACCCTGAGAAAAGCAATGCTTAGGTAAAACAATAGGAAAATTATCAGTAGAAAATTTAATACTACCGATTCCATATCCTGGCTTGAAACAATGTGGCTAATTCTGTTGTACACAATCTCTAAACCTAAACTAAATTGACAGGTTTAAAAATAGTGCTATCCCCTTCAGCAGGGAGGATTGTGAAAGAGACAGGAATATATTTAGACCTGTCATTTTAGTTTAGATTTAGAGATTGTGTACAACAGAATCGCCCACACTGGCTATATAGCCCTAATCTTAAGAATATGTTACCTTCGGGATCTTCAGGCGGCAGGCCGGCGCGGGCGCGCTGGCGGGCCCTCGCGGCCGCGACCCTGGCCGCGATCAGCTCGTCCCGCTTCTTGCGCAGCTCCTCGGCCTGCTGCTGAGCCTTCAACGTCTCCTCGCGTCTCCTCAACAGCTCGTCCATCTGCTTGCGCCGCTCCGTCTCGTCCGTGCTGAACGCGTAGTAACCGACGCCGTGGATCCGCGCCTCTGGCGGAACAAAAAAAATTGGTTGTCTGTAAAGTCACGGACGATAATTTTAAGTCATAAGAAAACAAAGAGATAGATGCGTCACAAGCCGAACGCTTAGTTCCGCGCTACGTGCTACGTTCCGCGCTACGTGCTACGTTCCGCGCTACGTGCTACGTTCCGCGCTACGTGCTACGTGCTATGCGCTGTGTTCCGCGCTACGTGCTATGCGCTACTTTCCGCGCTACGTGCTACGTGCTATGCGCTACGTTCCGAGCTACGTGCTACGTGCTATGCGCTACGTTCCGCGGTACGTAACAATGAGGCATAATATTTCGTGCATGTAGCCGGCGTTCATCGGTTTATAAGACGTTATCGCGTCAAAAGTTTGAAAACCATAGACAGAAAAAAACAATGTTCAAATTCAAATTCAAATTCAAAATTCATTTATTCAAAGTAGGTACACTGTACACTTTTTGAACGTCAATTTGGGAACAGGCAATGGTGATAATTACTTACGGAAACTTAAAACTAAAGCTACGAGGGTTCCAAACGCGCCCTGGTCTGAGAAGAGCCCACAACAAACTCAGCCGGGTTTATTATTTTTTTTATTATCACCATCTTACAATATGGTATAGCCATAAAAATTATTTGAACTGTTGGCTTTTAGAGCAATCTATGTCCATGGATTTTTGTCATTAAAAAAATCTTTTAAGCTATAGTAAGATTTTTCAATTAATTTGCGTTTAATAAAACCCTTGAACTTATTGAGAGACATATCCAAAATGTTCTCTGGCAACGTATTATAAAAACGTACAGAATTACCAACAAATGATTTTCCAACTTTCCGCAACCTAGTAGTGGGCAACACAAGTTTATTTTTATTTCTAAGATTAATGTTATGACATTCACTTTTTTTCTTAAATTTATCGATATTTTTGTGCACATATATTAAATTTTCAAAAATATATTGATTATAAACTGTCATAATTTTAACTTCCTTGAACTTATTTCTTAGTGACTCTCTGGGTCCCATATTATATATGGCACGAACAGCCCTCTTCTGCAGCACGAAAATGGAATTAATATCAGCAGCATTACCCCATAAAAGTATGCCATATGACATAATGCTGTGAAAGTAACTAAAATAAACTAACCTCGCAGTTTCAATATCAGTTAGTTGGCGAATCTTTTTAACCGCATATGCAGCAGAACTAAGTCTGTTCGATAAGTTAAGTGTATGTAATGTTTCTGTAACTATGTCACTTTACGCCATTGTTTAAAATTATATATCGACATTATATCGGAAGATATATCTCTATTTAGTGATAATGCCGCCAATTTGTTCTTCTGAAGTAAAATAAATATATTTTCAAAGGTGAAATAAAATTCATTTTTTATGTTGAGTTAGAAGTTATTCATAAAACATCGGCAAAAATCGTGCAAAATGCGCGATCTGAGGACCGTTGAGAATAAAGTGAAACAGTGTTGCGACCGTATGGGTCGTCGCTTAAATGGTGTCGTGAATGTGACGGCCGACGGTAATGTACGACTGTACTGTTGAATTGAATAGAATAGAATGGAATAGAATAGAATGGAATAGAATAGAAAAGTTTTTTATTCAAATAAACTTTTACAGGTACTTTTGAATAGAATAGAATAGAAAAGTTTTTTATTCAAATAAACTTTTACAAGTACTTTTGAATCGTCAACTGAATCTACCACAGGTTCGGAATGCAGTTCCAGCCGAGAAGAACCTGCAAGAAACTCGGCGGTTGCTCTTTTTTAAAAATAACATTATAACAATTATTATTATTAATGTACATGATTGAAATGCCGTCTCGCGCATTGCTGGAACGAGTTAAATCCAAGCTTTTTTATCGTTTATATAATCTTCAATTGTATAATAAGCTTTTTTTTTATGAGCATACTTTTAATAGAGTTCTTAAACTTGTGTAAAGGCAAGTCTAAGACATATTTTTTATTCAGATAAACTTTTACAAGTGCTTTTGAATCGACAAATGAATCTACCACTGGTTCGGAATGCCATTCCAACCGAGAAGAACCAGCAAGAGTTGAGTTAGTGTAGTGTTGGTTTACTTATATTTCTTAGTTCACAGTTACTATAAGAATAACGTAAAAGTTGTGAGTAACAATAATAACCAAGAATACACTGTTTCACTGTACATACGTATGTCTGATTTTATCAACTTTGAACCATATCAATAATATATTTGAACACATGTTGTGTGTCGTATGTTGTTTTACAGATTCCCACAAGCAACATTTAATATTTTGGCTGATGCAAAAGACCTGTACAAACCGTCAAACAGTAAATCTTGATAGTGTATATCCTTGTCCTTGGATAGGAGCTCCATTTCTTTTTGTTCCCATTTCTCTCGCAGCGACTGCAGGTAGTCATTTGTCTTTTGCACTAACAATGGCTTTTCTGAGTTTTGCGATGTCTGCGGCTCCTACAAGTATTAAATAATAACAAATTGTAAACTTCAATTGAAGAATTGCTATTTGTACTATAACACGCGGCACGGAGGTACATCGAACACTGAACGAAACGTGGAGGGGATAGCTGCGCATGTGAACTGTTGCGCACGTAATACAATAAGCTTACCCCCTCCACTTTCCCTCAGTGTTCAATGCACGTGCCGATGTTTATAATTATGTGTTACGAACAGGGCTAGAATTTATATAAGTATTAAATTGTGTTACACAATTTAAATATCAAACGAAATTGACAGGTCTGAAAATAGTGCTATCCTATTCACAATGTTCCCTATGGAAAAGGATAGCATTAACTACATTTAGAGCTGTCTATTTATTTTAGAGCTTGAGTACAATAGAATTAGAATCATTACAAATCTAAAAGTTCCATATTCGTAGTTCAGTCCTGTTATAACCGTACCGTAGGCACGTACATCGAACGCTGAACGAAACGTGGAGGGGATAGCTGCGCATGGGAACTGTTGCGCACGTAATACAATAGCTTATCCCCTCCACTTTCCTTCAGCGTTTGATGTACGTGCCGATGTTTATATCATAGTATCCTATTACCATAAGTACTTTTACTCTCTAGACAAGGGTTGCCTGGAAGAGATTGCTTTATACTTACACTTGTAGTTGAATCCTGATGAGTATGTTCATTAGTAACTATTTTCATAAGGTGTTCATCCCTCTTCTTGTAGTGCTCCAAATCAGACTTCAAGCATTTTCTAGTTCTACCCAAGAAGTCAGTGAACTCAACCCTGTAAAAGAATTTGTGCTTTTAATATTTTATTTATAGTAGGGTTTTCTTACCGGTTATCGTCCATTTAGTGGAGTTACTGAGTTTGAGAGGGTGAAAATATATGTTCTATAAAAAAAATTAAGCAAAAACTTGTTAAAATATACTTCTAGTATAGTCTATTTTCATTGCATGTTAGTATTTTTTTAGTCAGATAACTAGTTTTTTTTTAATCCTAATAAAAAGCTCAAAATGCCGATTTCACCGGTTATCGTCCACTAAATCTAGTTATCGTCCACCCTTGTACCTGTTATCCGTCCACTGATTTCTATGAGAAATTTACTATGAAAATGTATGCATGTAATGAGTAAGTAATTGAATATGTAATATTAACACCACTTTAATATATATTTAATATCTATACCAATTAAAATTAACTTCCTGTCCGTCTTTACGAAATATATGGGTTTTTATTAGTGAACTTATGTTTACTTATACATTATTAAAAAGCCACATAACCGTTTATAAAAAATTTGTTTTCTGTTTTTCGTCTATTCGTAATATGTACTTACTTTTCAAAACGGCTGAACCTATTTTGACAGAACTTTCACAGGGTGATAAAGAACTTTATACAAAGTGATGTGGTCTTTCTAGGCATACGCAATAGCGGTCAACTGCTTGTTTTAAAATAAAACAGATAAAAAACTATTGCCTTGTTAACGCGGTTTATAGAGTCTACAATATGACATAATATCTTTACCAACTTTGCGCCTATCTATCTTGCATCGTCTTTTACCACATCGCACTTACATTATATAAAAGTAGGTACATATAATTTGGCAGCCTCCCTGGCATGGCGCAGGGGTAAGTCTTATTAGTGGAAGGTCCTCTACTTGATTCTTGGCAGACCAATTTGGTAAATTCAATTTAATAATTTCAAAATTGTCTCTAGTCTAGTATGCCTTACTTCCAAATCATTTAGCGTTTAAGGGTACGGATTTTGCTGTACCTCTTTCAGGTTATCCCGCATCCATTTTAGACTGCATCGTCACTTAACATCAGATGAGATCGCAGTCAAGGACTAACTTGTAGATGAATAAAAAATAAATTATAGATATGAGTAATAATCAAAATTCGCCTAAATAATAACATAATATTAAAAAATATGTGTTATTCATACAGTTTAAAATATAGGTGGACGGATAACCGGTGCACTTCAGATTCTCTATTTTAAATTTCGTCCACAAATTATAATGATCGACAATACTATCTTAACTTATAAATATATCAAAGTTCCAAGGAGAAACACATAAAATATAAGATAATTATTTTGTCAAACAAGTTTAATTATTTATATTTTTACTAAATCTATTTATTTTCAAATAATAGCTTGGTGGCCGAAACTTAGAATATTTATTCAGTGCAAATTTAGATATCGTCCACGCGTGATTTTGAAGACCCATAGTTTTATATATAATGAGAAAAAAGTGGACGAAGACTAGTCACTAACTAGTGTATGTGTATAGGATTCGAATTAATAAACTTAATTCCAATTTTGTGCACACCTCGATTGATAGCAAGACTACCTAAAATTAAGACGCTAAACCTGTGTTTGACCGCCCGGACGATAACAGGTTTTCTTAAGAAAATAGTGAACTAGTTGTCGTCCACCCCTTTTATTTGTATTCTAATGTAATCAAAAGTAAAAAAACACGTTCACAGTATTTTATGAAACATAAGTAAGTGCTACAAAGAAGAATCAAACTAAATCTTATAGTAAAATGATTAATAACTTCCCGTGATAGTTGAAGCATGCCACTAATTTTTTTGCTCCACACGGCTCATTTTCATTCCTTAATTGCATACTCAAAATTCGATCGCTTTGTTTTCAAAGAAACTTAAGTGAAATAGACTTTTTTCTTTCTCTGTGTCTTGATAAGACATTCAAGTTGGCATAGAGATGCATTATTTTTATGTAAGTCTTATAATGTTTCTATTTTTAAGCGTTTCTTAAGAGTGATCCGCTCGGTGGACGATAACAGGTGCGTGTCCGGAAACCGGTGTTCCTACCCTACCTAATGAGTTATAACCAAACAATATTAATAAAAAAATAAAAATTGTGGACAAGAAAATAATTAATTCTAGTGAGAGAGGGTCTAAGGAAAGGAAAGAAAACTATCATTCTTACAGATGTTAAAAAAAGCAAAAGAAATCCTAATTTGAAGCTTTTTGCATATATTGGTCTACACTAGTGGCGAAGTCTCCATATAACACGATTCCCATCGGCTTCCCTTTAAAAAATGCCATCCATACCTACCTAGTTAGTATTTACCGACGATCTTTTTTTCTTTTACTCACTATTTTACAAATACAATAGGTACTTATTACAAAAAAAAAACATTCAAAACAATTCAATTAACAAAATTAATTTGTTCAAACCAGTAGTGCCACGGGCAGTAAGCAGGTAGCGAATATGCCGGGCTTGGGACGGCTTATATTCCCATAGAAAAGCATCGTGTAGTAAACAGTTGTCCCCTGCATTTCCAATAAAATTTGTCAATACATCCTTCCCTGTCTAGTGTCTAGCACGCGCAAAAAATGGCAATCGGGAAGCCGATTTTGAGCGGGTTATGAGTGTTATTACAAGGAGTTTAAGGTCTTGAATTTGGCAACATTTTGGGAACTTTCGAAGATGAAGCATCTTCGAAAGATAATGTGTTTTGTTTTAACTTCATTTAACATTCACAAAAAGTGTTTAAATGACGCCACTCGCGCGTCGTGTTTCGTGTGCTTATTACTTTTTGTGTTTTTTCATTTAGTTATTATTGGTGGAAGCTGGTGTATTAAATTGTACTTTCAACCTTTGTTAGTAACAAAGGTTTTTGCAAAGCTGCAAATTATCATATTTAAAATATTTTCAAATATCAGTGCTTAAATAAATGGTGAAGGTGGGAGCTTTTTTTCCAGCTTGGTGTGTAGCGATTTTTTTTATCTTGGCTTCCCTTTTGAAAATATCCACCCTTCGCCACTGGTCTACACATATAGGTGGAATTGATTAAGCCAACTTTTACTAGCAGTACAACTAGCCTATTTCATTACTTCCCTAGCCTACAGTTGGCGCCGCCACACTTCACAATCGGCTAACTGGTTCCAGACAAAAACCCTCCCTCAGGGGATTTATGAAACATGTCACGCGGACATAGTCGCAGGTAAAAGCTAGTCCGTAATATGGTAAAGACCGCCATGGCGCAGTGGCGAGCACTGTGTCTATAGATGGGAGGTTACTGATTCGATTCCCGGCAGGGATTTGATTTTTAGTCGTGCCGCCAAGCAATTTAGCATTCGAGTAAAATGACGTGTAGAAACCGATTAGGAGTATGCATAGTGCATACCTCTTTTAAGATAGCCCGCTAAAATCTTAGACTGCATCATCTATAGACTGGCCCGTTGGCGCGGTTGGCAGTGACCCTGCCTTCCGCTCCGGGGTCGCGGATTCGATTCCCGCCCGAGTCTGGGTGTATTTATAATATGTATGTATGTATACCTTTATTAAAATATATATGTATTTATATGTAAATATGTCTATCAGTCGGCTGTTACCTATAACACAGGCATTAAGTTGCCTACTTTAGGAACAGACGACCGTGTGGGTATGTGTGAGTATTTATTTATTATTTATTTATTTATCACTTACCATCAGGTGAGTTTGCAGTCAAGGGCTAACTTGTAGTTGTATATTAAAAAAAACTCAGAGCAACAATCAACTAACCATTCACCCTGATCATCTTCATATGGAATCTGTTCTTCCTCTTCCTCAGGTTCAGGCTCCGGGCTCAACGCTGCCTCCTGCTTTTTACCCTTAAAGTCTACAAGAAAGCGGCCCGCCAGCTGGGAGTCGCCTGCCCCATCTGCCAAATGCTCATACAATTCCGCTTTCTTTTCTAATGCTTGTCTGTAAAATAATAATTTTTTGCATGAATAGTTATATTGTTGCTATCCTGTAACTGTGGAGGAGACAATTTTCTTACCCATCTGTGGATGTAGGGTTTCATGCACATTTTCACTAGTGGTACATAAAGAATTCTTCAGGTAATCCTTTGGGCTAGATGGCTAATTCTGTTGTACACTATTTCTAAACCTAAACTAAAATGACAGGGCTAAATATATTCTTATCTCTTTCACAGTGATACCTGCGGAAAAGGATAGCACTATTTTTAACCCCATCAATTTAGTTTAGTTTAGAGATTGTGTACAACAGAATTGGCCACACTGTTAGTCCAATTTACTTATAAATTATCCTACTATAATATTATAAATGTGAAAGTGTGGATGTTTGGATGTTTGTTACTCAATCTGCAGCAAAAACTACTGAATGGATTTGGCTGAAATTTGGAATGGAGATAGATTATACCCTGGATTAAAACATAGACTACTTTTTATCCCGAAAAATCATATAGTTCCCACTGGATTTCGAAAAAACCGAAATTTATAGCTACAGCTATTGATAGATTACTATAGCAAACTTCCTTGAAAGTAGGTATAAAGATTGGAAAAGGGAGCGGGAACGGGAACCGCAAATCCACGATTCCCTCGGGATTCGTGAAAAACGGAAAATCACGCAGGCGAAGCCGCGGGAAAAAACTAGTTTACTTATAAATTATGTTTAAATATAATAAAAATACAGTAATTGAAATGCATACTTGCCATTACATACTGAGACACTAGGTACCTACCACTGGAGGTGTGTGTATCCAGTGCCTCATTTATTAATTTATGTGCATGCATTCAAACATAGCCAGTGCACTACAATAGTGGCAGAGCCCCGTCACACGAGTAGATATACGTACAGAGAGGAAGCTTCATACAAATGGCCCGCTGTAGGTACACTCACACAAGCACACTCACCAACGGTTCACAGACGCCCGCATCTGACCTCCAACCGGCTGTTGGATGACAAACGTGCGCTGTGTCAGTGTACCTATAGCGGGCCGCTTGTAGAAGCTCTCTGTACCTATCTACTCGTGTGGTCCGGTCATCGCCCTGTTATTGCATTAGATTCTGAGAGCATTGTATGTCTTCTTATTACTGTTAACCCACAGACACATGATGACCAAATATTTTAAAGATAATTTAATAGCATTCCTAGAGCCCAAATGCACTATGCAACTTTTACTATCTTAGCCATTTTGCTTTTCCAATGCATCTTTTCATGTGAGACACAACTAGAGTGTGGCTCTTTTATAACATTTATATTGTTCGGCATTTATGGATGTGCAGTATCTGAAACCCTGACCTATTAATGAAAAATTGTAACTGTCTAAATGCTTAAAAAATATAGATTACAAAATTTATATAGGATTACTTACTTTGCCTTTCTGCAAGCTTCAAATTCTTCTACATCAACAGCTTTTAATTTATCCTTAAAACTCCTTTTATCTGTTTTAGTATCACTCTTATTTTTCTTTTCAGCAGTTTGATGAGGAGGTTTGAAAAGTTCCAAATTGTGCTTTGGCAAATGTTTTATTTCCTGCACTTCTTCTTGTTTTTTAAGCAACTCTGCTTTGAGACTTAGTAACTATACAAGATAAAACCAAATTTTATTACTTAATTTAATAACTAATAAATACATATACATACAAGATTTTCTACTTACTGTTGATTTGTTGAACAGAATTTTTTTAGAAGTTTGTTCATTCATTTTACAAACTAAATACCTATTTTTCTATATTTTTATTATATTGATAACTATATCCCAGTATAGTTCCTTGTAACTAAAATTATAATCCACAATTTTTCAAAATTTACTTTTGCTTTAGTAAAGTAAATAACTAGGTATGGCATAAATATTTTCAATTTTTTTTTTGCTTTTGATTTTTTCACAGACTAATAACTTATAGGTACTCTGATTTTTAATTCCGTGGAATTCTGACAGCTGTCATTGTCATTTACAGATAAGCTATTTGCATCATAGAGATAATAATAATAAATAGAGTTGGCATACCTACCTTAAAAACGTGCCAAAAATACACTCACACACGCACAATCCGAAGACATAAAATGGCGCGTGTTCATTGTGATGTCTTAAGTTGTGCGTGTGTGAGTGTTCATGTATACATTTTAGGGAGGCCATCTTAAGTCACGAGTCTGCCGCAAACTGTTTTATTATTATGTCAAAAATGTAATGTTGTCTCTTTCACACTTATGAAAATTTTGATAAGCTTGAGCTATTTTCCGATCCACTAATTTCTATAGGACATTATGCCAACTCTATTTATTATTATTATCTCTATGGTAGTGAGCCGTGAGGTCTGTGGTTGACTTCTTATTTTTTGTGGTCTGTGGCTGACTTAAAAAATTCGCAGCGAAGTGATCACAAGTCGTCTTTTTTGCTAATTTCATGGTCATCCTAACAAACCTTTCATTGGTGGTGACGACGACGACGTCGTATTTTGCAAACAAAGAAATAAATGCAAGTTGACCTCACAGGATAATTTTCTTCAAGTAAGCAAATCTATGAGAGCCACAAGACTTATACCTATTTGAGTACAATTAACCATTCTCCGTGAAGTAAATTTTGATTGTGAAACAAAATGTCAACTCCTGCCAGAAGACGTCTGATGAGAGATTTCAAGCGGTACGTATATATTGGCTATTTGGTAAATGCCATTTAAACTAACCAATTATTTCACAGTGCTGATTCATCAAATTACATCACAGTCACCTTCATCGATTTCTATTCTGTTCCACATAATTTACGAACAATAAATCGATTTTTATATTTCCATGCAAGCGCTTAGCGCGCTGATGGTTGTGGTCTTACCGTACGTCATTCTCGTACTTACATTTAGTCAGTACATTATTCACATAAAACACACAAATAGCTCAAATCCTCTGTTCGTCGTTTCGTAAATAATGATAACACTTTACCACACTTACTACATTCATTTGTAAATTAGTAATGGCTGTATTCAAATTTGTCTTGTATTTAAATTTGCAGCTTACAAGAAGACCCACCGACCGGTGTGTCTGGAGCCCCCACAGATAATAACATTATGATCTGGAATGCTGTGATATTTGGTCCACATGATACTCCATTTGAGGACGGCACATTCAAACTTACAATTGAATTCACAGAGGAATACCCCAATAAACCTCCAACAGTTAGATTTGTGTCTAAAATGTTTCACCCTAATGTATATGCTGACGGTGGCATTTGTTTAGACATATTACAAAACAGATGGAGTCCTACCTATGATGTGTCGGCCATTTTAACCTCAATACAGGTAAACTTCTAAACATTTTTCTATTTTCGCACACACGCAGCTCATACACTCTTCACTGCACTCATCCTTACTTGTAGATGGTTAGTACATATGGATGAATGAATAGTGATGGATGAATAGTACAGCAACAGTATTTAATCAATGCAGGCAGTATCAGTCCCAAAAAAGAACTTCTGTTAAGCCTTATATATGATTACTTTATTGTGTAATATATACAAAAAATATTTTAGGAATAACATATACAGGACAAACTTACAAAGTAATCAGTTTTTCTCAAATACTGAAAAGTAGGTATATAAATAATAAGTGAACTTTTTCTTTGTGGTGACCTTATTCTTATCAGTAAAGGTTTCAGTGTATGGCACTCAGAGCACATGTTCATAATTGGATTTTACATTAATCATTGTGATGTGAATTTATTTATTTTTTGATTTGGCAAAATCCCTGAGATTTTGAACATTTTATTATTATGATCTACTATATAAAAATAAGTCGGGTTTTTCCTTCCTGACGCTATAACTCCAGAACGCACGAACCGATTTCCACGGTTTTGCATTCGTTGGAAAGGTCTCGGGCTCCGTGAGGTTTATAGCAAAGAAAAACACGCGAACGAAGTCGCGGGGGTCAGCTAGTTCTTTATATTTTCACTGACATAACATACATTTTCTAACCATATAACCACACATTTTACCCTTTATTTTGTGTTGAATAAACAAAGCACAGAGTAAAGTTGCTGCTGTCTATGATTTGCAGTGATGACACTGTTAGAGTAGTAATCATTCATGCTCACTGTATTTGTTTTATATTTTCAGTCATTGTTAAGTGACCCCAACCCAAACTCGCCAGCGAACTCGATGGCTGCACAACTGTACAAGGAGAATCGGCGGGAATATGAAAAACGTGTGAAAGCATGTGTGGAACAGTCTTTTATTGATTAGCAGGGAATAACAGAGTTGAAACATACATGTTTGGAAAGCTCTGCTGTTATTGGCTTACACCTCTATACAAAGTCATTGGGACATGTGTATAAATTATAGTAATTAATTCATGTTTAAATATAAACTGCATTACTGCCATTTAGCCTTTGGCAGTTATAATATAAATACAATTTGAAAAGCAAATTTTTGAAGAAAATAATATTTCACCAGTAGAATAATATTATGATTAAAAATTACATTTACCAACATTAATATATGTATAGACATCGAAAATTTAGAATGAATTGCAATAGTTAACAATAGAATAGAACTGAATTTATGCATTTTAGCAAATGTAATTTTTTTTCTTTACAATTAACCTGTTAAGTAAAAACTGTTGGACTGAATACAGTAGTACACTTACCAAATTGAATCATTCAATTTTATATTTTTGTTAAAATAAAAGTAATTGTAACCAACTTTAACAGTAATTCTCTTACATCTGTTATTTATATTCAATCTATCTGTAATCTATTGATAATAAGCAAATTTTGTTATAGATCAAATAAAATTTGTCTTTTTATTTTATTTTTTCAATTATGGACTTTTACAAAAATAGTCCACATAATTTTTGACAAATAACAATATTGCTTAGATATAAATCTATAGATTATACAGATATGAGTAAATATATAAAATGGATGTTAGTTAAGTCCATCCTTCTTTAATATTTCAATAAAATGTCGCTTTGCAGCACTAGAATTCCACTAGATTTTTTCCTGGCCTAATATGCACTTAAACGTTGTGTGTGACTTTTTGCAATGTGTAAATTGTTGTTATGCCTTATTAAATGAAATAATGTTCACTCAATAGTTATAGTTAATGTACATGTCGAGCAAGTCACATCAATGTTTTAGGTGTTAACTGTGCCAGCTGATAGAGCAGAACTATATTACTCGAAATATTCATCTTAATATATTAGGGCATGCTTTTATCATATTTTAACCACTGCATCAATTTTTTTTTTTGGTATAATGAAGTAGCCTGCATATTTTATTAAGTATATGATAAAAAAAAATATTAAAATAATAATTTTATTTTTAATTTCTTCCAATGTCTAGTAAGATTAGTATGAGCAATTTTATAATGTTTACATTTATAAATACATTCTTGTTTATTGAAGGATTGTATTTTATTGCAATTGACACAAATATTTAATCACAAAATTACACAAAACTTAGTTGTTTTATCAACATGTGAAATGTATGTCCCAGTGAAGATAATAATATGCTGAAACTACTTTTACTGACCGGTTTCAGGTTTCAACATATACAAATAGATGTGTGTATAATGTTTGTCTTTAGTAAAAATTATTTTTGGTTCTAAGATTTGTGTTTTAATTAACTTTAAACCTGTAAATTAACTTATAATAAAAAGTATAATTTTAAATTCTTACAAGAAATTATTTACAAATTAGTAGGTAGAAGTATACCTTGCAAAATGTTACCCAACTCCAAATAGTATTTGCTAAATAAGTTTGTGGCTCGGATACTACATTAGAATAACTACAAATCATGAGAATAACTTTAGTACCAGTTTCTAGGCAGTCTGTTTTTATAGTGATATAATATCAAAAAAAAGTGAAAAACTTGAGTTATTTATACCAATAAATTATTCTAGTAGGTACCTACCATATTTCTACACTCAAGATGTGAACCATCATGAGATAATAAATTATACATAACAATTTCTTTGTTTTTTTACCTGCACTTATGTGTGTAATATAAATTGAAAAAAAAAATATAGCTACATAACTAATAATCTTGTTTGGAAAAATGAAAAATATTTTTATGTAAGTACATAAAAACTTGATTAACAAGATCTACATTATATTGCTACAGATTTATTGCTATATAAAATAAGTTAGTCTTAAAGCAATATATTCTTGTATTACAATCTAAAATTACATAGTAAAAAGGCATTGATAGATATAATTTCTATATGAAAGTAGGTAAATCTACCTATTTTTATACAAGCATGTGATATTAAGATTTAAAATTACAATTACATTAATTAAAGTGTTTTAAATATCACATAGAAAGCTATTGCAACTACCATCATCTAGTCTTTAGATCCTCTTTTACTTTATAAATTAGGAGTTCCATACAAACAGTAGCATCTTCAGCACTGTCATGGCCATCAACAGAATTTTGTATAATTTTTTTTAAATATTCTGATGATAGATTTCTTAATGCTCTCTTGTACGGTGGTCCCATTTTATGAGGATATAAGACACTGGTGTCAATAACTGTGTCATGAATGAGTTTCAGTGCTTTAAAATCAGATTCTAAGCTATGACCTATTAATATAGTTTTACTATTAAACATAGTAAGCAGAGTTGCTTGCACATCTAGTAATGTTGTTTTCACTTCTGACATTTGTTCTTCAGTAATACCTGAATATCTTGTATTATAATCAATTATAGGATGTAAAGGTTTAATAAGTGTCTCGTAAACTACCTTACATGCAGTATTAATTACAGTGACCCTAGTCAAATCTAGACCTCTTGTTGTGTAACACATTTCACAATCTAATGAATAAACACCATAGTCCTCCATGTCACTCTCCGGAGGTAGTGTTTTCACGTATCCTTTCAAGTTTTCAAAGTCTACATATTCATACACATGACTTGAAGCTATGCAGCATCCATCGGATGAGCCATCTTGACTGCAGCATTGGTAACGAACTTCACCTCTAACTCTGTATTTATTGTTTGGATGATAAATACACTCTTCTTTAAAAGTGGGAAATCCTTTTTTATCTACAGTATAAGTCTTCTTACATCTACAGCAAGTTCTTATATATCCCTTTGGAGGAGTTTGTTTGTTTTGTCCGTAGATAATGGCTCTACCTTTCTCACCACTGCTATGAGGTCTGGGGAAACCATTTTCTTTGAGTTGATCCTCAGTTAAAATCCATTTTTTTATGTTATTATAAAACTTTGCACCAGTAAACTGTTGGGGGTCTTCAAAATTCCTTCTAATTTTACTCTCGATGCTCCACGAGCCAACTGTATTGGAGTTACTAACTGTCCCTTGTGGTATTTTGCCAAGTGCTGCACAGTCACTTCCAGATTTCTTCACTCCGTTACACTCAAGAACCTCTTTTTTAAGCCTGCTAATGGTCAGAACTGCTGAATTCTTATATATTTGCACTGTGGAACATTTCTTACTAGTAGCTAACTCCTCATGTTGCGCTCTTGCATAGGCGTCGGTTGGTAAAAGATAAATTTTTAAACAATGATCAATCATTATATTCAAATATGTGGATCTAATGTTTGCTGCTATTTTTGAGCCAAGTGGTTCTAAAACTCCCGGCCTATCAATGAATTTTTCACTAGGTATGTGAGCAACTCTTTGAGTACCCTTCTTTACTGTTTGTGTTATTGTGCAACTAGATGATGGATCATTCTTCTTTGCAGCAATTGCAGCAATTGTACTAGGAGTTATGACTTTCTTTGCAGTCAGCATTGTGGAGGCATAAGGCACATGAGCAATGCGAATTTTGGAACTACTTGTACTGGGAGGTTGATTGCTGAAAATAGACTTTGTGGATTCAGGTTTTGAAACTAAATTTATTGAATTATTACTTTCCAAAGCCCTTTTTGAAGCATGGAATTCTCGTACTTTAGCTAATCGCTCCGCCATAGCTTGTGCAGCATTTAGTTTAAAATCTGGTTTTATTGGTGCTTTAGGTAATATTTTAATATTTTTATCTATAGTCCTAGATATTCTCTTTTTAGTAGGTATATATTCCTCAACATGAGGTTCAAGTTCTAATTTGTCAGTGCATTCTTCAATATTTTGTGATTTTTCAGTTGGAACATACTCCTCAAATATTTTTTTACACTGCAGTGTAATAGATTCCTCATCTGATTCAGATAATTCATTTAACTCATCCTCTAAATTATCCTCATAATTATGGTTGTCTTCATCAGATATGACTTTTGATGAACTTCTTTTATGTTTTTCCTTGTGCTTATCTCTTTTATCTTTTGATTCTTTGCATTTACTTTGAGAGTTATGATGTCTGCTATTGTCTCGTTTTAAATCAGTATCATTTGTCTGTTTTGAGTATTTTGATGAATTGCTTTTAGAGTGCTTTGAACTAGAGTGTGTTTTTTTCTGTAATTTGTCAGTTTTTTCATGCTTGTCTTTATCTTTGTTCGAAGCTTTGTGAGTGTTCTTTCTATCAGATGTTTTCCGATCTTTTTTATCTTGATCAGTAGATTTTTCTCTTCTTTCTGTTGATTTATCTTTAGATTTTTCTTTTTTGTCTGTCGACTTATCGCTGGATTTTTCTTTTCTTTCTGTTGACCTATCAATAGATTTTTCTTTTTTTTCTGTTGATTTGTCACTTGATTTATCACTTTTTTCTCTTGACTTATCACGTGATTTTTTGTCAATTTTTATTGATCTCTCTTTTTCAGATTTATTAGTATTCAATTGAACTGAGTCATTGGTTTTAGTAATAACTTTTTGATTTTGAGATGTTTCCTTAGATTCGTTATGACTTTCACATTGAGAACTATTTTTAACTTCAGTTTCTGCTTTCTCTTCATCTAATATTTGATCTAAAATATCGAATTCTGGCCCTAAATCATCTAGTCCATTTAGATCACTTGAAAGCTTTCTTTTTTTACTATCTGGTTCTTCTTCATCACTTGAGAAACAAGGAACTAATGACCTAGGTGTTGGCTGATATGTCACTGATGAAGGTATACTTTTAACTTTGGCTGGTTTATATTCTAATATTCTTTTCTTGCTTACAGCTTTGTCCGAAGGAATGTAATTAGTTGTAGAGTTTTGTTTTTCCTTAGGTTTGTATTCTGGTATTGTTTTCTCTGATCCAGGTAAATATTTCTCACCTGACTCTGGGGCACCTTTAGGAGTGTAAGGATCAAGCTGAGCAGACTCGGACCCCGGATTATATTGTGCAGGTGGCAAATATGTAAAGAGCTTAGAACCATTTGTGTCCGCAGGTCGTTTGATAGGTATACTAGCTGGTTTTCTGGGTGTATATGGTACTGGTATATGTCTTTTTTTTTGTTCATTATTATCATCAACATTTTCGGAATCGGTATTATTTATTTTATTAAGTTCGGCTATCGGAGTTGGATTGTATGTGACTTTGCATGAAACGGGCTGACCAGAGTTCTTTTCTAAATCAGTAATATTTTGCGAGGGTGATGGAGTACCTGTATCAGTTTGTTGCAAAACCTTTTGTACCGCTGCAGATACCAATTTCTGGAGGATCGCACCACTTTCAAGTCCTTCGTTACTGATATTTTGTGGTTCTTTCTTAACGTGACGAAAATGACAATAAGGCCGCTCGCACAGACCACTGTCGTAGAATGGACAGTTGATTCCTTTAAAATAGCCTGTCGAAGGCAGCATTGTAAATACGTCTTAATTCATTCATTAAAACTAAGTGCATTAATAACCACAAAGAAAACATACAAATAGGACTAAAATTTATTTATTGCAGGCAGCAAATCCACAGAAAATAAATTCCCACATAAGTGTTATGACATTAAACAGTAAGCCAGTGTTGCCAGCACGGTCATGTCAAAAGTTACCTAAAATAAATTAAAAAGTAACCTTTTAGTGTAAAAAATAACCTTTCATTTTTTGACGTGATATTAACGTCTTATAAATAAATGAACGCCAGTCGCACGCACGTTTAAGCATGACTCATTGTCACGTATCTACCGCGTGCAAGCGAGAGCGCGGAACAAGCGATAGAGAGGCAATCCTGGGTTGGCTTTTGAAACGTGCCGCCCTGATAGAGCAAAAATTAGTTTATAGGGGCTTCTTAGAGGGTCTGTCGATGCCCCCGGAACAATTTTTTTTGCGGGACGCGCGTTTTTTTTATACTAAAAATACGAATAATACGTATATTTTTAGGTTAGAAACGTAAATTTTCGATAAAAATTTGCGTGAAACGAAACGTTGTTTGACACGACAAGCGCAGGGTGACCATTTTGTGGGGAGTTTCCCAACCTGCGGGGAGATTTGAAATAGATTGGGAATTTATTGGATTTATTTATAAATGTTTATAAAAAGGTTTTGTTTTTTAAAGCTAGATCAGGTTAGGTTAGGTTAGAACATAAATCCCGTGTGGGGTTGCTGGTCCCCCATCTGGCGCGTCCCCCCGGTGGCGGATGGGGGAACGCCTCCCAGATATGGGAGGTACCGGGGAAACCCGGCGCGGACCAAAACCAGCAGGGGGTTGCCGCTTGGAGGCTCCTGGTACTTCTCTGTTCATCAGAGTGGACTGTGGAGACTCCGGGCGGCGACAATTGGGGGGGAGGCTTTCGGGCCGTGAGGAAGAAAACCTCGTTAAAAAATTACCGGAGGGGGTGGAAACGCCCTGCGCGGCGGGTCCGCTGGTCTTTGTGGCCGGTGGGCGCTGGCTTCGGCCACCGTCGGGCAACCCGTAATCCGCACTGAGCGGAACCGGGGGCCCCACGCACTGAGCGAGGGGCCGCGAGGAAGAAAACCTCTATAAAAAATTACACGAGGGGTGAACCTCTTGAGGGTCGCCTGCGGGTGTGGCCCTCTTGAGGGTTGCCTCTGGCGAGGAACTCCGGGTGATGGAATGGCGTATCCGTCGCCCGTTGAGACGCCTCGGGTCGGGAGGCGCACCACTATGTTCCTGATGCGCCTCAGACGGTGTTAGGGGGCCTTTAGGTCCCCCGGTGGAGGGTCTGCCTCGGCGGACGGCGCCGGCTGGGTCGCGGATGATTGCGCAAGTGTACCCGTAACCCAGCCACCAGGCGACACGGAGGAACATCGCTGGGTTTTAGTGGGTATTCTGGCCACTTCTTGGCCTGCCTGAGTCCCGCACTACCTTCCGGAAGCATTGCAGTTCGCTGTAAGGCTTCCGGAGGGTGTGCGTAAATGCATTTCCCAGCGTCAAAAAAAAAAAAAAAAGGTTAGAACATAAATAATCACGTGCCCGGCCGCAGGCCAGGCACTTAGGTTCTATTGGGTCCTATGTCGAATGTGGTCCAAATCGAAATCTGAGTTCCCCAACCCCAAGCAGTCTTGTCTTGATGACGTACTCCTTCTTTCCCCCCTTCCCTCTCCCTTCACTTAACAAGGAGACTCGTTTTAAATGTTTTATCAATGTCAGTTTAATCAATATTAAAAAATTCATTGAAAAAAAAAGTATGCGTTTCCGGCAAAGGGTTTGAGGGAGGGATGACTTACCTTCACCCCCTCCCCCCTCCCCCACGTTTCAAAATATTAACCGAAAATTGTATTACAAGTTGATAGAATTGATGTTGCTTGTAAATAACTTGCACAAATATTCATTCAGACTGCATTCAGACATTGGTCGAGATCGGTCGAGAAGAGTTGCATTAAGAACCACAGATGACAGAGTATTTATGAAGATTCGAAAAATCACCTAAAAGTAACCTTTTGAATAGTGTAACCTAAAAGTAACCTGACCGAGCTAAAAATCACCTAAAAGGTTACAAAAGTAACCTTCTGGCAACACTGCAGTAAGCACAGATCAGTGTTGCCAGAGGCAGATAGTCAAATGTAACATCAGACAGCTTAAAAAGTAACATTTTCATGAGAAAAGTAACATTATCACTCACCAAGAAGGTTAAAAAAACACTGGAGAATGATAAGCAAACAAAATGATGAAGCAAAGAAGGCCTTGAATAGGTCTGTATATTTTTAACCCCCGGCGCAAAAACGACGGGGTGTTATAAGTTTGACGTGTCTGTGTGTCTGTGTGTGTGTGTCTGTCTGTCTGTCTGTTCCACCGTAGCGCTCAAACGGATGAACCGATTTGAATGCGGTTTTTTTTTTTGTGTGAAAGGTGGATTAGCCGGGAGTGTTCTTAGCTATGTTTGATGAAAATCGGTCCAAGACGGCCGCCGCCACAAAATGGCGGATTATATATTTTTTCACAACTCCCTCAATATGGGTATCAAATGAAAAAGGCTTGACTAGTAGAATAGCTGCATTATGCAAACCTAACATGGCCGCCACCACGAAATGGTGAATGTCGGGGATTTTTTTAATTTTTAATTTATACTTGTTTGTTTCGTTTTCACCTACTTAATTAGAGTGTGTGAGGTACAGAAAGAGAGAGACTAGAGACAAAAGATATCCGGGTGAATGACCTTTACTTCTCTACAATGTTTTAGGCGCAGTCTTCAGTGTTTACATATAATATAGAGTTATAAGTATAACTAACCTTCTTGATCAGTCCAAAAACAAGTGCGCCAACACAATGAACAACATCTTAGATGCGTTCCATTTCACGATTATTTTTTGTTTGCTAGAAAAAATTTAAATATTTTTTATGAAGTCCTGAAAGTTACGTAAAAGTAACATTTTGATTCGTGTAACATGGATGTAACATGATAGGGTCAAAAGTAACGTAAAATGTTACAAAAGTAACATTCTGGCAACGCTGGGCCACAGATATTATTTATTATACTTTTTGGCACAGACTATATAATGACTAGCTACGCCCGCATGAATTTCGGTTTTCAAATCCCGAGGAAATCGTGGATTTCCGGTTCCCGTTGCCGCTCCCTTTTCCAACCTTTATACCTACTTTCGAGGAAATTTGCTATAGTAATCTTTCTATGGCTGTAGCTAGATTTCGGGTTTTTCAAAATCCCGTGGGAACTGTGTTATAGATCGACCAGAATCTCATGAAAAATAGGGAAATTAAATTCCAAAGTTAGCAACACTACGGCTTCCCTGTATCGGGGGCAGTGCACAAAGTTCAAAAACCATTGACAATATTTTAACGGTAAGAAAAAAACTCAGTAAAAAACATAATAAATAATCAAAGAAGAAAGAATATGGCCGGAACCACACTTATGTGTCGTGGCGTGTCGTGACGCGCCAGAAGCCTATCGGTTTCATACATTTAGTATGGTTAGAGACACACTTGTAGGGAGTGTCGTATCATGGCGTGGTGCCGACTGCCCGAGACCGATTGCGCCAGAGTCAAGAAGGTTATAACTGTATAATTGTAGACACTGGAGACTGTGACGAAAACATTACAACAATGTTTTAGATGCAGTCTCCAGTATAAATATCTCTAGATAATGTTAGATAGATACCTGTATTATCTTCCTATATAAGTAACTTTATAAATTTATGAAATTGTAGTCTGTAAAACATTAAATATTCTATGCCTCTTTTAGAGTAGCTGGTGTTCCACAGGGCACTGTGCTATAGCCCACACTGTTCATGCTGTATGCAGTATGCATATCAATGATATGATACTGTATGACAACACATTCCATTGCTATGCGGATGACAGCACGTGTCGAGCAGCCCTATGCAAAGGCCACGCACAACTTTCCCGCGTACAGCTGGAGGAGTATAGAGTCAAACTTGTGTCTGAAATTGAGACATTTTTAGAGCTGATCTCAGAATGGGGCACTCAAAATATAGTGCAATACAACCGCTCAAAAACACAAGTTTGCGCATTCATCGCTAAGAATAGCCCCTTTACCACACCCCTTCTCTTTCAGAACTCTCCCCTTACCCCTTTCAACAGCATTGGGATCCCTGGCGACCACATTTTGGACGAAGTCCAATTCCGGATCACTTGGAAGGTAAAGCTAAATTAGCTTCCGAAAAGCTTGGAGTACTCTACAAATCAAAGCGCTACTTTACGCCTGAACACAGGCTCTTCTTATTCTATAAATCTCAAGTCAGACCGCATATGGCCTGCTCACACCTGTGGGCCGGAGCACCCCAATACCAAGTCCTTCCATTTGGCCAGATTCCACTAACCAGCTCATTGGAGGGCTTAGAGGTTCGCAGGGACGTTAGCTTCCCTTCCTTTGCGTATTCTATCGTCTCTATAACGGAAAATGTTCTGAAGAGTTATTCGACCTAATACCACCTACTTATTTCCAGCACCGCATCGCACGCCACCTAAAATGCTAATATCCTCACCACTTGGATCACTGGCATACATCAACCAAGCGTTGCGCGAGGTCATTCCTTCCGCCCAAAAACTGTGGAACCAACTCCTTTTGGAGGTATTTCCACATAGCTTTGACATAGGGTTATTCAAGGGGAGGCTAAACAAACTCCTTAAAATCCGGCAACGTGTTAGTTGTTCCTCTTGTGCTGCAAATGTTCTTGGGCAGCAGTAATCACTTAACATCAGGTGACCCGCTAGCTCATTTTTCCGCAATTAATATATATATTATATATTAATTGCGGGATTAATATATATATTATATATTAATTGCGGGATTATAAATTATAATTATACCTAAATGATTATAATTATACCTAAATGAAATGAAATATACATTTAAACGACGCAAATGTTCGATATAAACTGTAAAACGCCTCGACACGTAAGTGTGTTTCCAGCGACACGGCCGGCCGTGTCGCTGGAAACACATTTACGTGTCGTGGCGTGTCGTGACGCGCCAGAAGAATATCGGTTTCATACATTTAGTATGGTTAGAGACACACTTGTAGGGCGTGTCGTGTCGCAGCGTGGCGCCGATCGCTCGGCACCCGATTGCGCCAGAGCCAAGAAGGTTATAACTATATATTTGATGTAGACACTGGAGACTGTGCCTAAAACAATGTAGTGAAGACAAGGTCATTCACCTGGATACACACCTCACACATTCTATTTAAATAGTTGAGGATAAATACAAAAAATATCCAGACCTATTTCAGGCCTTTCTTTGCTTCAACTTTTTGTTTGCGTTCGCAATTCTCCAGTGTTTATATTTTAACCTTCTTGGCCAGAGCGGTGGTGGGGGTTATGACGCGACCAAGAAGCTATAGGTATATATGGACGCGACACGACACGACAGGCAAATGTGTCTCTATACCCGCGCACGGCTCATGCACAGATTAATAATTAATATCACAGATTAATAAGGCTCGTGGCCAGCGTTGCCGACTTACACGGTCTGGATTATTAGGGATTACCCAAAAATCTAACTGAAAGTCCCCAATTTTAGGGAAAATAAAATCGATGAAATTGGGGAATCCACAGGTTTTCAGCAAAGAAATAAAAACACTGTTCATTTAAATGAAATATATTTAGTACACTTATGAAAAATATGAACGAGATGTCGTTCGATTCGGAATAGCATGTAGATGATTTTTGAAAAAAATCAAATTCTGCTTTTAAAAATTGCATTCTGAAAACTTAAAAGTATCGTAACGTTACTAAGTAACGATAAAAAGGAACATAATCTTTATAAAAATACTATGATATTGTTAATGTTATATTAATTATCGCACTAATATTATAACGGCGAAAGTTTGTATGTGTGTGTGTGAGTGCGTGTGTGTATATTGTGTGTGTGTATGTTTGTTACTCTTTAACGCCGCAACTACAGAACCGATTTGACTGAAATTTTGAATGGAGATAGATTATGTCCTGACTTAACACATAGGCTAAGTACTTTTTATTCTGGAAAAATCCACAGTTCCAACGGGGTTTTGAAAAAACCGAAATCTTCAGTTACAGCTATAAGTAGATTACTATAGCAAACTTCCTTAAAATTAGGTAAAAGGTTGGAAAAGAGAGCGGGAACGGGAACCGGAAATCTACGATTCACTCGGGATTTATGACAAACCAAATAAAATATAATCGGGGTACACTTGTTTCAGAAGGATTGTACTGTATTAAAGTTAATATAAAAACTATGATGAGAATATAAATATAATATGGAAAATACGATAAGTATATGTTTAGTGAGTATAAACATTACAAATTCATTGTAAAATTTAAAAAAACAATTATCAGAAAAAAACGATAGTTCAGTATACATAGTATAAGCCCCGCAAATTGGTATTGTGCCCGGCCACCATTTTAGTAACGTCAGCACTAAATAGACGTTGACAAAACTGTTGGCAGAGTACGCGTATCGAGTATTGAATAATTATGACTATATCCACAAATTTTGGTCGCTGACTGTATATTTTCGTGTCATCTAACGTCACGCAAATGTTAATATGACAAGGTTCCAGCGCAATAGCAATCTACGGGGGTTATATTAAAAATATCTTCGAATATGTAGTAATTATTAATGTAATAACTTATTAAACTGTGAAATTATATTTTTATTTAATTTATCTACCCATTTAAACAAAATTTGTTTTTTTTTAATCTTCAAAGATTATATATTTTGAAATCATACTGTAAGGCCGGCCTCACACAGCCGGAATGATTCAGAATCTGAAATTTTCAGATTCTGAATTCCGGCTGTGTGAGGCCGGGCTCAGACACATTTTGTCAGATCGATCTGAAAAATTCAGAATCTGAAAAAATCAGAATGTGTGTGGGGAACAGTGAAATTGTATGCATTTCTGGGGTTTCTGAATTCAGATTCTGAATTCCGGCGTTTATTCCGGCTGTGTGAGGCCGGCCTAAGACTGTTTTTTGAATAACGAGTTTGGTAAACTCCAACATAAGTCATCCGTGGCTCAAATTATTGCACTACTTCCACGTCACCGTAGCGAAATTTTTGCGTCACTACTGCAACATTAGTGGGAAAATTAACGCAACGACACGACACAGTAGTGTGCACACTCACCGTCACGCCAGTAAGCGCCACAACACGCCACGACACATAAGTGTGGTTCCGGCCTATGATATTATAATGACCGTTAAAATAATCGCTATAGTACAGTCGCGCTATAGGAAGAAATTCGTACATTAGGCCGGAACCACACTTACGTGTCGTGGCGTGTCGTGACGCGCCAGAAGCCTATCGGTTTCATACATTTAGTATGGTTAGAGACACACTTGTAGGGCGTGTCGTTTTTACTAAATGTATGAAACCGGCGCATCACGACACGCCACGACACATAAGCACACGAGTAGAAAAGGAACAGAGAGGAAGCTACCTACAAGCGTCCCGCAGCAAGTACACTCACACATAGCGCCGCTCACGCACACACGGGCTGTCACGGACGCTCCGCTAGTGAACAGTTAGTTGAATAACGTCAAGGCTGTCGTATGGTCGTGTCGCGTGCGCATTAAATTATTAGCGAGAGTTATTAGCGAGAGTTTAGACAACTGTGTACTTAAAATAGTGTAAATTATACTTATAAAAAATTAAGTGTTGTGTTTAGACAAATATGCCTCAGTATTGTACAGTATGTTTAAGTTCCACTATATTATATCTATACTAATAAATAAAATTGAAGTGTCTGTCTGTTATTTCGAAATAACTACCTCATATTAAGCTCATACGGTTATTTGAACTGTACCATAACGGAATCACACGTTTTTAAAATTTTTGTCTGTCTGTCTGTCTGTCTGTTTGAACGGGCTAATCTTCGGAACGGCTGAACCGATTTTGACGGGACTTTCACATTCAAGTCGAGAATTAACCAGGGAGTAACATAGGCTATTTATACATATTTTTTAACCGACTTTCAAAAAGGAGAAGTTCTGTTTTTCTACCTATGTACACCGATATCTCCGAGATTTCTGAACCAATTTGCGTAAATTTTTTTTAATCGATAGAGAAACATTGCGACCCTGTTCTATAAAAAATTTGGATTCCAACTCCTCAATCCTGATGCTGTAGTGGACCTGATCCCCAAAACTAATGGGTTTCAGAAACTTTCGGTTATTTAAATTGATATTTATCGTTGAATGAACTCGAGTAGATACATATCCAACTCCTCAACCCTGATGCTGTAAGGAATTGCATTCCGAAATGGTGGGGATCCCACGGGATTTTTGCGTTTTGGGGACGGGTTACTACAGATAAGCTACTTTTTGTCCTGGAAAATCAAAAGTTCCTACGGCATTTTAAAAAACCTAAATCCACACGGGCGAAGCCGTGGGCATCATCTAGTAAAAAATAAGGATATTTCTTTTTTTTGTACCCTAGAGATCAAGTGAAGTAAGTATACCTACCTTTACATAATATTATATTATCTACACAAAAAATCAAACCAAAACGGAAATCAGATTCTACTCAATAGAATTAGGTAAAACATTGCCAGGTAAGTTAAAATAGCTCCTGTACACAATGGACCATTTCGATGGGCCTATCTAAGGTACCTATCTAAGTAACTAGGTACTTAATTCATTCAATTTACTAAAGTAAGTAAGTATCTATAAGGTCAGTAAGTATTATAGGTACTGTCACGCGGGCGAAACCGCGGGCAGAAGCTAGTATAATATAAAAACATTTTATTCCAATCATTACTACATATCTTGCTATACATATATACTAGTATATAATATTTTTATTTTTACCCATAATTTTTCACATGCAACAGGTGACAACCCTATCAGAATAGGTATAAATTTTGGACGTTCTTAGGTAGCTTCCCTTCTGGTTATTCTGTGACATAAGTGTGGTTCCGGCCTTAACCTGTTACTACCTGTCTCTGTCACTCCCGCGTTAAAATAATGCGTCACGCTCGCAGAGATGCAATGACCGCCGTTTTCGGGGATTGTAAACCTTTTACCTGCGAGTAAAAGGTTTGTTTTTGGTTGCGTTTGGAACCCTCGTAGCTTTAGTTTTAAGTTTGCGAAATAATTATCACCACTATATCTTACGAATCCAACAACTGACAATCGAAAAGAAAATTTATTACCTATTTTGAATAAATCATTTGACTTTGACTTTAAGTAAATATAACTCGATTATTATAACTGTTTTCAGACTTAAATAAAAAAAAAGAATCTATTTACTTAATAAGCTAGTAAGTTTTTTTTTTCCTTCAAAAACCGCACTTAATAAAAAAAAGTTTGTGTCCACTGTCAGCAGGCCAAGAGGTCATTGTACGAAATTCTTTCTGCTCCGCGACTGCACTATACCTAATTCGATGCGCAGTAATTCGCAATTAAACTCAAGAGAAAACAAACTACAAAGAACATTATGGCGGCAGACCCCATAGAGGGTCAATAAAACACACTGCTGTTTAGCGTATTGCTGATGTAATTGTACTTTGATCAGTTTAAAGTTTTAAGTATTAAGTTACAGTAAACTACCGTAATAATATTAATACAGAACACAGACCACAGAAATTAAATTCAATTCCCAATAAAATGGCTTATATGTGTGTCAACCACAGAAAATCAGGTTATAATTATTAAACGTCAAAACTTCACGTTGACATAAACTGTCACACTTAAGCGGACGGCTGCGTTCGGAAATTAACGCAGTCGCCACACCACCCCCCCACGGAGAAAAATAGGTACACAGCAAAGATAAAGAAAAATAAAAAAATAAATAATTTACAAATCAAATGGTTTTGCAAATCGCACCGTACGACCTGAACGGGTTTTATAATTTGGATCAGGAATACTGGCTTTCTTCCGTGGTATATCTGGTGTTGTTGCTGGAGCCTGACAATCTACCGGTGGAACTGTTGTCGGATAATCTGTTAGTGGTACTTCTTCTTGGAAGTACGGTTTGATTCTATCCATTGTTACTACCACTGGTTTTCCTTTGAAATCTATAGTGACTGTTTTCCTATCTGCGGCTCTCTGTAAGACTTTGTATGGACCTGTGTATGGAGGCTGTAATGGCCGTCGCACAGCGTCGTCTCTTAAAAGTATATGAGATGCCTCCTGTATGTCCTTAAATATGAAAATTTTCGTTTGCGAATGCCGTGATGCTGGCACCGGTCTAACGTTTGACATGTGTTGTCGCAATTGCGAAACGAAGTCAACCATATTCTGAGAACCTGGTTCTGGTGGAGCAACTATAATCTCTCCTGGAAGACGGAGTGTTTCCCCATATACTAATTCTGCAGCAGTAGCTTTAATATCTGTCTTAAAAGCTGACCGCATTCCTAACAGGACCAATGGCAGGGCTTTCGTCCATGAATTTTCATGGCACATTAATGATGCTTTTAGCTGCCGGTGCACGCGTTCGATCATACCATTTGCAGCTGGATGGTACGCAGTTGTTCGAATCCGTTTTGTGGCGAAAATGTTCATCAATCGACCGAACAAATTGGACTCGAATTGGGTGCCACGATCTGTCGTGATTAACGAAGGCACGCCAAAACGAGATACCCACTCGCGCGTGAATGTAGAAGCGACTTCCTCTGCGGTGGTTGTTCTCATAGGCCAAACTTCCGGCCACCGTGTCACTCTATCGATTGCCGTGAGACAATATCGATATTCATCAGAGACAGGCAAAGGTCCGATTATATCCATGTGGACATGCAAAAATCGACCAGTCGGTGTATCAAAATTGCCGAGTGGAGCGGAATTGTGTCTTGACACTTTACTTCGCTGACAAGCCCCGCAAGTGCGAGACCACTCTCGACAGTCTTTTTTGATTGATGGCCACACGTACCGATCAGACACGAGGCGTGTAGTCGCTCTCGCACCGGGATGGCTTAAATTATGTAATTTTGAAAAAATCATTCGGCGAGAATTGGGAGGGACATATGGACGAGATTTTCCTGTTGAGTTATCGCAAACCAAAGTTATATCCGTGCCAGGAATTTTGACTTTTGTCAATTTTAGGCTGGATGAATCTGAATGCAAAAGTTCTTGCATCTCTTTGTCAGCTTCCTGGGCTTTGGCAAGAGCCTCATACTCTTGCTCAAGGCCGATGGCGTCTATTCGTGATAGGGCGTCAGCCACCACGTTGTCCTCTCCTTTTATGTATCTAATATCAGTGCTAAACTGACTGATGAAGGATAGTTGGTTGAGTTGCGCAGGAGGGAGTTTCTCTCGACGCTGTACGAAAGCGTACAACAACGGCTTGTGATCCGTGTAAATTGTGCAATGCTGAACTTCAAGAATATGACGGAAATGTTGTACACTCTCGTACACCGCCAAAAGTTCCCTGTAGTAAGCTGGCCACTCTGATTGTTTTGGAGTAAGTTTCTTGCTAAAAAACGCGAGAGGAACCCATTCTCCATCAACTTGCTGTTGTAAGCAAGAACCAATGTGTACACTGGATGCATCAGTAAAAAGACCTAAGGCTGCGCCACTTATAGGGTGTTGAAGCAATGTTGCATCACACAGATTTTTCTTACACTCTTCAAATTTTTTTAGCAGCTGAGGTGTCCATGGAAATGGCTTAGCACCTTTGCTGTTGATTGAAACAAGAGCGTCAATTAATGGAGCCTGGAACTGTGCGGCGTGGGGAATAAACCTGCGGTAAAAGTTTAACATGCCAAGGAATCTCCTCATAGCCTGCACTGTCTCAGGTGGTGGAAAATCCAGTAAATTTTGGACACGGTCCTGAGGAGGACGGGTGCCTTGAGCATTGATGACATATCCGAGAAATAGTACCTCAGTTTCCCCCAGAATGCACTTGGACGGGTTAATTACCACTCCATATTCTTGAAACCGTTTAAAAAGAACCCGAAGATGTTCTTTGTGGCTTTCAATGTCTGGTGAGAAAACTAAAACATCATCAATGTATGGAAAACAAAAATCAAGACCCCGTGTGACCTCATCGATAAAACGCTGGAAGGTTTGACCAGCATTTCGCAAACCAAAAGTCATGAATGGAAATTCGAAGAGGCCAAACGGGGTAACGATTGCTGTCTTCGAGATGTCTTCCTCATAGACTGGTATCTGGTGATATGCTTTAACGAGGTCTAAGGTACTAAAAATAGTAGCACCAGCGAGACTGTTAGCAAAGTCATTAATATGCCTAACGGGGTACCTATCTGGAATAGTCCTGGCGTTCAGGGCGCGGTAATCGCCGCATGGACGCCAAGTATTATCCTTTTTGGTAGTCATATGTAGTGGAGATGCCCATGAACTTTTAGATGGTCTAGCAGTGCCGCATTGCACCATGTTCTCAAACTCTTGCTTGGCAGCAATGAGCTTTTGAGGTGCTAAGCGACGCGGTCGACACGACACTGGACTGCCTTCTGTCGTTTTAATATAGTGCACTGTGTTGTGTTTCACAACCCGTGGCAAGCCAGGGGGTCGTGTAATATCAGGAAACTCAGCGAGTACCTCGGCAAAAGGTGTGTTGTTTGAAGAAACAGCTTTAATGCTATTTTCTTCTGTTTGTGCTATAACAGCACAGACACTCAGCTTTGTATTCCCATCTATTATACGTTTGTTCCGGCAGTCTGGTAACAAGTTATAGTGACATAAAAAATCAGAACCAATTATTGGTATGCCGACATCAGCTATAATAAAATTCCACTTGAATGAACGTCTTAATCCTAAGTTTAAATTTAATTGAATTGTGCCATATGTTTTTATGGTGCTCCCGTTTGCAGCACTGAGGTTATACTCAGTGAAAAGCAAATTTCTTTTGATGAGGCGCCGAGGGTAACAACACAAATCTGATCCGGTATCTATTAAGTAGCGGACATTAGATGACTTATCTGTTACGAATAGTCGACGGCTGGAGCTGGCAGTTGAACAGTCAGTTGCCGCCTCTACTGACTGTTGGTTGGGTTTTCCGACCAACTGCATGGTTTAGTACATTTAGTGGCTTTTGTGGCAAATTTTTTATGGTACCAGCAAAGTTTAGCTGGTGTACCATCTCGTGACATTCTATTCACAGATTTAGCTCGAATACGGGAGCGGCCACGTGACTGGGAAGCAGATAGAGCTGCCACTTGCTTGGAGAGCTCCTCCACCTTCGTCATAGTGTCCTTATTTAATTATTGTCCTTACTATATTATAAACAGTTTATTACCTTAAGCACTAGAAAAAAAGTTCCTTGACTTTGGTTTATTACTATGAGAACGGAGATCACAACACAAAGCACTTATCACCAATCACACTAGCCAGGGGAAACAACCGGGCAGACAAGGTGCAGTCAGCCAAGTAGTTGGTCGACTGTCAGCCAGGCGGGCATCCAGGCCTGCATCTAGGCAGGTATCCAGGCGGTAGCGAGGCAGGTAGCGAGGCGCTCGTAATTAGGCAGCAGCGGGAGGGCGAGGTCTCTCGCCTGTCCACTCAGCAGCAATACCGCATAATTGTATGTGGCAGGGCGATTCCGTGGGCACGATCACTGAGTCATCAGTGCAATAGGGCCATCGAACAGTGTAGTTCGCTCGCGTCGTAGTCACCAATATGGCGGCAGACCCCATAGAGGGTCAATAAAACACACTGCTGTTTAGCGTATTGCTGATGTAATTGTACTTTGATCAGTTTAAAGTTTTAAGTATTAAGTTACAGTAAACTACCGTAATAATATTAATACAGAACACAGACCACAGAAATTAAATTCAATTCCCAATAAAATGGCTTATATGTGTGTCAACCACAGAAAATCAGGTTATAATTATTAAACGTCAAAACTTCACGTTGACATAAACTGTCACACTTAAGCGGACGGCTGCGTTCGGAAATTAACGCAGTCGCCACAACATCGTCAATCTTGCCCTACATTCCTTGGATAAGATTTATTTAAATATAGATAGAATACGCAAGTTGAAAATCATGTCATGGCTGTATTTATTGCAAAATTCATATTTCACAATATGCAGAAAACCTTTGAAGTATCACAATGGTTGAATTATTTGGTTTATCAATATGGAGATATTCATAAAACTTTTACACTTGTGTCCGTTAACTTTTACGGGGTTGTCAAAACTTGTGACAGATCTAATTGATAAGATAGCGAGTGTTTTGGAATATTTATATCCCGACTTCGGAGTCTAATTTGGTACTTACTTTACTTATGATTTGTTAAAATGTTGCAAGAAGTTGCTAAAGACTATGCAGAATATCTTAAGTTAGATCTAGCTGGAGGATTCCAAACAGTCCAAGATGTTATAGATAACATGATCACTAGACTCGAGGAGTTGACAAGTGTTCTACAAATGATTAAATTAAAAAACAGTGATTGTAGTGTCGCCGTGACCGAAGATATTAGTCGATATCGACATGAAGTTACGCTACTCTCCAAGAAAATCATAACCTTATCAGATGTCGTGTTAAAATTACAATCAAATATTGATGTCCTGGAAAAACGAGTGGAAAAAGCAGAGGCGGATTTTGGTGTACAAGTTGATAATAAATTAAAAAGTTTGTTTAAACCATTTCTGAAGAAGAAAGACATTAACCCTGGACTCATATCGCAAATAATTCCTCCAGATACAACTACATTTGCAAGTGTATTAGATAATTTTGAAGGAAGCAGTACAAACACCTAATATTTCAGTAAGAACTTTATTTGCTAAGAAGCGTGTGGAAGTACAAATTGAAAATATTTAAGACATTTATTTTAATACACCAATATATCTACTTACTTAATAATACATAACTATAGTAGTTTTTTTTATTGGGTTCCTGTTGAGCCAAAACCTCCATCTGCTCTCTTAGTTTCTGTTAGATTAGAGACCTCAACTAGTTCTGGGTAATAAATTCTCTCACAGATCAGCTGAGCAATTCTGTCTCCTTTTTTGATAGTAAACTCTTGATCTGAATGATTAAATAATACTACTCCAACATTACCACGATAATCTTCATCGATTACACCAGCTGTAAATTGAAAAATTTATTTCAATGTAAGATTTTTATTTGTACAGCTTATTTAATTTGTATGCTGTTATTATAACAGTTTAAAGTTTGCATTATGATAAGACACAAAACCTATAAATGCTGACTTACTTAAGTTATATTTTGCAATATTAATTATGTTTGCTGAGATGTTACTGAACAATTTACACGATAAAAGAAGATAAGATACCAACTTAAATGAATTTATTTGCTTAGTTTCTACATAAAATACAGTATCAAGACGATGGAAAAATATCCGCAGTTTAAAAAGTATAGAGGTTATAATATTTTGAAGTCAATGATTTTATAATAAAAAAATCAGCCAAGTGCGAGTCGGGCCTCGCTCTTTCAGGGTTCCGTACATAATTATGAACAATATAATATTTTGGGTCTAAGAAATATTTAATTTCCGAGCTAGACATCGCAACAAACCGTGAAAGAAAAACCCAAAAAAATGTTCGTTTATTTTGGTCACAGCTTATAAACTATTTAATAAATCGTTGTTTTCAGTATTTGTTGTTTAAATAGAGCATATAGTACATAATATACTGAAATATCATATTCCCAACTAGTTTAGTTTTTGAGATAGCCCCCGTCACAAAAATGGTCTAAAACTGACAACTTTGATGGCCTCCCACTCCCTTATTTTTTGAGATAAAAATTAAAAAAATATATATTTGTACTCTACTTAATGAGCTCTAAACAATGATACCCCACAAGCTAGGGTAAAGAAAATTTTTTTTTCCGGCTCCTTTTTCATGTATGGTAGCCCCCTGAAAAATAATTTAATTCAATTTCTAATTCAATATTTGATTTTGGGTTAACGTTTTACACTAAATACCAAAATTTCAGGTTTGTAACTCATTTCGTCTGCGAGCTAGAGACCTGTGACCTGTGGACAGACGGACAGACAGCCGAGTGACATTAATAGGGCTCCGTTTTTTACCTGTTACACAGTGTTGACACAGTTACGCAGTTCAGAAAGAATTATTAAATTATCTCAAAAGTTATGGAACTTTCTTTTCATGCTGCACTCCAGTGTGTGACATCATCACATCCAGTTCGAAGTTTTTTTTTCTAATTGGCCTGTCACTGTCATTATGCATTGCCAGTTGTGTTAATTCATAACAGTGTTTGGAATTTCTTTATAAAATGCATATTTTTAGTGTTCCATACCCAAAGGGTAAAACGGGACCCTATTACTAAGACTCCACTGTGCATCCGTCTGTCACCAGGCTGTATCTCATAAACCGTGATAGTTACAGTTGAAATTTTCACAGATGATGGAATTCTGTTGCTACTATAACAAATACTAAAAAACAGATTAAATAATTATTTAAGGGGCTCCCATACAACAAACGGGTTTTTTTTTGCCATTTTTTAAGGATAATGGTATGAAACCCTTCATGCACGAGTCCAACTTGGCAGTTTTATTTTAATCTCAAGGAACACATTAGCACTTAACAGACTATCATGTAATTGAGTGCTAATTGGTTGAGCATCTTTTATTATTAATGCATTAACACTTACCTCCAACATCAATAAAGTTTTTCACAGCCAAACCAGATCGCGGAGCAACTCTGCCATAACAACCCGAAGGTAACTCTATTTGCAAATCAGTCTTCACTAATTCTTTGCCGCGTGCTGGTACAGTATAGTCATATGCACTAGAAACATAGAATAGAAAAGTTTTTTATTGAAATAAACCACTAAGTGTGTTCAAATCCACAAGTTAACCTTTTTTTTTAACATGGGGAAATCCGTCATGGATACCACCGTGCCCGGGGAAGCAGTGGTTATGTTGGACTTTAACCAACTAAAACCCCAGTGTTTCTTCTCTCTTTTGGTTTGCTGGGTGCAGGAACACTTTCGTACACTACTGCACCATCCACAAGTTAACCTACAACAGGTCCCTAATGCACTTCCAACCGAAAAAGACCAGCAAGATCTTGGCAATTAACAAGTATGTAAAATTAACATTAATTAATTAAACATGGTGTCTCATGCATTGCTGTAACAAGACAAACACTTCCTTTTCTCTAATCTTCAAGTTGAATAATATAGGTTTTAGTTTACTAATAAAGATTTTGAAGACCACCTCAGGTTTGCAGATGACTTAGTTCTGATAACTGATGACCCAGTAACACTGCAGAGAATGCTACAAGATCTTGCCACAAAAAGTAAAGAGGTTGGCTTAACAATAAATAGGTCTAAAACCAAGGTTATGACAAACAGAACAGAATTTAGCATACATGTAGACAGCGAGCAAATAGAATATGTCAAGTCATATATATACCTGGGACAACTGATCTCCTTCCAAGACCAAATGGCTCAAGAAATTGATAGAAGGATAACAAATGCATGGAAGAGATACTGGGTATTCAAAGACATAATGAAAAATAAAAAATACACCATAATAATAAAAAGAAAACTCTTCAACTCGTGCATACTACCAATCTTAACCTATGGGTGCCAATCATGGTCTATGACAGAGAAACTCCATCACAAGTTGAGAACGTGTCAAAGGAGCATGGAAAGAAGCGTACTGGGGTGTAAAATAAAAGACAGGAGGCGTGCAGTCGATATAAGAAAGGAGACAGGGTTCGAGGATCTTGTCGGCAAAATCAAACAACTAAAGTGGCGCTGGGCAGGACATCTTATGAGGGAGACTACAGAAAAATGGTCAAAAATAATAACAGAGTGGACTCCTCGCTCCAGCACCAAACGCAGAAGAGGCAGACCAGTGAAGAGGTGGTCCGACGATATAAAGAGGGTGGCAGGGGCAGTGTGGACAAGAACTGGGAGAGATAGAAGAAAGTGGAAAGAGTTAGAGGAGGCCTATGTGTCTGCAGGGCACACTGATTAAAACCAGAAGACGATGTGCTTTAAAAAATTTGAATTTTGTTTAAATAATTGAAATCAGTAATAAAAGGCTATTTATTTATTTATTTATTTATTTAATAAAGATTTTAAATTAAGCTTGTAAAATTGACAATGCAAGTCTATTGTAGATTTCACATTCATTCTCACAAACATTTCATTCATGTACAACCAACCAAACCATTCATGTAAACCAAAAAGTAAATACCTACCTTTTTAAATCGAAGCCAGCGGCTTTTTCGGAGCCTTTCATAGGAGAGAAGGCATTTTCACTAAGGCGTGTGAATTTTAACACAGTTTGTACTTCAGAAGGCATGGTCTCAACCGTAATTTGAAAACTATTTTTATTGAATTAGCAACTGTACTGAAAATAAACTCAAAAAAGGAATAAGACTATGTATAATAACAAGTCAAAGATTTAATTCACAGTCACACTATTAGCTAAAAAGGTAGGAAAATAGAAAAGAACCGTTTATATGTGAAAGTGAATTTACGGAAAAATATTCAGCCGAGAGATGTCAAAATTTGGCGCGAACAGAAGTGCGATTGTGTAAGGTTTGAACCATGATGGTTATTTTAGACGATCGGTCATTGATGGTCAAGAAAAATTCGAATTGCGTAAAACTGTCCATCAAATGAAGAGCGAAAAGTGACCGGTGGCTTAAAAACGTATCATGGAATTGAGTTTTATTATACAAATAGCATCAGTGAAACTCAATTTTTTATGTTTTTAACAATTATGTCGGACACAAAAACAATGGAACTTATTACGATAGCATATTAATTTCATAATGAAAATTAACTTTCATAACTTCAAACATAGAATTCCAACGTTAATATCTATATGCAAATTATGTAACAAAACGCAGACCAGTGAATTATGATCGAGCTTACTAATTCTGAACAATAGTTGGCGTTAGTGGACTTGTTTTGTTATCTGTATAATGGTTAATTATGACATCAAGTGTCAATGTAAGTGTCAATGTCAATGTATTTATGACAGTTTAGTGTTTATTTACTCAATGTTATTTACGAATTAATAAATTTTCGTAAATTTTTCAACAAAAAATAAAGAAGGACAGCCACAAATCAAATATAGCTCTATATGTGAATGTGGTTTGGATGAAGGGTTTTCTTCTCTTATCCTCTTCTGCCCAAACTTCTCCATAGGCTCTAACGGGTGTTAGTGTATTATTAGTGTTTAGTCCCTATGTAAAACTTTTGTGTATTTTATTCTAATTAATATTATAAACGGCAAAGTTTGTATGTATGGATGTTTGTTACTCTTTCACGCAAAAACTGCTGAACGGATTTGGCTGTTTGGAACGGCGATAGATTATACTCTGAATTAACACAAGCAAGTAACTTTTTATCGCGGAAAATAAAGGAGTTCCCGCGGGAACCTCAGTGAGGTGGAATAAACCTCAATCCACGCAGACGAAGTCAGGCCCGCGGTCATCATCTAGTTACCTATATCTAACAAAATGAAATTGTAAAAATATTATGTAGTAAGTATATTTTATAGATTTACGTAAGATTATTATTTATGTTTACGTAAATGTATGTTTAATGTTGCTTATTGTGATGTTTTAGGTTATCAACTCTCAAGTACTTACAATAACTCCACTATTGTATCGTGAATATGGAAAATTCAGTGTCAGCAGTAAATTGTGTTTTCTCCAAGCTACTCGATACTGGTGAAGTGAATTGTGCTGTGTTACTACACAACTAAAAGCCATACTACAAACAAACAACAACAACAACCAACTAAGCTTTACCATAATTCATAATTATCCTACAAAAAATAAATATTGTTCATATTTTATTATCTTCATAACAACCATCTCTTGTTTCAGGCAAGCGTGGTGACTCCTAACAGCAAAAACGCCACAATCCGCAGCTGAACGAGCTAACCACTAGAGTAGTTTCTTGACCTTTTTCTAGTCGTGGACCTCTCTCAAAATATGAAAGAGCCGACTGACCCTTTCCGAAAAGATAAAATATGAGGTTTAATGTTTACCAGCTTCTATTATTTGCTGTTGCTTATGCTGGATTGGAACATCAAATTGTACACAGTATTTACTCACAACATAATTATTGTATACCAATTTTCACACTAATGCATTATGTTAGGTAGGCTTGCCGTAGACCCTCTGTATTAATTTCATGGCCTTACTTGTAACTACTTGTAACTTAAGAAACACTGCACTAGACCAATGAGGCAGTTGAATACTGCAATAGAGAGATGCAACACATGATATGACTATACATGGAATTCATGTTAAACTTATTACTTATTTGTGTAAAATTTAAATAAATAAAGTGATTAGACACACTGACTCGTTATCGTCTCAAGAAAACAAGACTGCTTTTGGTCATAATATTATGGTTGTCTACACTAATTGTACATGTTTTTTTTTTAATAAACTAAGATATTTTGTCTTGTTTTTATAAAAGTACCTATTTAAGCTTATTGAAAAATCTTATTACTTGTCCAAAACTACTTTGATGACAAAAACCTTAGGAATGTTTTTCTATTATAGCTAATAGTTCCCATACTTAATTAAAGTGATATACTCGGTTGAGTTTTTATCTCACTTTAATATAATATCTAGTTGTATTTGATTGCCATTCAACGACTGTACTGTGGTAAATAATTAAACTGTTTCTGTAGATAATCATGATCAACCCATTACCGGCTCACTACAGAGCACGGGTCTCCTCTCAGAGTGAGAAGGGTTTTGGCCATAGTCTACCACGCTGGCCAAGCGGATTGGCAGACTTCACACACACAACGTTATGGAGAACTCTTAGGCATGGAGGTTTCCTCACGATGTTTTCCTTCACCGTTAAAGCAAGTGATATTTAAATACTTAAAACGCACATAACTCCGAAAAGTTAGAGGTGCGTGCCCGGGATCGAACCCACGACCTCCGATTAGAAGTCGGTCGTCCTAACCACTAGGCTATCACAGCTTTATAGATACACACACATATTTCTGTAGATAATAACAAACCCTATTTTGTACAGTGGCTAGTTAGTGTTGCTGTCACATTCGCGCAAAAGTCGTCCACATGCTGGTTGGCCAAGGCATCCCACAGTATACGTCCTCCTGCCCATACCCACATTGGCTTCCAGGAATAGAATAGAATAGAAAAGTTTTTTATTCAAATAAACTTTTACAAGTACTTTTGAATCGTCAATTGAATCTACCACAGGTTCGGAATGCAGTTCCAGCCGAGAAGAACCTGCAAGAAACTCGGCGGTTGCTCTTGTACATGATTGAAATGCCGTCTCGCGCATTGCTGGAACGAGTTAAATCCAAGCTTTTTTATCGTTTATATAATCTTCAATTGTATAATAAGCTTTTTTTATGAGCATACTTTTAATAGAGTTCTTAAACTTCTGTAAAGGCAAGTCTAGTCTAGTCCAGGAGGCCTAATAGAGCCTTCACTTGTGTAAGTGACACCGCATTGCCTTGGGCATGGTAGTGATAAAGATAACAAAAGTGGCTGTTCTTATGTAATTTTTGGTTAAAATGTAACAACCATGCTAATAGTACAAAGTTGGCTGTGATTGACATTTTAAATTATGTATTTAGCATGTAAGTAGGTTAATTACCTACCAATGTAGGAGGAACTTTTAACTAATATAAATATTCCTATGTAGTAGGTAAGATTAGATTAAAATGTAAGTTTATTTATTGTTTTTCTTTTGTTTGGGCAGAGCACTCTAGAACACTACAGTTCCAGTGTAACCTGCCATGAATAATCAGAAATAAAAAAGATATATATATTCATACAGGTTTTATTCAATCATTACACATTATGTGTATTGTTATGTGAGTATTTCACCTCATTATATCAATTTACATAATATTGGCGGCGGCGGCGATAAGGATTAAGGAGCATAATCTGTGGGGATAATATTGGGACTTTCAAAATAAGATTGAATAGGTAGGTAGGTGTAGAATACCTTCTAGGCAAGCGCATTCCACCTTAGGCTGCTATTAAAGATAGTTTCCTCATAAAATTGTAACCAGTTTAATGATCCTAATAAAAAAAAAGTGGGGCCACGGTGGTGTCCATGAACCTAAAAATATTTATTATTATACTATCCTAGTAGGTATTTGATGATTTGTACTATTGGATAAAAAAGTATAACATGCTGCTTTTACCCCGTCATAGCAGCCCTTCTCTCTTGAATGTTACTGAGGAATTTTAAGGGCTGCTGCAACTCTTGTGGCTGGTTGATGGCATCAGTCACTTAGGCCACACACTTGTGTTGTACTAGGAGTACCTAGCTGGGGTGCCTAGCAAAACGGGTAGGGGTGGTGAAAACTGCAGATATAGTGTTTGTAGCGTACCTACCTAGTACCTAATAGGTACCTAATAGATACCTAGTAGGTCATATCATAAATATTAAAATATAGCTACCTATAGAGAAGACCTAATACAATAAATTAAATAAAACTTTCCATATATGATATGAATAGATTTAATAGCAAAAAGATTGTCAACAAATATTTACTTACAAGGTTTATACTATGATGAAACAGAAAACTTACTTAAAACATAGCAATTAATTAAATAAAACTGTAACAAGGTACCTAACTGATTAAACCGGCATGGCCAATCAAACAAAAATACTTACCTAGGTAAGTACCTACTTAATATTGTAAGTACTAATGAATCTATTGACACTATTTATCAACATCGACTCCGTAGGGTAGGCACTACGGTGGAACATACCTATTCAAACACAAACACCTAGGTACTTATTCTTCTTTGTTCGTTCGCTCTTGGTAGAGCGGTCGTGGTCATCCAGAAGTGACATCTTTAAGGGCAGATGTTATACGCCTCACGAGCATTAGCCACTTTTCGCTGCTGGCCGACAGCCTGGTGCCTTCATACAAGGGAAGCGCCCACATGATTTAATTTAGTCGGTCTATCGCATGGGCGACCTTCCTCGCCGTCTGGTGTCCTCAACTTCGCCCTGCACGGCAAGGCGCTCGATGGAGTCGTGTCCTAAGAACTTCACGAAATACGACTCTGTACTAACGTCGAAACATGCTGTTTGATGCCGAGTTCTTGGAATATAGAGATGTTGGTGCGAAATTCGGTTCATGAGATTCCCAACATTCGCCTTCAGCACCACATCTCCAGAGCATCGATTTTTTTCTTCTTGACTTGTCGCAAAGTCCGTCTCTTTGCCGTAGTCGAATTAAAAGTTATATTTACTGCGGTGTTTATTAAGGAATTTGTTTTAAAAAGTTAGAAAATTAGATTTTAATCAATTCAATACACATAGGCCATCAAATGATTAACGATAATCATGGCCCGAGACTCACCGCTATTATTTGACATAGGCGATGATCTCAAAAAAGTTAGACAATTCGAATTAGCTGTCAAATCGTATGAAATCATTCACTCATCGTCTAAAATAACGATCCATGACATTCATGATAGCCATGCAATCGTCAACCATCTATGAACTCCGTACACAATTCGAATTGGCCGTTTGACAGCTGAAAACGTACGTTTAAGCTGTCAAATGAATACAATTTTCATGGTCTAAAGTTAGACAATCGCACTGCAGGTACTCCGTACTAATTAGGTACCAAAGAATTTATTACTAACGCGAACAACATAGATTATAAATGGAAAGACGGAATTAACCATAGATAACTAGGAACAAGTAAATTTATACCGAAACAGTATTTTGAGATTAAGTAGGTACCTACCTAATATACAAGGATGGAGCGGTTCTTTAAATATGATGAAAAATTGGTAACGTAAAATTCATTTAAACCGGCTTTACATTTGGCTGGATTCAGTGTGACTGAATTCAGACACTAAGTGTGGCTAATTAGAGCTTGCTCTTTACACTTGATCTAATTAGCTAGCTAACTGAGTATAACCAAGGATTCCGAAACTGTCGCACGTATTTATAGAGCTCTCATGGGACCATCAAAATATCAAAGAATAGGGCTCGCCTTGGCTATGGTTGCGTCGATCTCAATTTTAATTAATAAAAAAAGACGCAGGAAGTGTTGGATGAAAAAAATATTTGCTTTTAAGACAAAAACTATCTACAACGAATTATTTATTTTATTAAATTTTTTCTTTCGACATCGTTGCTCAAAAAGTAAATGTAGTATACACTAGCTGATGCCAGTGACTTTGTCCGCTTGGATTCTTATAAATTTCATCCTCTACCCTTACCACCCCCTACCCACTTGGGGGTAGAATTTCCAAAATTCCAGAAACACGTAATTCTTTATTTTTAACTGACAATAGGTACAAAAACCGATTTTCATGGACATAACTTGATAAATGACGGACTTTCATTTAAACTTTCATCCCCTATTTAACCACCTTAGGGGTATAATTCGCAATAATCCTTTCTTAGTGTGCGCCTACGTCATAAAAGGAAGCTACTGCGAAAATTTCAAGTTTCTAGCTTCAGTGGTTTAGGCAGTGCGTTGATAATAAGTCAGTCAGTCAGTCAAGATAAGCCTCTGTATATTATTATAGATAACGCTCCTCAAAAGCGCTGCGTTCGGCGACTAATGAAGCGATATTATAGGTACTGGATGTGTGGGCACTCCACCTCGAGTGGCGGTCAGCGGACAACTGAACGTATTTTTTTGGCTAAATCGCTTTACACTTGGCTGGATTCAGCATGCTAACTGCAGTGTCGACTCTGACTGTCTAATTAGTGTGTCTTACTGTCTGAATGCCTTTACACTTGTCTTTCTCTAGAGTCTTTTTCATTTAGTGCACTGAATCCAGCCAAATGTAAAGGGCTCTTTAAGTACCTAATATTGTTGTTTTACCGTAAACTCTTTTTAACGTTAATACTTAATTACCGTAAAATGAGTGGTATAGTTACCGTATTATCTTTTAAAGATAGTAAGATGTCACGGAAAGACATTAAAATCCTTAAATATTGCTTTTTTATCCGTGAGCTACGTAAATACTCTGTTTCAGTGCATCGCAAATAGTAATACATTCTTTGGCATTGAAAATTATTATTACGCATACATCACAGACGTGTACGTCTGTGGCAGCCATACTGTTTTTAACCATTTTTAACACTATTTCTTAACGTTATAATTTTGATTCCAATTAACGTAACAACTTAAGTACCTACCTATACAATACACTGAAATTAACGTTAATTTCGTTACTTTCTAACGTTAAAATCCCAGATTCTAACCACAGATAAATAATTAATTACAGTACCTCCAACTTTCAAATATTTTAATTAAGAAGCAAACCAACAATTTTGCTTATGGCAACTTCGATTCGACTACAATCTATTTTAAACACTGTTCATACAGCGGAGGCGGGAAATAATCGTGGCAGTTGGTGGCTTTTAAGCAGGAGTTTAGTAATATTGTTTTTAAAAGGGCGCAATTATTTTTAAGGGTATTGTTTTTGAGGGTACACTTGACCGAAGTGACTGGCGCGCATGAGCAATCTGTTTGCTATATTTTCTTCCCTTTCCTCCGCCACCTCCGTGAAGTGGTCGAATGTTGGGTCAGAGGCACGATGATTTTCACTGAGATCAAGCTCACGAAACGGATTAAACTGTCGTTTGGGAAATATATTTTGGAGAAATACTAATTGTATGTTTGCAAAGAAAAGTTAGGTATTTCAAGTAACGAATAAATAAACTATGTCTAATGTTAAATCATTTTAGAATTTTCACACTCACTGCACGCTACGCACAAAGTAGAAGTAGGAACACTCTTTTGAGGCTTGTAACTTTAAAATCAATATTTTTTTATCAAACTATACTAATATTATTATAAAGCTGAAGAGTTTGTTTGTTTGAATGCGCTAATCTCAGGAACTACTGGATCGATTTCAAAAATTCTTTCACCGTTGGATATGTTGTCGCGACAAACGGTCGCGAATCGCGATAAATATAGATATTAACAATAAAGACTAAAAATATAAATCACTTAATCATTAAAGCTAGCAACACCGAGAATCTTAATTGTCCAGTCTTAAACTTAGGTTCTATGGCGAGTTAACCCGCCTCTATATCCGTAGGAGATCTATGGTCTAGTTATCTATGGTTTAAATACATCTCCGCGGTACCGCCAATTTGCAACGTGGCGGCGACGCGTGTGGTTCGAGAATGGATAGCTGGTGGCGTGGCGACTGGCGTCCACGCCCCCTGGAAACTAAGGTTAGTGGTAGAGTAGAAGGATCAAGGATTAAGAGAGACTAGATTACTTTAGATAGATAGATTTAAGTGTCGACTTCTGATCAGAAGGGGTCCCCAGAAAGCAGACCCGATTCATGTTTCCCCTCAGGTCACTCTATGATAGATTTGCGGAGCGCCCCCCCTGGTGACGTGGTCTCAGCGGGTCGCATCCGAGGGTTCCCAGATTAGAAACCCGATAAGAGATAGGCTGGAAGGCTGCTCGCTGCCGCGGTGGCGAACGGTTTCCAGAAGGTTCCGAGATACGAACCCGATATGTGTTCCACTCGCTAAGAAGAGCGACTGCAGTGACCTGTGAGAGAGAGACCCCCCTACTCCTGGGCTGAACTCGTCCTGAGACGAGTTCTGCCCGGGCATAATTTGTATTACAGGCAAGGTTGCGGCCCCCCACTTGGGTGATAACCATGGCGTCAACCAGGACCCACGCCGGGGTGCTGTGCGGATGAACAGACTCCGCTAGGACCTTGGGTAAGCGCATAAACTACATGCTCACAATAATATTTCACGGTACCTCCGGGTCTCGTCACCCGGATCCAGGCAGATGGTTAAACATGTAAAACTTGAGACAAAAAAGGAGGTAGCCGCGACATATGTACTTACGTGATCCTTGAGTGCTATAGGCTATATAATATGTACCACGGGCGAAGCCGGGCGGGCCGCTAGTGTTTTATATAATTATATCAATAAACCTATAATAGATAATGACGAAACAAATCGATCTATTTTTGAGCGTAAAATATCAAATAATGTAGTAATCACCCTCCTACGTTTGTATGAAGGAAGCACTGGAATGAGCCACCTTAAGGTCTCAATCAAAGATCAAAATTATAAATATTCTATTTAAAAATTTTTGCTGATTTACTTATATTTTGCAATATTAATTATGTTTGCTGAGATGTTACTGAACAATTTACACGATAAAAGAAGATAAGATACCAACTTAAATGAATTTATTTGCTTAGTTTCTACGTAAAATACAGTATCAAGACGATGGAAAAATATCCGCAGTTTAAAAAGTATAGAGGTAATATTTTAAAGTCAATGATTTTATAATAAAAAAATTATCCTATATAATCTAAAAATGTATTCTTGAGGGAAATGAGGAGCTCTGTAGTAGGAACAGAGTAGCTGACATATGTTTAGGTCATCGAGTCGCAAAACTAAAGTGGCAATGTGCCCCGTTCGGGTTCCAAGGTGCTTGAGCGGCGGTACCGTTCGTAGACTTCCCACTAGTCGGACAAAAGATACTGGTAAAAGTACTGGTAGCCATTGGATACAAGCGGAACAAGATCGTGTTTCGTGGCGACTCTTACAAGAGATCTATGTCCAACAGGGGACGTCTATCGGCGATGATAATGATGTAACCAATAAATCGCCATCTTCCCCTATCGCCATTTGCCTCACTCAGCCAAAAACTTTTGGCTTCGCGCTTTACAAAAACACTCGGGTAGAACAAACAAGACTACTTGGAGACGAGGTGTTCGGATTCCGTTCTGGGCCACATTCAACTTAATAATGAGATAAATATTATGAGATATTTTATAAAATGGAGATGACTGACAACAATATAATATATTATCATGGCATTTACAATAACACTGAAACATAATTATATACCAAATAACCCCACTGCACGGGTTCAAGGTCAGAGTTCTTTTGGTTGACGCCAACTGTAAACAAGCTATAATTTGAAAATTAATAAACCCGAAAGCCATGCTAAAAAACGAACTAAAAAATTAATAAACTACCACCGTACCACTTACAGTGTAGTTGTTATTTATTTTGTTTTCATGATTTGTCACTCCAAACTGATTTAAAACATATAGATTGTATACATTTTCGTACTCGCCTTTTAAATTTTGTTTATTTTGATACCCCACTTGAGGGTCTTGAAGAAAAAAAATGTTTCAGCCCGCACATTAAATTGCATAAAATCCGCCATTTTGATTTTTTATGAATTTTATGTACCCAGTAACATTTGCGCCGTCAAGACAAATCTAATGACGTATAATTTATCAAAATAGGTTGAGCCGTTAAGTAGTTACGAACTGACATAGGAAACGGTCATTTTCTACGATTTATCACTCCAAATTGTCTGCAAATATATATAATGGTATACATTTTCGTATTTGCCTTTTGAATCCCTTTATTTTGATACCCCACTCCAGGGTCGTGAAGAAAAAAATTTTTTTGAGTAAAATCGAACAACGCATTAATCAATTACAGCTAAATACACGTTTTAACTTTCATCCCCTCTCCCAAGGGAACCTTGCTAAATTTCGGGATAAAAAATATCCTATGTCCTACCTCGGAGTATAAACACAAATCGTATCAAGTTTAATTCGAATCCATTCAGTAGTTTCGGCGTGATGCGCGGCCAAGATACAGACAGACAGATAGACAGACAGACAAAAATGAAAAAAATTGCAGTTTTGGCTTCAGTATCGATTATAGAGTGCCCTCCAATAAAAATTTACAAAATATCTTCAACTAGCGGACCCGGCAGACGTCGTCCTGCCCGCTATTAACGCCACCTACCGAGTCCAATTTTTCTACTTATAAACCTTCCTCTTGAATCACTCAATCTATTACAAAAAATCGCATCAAAATCCGTTGCGTAGTTTTAAAGATTTAAGCATACATAGGGACATAGGGACAGAAAAAGCGACTTTGTTTTATACTATGTAGTGATGTACAGAATTGGATCTGTTACAGTTTTATTATATTATAGATAGAAGAAGAAGATAGAAGATAATAGGGGTTAAAGTATGAAATTGCCGTTTTATTGTAATAGGTACTTCGAATTGACATAGAACCTTCATGGTTTGAGATTTTTGAGGGAAACTTTTTTCATACGGTCCTATGTAGTTCTTCTTTTAAAAAATTGATTATGCAACATTAATTGATAATCAACTTTCAGTAGTTTTTTTTATTCAGCTTAGACAATAGAGATGGATACTTCGAAAATTCGTGTGATTTTTGAATACGAGTTCCGACGCGGAACTAACGCGGCAGAAACAGCTCGCAATATTAATGTTGCGTTTGGAGAGGGGACTGCTAATGAACGCACTGTGCGATTTTGGTTTAAACGCTTTCGTGATGGAAACTTCGATTTGAAGAACGAACCACGTGGAAGACCGCCCACACAGGTGAATAACAATGATTTGAAAGAGATGGTGGAAGCCGATCCGAGCCAAACTACCCAGGAATTAGCGGCATGGTTTAACGTTACCTTACCACAATATTGACTCATTTGCGTCAAATCAATAAAATAAAAAAATATGAAAAATGGGTGCCTCATGATTTGACTGATCTGCAGAAAGAAACGCGTGTTGAAACTTGCGTTGCCTTGTTGAATCGATACAGAAATGAAGGAATATTGGATCGAATTGTGACATGTGATGAAAAATGGATTCTTTACGATAATCGTAAGCGGAAAATGCAATGGCTGACCCCAGGTCAAACGCCGCAACAGTGTCCTAATGCAAAGCTTACCAATAAAAAGGTAATGGTAACTGTTCGGTGGTCTCAGCGTGGTGTTATTTACTATAGCTTTCTCCGATCTGGTCAAGCAATAACGGCAGATGTCTACTGCGCCGAACTCCGAACAATGATAGCGAAACTAGCAGTGAAACAGCCCCGACTTATGAATCGATCTTCACCATTATTGCTCCATGATAACGCGAGACCTCATACAGCACGAGAGACCGTTTTAACTCTACAGGAACTGCAATTAGAAACCATTCGTTACCCTCCGTATTCGCCAGACCTTGCTCCAACGGACTACCATTTTTTTCGTGATTTGGACAATTTTCTGCGTGATAAAAAGTTTTCTTCTCAGGAGGCAGTGCAAAATGCTTTCACACAGTTTGTCGAATCTAGATCACCAGAGTTCTATCGCAAAGGCATAAATGAGCTTCCTATTAGATGGCCGCAATGTATAGATAATATTGGTAATTATTTTTATTAAATAAATATGTTAAATTAAAAAAAAAACGAATTTTTATTTTTCAGTACAAATCGGCAATTTCATAGTAATATTATTATTACATATAAATTATAATATTACATATAATATGTATATACATACATATTTTACTAAATTGTGAAATACATAATACATACTTATATACTTACATAAATACATCCAGACTCGGAGCGGGAATCGAACCCGCGACCCCGGAGAGGTAAGCTGGGTCACTGCCAACCACGGCAACGGGCCAGTCATAAGAAAAATAAGTCGATTTGACATTGGTAGCGATTCTGTTAAACACACTCTCTAACCTAAACTTAATTTTAGGTTTTCTTATTATAGCGACTCTATCTTTAAACCGTATTCTATTGTCAGGCTCCAACTAAATTTAAGTAGTCTAAAAGGCCGCCTAAAATGACGTTTGAGTTTAATAGTAAGTGTTGCCATGTAAGATAACAAGAACTGCACAAATGTTGTGTTTGATTTTCCCCATTAATTTCAAAAATATTTTTAGTGAAAAATGTCGAAGAAAAGCGAACGATGTTACTTGAAATACAAAAATAATAATTTATTTGATTTATTTTGCTCCAATCATGATAAGAAAGTGCCGAAAATTGGTATTTTGTTTATTATAAAGTGTAAAGTAGGCTTAAATCTTTGTCTATACTCTATAGTTCATGCTTGTCATCTGTGAGTTGTAGTATCCTCTAGTAATCTGTGGTTGTAGTGTTTTCAAAAATAATTAAAAGAAACATTTTAATTAATAACATAAATAAGGAACGCCAAGCCCGTAAAAGAATAAATAAAAAACAACAAGAGCTATTGGTAGAGAGGCTCAATGCGAATATTGAAATCGCGAGAGGTAAGTCGGTGTATTTTACGTTTTTACTTACTTCAGTGCTAATAATTAATCGTTTTCCTTTCAGTCACGTAAAAGTTGTGATCAATTCTGCGATGTAAAATTCGCGAGGCTAATGCGACTTTGTTCCCCAGTCAATATTTCAAAATGTATTAATTTTTTTCGTTAACCTAATCTTTTATTAAAAAGACAAGATTCGTAGGTAAGGTTAGATAGGTGCACTTCAATAATGTTAAACCTACCTATTTTGATTTTGATTCATCATCATCATCATGATCAACCCATTACCGGCTCACTACAGAGCACGGGTCTCCTCTCAGAGTGAGAAGGGTTTTGGCCATAGTCTACCACGCTGGCCAAGTGGATTGGCAGACTTCACACACCTTTGAGAACGTTATGGAGAACTCTCAGTATGCAGGTTTCCTCACGATGTTTTCCTTCACCGTTAAAGCAGGTGATATTTAAATACTTAAAATGCACATAATTCCGAAAAGTTAGAGGTGCGTGCCCGGGATCGAACCCACGACCTCCGATTAGAAGTCGGTCACCCTTACCACTAGGCTATCACAGCACTGATTTTGATTAATAGATGTTAACTTACTCAGGGTAACAAATTTTAAATAAGAATCGGTTAAGAAGTCTTATTTGTATGGCTGATTTTATTAAGAAATAGTTATTGTGATAAACCTATTTACAATATATAAATGTATTATATTGTGTACAATCTACCCATGGTCATACGTATAAATAATTTCTTCCTCACAGAGAACACAGCACTTCGGGAAGTCGTTGATTTTTAGGCAGCGTTGAGCACCATGCTGAATCAACTGGGATGCAGCAGGATTACACAGCAGTGGCAGTGTGTAAGTTGAGACTACTATTTTTATTCGTTCTTTCATAACATCATGAAATTAACTATCATCAATATCCTAATGCCAACCCACTAAGGAGAACAGATCTCCGAATGAGAAGGGCTTAGATCAGCACGCTGCTAGTCCAGTATAGATTGGCAGACTTCATACACCTTTGAGAATATTATGGAGAATATATCTTATAAATTAGGTTTCTAGTAATCTAGCTTTTGCCTATGACTTCTGCCATGGTACCTGTTAACTTACAGTTTTCTAATGGTGAAAGAATTATTAAAACCTTTCGAGAAAGAAAATTCATTTAAGAATTACAAACATATAGTATAAATATAACTCTCTTTTTCAGGCCTTGCCACCGAGCCATGGTGTAGTGGAGAGCCTTCACCAGCTAGTGCTGGGTTGCCCTCTGTGCACCCAGAACTGCCAATTCACACAGAAGCTGAAGCGGGGATGTCCACATCAGCAATCCAAAATCCACCATCCAAAATCGGGCATATATACATAGAAGAACAAGGCCTGATCAACATCCCCGCCTACCAGCAGGGTTATTTTGTAACTTGGTTACCAACTGAAAATAGTTGCCAGCGAATTAGTTCGATATACATTGCTGCTTTACTGTGGGAAATATAAAGTGTTTTCATGAACTCACACAGTAAAGCAGCAATGTATATCGAACTTATTCGTTGGCAACTATTTTCAGTTGGTAACTAAGGTACAGAATAACCCCGCAGTTCATAGCAACTTAGTGGCTAGCCTTAATGAGAATAATTTATATTCTGTTGAATGAAATGAAAAAAAAATAATAAATTAATTTATTACATAGTGTTATTTTAACCTTTTATTTTTGTTCTCATCAAGTGCTTGCCCCAACTCAGTGCTGAAATCTCAATAACTTCTTGTAGTACCTAGTAAAAGTTGATTTTGTACCTGATAGTAATTATTCCACCACCCACCACTAGTCTTTTTTACGTCCCACTACTGGGCACAGGCTTCCTCACTCATAGGAGAGAGGGATTTAGAGCTTAGACCCGCCATGCTGCCCCAATATGGGTTGGCGGGCTTTAACGACTTGTCACATGATAGTGATAATAACCAGGATCGACTGCTTAACGTGCTCTCCGAGGCACGGGGGTGAGACACCGCCAACTACTGACTCCGGAGTGAGAATTTCTTGTCAGAAAAACCCAATACCTAACAATTATTTGCCCAACCCGAGAATCGAACCCGGGACCTTGTGATCTGCAGTCGAATATGCTAACTACTAGACCAACGAGGCAGTTATAAATCATCAATTATTATCCTTACTAATATTATAAATGCGAAAGCATGTCTGTCTGTCTGCTAGCCTTTAACAGCCCAACAGTGCAACCGATTTTGATTTAATTTGGTACAGAAGTAGCTTACATCCCAGGGAAGGACATAGGCTACTTTTTATGCTGGAAACATAACATGTTCCCATGGGAAGACGGAAAATTTATAATGCATAATCTGTTCAACGATTTTGATGAAATTCGGTACAGAGGTAGTTTACATCCCGGGAAAGAACATACCTAGGTTACTTTTTATCCCGGAAAAATAACATGTTCCCATGGGTTAAATACATAATCCGTTAAACCGATTTTAACGAAATTTGGTACAGAGGTAGCTTTCCCTTGCTTTCCTTCGTCCCTGTAATTGACATAAGCAACTTTTATCCCAGAAAAGCAAATAGTTCCCACAAGATTTTAAGAAACCTAAAAACAAGGCATCATCCAGTATATTATAAGTGAGATAAGTTGTTTATAAACTGAAAGAACTATGTACCTACCTCTTGTTAATAATTATTGAGTTGAATTTGTTTATAAGAAATATGTCTAGTAGTTGCTATGTACTTACCAAAATATTTAAAAAATATTTAGGTAAGTACCTAACTACCTTGTTGATTCTAAAAAATAATAAGCAAAAATAAATATTTTTTATGTGAAACATTTTTTATTTATTAAAATGATTAGTAATAAAATTTGTCCACTTAGTCTAGCTTCATGCAAAAAATCTTCGTTGACTTCTTCATTTATGATTGTCTGTATCTGCATTTTTTGGGTTTTTATCTGCAAAATACAATGATTTTATTAATCTGTTTTTTTTTTAATGAAAGTAGGAGGCTAACAATTTTGAAAAACTTCAACAATTGTTATCAATACAGTTGAATGATCTTGATAAGATACATATTTATGTAACTAGAACTGAAAAACTATCTGCTATCTATTACCTACTATAATTATCATTTACAATATTCTGAGTAATATGATACATATTTTTGATGACTCGGTGCAGTAGATCAAGTAGATGAGAGATGTTTTTGATGTGATATCAATATTTCTGTACAGAAATTGCTTAATTTGTGGGGTTCTGTATCTCCAGAGAAAAAAAGGAACTCTTATAGGATCATTTTGTTCTCTGGCTGGCTGCCCTATCACTAAAGACCGTTCAAAGGGAATCAAAACCTATACTGTATAGGTTGAGTACTTCCCGTTAACTTAGAATCATGAAAGCAGCTGGCACTGTTTTATAGCACAAGGGAAAAATTCGAAAGTTGTGAATTTGTAGTTACATCTCAACAAATCTGAATTCAAGAAATTACTCATATTTGATTTTTTCATATGCAGTAATAATAAGTACTGGTTTGTGTATATAATAATAAAATTATAATCTATACCTACTAATAAATAAAATTGAAGTGTCTGTCTGTGATTTCAAAATAACTACCTCATATGGTTATTTGAACTGTACTATAACTGAATCACATGTTTTTAAAATTCTTGTCTGTCTGTCTGTTTGAACAAGCTAATCTTCAGAACTACTGAACCGATTTTGACGGGACTTTCACATACAAGTAGAGGATTAACCAAGGAGTAACATAGGCTACGTTTTTAACCGATTTTCAAAAAAAAAAGGTTCATTTCCAACTCCTCAATCCTAATGCTGTAGGGGATCTGACCCCCAAAACTAATGGGATTTAGAAACTTTCGGTTATTATAGAGGTTACCAATTAAAGACTTTATCGTTGAATGAACTCAAGTACATACCCAACTCCTTAACCCTGATGCTGTAAGGAATTGCATTCGCATTCCTAAATCGTGGAGATCCCGTGAGATTTTTTCGTTTTGAGGACAGGTTAGATAGGCTGCTTTTTGTTCTGGAAAATCAAAAGTTCCCACAGGATTTTAAAAACCCAAACACACAGGGGCGAAGCCGTGGGCATCATCTAGTAATAAAATATGTTTGTTATTTTACCTTTTTTTTACCTTTTATAAAATAAAATAATAAAATATGTTTGCTTACACATGTATGATATATACACACGCAATATGTAGCACATCGAGAAAAATATTATATAACGTCACCAGTATAGTTGTTGCCACTTTTATGGCTCGTAGTGTAATTATCTGTGTCTAGGGAGGCACCTGAACTTGTTTTTAGGCATCCGTTAAGTACACATTTCAAAGATATTTCTGGCCCTGGTGTGGCATTCATTGTATTGAACTTCGGCTTCGGTTGATGGCTCCATCAAAGGATCATCAACCATGGCGGTAGAGGATAGATATCCTTTGTCACCTCTGCAAAAATCATAATAAAAAACTATACTTACAAAATACATCAAAATGTAGAATATTGTGATTACAAAGCAATTGACTTTTCTTTATTCATCATTTTATATGTTGGGCTCAGATTATTTCAACAAATATCAAAACCCAAACACCCATTTTTAGGGTTCCGTACCCAATGGGTAAAACGGGACCCTATTACTAACACTCCGCTGTCCGTCTGTCTGTCCACCTGTCACCAGGCTCATGATGTGATAGTCAGACAGTTGAAATTTTCATAATTGATTATGCCTTTGTTAATTGGCTACTTGGATCATTTCTTCCTTTAAGGTATCCTAGCGCCTAAAAGAGACTACAGATCTTTAGAATACGTAGGTACTAGTAATTTAGATACCTAAGATTAAGAAATTTAATAAATTACCTGTCTCTGGAATCAATCAGAGCTGCAATAACGTTTTCTTCCATTTTAAGGTTATCACATGTACAGCAACTTTAAATCTAAGGTAAAAAAACACTAAATACAACTATACCAAGTTTTTTTCAATGAAATTATAGAAAACGAAAAAAATATATAACTTTTAAGGAAAACCGAAACCCTAATATAAATATTTTTTTTCATTTATTCCGCGGTTTTTGGCTTTAGACGGACAACTTAAATTTAGGGGGCACCTCGAGAGGTCCTCTTTAAATTTAGCGAATTTTAAGTTGACGTTTCTTATTTTTGACACTTAGTGCGTTCGACAGAATAGGTTTTGCTGTTTAAAATCTAAATTGAATAGTTTAGTGCTGTCAAAATCAATTTTAAGTTAGACCTGTCATTTAACTGTGTTTGTAGAATTGCACATCCCTCTAAGTCTATTATAAGCGATTTTAAATTTAGAAATCTGCCAAGAGAATTGCTACCATTATGTACCTATTTTACAATTTCTGTTCATCATGGCAATAAATGCTAAAACGATAAACATTTTTTTATTTAAGTACCTACATATTATGTACTTATTTTATAAACAAAATATTTATTACAATAATTATGTTGAGTTCTTCGTGATCTTATGCTCTTTTCGACTTGTTTGACTTTTGAGCACTACTCATAAACTAAGTCTAAACTATACTTCAACTTTTAATTCAATGCAGTGAACTGACGTTTCATTATGTCATTCCGTAGAATAATGCCGCCACATATGCCTTTCTGAAAGAATTTACTCACAATTTGATTAGGCTATATTTAGGTACATACTACCCGTTTTAAGCTGTTTATGATACTAAATTGATGATTTAATGTACTGACTATGTCTTGGGTTCCGTACAATGTTGACAACCAGTCGTCGTGAACTGAATAGTACGACTATTCAGTTGGTAACGTAGGGTTCCGCAGACGTTCTAGTAACCATACAAAATATTTAGAAAATGAAAAGTCTTAATTCTCACTGACCGACTCAATGCCAAAGGAAAGCTAACATTTTGCACAGAGGAACTTTATGAAGTGTTTTAATTCCACGCGAACGAAAATGCGGGCGGTCGCTAGCTGTGGATTAAAAGCAAGAATTGTAAGAAACAAAGATATAGATAGGTACTGATGGTATAAGCTATAATGTAGACCTTAATGTGACTAATTTTTTTTTTTTTTTCAAAATTTGAGTACGCGACTTTGTACTCTGTAGCAATAAAAAGTTACTCTAACATTATTTTTTTTTAATAACTGTGTCAAATTTCAACTGTACTACAGCGCTAATAGTTTACAAATAAAATGGCTGTAGCACAGAAGGCCAGACAGAGTGACTGAAATTATAAGGAAGGAAGGAATAAAACTATAGGAACTATAAGAATATTACAAGGGTTCTTTGTTTTACAATGGAACCCTAAATAGCATGTTTTACTTTGAGTTCATACAAAATATTTCCATGAAAACTGCATCAGGTTCTTAAATATTAATAAAATCGATGGAATTTCTGACCAAAGTTTATTTAAGTAGTTTATTTTCCCTTTACGAACAAGTTGAACAAACTGATGACCTATGTTACTTTTTTTTATTTCGTTTAATATTGCACTTGGCTATTTAAAGACTCTTGTTTTTCAAAGTTATGACTCAAGATTTAGGAACGGATCATTGATTTTTTTACCTACTCTAGCAAGCGACCCAAATAACACAAAAAATTTCTACCTGCTCTCAGAGGGTCTGGCTTACATTTAGACACAATACGGATAGCAAGCGGCTGATCTACAGCGATTATCCGCCTTCCCAAAATCAGTCTCAGTGAAAAATGTCCACAGACGGAGGGAGTCGCGTCGATCAATATTTTGTTAAGAGTTACACGGAAGCTAACATCGAAATTCGAGACCGCTTAAATTTGAAAACTGGGCCCAAACTCAAAGAAAGTATAAACTTGCGTTATCGATTTATTGCATCCAAACGGATTGTTAATCTCATCGCGGTACGAAAAACTTTTGTAAATTACTGTGATTCATACGGGTGAGCCCCCAGAAGGGGAGTTTGTCCATTTTTATATTTACACCGTGTCCCTTGCGGCATGCGCGCCGCCTTCTCGCCAGTCGCCAGTCGCGCTACTACAGTTTCACGCACCAACACCAGTGCACCGAAAGTGATGTAAATATTACTCTTACTACAATATTTACTCACGAATTTTTGTTTACTAAATATAGCTGACCTAAGTTTACAAAGTGTTAGTGTATAAAGTGAAAAAGTTGTGTACTTTAAGTGAAAATTAGTTAAAATATTCACCGTGAACAGTTTCGCTTCGATCGAAATCAAATCTGACCGACGACGACATGCTAGTTCTGGGTATTTCAGGAAGCGTTTCAGCAAGAAACTTTATGTTCTCGTAACTCACGCTAGAGGTCAGTATTGAATTAAAACAGAGCTTTTAAAACGGTTATTGCCGCTTTTTTCAGAATCTTTCAATTTCGATTGACTATGTTGTATATAGCTATATGGAATTGGTTAGGGTTAAAGTACCGATGCTCTTCCCTTTGCATCCCTTCTCCGCCCTTTACGCATGATCGACCGGTAGAGTTTAGGGGTACATTAATAAGTAGGGTGCGGGTAGCTCTATACATACATTATAGCTACACGTTTGGGTTGAACTGATTTAAATAGCAACTTGCAAGCGCAGTCATTATTTTATTTTGCAATTTTATAGTAAAAACTAATAATGGGGTCCCTAGATAAATATGTAGTGTAGGAAGTAAGATATTTTTTCATTCAATAAATTAAAATAAATATACTTACCTACCTTATCACTATAAAAATACGGTCTTTTGCCGTGATAACGTCTTATAAATCGATGAACGCCGGCTGCACGCACGAAAAAGCACGACTCATTGTCACGTTCCCGAGCGTGGAAGCGAAAGCGCGGAACAATCGATAGAGAGGCACGATTGGCCTTTGTATGTGTTCTATAATGTTTTCGACGTTATCACGTAAAATTATCGTCCATAAACCGACTTTACAGACAACCAATTTTTTTATATAATTTGAGTAGGAAGATATGCGCCTACGGAGACCCTATGATGAACTCAAAATGCTTGATAAACAGAAGCTTTAAATGTCGTAAAATACTTCGAGCCTAATGCCGTACAGTTCTTTAATAATAAAAATATGTAATTATTGAAATACTTGAAAGGGTACATAAAAGGTTGTAATATGCTACTTTTATTAGGTAGGTACTCAGTCACTATACCTTCTAAAACATTGAAATCATTAACATAAACGATTGAATTACCTAATTAAAACTGCTCTACTAACTTATAAAAGTTTTAACTCCACCGTAAATGTGCTACCGCTTGAAATAAATATGGATAACAATTCGGCATAATCAAATCAAATCAATCATAAAATAATGACCGTAGAGCAGTCGCGCAGATTGCTGAAAACGTTACATTTTTATTGATAAAAAACGGTGAAGAGTGAGTGAAGTAGCGCGTCTATGCAGATAGTTACCATATAGAGCAAGACGTAGCGAACGACATCGGACATGTTTGTTTTCATACCGGTCCGAATTAACGTCGCGATTGGTTCAAAATCCATAACTGGCCTCTGGGAGCCAGGTGTCGTTCACACCGCGGCCTCGCGCGCCTCGTCTCGTTAATCACTCGTGTTCGCTATTGTTATAGCGCGTCGTACAGCCATCTTTGTCAAATTACAAGCGATTCATTTCAATAATTCGGTTGTGCTAACAAATGGAACAGAACGCAGACACTGTTACCGATGCGTCGTGCGATAGAATCGAGTGCATTACTACATTCTCTTTTGTTTTATCGTTGACGCTACGCTGAATGGAAGCGTTACGACGGCGTTAACGATCAGTCTACCATTAAAATGATGGATGATGTCGTCTCTTGCAAAAACTGTGTGAAGTGTTCGTTTCAATAAACAATGTGAAGGGTGCTATTTGTATTTATGTCTGACTGTGTATATGAAGAGAACTGCGTCGTAATTTGTCGTACACATTGCATAAATGAGTGGAATGGCGTTGCGGAGCGCGCGGGCCCGAGCATGCGCGCCAGTCTCCCTGCGACCGCTGGGAACACACTGAGTGTCCTTCGTTTACGTGCATATCAAAATGGGAAGGTCTAGGTTCCCCGGCAAACCCCTCAAATTCCAGAACCGAAAACGTATCAGTGTCCTATCGGGCGCCGTCTACCATGAAACTACTCCTGAGAATCATTCCGCCAGCCGTGGCTCAGCCACCAACGATTTTGCTGGGGAGAAAGAGGTAAAGCGCATTCCAGAAGGTGGTTACATCTAGAATGTTATATAAAATACTGATGTTTTCGATGATTTGTTGTGTTTACGTAATAACAGTTATAGTTACTATAAAGCGTCAAGTGTATTGTAGAGCGCCAATACAAAAGAGTATTTAAACATTCAATCTTCTGCACAATATGTGTTGTCAACAAAGGCATCCAAACTAAATACATAAAGGAATGGTTAAATACACAAATACAATTGGATAACTGTATTGAATTCTTGCTATAATTACGAAACATCTAATATAACCTAACTTTTGACGTAAGTACAAAGTGTTTGTAGAATGTAGAGTCAGTGTTAGAGTTCTGTCATCAAGTTTTTAAGTGTTTTTTCATTTTAAGTTGATATTTCTGTGTATTCATTGCTTTAAATAATTTATAAAATACATAGAGACTTTGCATAAACCGTAAATGACATTTATGAAAGAAATAATTTAGGCCTAAGTTTTTTAAGTTTACAGCCTTAAATGGTTATTCTCTTGTTTTAAAATTTAAGAGTTTTGCATAATTTCAATACTCAGACCTATAATAATATTTAATACACATCTAGATAGATGTATCTTCAACTCAATGTCAACACACATAATATAAATAGATCTGACCTTAGTGAAACAAAAATTACCTACAATGTAAGTGTTTATTCTGTTCATACCTCTACCATCAACCATTACAATAATTTAAGCCACAAATCAAAAAATAATTGTAATTTTTAAAGCAAATGAAGAATAAAATCCAAAAAGAAAGTTTTTTTTTTAAATAATTAGTTTCATTGAATAAAGAAGTAGGGACTGACATTGTATTCATTTCATGCCATTTTCGTTTGGGTGTACCTACCTACCTTTTGTTTTGTCAAAAAGAATCTAAATAAAAATTATGTTATTAGAGGAACATTTTCAGTAGTTAGGTAGGTAAGCACTTAGTTTAACTAATTTTAGCTCAGAACTAATTGCTACACAGTCATAGTTTAAAAAAATGAAAAGGAGTTAGGTAGGTAAGTACTTACCATTAAAATAAACACAACAAGAAAATGGTATCTATTAGCAGAAATACATTTTCCTCTTGCTTAAAGAACAACTATAACGATTATATTATACCTAAAAGTAACTTACACTGGGTAATTAAATCTACCGAGAAAAATATTTTTCTATGTACCTATTTTGAAATTATTGATCAATCAAAAGAAAAAAATCAAAGACAAAACACTTAAAATCAATTTCTCAGATAAAAATTTATTTCAGGTGTACCAACTGTGCATTTAATCCATGAACCTTTATTATCTCTATGATTTAATCGTAATTTTTGTTAGGTAGGTACTTATTATCTGTGGCTATTTGGTTTTTGTTTTTGGATGTTTTTAACAGACTACGAAAAATAAGGATGTTTCCTTTTTGGCAACAGTTTTTGAATTTATGGTCTAGTACCTATTGTGTCAAAACAAGAAAAACAAAAAGGTTAAAAACTCAAGTCTCAAAACAATAACAAACAATCAAACAAAAAAAAAAGGTTTTCTACAACAGGTAGTAAGTATGGTAGGTAGCTTTTAATAAAATCCTAGTAAACAGTGATTAATTGATACAAACGAAATAAATAGTAAATAATACCTAGTATATGTAATAATTTAATTGCATTTTTTACGTTTGTAATTATTTATAGTCTGATATTATTATTACAGGAAGAAGAAAAGAAGGAAAATAATAGTGAAAATGAGGCAAATGCAACCAGTGAAGATAAAACAACCAATGGTATAGATAAGAACAACCCTGATAATCAAGACAAGGAATCATCTAAATCCCCAGTTCGCACCAGGTCTCAGAATAAAATGGAGCCATCAAAAAATGATAAACCAAAACCAGTGAAGAAAACTGTGACATTTGGTACCGTAGAGAGCTGTGAAGATATTTTTTTACCACTGAAAAAGGTTCCAATAAAGCATCATGCACCTCTAGTGTCTATCATCAAAAAGAAATCTTCACTCAAACAAACCGAATATTCTACATTTAATAGTATACTTAAGCCTGCAAAACTGACAGATTTGAGCTCAAAATCTTCGTCAGAACATCAAGAGGGCTACTTGAGAAAGAACTTGAATCCTCTGTCAAAACCAACAAATAAATTTTCGCAGTTTACCGAGAACCGTAGCACATCTCCCCCGCCCAGAAATCATTCTCCAACAGAAAAAGAAATTGGAAGCTCAGCAAAATTCGTGCTTCCGGTGAGAAGCAGTCACTCCTCGAGAGTGATTAAGCCTAATAAAAGGTTCATGGATGGCGATGAACAAACAACAGTTCCGAGTAGCTTATCCTCTGGTAAAGTACTCAAGAGACCCAAACTAAAGAGGCTAGTCTTCAATAATCTGCACAATGATGAGGATACGCCCGAAGAAGAGGAATCTGACAAAACAAATGACCCTGAAAAAGCAAAAGATAAGCCCTCGCTCGGGTCTAGTCTTTTCAAAGATAAAACAATAAATTCATTTTCTAATATCAGCAGCTCCGGTTCTAGGAAAGTTGTGCGTGATTTCTTCTCATTTGAAGAAAAAGATAAAGAATATTCTCCAGATGAAAATTCAAATGTGGAAACTCTTGAAAAGTTGAAATCACCAGAGCCGAATAAAGAAGAAAGATCCGGGCATGCCATGAGAAAGCTTATGGATATTTCAGATGCGAGCAGTTCAACCAGTAGTGGGTCTGAGTCTGAAGAGAGTTGGGAGAGTGAGAGTGTTGAAGGAAGTGGTGAGGAAGGTGAGAGGCAGCCGCCAGCGAGTCCTGAAAAGGACAAGTCTTCTGCATCACAGTTACTAAGTGGAAAGGTTATCATAAGAGAGGCCAGGCTGCAATTAACAAATCCTGCACCATCTACAGCTGGGCTTGATGGGCCTTTCTCTGCGCTTACAACAGTTTCATGTGAGTTATTTTGACATTATTGCATAACATAATTTTAAATTCACAGGTATTTATTAAGGATCAGATGCCCACTACTTCATTTGCATTTATTTAGGTTCTTTACAATTTCATGGGATTTCTTTGATTTGATATAAAAAGTATTATTGTTTAGACAAATACACTTTTGTTCGCCAACTTCTCATTTTCATTGAGGTTGGCTGTTTAGTCATGAAAAGGTAACAAATACTTTTGACACACAATATTAGTGTTTATTTGTGTACATGAAAAATAAATAATCTTAATAAACATACTCTAATTTTGTATATAAATATAAAATCATTGCGAAATACTCATAGTAAAATATGTCTATATTTTTTTTAGCAAATAACCCTCCAGCAACGGTTACATGTGGAGTCTGTGGTGCGGTACGCTTCTATAGATTTGTGCGACAAGCTCGGAAATTCGGCATTTACTCTTGTGAGTCATGTCGCAAGTTCATCTCCAAGTTACTGAAGAAAGACAAAATGGTGCTGCGGACTTCACCAGTGGTTACACATTGTGTTAGGGGTGAAGGTACGTCACATTAGTCTTAAATAAACAATCACAATAGTTGGGACATTACAAATGTGCAAACCGAGTCATAAATAATTTTTAGCGGACTTTTCGCTCGCACTTACAGGGCTTATGGCACTGGAACTTGTTCCTATAGTGTTGTGTGTAACAGTAAAATAGGATTTGTCAATACTCGACAGCAAGTTATAAAGAGTGAGGGAGAGTACTCACAACCTTATAATCGTAATGTTTTATGGCTCAGTTTGCACATTGTAACATCCTAACTATAGTTTAGCTTAGAGTCTAGATAGAAGGACAGTACTGGGACTACAGACTGTTCTATTGCAGTTGATACAACAGCATCCAAACTGCAATATTGCAGTTGGCTTGCAGTCCATATTCTGTCCATTAATATACTCTTTTGAAAAGTAACACTTCATCACCTTTGTAAGTAAAAAACATTTACATTTTTATTTTATTTTACAGGCAACTGCCATGTGCCTCCGGTGGTACGTTCGCAACAGTGGAAACTACTGAAGTGCACTAACAAATCACGTTGTCCGGCATGTTGGCTTAAACTATGTCTAAAGGCATTCCAAGTGCCGCCGCACATAAGAGCCACTTTAACTGCAATGCTACCTCCTTACATGAGGAGTGGCTCCAAGCCTCCGGGGCCATTGGCGCAAGCCCACCCTCTGAGAATAGGGTCCAGCAATACATCTACTACTCCGTCAACATTCAATGTGTTGGGAACTGAAAACGAAAACATATTTGCTGTTAAAACTATGAAGAAATCGGATGATATTGAAAACTCTGAGGTGAGAGTTTTTGAATTAATTATTATTTATTGGTAATAACCAGTTCTAACAACTTTATCTGTTGCTTAAATGGTTACTTACTATATTTCTCTTCTTAGTTTTTTCTGTGCAAAAATGTGCCATGTCCATTATTGTGTATTATTATGTTTAAATAATACGAAATTTATGAACACGTTTATTGTGCTATGTAGCATAACATGACTAACTAATTTGACATACAATATTAAACTACCCACTTAATTTACTTTTCATAAATAAAAGGTAAACAAATGATATATTTCTCATATATGACAAGTATGTTAGTAGTCTCTGTGCCAAACATTAAGATTGGTTCAACAGCTCAGTTAAATGTTGATACGAATATTGATAGAAAACTGATATTTTTCTTTTTTTGGCGAAACCGTAATGTTTGGGGAAATCGATTGCATTTCAAGTTGCATGGGAGAAAATACTAGAATTAAGTCCAGCTATTACACTTCATTTGAGGTGGTGTGTAATGAAGTAAAAATATTGACATATTATAGCTATTAAATGTATAATTTTATGGGGCACACCCCCATAAAATAAAATGTTTAAAACTTACATTAATTTATTGCTCTATTTGATTCAAGTTGATGTTAAGCATGGTGTGTAACAGCCCTAACTGCCTCGTTAGTCTAGTGGTTAGCATATTCGACCGCAGATCACAAGGTCTCAGGTTTGTTTCCCGGGTCGGGCAAATAAAATTGTTAGGTATTGGGTTTTTCTGTCAAGAAATTCTCAGTGCCAGCCCGGAGTTGAAAGCTGGTGGTGTTTCACTCCCGTGTTTCGGAGAGCACGTTATGCAATCGGTCCCATTTAACCACCATCATGTGACAGTAAACGTTAAACATGGACCAATGTGGCGGGTCTAAGCTCTAAATCCCTCTCTTCTAAGGAGGCCTGTGCCCAGTAGGACGTTAAAAGGCTGTAGTGGTGGTGGTGGTGTAATAGCCCTTATACTCTCTCAACCAATCTATACTAATATAATAAAGCGGAAGAATTTGTTTGTTTGAACGCACTAATCTCAGGAACTACTGGACCGATTTCAAAAATTCTTTCTCCGTTGGATATGTACGTGATCCTTGAGTTCTATAGAATAGAATAGAATAGAAAAGTTTTTTATTCAAATAAACTTTTACAAGTACTTTTGAATAGTCAATTGAATCTACCACTGGTTCGGAATGCCATTCCAACCGAGAAGAACCAGCAAGAAACTCAGAGGTTGCTCTTTTCCAAATTAACAATATCAATATAACAATTTTATGTTAAGTACATGATTGAATTGCTGTCTCGCGCATTACTGGAACAAGTCAAATCCACGCTTTTTTATGATTTATATAATCTTCAATTGTATAATATGCTTTTTTTATGAGCATACTTTTAATAGAATTTTTAAACTTGTGTAAAGGCAAGTCTAAAATTGCTTGTGGAATTTTATTATAGAACATTACACCCATTCCCACAAATGACTTTCGGACCTTTTTGAGGCGTATAGACAATATATGTACCACGGGCGAAGCCGGAGCGGACCGCTAGTAATTAATATTTATTTTGTTGCACAGGAGAAGGATGCCAAGCAGCACAAAGATCAAGAAGCAAACGAGGAGAACAAGGAAGACTTCAGTGCCAATAGAAAGCGTCGCTTGACGAGAGTCAAGGTCCGCAAGAAAGACAAAGGCGAGTCCAAACAGGTGGAGGATCCCAAACGCCAGAAAATGGAACTCAAGGGTCCCAGAGTTAAACACGTCTGTAGGAGCGCTTCCATTGTACTCGGACAACCAATCGCAACATTCCCCACTCCAGAAGAGAAGGAAAAGAACGATAAACCAATCCCAACAGATGAAGAGGGGAACATTATCCCTGTGGAAGATAAAGACAGGGCCACTCCGGACTTGCCCAGTTGCGATTTTGAGATCGATACAGAGAATAAATCACAAGTTGTGCCAGAAGTTTCCACCAAGGACGGTGATGCAGAAGTTCAGATTGAGCCTAAGAAGAGAAAGATAGAAGTTGCGATGAAACCGAGCAAAGATTCGAGCGAGGATGAATCAATCATGGATCTCGTGCCGAGGAAGTCGACTTTGAAACCGTTTACAAATATAACAAATGTATGTATTCAAGCTATTCATTATATTATATTTATTAACCCCCGACGCAAAAACGACTGGGTGTTATTTAAGTTTCACGTGTCTGTGTGTGTGTGTGTGTGTCTGTTCCCGTGTGACGCTCAAACGGGTGGACCGATTTGAATGCGGTTTTTTTTGTTCGAAAGGTGAATTAGTCGAGAGTGTTAGCTATGTTTGATGAAAATCGGTCCAAGATGGCAGCCGCTACAAAATGGCGGATTACATATTTTTTCACAACTCCCTTAATATGGGTATCAAATGAAAGGGCTTAACTAGTAGAATAGCACTATAGCAAATCCAAGATGGCCGCCGTCACAAAATGGCGAATGTCGGGGGTTTTTGAAATTCTTAATGTATACTTGTTTACATACTATCTGAATTGACTTGAAAGGAAAAATAATCAAGGGCCTGCTTCACCAACTTAGGTTTTTTGGACGTGGTAACGTCTAATAAATCGATGAGCCCCGGCTACTCACACGAAAAAGCATGACTCATTGTCACGTACCGCGTGCAAGAAAGAACGCGGAACAAGTGATAGAAGACACGATCTGCCTAAGTGTTCGGCTTGTGCCGCATCTATCTCTCTATATTTTCTTATGACGTTATCACGTAAAATTATCGTCCGTGAACCGACTTTTCAGACAACCAATCTATACTAATAAATAAAATTGAAGTGTCTGTCTGTAATTTCGAAATAACTACCACATATTAAGCTCATATGGTTATTTGGACGATACCATAACCGAATCACACGTTTTTAAAATTTTTGTCTGTCTGTCTGTCTGTTTGAACGGGCTAATCTTCGAAACGCCTGAACCGATTTTGACGGGACTTTCACAGACAAGTAGAGGATTAACCAAGGAGTAACATAGGCTACTTTTTTAACCGACTTTCAAAAAAGGAGTTGTGTTGAAATCGGTAAAAAACGCCCTGATAGGTATTTTCGCTGCGCGCGACGGCCGACGCTCGCGCTGCATGGAATCCCGGCGCCGCGCGCCCCTGCGCCCTGCGCCCGCCGTACGCGGTACCGCGGTACGCCGCCGCGCGGCGGGGGGCGGGTGGACCAGAAATCTACTTATCCCTCAGGATTTGTGAAAAACCGAAATTCACGCGAGCGAAGCCGCGGGCAAAAGCTAGTAATATAATAAAACTGTAACTGATCCAATTCTGTACATTGAAGATATTTTGAAAATTTTTATTGGAAGGCACTCTATAATCGATACTGAATCCAAAACTGCAATTTGTTTCATTTTTGTCTGTCTGTCTGTCTGTCTGTCTGTCTGTCTGTCTGTCTGTATCTTGGCCGCGCATCACGCCGAAACTACTGAATGGATTCAAATGAAACTTGGTACGATTTGAGTTTATACTCCGAGGTAGGACATAGGATACTTTTTATCCCGAAATTCAGCACGGTTCCCTTGGGAGAGGGGAAGAAAGTTAAAACGTGTATTTAGCTGTAATTCATTAACGCGTAGTTCGATTTAACTCATTCTTTTTTTGTTAGAAAGGTAGTACTTTAAGTACTGTCTCATAAATATTTCAAGGTCATAGGTTTTTCAGTTCAGAAATGACAGACATTTATAGGGTTCAAATAACTTGGGACCCGGATCTTTGAACGTAAGGCTTATTTTAAACTGGTGTGCGTTTAATTTATGTTTGTCGATCTGTCTATTGTTCCAGCTAATTTCCGAAACGGCTGGATTGATTTTCATGGAACTTTCAATGGCAGATAGGTGATGTTAAGGAGTAACTTAGGATATATTTAGTTTAGGTACAAAAAATAACTATGGGGTCCGATCCGATTCTATATAAAAACCTATATCCATGCGAACGAAGTCGCGGGGGTCGGCTAGTTTTTTTAATAATTTTAAAAATATTTTTTTTAGAAAAAAAAAAATTGTAGTATAGCGGGCCGGGCTATAGATGCCGTTATAGTTATATTTTTGAATCTCGGTTCTGTTTCGCTCAATAGTTTATTTATAAAACTTTCCTCTCGTTTCAGGTCCGAGGACGCGCTCAGAAATGTGGGCAAAATCGGCCGGAACTAATTTGCGTGGACTTCTGGGAGAGCTACGATCCGGACGAAGTATGCAACTCGGGCTTCGGTCTCATCGGCACCGTGCCCTTCACAGTCGCCAAGCTGTGTTTCCTGTGCGGGAGCGCCGGCAAGGAGAAGGTATTCTTCATTTGAATATTCATTAAGATATCACTTCGAAATCTTAATATTTTACCGTCAAATAATAAAAATGATTGATATGGGAGGAAATAGAATAGTAATATTTGGGATCGGTTCTCTCTCGTTTCCGCAGATGCTGGTGTGCGGCAGCTGCTGCGAGTGGTACCACGTGTGGTGCGCGGAGGAGGCGGAGGGCGCGCGCGGCGGCGGCGCGTGGACGTGCGCGCGCTGCGTGTGCTGCGCGGCGTGTGCGCGTCCCGCCGCGCGCCTGCGCTGCCGGGCGTGCGCGCGCCCGCACCACGCCGCCTGCCTGCCCGCCGCGCCGCCCGACCACCGCAGCGACTGGCCCCAGGTACGAGTGTGCGGCAGCTGCTGCGAGTGGTACCACGTGTGGTGCGCGGAGGAGGCGGAGGGCGCGCGCGGCGGCGGCGCGTGGACGTGCGCGCGCTGCGTGTGCTGCGCGGCGTGTGCGCGTCCCGCCGCGCGCCTGCGCTGCCGGGCGTGCGCGCGCCCGCACCACGCCGCCTGCCTGCCCGCCGCGCCGCCCGACCACCGCAGCGACTGGCCCCAGGTACGAGTGTGCGGCAGCTGCTGCGAGTGGTACCACGTGTGGTGCGCGGAGGAGGCGGAGGGCGCGCGCGGCGGCGGCGCGTGGACGTGCGCGCGCTGCGTGTGCTGCGCGGCGTGTGCGCGTCCCGCCGCGCGCCTGCGCTGCCGGGCGTGCGCGCGCCCGCACCACGCCGCCTGCCTGCCCGCCGCGCCGCCCGACCACCGCAGCGACTGGCCCCAGGTACGAGTGTGCGGCAGCTGCTGCGAGTGGTACCACGTGTGGTGCGCGGAGGAGGCGGAGGGCGCGCGCGGCGGCGGCGCGTGGACGTGCGCGCGCTGCGTGTGCTGCGCGGCGTGTGCGCGTCCCGCCGCGCGCCTGCGCTGCCGGGCGTGCGCGCGCCCGCACCACGCCGCCTGCCTGCCCGCCGCGCCGCCCGACCACCGCAGCGACTGGCCCCAGGTACGAGTGTGCGGCAGCTGCTGCGAGTGGTACCACGTGTGGTGCGCGGAGGAGGCGGAGGGCGCGCGCGGCGGCGGCGCGTGGACGTGCGCGCGCTGCGTGTGCTGCGCGGCGTGTGCGCGTCCCGCCGCGCGCCTGCGCTGCCGGGCGTGCGCGCGCCCGCACCACGCCGCCTGCCTGCCCGCCGCGCCGCCCGACCACCGCAGCGACTGGCCCCAGGTACGAGTGTGCGGCAGCTGCTGCGAGTGGTACCACGTGTGGTGCGCGGAGGAGGCGGAGGGCGCGCGCGGCGGCGGCGCGTGGACGTGCGCGCGCTGCGTGTGCTGCGCGGCGTGTGCGCGTCCCGCCGCGCGCCTGCGCTGCCGGGCGTGCGCGCGCCCGCACCACGCCGCCTGCCTGCCCGCCGCGCCGCCCGACCACCGCAGCGACTGGCCCCAGGTACGAGTGTGCGGCAGCTGCTGCGAGTGGTACCACGTGTGGTGCGCGGAGGAGGCGGAGGGCGCGCGCGGCGGCGGCGCGTGGACGTGCGCGCGCTGCGTGTGCTGCGCGGCGTGTGCGCGTCCCGCCGCGCGCCTGCGCTGCCGGGCGTGCGCGCGCCCGCACCACGCCGCCTGCCTGCCCGCCGCGCCGCCCGACCACCGCAGCGACTGGCCCCAGGTACGAGTGTGCGGCAGCTGCTGCGAGTGGTACCACGTGTGGTGCGCGGAGGAGGCGGAGGGCGCGCGCGGCGGCGGCGCGTGGACGTGCGCGCGCTGCGTGTGCTGCGCGGCGTGTGCGCGTCCCGCCGCGCGCCTGCGCTGCCGGGCGTGCGCGCGCCCGCACCACGCCGCCTGCCTGCCCGCCGCGCCGCCCGACCACCGCAGCGACTGGCCCCAGGTACGAGTGTGCGGCAGCTGCTGCGAGTGGTACCACGTGTGGTGCGCGGAGGAGGCGGAGGGCGCGCGCGGCGGCGGCGCGTGGACGTGCGCGCGCTGCGTGTGCTGCGCGGCGTGTGCGCGTCCCGCCGCGCGCCTGCGCTGCCGGGCGTGCGCGCGCCCGCACCACGCCGCCTGCCTGCCCGCCGCGCCGCCCGACCACCGCAGCGACTGGCCCCAGGTACGAGTGTGCGGCAGCTGCTGCGAGTGGTACCACGTGTGGTGCGCGGAGGAGGCGGAGGGCGCGCGCGGCGGCGGCGCGTGGACGTGCGCGCGCTGCGTGTGCTGCGCGGCGTGTGCGCGTCCCGCCGCGCGCCTGCGCTGCCGGGCGTGCGCGCGCCCGCACCACGCCGCCTGCCTGCCCGCCGCGCCGCCCGACCACCGCAGCGACTGGCCCCAGGTACGAGTGTGCGGCAGCTGCTGCGAGTGGTACCACGTGTGGTGCGCGGAGGAGGCGGAGGGCGCGCGCGGCGGCGGCGCGTGGACGTGCGCGCGCTGCGTGTGCTGCGCGGCGTGTGCGCGTCCCGCCGCGCGCCTGCGCTGCCGGGCGTGCGCGCGCCCGCACCACGCCGCCTGCCTGCCCGCCGCGCCGCCCGACCACCGCAGCGACTGGCCCCAGGTACGAGTGTGCGGCAGCTGCTGCGAGTGGTACCACGTGTGGTGCGCGGAGGAGGCGGAGGGCGCGCGCGGCGGCGGCGCGTGGACGTGCGCGCGCTGCGTGTGCTGCGCGGCGTGTGCGCGTCCCGCCGCGCGCCTGCGCTGCCGGGCGTGCGCGCGCCCGCACCACGCCGCCTGCCTGCCCGCCGCGCCGCCCGACCACCGCAGCGACTGGCCCCAGGTACGAGTGTGCGGCAGCTGCTGCGAGTGGTACCACGTGTGGTGCGCGGAGGAGGCGGAGGGCGCGCGCGGCGGCGGCGCGTGGACGTGCGCGCGCTGCGTGTGCTGCGCGGCGTGTGCGCGTCCCGCCGCGCGCCTGCGCTGCCGGGCGTGCGCGCGCCCGCACCACGCCGCCTGCCTGCCCGCCGCGCCGCCCGACCACCGCAGCGACTGGCCCCAGGTACGAGTGTGCGGCAGCTGCTGCGAGTGGTACCACGTGTGGTGCGCGGAGGAGGCGGAGGGCGCGCGCGGCGGCGGCGCGTGGACGTGCGCGCGCTGCGTGTGCTGCGCGGCGTGTGCGCGTCCCGCCGCGCGCCTGCGCTGCCGGGCGTGCGCGCGCCCGCACCACGCCGCCTGCCTGCCCGCCGCGCCGCCCGACCACCGCAGCGACTGGCCCCAGGTACGAGTGTGCGGCAGCTGCTGCGAGTGGTACCACGTGTGGTGCGCGGAGGAGGCGGAGGGCGCGCGCGGCGGCGGCGCGTGGACGTGCGCGCGCTGCGTGTGCTGCGCGGCGTGTGCGCGTCCCGCCGCGCGCCTGCGCTGCCGGGCGTGCGCGCGCCCGCACCACGCCGCCTGCCTGCCCGCCGCGCCGCCCGACCACCGCAGCGACTGGCCCCAGGTACGAGTGTGCGGCAGCTGCTGCGAGTGGTACCACGTGTGGTGCGCGGAGGAGGCGGAGGGCGCGCGCGGCGGCGGCGCGTGGACGTGCGCGCGCTGCGTGTGCTGCGCGGCGTGTGCGCGTCCCGCCGCGCGCCTGCGCTGCCGGGCGTGCGCGCGCCCGCACCACGCCGCCTGCCTGCCCGCCGCGCCGCCCGACCACCGCAGCGACTGGCCCCAGGTACGAGTGTGCGGCAGCTGCTGCGAGTGGTACCACGTGTGGTGCGCGGAGGAGGCGGAGGGCGCGCGCGGCGGCGGCGCGTGGACGTGCGCGCGCTGCGTGTGCTGCGCGGCGTGTGCGCGTCCCGCCGCGCGCCTGCGCTGCCGGGCGTGCGCGCGCCCGCACCACGCCGCCTGCCTGCCCGCCGCGCCGCCCGACCACCGCAGCGACTGGCCCCAGGTACGAGTGTGCGGCAGCTGCTGCGAGTGGTACCACGTGTGGTGCGCGGAGGAGGCGGAGGGCGCGCGCGGCGGCGGCGCGTGGACGTGCGCGCGCTGCGTGTGCTGCGCGGCGTGTGCGCGTCCCGCCGCGCGCCTGCGCTGCCGGGCGTGCGCGCGCCCGCACCACGCCGCCTGCCTGCCCGCCGCGCCGCCCGACCACCGCAGCGACTGGCCCCAGGTACGAGTGTGCGGCAGCTGCTGCGAGTGGTACCACGTGTGGTGCGCGGAGGAGGCGGAGGGCGCGCGCGGCGGCGGCGCGTGGACGTGCGCGCGCTGCGTGTGCTGCGCGGCGTGTGCGCGTCCCGCCGCGCGCCTGCGCTGCCGGGCGTGCGCGCGCCCGCACCACGCCGCCTGCCTGCCCGCCGCGCCGCCCGACCACCGCAGCGACTGGCCCCAGGTACGAGTGTGCGGCAGCTGCTGCGAGTGGTACCACGTGTGGTGCGCGGAGGAGGCGGAGGGCGCGCGCGGCGGCGGCGCGTGGACGTGCGCGCGCTGCGTGTGCTGCGCGGCGTGTGCGCGTCCCGCCGCGCGCCTGCGCTGCCGGGCGTGCGCGCGCCCGCACCACGCCGCCTGCCTGCCCGCCGCGCCGCCCGACCACCGCAGCGACTGGCCCCAGGTACGAGTGTGCGGCAGCTGCTGCGAGTGGTACCACGTGTGGTGCGCGGAGGAGGCGGAGGGCGCGCGCGGCGGCGGCGCGTGGACGTGCGCGCGCTGCGTGTGCTGCGCGGCGTGTGCGCGTCCCGCCGCGCGCCTGCGCTGCCGGGCGTGCGCGCGCCCGCACCACGCCGCCTGCCTGCCCGCCGCGCCGCCCGACCACCGCAGCGACTGGCCCCAGGTACGAGTGTGCGGCAGCTGCTGCGAGTGGTACCACGTGTGGTGCGCGGAGGAGGCGGAGGGCGCGCGCGGCGGCGGCGCGTGGACGTGCGCGCGCTGCGTGTGCTGCGCGGCGTGTGCGCGTCCCGCCGCGCGCCTGCGCTGCCGGGCGTGCGCGCGCCCGCACCACGCCGCCTGCCTGCCCGCCGCGCCGCCCGACCACCGCAGCGACTGGCCCCAGGTACGAGAGTGCGGCAGCTGCTGCGAGTGGTACCACGTGTGGTGCGCGGAGGAGGCGGAGGGCGCGCGCGGCGGCGGCGCGTGGACGTGCGCGCGCTGCGTGTGCTGCGCGGCGTGTGCGCGTCCCGCCGCGCGCCTGCGCTGCCGGGCGTGCGCGCGCCCGCACCACGCCGCCTGCCTGCCCGCCGCGCCGCCCGACCACCGCAGCGACTGGCCCCAGGTACGAGTGTGCGGCAGCTGCTGCGAGTGGTACCACGTGTGGTGCGCGGAGGAGGCGGAGGGCGCGCGCGGCGGCGGCGCGTGGACGTGCGCGCGCTGCGTGTGCTGCGCGGCGTGTGCGCGTCCCGCCGCGCGCCTGCGCTGCCGGGCGTGCGCGCGCCCGCACCACGCCGCCTGCCTGCCCGCCGCGCCGCCCGACCACCGCAGCGACTGGCCCCAGGTACGAGTGTGCGGCAGCTGCTGCGAGTGGTACCACGTGTGGTGCGCGGAGGAGGCGGAGGGCGCGCGCGGCGGCGGCGCGTGGACGTGCGCGCGCTGCGTGTGCTGCGCGGCGTGTGCGCGTCCCGCCGCGCGCCTGCGCTGCCGGGCGTGCGCGCGCCCGCACCACGCCGCCTGCCTGCCCGCCGCGCCGCCCGACCACCGCAGCGACTGGCCCCAGGTACGAGTGTGCGGCAGCTGCTGCGAGTGGTACCACGTGTGGTGCGCGGAGGAGGCGGAGGGCGCGCGCGGCGGCGGCGCGTGGACGTGCGCGCGCTGCGTGTGCTGCGCGGCGTGTGCGCGTCCCGCCGCGCGCCTGCGCTGCCGGGCGTGCGCGCGCCCGCACCACGCCGCCTGCCTGCCCGCCGCGCCGCCCGACCACCGCAGCGACTGGCCCCAGGTAAAAAGAAAGAAGCTATAAGTAGCGGCACGAAAGTCTAGCGCTGACCTTCAAGTGCGCACAGCGTCGTACGAGTGAGCGGGACACAGTACGATTGGAGAGCTAATCAGTGCTTACGAACGATCCCCACGTCCTCCCCGCAACCCCCTCACCACCCCGAGACACCCCATTTTCGACTTCTGCGCATTGAACATCAGCGCTAGAATTTCGTGCCGCTACTTAATATAGCTTCTTTCTTTTTAATTTCATTTTTTAAGCCTGCGTTATGTGCGGGCACTCGACGACACGGTGGAAAACGAGCCCCCCATATATCCTGTAAAATGACTATAGCGTAGCTTGAACAAACCGATACACGTCGGGGTCCCGAGGTGCTCGCGTGGCGATCGCGTTTCTAGCAATATATATATACAGTCAAAACCGTTTATGGCGACATCGTTTAGAATAACATACCGGTTATATTAACCGTAATCAAAGGTCCCGGCTGAATGCTATATGACTGCCTTAACAAAAACATTGCTTTTTACGACATTGGTTACTTCGACATACCGCATTAAACGACCACATTTGACCAATGTTTTCGGAGAATTGTATCTCTACAGGTCGTTCTACAGCGACCAGCTTATCTGTATTGTAAACTTTGAATAGGCATAATAAAATGGTCAATGGTTATTATCGTAAAAATAAACACGTGTTTAGGGTCTTTTGTAATTCTTAGAAAACAAAACACGTGCATGCCGTAGAGTCAAGGCCCAGTTCTTCAAATTTCTTCAGTCTGTTTCTTACTTATCTAACTTAAAACATATTGTTGAATAATTAATTGTGAAACTTTTAACTTGTCGGAAACAAAAAGAAAGCAAATTAATATCGAAGAAAAATCGCGTATTATTTAAAAACAAGAGAGTGGAGTTCTAAACAAAGGCTTGGCAAAAGAATATGGTGTTGTATGGTGGAACCGGTTGTTATAACTATCGGTTTTTACGACTTAATATGAGTAGTCCCTTCGATGTCGCTATAACAGATGATTTTGACTGTATATATTATATTTATATATATAGTCGTGTTAGTTCGAACACTTATAACTCGAGAACGGCTGGACCGATGTTCATGGTTTTTGATTTGTTGTATTTGTCTCCATCCAGAATAGCAGAATAAATATTTAAAAAATTAGAAAATTGACGAAAAAATTAAATACGAGAAAAAACATTTTCCCATACAAAACGTTCATGGGTTTCGTAACAGTCAAACATTTAATTGTCATCCCGTCGTTACGGTAAACTTTCTCACCCGTACCTCTCATATAGTACGTAACATATCTTCTGTGCGTGTGTTTGTCACCGGGCAAGACGAAGTCTGCCGGGTCCATTAGTATTTTATAAAATGTCAGCCTCGCTTAACAACATTCCTAAGGCTCGAGGCATACTAACGAAGCGGAGTGGCGCCGAGGCAGGTAACGACTTAATCAGCGTTCTTTACAACACTACTTGTATATGTCCCTATGAGTACGTACGTATATTATCCCCGTAAAGAATTGCAATAGGTAGCATCTTAATGAAGGTGTTTCTTAACATTTTGAATTTTTATTTTCAGATATGCAGTTCGTGCTTGAAGTGCAAGAGTTGCGACAGCAGCCGAGTGAACAAGTTCGTGGGGAGCCTGCCGTTCTGCAGGCCCTGCTTCAAACTGCGCCAGAAGGGCAACTACTGTCCGCTTTGCCAAGCTTGTTACAGAGACAATGATTTTGATAGCAAGGTAGGGTTCCTAGACTGTAATGATGCGGAACTGAGGCTCAAGACATACTGCATGACTGTAGAAGCGAAGAGACGCGTCTTTTATAAAATTTTACAAAGAAAACGACATCGTCTCCGATACACATTGTGCAAAATAAAAAAAAGCAAATGCGTGCATCGACTAACTATCGCAGAACTAAGCGTTTGGCTTGTGTCTATCTCTCTTTGTTTTCTTATGACGTTATCACGTAAAATTATCGTCCGTAAACTGACTTTACAGACAATAATTTTTTTAGGTGAAACTTGTTTAGGATTGCATTTGAAAATCGACACCATTTTAGCCTGCAAAGTCAAAGTTAAAATTAAAGATAAGGTTTTATTATTTATTTTATTTTATTAAAGTTAAGTCAAAGTTTAAATTAAAGGTCACGGTAGAAGTGAAACTTGAGAATAGTAACTTTACTATTCTGAAGTTTCACTTCTGCCGTGTGTGAATTGTACACACAATTTCTTTTCTTTAATATATTTCTCACAATTAGTAACATTATTATGTACATTACGTAGTGGAGATTTTCAGTTAATTTTGCAAAATTTTAGTAATGAAGCGTCGCATTGCTTCGAATCTACCGCAATGTCTCGAAATTTAGTTTAAAATGTAGGGCCTGTCTCATCACCTTCTGATAAGTGTCGGATAGCTTATTCACAACTTTTGTCCTTGTCACTCGACATAAAGTAAGAAAGTGATAAAACTTACGTTTAGGCTATCCAACAGTTATCAGACAGTGGTGGAACAGGTCGTTAGTGTTGTATTTATTTTGTTGTGTTTTGTTAACAGATGATGGAATGCGGCTGGTGCGCGAGATGGGTTCACGCGAGCTGCGAGGGCTTATCTGGGGAGGGTTACCAGCTCCTGTCTGCGCTGCCACCGTCTATCGAGTACATTTGCTGCAAGTGTATGCCCAATGACCCGCCATGGCGGAAAATGCTCACGGATCACCTGAAGGGAAGACTCTTACACCTACTCAAATTGCTCGCCAAGAACAAAAAGGCGTGTGCACTTTTAAAATTGACCCCCCACAAGAACACACCGGTGCCCAACAAACCTTACAGACTCATGTCTCCTCAGGCGATAAGAAAGTTACATTTCGACAGTACTGACGAATCTATGAAGAATACTACAGAGACTAAAGTTTATCGTAACACCGCGCGAGGACGCCGCAACAATAATCCTGCGCAAAATAAATTCGACGATCCCAATACGTTCCAAATATGGCACTGCTCGTCGCTGCTGACTGACGTGGAAATGGAGAAGGAAGATATTCCACACACTTCGCACAAAGTTGTCAATCTGCAAGAGCCGTTGATGCAAAATAAAGAAATATGTTTCTCGACCGGTCTGTACAACAATAAAACCAATTTCAACACCCCTTGTGTGGAAGTTCACGAAAATAATCCCCCTCAAAACAAGACAGAGAAGGCGACTACCATGTTGCCGACTACTTTGCACGACGACAAATACGAGCCGATATCTGACGATGAAGAGCCTCCAGACAGCTTCCCTCTGGCTCGCAGCGAACAAGATCTGAGCCCAGCGATAATAAGACAATCTAGTATGTCTATTGAAGATACCACTCTTGAAGATATCAATAGAATACTCTCCCCGTCATTGCTCGATATAAAGAAAAGAGTAAACAGCGATGAATACATTTCTCTGAAAGACTTCAACCATGATATGAAAGATGTGATCGAGAGGACAGCTAGTGGAGATCTCCAGTCAATTTATAAAGAATTATTTTCTGAGACATTTCCTTGGTTCGACTGTGAAAATAATTGCCTTCAGCCCAACTTAGAAGTTGAAGGGGAGCTGGAAGACAGTGATTCCTTGAAAGATGTAGAAATGGCAGACAACAAGGGTATCAAATCAACCGCGCAAGTGGAACGGCCGCTGGACCAACTAGTGCCGAAACTGGAATCTGAAGGAAATAAAGAAGAAGAGGAACTATTAGAATTTTATCCCATAGTTGACTCGCGAACATGCGTACTTTGCAAAACTACTGGCGATGGATTACCGGCTATGGAAGGAAGGCTGCTCTACTGTGGACAGAATGACTGGATCCATGCCAACTGCGCATTATGGTCTGCTGAAGTATTTGAAGAAATCGATGGCTCTCTCCAAAACGTTCACTCTGCTATATCGAGAGGCAAAATGATCAAGTGTGCCGAATGTGAAGTTAAAGGAGCGAGTGTCGGTTGCTGCGCGAAGAACTGCAGCGAGACATATCATTACGCCTGCGCGAGGAAGGCTAGCTGTGCGTTTATGGATGACAAAAGAGTATTCTGCCCTACTCATGGAAAAGACATACCGAAAATGAGCTTGCAAAAAGATGCAGACTTTGAACTAACGAGACCAGTTTACGTTGAACTGGATAAGAAAAAGAAACGATACAGTGAAATAAACAAAGTACAATTTCTTATGGGCTCTTTGACTGTCCATAATCTTGGGAAAATAGTGCCATCTGTCTCTGATTATGAAGAATTTTTGATGCCAGTTGACTTCTCATGCAGTCGACTATTTTGGTCATGTAAGAAACCCTCTAAAATTGTGAGGTACACTATAAAAACAAAACTTATACTGGCAGAACCGATGCCTGGTTTCGATTTTGGTGTTAATATAACTGTCGATCATACGATGGATGTCCAAGTTGTTGAGCGCGTTATCGCCGAAATCGGGGCGTGGCATGAAAGCCTAGAAGTTGGACCTAGTAAAACAGTTCGTATACTCCAAAGCGATAAGTCTCCGATCAAGTTTGGAAATACAGTTACTTTAGAAGATCTGGCTGTTAAACAAGTTTTAGAGTACTTATTAGACAATGTTTGCAAGCAAGAGCAACAAGATGAAGAAGAACCTCAGAATACTGCCGATCTTCTGCCACCCGAAGTAAAAGACGCGATATTTGAAGACCTTAATCATGATCTTTTAGATGGTATATCAATGCAAGACATTTTTCCCAAGCTGATGTCTTACGAGGATCTTATTGCAATGGATTTAAAGAGTGAATTTTATGGAGCCATAACTCAGTCGGATGACAAGTCAGACTCCCGTTCAAATGATTTTATTGATGAATTATTAAATGCTCGATTAGAGTCTGGCAATAAAGAATTGAAAAGAAGTAAGTCAGAGATGTTGTTACAAAACCATAACCTCAAAACCTTAACAACTGGAAGAGGACAGCAAAGGTCCACAAGTTTGACTTGGAATAACAAGTTTGACACAAGTTTGTTGACATCAACTATAAAAAGGTGCAAAATGGGAAAATCTTCCACAGTTACTGGTAAACTTAGCCCTATTCAAAGAGTTACTGAAAATACTTTAGAGTCAATAAAAGAGTTGGACAAAAATAGCACAGACAAAAAAGCAAAACCAGAAACGATTACAAGCAATGAATGCAATGAAGCGCCACATTCATCCGGTCTTAATTATCGCACCACGTCTCCTAAGCAGAAAGAAGAGCCTTCAGCAGATGATAAAAATAATAAGTCAGACGGGTACTACACTGACGTAATCGATTTTTACACAAAGATACAATGTAGCCCTATTTCCCAATTGGATGGTGCTGCAGATTGGTCAGGCTCTGAAAGCACTTGCAGTTCCCGACCGAACAGTCCCCAGGAAGATTTTACACCAATTCAACAACTTGACGGCGCTGAAGATAATCACCCAGGGAATGACAACACAGCAAAATGCCAAACAAACCAGTTTCTGTACAGAGCTAGTGGATCCGAGAGTACATACACTGTGACTATTGCTGGAAATTCCATAAGTGGGCAACCGGAGTTAGTCATGCGGCCTCTAGATGACAATTCCAACACATCTGGACAGATGGAACAATTAGTAAGATGTGATAGATGTCAGTGCACCTACCGAAATAAAGAATCTTACGACAGGCATATTCCATCCTGTGATATGATGTCTACGAGTGAAAGTGAAAGTGAAAATCCGAAATCTCCTGAGAACAGGACATTGACCACTCTTCAAAATGCTTTTCAAGGCGCTTTTGCTCAACCCATGATTATCCATGCAGGAGTTGTAAGCGGACAAGACAATACAGTTAAAGCAGAAGGTATCTCTGCTAGAAGAACATCTATTAATACGAGACAAATAACAATTAATGGCACTATTGTAGAAACACCTTCACCAGGCCCAGCGAATGAGATGACTATGACGATTACAGAACAAATGAAATCAGGCACTGTAATATTTGATCAAAGCAAAACTAATGTACAAGTATCTGCCAACCAACAAGTATTATCTTCACCGCAGATAGTTGTTACACCGCAAATGTTACTTCCACCTAAAACTAGTTCAGCTAGTGGGCAAAAGATAATGACTCCGCAATTAATTACGCAACAGGGTATCATCCCATATAATATTTGCGTAAAACCAGGTACTGGCAATCCAAACGTACAGCAAATCCAAGGCAGCGACATGGCACAGTTGTTTTCTGGATCGGGAGGGATTCAAGTATTGTCATCCAATAATCAAGTATTGACGATACCTTCTAACCAAGCTGGAAATATTACACCAATGATTCAAAACAAAAATCATGCGAACTTTCCTAATATGGCAAGTGCATCATCTATCGCTCTACCGGTTAATTCTATCCAGGGAATGCCTAACGCTTCGATTATACAAAATATTCAGCCTATGATTAGACCACAAATTCAAGGAAATCCCACTATTGTTGTACCCGCTATGACAGCGCAGAGGCTAACGTCGCCGAATTCTCAAACCAAACACCAGTTAATCCTGCCAAGTACACCACAGAAGTCCCCCAAAAAGCAACCAGCGCACGTGCAACCAAAACCAATTTTCCAAGCAGCTAATCGAGGCAGAGGAAGACCGATACCCAAACCGACCACAAAAATAAGGCAAACTAAATTAGAGAAGACATTTACCACGATCAATCAGTCTCCACTGGGACCGGGTAACACTGTCATCCAGCTACAAACAAACAATCAAACCGGCCAGCCTTCAATTATTGTGCAACCAGTCTCAAACCAGAATATTATGTCGGCGTATGTTGAAGCATTATCTCAACAGCAGAATCAAAACATGCAATATATAGCTACTATTGCACCACAAGGAGATTTCAAAACGGGTCCAACACAGTTTATTTCACAGAGTGGACTTATGCCTCAAACATTTCAAATTCAACAAACTGAATCTGGTGGATTAGTTGCTGTGCCTAGTGGAGGTATACCCGTGTTGTTACCTCAAGGAAATGTTGGCATATTACCGCAGGCCATCCAACAAGGAGCTACGATACTTCCTCAAGGAGCGAATCAAACGCAATGTATAATATCTCAGGGTCCCAACGGACCGACCATACTACCGCAAACTATACATACTCAAAATGGAGCTACCATTATACCTCAGGGCACTATTCAAGGTCTGACATCCGGTAGTGCCTTGCAAACTGGGACTGTAGTACCTCAAAGTGGTATCGGAAATGGGCAAAACACTATAATCCCGAACGCATTATCTTCACAAGGTAATACGATAATTACTCCTGCGCCTGGTACGACAATCCTGCCTCAAGGGACAATATTACCACAGTTTTGCAATGATCAGGTCCTTTTAGGATCAGCCCCAACCTTGGAAATGGTTACAGATCCATCCGGTTGCATGTATTTGACAACAACACAACCTGTATATTATGGCTTAGAAACTATTGTACAGAATACCGTAATGTCATCACAACAATTTGTGTCCACTGCAATGCAAGGCGTACTTGCACAGAACAGTAGTTTCTCTGCAACTACTACACAAGTGTTCCAAGCTAGTAAAATAGAACCAATTGTTGAGGTTCCTACTGGATATGTAGTAGTGAACAATGTAGGTGATACTGTGGTCACTTCATCGACTCCAAATGTTGTAACGGCGCAATCAGTTCAGTCATCACCACCGGCTTTGAAAAATGTTAAAACTTCGGTTCCAAATTTGACATTGCAACCTTTACCAGATAAGCAGTCTAATAATAACCGACAGACTCCAAAAGTTATCCAAATGAGCTCAGCTCCGCTTACACTTGGATCCCAACAAGGAAATATATTAAATGGAAAACAAAACTTGAATCCGATTACATCTCAGATACACAGCATGACTTTGTCAAATACGACACAAAGTTTACAGAGGGTTAATATTTCAAAACCTAATATTGTCTCTATGTCGCCAAATGTGACTCTCGTATCATCAATAGGTCAACCTGTAATGGCAATTTCACAAACGATTCCTAATACTGTGTCATTTTCTATGCAGTCCATACCTTTGTCACAACCAATTGTTTCAAGTTCAATTGCACCATCTACTAGCAAGAATAACACAATGAAGATTGAAAACTCACACATGATCGAAATAAGCGGTAACTTACATGATACCTCGAATTGTTCTAGTTTACCGACGATAAGTGTAACACAGAGTATTAAGTCGCCGACCCCATGGAGAAACACACAGATTGAAAATAAAACGGACTTTCACAATATTGGCGGAAAGACTAATTCTGCATTAAACTCTTCAATGAATATTCATAATAATATGCTTTCTGGAAGACAAATGGCACATTCTGAACTTGGAAAAGACAATCAGAACTGTTTGTTATCAATGAACAACACTGGAAATTCTTTAAATAATATCCATCAATTCGAGCCAAATATCAATGCTAGCCATCATTCTTCTGCGCATACTTCTAATAATGTTATACAAATTACAGCAGGAAATATTTATCCTCCGGCATCATCTATAAATAGTAATTTCGACGCTGATACAACATTGAAGTTGAGTAAGATAAACGCACTTTCAAAGACTCAAGGAGGCCACTTAAATTTTTCACAGGAAATAATGGCATCGCATTCGCAACATAACGCACAAAATGACAAAACTTATCAGAGTATCGGTCCTAATGAAAATAAACACAATGATAATTTTCAAAATCAAATAAATATACACAAGTTGAGTAGTTGCCAAGTTCAAGGAAATATGAACAATTCCCCATCAATAAGTATCATCCCATCTAACATGATAAGAACGCAAAATAATCAGAACTCAATGAATATGTCTAACAACCAAAATCAAATGTGTCCAGTTTCAAACAGTTCATCACATGGACAGGTGCAGTTAATGAATTCTGTGAATACTTCAATGCAAAATGCGAATATGTCATGTCAGGAGATAGCAAATAATCGAATTAATATGACTATTCCTAGTGAAAATCAGCAGCATGATTTGGCTAATACCGTTCTAAGTACATCCAATTTGCCACACGGTAGTATGCAAATGATATCACACGATAATGGCCAACATACATCAAACCAAATCCATATAATGAATGGACAGATTCAAAATAATCGTCACGTAGAAAATAGCGGATCAATGCAACAGCTAAATCAAGGACCTACTAACGGACCTTATCATGATAATCTTATTAGTGGTCAGCCAAGTCATAATCAGACCAATATGATTTCAAATCGAAGTACACCGGATAACAGCAACGTGTTGGGTCAGAATGTTAGTATCCACAATATAACAAATAATCATAATATGAATCGTGCAGACCTGGGTGAATTAAATCACATGCATATGAATCAGTCATTATCTAACATGAACAATATGCAAAATAATAGAATGATGATGGAAAACATGCAGTCTCATAATATAAACAATTCTAATCATCAAATTCACTCAAATAACAGATCTATGGAATCTTTACATAATCAACAAATGCATTCTATGCAACAAATAAATCATCACATGGCCGGTAATAACAGCCGTTCACAAATAGATAACATGCATATGAATCAACAAATGACCTTGCAACAACAGAATAGACAAATGGATAATGCTATACACCATCATCAGCATCAAATGTCGAACATGATGCAATTACAAAACAACCGTCCACATATGGAAAATACTTTAATGGGTTTACATCAACATGTATCAAACCAAATGCATAATAGACAACAAATGGACAGCAACATGCACATGCATCATAATATGTCGGGAAATAATATCAATATGGGCCTGAGTAATCAATTGGATGGATCCACCGTTATGCCCAATATGCATAGTAACAGACACGATAATAGTTCTATGGTAATGCAAAATCTGAATACCATGAATCAAATGCAAAACAATAGAAATTCTATGGAACATAACAATTTGATGCAACATCAGATTAACAATATTAATTCAATGAATAACATGAATATGCATAATAATATTAACAATGCTATGCAAATGTCTAATGCTAATCATCAATCATTGAACAATTCATTGATGCATAACATGCCTAATATACCGGATATTAAGAATGAACTTCAAAATTCATGCAGTGGCAGTTGTTCAAGTTCGACAAGTTCACAGTTTACGAACAATCAGTCCTCATTTGAAATGTGTTCTAATGTGAATACAAGTAATAATATGAATATAAGCAATAATGGAAACATTATGCGTGGTATGAACGCAAATAATACCAATATGTCCAACAATATGATGGGTATGAACAACATTAATAACAGCTCTATTTACGGCGCAAGCAATCAAAATTCTCTTAATGGTCACGATTTGTTAATGAATTGCAATAACTCTTCAGAAGTAACGAATCTTATGGCGAATTCCAATCTTATGATGATGAATAATTCACAGACTACTCATAATACTGCTAATAATCAAAATCAAATGTTGACGGGTCAAGTCTCAAATAACTCGCAATTAAATATGAGCAGCTGTAGTATGAATGTGAACAACTTAACTCAGCCACCTATGACCAACTTGGAAAACCAAATAAATAGGACTAACATGCCAGTAAACGAACAACCTAAATTTGTACAAGAACCAGCGAGAGGAAAAAATATTATGGGGCCACCATCGAATACAAATATGCCTATAACAAATATGCCTGTTAGCGACTGTGCTAAAGCTAATGTAGTGGGAACTAATGACAAACAAAATCACACAGTAACAGGCAATAACCAAATGGGTTTTATGCAGATGAATTCACAAAATAACAACAGAGTTATCAACCTTCCAGAGAGAAGTAGGCTGAATAATACAAATCTCGAAAATAATATGAGTCAACATGTACCACAACAGCATAACATACGTGTTGTAACAAATAATGCTAACGGCAATGTTGCTGGAATCTCTAATGATCCTTTGACATATCAGCAGAAAAGCGAAAGTAGCACTATGATCAATGTTCCTTTCCAAGCAATTCCTAATAGCGCGCCTATGAATATTAACGTAAATTCAAGTAATAATACTGTTAACATAACTGTACAAAATAATTTGGTCGACCCCAAAATAGCTACTAAGGCTGCAGCGGATTTAAACTTTCCAATTCAAACTAACAGTAATTTACTACAAAATCAAAGTAATAGTAATAACATGATTTGTATACCTGTTAACAACAACAGCACAATTAATTTACCAACACAGAACAGTTCTAGTATAACTCTGCCAAAGGCTCCTCCTACTCAGCAATCTGGTATACCCACGAATGTTGTGAACCCTATGACAATGCGACCAATGAATAGAGTTCTGCCGTTACATAGAGATGGCCAAAGCAAATCTACAAAGACTTCCGGGACTAAAGCTCCCACAATACCTAAGCAAAGGCCTGTGAGTCACGATATGCCAGATTTAAATATTAAAGATGAGACTATTGACAGTGACCTAGAAAAGGCGATCGAAGAATCCAAGAGAATGCAAATAATAGAAAAAGAGAAAAGAGAAAAAGAAGAAAGAGATGCAGCTAGAGCCATACAATTATCGAATGAAATGCAACAAGCAAACACGAGTTCAGGTTCGTCTGCAATTTCTGTCGCGCGTAGCGAAATCATCGATAATGTTCCTAAAATGACGTCACTGCCCAGTTTAGATGTGATAGAACCGGAACCGCCAAAAGTATTAACAGAAAAGGACACTAACAAATCAGTATTAACTAAGCCAAATCCATCGACAAAAGTTTTAAAGCGGTCGATAACGGATAAAAAACCTGATGCAGAGATATCAGTCACGAAGAAACAAACTAAAGCTGCAAAGGGCCAAGAGAATAAGCTAGCGCAGCCCAAACAGGCACCCGATCCACCGAAAGACGACGGCCCTAAACTCATATACGAGGTGTCCTCCGAGGACGGATTCAGCTATTCCTCGTCATCTTTGACAGGTCTGTGGACCAAAGTTATAGACACCGTGCAAAACGCAAGGAAACAGTCTGGGCTGCCACTGATCCAATACAACTTCCCATCTACTTTATGTGGAGCTCATTTACTGGGCTTGAACAATAACGCCTTGAGATATTTAATTGAACAACTACCAGGGGTAAGTTACTTATTTATGACTTTCAAGTTAAACACTGTGGAAGATTTCTTTTTCAACAATATTGGTCTGTTTGTAGGCAAACCGATGCACGAAGTACAAGATACGTCAAGGGCGTCCCTTGAACAGCTGGGACAACGATTTAGATCTGAGCGAAGGTTTCAAGGAGAGTCCGTGGGGAAGCGCGCGCACGGGGCCCGTGTCCAGGAAACATAACCATGACATGTTCAGCTGGATGGCGTCTCCTTTCAGAGAGGAACCACCGCCATTCGGTGGACAAGAGGGAGAGAGTTCCATTTCGAGGTAGGTAACTTATTTAATTTATTAACATTGTTCCTTCCGTTTATAAGTCTGATTTTTAATTCGGTGGAATTCTGATAGTTGTCATTTAAAAATAGAATGAGTTATTTGTATGAAAAACAGGGTTACCACATAGTACGCCAAACTAAAGTACCTGAAATATCTGTCAAGCATTTGTCATATCTACATGAGGCAATTGATTTTTATAATGTAAGTTTTGAATTTATTATCTTTTATGTGGGAACTGTTTTATCTCTGGTAATATTATGAAACGTCAGAATTCCACGGAACTAAAAATCAGAGTATAGTGCTCATAATTTTGCTGTAAATAAATCTCCCATTTCGTTACAGACGCTTGGCAACTTTGCCCCCGGCGATGAGGTTCAGGCAACTCAAGGAGACCTCAAAGGCGTCGGTGGGCGTCTACAGATCACATATTCACGGACGTGGTTTATTCTGTAAACGAGACATTGAAGAAGGTATTGTTATTATGTTGCTAAAAATCCTGTGAATTTTTCGCGTCTTCTTTTTAAATTATCTTACACTAGTTCTTGTCAGCGACTTATTGATGTATGTCTCCGATATTTCTGTTTTCTCGTGAGAAAAAGTGTGTTCAAGTGCAACTCGCGGGTACATACGGGTGTTATATCACCCGTAGCCCATATTATGTGCTTATTATGTGCTAATACAATACAAAGGGAGATTGGAGAATCACCCAAATGAGCTTGCTTCCGAACTGCTAACTCGAGGCTATGAAAATAGATTAAAAAGGAAAAATATTCTTTAATATTGGAGAAGATAGACAGTAAAGAGTAGAACACAAGAGGAGAACACAATTCACTCGTGCAATATCATAAAACACATCTGCTTAGAATAGAATAGAATAGAAAAGTTTTTTATTCAAATAAACTTTTACAAGTGCTTTTGAATCGTCGATTGAGTCTACCACAGGTTCGGAATGCAGTTCCAGCCGAGAAGAACCTGCAAGAAACTCGGCGGTTGCTCTTTTTTTTAAAATAACATTATAACAATTATTATTATTAATGTACATGATTGAAATGCCGTCTCGCGCATTGCTGGAACGAGTTAAATCCAAGCTTTTTTATCGTTTATATAATCTTCAATTGTATAATAAGCTTTTTTTATGAGCATACTTTTAATAAAGTTCTTAAACTTGTGTAAAGGCAAGTCTAAGACATATTTTTTATTCAGATAAACTTTTACAAGTGCTTTTGAATCGACAAATGAATCTACCACTGGTTCGGAATGGTGCTTACAATTCTACACGTTAAGAAGGGCAGACAAAAGTAGCCCCATTTCCGACGGCGGCACCCGTTCACGAGCATGACGCATGATCCAGCCATTGCTTCGCTCAACCATATTTGAGGGAACGTAACAACCCGCACCTTAAATATATATATATGCACATAAGCAACATATAATGTATTTTGTGATTATGTGCCTGTATTTCATACGTTGATATAGCCTCAAACGCGAGTTTATGCGAACAAGCAGATATCTTCCTGCGGTAAAAAGGAGCCTATACCCATCTCCAGAATACAAAACGTATCGATGATGAAGGTTAACAAACATACTGACTTTTGCATTTGTTATATTGATTTTCCGTTACATTCAGGCGACATGGTAATCGAGTACGCCGGCGAAGTGATACGCGCAGTGCTCGCCGATCAGCGCGAGAAGAAGTACGAGGCGATGAGCGGTCGGCGCGGCGTCGGCGGCTGCTACATGTTCCGCATCGACGACAATCTCGTCGTCGACGCGACTCTCAAGGGCAACGCTGCGAGATTCATCAACCATTCGTGCGACGTGAGTATTCTGTAACTGCATTTATCTACTCTCATATCATAAAATTCCGAATATGAAATCAAAATGTGTCATATATTGGACTACTTTATTCACATACATCTATAATATTTAAAAAAAAAATTAAAAAAGTTCATTATAACACTACTTTGTTAGGAAATTATTACAAAACAATGTTAAAAAATAATTTTTTCTACATTATAGTACAGGCACTGGGTTCTGGTATTTTTGAGCCATGCCGGGTGTTTATTATTATTATTATTATTTAATACTTTATTGTACACCAAAAAAACATAAATTAAACAAAAGAAACATTTTAAAAGAAATAGGTACAATAGTTAGTTTACAATAGTTAGTTAGTTTAATTTTGTTACTTACAATGATTATCCCGCTATCAAAGTTACCCTATTACTACTACTGCGAAAGTGTGGCGGTAGCACGATGCGGCCAGAGGACAGAGTGTAGTGCTACCATAATTGACCATAGACGCACTGCACGCACCGCACATTCGAAATTGACAATTGAATTTTGGCGCCTATTATTTAAATTTTTAATTTATTATTTATTTACTATTCAGTTTTTGTAACTCAAAATTTTGCAAGTGATTTTTGTTGCGCGGAAAAATGTCTAGCAGTGATACTGAAGAGAATTTAACTCCACCAGACATTCTGGAAATAGCATCGGGAATGACAAATAATCTTTTGCCAGCAAAATCAAAGAAAATTTACGATAAATGTTACCAAGATTTTATGAGTTGGAAAATTTTGAAAAAAACCACTTCATTTTCAGAAAATGTAATGCTAGCATATTTCCAAGAATTATCAAATAAATTTAAGTCTTTGTCCTTAAGGGCTAAATACTCAATGCTCAAAAGTATATTGAGTATCTACAACCAAATCGATATTAATAAATACACAAGACTGATTGCTGTTTTAAAAAGAAAATCGCAGGGCTTTAAGGGAAAAAATGCAAAAACGTTCTCCCCTGAAGAATTGAGTACATTTATAAATTGCAATATCCAAAATATGAATACTTATTATAATAAATAATTTTGTTAATTTCTTAGTCTTTTCTTTTATACGTAAGATACCTATTGATGAGCTTAGATAAAGTAGTGTATGAAACTCTACATAATTAGTTATTAAAACACTCGTGTAATACTATTAAAAAACTCGCCTGCGGCTCGTTTTTTAAACTAACACTCGTGTTTTAAGAACCTCTATTATGCAACCGTTTCATAAACTACTATTAGAATACGGATGAGTAGCGGGCGCGGCACGGTCTTTACGGCTGAAACATTATCCGTATCGACGACAAGAAAAAGGTAATGCAAAGTAATGCAAATGCGATTTGACCGCTATCATATTATTAAGCATTTAATAATAATATAAGGAACTAACTGATGCCAGCAATTTCTCATATCTCATATTAACTTTTATCCCATATTTCAACCCCTTCTAGCCTTTTTTTCGCAACAAAAGGTTGACAATGAAGTTAGACCTAGGCCTACTATTATACCCTGATTTCGAATTCCGCGGAATTCTGACAGCTGTCATTGTCATTTACAGATGAGGTATTTGTATGGAAAACAGGGTTAACATCTACAAAGTACGATTTTACCCCAAACTACTTTAATTCCCTGTACCATTATAAAAAGCCATATGCCGAATAATAATTAATATTAGTCGTTTCGCCCTAAAATAGAAAACACCAAGAGTGGAAACTAGAAAGTGCACACTAACAGCAATAGAAAACAAAAGAAGCACATTGAAAAAATTCATTCAAAAATGGAAGTCGAATGACATAACCATGAAGGTGTCTATCAGGCATGTGTCATATCTACATGCGGCAGTTGATTTTTATTTACATAACTTTTGTTTTTTTTATCTTTTTTGTGGGAATTGTTTTATCTCTGGTAACATTACGAAACGTCAGAATTCCACGGAATTAGAAATTAGGGTATAGTCGAAGATGGTAATAGAGGTTAGTTGTTATAATTTATTGAACCGGTTTCCAGCCGAACTGCTACTCGCGCGTGGTGGACATCCACGGCCACAAGCACATCCTGATATTCGCTCTGCGACGCATCACCATAGGCGAGGAGCTCACCTACGACTACAAGTTCCCTTTCGAGGAAGTCAAGATACCGTGCACGTGCGGCGCGAAAAAGTGTCGCAAGTACCTCAACTGAAACACGATCCGACACTGAGCGGTTCCATTGTGTCAATTATGCCGGCTTCGAGTACGGAGTGCGGAGTGAGTGTACCAAACGAAAATGTTACTAAAGTGATTCTGTCACTTGTATTTATGTCGTCGTTTCGTGTAAAACCGTTATTGCTGTGTTTTTAGGCCGCGTCCAGACTGACGGATGCGTGCTCACTGTGTGCACAGTACACAGACACAACCAGTAGTGAAACTACCTACAAACGTTCGAAACGGCTCACTCACACAAACGTTCGCATCGACGAGACCATTTAGCGGCAGTCGCTACTGACGTTCACGGGAAAACCCCTTATAGGTCTCGTAGATGCGCATGTTTGTGTGAGTGAGCCGTTTCGAACGTTTGTGGGTAGTTTCACTACTGGTTGTATCTGTGTACTGTGCTGTGTGCGTTGGGGACGTCGATTCGGCGTCCACAAGTACCGAGGTATGCTCGACCGTCAATCTGGACGCGGCCTTAGTCGACGAGGTTTCCCGTGCAAAAACATTGCCAATATATCGGATTAATTGTTAAAATAGCATAATAATCAAAATAAGTACATTTCGTGATTTAGACGTATTTTTAGAAGAACTAAGTGTATGATGAAAGAAACGAGTTGAATAATAATGAACATCTTAATATTTCACCCGCTCGGAAGGTTAGGTGTGGTGCGGAAGGAAATACTGGGTCGAGCACAATTTTCTATATGTACATAATTAAGACAATAAGTCCCACATCACATATCGCGTTATTCCCACCTCTTTATCTTGACATAATTAGTGCCACTAGAGCCAAAGGTCACGGAAGTTTTCATGAATCTTGTTATGATCTCTTTATGAATCTACCCAGTGTTTAGAATTGTTGGATTAAGGTGTGTTCACTTAAAAAAATCCAACTATATTAACGAAAACGACGGCATCACAAGGCGAAATCGCTAAGATTTCCAAGTTATCTCTTGAATAATTTAAATAAATGGGGGTTTAGGTTAGGGAGGGACAACACTGGCGGGACATTGTCGGGAAAGCGTGTTCCGTCCGCTCCATTTGTCCCCCTAGTCTTACACGTATTATGCATGAATGTACATAAGAGAAACAGAAAAATCGAGATTTGTATATTAGGTTGGTTAAGTGAACAGACTATAATATTATATTGGTTTTAATATGAAATATTTCTTATTTTGTGATAAGTTTTTTTATACATTGTGTACATATTCTTTAAGTTGTATCGTTTTAGCTAGGTCGGTTAGTGGTTCTCGAGCGGCTTTAGGTGTGCGGCTGATGACGTCAGCACCTAAAGCCGCGTTCGCACTAATAAAATTTGCCTTGGACGCGTTCAAAATATTATGTCCTCAAACAATTCGTCGAACACGACGCACGAACACAACGCAAGTTTGTTGGTGTGAACGCGGCTTAACATTGATGTGATATGCGTGAACCCAAGTCGGGAAAGCGAACGGTTAGTGCGTAGTATATTTGTTCCTCATTTGTTCTTACTTTTCCTCTTGTGATCGGTTAAGTCTCGACTAACGCGTGCGTGTACATAGACGGAAATTAGTTGTTAATTAAACGTAAATACATTCGAATGGAGGGTAGCAGAGTTGCGAGTACAATGTTACTTTTTTTTTTGTAATTCTTATAAGTATTTGTATAGCTAATTTGTAAATAAGAGAAATTATCTGTCATAATAATAATGAGTTTAAGCGACAAATCGTTTTATCGTAGTCATAGCGGTAGGGTTTACTTTATAGGAACATTACATACGTCATTGTATATAATAAGTTATTTGGTGTGCGGGTCGGATCGGAACTGATTGTTTTTTGATGGACGTTTAGAATGAGATGTTGACACACTCCCGGCGAGGATCGATTTAACACGAAAATGCACATATTTAGCTTTAATATTTTTTGCAACACAGCTTGAGTTTAAAACTAAAACATTAATTTAATATATTAAAAGTACCCATTTTTTTTTTCCTAATAATTATATATGTTTTCGTGTGATTTATTTTTATGTGTAGAAAAATAGATTAAAACATCACAGTATCATCACAGATTTATGAGTAAGTACCAGTGTCTTTTTAAATTTTCACAATTCTAGTAATATAATAATATATACTTAGATGCAGAACCGAATGCAAAACTAGTTTAGGACCGAACAGTTACTGCATCTATTAAGCAGTATTAACATATTCTATAGGTGAACCAGGGTGGTTATTCTGTAACTTAGTTAGCAACTGAAAATAGTTGCCAACGAATTAGTTCGATATACATTGCTGCTTTACTGTGTAAAATTATGAAAACACTTTATATTTCCCACAGTAAAGCAGCAATGTATATCAAACTAATTTGTTGGCAACTATTTTCAGTTGCTAACTAAGTTACAGAATAACCCAGCAGTAAAACCGATTAAATGATAGTTTTAGTAATAAAATTACTGTACAGCTGGAACTGCACTAATTACTTCATTTACTGAAAACTATGAGTAGGGTTGCCATCTCTGAATAAGCCGAATCGGGACTCGGTTTCTGAACATTTAAAGGAGTACAATTTTACAATGGTAGTTTTGTCCATTTTATAGTGTAATTAAATGCTTAAAACGTTAAATAAGTTATCTCGATGCATGGCAACTCTAGTTATAAGCAATGTTACTTTTCAACATTATTTTGTGAGATAATATTAAAATGTCTTAACAATTTATTTACTTATCTTGTTGGAATTTCTGAATATACCTTTTATAGTGTTTACACGTAAAATTTTGTTTATTTAAAACAAAAACTGCAATTTTATATGGCTTTTTCCATTTTGTCGCATTTCCGTCTAATCTACAGCTTTACCACAATAAACAAAAGTAGTGGTACTATATTGTTAGCCATGTTTTAGGTTCACCCAAACGATGGAATTTTTACATTGTTTCACCTTGTTATTTTTTATGCACACAGTTTTGAAAAAGTTAACTTGTGGACTAGTCTTTAGGAATAAATTTTTTTTATATAGCCATACAATCAAGTATATTTTCATTAGTTAATTGTAAATTGTAATACGCGTTACAAACAATTTGATCCGTAAAATATAGTAGAAGTTGTACATCGAGTAACGATAATAAATAACAAAGTACAGGTAATTTTAATCAATATGAATTATAATTGACATCTATTTTTAATATAAGTTTTTTATTCAAATAATGTTAATCTGAATTATTATTATTATTATTGTCAATTTATCTATTTTCCTCTTTGTGCGTTCCGTATTTTTGGAGCTGCGTTTTTGTGCCATGACAACAACATGTTGCCAGTGTGAATAAGCCACTCTGGCTTAATTTTTTCACGTGGATCATTTGTTAATTATTTTCTCTACTAATTAACACTTGAATAATAGTGTTATACACCATTATTCAAGTGTTAATTAGTAGAGAAAATCAGGTCTTAACAAATTTGTTAATTATCTCCAAAATGGCGGGTTCTGGGTTCATCGGATGAACAACATCTTTCTGATGACAAACATGTCATTTACTCTGCGCTTAAAACAAAAAACGACGCCTACCCATGTATACCTATATCCGAAATATAATATTGGAATGATTGTCACAGTAGTTTTCATACAATCATCTCTAATTTAGGCCCCACTTATACTATGGATATTTTTGAAATAAGAATACGGCTGGAACTCGTGTTTTTACGCAATATTTTGCATCATGGTTTATCATTTAAATTAGAGTGAAACGACAGACCATAAAGTCAAATTTACGGGTAATGTTGTTGGGGACTAGAGGCCAACACAAGTATATAGTTCCTACCTTCCACTACTAAAAAAGGTTAATGAGTGATTTGAGACAAGGTATTTGTCTCAAATCACTCATTTTTTCACATTGGTTCACTATCAGAGCGTCTATTCACACTGCAATATTTATATCACGCCATGGCACAAAAACGTCCCTATTAGTTTAAATATCTTGATCCTGACAGTGTTGTTAATCATCGATTGATTTATATTTGTAAAATATTTGAATTTTGAGTTGTTTAAAATGTGAGATCATGCTTATGAATTAAGCGCATGTGCATTTTATTAGTCCTACAAATATAATTTAAAAAAGACCAAATCACTAAGTGATGAATTAATCAATTTCGTTAATTAAATTAAGTGAAAAAAAATCTGCTCTTGATATTATTTTGTGTTGAAAAATAATGCTTTTATTTTTAATGTACCTACACATGCCATTTTGCCTAATGTTATTATAAATTATATTATATTGCTTTAAAAGCACCAATTTTACAATGCATAGTTCTATGACCTGTCTATACATTTTATTACTTTATTTATTTCTATCATTATTTTGTATTGTGGTAAATTTTACCAAAAATAAAAATACTAAAATGTGCTTTATGTTTTTGTTTTATTTCCGTCTTTAACTACAACTACCCTAAAACTACAAAGACATAGTGGCTAATTCTGTTGTACATAATCTCTAAACTAAATTGACAGGTTTAAAAATAGTGCTATCCTTTTCCGCAGGTATCACTGTGAAATAGATAAGAATATATCTAGCCCTGTCATTTTAGTTTAGGTTTAGAGATTGTGTACAACAGAATTAGCCACATAGTTAATCAATAAAATTAAAGCTGTAGGGCTAACGCCCAAATATTAACTATGCAGTACATGTATTTGTTTTCCCAACGCACAGTGCATGTACCGTCCGTGGCAGTATCCCAGAAGTATGCGGCCGCCGTGTGCAAGCCTGTGCCATTTTTCTGGGTCACCGTCATTCTCACTAAAGGCAAAGGAATGTTTAATGGCATTAGCACATAAACTATTTTTTTCGTTTACGTGGCCTCTACATTTAGCTCTATCGAGTCGTCGTCGTCTCAACCAATAGACGTCCACTGTTGGACATAGGTAACTTGCAAGGATCGCCACAGAATACGACCTTGTGCCGCTTGTTTCCAGCGACTCGCTTGAGATCGTCCGTTCACGGAAGTCTATCCAGTAAAACAATAACATTATACTTTATATTTGACATAAGGAGGGTAGAATCACTATATTGGCATGGAGGGAAACTGAATGAGTTGACATAAGTAATTATTTTCTTACGGATATACTTAAAAGGCTTGTTTAACTTATTGAGCCTCGACAGCGTCTTCTCTGTGATCACCGTGATCCATTGGGGTGTTCGTGAATGGCTGTAAATGTTCCCTCCAAGACAGAACTCGATATTGTCCCTTACAATGTTCTGAACTTCTTCTACGTTGAAAGTTAGATCCTAAAAGGATATGACGATTATTTTAGAGCAAGAAATAAACATAATAAGTATGTATTCCAAGAGTGGTAAGTACGCTTCTGCTTTAATTAAAATGGTAATTTATGAGAATATATACTTACCTAGTAGATTTAAAGTGTGGACAATCGTCCTAAACGAAATATGTACTTAGCCATGTTAAAGGACCCATAGGTACGCATTCTATGTTAAAAACAATTAAATAGATACTTAGATCATACAAGTGTAAATTAAAAATTTAAAAAAACCCCCGACATTCACCATTTTGTGGCGGCGGCCATCATGGATTTGCATAGTGCTATTCTACTAGTCAAGCCCTTTCATTTGATACCCATATTAAGGGAGTTGTGAAAAAATATGTAATCCAACATTTTGTAGCGGCGGCCATCTTGGATCGATTTTCATCAAACATAGCTAACATCACTCCGACTAATTCATCTTTCAAACAAAAAAAAACCGCATCCAAATCGGTGCACCCGTTTGAGCGCTACAGGGGAACAGACAGACAGACACACACACAGACACGTCAAACTTATAACAACTTCCAATTTTTAACCCCCGTCATTTTTGCGCCGGGGGTTAAAAATTGGAAGTCATTTATTTGTCTTACGTACTTACCCTAACATTAAAATGGTGGTACTTACTTCTTCGTCATCCTCCTGTGCCATTATTATGCCGTGGTAGTCTAAAATATATCAATCAATATCACGAAAATCTATTAGAATAGAATTTAATTAATTACTTACATAGATAAAATTGGTTTATAATCATTATTTTTGAAAGAGGGCAAACGAGAATGCCAATTTTGAAATTCAATTTAAGAACGTTATTTTTTGTAAGTACATAATTGTTGTGTTCTGAAATTGCAGCGCTCAGAACAATTATTTAGAATTTTCAATGGTTTATATATTTTGGTGTTTTAATTAAGTTTAATAGGTATCTCACATAGTAGGTATTAATTTCAAATAGTAAGAAATAAAATCTTAGAACTAAATCTATGGAGCTGCTCACAATAATTTCCGAACATTCCTTTTGATTCCTTCACTTTGAATCTGTGGCTGCATTGATGATTGAATTCGTGGTCTGTGATTGAATTGAAGTTTGCTGTCGTAGATACTAATTATTAATCTGTGGTTTGCTGGTGGTCTGTGCTGGTGGTTTGCTGTTTGATGGTCAACATTGAGCGTATTTTGTAACAAATTCGTAATGTTTTTGTTGAATTTCCAGATGTTTTGTATAGAAAAACAGTTGCATACGGACTGAATTCAGTATAGAATGGTGTCGTAAACATAAATGTTCTGTGAGTTGATTCATTAGTTTGCAATTCATGGAGTTAAAGGTCTGGGTCGAGGGAATACAAAGGATTGTTTGCGGGGTGACGGAGACCACTACTTGTCAGGTCAGTAAATTATTTTCTCATCGCTAATTATTATGAAAGCGCACAGCTTTCTAATATCACTTTCCTTAGCCAAAATTTTTACGTGTGAGGATATTAATAAACGCTAAACAAACGAAGTGTTTAATTGACGCTTCGTTCTTGCTTGTTTTTTTGTGTTCCCAGAATAGTAGATGTATATTAGATCTAGGACTGTTCTAAGGTCGTGGATTCTAAAATGCTACAAAAAGAAAATTTGTTAATATTTGATAGGCAAATTTTTTCTCAAATATATTATTACATACTTACCACAAATATACTTACTAACAAAACCATTATAAAATTCAGCACTCATTCGGACCTACTGAGATAAAGGATATGTTTATTTTTGAAATGAGAAAGAGTACACATAAATGTCTGTGATCTAGAAATAAGCACGTCTTTTGTTGAGTTTAAGTTGTATAGATGTTATAGAATACTTTTATTTACGATTAGGATGTAGTGTTTGCCCTGGCCCATGCTACTGGCAAGGTGGGCAGATTCACTTTAATAGAGAGATGGAGGAATAATGAACAACTTTTAGCTCCGCAGGAATATCCACTGAAGGTAACTATTTTTTTAACTTTTTAATAATAAAAAATCCATCTAAATATTTTAGAAATATATATTCACCATTTGACTATTATTATTTCTTCTAAAGACACAAATGTGAAGTATTTGTAGCAAATTGTTTGATAACAAAATGGTGCTTATTTTGTTGTACATAATCCTCTTCTGCAGAGAGCATTGTGAAAAAGATAGGTTTTTAGTTCTAAGTAGTCAATTTCAGTTAGAGATTGTGTGCACTGAATCAGCACTATTTTGTTATTAAATGCTGAATGTGAATTGGCTTTAAGAAAAGTGAAAGAAGAACCTTTTCTTTCCATTGTTGTTTTTTGCATTTTTTAATATGAATATTTTAAAATAATTTTATTTTAAAATAGTCAACTATTCAATTCTCTTAAAATTTTAGATCCTGATGAAATGGGGAGAATACTCTAACGATATCCAATTTATATTGAGAAGATCTGACAACAGCAGCAATAACCAAAAACTAGTACAACCTCCCAATAACTCTAGATCACCTATTGGAAATGGGTTTGTGTCATATTTTTCATCTTTTAAGTTTTTCATTGGTCTAATTCCACTATCATCAAAAACAAATACTTCCCATTCCACTCAAAACGATTGTGTTACTAAAATATGACCAAAAAACTAAGTAAAATGGAGAAATTACTTAAAAATATAATGGGGATATGACCCCTTCTGCATAGCTGTGGTCTTATAAGTGTGAGGTCCTGGGTTCGATTCCTGGTAGGGGCAGTTTGGGTTATAATTTCAGAATTGTCTCTGGTCTGGTCTGGTGAGTGTCTTCAGCCGTGGCTGGGTACCACCCTACCGGCAAAGCTGTGCCGTCAAGCGATTTAGTGTTCCGGTATGATACTGTGTAGAAACCGATCAGGAGTATGCATACCTCTTCCAAGTTAGCTTGCTTCCATCTTAGACTGCATCATCACTTACCATCAGATGAGATTGCAGTCAGGGCTATAAAAAAACAATAAAATGTAGCATGTAACTATTGTCACCAGGAGTCATAACACGTCCAGTCCGAACATATCAGACAAACAAAGCTCACCAAACAGGACTAACACAACCCCCACACATAACAATGTAAATAACACCTCCCCCGGGAACCCAGTGGGCGTGGTGAAGGGGGTGCAGCAGGCCAAGTCCCCCGAGTCTAACAGCCCTGTGCTTAAAGATGTCCCACCTTACAGGTAAGGATCTATTAATAATGCTCACAATGTCAAAAATATTTTATCAGTTTTTGTGTGTATTATTGTGTCTGTACATTGTCAACCAATAAAAAAATATGTTTTTATTAGTAAATATATTTTTATTATTTTTATATGCTAGATTTTTTTTTTAAATTTCTATTTCTTCATCTTCTCTAGAAAGTATCTTCACAGAACACAGTCTTATATTTAGTGCTTGTGTTGAAAAACCGCTTGAGATTGTCCACCATGTCCACATATCATATAATCATATCAAAATATACCCTAACATAATGTTGCAATATTATCCTTCTAACTTTAACCTATATAATATATCCGCTTGAGTGTAAATATTTTTTAACATTTAACAGAGACCCACCACCGCCATACAGGTCACCCCCACCGCCCTCAGCTTTAAGAAAGTCCCCTAACCGCACGTGTCGCAGGCCCCCGCACATGTCGCCCGTCGAGCTCGCCGAGCGCGACGACGAGCGCCCCGAGCCCGTCCCCTACAACACGCAGTACCGGGAACTGGTGTCGCTCGTCAACTATCAGAGGGAGAAACTGTCCACTCAACAAGTTGATCTTATTAAGGTAAACAAGCAATTTTTTAGGAAAAATTAAACCAACTTTGGTCTGGTTCGGTTCGATCTCACATATGGTTACATTTATGCGTATAACTTTGTACATAAGAATAATAGTTATGTTTATTATACACTGAAATCTTTCTGAAAGTATGTAGATTATGATAGTGAAAAAAATCATCATCAAAACGGTTCATTGGTTTTTGAAATAATCACAAACATACATACATACATATATAACCACATTGAAGTGAAACGAAATGAGGTCAAAGAGCAGCACTGTTGTCAAATTGTGATCCTTCAGTTATGAATGTGAAAGAGCTTACAATTGTTTATCTATCTCTTGTATCATAAAGACAAAAAGGTAAAGAAACAGAAGTTATTGAATTTATCCTTTACTTCTGGAGTGGCATTTAAAATTATTTTAAGGATCTTCGGAACCTCTGGAATCGTTTTTTAAACTGTATCCTACTAATATTATAAATGTGAAAGTGTGGATGTTTGGATGTTTAGATGTTTGTATGTTTGGATGTTTGGATGTTTGTTACTCAATCACGCCGCAACTACTGAACCGATTTGGCTGAAATTTTGAATGGAGATAGCTTATGCCCTGACTTAAAACATAGGCTACTTTTTATCCCGGAAAAGTATTCCTGTGGGACTAAAATAGATATAATCTTCCAAAAACGCCATAGAGGGCGCTGACTGTTCTTAGGTAAATCACGTTCACATAACACATTATTGCAATAGTTTGCTGTGTTGCATGCATTGGCAACACATAGGCTACTTTTTATCCTGGAAAAAATGCACAGTTCCCATGGGATTTTGAAAAACCCGAAGTCTATATCTACAACTATAGGTAGATTATTATAGCGAACTTCCTTGATAGAAAGTATAAAGGTTGGAAAAGGGATCGGGAACGGGAACCGGGAATCAACGATTCCCTCGGGATTTGTTCAAAACCGAAATTTACGCGAGCGAAGCTGCGGGCAGAAGCTATCACACATAATCACAATACCAATCCTACTAATCCTACTATCCTACTAATCCTCCTACTATCCTACTTCCTACTTCCTACTAATATTATAAATGTGAAAGTGTGGATGTTTGGATGTTTAGATGTTTGTATGTTTGTATGTTTGGATGTTTGGATGTTTGTTACTCAATCACGCCGCAACTACTGAACCGATTTGGCTGAAATTTTGAATGGAGATAGCTTATGCCCTGACTTAAAACATAGGCTACTTTTTATCCCGGAAAAGTATTCCTGTGGGACTAAAATAGATATAATCTTCCAAAAACGCCATAGAGGGCGCTGACTGTTCTTAGGTAAATCACGTTCACATAACACATTATTGCAATAGTTTGCTGTGTTGCATGCATTGGCAACACATAGGCTACTTTTTATCCTGGAAAAAATGCACAGTTCCCATGGGATTTTGAAAAACCCGAAGTCTATATCTACAACTATAGGTAGATTATTATAGCGAACTTCCTTGATAGAAAGTATAAAGGTTGGAAAAGGGATCGGGAACGGGAACCGGGAATCAACGATTCCCTCGGGATTTGTTCAAAACCGAAATTTACGCGAGCGAAGCTGCGGGCAGAAGCTATCACACATAATCACAATACCAATCCTACTAATCCTACTATCCTACTAATCCTCCTACTATCCTACTAATATCATAAATGTGAAAGTGTGGATGTTTGGATGTTTAGATGTTTGGATGTTTGGATGTTTGGATGTTTGTTACTCAATCACGCCGCAATTACTAAACCGATTTGGCTGAAATTTTGAAAGGAGATAGATTATACCCTGACTTAAAACATAGGCTACTTTTTATCCCGGAAAAATCTACAGTTCCCACGGGATTTTGAAAAAAACCGAAATCTCTAGCTACAACTATAGGTAGATTACTATAGCAAACTTCCTTGAAAGTAGGTGTAAAGGTTAGAAAAGGGAGCGGGAATGGGAACCGGAAATCCACGACTCCCTCGGGATTTGTGAAAAACCAAAATTCTCGCGGGCGAAGCCGCGGGTATTCTCTAGTAATGTAATAAATAGGACTGATGCTCGTATGCAAGCTTGTATAACACCACAAGAAATGTGGAGAACACCATATTTGTTTTGTCTGTCTCTGGCTTTCCGTCTGTATCTTTGTGGGCCAACCAATGCCATAATATGATATAACTATAGTTCGACTTTTAATTATCTGCAGTAATCTGACGTTTCCTAATGTCATTCCATAAAATAATGTTGCCAACCCCATTTCTATAGTGATGTGATACGTTCAATTCATTCAATTTCATTCACAAAAGTTTCATTCAAAGTCACTCTTTCATTATCATCATAATTTTATTTATCTACTAAGTAAATCGATGGCTCCTACGTATAAAAGCCAAATTAACAATTTTGTCATCTTGACTTTTTTGTGACAAACGCATCCTATTGGTATAATTAATAATATGAGTTTTAATTGAAAAAAAAAGTAAGAAGTACTATTTTCTATTGCAGTATAACAATAATAATAAAAATATAATAATAATAATGAAAAAAAATATAACAATAATAATAATTTGACGACCTCCCTGGCGCAGTGGTGAGCGCTGTGGTCTTATATGTGGGAGGTCCTGGGTTCGATTCCCGGAAGGGGCAATTTGGTATTTCTAAATTGCCTTTGGTCCGGTCTGGTAGTAGGCTTTAGTTGTGGCTGGTTACCACCCTACCGGCAAAGCTGTGCCGACCGGTCCCCAAGCGATTTAGCGTTCCGGTACGATGCCATGTAGAAACCGATCAGAGGTATGCATACCTCTTTCAAGTTTGCCCCCTTCCGTCTTCGACTGCATCATCACTTACCAACAGGTGCATTGCACCTGCAAGTCAATTGCAGATCAGTCAATTGCATTGCAGTCAAAGGCAATTCAAATTGCAGTCAAAGGCTAACTTGTAGTTGAATAAAAAAAAATAGATGATGATTATGAACTTAATCTGATTTTTGATTTTTTTTTCAACTTTAGTCTTTGATGCGGGACCATGGTCACCCCATCATTTTTTTTAAATTTTACTAGCCTATGTCACCTACAATAAGCTAAGGATTCTAACGATACCTTATTCATCAAAATCCGTTCCGGCATATAGAAGTTATGGTACGACATACAAACATACATGAACCCTGAAAACAACATACTTCGATATATTTCATTTTGAATTTACCTTAAAATACCTTAAATTTTACCTTAACACCTCGAACCGCTAGTATATACATATACTAGCAGTCCCGGCAGACGTCGTCCTGCCTGGTGACATACCAATATCAGCGCCACCTACCAAGACCTAATAGGTTAGCTGTACTTAGCGGGTAATGGTGTTTTCAAACTATCCAGGAACCCATTGAAATATACACACAAAATTTCATCCAAATCAGTCCAGCCCTTTAGATCAAAGTACAGAAGAATTATATCGGTACGGGTGAGAGAGTTCCGTATCGACGGGATGAACATTCAATGTTTGACAGTTACGAAACCCATGAACATTTTGTATGGGAAAATGTTTTTTCTTTTATTTTTTTCGTCAATTATCTAATATTTTTAACAGTTATTCTGCTATTCGGGACAGAGACAAATACAACAAATCAAAAACCATGAAAATCAGTCCAACCGTTCTCGAGCTATAAGTGTTCGAACAACCCAGACTTGGTTTTATATATTAAAGATATATATACTATATATATACATATATATATGTAAACTTTGTACATAAAATATAATAATTACTCAAAATATATACTTTAATTTAAATAAAATAATTGAAATCAATCACCTGTACCCCATCCCTATTTTATTTTCGTTAAAAAGTGACAACCCACGAAACTTCACTTTACTGCACACAATTAAAAGTCGAAGTATAATGATGTATTTAATGATTCTTTTCTTAGTATGATGCTGAAATTGGTTTTTGGGAGAACAAAGGCCGAGAACAAGAGAGGCAAGTGGAGTTATTGCAGCAACAGATCAGTTCCACCGACAACCAACTCCGAATCAGTACTGAACAGGTAAATATACATAATATTACTATGACTATGACTTCGCCTGCGGTGACGAATACGATTGGAGAGCCAATCAGCGCTTACGAGGGATCCGTGAGAGCTAATCAGTGCTTACGAATGATCCCCACGACTTCCCGCGACCCCCTCACACCTCGAGATACCTCATTTTCGACTTCTGCGCATTGAAGGTCACCGCTCGACTTATTTGCCGTGACTTGTACCACCACTAAGTGTCACTGCTGGGTACAGGCCTCCTCTCTCATAGGAGAGGTATTTAGAGCTTAGATCTGCTGCTCCAATGTGGGTTGGCGGGCACTATTAGTCTATTACTAAATACACCAATATGTTTCTACCATTGGAGTATTATGTTGATTGTTTCTGTTGCTTGTAGCCTGATTAGCTGTGTGTGACAGCTACAGTGTGGCAATGGCATTCACTCCTGATTGGCCGAAATTCTCTCGCTTTTACATAAAAATGCATTGTTTAGCCAGCAAGGATTCCATAAATTCAGCCAATTACCGAAATAAACTATTATTGAATGACGGTTGACTATTATTAAAAATAAATAAATATTCAGTATCACTTAGAAAATAAAATACAATGACTGAAAAAATGATCAAAATTGGTCAATAAACCGCAGAATGTATTTTATCTGTCCTCGTCTCGCAAGACGAATGTTTCAAGTATTGAATATCTATAAAGTTGCTAGCTTGTGACGTCATAATTTCATACTGCCGTCCTTGTCGAATGAGTAATCTCAAAACTTCTATAACTTCGTAAATTGATGATATTGTGATATTTAAATATTGTGTGAATAAATCGATGAACGCCGGCTACACGCATGAAAAAGAGTCATTGTCACGTACTGCGTGCTAGCGAGAGTGTGGAATAAGCGATAGAGAAGGCACGATCGGCCTCAGCGTTCGGCTTATGACACATCTATCTCTCTTTGTTTTCATATGACGTTATCACGTAAAATTATCGTCCGTAAACCGACTTTACAGACAACCAATTTTTTTTATTGATATTCATAATATTCGAGCAAGTTTAGCTTTGAATTAAAAAAAACATCAGTCAAATTACATAAAGTTAATGTTAGACATTAAAATTACATACCTACTTAGATATGTACACAATCTATACTATAATATAATAAAGCGGAAGAGTTTGTTTGTTTGTTTGTTTGTTTGTTTGTTTGAACGCGCTAATCTCTGGAAGTACCTATCGGATTTGAAAAATTTTTTTTGCATTTGGTAGTCCAACTTTTGGGGCAGGTTATAGGCTATTTAATAGCCCTAAAATCCTCCCCTAAGGAGGTAAAATGGGGGTAGAAAGTTTGTATGAAAGTCCTATGTTTTTAAAGTTACAGACCTGAAAATCGGCATTTAGATTATTAGTTTTAAATAATAAAACTCTCTATATTTTATTTTGAAAAATCTTCCCTTTAGGGTGGTAAAATAGGGGATGAAACTTTTAATGGGAAGTTTTAATTATAATTTTGCTATTATCAACTTGAAATTTGGAAGGTAGGTTAATTCTAGGGCTTAGATATCAGCCTAGAAAATATTTCACGAAAATCCTCCCCTAAGGGGGTGAAATGGGGGTAGGAAGGTTATGTTTTTGAAGTTACAGATATGAAAATAGGCATTTAGATTAAAATTTTTAAATGATAAAAACCTGTATAAGTTATTCTGGAAAATCTCCCCTTAAGGGTGGTAAAATAGGGGATGAAAGTTTTTATGAAAGTCCTATGTTTTTAAAGTTACAGACCTGAAAATCGGCATTTAGATTATGAGTTTTAAATAATAAAACTCTGTATATTTTATTTTGAAAAATCTTCTTTTAAGGGTGGTAAAATAGGGGATGAAAGTTTTAATGGGAACTAAAAACGATCGCAGCGCCCTCTGGCGGCCTAACTTGAAGCAATCACAGCGCCCTCTGGTGGACAAACCCGGAAACTAAAAACGATCGCAGCGCCCTCTGGCGGCCTAAGCCGGAAACTTGAAGCATTAGCAGTGCCCTCTAGCAGCCATAACTGGAAACTAAAAACGATCGCAACGCCCTCTGGCGGCCAAAACTAGAAACTATAAACGATCGCAGCGCGCTCTGGCAGCTAAAACTGGAAACTAAAAAAACAATTGCAGCGCCCTCTGGCGGTCAAAATTGGAAACTAAAAAACAATTGCGGCGCCCTCTTGCGGCTAAAACTGAAAACTAAAAACGATCACATCGCCCTCTTGCGGCCAAAACTTGAAATTAAAACGATCGCAGCGCCCTCTGGCGGCCTAACTTGAAGCGATCACAGCGCCCTCTGGCGGCCTAAGCCGGAAACTTGAAGCAATAGCAGCGCCCTCTAGCAGTCAAAACCGGAAACTAAAAAAACTATTGCAGCGCCCTCTTGCGGCCAAAACTGGAAACTAAAAACCCAATTGCAGTGCCATCTAGCGGCTAAAACTGGAAATGGAAATTAAAACGATCACAGCGCCCTCTGGCGGCCTAAGCTGGAAACTTGAAGCAATAGCAGCGCCCTCTAGCAGCCAAAACTGGAAACTAAAAAAACAATTGCAGCGCCCTCTTGCGGCCAAAACTGGAAACTAAAAACAATCGCAGCGCCCTCTGGCGGCCTAACTCGAAGCGATCACAGCGTCCTTTGGCGGCTAAAACTGGAAACTAAGTAATGATCGCATCGCCCTCGCAGCCATCATTCGAAATTAAGAAAAACGATCGCAGCGCCCTCTAGCTGCCTAAGTCGGAAACTTGAAGCGATTGCAGCGGCTGAGATGTTTGGATGTTTGGATGTTTGTTACTCTATAACGTCGCAACTTCTGAACAGATTTGGCTGAAATTTTGAATGGAGATAGATAATGCCCTGACTTAAAACATAAGCTACTTTTTATCCTGGAAAAATCCACAGTTTTCACGAGATTTTGAAAAAACCTAAATCTACAGCTATAGGTAGATCACTATAGAAAACTACCTTGAAAGTAAGTATATTAAGGTTGGAAAAGGGAGCGGGAACGGGAACCAGAAATCCACGATTCCCTCAGGATTTGTGAAAAACCGAAATTCACGCGGGCGAAGCCGCGGGGAAAAGCTAGTCCATTATAATCATGAATTGCAATAAAAAGCTTTGTAATGACCTTTTTGCCTTTGCTTGTCCTTTATAATTCGCATTTAAACTTGTGTGGATAATTGCTATGATTTATGAAGTGTTTGAATTAACCTTTGACATTAGGTACGGCAGACTAAAAACACATCTATACTAATATAATAAAGCGGAAGAGTTTGTTTGTTTGTTTGTTTGTTTGTTTGTTTGTTTGTTTGTTTGTTTGAACGCGCTAATCTCTGGAAGTACCCATCGGATTTGAAAAATTCTTTTTGCATTTGGTAGTCCAACTTTTGGGGCAGGTTATAGGCTATTTAATATCCCTAAAATCCTCCCCTAAAGGGGTAAAATGGGGATAGAAAGTTTGTATGAAAGTCCTATGTTTTTAAAGTTACTGACCTGAAAATCGGCATTTAGATTAGTAGTTTTAAATAATAAAACTCTGTTTATTATATTTTGAAAAATCTTCCCTTAAGGGTGGTAAAATAGGGGATGAAAGTTTTAATGGGAAGTTTTAATTATAATTTTGCTATTATCAACTTGGGAAGGTAGATTAATTCTAGGGCTTAGATATCAGCCTAGAAAATATTTCACGAAAATCCTCCCCTAAGGGGGTGAAATGGGGGTAGGAAGGTTATGTTTTTGAAGTTACAGATATGAAAATAGGCATTTAGATTAAAATTTTTAAATGATAAAAACCTGTATAAGTTATTCTGGAAAATCTCCCCTTAAGGGTGGTAAAATAGGGGATGAAAGTTTTTATGAAAGTCCTATGTTTTTAAAGTTACAGACCTGAAAATCGGCATTTAGATTATGAGTTTTAAATAATAAAACTCTGTATAGGTGTTTTATTTTGAAAAATCTTCTTTTAAGGGTGGTAAAATAGGGGATGAAAGTTTTAATGGGAACTAAAAACGATCGCAGCGCACTCTGGTGGCCTAACTTGAAGCAATCACAGTGCCCTCTGGCGGACAAAACCGGAAACTAAAAACGATCGCAGCGCACTCTGGTGGCCTAACTTGAAGCAATCACAGTGCCCTCTGGCGGACAAAACCGGAAACTAAAAACGATCGCAGCGCCCTCTGGCGGCCTAACTTGAAGCAATCACAGCGCCCTCTGGCGGCCTAAGCCTGAAACTTGAAGCAATAGCAGTGCCCTCTAGCAGCCAAAACTGGAAACTAAAAACGATCGCAACGCCCTCTGGCGGCCAAAACTAGAAACTAAAAACGATCGCAGCGCGCTCTGGCAGCAAAAACTGAAAACTAAAAAAAACAATTGCAGCGCCCTCTTGCGGCTAAAACTGGAAACTAAAAACGATCAGAGTGCCCTCTTGCGGCCAAAACTGGAAATAGAATAGAATAGAATAGAATAGAATAGAATAGAATAGAATAGAATAGAAATAGAATAGAATAGAAAAGTTTTTTATTCAAATAAACTTTTACAAGTGCTTTTGAATCGTCGATTGAGTCTACCACAGGTTCGGAATGCAGTTCCAGCCGAGAAGAACCTGCAAGAAACTCGGCGGTTGCTCTTTTTTAAAAATAACATTATAACAATTATTATTATTAATGTACGTACATGATTGAAATGCCGTCTCGCGCATTGCTGGAATGAGTTAAATCCAAGCCTTTTTATCGTTTATATAATCTTCAATTGTATAATAAGCTTTTTTTATGAGCATACTTTTAATAAAGTTCTTAAACTTGTGTAAAGGCAAGTCTAAGACATATTTTTTATTCAGATAAACTTTTACAAGTGCTTTTGAATCGACAAATGAATCTACCACTGGTTCGGAATGGTGCTTACAATTCTACACGTTAAGAAGGGCAGACAACAACAGAAATTAATACGATCACAGCGCCCTCTGGCAGCTAAAACTGGAAACTAAAAAAACAATTGCAGCGCCCTCTTACGGCTAAAACTGGAAACTTAAAAAGATCACAGCGCCCTCTTGCGGCCAAAACTGGAAATTAAAACGATCACAGCGCCCTCTGGCGGCCAAACTTGAAGCGATCACAGCGCCCTCTGGCAGCCTAAGCCGGAAACTTGAAGCAATAGCAGCGCCCTCTAGCAGCCAAAACTGGAAACTAAAAAAACGATTGCAGCGCCCTCTTGCGGCCAAAACGGGAAACTAAAAACCCAATTGCAGCGCCATCTAGCGGCTAAAACTGGAAATTAAAACGATCACAGCGCCCTCTGGCGGCCTAACTTGAAGCGATCACAGCGCCCTCTGGCGGCCTAAGCCGGAAACTTAAAGCAATAGCAGCACCCTCTAGCAGCCAAAACTGGAAACTAAAAAAACAATTGCAGCGCCCTCTTGTGGCCAAAACTGGAAACTAAAAACAATCGCAGCGCCCTCTGGCGGCCTAACTCGAAGCGATCGCAGCGCGCTCTGGCAGCTAAAACTGGAAACTAAAAAAACAATTGCAGCGCCCTCTGGCGGTCAAAATTGGAAACTAAAAAACAATTGCAGCGCCCTCTTGCGGCTAAAACTGAAAACTAAAAACGATCACATCGCCCTCTTGCGGCCAAAACTTGAAATTAAAACGATCGCAGCGCCCTCTGGCGGCCTAACTTGAAGCGATCACAGCGCCCTCTGGCGGCCTAAGCCGGAAACTTGAAGCAATAGCAGCGCCCTCTAGCAGTCAAAACCGGAAACTAAAAAAACTATTGCAGCGCCCTCTTGCGGCCAAAACTGGAAACTAAAAACCCAATTGCAGTGCCATCTAGCGGCTAAAACTGGAAATGGAAATTAAAACGATCACAGCGCCCTCTGGCGGCCTAAGCTGGAAACTTGAAGCAATAGCAGCGCCCTCTAGCAGCCAAAACTGGAAACTAAAAAAACAATTGCAGCGCCCTCTTGCGGCCAAAACTGGAAACTAAAAACAATCGCAGCGCCCTCTGGCGGCCTAACTCGAAGCGATCACAGCGTCCTTTGGCGGCTAAAACTGGAAACTAAGTAATGATCGCATCGCCCTCGCAGCCATCATTCGAAATTAAGAAAAACGATCGCAGCGCCCTCTAGCTGCCTAAGTCGGAAACTTGAAGCGATTGCAGCGGCTGAGATGTTTGGATGTTTGTTACTCTATAACGTCGCAACTTCTGAACAGATTTGGCTGAAATTTTGAATGGAGATAGATAATGCCCTGACTTAAAACATAAGCTACTTTTTATCCTGGAAAAATCCACAGTTTTCACGAGATTTTGAAAAAACCTAAATCTACAGCTATAGGTAGATCACTATAGAAAACTACCTTGAAAGTAAGTATATTAAGGTTGGAAAAGGGAGCGGGAACGGGAACCAGAAATCCACGATTCCCTCAGGATTTGTGAAAAACCGAAATTCACGCGGGCGAAGCCGCGGGGAAAAGCTAGTCCATTATAATCATGAATTGCAATAAAAAGCTTTGTAATGACCTTTTTGCCTTTGCTTGTCCTTTATAATTCGCATTTAAACTTGTGTGGATAATTGCTATGATTTATGAAGTGTTTGAATTAACCTTTGACATTAGGTACGGCAGACTAAAAACACATCTATACTAATATAATAAAGCGGAAGAGTTTGTTTGTTTGTTTGTTTGTTTGTTTGTTTGTTTGAACGCGCTAATCTCTGGAAGTACCCATCGGATTTGAAAAATTCTTTTTGCATTTGGTAGTCCAACTTTTGGGGCAGGTTATAGGCTATTTAATATCCCTAAATCCTCCCCTAAAGGGGTAAAATGGGGATAGAAAGTTTGTATGAAAGTCCTATGTTTTTAAAGTTACTGACCTGAAAATCGGCATTTAGATTAGTAGTTTTAAATAATAAAACTCTGTTTATTATATTTTGAAAAATCTTCCCTTAAGGGTGGTAAAATAGGGGATGAAAGTTTTAATGGGAAGTTTTAATTATAATTTTGCTATTATCAACTTGGGAAGGTAGATTAATTCTAGGGCTTAGATATCAGCCTAGAAAATATTTCACGAAAATCCTCCCCTAAGGGGGTGAAATGGGGGTAGGAAGGTTATGTTTTTGAAGTTACAGATATGAAAATAGGCATTTAGATTAAAATTTTTAAATGATAAAAACCTGTATAAGTTATTCTGGAAAATCTCCCCTTAAGGGTGGTAAAATAGGGGATGAAAGTTTTTATGAAAGTCCTATGTTTTTAAAGTTACAGACCTGAAAATCGGCATTTAGATTATGAGTTTTAAATAATAAAACTCTGTATAGGTATTTTATTTTGAAAAATCTTCTTTTAAGGGTGGTAAAATAGGGGATGAAAGTTTTAATGGGAACTAAAAACGATTGCAGCGCACTCTGGTGGCCTAACTTGAAGCAATCACAGTGCCCTCTGGCGGACAAAACCGGAAACTAAAAACGATCGCAGCGCACTCTGGTGGCCTAACTTGAAGCAATCACAGTGCCCTCTGGCGGACAAAACCGGAAACTAAAAACGATCGCAGCGCCCTCTGGCGGCCTAACTTGAAGCAATCACAGCGCCCTCTGGCGGCCTAAGCCTGAAACTTGAAGCAATAGCAGTGCCCTCTAGCAGCCAAAACTGGAAACTAAAAACGATCGCAACGCCCTCTGGCGGCCAAAACTAGAAACTAAAAACGATCGCAGCGCGCTCTGGCAGCAAAAACTGAAAACTAAAAAAAACAATTGCAGCGCCCTCTTGCGGCTAAAACTGGAAACTAAAAACGATCAGAGTGCCCTCTTGCGGCCAAAACTGGAAATAGAATAGAATAGAATAGAATAGAAATAGAATAGAATAGAAAAGTTTTTTATTCAAATAAACTTTTACAAGTGCTTTTGAATCGTCGATTGAGTCTACCACAGGTTCGGAATGCAGTTCCAGCCGAGAAGAACCTGCAAGAAACTCGGCGGTTGCTCTTTTTTAAAAATAACATTATAACAATTATTATTATTAATGTACGTACATGATTGAAATGCCGTCTCGCGCATTGCTGGAATGAGTTAAATCCAAGCCTTTTTATCGTTTATATAATCTTCAATTGTATAATAAGCTTTTTTTATGAGCATACTTTTAATAAAGTTCTTAAACTTGTGTAAAGGCAAGTCTAAGACATATTTTTTATTCAGATAAACTTTTACAAGTGCTTTTGAATCGACAAATGAATCTACCACTGGTTCGGAATGGTGCTTACAATTCTACACGTTAAGAAGGGCAGACAACAACAGAAATTAAAACGATCACAGCGCCCTCTGGCAGCTAAAACTGGAAACTAAAAAAACAATTGCAGCGCCCTCTTGCGGCTAAAACTGGAAACTTAAAAAGATCACAGCGCCCTCTTGCGGCCAAAACTGGAAATTAAAACGATCACAGCGCCCTCTGGCGGCCTAACTTGAAGCGATCACAGCGCCCTCTGGCAGCCTAAGCCGGAAACTTGAAGCAATAGCAGCGCCCTCTAGCAGCCAAAACTGGAAACTAAAAAACGATTGCAGCGCCCTCTTGCGGCCAAAACTGGAAACTAAAAACCCAATTGCAGCGCCATCTAGCGGCTAAAACTGGAAATTAAAACGATCACAGCGCCCTCTGGCGGCCTAACTTGAAGCGATCACAGCGCCCTCTGGCGGCCTAAGCCGGAAACTTAAAGCAATAGCAGCACCCTCTAGCAGCCAAAACTGGAAACTAAAAAAACAATTGCAGCGCCCTCTTGTGGCCAAAACTGGAAACTAAAAACAATCGCAGCGCCCTCTGGCGGCCTAACTCGAAGCGATCACAGCGCCCTCTGGCGGCCTTAGCCGGAAACTTGAACCAATAGCGGCGCCCTTTAGCAGCCAAAACTGGAAACTAAAAAACGATTGCAGCGCCATCTAGCGGCCAAAACTGGAAACTAAAAACGATCGCAGCGCCCTCTGGCAGCCTAACTTGAAGTGATCACAGCGTCCTTTGGCGGCTAAAACTGGAAACTAAGTAATGATCGCATCGCCCTCGCAGCCATCATTCGAAATTTAAAAAAACAATCGCAGCGCCCTCAAGCTGCCTAAGTCGGAAACTTGAAGCGATTGCAGCGGCTGAGATGTTTGTTACTCTATAACGTCGCAACTTCTGAACAGATTTGGCTGAAATTTTGAATGGAGATAGATAATGCCCTGACTTAAAACATAAGCTACTTTTTATCCTGGAAAAATCCACAGTTCCCACGGGATTTTGAAAAAAATAAATCTACAGCTATAGGTAGATCACTATAGCAAACTACCTTAAAAGTAAGTATAAAGGTTGGAAAAGGGAGCGGGAACGGGAACCGGAAATCCACGATTTCCTCTGGATTTGTGAAAAACCGAAATTCACGCGGGCGAAGCCGCGGGGAAAAGCTAGTCACATACTAATTGTCTAAGATGTCTGTTCTCATAAAACAGTTCCCACAACCTAATAGAACTTGCGTTTTTCCCGGCACCACTTATAAATATGTATGTGCCACATACTTGCTTTATATAAGAATTTAAAATAAGTACTTTTTCAAATAGACTAAAATAAAAAATTGGAGGTTTTGTATGCAACCAAATCAACTTTTTATTATAATTTTTTTTATTATAAATTAAACTATTGCGCTTAGTTTTATACAATGGTGCTATAATTTTGCTGTTAATAATAATAATTACTTAAGTTCATTTTATTAGACAAGATTTTCTCTAAATGGGTCACTCCTTGCAAAAAGGACATCAGTCATGAACATTTCATGAATTGACGCGCTTTACTTCCTCTCTCCTTATTTACCGGTATGGAACTTCCAACTTCCGTTTTTCCAACTAAATACAACTTGACTACCTTTAAATATGGAGTGAATAGGCGTCTTCTAGGCAAGCGCGCTCCACTTTAGGCTACGTCTTCACTTACTATCAGGTGTGGTCGCAGTCTATATATTAAACAAGAGGATAGAGTTCGTAAACTAAAACCCGACTACGCTTAGTAAGTATATTACTATATACTTAGTATATACGCAATTTAATATAAAATAATAATTTAGTGTGTAGAAAGTGCGGGGTAAACAGCTAGAGGTGCCATCTATTATGTGTATCCGAAATTAAATAATATTTTATTTTAGCCGCTCGGATGTCGCTTCTCGATTTTTCCCGTATATAAAATGTAGCCTATGTCACCCGGACTATAACAACGAATCAATTGACATCTCATTCATCAAAATCGGCCCAGTAGTTTAGGCGCTACTGTGGAACACACAGAATCTCATACAAAAATCGGCTACAAACCTAAATAAACTGCTAAAATCATAACTCTTTTGGCTTTGCCGTAGCCTGGTAAAAATAAGATGATCGTCTACAGGGAGCAATTCAAATCATGATAATATGCTACACACATACTACACTACTACTATACTACATAGACACTACACGTAATTTACGTCATCTACTTACATTGACGTAACTTACGTCATCAACTTACGTCATCTAGTTACGTTGACGTAACTTACGTAACGAGGGATGTATCTCACCAGGTGCAAGCGCTCAACTACGTGGAGGAAGAGAGCGAGATCGCGAAGCAGAACGAGAAGACGCTGAAGTCCGAGATAGTGTTGGTGCGCTCCAAGCTCGCCAACTGCGAGACGGAGCTGCTGCAGTGCAAGAACAAGATCCGCAAGCTCATGGAGGACATACACGCCGAGCAGCGCGGCCTCACCGCCCGCCAGCAGGAGAATAGGTAACTATACCCGTATTACTAATTCCGCGGAATTCTGACAGCTGCGCCTGTCATTGTCATTTACAGACGAGTTATTTGTATGGAGAACAGGGTTAACATCTACGAAGTACGATTTTACCCAAGCTACTTTAATTCCCTGTCATCATAAAAAGCCATATGCCGAGTAATTATATTACTCGTTTCGCCTTAAAATAGAAAACACCAAGAGTGGAAACTAGAAAGTGCATACTAACAGCAATAGAATACAAAAGAAGCACATTGAAAAAAAAATAGTTATTTATTCGGGTTAAGTGCAGCACCACAGATTAACAAAAAGAAAATTACAAGCATTTTGTCCAATATTTTACAAGAAAGTAAACTTATCTTAGTTACTACAATATTATTCTATATACTCTGATTTATAATTCCGTGGAATTCTGACTCTTCTTAATAATACCAAAGATAAAACGGTTGCACAGAAAAAATGGATGTCGAATGACATTATCACCATGAAGTGTTTGTCAGGCATTTGTCATATCTACATGCGGCAGTTGATTTGTATTTGCATAAGTTTTGAATTTTTTATCTTTTTTGTGGGAATTGTTTTATCTCTGGTAACATTACGAAACGTCAGAATTCCGCGGAATTACTTAATTCGGGTATATCTATACATATAAATAACAAGAGATAAAGTTCGTAAACTAAAACCCGACTGCTCATAATGTGTACAGAAAAACGTGTATTTGACTGAGTACTAAGGGGTTCCAAACTGCTCGAGTGGCGCGACCTCGCACCAGTAAACGAAGCGTAGGAAGACCCTCCACTATATGGACAGACGATCTCAAGCGAGTCGCTGGCAGCCGCTGGAAACAAACGGTACAAGATCGTGTTCTGTGGCGATCGTTGGAAGAGACCTATATCCAGCAGTGGCAGACGTCTATTGGTTGAAACGACGACGACCTTTACGTACAACAAATTACGTGGTTTATGTGTGGATACCTGCCCAGTCTGAAGATGTGCCACCCTGCCACAATACAGAGTGCTTAGTCTAAGATCGGAGCACTCGAAAACGAACTCGAAAACTATTGATCGAATCACAAGTGAATTCAGAGCAAAATGAACTCAAATACTCGTATTTTAAAGTCGTAATTCCATAGTTCGAATATGTATTTTACAACATTTCTGCTTGGGGCGCTCGTTGTGTTCGAATGCTGAATGTATTGGCGAACTGAAACCTTAATACAAGCCATTTTAGGTCTATTTTACTCTGAAATCGATCAATAGTTTTTAACCCCCGACGCAAAAACGACGGGGTGTTATAAGTTAGACGTGTCTGTGTGTGTGTGTGTCTGTCTGTTCCCCTGTGGCGCTCAAACAGGTGGACCGATTTGAATGCGGTTTTTTTTGTTTGAAAGGTGAATTAGTCGAGAGTGTTCTTAGCTATGTTTGATGAAAATCGGTCCAAGATGGCCGCCGCTACAAAATGGCGGATGATATATTTTTTCACAACTCCCTTGATATGGGTATCAAATGAAAGGGCTTGACTAGTAGAATAGCATTATTGCAAATTCAAGATGGCCGCCGCCACTAAATGGCGAATGTCGGGGGTTTTTTAAATTTTCAATTTACACTTGTCGAGTTCGTTTTCGAGTGCTCCGATCTTAGAGTAAGCACTCAGAGCCCATTTGTAATTTCCAGACAAGCGCTGGAGCGCTCGATGCTGGCGGAGGTGGAGAGCCTGCAGACGCAGATCCAGCAGGCGAAGCACGCCACCGAGATCAACCATCTCACCGCAGAGAACCTTAAGAGAGAGGTACTCACCTAAAGTCCTAAACTAACCTAAAATTGACATTTTTTTTTCAAATTAATTATATAAAAATTTAAGTAAAATAAAAGAAAAATCTGAAAAAGTCGTTACATTATCTCAAAAACTGAAAAAGATATGGAACTTTAAGGTTGCGCTTTCACGAATAACCTTGCAGCGGGTTGGATGACGTCACACTCGAGTGAGAGGCGGCAATCATTTTGCGTTAACCTTTAAGTACCGACGTGTGGTCTGACAGACACCTCGAGAGGTCGAAAAGTCTGATTACCTATGTTAGCGAAAAAGTATCTTCCTGTGCTTCTCTCTACCCCTCGAGAAGGCGCCCAGCAGCGTTCCTGCAGAGTGGCAACGTCGGCGCGTACGATTTCGGTAAGTTTTGATTTTTATAAGATCGCGAGTGGTCTGTCAGACCACTCGTCGGTACTTATGTAACTTTTTTTGGATGCGACTTTTTTCAGATTATATTGTTTTCTCTTTTATTTTCAGTCAGTTATAACAATGGATCAGCCAGGTTCTTCAGACATGAAACGGGCAGCCATAAATAAAAATAAAAGTGTTCCTGTACGGAAGAAAAGATATTAAACACTGCTTCAATATTAAACCCACCAAGAACTTTTAGTGAAATGGCTAAATGAGAGCTCAGAGTCCGAATCTGAGAATATCTATCCAAATTTTACTGCTGTAGAGTGACCATAATTCAGCACCTGAACAGGCTATGATACTTGTATAAAACACGTGTGCCTACAATGCAGTAAGGGCGTTTGTGCACTTACTCGTTTTCGATTCGTTTTCGATTCGTGTTCGTTTTTTTAATGAACATCATAAAAACGTATACGAAATTCACGAATGACATTTGTGCACTTAATCGTGATTTCACTATACGTTTTAAGCATTTCGTAGATAAAACCGTGTTCATAATGTGTGCTGCATTTAATCGTCGTCAGCTTTTCGCACTTCTCTTATACATTCGTAGGCGATCATCACTTAATGACATGACATGACATCATGAAAAAACCTTTTTTAATTACTATCGAAAGAATGTTGCTACTTTCGATTTCATATTGTGTCATATAAAAAAAAGATTCCTCGGCAAGACACACGTTTTAGAGAATGCATAACTCCAGAAAAAATGCTGGCAGTAACACTAAGGTAAGTGATTATGAATATTTCACACGGTACGGTTAGTATCAAAATTATCTAAGCATACGTCATATATTTTGTGAACATCCCAAGTGGACATTACGCTCTTGTAAGAAAACAGTAACAACTAAGTATCAGAAATGATATTTTTTATGAAATGTTCATATTTTGCTGATAGTTTTTGACTACCAACCACAGGTATGGAAATTTTGATTATACTACAATATTTAGGTATTTTACTCGAAGTAAAACTAATTTGAATGAAACAAACGATTTATTTTAATGCCAAACTAAGTAGGTATTAACTTTTAATATTAATCAACTGCTTTGAATCATGTTTTGTTGGAATTCAAGATACCTATGTTTTCCAAATACCTCACAACATCAGGACTCATCTCTGCCCTCTTTCCACACACCATTCCACTCGCGTCCTTATTTTAAAACGATTCGATGTGAAGAATTCACGAATATATAAACACGAAAACGAATCGAAAACGAGTAAGTGCACAAGCGACCATACAGTTATAAGGAAGGCTATGTCGAATCGTGTTTTCACGAACACGAAAACGAATCGAAAACGAATAAGTGCACAAACGCCCTAAGCCTATGCAAAGACTGTTTGTAAACTTTGATAGCTCCTGCAATTCGATACCTTGTAATTTTTGAGAAAACGGTTGATTATCAAGGTTTTTTATTTTTTATTATTTATCTAGCTATTAATCTTTAAGAAAAAATTGTTTTTAAGAAAAAATAATAGTATTACTGATAAATATGAATTATTAAGATAAAAGTTAATTTTTTCAAACGAAGAATTTATGATTGCTATATTAATGCTTATAATTAGTAATAAATGTGAAAACTTCTACATTTTGTTTTACTTATGCAATAAGTTGGTATATAACAATACATAGAAACATTTTTTTTAGAAGAAGAATAAGAAACACAAAAGTTTTCGATTGGAAAACTATGGTGGTCTAGCAGACTTCACGTCGGTACTTATGTAACTAAAATAGGATGTTGGTACTTAAAGGTTAAAATACATAAACTTAAATAATTAATTTCTCCGTCATTTATTGATAGATTTAAAAATTTTGTTTCACTGATTTATTAGTTTCGATCTATATTTTAATTCCATTGTGTTAAATATAATATTTTCAACATCACGAAACTTACTTATTAAACTGGTATGTTTTCACTCGTATCTGGATATTATGTATGTGAGATTCTTTGTACCCGCGCTGCATCCCAATTCGGCTGGATTTAATTCATTCAAATCTTGCGATGTTTGTAGGCTACATTCTATGGACCTAATCTTGATAGATTTAAGACTCGATTTCGTCTATACATCTACAGCCAGAGCGCCCCAAGCGGAACACTAACAAAATTAAACTCCACAGTGGTGAATGACTTTGAAACAAAGGACTTTATTTTATTCTATAGTCTGATTTTTAATTCGGTGAAATTCTGACAGTTATTAAAAATAGAATGAGTACAGAGTACATTTAAAAATAGAATGAGTTATTTGTATGAAAAACAGGGTTACCATTTTAAGTTCAATTTTACCCCAAACTAAAGTACTTGAAGTATCTGTCAGGCATTTGTCATATCTACATGAGGCAATTGATTTTTATTTGTGTTTTAAATTTATTGTCTTTTTTGTGGGAACTATTTTATCTCTGGTAACATTAAGAAACGTCAGAATTCCACGGAATTAAAAATCAGACTATATCATTATAATGTTTCAGGTGGGTGTACTAGAGACCGCCATAATGGAGAAGAAGCGGCAAGTGGAGCGGCTGGTTCAGGAGATGAAGGAAGCCAACCTGCAGAGCCTCGCGGGCAGCGCGGACGAGTTGCGACATCCACTCGATGGTAACTGTTGTCTATGTTTTGTTTAATATAAAAATACAGTGGAATTTTCTTTTCTTTTTCTTAAGACTTTTAAGGCACATAAAAGAACAGGAAATAAAAAAAACACAATAAAAATATTTTAAGAAACACAGTAAAAAAACTTTTGTGTTTTATTCAAACAAACTTTTACAAGTAAGTCCTTTCGTATCTTCGAGTGAATCTATCGTTGATTCTGAATGCTGAACCAGTAAGAAAGTCGAAAAAAAATTTCAAAAAACCAATATTATGTTGTGTTAAGTTACGCCTCGCGCATTGCTAGAACAAGTCAAAATCACGCTTTTTTTATGAGCATATTTCAATTGATTTCTTATATTTGTGTCTAAAATTAACTGCGGAATTTTATAATAGAACGTCTCCTTCATCCCCACAAACCACTATCGTACTTTGTTGAGGCGTAGTTGAGGAATCACGATTCACGAGCCTATTTCTTTGCCTGTCGTGCAGATATACTCGTATATTATTTGATTAGCAGACTCCCTCCAGCTTTGCACCGATTTAAATCTTTAAAACGTCTCCTATAATAAATAATACACATAATGTAATATTATTGCAGGTTTATGCAAGGCAGGGAGTGCACGTAGAATAATAGGTTCACCGAGGCAACTAGAAAATGCAGCTCCGACCAACAAGAATCCACACGGCGTGTGGGTGTAGCAGCGCCGTTTGATCCGCCATTTTTTTACGTTTACGTCATCGGCATATTTTTTTATTGTTTAAATGTATTTGAGTGCAAAGTTTTTCAAAGTATTAATCAGTTTTTATTTACTAACTAGATGATGCCCACGGCTTCGCCCGTGTGTATTTAGGTTTGTAAAAATCTCGTGGGAACTTTGATTTCCCAGAACAAAAAGTAGCCTATCTGTAGTAAGTAGTAACCCGTCCACAAAACGGAAAAATTCCGTGGAATCCTTACGATTTCGGAATGCAATTCCTTACAGCATCAGGGTTGAGGAGTTCGACATGTACCTACTCGAGGTCATTCAACAATAAAGTCTTTAATTGGTATCCCCAATATCAATTTAAATAACCGACAGTGCCTAAATCCCATTACTTTTGGGGATCAGATCCCCTACAGCATCAGGATTGAGGAGTTGGAATCCAAATTTTTTGTAGGACAGTGTCGCAATGCTTCTCTATCGATTAAAAAAAAATTACGCAAATCGGTTCAGAAATCTCGGAGATATCGGTGTACATAGGTAGAAAAACACAACTCCTCCTTTTTTGAAAGTCGGTTTAAAAAGTAGCCTATGTTACTCCCTGGTTAATTCTCTACTTGTATGTGAAAGTCCCGTCAAAATCGGTTCAGCCGTTCCAAAGATTAGCCCGTTCAAACAGACAGACAGACAGACAGACAGACAGACAGACAGACAAAAATTTTAAAAACGTGTGATTCGGTTATAGTATCGTTCAAATAACCATATGAGCTTAATGTGAGGTAGTTATTTCGATATTACAGACAGACACTTCAATTTTATTTATTAGTATAGATTCTATTTACATACTATTTCAAACTGTGACTATTTTATGAAATAGGTTTGAGGTTCACATAATATTATGAAGAAATTATATTATTTATTTAAGTTCCTTTTGCCTCTGCCACAATTAATTCTCTATCTTCAATTAGTAGTTAATTTGAGCTTAAAATAAATTAGAAGAAAGCTTTTTGCAAAGGAGACATTTTATGTGATAAATAAAGATTGTCTTAGGAAAAAAAATTATTACTATTGCTGTTGATATGATTTAATCATTAAGGTGGAAACATCCTTGCACTGTAGGTACAAAATTATTTTATGCGAATATTTTTCGCTATTGAATCTTAATGCCTAAATAATTATTATTAGAATTTATTTTACTGCCATAGATTTGTGTGAATGCTGATTTAGTTAATGTGTTATTTAATTTTGTTAATCCGCTTTATTGATAATCGTAGAAACTTTCTAGCCCCGCACCCTGACCTCGTCACGAACCGTAAATCAATGTTGCAATAATTCTGACCAATTCCCTGACTATAAATCCTATACTGACCAATTTGCTGACTTTAATTCTTAAACTGACCAATTTGCTGACTGTAAATTCTAAACTGACCAATTTGTTGACTGTAAATTCTAAACTGACCGTAAACTGCCTCGTTGGTCTAGTGGTTCGCATATTCGACTACAGATCACGAGGTCCCGTGTTCGATTCCTGGGTCGGGCAAGTTGGTAGTTGGGGCGGTGTTCCGCCCCCGTGCCTCGGAGAGCACGTTAAGCAGTCGGTCCCGGTTATAATCACTATCATGTGACAATAGTCGTTGAAGCCCGCCAACCCGCATTGGAACAGCGCTGCTCCAATGCGGGTTGGCGGGCGCCACGCGCGTGGCAGATCTAAGCTGTGGCCAGCAGTGGGACGTTTTGACACTCTTCACAGCTTGAGTTAATTTAATAAAATTTCACCAATGAATAATAATTGATCATTCACCAACGCTCTGTTGTATAAATTGAATTGAAGGTTTTTGAAGGATTGTTTGTGAACAAACTTTTTGCAACGGAGCGTTAGTGTCACGTTTATTAATAAAGCGGAATAGATAACTATATTGTGTAAGTTATTATTTAGTAGATAATTTATTAGATTTGTGTTCAAATTAGTGTCATATTTAATCATTGGCACAAATTGTTCTGTGCTAATTTTGAAACGTATTATCTCATCTTGCCGTCTGATTAAATATTGACGTGATATTGAAATATAATTTTTATTAAAAATGGGAACAAAACAATAAAGTTTTGGAAATCTTGTACTTAATATTATATGTGTAAAATATTTGAATATCAAAGCATTTAAATATGTATTTACGATTTGATAAAATAGATAAGCCTATCTTTGGTCCAACAAAAGCTTATACAAAACTGACCAAGTGAAGTGAATATTAAATAGCCTGAAGCCAAATTGGCTTTACTGTTTTATTTTAAATATTGGTATAAACCAGAGTTTGCTTTTGTTGGCTCAAGGAGTAAAATGGTCGATAAAAATATATTCAATAATTAATCGATTCTATTTTAATCAAATAATCAAAAATAATATTGTGCCATGAGTACAAACAAAATTTTTGTTTACCATTAAAACAAATCAAATATTTATAGTTATTTCAAATAAATAATTTTAAATCGTATCGGACTAAACTTGAAATTTGCAATATAGAAAATAAAATGTGTTGATATTAATAATAATCTAGTCGGAAATATAAGCCATTGCAATATTATATAGACAATTTTCATATAGAAGTATGTATGTACGGCCTAACGCGTCACTTGGAACGTATTCAAGCATAATAGAAGTTTGTAAGTCCTGAATATTTATAGATTGTACTTATCTCACTCAGTGTACTCTGCATGGTTACTAATAGGCAATGTGTGTATTATACAAAATATACTGAATTTAGAACAAAAGTCATTTTTATTTACTCTCGTATATCCTTTTTACCCGCGACTTCATCGTCGTTAGCTTCTTCCACGCTCATTCGGCTGTGCTAATCAAGCGACGTCAGGACGATGTCCTGGGTTGTCGGATCAGGCAATTCATTCTCTGACAAGTTTTGTCATACTGGTCCATCAAGTGACCAGAGGTCGTCCTCTGCCTCTCCTGGGTTCTGGCAGTTGTTACTGGCACTTCGTTGTCGTTATCGTCCGCCGAGTGAATTCAGGTTCTTTTTAACCCCCGACGCAAAAACGACGGGCTGTTATAAGTTTGACGTGTCTGTGTGTGGAATCGTAGCTCCCGAATGTATGAATTGATTTTGAATGACGAATTGTTCGGCAGTTTTTAGCTATGATGAAAATCGGTCTAACATGGCCGCCGCCACAGCATGACGGATTATACATAATATAGATTACGTATTTTGCACAACTCCCTCAATATGGCTATCAAATGAAAGGGCTCGACTAGTAGAATCATGAATACTATCTGATTTACAAATCCAAGATGGCCGCCACCATAAATTGGCGAATGTCGGGGGTTTCTATAATTTATACTTGTTATTAAATCGCCTTGTTCTTACGAGCGTTACTTGGCGAATTAAGATTGAGCCTGTAACCAAATGAACCTCGCTCTCATAGTCCGATGAGACGGCAATCCGACACGACCAGCCTTCCAATTGTTTATCAATGTTAACAACGTGTTAATGTTACTAGTGCAGTGTGACGATCGCATTCACCTCTGATTGGACGACGCTCTCTCGCTAATGCGTTTTCTTTAATCTATGTTATAATCTAAAGTGGACTGTTGCAGCAATAACATAAAAGCCAATGGCCACAACTGAAATTGCAGCAAAGATGCTGAACACTTTAAAGTGATACAGTGTGGCCGATTCTGTTGTACACAATCTCTAAACTAAACTAAATTGACAGATTTAGAAATAGTGCTATCCTTTTCTGCAGGTATCACTGTGAAAGGGATAAGAATATATTTAGCCCTGTCATTTTAGTTTAGGTTTAGAGATTGTGTACAACAGAATTAGCCACATTTTCGCTCCACTTCAGTGGAAAGGCAAGTCTTATATAAAAGGAAAATATTATAAATGAAAAACCATAAATAATTTTAAATCTTATATTTAAATTGACGAAATTAAATCTGTTAGCCTTCAAATGCGTTAGAAAACTCTTCTGTACAGAATAATTTGTCATACATCCGCGGTAGTCTAGTCAACAAGTGTTTTCAGGCTAAGTTTTTGACGTATACTCTGATTTTTAATTTCGTGGAATTCTGTCGTTTCGTAATGTTACCAGAGATAAAACAATTCCCACAAAAAAGATAAAAAATTCAAAACTTATTTATATAAAAATCAACTGCCGCATGTAGATATGAAAAATGCCTGATAGACACTTCATGGTGATAATGTCATTCAACTTCCATTTTTGAATAGATTTTTTCAATGTGCTTCTTTTGTTTTCTATTGCTGTTAGTGTGCACTTTCTAGTTTCCACTCTTGGTGTTTTCTATTTTAGAGCGTTACAACTAATATTATTACGCGACATATGGCTTTTTATGATGACAGGGAATTAAAGTAGTTTGGGGTAAAATCGTACTTCGTAGATTTAACCCTGTTCTCCATACAAATAACTCATCTGTAAATGACAATGACAGCTGTCAAAATTCCACGGAATTAAAATTATTAAAAATCAGAGTATTTAAATACATATAAATAAATATAAATCAATAAACGCCGGCTACACGCGCGAAAAAACATGACTCATTGTACGTACAGCGTGCAAGCGAGAGCGCGGAACAAGCGATAGAGAAGGCACGATCGGCCTAAGCGTTCGGCTTGTGACGTATCTATCTCTCTTTATTTTCTTATGATCGACGTTATCACGTAAAATTATCGTCCGTAAACCTACTATGTAAATGATTTTTGAAAAAAATCTTCCGTTCCGCTTATCTTTCTAGATTGGAAAAATCTCAATTAGTTTTGAGATATTTGCAGCAAATAAACCCTCCTTTTTTAGTTACTTAATTGTTTATAACTTTTGTTTTTTGAAAAAACTAGATTTTTTCAAAAATCATGTACTTACATACATGCTATCCCGAATCGAAAGACACCTTGTTCATATTCTTCCGAGACTCCTGAAAAAAGTTGGCCTAAAAAGCACTTGTTGACTAGACTACTGTTCTTAAGTCAAATAGTATTATGTCATAGACTTCCTAAATACATAGAAAACAATACAATATTTACAGGTTTGCCAATAGATCATTCATACATTACATCACATTTATTTCGGTGACGGAGTGTGAAGGGGGATTTGGATCCGAAGAAAAAGAAATGTTACAATTACTGTGCAACAAACTAAAAATGGGGAATATTAGGTAATTATTGTTATATAATATTAATGTGATGTAATAAATAAATGATCTTATCAGAATATTAAATAAGTCAAAATTTTAAAATACTCGCTTCTATTCTGGCAATAAAATATCCTCTGTTCACATTACATATAAAATCTGAATATTTTAATCATCACATTATAAATACTCATGTCTGGTATACAGCAGTCTGTTGTTGCAAAGTGAGATGTCGTCTTCATTCTTTTACAATGAATATAAAATTATTTTGCTATAATCCGCTAACAGTGACAAATTTGTAGGCACAACACCACACAGTCTTGTAGGCACAACACCACACAAATTCACCACAAAACAAACTCGACGATCGTTTCGCTCCGACACCGGAGCATCTTCAGGAGATGTCGACTTCACAACGGACGATTGCAAAGACTTTGCAATCGTCCGTTGTGAAGTCGACATCTCCTGAAGATGCTCCGGTGTCGGAGCGAAACGATCGTCGAGTTTGTTTTGTGGTGAATTTGTGTGGTGTTGTGCCTACAAGATTGTGTGGTGTTGTGCCTACAAGACTGTGTGGTGTTGTGCCTACAAATTTGTCACTGTTAGCGGATTATAGCAAAATAATTTTATATTCATTGTATATCATGGAATTCCGCAAAGTAACGCCTGCTTCCATTCAACATTCATTCTTTTACTACACTTAATTTATGATGCGTGTTAATTACAGCATAAGTATTTGCCTCAGTAGCTGTAGATATTTATATTAATGATAGCAAACCTAATACACAACACACAAAAACAAAAATTTTAAGTGTAGTGTGTTTTGTTTGGTACAGTAGTACCAAACAAAATGATAATACTCAAAAAACTTAAATTCATTGTTATCAAGGTAGTTACCGGAAAAGCTTTCAGGATGGATTATACAAATATATTTGGGCTCCAATTATTAAAGTTGTTTCTAGTGTAAATAAAAAGTAAATCTTCAAAATTATTTATTCGCTAATAAATAAATAATTAATTAACTAATTGATCTACACATAAATAAAAATAACATTATTTCATGGATCATTGCAAATCCTCCTCTGGTATCTTTTTATCATATTTAACCATTCATCCATTTAATTACTAACCCCAGCATTTTATAACTGTGTTCCAAATGGGCTTCATTCACTGGAATTAGCTTGGAACAATATTGCCCATGTCACAAAAAGTTAGAAAAAAAAGTATAAAAAAATAATTGTTCAAAATAATTTTTGAGGGGGAACCCCTTCCCATTAATCACATATAGGTCGACCAGAATCTCATGAAAAATAGGGAAATTAAATTTTGTAGTAAGCAACACTAGGTTAACTCGGCTGCCCTAGTGATAAACAAAGTAATTACATTCAGAACACCTTACCTGGGATCGTTTCACGAAACGAAAAATCAAGCAACTGCATTTTAAATACAAAAACAAAGTAATCACATCCAATTACTTTGTTTTTGTGTTGTGCTTGTTGTTTACTTAGTTTTGCATTTATATTCCGGGTTAGTGTGTGCAGTTACTGTGTTTGGGCAATTCAAATTTCAGTAGACGGTTCAAGTTATTTGAAATATTAAACTGTGGTAAAAAACTACTCGACATAAAATTGTTGTTAATGCAAAAAGTCAATTTCACAAAAAATGCCAGTTACTTTGTTTATCGCTAGGGCAGCCGCAGTGTTGCTAACTTTGGAATTTCATTTCAGTATTTTTCATGAGATTCTGGTCGATCTATACTTTCTTGGGTTAGGTTTTAGGTTGGTCACACTATGGTTCCATCTAGACTCTAGATCATAGATCTAATACCTCTAGATTCTAGAGGTAATTTGATCTGAGGGATTGTGTGTGTAGTTGTTAATGGAAAGTTTTTAAAGTAGGTCATTATATCAGATTTTTTCTATATAAGTCTCTATGCCTTTAAGACAGATTGTGTACAGGTGAAGGCTCAAAAGCGGTAGAATCCAAAGCTTTGAAGCCAGTTATCATTAAAAAGTGTACAGATGAACCAGCACTTTGCAGCTTTTATCATTGATTTATAGGTATACTAAAGCCCAAATTAGACGGTTTATTTTTCGATATTTTTGGTTTCATTTTCGAGGCTTCATCGATGAATCATCGAAAATTAACCATCTATACACTGACCGTTCATCGTTCACAGGCACTTTGCCATAGCAAATATCGTATCGTGCATCGTTCACCGTAAAAATGAACGATGAACGGGGCACCGTCTAATTTGGCCTTAACGGGCACTTCAGAACTAGTTTGAGTTTCGATTGCAAACACTGAATATATCACGATGACGCAGAAATTGACCGTAACTCAGTGCGCAATGTCTCAACACGGCACAGCCGGTCTGATGTAAGTCGGGGGTTTCTCGAAGACGGTCACCTCACTGCCTGCGGAGCGCTCACTATGCCTTCTCCTCCTTCTCCCTGTTGTACCGCTCCAGCTCCTTGAGGAACTGGCCCTTGGGCTTCATGACGTTGGGGCGGTCGCCGCGGCACTTGGGGCAGAACCACTTGCCCTTGGGCTTGGTGGTGAGCGACACGCACGAGAAGTGGAACCACTCGATGGGGCACAGGTCGTTGTCGCACAGGATCATCTCGCCGAACGAGATCTGGTCGCACAGGCAGTAGCGCGGCTCGTCGGGGTCGATCGCGTCCGCCTCCTCGGGCGGCGTCTCCGAGCGCTGCGCCGCTTGCCGGGCTTTGCGTTTTTTCTTTTTGCCTATACCTTTGAAACAAAATTTTAGAATTTATTTCCACCGCGAGCGGAGTGAGCTCGATGCAGAACTCCATTTAGCTTGTAGAAGAAAACTGCATACAAGATTTTTTAAGGCAACTTTCAAAACTCTTTTTTCTTTATACATAAACTGGCAGCATCCGGCAGACGTTGTCCTGCCCGGTGACATACCTACATCAGCGCCACATACCGAGACCCGGTAGGTTACCTGTACCTCCCGGTAATTATGTTTTCAAACCATCCAGAATTAATTTCATCCAAATCGGTCCAGCCGTTTAGGAGGAGTTAGATGACAAACACACGTACGAAAGAATTATATAGGTACGGGTGAGAGAGTTTGCGGTATCGACAGGATGTTTGACAGTTACGAAACCCGTGAACATTTTGTATGGGAAAATTTTTTCTTTTATTTTATTTTTTCGTCAATTTTCAATGTTTTTAATGGTTATTCTGCTATTCGGGATGGAGACAAATACAACAAATCAATAACCAAGAAAATCGCTCCAGCCATTCTCGAATTGTTTGAACTAACACAACTTTGTTTTATATATATAGATAGATAACGAAACTAATGTTTTTCTGGTATTTTTTTGTTATGCCTCGAATGAGTTAGGCAACTGCCATAACTCTTTGTTGGTGGAAGTGAAAACCTATTTTGTCTATACAGTCTGACCTTCCCGCTCATTACCCTTTTGTAGTGCCCAGCCTAGCGCAAACCCCGCTTAATACTTTCCTTGTATAGACTAGGTTTCGTATGAGTGTTATATACCGAAATAAGGGTACCGTTCTTTAAGCCATTTCCCGCTCATTACCCTTTTTTCCAGCCCAGGGCAAACTCCGCTTAAAACCTTGCTTGTATAGACTAGATTTTATATGGGTGTCAAGGAAATAAGGGTACCTTTCTTGTGTTGCGTATTGTGCGTGTGTCGCTCGCTGTCGCGCTCGCTGGAGTCGGCGCCGTCGGTGGCCGCGCCCGCTGTCGTCCGCGAGCGCCGCGCTCGCTTTGACCACCGCTCGCCTGCCACAATGTGTATTTTGTGAGACTTAATATTAGCTATCACGAGGTGGGGATTTTTGGTTTAGGATTTTACTTTATCAGTGACCACATGTGATACACAGACAGATACAGTGACTTCAATTCACATAATATGTCAGTAATTTTTTCGACATAGAACAGTCTGTGTTCACTCACTATTATTTGCCATTAGTTACATTGTTTGTATGTGAATTAAATTTTGATTTTATTTATTTGTGTACAAACAATTTTATAAAATGAAAATCCAGTATGTATACACCAGATATTTACCTATTTGTAATAATATTTTCGTTCATATTCTTTTGAACTTTTCTTTGAGATCAGAAGATTATTTACAAAGGTAGAAATTAAAATATCCATCTGTTGTAATTATTTCCACAATAGACCAAAAGGTCTATATCAAAATTAACTTTTAATTTAATATGTTTACCTCCAGATTTATCTTTCTCCGTCTTTTCCTTTTCTTTCTCGACGGTTCTCTCGGGCGGCGGCGGCGGCGGCGGTACGTGCAGTGGCTGGGCCTGCTGTGTGACGGGTTCCTTCTCCACGGCACGAGGCTCGGGCGGCTGGGGCGGAGATGCCTCCTTTGTTGTTCCATTTGTGTTTACTTCCAAACAGGAAACTGAAGTAAAGTGAAATAACGTTTTTAGTGGTGTAATAGAATAGAATAGAAAAGTATTTTATTCAAATTAACTTTTACATGTGCTTTTGAATCTTTGTTTAAATCTACCACTTGTTTGGAATACAGTTCCTATCAAGATGTACCAGCAAGAAACTCGGCAGTTGTGGCAGTGGTCAACCAACCCAGTGCATGCAAATCCCAGTGAGATGTGTGTTTGAATCTCCCCCTTTTCAGTTATTTTGAATATGTATTATATTTCAGAATATATTTAAAAAAAAAAAATCTGAAATTCTCTACAAATAAAACACCACCTATAAAATTTACAATTAATTATTTAAGGTTTTGAGTAACATACATATTTATAAGAGTTTAGAGAGCATCCCAATCGGCTGTCATGATGCCTATGGGCAGGTTAAGTAAAATGTTGAATATTATTGTTTATCTACTCTCTTTAACATAAAATTCCGAATATGAAATCAAAATGTGTCATATATTGGACTACTTTATTCACATACATCTATAATATTTAAAAAAAAATTAAAAAAGTTCATTATAACACTACTTTGTTAGGAAATTATTGCAAAACAATGTTAAAAAATAATTTTTTCTACATTATAGTACAGGCACTGGGTTCTGGTATTTTTGAGCCATGCCGGGTGTTTATTATTATTATTATTATTATTTAATACTTTATTGTACACCAAAAAAACATAAATTAAACAAAAGAAACATTTTAAAAGAAATAGGTACAATAGTTAGTTTACAATAGTTAGTTAGTTTAATTTTGTTACTTACAATGATTATCCCGCTATCAAAGTTACCCTATTACTACTACTGCGAAAGTGTGGCGGTAGCAAGATGCGGCCAGAGGACAGAGTGTAGTGCTACCATAATTGACCATAGACGCACTGCACGCACCGCACATTCGAAATTGACAATTGAATTTTGGCGCCTATTATTTAAATTTTTAATTTATTATTTATTTACTATTCAGTTTTTGTAACTCAAAATTTTGCAAGTGATTTTTGTTGCGCGGAAAAATGTCTAGCAGTGATACTGAAGAGAATTTAACTCCACCAGACATTCTGGAAATAGCATCGGGAATGACAAATAATCTTTTGCCAGCAAAATCAAAGAAAATTTACGATAAATGTTACCAAGATTTTATGAGTTGGAAAATTTTGAAAAAAACCACTTCATTTTCAGAAAATGTAATGCTAGCATATTTCCAAGAATTATCAAATAAATTTAAGTCTTTGTCCTTATGGGCTAAATACTCAATGCTCAAAAGTATATTGAGTATCTACAACCAAATCGATATTATTAAATACACAAGACTGATTGCTGTTTTAAAAAGAAAATCGCAGGGCTTTAAGGGAAAAAATGCAAAAACGTTCTCCCCTGAAGAATTGAGTACATTTATAAATTGCAATATCCAAAACATGAATACTTATTATAATAAATAATTTTGTTAATTTCTTAGTCTTTTCTTTTATACGTAAGATACCTATTGATGAGCTTAGATAAAGTAGTGTATGAAACTCTACATAATTAGTTATTAAAACACTCGTGTAATACTATTAAAAAACTCGCCTGCGGCTCGTTTTTTAAACTAACACTCGTGTTTTAATAACCTCTATTATGCAACCGTTTCATAAACTACTATTATTTTGTAAAAAGTAGCCCTTAAAAAGTAAAGTAGTTAGTAGTAGCATCTGTTTATCCCTATAATCTATCTCCATTCCAAATTTCAGCCACACACACACATTCAGTAGTTTTTGCATGAAAGAGTAACAAACATACAAACTTTCACCTTTAGTGTGATGTGATGACAGATAGAATTGTTCAATAGCAACTAATAAATTTTTTGATTATAATAAAGTCTGCATGTAGTCTGCCATTAGTGCACTCACATGGAACCTGGATATATCAGCTAATGTATAATAATATTAATTTTATTATAAAACCAAAAGTATCTGTATGTCTATCTGTGTTTCTTACTTTTTTACATATGATTTAAAAACCTCTAAATCCACATCACAGATGAAGTAACGTGACTGCCTCGTTGGTCTAGTGGTTAGCTTAGCATATTCAACTGCAGATCACAAGGTTCCAGGTTTGATTCCCGAATTGGGCAAAAATTGTTAGGTATGGAGTTTTTGTCAAGAAATTCTCAGTGCCAGCGCAGAGTTGGTAGTTGGCTGTGTATCAACCCTGTGCACGGAGTCAGAAAACATGTTAAGCAGTCAGTCCCGGTTATTATCAGTATCATGTGACAATAGTCAATAGTCAGAAAAAGCCTGCCAACCCGTATTGGAGCAGTGTGGCTGGTCTAAGCTTTAAATCTCTCTCCTATAAGAGGAGGCTTGTGCCCAGCAGTGGGATGTTAAAAAGGCTGTAGTAGTAGTAGTAGTAGTAGTAGTAGGAGAAGCATCGTGGGCATCAAATAGTGTAGAATAAATCTGGGTTTTATAGAAGGTATCATGGTACTTACCAAGTTTTTTGTGATCACCATCAAGTGATCTTTGCTTATTGTCAATAAGATCTTGCAGCAGCTGTACCACTTGAAGTTTCTCATCGCCTATTTCTTGTGCGGCCACCAGGGCAGCTTGCAGCCGAATTGCCGCCCTTCCACGACGACGCTCTTCTGTGCTAGGCCCTACGCATACTGCTAAGTGTGTTTCAGCGTCTCGGAGGCATTCTGTAACAAAAAGTCAAATGAAAACCTTTGTAATTTTAAAATTTTTTTCACCATCAATTATTTATGTACACAATATATGATGAACTACTACCAAAATCATTAATTTTATTTGCATTAACAATAAAAAAAAATGTTAAACATTTTCATAATACTGAATGAAAATATTAATAATATGAAGACGTGATAAAATCGAAGTAAGAATATGTCTTATTTGTACATAAAGTCATTCCAAAGTCACACTAGGGATGAAAAATGCGTTAGAAATGCTGAAATGAGCGAATGTCAACACATCACAAATCGGCATTTTTTATGGTTTATGCGTATTGCAATTTACTTGGGAAGGTGTGTATTTGTAAAATATGAGTTGTAAATACTAAATATTGTTCACAATACCTCTGTAAGTCACGTCTAATTCTCGCATACGCGATAAATGTCTTTGCAGGTCATTGGGCAGATTTTCAACGCAATCCAAGTAGTTTTCAACATAAGTAGCCGAAAGCAATGCTTCCGTTGAAGTTTGACTCAACATGGTTATAGATTTTACACAGTCTTCATTATTGTTTTATTGAGAAACGATTTATAATTAACTTTCAAAGCGAATAACAAGTTTATTCTCAATCTCAAGCCGTCAAATGTTCGTAAACTATGCAAAGACAAATAGTAAAGAGTTCACCACAGACATTTTCTATAAGGATTATCATATTAACGTTAAAATACTGGTAAATGTTACCAATTAACGTTAATATTTAAACCGTTCATAAAGTATCATTATCTTTGATTCAACCTAAGATAAAGTATAAGTATAGATCAACCAGAATCTCATGAAAAATAGGGAAATTAATTTTTTTAGTAAGCAACACTAGGTTAACTCGGCTGCCCTAGTGATAAACTAAGTAATTACATTCAGAACACCTTACCTGGGATTGTTTCACGAAACGAAAAATCAAGCAACTGCATTTTAAATACAAAAACAAAGTAATCAATATCCAATTACTTTGTTTTTGTGTTGTGCTTGTTGTTTACTTGGTTTTTGCATTTATATTCCAGGTTAGTGAGTGCAGTTACTTTGTTTGGGCAATTTAAATTTCAGTACGGTTCAAGTTATCTGAAATATTAAACTGTGGTAAAAAACTACTCGACATAAAACTTCTGTTAATGCAAAAAAGTCAATTTCACAAAAAAATTCAGTTACTTTGTTTATCGCTAGGGCAGCCGTAGTGTTGCTAACCTTGGAATTTCATTTCCCTATTTTTCATGAGATTCTGGTCGATCTATACCTCCTCTTCTTCCGATTCAACGTTTTGTTTAGAGCTCAGAATTCATAGGTTCTCTGTGGGTTCTATGGATATTGGATTCTGAGCTACAAACAAAACGTTGAAGGCTGAAGCAAAGAAATTTGGCCTTGAACAGGTCTTGAGTTGTTTTGTCTCGTTCCCACCTACTTAAGTAGAGTGTGTGAGGTATAGAAAAACTAAACAAAAAAATAGCCCAAACGAATGACCTTGTCTTGCCTTGTCTTCACTACAATATTTTAGGCGCAGTCTCCAGTGTGGCCGATTCTATTGTACACAATTTCTAAACTAAACTAAAATGTCAGGTCTAAATATATTCCTGTCTCTTTCACAATCCTACCTGCTGAAGGGGATAGCACTATTTTTAAACCTGTCAATTTCGTTTAGTTTAGAGATTGTGTACAACAGAATTAGCCACAGTCTACATAGAATATAATATACATAAAACATTCTTGGGAATACCATAGAACATAGACAATATGAAATCCTAGATGAACCTAATTTTGACTTGAGTTTTGACCACGTTTTATTATTATCTCTATGGTTTTGACCCAAATAGGGTATTTGACAACATTGAAAATATACTATTGATTGTGGTCATCTTATCAGATAATAGCCTAAAAAAGACATATTTCACTCAATCACACTAAATTATGTATATATCGACCAGAATCTCATGAAAAATAGGGAAATTAAATTTTGTAGTAAGCAACACTAGGTTAACTCGGCTGCCCTAGTGATAAACAAAGTAATTACATTAGAACACCTTACCTGGGATCGTTTCACGAAACGAAAAATCAAGCAACTGCATTTTAAATACAAAAACCGGCCAAGTGCGTGGCGGGCCACGCGCAGTGTAGGGTTCCGTAGTCACAATCCTCGAAAAACAGGTATATATTTTCTCACTCCTATACGGATACCCCTATAACTCCTTAACCTGTGAACCCTACTTAGCCATGATAGTTTTCCTTTAAAATTGATTATATATACTACTACTGTGAATTTTTTCAAGTTCCTATATACTGCCATTTGGCTGATAGAGGGGGGGGACACTTGACTCTAATAAAAATTAGCACTTTAAAACATCATATTTTACAAACGGATCTAGAAATCGAAAAATTATGTTCCCAGTTCCCACATCCATAGTATTTTTAAAAGACCTATTCAACGATACCCCACACTATGGGGTAGACGAGAAAAAAAATATTCATCCCCACTTTACATGTAGGGGAGCTACCCTAAAAAAATATTTATCAAAATTTTATTTCACCACTTTGTTGGCGTAATTAATGTTTATACCCATGCCAAATTACAGATTTCTAGAACTTATAGTCTCTGAGATTAACCGAGGACGGACAGACAGACAGACAGACAGAGAGACGGACGGACGGACATGGCGAAACTATAAGGGTTCCTTGTTTACTACGGAACCCTAAAAACAAAGTAATCAACTTCCAATTACTTTGTTTTTGTGTTGTGCTTGTTGTTTACTTGGTTTTTGCATTTATATTCCGGGTTAGTGAGTGTAGTTACTTTGTTTGGGCAATTTATATTTCAGTAAACGGTTCAAGTTATTTGAAATATTAAACAGTGGTAAAAAACTACTCGACATAAAACTTTTGTTAATGCAAAAAGTCAATTTCACAAAAAATGACAGTTATTTTGTTTATCGCTAGGGCAGCCGTAGTGTTGCTAACCTTGGAATTTCATTTCCCTATTTTTCATGAGATTCTGGTCGATCTCTAATTTTACGCGATATTTTGCACGAAATAAAACATTATAATTTTTGAAATTTTATCAGACACGTGAACGCTCTGTGATTGGTTGCTAATCTGGTGACGTCACTTGATTATTATACTTGAGAGTACACTTTACTTGGTCGATATAATTGAAGTTTATCAACCAATCGAAAGTAAACTTTAAAGAAACAATAAGATTGATATTAAAATAGCATTATTAACCTCTTAATTTCACTTATTTGGTGTGACTTTCTAGCGCATATACTCTACAATACACAATTGTTTTCATACCAATAATTAGATAAACTCTTCCACTAATAAATTATTATCACAAGATAAACTCATAACTTTTCTTTATTTCCTCACAAAAACAAAAGATTTGTACCTAAATACACAAGTGTTTTTCGCGCCATCCGTCGTAACTAATCACGCAGCGTGCTCTGTCGCACGCACCAAGAGCGAGCGAGAAAAGTGATGATGCTAATATTTTTGCTATGTATTTATTACATAATTAAAGATTGTTATTTTTCTTGTTTCCTCTCCCGCATTCCATTTAATGCATTTAACTTTGTATTTATTGTATTTAACCTATTTAATTACTTTTAATTTGTATTTAACTATTTAATTATTGTTACTGGATAGCTACGCTGTTTTGTTGTGGTTTCTGTTTTGTTGTGGTTTCTGGTTATGTAACCCATACTGTGCCCATACATACTCTGACCTCTGTGTGTGAACCTATAAACTTGCTCATTGGTTTGTGACGTCACGCGTATCATGTGATCAGCGCTATTACAGAAATGTCGTTTTTGGCGCGGTTTTCAAAACTTAAACTTTATCATTGATTTAATTCTTAATACTGTAGATATTCCGAAAAATATCAATGTAGTGTGTTTTAATAAGTAATAAAGAATAATTTAAAACAAATTCCAAAAATTAGTCAAATAGCCTATTGTCCAAATGAAGCCCACTGCCAAGTGCCAACTATGAAGAGAAGGTGGGTTACATTGATATAGGAACCTAAACCTAAACTAATGGATTAATGAATTAATGATGGTATCACCGGCAGTTTTTTTTTTTAAATCTTATAGATCGTGTCAAAAATCAAAATCAAATCATCAAATTGTAGCTTTGGGACTCGTACATATTATTTTTCGTACATAGTTTAAAGATCGGTTAAATAGTACTGTGATACAAGGACGGTAATAAAATTAGGTTACTACAATCGAAATGATGTTTGTAAGCCCGAACCGCAGACGAGGGTTTACCATGGTTACGCGATTGTATTTGTAATAACCACGTAATAACCATAACGTCCGTATACCACACGACGTTTTCGATTCAGTTGTGAACTTGTGAGAAAACATTATAATATAAAATAGATTTATTCCTAAATAATTAAAGTACCTACTTAGCATCGTTAATGTTATGTTTTTTAATAAAAAAGCTGAATCATTTATTAAAGTTTTTAATAAGTGTACCTTTACTGTATGTGTAACTTTAAATAAAAGATATTTATTTATTTGAAAAAACATGCAAATACTGTAGTATTGCTGTAATACCACAGTCTACCTAATAATGATTGAGCAACTTACATTATTGTTAACACTTTGTGTATTTGCCACGAATTTGCTATTCAAATCTTGGTGAATATTTTCTGTACTGATACTGACTTAAACCGGCTTTACATTTGGCTGGATTCAGTGTGACTGAATTCAGACACTAAGCGTGGCTAATTAGAGCTTGCTCTTTACACTTGATCTAATTAGCTAGCTAACTCAGTATAACCAAGGATTCCGAAACTGTCGCACGTATTTATAGAGCTCTCATGGGACCATCAAAATATCAAAGAATAGGGCTCGCCTTGGCTATGGTTGCGTCGATCTCGATTTTAATTGATAAAAAAAGACGCAGGAAGTGTTGGATGAAAAAAATATTTGCTTTTAAGACAAAAACTATCTACAACGAATTATTTATTTTATTAAATTTTTTCTTTCGACATCGCTGCTCAAAAAGTAAATGTAGTATACACTAGCTGATGCCAGCGACTTTGTCCGCTTGGATTCTTATAAATTTCATCCTCTACCCTTACCACCTCCTACCCACTTGGGGGTAGAATTTCCAAAATTCCAGAACTTTAACTGACAATAGGTACAAAAACCGATTTTCATGGACATAACTTGATAAATGACGGACTTTCATTTAAACTTTCATCCCCTATTTACGATTACCTTAGGGGTATAATTCGCAATAATCCTTTCTTAGTGTGCGCCTACGTCATAAAAGGAAGCTACTGCGAAAATTTCAAGTTTCTAGCTTCAGTGGTTTAGGCAGTGCGTTGATAATAAGTCAGTCAGTCAGTCAAGACAAGCCTCTGTATATTATTATAGATAACGCTCCTCAAAAGCGCTGCGTTCGGCGACTAATGAAGCGATATTATAGGTACTGGATGTGTGGGCACTCCACCTCGAGTGGCGGTCAGCGGACAACTGAACGTATTTTTTTGGCTAAATCGCTTTACACTTGGCTGGATTCAGCATGCTAACTGCAGTGTCGACTCTGACTGTCTAATTAGTGTGTCTTACTGTCTGAATGCCTTTACACTTGTCTTTCTCTAGAGTCTTTTTCATTTAGTGCACTGAATCCAGCCAAATGTAAAGGGCTCTTTACCTAGGAAAATATTTCCGAACCAGGATATATTAATTATTACCTACGACCACTTTAATATACTCTATACATATAATAAAATCGTAGAAATGCCGTATCTGTACATTAAAGAGTTTTGCAAAATAATAACTGGGGGGTGTTAGGGATAAGTAATGGAACATAAAAATACTATTTTTGAAGTAGAAATGCCGTATCTGTACATTAAAGATTTTTGCAAAATAATAACTGGGGGGTGTTAGGGATAAGTAATGGAACATAAAAATGCTATTTTTGAAATTTTTGTCTGTTTGTCTGTTTATCTGTTTATCTGTTTGTCTGTATGTCTGTATGTTTATGCGCGCATCACGCAAAAACTACTGAATGGATTGAACTGAAACTTGGCACGATTTAAGTTCATACTATGGAGTAACATATAAGATACTTTTTATCCCGAAGTTCAGCACGGTTCCCTTGGGAGAAGGGATGAAAGTTAAAATGTGTACTTAGCTGTAATTCATTGACGCGTGGTCCTATTTCATTCATTCTTTTTTTGTTAGAAAGGGGATACTTTAAAGATTACCGGCTTATCTCAGAAAAGCTGGATCAATTTTGATGGGACTTTCTCTGGCGGATGTTTACATTTTGATCTACCTAACCATCCGCCAGTGAAATTTTAATAGTTTTTAGCAAGGTTGAGCTCAAAGAAGCTTAGGAAAAAAACAAAATGATTCGGGATTTTCAAAAACCATTATCCACGCGAACGAAGTTGCGGGTTTCCGCTTGTTATTCATAATTTCATATTCATATGAAATTCATCTACAATGAAAAGAAATATATTACCTACAAACTCGTAATATTATGTTCTTTAAAACGGCTGCCAGAGCTATGTGATTTTAGTGGTAGGTACCTACGTAGTTACTAGTATGAATAAGGGAGGCGTCCAATATTTTTTGAAAACATAGAATAGGTACAATATAAAGTTTACAACTAAATGAAATAGCCACCGAGAAACTTACAGAACATGCAGCAAACTAAGGACCTGTCTGGTTCAATGTGTTTTTGTGAATTTTTCGATAGCTGTAATGTAAATGTGGCAAGTACCTACGTACTACTCGACCAAGCCAACTAGGCACCTAGAATGTAGGGGGCCGCATACAAATCAGGTACCGAGTTCGCTTGGTCGATTAGTACGTAGGTACTTGCTCACGGTACCAGACGAGTGCGGGAGTAGTCGGTGGAAATGGGAAGGACGGAAGGTGGTCATCGGCAAACCTGCTGCCCACAGACAGTAAGTATGAGTACCTACGTAGCAAGGAGTCTGCAGTCTGCACGGCAGGATCAAATGCACGCGCGCGTACGCGTGTCAGATTTGTAATCAAGCATAACTGTATGAAGCTCGTCAACTGCTGCGAACAATAGCGACTTCTACTATTGCCTTGTAAATACTTTAATATAATATAATTATTATCTACCATTGCTATACTTTAAATACATTTTTTGAAGAATATGACATAATCTAGCCTAGTAGTTAGTTACCTATGTGAGGAATATACTCCATCCAACCTACGTACATTTATTACTTCGTTAGGGTGCCTGTTTAGTGGAGCGGAGAGGAGTGAAGCGGTGCGGAGTTAGGAACATTTTAATCAATAGAATTGCATGAAATTGACGTCTATGCTATACTCCAGCTGCTTCGGTGGACATGGCTTTAGTGGAGAGGAGATTAGTTTAATAGATTTCAACCAATAATTACAACAACAACAATACCAATTTCAATTTAAGGAGCTGTGTAGCGGAGCAAGCTAGAGGAGCGAGGAAGCGGATCGAGGTAGTGGAGCGAGGTAGCGGAGCTAAGTAGTGCAGCGAGGTTGCGGAGCAAGGTAGCGGAGGGAGGTTGCGGAGCAAGGTAGCGGAGCTGGGTAGCGGAGCGAGGCGGTGGAGAAACGTTGCGGAGCGAGGCGGTGGAGAAACTTTGCGTAGCGAGGAATTAAGACCAAGTATGGTACTAGACGTGTGCGCCGATGCTAAAATCTCCGGCGGCGCACGCCGGTCAAAAATCGGCGGCGGCGGCGTGTTTTCGGCGTAAATTCGGCGCGGATAATTTTAATAAAACTGTCTAACTTGTAGAATTATTTTTACTGAAAATCAGATAGGTACAATTAAATAAAACTTTTGCAATAACAACAACTTGCCAAATAGTCCAGTAACTTTAACGTTTGCAAGTATGGTGTACCTAGCGTTCAGATTTTGGCGATTTTAGCGAACCGTAAAGGACTAGTTTTTGATAGTACATTTTAAGGACGTTTACAATAACTTCCATTTATGATAAATAAGTAAATAATTATGATTGTGATGTAGGGGCCCACTAAAAAAGGATTATTGGAAATTCTACCCCTAAGGGGGTTAAATAGGGGATAAAAGTTTGTATGAAAGTCTATCATTTTTTAAGTTATATCCATGAAAATTGGTATTTAGGTTTGCGATAAAAAATAAAAATAAAATCTCTAAACTCTGGAAGACCTCAGTACAATGCTCAATGATCTCAGCAGAGTTTCTCAACAGGTGGGCTTAAAAATGAACATGAGTAAGACGAAGGTCATGTCTAATGCTCATGTTCCGCTCTACCCGGTAATCGTTGAGAACTCGGCACTCGAAATTGTAGACTAGTACATATACCTGGGACACACGGTCCAGCTAGGTAGATCCAATTTTGAGAAAGAGATCAACTGTCGAATCCAACTCGTCTGGGCAACGTTCGGGAAACTTCGAGATGCATTTTCGTCCAATATCCCTCAGTGTCTGAAGACGAAAGTCTTCGAACAGTGCGTGTTGCCAGTGATGACTTACGGATCTGAGACATGGTCGCTAACAATGGGCCTCATAAGAAGGCTCAGGGTTACTCAGTGGGCGATGGAGAGAGCTATGCTCCGAGTATCCCTGCGGGATCAAATTAGAAATGAGGAAATCCGCAGGAGAACCAGAGTTACCGACATAGCTCAACGAGTCGCGAAACTGAAGTAGCAAAGGGCGGGGCACATTGCTCGAAGAACCGATGGACGTTGGGTCCCAAGGTGCTTGAATGGCGACCTCGCACCAGTAAACGAAGCATAGGTAGACTCCCCCACTCAATGGACAGACGAGTTCAAAGTTACTGGACTAAAGGTCTGTTGTGAGAACTGCATAGATCTGAATTTTTGCCAATATAATATCTTGTTACGTGTGTGTTAACATGGAGTCGTATAATAAATCAGTTTAAGGCTTCTCTAGAGATAGTGGTTCGAGTCGGTATTATCTTCTTTTCTATAATTATTGACCTCATATTTCGTCAATAGATTGATACCAGTGGTAGATTCAATTGACGATTCAAAAGTAGGTAATAGTTTATTTGAATAAAAAACATTTCTATTCTATTCTGTTCTAATAAGTCTTCTAACCCCTCGTTAGATACACTATCGAAAGGCATGAGTGATCTACAAATCGACAAACATAAATCCCTCGCGAGCTTATTTGGTATAGAAGAGGGTGAATGATGTTGGAGGGTGTTCTAAAACATTTAGAACTCGCGCCGATTTTACGCCGATACGCAGATCGGCGGCGGCGGCGTCCAAAAAATGACGGCGGCGGCGGCGGGTCGGCGCGGCGCACACGTCTATATGGTACCACCGTGTTCGGTGGATAGGGGTTTGTTTCAATGAACCTCTCCATGTTGCTCTGTCGCTCTGCCCCGCTTACTTATTCGCACCGCTTGAGTGGATAGGTAGGTACTCAGAAATAGCACAATTTATACTACGCAATACAATTCTGTTACATAGTACCTACCTAGGTACCTATAGCATACCTACTTACTGCGTCATATGCATATAAGCCCAATACCACACGAGTAGATATTATACAGAGGAAAAGCTACCTAAGAACGTCCAAAATTTATACCTATTCTGATAGGGTTGTCACCTGTTGCATGTGAAAAATTATGGGTAAAAATAAAAATATTATATACTAGTATACATAATATAGCAAGATATGTAATAATGATTGGAAAAATATGTTTTTTATATTACATTACTATACTATATATAAGTTATATATTATAGTTACTTAGGTAGGTAGTAGGTACTTACTAAAACTAAGTGTGATAGCACATGCATAGATATCCCTAGTGACAGAACTAGATACTTACTTACTTTAGTAAAATGAATGAATTGAGTACCTAGTTACTTAGGTAGGTAGTAGGTACCTACTAAAAGTCAGTGTAATAGAACATGCGTAGATGTCCCAGTAATAGTATTTAGATACTTACTTTAGTAAAATAAATGAATTAAATACCTAATTACTTAGGTAGGTAGTAGATTATAAAACCGTAGACATTTTTATGAACAGATACCTACTAAAAATAAGTGTGATAGCACATGCGTAGATATCCCTAGTGACAGTACCTAGAATCTAGATACTTACTTACTTTAGTAAATTGAATGAATTAAGTACCTAGTTACTTAGAATGACCCGTTAGCGCGGTTGGTAGTGACCCTGCCTTCCGCTCCAGGGTCGCGGGTTCGATTCCCGCTCCGAGTCTGGGTGTATTTATAATATGTATGTATAATGTATATATACCTTTATATAAAATATATATATGTATTTATATGTAAATATGTCTATCAGTCGGCTATTACCTATAACACAGGCATGAAGTTGCCTACTTTAGGAATAGACGTCCGTGTGCGTATGTGTGAGTATTTATTTATTTATTTATTTAATTATTTATTTAGATAGGTACCTTAGATAGGCCCATCGCGATGGCCCATTGCATAGAGGATCTATAACACATTTTAACTTACAACCCGTTTACTAAAAGATAGGACCTCGCTGACAAGTTGCTTTGACTCGCTCGCTCGCAAGACAATACTAACACAGCATACCTGGGTATGCTGTGTTAGTATTGTCAGTTTTTCACAAACATTTCAGTTTCATACAATACCTAAATATTCTTAATGATGCTTTTTTGCACACCCTACCCATGCGTCGCAGTGGCGTTATCGACGCCAGGTCCAATCTTTTAGTAAACGGGTTGTACCTGGCAATGTTATTACTCGCCACGCACGACGACGACGCACGACCCACAGCCCTGTCGTTTGTCTACCAACTGTCCTACCAGCGGAGCGTACGTGAACCGTTGGTGAGAGCTCGTGTGTGCGTGAGTGGCGCTATGTGTGCGTGTACCTACAGCGGGCCGCTTCTAGATAGCTTTCTCTCTGTATAATATCTACTCGTGTGCCAATACTATATTATATAATATTATCTAGTACTTACTTATAGCTTAGTGTGAATGTGCCCATATGAACGCTGAACGATATTGTTGTGCTATAGGTATAAGTAGTAGGTATTTGCTAATTTAAACTACCTTTAAATTACAGCGTAGTCTGAACTAGGTACGATCAACGATGACATCACGATTCTAGAAGTTACACTAGCTGTAGCAATAGCACAAGACAGCACTAAAGATTTTGCAAATAATAATTTAATGACGAATTTAAGAACAAAGGGAAATCATATTTCACAACGATAACTGCCATTTGAGGCCATCTCGAACACCTACTTGCATTTCGCCCACATCGCTATTTTGTCATAAACTTCTTATGTGCCACAGTTCGCTTTATAAACTCGTACAAACTGGCACGCAAAATATAAAAAAAATAACTATCTTGATTATATTTTGACATATGAGTATTATGAAATTTTAAAGTGAATTTGTTCTTAAATATTTTATTTTTAGCAGCCTGAATATTTATTCGGTTTTTGTGCGAAATCTTTAGTGTTAATTGTTTGTGTCTATTTGTGCAATGTCTTCCACACTCATATTTGTTGGTCTACCGGAGGATTCCAAGAGCTCTATAACAAAGTAAGTACCTATACTTACTTTAACTTAATTTTTATGCTCGACGGCTATAACATAGGTAATAATAATAATATTATAGAGCTATGAACAAATTCATAATAAATTATTCTTTTAGATACTTTGCTATAGATAAGTATAGATAATTGTATTAAGTATTGCTATAGATAATATAGATAAGTATCTACATATAAGAACTACGTCAGGCTAAAATATGTACTTAAAGCTTATAAAGATTGTCGCCCATTGGTCGCCAAATGTTTACACCGTGTTTATGGGTGCAATGCCGCAAAGGTCGTTTACTACTCACGATTTAAACATTTGCTTGTCTAAAAAGATTCAAAAAACTTGCAGCATTTGAAGGTGCATTTCGAAAAGCTTTAATTTTTCGCACTTTTCAAAATTATATTCATCAGACTCCAAGGTGAACTATATCTACTCGAAGTACAGGTAGGTAGATATTTGTAGTAAATTAATAAAATAATTTTATTTAGATTGAGATTATTTCTATCTTATTTTTAAAATGCAGTTAGGTAGGTATACTTACCTACCATAAATAAATGACGTTGTCATTTCGGCTAAACGCAGGCCTGTACCACAGAATAGAATGTACATACCTAGGTACCTATAGTGAATAAAGAAAGTTACAAAATGTAAGGATCCCAACACCTCATGAAATCACCAATTTGGACTGTGACATTGAGTCTAAGGTTTTTTGCACACGGCGATATTTTGGCGCGTTGTGATTTGCATACGCTTACGAAATCAATATGCAGCATTCGTGAGACATGAGACTGCCGCGTAAGGCACTTGTCCCACTGCCGACGATCAGCGAGAAACGTCAAACGAGTTGAGCTAAAAACTAGAAACGAGTTGGCGAACAACGAGACACTAGTGTGCAGTTAGTACCTAGGTCATACTTGCAACGAGTGTTCTGAGTTATGACTTATGAGCCAAGAGAGCGTCACTAAGCGAGTTTTTTTCTTTTATAGCTCTTGTCGCTGCGATAAGCTAGTGAAGAGAGATTGCTCATCTATTAATTTATTTAACTTTAACTTATTCACGTAGAATTATCTAAGATCAATTGGTTTCTCTTCAGCGAGAAACTAGTCGATAGCTAGTCGCGTCATCATCGGCGGTGGGACAAGCGCCTAAATGTCGTGTGCAAACGGCAAAATCTCGAGAACTAAGTATATAAACCAAAGCCGAATTACCGATTTCGAATCGAAGCATCGTTTCAAAAAGGCCGCGTCTACATTAATTTATATGCGAACTGAACAATTAATAAATAATTGAAAGCGGCTCAAGCTGGTAAGCCGCCGGCTTAATAGTTCCAAGGATGATGATGATATACTTACTATAGTTGCTTATGGAAGACGAGTGTAGCGGAGCGGAGACGTGTTCAGCGGATTCTAATAAGTTTATGGAGAGATTATCACGTCATCTCTCAATAATCGGTTCGGTCGAAACAAATCTCCGTTTCCCGATGTCCTTACGTGAACGACAAATGCGACGAGACGCGATGACGTGACATAATATGACGCGACGCGAAAATATCAAGCAGTAGTAGTAGTTGCCTTCACGTGGCATACGTTGTCGCAGAGTTTGTCATTTTCTATCGAGTCGAATCGCGTCGCGTCGTGTCGCATCGCTTCGCTTCGCCTCGCACTAGGACGACGAGTAATGGACAGACAACATAAACCTAGTAATTTCAATTAGTTACAAGAGTATTTAAGTCTGGCGCCCGGCTACCTCGGGTATATAGGATGTAGTCTTAAGAATAATTGAATGTGTGGGTTGCACCAGATTTATTTCTACTTGCAACTGGTGGGTGGTGGGCGGTCTCGCTACCTTGACGCGCCCGCATAAGGAATACGAAGTTGTTATGTTTCTGTTCAAATTGGGAACTGTCTCGTTTGTACTAATATAGTAATTGGACGCGTTTGTTTGTTTTCTATTTGCCCTAGTTAAGATTACGTAAAGATAGGTATAAACACTAAAAAGAGACGCTTTTGTCCAAATAGGTTTTTTTAGTGTTAACAACAAAATAATAATTTAATCTTATATATATTTAGTATTAGGCAGTGTTAGGCCTCTTGTTAACACGCCGTGAAAACTCACGTTTTGTATGGATAACGCCGTCTCCAGCGCACCGTGTCCGACGTTATCCATACAAAACGTGAGTTTTCTTGAGTGACTTATAGCACCCCGCACATTATAAACAACAAAATTGTCCAACTAAAAAATTGGACGCCGATTGTATCAGAATCGAAATTCCCTTCCGATTACGTACAATTTAAAGGTTGGCCGATTAAATTGTGAAAGTTCGCGATTTAGTTGTTCGATAGTCGGCCAACTTGAAATTGTATGTCTGCGGGGTCTCTAACATTGAATGACATTTTTTATCCCAAAACAATTGGGCAGTAATCATTGATTAAAGGAAGGAACTAATAAAACGTTACTTCAATATAATATTATTATATCATCACGGTATCATCGTACCAATTTGTAGCCCGATACAAACACAAGACCCCTCTATCAACTGCGCTCTCTAATTGACACTATCTATTTTTTATTTAGGCACTGTATCGAGACCACTAATTAACAGATATCGTAACCGCGATGGGGCGAACGAACAATCACTATCCTTCACGACACGACAGCCTTTACAACTGTTAACTTAGATAGCGAGTGGAGCAACAATGCAATCGGCTTAGCCATCGGAAATCGATGGATTCACCGGTAAATCAACCAACCGCCACGGGGAATCGGCACTTTCTATTTTGACAAACTAATTAATGTGTTTGTCTTAGGTTGAAATGTATAGAGCGAACTCTGACTCTACTAAGGCTCAAGTTAAAACGAGCACGATTTATATGTCAGGGACATTCATGTTCCGTTTTATCTCTGTCTTGAGCCGGTCGGTCGGTCGGTCCACCCGTTTGAGCGCCACAGGGGAACAGACAGACATACACACACACAGAGACACGTCAAACTTATAACACCCTGTCGTTTTTGCGTCGGGGGTTAAAAAAGATTCAGCAAATCGCAACACAACACATCACATAGCAATCACAACTTTCTTGCTAAAAATGGCTGAATTTTGCAACTAGCGGCAGTGATGTGTCTATGAGAAACAGCCAACGTGCCAGTTATCTAATTAATAACGAATAGATATAGCTATTTATTTGACATCAAGAAAACTGATGCTACGCACGGATAAACGAACCATCAATTCCCATTTTCCGAGCAGAAGAAAGTTTTCAAGACGAACGTGCCTCAAAGAAACACATTGAATCCTCTATTTCAGATAATCTTACTTCCATACATATACATTTAAAGTAAAACCGTGTTCAAAGAAATAAGCTTCTACTAAAGGCTTGGACAGACACAAGGAGCAACGCGCTTCTAGAAGGTTTTATACTATTCTAATTTTTTATAGAGATTTTTTAGAGAGCTTGCTACCTCAAAGGAATAACGTCGCTGAATAAGGTACTTGCCTACGTTTCCGACATACTTTGTGCACCTTTTATCCTCTTTCTAGCCTTTTTAGATAAAGGACAGGCTAGACCAGTAAGTATTGAACTCCCCCAAATCAATATTAAACAAAATCAATATAAAACTGAATTACTATCTATGCGTTCTGGAAGTTTAAGGGCCTGTTTCACCACCTTCTGATAAGTGTCGGATAGCTTATTCACAACGTTTGTCTTTGTCACTCGACATAAAGTAAGTAAGTGACAAAACCTACGTTTAAACTATTCAGAGTTTATCAGAAAGAAATAGACCCTTAATATAACGTTACTCTATGAAGGCGTTTCCTGCAAAGGGGCTCCTGAGTTACGCTCACAGATAAGGGAATAACAGGAGACATGCTAAGTGAGAATGTCCGCCGTGGCCGATATTCGGTCATCGGTCATTAGTAAAGTTTAAGGTGGTACGTTTTACATACTAATTTATTATTACCATTTAAGAACGAATGGATTATATATTTACACTGAAATTACATCGCACAGCCTTAATTTAATGTTTAATTTGCGGAAAATTTTATTTACATAAAGAAAACATTACATAAACAGCTAAAGGTGAAGTAAAGCCATCTCGGTCAGCTAGACAAAACAGCGTTTAATAGATGGCTATTATAATAATTAAGCTGTCTATGTAATGTTTTCTTTGTGTAAATATAATTTCGCGCAAATTAAAAATTATATTAAGGCTGTGCGATGTAATTTCAGTGTAAATATATAATCCATTCGCTCTTGAATGGTAACATGAAGTTAGTATGGAAAACGTAACACCTTAAGATACTTTACAAATCGTAGTAAGTATACCTACGCGTTCAGTGTGACTCTGCTGTTTTGCTTGCTATACCGTCGTATCTGTCCCGGCCTAAATGGATTGACCGAGATATGCCACCATGGAAAAGTGGTCAGGCCACAGTACGTACTTATATGTCACAGGGATGTCAGTGGGGCATTACACCTGCGTCAAAACCCCGTTTCTAATTTATACGAGTAAAATACAGACGCTACACGCAAGTCGCAGCAAAGCCCGGAAACTCGTAAAGCTTAAAATACGTAAAGTAAATTGGATAACATTATTCTGACTAGTGGATCATGTACGTGCCTGCCTAGTGCCTACCTATTTAGATTTTTTTAATGAGATTGAAATTCTGCCATTCATACCCAAAAAGTAGAACAAAACAAATTAATGATGATACAGTCTTCCGGTAAATGTCATAAAATAAATCTATATCTACACATCGATGATATCTACTAATATAATAAAGCGGAAGAGTTTGTGAGATTTTGGGTCAACGTTCTACACCAAATACGAAAATTTCATGTTTGTAACTCATTTCGTCTACGAGCTAGAGACCTGTGACCGGCGGACAGACAGACAGACAGCAGAGTGACATTTACGACTCTATTGACTTTGGGTACGGAACCCTAAAAATATGCTCGCATTCGTATTATAACTACTCGTATTCTATTCAAATGCTAAAAGGCACGGCTTGACAACTTTCGTTAACTTCACTCAAGTCATAAAGTTGATAGCTAACATAATGAACTTGTGCGTGAAGTTAGTAGTAAAACCGCGCATTTTATCATTTGAGGTACCTAATTGTAAACATTGAGCATGTTTATAGAGATCTGTATACAGATCTCTATAAACATACTGGTTATAGATAACCAGTGGGCTAATTTCACAAAATAAGGTAAATAAGGCCCAAAATAATTATATTTCTGGAGCCATAGTAGGTATACCTAATTATTATACCGTCGAAAATAGCTCATAATGATACCAAATACCTCGCCCAAAATACCAGGGCGGCAGAGCAGCGAGGAGTAGCGGAGCGTGTAATAGCGCAGCTTCCGCGAGGGAGCGCCGCGCCGCCGCATTGTTTGCGGCGAGCGTGCGTGACCCTCATAAGCTTTTAATCATTCTAAACGATATGATACGTGGGTATTGATGTGCTAATGATCGTTTTATTGTCGGCGAAACATTTATGAACGATATCGCATAACATACCTAGTGTAAATAGAGATTATTTAAACTTAATTTTTTTCACTCGTGTATTCACCGTTCACACGATTATGATTTAAAGTTCTTTGGTGATCTTGGGGCTAGTTAGTTTGGCTGCGGATCTCGAGTCCAAGTCCAGCGTTGGGCCAAAAATTGTATTGGGTTTAGTGTCAAGAAAGTTCGTAAAGCCATCGGTCCTATCGGACTATGAGAATGCACAGTTTGCGTACAAACATGTGCACTATCTTCTAGTATCATTAGGTACGCAGTGGTGTCTGATTTTTGACATTTTGTCCATACAACTAAATATGTCAAAAAGTACGTTTTGCGTTTGCGGAATTGCGGAAACTATTCTTAATTCTGTAAATCTCCTCATGCTTTCAACTATATCGAAGAAAGTTCTGGCACCACAAAGGTAAGTTATGTGTAAGGAAAATAGCATAAATAAACTCGAGAGTTATTTACGTTTCAGAAGTGTCTTGAATAGTCCTAACGAAGCATTATTTCAAAATAATGGACGACTAGTTTATTTTAATTATAAAAGTATTGTATTGTAGCACTCCCCGTCGCCTCCGCCGGCCGTGCGCGGCAATCTGCATTGTTTGCGGATTTATTCGCAGTTCGCACCCACTGACGCCGGCTCTGCCTTCAGACCTTCCTACTTTCCTACAGTGAACTACACGTCTGCCTCGTCATCACTATCACTACGTAGTAGGTATATAACAGGCTGTCATATTGAGAGACATCATATTTTGTTTATTACAACAATTAGGTCTCAATTATTGATTACCAGTTGCCACAGTATTAAAATCATTTTCGAATTTCTTTATAATACCTACCTATTTAAGTAGTTAAGAATTTACCATACTTCACACTAATAATATAAACGCGAAAGTGTGTGTATGTGTTTGTGTTTGTTACTCTTTAACACCGCAACTACTGAACCGATTTGGCTGAAATTTTAGGCTAGACTATCCAGATTCCAAGGGAATCGTGAATTTCCGGTTCTCGTTCCCGCTCTCTTTTCCAACCTATAGTATGCTATAGATTTCGGCTTTTTCAAAATCCCCGGGTATTGTGAATTTTTTCAGGATAAAAATTGGCCTATGTGTTAAGTCAGCATAATCTATCTCCATTCTAAATTTCAGCCAAATCGGTTCAGCAGTTGCGACGTTAAAGAGTAACAAACATACACACATACATACACACAAACTTTCGCGGTTTCGCCATTATAATATTAGTGTGATGGCTAGGTACAGGTACCCATAGACATGACACACACTCACACACACAAAAACAGATTACTTATTACTTTTATAGAACAAGGTACCTTCCTTACTCTAAAGTACTAACTTACGTATAAACTACACTACTTACCGCTAAGAAAGGATTTTGCTACAATAAGTACGCTCGGCGAAACCTCAATAGCCCGGAAAAAGCTTTCCATTAAAAAAAAATCTCGCACCGTCTACGCCAAGCGTGATTAAAAAGTACGACGCGCTTGCAATCTGTATTGTTTTCAAGGCGGATTTACGCGTTTGCCCCCAGCCCCCAGCCCCCAGTCGCCGGTTAAGACTGCAAGGCTTCCCGGAAATCTATCCAGTTACACCCCTGTCACGTCTGAGTTCCCAGTAGGTAATCCTGTTACGTAACCTAGTTTAATCACGACGGAAAAAGACTATCGTAACACTGATTGAATAATTTTTTTTTGAATATACGGATTCCGCAACCAGTGGCGTAACTACATATATCGATTAGGGCCCGCGGCAAAATTAATCGGAAGGGGCATCTCCTGCCCAATATAAAGGAGCAATATAACGTTAAAGTTTTTTATTATTTTAAAACTAGTGACTTCGTCCATGTTTCCTAAAATAAAATTAGCCTAAGCTCTCCTTAGATGAGAATATGTCCAGTGATGAGATTGTCCAGTAAATATTTCAAGGTTTGGTAGTTTACAAATTACAGACATTACAACATTGTTAATTTTGACATTTTCCACCTTCAAAGAAAGTTCTGATGCACGTAGGTAATTTAAATTAATTAAAGATTATTGATGATAAATTGATGTAATAATAAAATATCCTATTTGACTTTGACTTTGACTCGTGAGTCAAAGTCGTTGAGCCGGAAAGAGTCCCCAGCCCGAGAGGACTCGACCGTGGTCCTCTCGGGCTGGGGACTCCTTCCGGCTGGGGGCCCGTGGCATTTTGCCGAAAGGCCACCCTATAGTTACACTACTGTCCGCAACAAAGATCAAATACTTCTCTGGCCCCATTGAATTATATTGTACTGACGTACTAGAACAGACGGCGCGAACAACGTCTGTGTACCGCTTGAGGTAGTGCGGGGCGCGCGGAAGGGGGCTAACGAGACATAGAGTAGGCATAGATGGACATAATTACACAGACGCGGCACTTTGTTTATATTCTGCCTATTATAATAGGTAACGGAACGTAGTAAAATAAATTGAAATAGCAGCTGATCGTATTCACTATAATATACAGTACCTATTTATTTTACTTGATATTTTTAAAGATAAAGACAATTTATTAAACTGTACAATACACTTGCTCGAAAAATACATGTACAATGTTAGTAAAAATCTTTAAAGTAAAATTTACCGCAATTTAGTGCCATTGTAATGCGGCGGGTTTTTCAAATATTTTTACTGACCTGCAATCCCCATTTTTTTATAGGTGTACGTAGGTGTATGTCTTTTTGTACCTACACCTCCAAAAAAATTATATCAGACAGATATACTTAAACATGTTACTTTGTATTCTCTACGGAACACATACAAAATCCTTCCAAAAGATTTTTTTCTTGATTATGGTACCTACATTATTATATTATACCTATGTTATTTATTTATTAGTTCAGGATCATGCGGAGTATCATTTATAATTACAAATAAAATTAAAGACAAATATTTATCCTACTAATATTATAAATGTGAAAGTGTGGATGTTTGGATGTTTAGATGTTTGTATGTTTGTTATCAATCACGCCGTAACTACTGAACCGATTTGGCTGAAATTTTGAATGGAGATAGATTATGCTCTGACTTAAAACATAGGCTACTTTTTATCCTGGAAAAATCCACAGTTCCCACGGGATTTTGAAAAAACTGAAATCTATTTTACTAAGTTTACTATAGTAATCTACCTATAGCTACAGCTATAGGTAGATTACTATAGTAAACTTTCTTGAAAGTAGGTATAAAGGTTGGAAAAGGGAGCGGGAACGGGAACCAGAAATCCACGATTCCCTCGGGATTTGTGAAAAACCGAAACTCACGCGGGCGAAGCCGCGGGCATTCTCTAGTATTATAATAATATGTTTAGTTAGTAGCCCTTAAATAATATAAGTTTAGGTAATTCTACCTAGAATTCACAATTTCACATCTGTTTTATTTAGTCTTTGACAAATGACGAAACATTGCGTCTTCTAAATATTGTGATCGAATTTACTTTTAAAACTAAAATATCTTGTTACCTACCGATGGAAAGTTACACCTTTACACTTCTTCGTATTCCTTGAACTGTTAGTACAATATAGCCGTACACAGGACGGCATATTTTAATAAATTTAAAGTATTTTCGTTTCGAACAATTACGCGTCTTACGCGCTCAAGAGCTAGCAAGATACTAAGTAAAGTGTTGCGCACGCACCACAGTTGAACGGAACACAGTAGTGATGAGTGGCGTCTTCTCTATTCATATAGTACCTCAATGTCTGGCCCAGTGCTGAGTATTGTGTTGTTATTAGTGAAACGTCCCGGGTACAATTCCCGGCTGATGCAATTTGGGAATTCATAATTTCTAAATTGTAAGTATTCTGGTCTGTGGGAGACTCCAGCCGTGGGTAGGTCGTCTGCCAAACAATTTAGCGTTCCGTTATGATGTCGCTTAGAACCCGATCAGGGGTATGATGGAGATATTTTCATAAAAACTGCCATAACTCCTCCATGTTAGCCCGCTTACATCAAAGCCTGCATCGTCTCTTACCATCAGGTGATATCGCAGTCAAGAGCTAACTTGCAGATGAATAAAAAACTTACTCTTAAACTTACTAGAGAATAAGTGCAAAAAAAAAGAATAAACTAAGTTCCTTCATATCACAGCGTCAAGTATATATATGTAATTATTTTATTGCGACCTTATTATCACGATGTTCTTGCTGGCTTGCTACTAATAAGGCAAGTTAGGAGCGAGGAGGGACCATCCATCACGACAAGTTTAATAGCTGTCACACACGAGTTTTCATTCGCACCTATCCATATCATGTACATAAATGTATAACTTCCTTTTGCAGTGTATGATTTGTAATTTGTATTTCTCTACTTGGAATGAATTACCTGTATCTATTTCAAAATGTTTCCATTAATGTTTGAACTGGAAAAGCATAAAAAATAGAGGTAGTTTATGATATTATGATACTGTAAGTTTTTCAATCTATCTTCTATCTATCTTCTGTCTACATATATCTATCTTCTTCTACCTTCTATCTATACTAATATAATAAAGCGGAAGAGTTTGTTTGTTTGTTTGTTTGTTTGAACGCGCTAATCTCTGGAAGTACCTATCGGATTTGAAAAATTCTTTTTGCATTTGGTAGTCCAACTTTTGGGGCACGTTATAGGCTATTTAATATCCCTAAAATCCTCCCCTAAGGGGGTAAAAGGGGGGTAGAAAGTTTGTATGAAAGTCCTATGTTTTTAAAGTTACAGACCTGAAAATCGGCATTTAGATTATTAGTTTTAAATAATAAAACTCTGTATATTTTATTTTGAAAAATCTTCCCTTAAGGGTGGTAAAATAGGGGATGAAAGTTTTAATGGGAAGTTTTAATTATAATTTTGCTATTATCAACTTGAAATTTGGAAGGTAGGTTAATTCTAGGGCTTAGATATCAGCCTAGAAAATATTTCACGAAAATCCTCCCCTAAGGGGGTGAAATGGGGGTAGGAAGGTTATGTTTTTGAAGTTACAGATATGAAAATAGGCATTTAGATTAAAATTTTTAAATGATAAAAACCTGTATAAGTTATTCTGGAAAATTTCCCCTTAAGGGTGGTAAAATAGGGGATGAAAGTTTTTATGAAAGTCCTATGTTTTTAAAGTTACAGACCTGAAAATCGGCATTTAGATTATGAGTTTTAAATAATAAAACTCTGTATATTTTATTTTGACAAATCTTCTTTTAAGGGTGGTAAAATAGGGGATGAAAGTTTTAATGGGAACTAAAAACGATCGCAGCGCCCTCTGGCGGCCTAACTTGAAGCAATCACAGCGCCCTCTGGCGGACAAAACCGGAAACTAAAAACGATCGCAGTGCCCTCTGGCGGCCTAACTTGAAGCAATCACAGCGCCCTCTGGCGGCCTAAGCCGAAAACTTGAAGCAATAGCAGTGCCCTCTAGCAGCCAAAACTGGAAACTAAAAAAACAATTGCAGCGCCCTCTTGTGGCCAAAACTGGAAACTAAAAACAATCGCAGCGCCCTCTGGCGGCCTAACTGGAAGCGATCACTCATCACAGCTCCCTTTGGCGGCCTTAGCCGGAAACTTGAACCAATAGCAGCGCCCTCTAGCAGCCAAAACTGGAAACTAAAAAACGATTGCAGCGCCATCTAGCGGCCAAAACTGGAAACTAAAAACGATCGCAGCGCCCTCTGGCAGCCTAACTTGAAGTGATCACAGCGTCCTTTGGCGGCTAAAACTGGAAACTAAGTAATGATTGCATCGCCCTCGCAGCCATCATTCGAAATTAAAAAAAACGATCGCAGCGCCCTATAACTGCCTAAGTCGGAAACTTGAAGCGATTGCAGCGGCTGAGATGTTTGGATGTTTGGATGTTTGTTACTGTATAACGTCGCAACTTCTGAACAGATTTGGCTGAAATTTTGAATGGAGATAGATAATGCCCTGACTTAAAACATAAGCTACTTTTTATCCTGGAAAAATCCACAGTTCCCACGGGATTTTGAAAAAACCTAAATCTACAGCTATAGGTAGATCGCTATAGCAAACTACCTTGAAAGTAAGTATAAAGGTTGGAAAAGGGAGCGGGAACGGGAACCAGAAATCCACGATTCCCTCAGGATTTGTGAAAAACCGAAATTCACGCGGGCGAAGCCGCGGGGAAAAGCTAGTAATATAATAAAACTGTAACACATCCAATTCTGTACATTGAAGATATTTTGAAAATTTCGTTTGGAAGGCATTCTATAATCGATATTGAAACCAAAACTGTAATTTTTTTTCATTTTTGTCTGTCTGTCTGTCTGTCTGTATCTTGGCCGAGCATCACGCCGAAACTACTGAATGGATTTGAATGAAACTTGGTACGATTTTAGTTTATACTCCAGGTAGGACATAGGATACTTTTTATTCCGAAATTCAGCATGGTTCCCTTGGGAGAGGGGATGAAAGTTAAAACGTGTATTTAGGTGTAATTCATTAACGCGTTGTTCGATTTCACTCATTCTTTTTTTGTTAGAAAGGTAGTACTTTACATATTGTCCCGGAAATATTTCAAGGTCATAGGTTTTTTAGTTTCGAAATGACAGACATTACAACCCTCAGTATTGGGTTCAAATAACTTGGGACCCGGATCTTTGAACGTACGGCTTATTTTACACTGGTGTGCATTTAAATGTTTTTTGGTCTGTCTATTTGTTCCAGCTTATCTCCGAAACGGCTGGATCGATTTTAACGGAACTTTCAATGGCAGATAGGTGATGTTATAAGGTGTAAACACGCGAACGAAGTCGCGGGGGTCAGCTAGTATAATTGTAGGGGTTTTCTTGGGATAATAACGCGATGGGTTTCTAGACCTAACATCATTTTTCACGGACAATTTTGATAACAGTTTGTATGGAACTGTACATCAACTGAAAGAAGTTTGGCACGAACCAGATAAGCTAGAACTCCTAATGTACCTATGTACCTACTCGTAGTACCTGCATAGGTAGTCCGACCGTTGCGCCAATTTCTGCGCTCAAGTAAAATCCGCTGTTGACCTGTAAAAGTACAGAGAATAGCTTTTACCATTAATGAAAATGCAATCCCGTAGCCCGTAGGCGTTAGGCGTACGTACATACATTACAAGCGGCCCATGTAATGACTTACCATCGGAGTAAAGCCGGCTTCACAATATGATACACACAAAGCTGCAGTCTGCTGCACATAGCTTAGCTCGCGAAATTACCCCAACGAGAATGCGAACTTTCGTGAAATATTGTGGTATCCCGTAATATCTAGTCGCTTAGCTACGTGATTCATTATTCAGACTAAAGATAGTTTGTCATAAAAGATTTTAATAGTACCTATGTAAATCCTGGTGTTTTCTAGTTCACAGATATAAAATTGAAAAGTTCACTTAGTGGAGACGAATGAAATTACTTATATGCCTATATTATAGGTTCATATTTTAAAAAAGTTTTTTTAATCACTAATTGCATACATTCGGTGTCATTCATTAAAATTAAATGATGTTTAATGAATAACTAATTATCATTTAATTTCTAAATGAGCTGTCATATTTTGGTTATGCAATGAAGCTGTAACTGATGCTGACTGCTGCACTCAGAGTCGTTAATGGATATTTATATAACTCCTTAGATTAGATTAAAAAATCACCAACTGCTGCACTCAGAGACATTCATTAAATTAGTCTAATGAGACATTAACTAATTATTATCATTAAATCTCTGAATCAGCTCTCATTTGGCTGTCATTACCTAATGAAACATTAATTGAATCTGAGAGAAAAGATTTTTAAGTCTAAGGAGTTCTTTAAGAGTCCTCTCCATGGCATCGACAAATCGTTGGTGAGTGGAGTCTAAAACAGTGATTTCTGCATTTAGAGAGCGAGACGTCTTCAGTAAAGAAGAGTACTAAAAATATATACTTAAATAAATAATAAATTAATTAAATAAATAAATTTTGCTTGAGATATCATGATTTTTAGTGAAAAACGGCAAAGTAAAAAGATGCAAATCTAGGTTTGGTATTTCGCCTATTTTAGCAAATATTTGGCAATTTTTTACATGAACTAAAGACAATTGTAATTACTATGAAGTAACCTATGATAAGACTTCGGTCGTTTTTCAATTTTCTAGTTTCTTATATAGTTTATTTACGCACGAAGTTGCCCCAAAATTTGCCCAAAAATAGTGATTTTTCAAGCGTCATAACTTTCAAAATAAATATAATTTTACTAATATTTTTATTTTGTGGCATAGATAATGGAGATATAAATTGATATCTGGCTTAACTTTAGACCTATTGCGACAAATATTAGAATAATAGGCGTAATACGTTTGTATGGAGAAGCGCGTGAAGAGAGCGGCCTTAAGTAACCATTCCATTGAGTATTTTGATAAAAATATGTATAGCTTTTTATAAGGTTGTGGTTGTAATAGAAGGTACGTAGGTATATCTAGAATTAATTTTGCGATGCGCTCCTTAATGTAGAGAAGGCTTAATGTTAAGGCGAAATTCACTTTCGAATTGGCCTAAGTAATAACGCCTGTTCTCTGTTATTCATGATTGTAAGAAAATCGTGCCGATCATCTCTGTAATAGAATCATAAAATAGATTGCGTTTCTCAATTCGTCCCAGTTATCTGCGGAATAATGAATGTAGGTATCTGATATTAATAATATCTCGGACAAAAGCCGTCTATATTAAAAATGTATTAATATTTTAGTGGCAATACAAATAGAGCTGTATTGATTTTGAAACAATTTTATTATCCATGTTAGAATATTAAGTATTTATACTTACCTACATTGTAACTACAAAGTACAATACACAGTTTAAAAAAATAACATATTCTAGTAATTAAATATCTGTAGTAGGTACATGGTCTGTATATACAAAAACGTGACAAAAACGCATAATTTTAAAAGTATTGAGTTTTTTGTGTGCTATTTTTGGTTTTACCTAATACCAAAGTGGTTCACGAAAATAAAATGCCATTAAATTCGACGGATATTTTAAATTGCGAAAAGTTCTAGTTTTCCGACAAAATTTTGAGAGCAACAGCTTCTCTATAGCGAGCTATGATGTGATTTTTGTCAATTTGTTTTCCAAACTTATGTATTATGTAATGTTTTTGGTTAAAAAGTAAGTGAAGAGATAAAATATAGAGTTTGAAAATAAGAGAGCGGAATTTTCATGGGTCTCGCTTGGATGCCGGTAGCTGCTAGCTGCGGGCGGGAAATGGCCAAGTTTCACTAGCGCTAATGATCTATAATACGTAAGGGACCTTACACATAGCACGAAGGAACTCTGCGTTTTTGAACAGAGATTGTTTTGGTGTCCATCGCTTTCCATGCAGTCGTAGTGATATCTTTTTGACGTGATGACGTCTTATAAATCGATGAACGCCGGCTACTGGCACGAAAAAGCATGACTCAGTGTCACGTACCGCGTGCAAGTGAGAGCGTGGACCAAGCGATAGAGAATGCGCGATCGGCCTAAGCATTCGGCTTGTGTTTTTGGATCTATCTCTCTTTGTTTTCTTATGACGTTCTCACGTAAAATTGTCGTCCGTAAACCGACTTTACAGACAACCAATTTTTTTTCTTATCTTAGAAGTTAATGAGTGTTAAATTAAATTTACAATTAAAATTAAATTCAGAGGAAAGTTCAGTAGGTTGGTAGGTACAGTAAATAGTTAACAATCAAAAGAAAGCACTATGTTTTTTATCAACTTATCAACGAATCCTATTATACAATGAACACAAAATTACTTTGCTATAATCCGCTAACAGTGACAAATTTGTAGGCACAACACCGACGATTGCAAAGACTTTGCAATCGTCCGTTGTGAAGTCGACATCTCCTGAAGATGCTCCGGTGTCGGAGCGAAACGATCGTCGAGTTAAATTTGTGGTGAATTTGTGTGGTGTTGTGCCTACAAATTTGTCACTGTTAGCGGATTATAGCAAAGTAATTTTGTGTTCATTATATGTATAATATCATGGAATTCCGCAAAGTAACACCTGCTTCTATTCAACAACGAATCCTAACCTAGCATTTATAATATTTTATGATTAAAACTAGCTGATGCCCGCGACTTCATCCGCGTGGATTCATATAACTCTCATATAAAATTTCAAAGGGGTCGAATTTTCAAAAATCCTTTCTTAGCGGATGCCTACGTCGTAATAGCTATCGGCATGCCAAATTTAATTCCGATCCGTCCAGCGGTTTATTCTGTGCGTTGATAGATCAGTCAATCAGGCACCTTTTCCTTTTATATATTTGGATGATTAGCTGGTATAGTTAATAGTACACGTCTCGAAAGTTATTAAAGTTGTTATCGTTGTTACTCAACAGATAGCCCACAGACGTCTTTTCTTCCACGCGCTGCGATGTTACGTCGCTTGCTTCCAACTTTTCCCTGCGACTCGTTTGATGTCGCCTGTAGAAAAAGAGAATCAGCGTGGCCAAACAGTGAACTAACGCGCTATAGTATTGTACTTGTATTGCCCGCTAAGCAAAAGCACAGCAGCGCCCTCCAATCCCACGTCGGTTCTCTTTTTGAACAGACTCTACAGATTCGCGTGTCAGCCAACACTCCATTTTTCCACCATTGCATTGTTAATAACGTAATAAATGTACCTATTTGGCGCGGGTCAGGTGCAGCGTTTATTATTTTGTGGATAGAGTGTTTTGTACAGTAGCGGTTTCGTGGCACCGACCGTGACCACAAGCTGCTAGTCGCTGACGTGGCCGTCGAGTGGTGGCCATTAGTAAATGATTGCCAGTAATTGATTTGTGCCCTGCAGTTTATCTGTTCTGGTCGAGCGGCTTTTCATTTTCTAGTTTTCTGTTACGTACTTTGACATTTCAATTATTATCGAAGCTTATTTACTGTCGTAATTTTAGTTTTAAAGACGTCATGGCATGGGTGTGCTGGACAAAGATCTCGGGATTTTCAAACAATCATAAATTTTGCGATGCTCTTAAAAATTAAGAGACGTTTCAGATTCCGGCCGTTAGTTAGCTATAGCTCCAGTTTGAACTAACTAAGTAGTTTTTATGACAAAGGAATCAATCGACTTTGTATTCAACCACTCAAAACGAAATGGGAAATAAGTCTTCATAAAAATATCAAATGCATTACAATACACGAAATGGGAAGGAAATGGGAAAAATCAAATATAGTTACATATTGCAACTTTTTGTGTTTTGAAAGGGTAACTGCTGAGTTTCTTGCCGGCTCTTCTCAGCAGAATCAGCTTTCCGAACCGGTGATGATATTATAGTCTTGACTTATCATAACAGTTATAAAAAATAAGTAATCAAGAATATGAAGTTTCCTCACATTAGGTATTTTCCCTCACTGAAAATTGTGTGATAATTCGTACTTACATAATATACCTATCTATCTACCTTCACTAATATCTTACGCATCCCACTGATTGCTCCTTCCTTTTCCTTTCCTAACTTCCTTCCTTTGTCCTGTCCCTACTTAGAGTCCTGTCACCGGTGCCTTCCGAGAGCGCGTGCAAGATATTAGATTCAGCAGTCGAAATCCAGAGTTCAGCCGCCGATGGCTCCTCCATAGGGTAAGTAAATTGAGGTTAATAGTATTCAAACATTACTCCGTAGAATATCATCGAACATAATATTCTAGTGGTTACAAGGTGGAGTGGAGTGGAGTACACAACCTTATAGAAAGAAGCTAATAATTTAAGAAAAGTTAAGACTACTTTTCATATCTTGAAATCTACTTAACCGATTTTGATGAAACTTGAAGTTGAAGAAAATGTAAGGCAATACAAACGAATGATCACTCTGTTAGTTGGTATTAACAGTTTCGGAGAAATGCGTGGACAAACATATTACATAATATATACGTACACTTATAATATTTTGTATATGTGTTTGGAAGACCTAATAGATTATTATTATTACATATTCATCATATTATACTATGTGAATATATTGCGCTTACAATAATATTGCTACACAAGTGGAAACCCGCGACTTCGTTCGCGTGGATATTGATTTTTAAAACTCCCGTGAGAATCATTTTGTCTTTCCTAAGCTCTTTTGAGCTCATATCTTGCTAAAAACTGTTAAAAGTTCACTGGCGGATGTTTAGGTAGATCAAAATGTAAACATCCACCAGTGAAAGTCCCATCAAAATCGGTCCAGCCTTTCAGAGATAAGCCAGTAATCTTTGAAGTATTTCCTTTCTAACAAAAAAAAGAATGAATGAAATCGGACCACCCGTTAACGAATTACAGCTAAGTACACATTTTGACTTTCATCCCCTCTCCCAAGGGAACCGTGCTGAATTTCGGAATAAAAAGTATCCTATATGTTACTCCGTAGTATGAACTTAAAGTATGCCGAGTTTCATTTCAATCCATTCAGTAGTTTTTGCGTGATGCGCGCACAAACATACAGACAAACAGACAAACAGAAAAACAGACAAACAGACAAACAGACAAACAGACAAACCGACAAACAGACAAACAGACAAAAATTTCAAAAATAGCTTTTTTATGTTCCATTACTTATCCCTAACACCCCCAGTTATTATTTTGCAAAAATATTTAATGTACAGATACGGCAATTCTACGATTTTATTATATGTATAGATATAGATTATTATATGTATAGAAGATAAGTGTCAAATTAAAAACATCTTTTTTGAAGTCAGTTAGAAGTACCAATTTGATAGAATCGAGAGTCGAAATCCCTACTGAAAGCTGTGTAAATATAAGTAGTTGGTTTGTAAGCTCCTCATTAGACTAAACATTTAGCGCAGGATATTGCGGGTCGATGTGTGTTCTCTTTGTATTGCAAATGGGAAAGCGAACTGAGATGTTAATTTTGGCTCACACCCAAAGGCGGTTTTCCGTTTGACGGAAAAGAGAAATGCAGTGTCACGTAAACATTCTTTGTATGCAAATATACGAGTAAGTAGATACATAGTCTGCATGTCATAGTCTGTAGTGATCATAGTCGTATATCATCGTATGTCATCATGCGATCTGTATTAAAAGGCTGTCTATAGATGTACACGGGTACTTACTTACGGCTCTAATATGTTATTAATGACAGGACAATAATTTAAAGTGTGGAATAGAAATCCCACAAAAAATTTACGACACACGAAATTATTTCTTTCACAATTTTTGAAATTGATTTAAGGGAAAATTGTGAAAAGAGCGGAAACAATTTGAGTTTTATCAAATGTATAACTAGTCGCCGAACTATTGGTATTGGGGTTAATTCTGTTTTATACAATCTCTAAATTAAAATGACAGGTTTAAATCTATTCCTATCTTTTTCACAATGCTCCCTGCGGAAAAGAATAGCGCCATTTTTAAACCTGTCAATTTAATTTTGTTTAGAGATTGTGTGCAAGAGAATAATCACATTGTCGAATAATTGGTTATTAGGAAAGATTCCCCAAAATGACAAGACTAAACAGAAAAATAATAATAGTCACTTACATAAGATATTAAGGTATGACATTGTATAAAAAGCCAACTTGAGCACGAATCATATTAAGCGTCCCGTCTCCGCCTGGCACGTCCCAATTCATGGCGGGCCGATACCGACCGATCGATAGGACGAAATAATACTGTGATTGATTAGTTTTGGCTGATGGAATCATTCCGAGAGTGATTGAGATCCCGACCTGGTTTTGAAACAGCTATTTGTTTGGAACACGTATGTGAAGTTCTATTAGCCTAATCCTCTTACTCCTCACTCCTCAGTCACAATGATGATTTCTTTCCCATGCAGACATAAGGAATTTTGAGGATAGAAGCTAAAAGTTGGTCGCCTGCCATACTTGATAGGTGTGTGACAAATTTTATATTTCATTGATGATGATCATGACATTGATTAATATGAAGCTTGTGGTGATCATTTAAGTAACTTTTTCACACCCAAATCACCCGAATGCCTGGTACACTTCCAACTTCCATTCCATTCCATTATACCAGGTCCTTTTTTGGCACATACGTGAATAGGAATTAGCCTCCACCATAAGTGTTACCTGAAAACCATGATTTGTGGTTATGCATGGACCTGGATAAATATTGGCAGTTCTTCTGTGCTTTATGAAATGCATTGTGAAATGCATGTGAATGCATTATGAAATATGATGACTGAATCTTGGGCGGTTGATTTGTATGTTTATTCGTAACGTATTACTGAATGGTGTTGAATCTTGCATCATCATGTTTATAATATTCTCTCTAGAAATTGTGCAGTCACTTCCTTACTTGGGATAAAATCCTACCACAAAGCGGTGATACCATCCAGATTAAGTTGTGTGGTATATATATTGGTTGGTGGTAGGCACAACGACCCGTAGAGGGGACTGAGAGCGTCAGGGCCTCGTTAGCATTGGCAGGGAGTATCGCGCGCAGGTGAGGTTGACTTTGGCCACATAGGTACACACATAGGTAGGCCACTTACACCTCAAACCCCATATTTCACTTATATGAATGAGTGAGGGAAGAATTAAAGAGAATAATTTGGAGTAATGAAATGTCCCAGTTATACTTAGTTGTTTCGGGATTCACAGGAGCTTGAAAAGTCCGGCTTATAAGAAAAAGCTTGGCAAAAAATGTTTAGTAAAGCACTAGATCGCTCTAAAATAATTAAAAAAACAAAAAGCTAGTCATTTTTAAAGTAGAAATTTCAGTGTCATCTCCTCATTTGTAAATTAAATTTAATGCATCGAGGTTCGAGCATAATATGAAATGAAAGCTCGATGGTTACAATTTCAAGATTATTAAAAAATACCTATAAGTACTTACTAGAGTTTACTATAGAAAGATGATCGTTAATTGGGACAGGTTTTAACTTTTAACTAGTGATTTGTATTTACGTAGTTATACCGATGTGCGGTGTACCTTAATGTTATCCTGTTCATCATTAAAGTAAAAGACATCTTAATAGATGTTCGTGGAATGCCAATGAACTTTATGAATCCAACCTAAGACGATGAGTTTATCTTCTGGATGACGCAGCGGACCACTGCAGCCCGTGTTCAAATGCAGGCCCATTCATGTTTCAATACATTTATCACTATTATCGGTATGCTCACAAACAATAAATGACATAATTTACATTCTAGGACGACGTAAAAGATAGATAGTTTGTAGCTTCGAATTATTTGTAAGGTTCTGCTCTGAGTTATATAATATAGGTGTTGAGTTTCGATTATATCAATTCTCTTGCGGGGATTTGCAGATGACGTTTGTAACCCAGGTACAGAATTTATACAATTCAATTTGTGTAATGCATTAATGAGATGAAGTTTACTCAATAAAAGCTTTATGGAATGGAAAAGAAAATCTGTTCTTCATATTAAGCTCTGTAGCCCTAAGTAGTATGACCATTGGCTTGGTAAAAAACAGTCCATTTTAAGGATTCAAAAGCTTCTTCTTTGAACTGTGAACTCGAAAATCTTGTGCTCTAATCTTATTACGAATACCTAAATAAAATTAAGGTTCCCAGAATATTTCTATTACTTATGCGCAGGGTCTCGAAAAGTCAAGGTAAATGATATAAAGTTGGTGGATTCCAATGTCAGTGCTAACTGTAGTACAGACTATAATGGAATGCTTTTCAAATTTCTGTAACCCGGTTAGCTTTATGTAAAAAAAACTTGCGATAACTCATAATTCAGTAAAGAAAGTTTATCTAAAAACACGTAGCAGGTACTCTCACTTTGGACGCATAATTTATATCGTTCACGTATTGATAAATTGTTCGGTTTGGAAATCTTAGACCGCATAACAATTTCAAGTATGTATTTGGTGAAACAATGGGAAGTTTGTGCCATTGCGGCCACTTAGTGGTCGCAAATAAAATGGAGGTGTCCGTTTAGAATCCAATTCAATCAGCTATTTTACTTGTTACTTTTTAGTACAAGACATTTCTGTGGGAAGTTAACTGCACCTTAGTTCATGTTTGTCTACAAAGATAATGATAAACTAAATACTTTACTTATATCCTATAATTTTAAGTGTATACACTTGACTAAAATATATTGCTTATTATAAAAGAACAAAAAAGAGAAAAAATTTGAAAATGAGAATTTCTTATTTTTTTCAATAAGAAATTCTCAATTTTAATTAGGAAGGAGTTCTTTAGGAATACACCACTAGACAATGTTAAAAATAATGAAGAGTTTCAAGAAGTTAATTTCTTAGCTTTTTGTCCCAGAATAAGTGATATAAATAAAAAGTTGCCAAGATGAACTTTTAAAGAGGCATCGAAACAAAACCGTGAAATTAATCAATATAAAATTGCTGGTTGTCTGCTGATGTAAGTCAAAAAGTATTCCGTGGCCCCAATAATAAAATACTACCTATAGAAATGACAGACAGTAGAACCGAGGTAGATGTTATATTTTGTTACGGCATCATTTATCAAGATGTCTCTTTTAATAATCGCATACATACCTATAGGTACAGACAGACAAGCCAGCTTCAAACTAAGGACCGCAGTCTTCTTTTTCACACGTCTTTAGGTTGTTAGTCGCTTCAACTCAATTCCCGACTTGCTTCTTTTAACATTTACGTTTTTGGCACATACATATTATATTTTTGGCTATACGATGAGACACCTACGTAGTATTTATTAGTAGTAGTATTTATGTATTGTTGGGGAAGTATCGGCGATTAGCAATTTTTTGCAACCTGTAGGATGTCGAGGCGTGTTGATGAGATAGCGTTTTAAATTGCTACTTATGCAGAAGGTGTTAGTGAATTATGTGGGTTGGAAAGTGTTAGCACACGACTTATTGGCACATCTGTAGATGTTTTAAATACAAATACTAACTTTATCGTTTTCTCTCGAATGGAATCTATTAATATCCGTAGATCATCGGCGGAGATTGTGCTGGAACCAGAGACAATGCCGAGCTGTCGACGCTTAACCACCTCTTGATAAAGCTGAAGCTATGGCAGACGGACGACATTTACCCAGTACGAATAATAATTATTATTCGTACTGGGTAAATGTGATCATGCTATTATAATAGCATGATCGTTAGTCAACTAAAGCAAAGTCAACTTTTCTATTCAAAATCGGTACACTGTACATTACAAGTATACAGAAGTGAGGTAATGGTGATAATTACTTACAACAGCTACGAGGGTTGCAAATGCGTCCAGGTCTGATTAGAACCCACAACAAACTCAACTTTACACATATATTCTGATTCCAAGATTGGATCTGACTAACATTGCGCTTTACATAGAAATATTTACATAGTTTGAATTGATAGAAATAAAAATATTGAATATTGTAATGTGTGTATAGTGTAGTTTTAGTTTACTATTTTCACCACAGAATAATAATAATTAAGTACATTATATGTGTGATAGTAATTTTTTAATATTTAATTTGCAAATACGGACGTAGCCTACCTAAGTCTTCATACGCATTAGCGGCTAACCGCGCGTGCGGCTAACGGCGCGGCTAGCCGCTTTTATATTTTTATATGCAACCGCTCATTTTGTACGCACTAAACCGCGACGAAATTCTATACAAGTGGCTAGCCGCGCGGTTAGCCGCATACGCGGTTGACCGCTAATGCGTATGAGGGCAAGACTGCATATCTAACAATTTTTTGGCTATGATTATTATGGAAGGTGAGAAAATCCGATTATTTACCATCATAATATACACCCTGTGTATAGTCTGAAGTGTGTCCAGTTCCTTATCCTCAACAATGTCGATGAGTTTGCAACTTTTGTACACAATCACTCGGCGATGTAAACCAGTCAATAATGACAGGGCTGTAAACGCCTGCAATTACATCGCGGAAATTGTAACCCGCTGTTGAGAGGGTAATTTTCTGGTGTTTCTGTAATCAGCCGATCCAATTATTTATACTTATAATATTATTATTATTTATTCCGTTTAAAGTAATTAAAGCTGTTTACTTGTAAAGTTGTAGCACGTTCCTTAGAATAATAGCGGGACTGATAAGTATTTTTGTTGAAGGCTGTATTGCAAAGAGTAGGTATCTCAATTATTATAGCAACATAGTTGAGGTAAGAACATAATTTGAATTTAAATTTTTTAGGTTATGTTACGTTAAGCATGCTATTTTTAACCCCCGACGCAAAAACGACGGGGTGTTATAAGTTTGACGTGTCTGTGTGTGTGTGTGTGTGTGTGTGTGTGTCTGTCTGTTCCCCTGTGGCGCTCAAACGGGTGGACCGATTTGAATGCGGTTTTTTTTGTTTGAAAGGTGAATTAGTCGAGAGTGTTCTTAGCTATGTTTGATGAAAATCGGTCCAAGATGGCCGCCGCTACAAAATGGCGGATGATATATTTTTTAACCGACTTCAAAAAAAGGAGGTTCTGTATTCGACCCGTATGTATGTATGTATGTATGTATGTATGTATGTATGTATGTATGTATGTATGTAAGTATGTTCGCGATTATCTCCGCAACTAATGAACCGATTTTGATGATTGTTTCACTATCGTTATCTACATACTTTCAAGAAGGTTTTAGTATATAACACATCGAGTTATCATTCTTACGTACGAAGTTATAAGCACAAATGTACACATATGTCACTAATATGTTCTCTGAGATTGCCAGACCTATTGCTGAAGTCTGATATAGCCATTCTGTCCAAAGACTTTACTCTGCTACGCCTACGTAACATTGACCTTTTGCAAAAAGTTTTGGGCCGAACTCAGTACAGCTGCATATAGAGTGATTCCTTGGAGTTTGTGCACGGTTACGTGTATTTCCATTATATACAAAACCAAACTGCAAGGATGTGAAACTAGTCGCGTATAGATTGTAAATTACGGTCTATCCAAATTATACAAGAGTAGAACGCATACAAACTAATCTTGTATAGATCGGAAGGTAGGTTAGGTTGGGTTAGAACATTATAAAACCTCTCACCTATAGTATGACACATAAAATGTATATGTCACAGGATATTTAATAATTTTTTTTTTTTTTTTTTATTATCTTATTTTTTTTGGGGCTTTTATCCAACATGGACATGCCAGCCCCATCGTAACCTAAATTACATTAATCTTCTGTTTTGGAATGAAACAAACACAACTGATTAGACGTAATTATTACTTAAGAAGATTTACATATTTCTAAACACGATTTAAAGCCTTCTGTGTACGGTAGGGTAGACACAGAAGGCTAGTAACAGAACCTACATTATATTTATTAATATTATATTTTTCAAAAAGAACCTCCCTCTGTCTGTTGTATTTGCTACATTCCACTAGTACGTGCTGGACATCGTCTACCGTACCACACACATCGCAGTTGGCAGAATCAGCTTTTTTCATTAAAAATGCAAATTTCTTCGAGGGATAATGTCCAGAACGCAATCGATGAGCTAAAACTATATATTTTCTACTTAACCTAATATTACCAAACCAAGGGAAACGAGGAGGCTGACATTGGATAGTTTTATACCAAATCCCTTTCTCTCTACTTCTTATGTCAAAATATTCTTTAAATTTATTATAGCATTTAATTTTAAAATTATTTAAGATTTCCGTAAAATATGGTAAAATAAGTGAATCTACACCTCCTGTTATCGCTAATTTTGCTAGCCTATCAGCCTCCTCATTTCCTCTTAGGCCAATATGAGATGGAACCCATTGCAATCTCAGATTTATATGATTAAAATCATATATCTGTTTCAAGATTTCGAAAGCTATCGGTAGACCTCTGCTATATCCAGAGGCACATCGAGCTATGTGTTGCAAAGCGCTTTTGCTATCTGTAAAGATAACAAAATTTTGCCCGCTTAGGCCAGAAATGTATTTTAGAGCTTCTGAAATTGCAATGAGTTCCATTGTCATAATACAAATTTGTTGATTTGTTTTAAACATAACTGATTTTCTTTCACACAAATGCCAAAAAGCTGCTCCTAAACCTATATTATTTTTAGATCCATCTGTATAAATGTGGGCCCACCCCTCATACTTTTCGTGTAGTTCTTTTATTACCAAGTATTTTAGATAATCAGGTTCAAATTCTTTTTTTGCTATCGTTATACAATCCAGATTTGCCCTGATTACCTTATTAACATTTATATAAGATACCCATATATTAATTTGATACATTTGTAGAAGATCAGTAGAATATATGTTACATTGTTTGCATTCATTATAAACGTTTAACAATAATGGTTTCTTTTTTGACTGCCAATATCTATCATGAGTGCTAGAGTCAAAATCGTTTAGTAAATTAATTGTTACATTATTTGAGCGACTCATATTTTTCATTACATATTTATACGCCAGATATAAACGTCTTATAAACAATGGTTGGACGCATGACTCACTCTCCATGACGTGGATAGGTGTACTTTTAATAAATCCACTAATGATTCGAAGGGCCTGATTCTGAACTCTGTCAAGTTTCAACAAATGTGTCTTAGCACTAACATCATACAAGAAACTCCCATAATCTAATCTACTTCTAATCAATGATATGTACAAGTTCCGTAAGTGCTTAGGGTGTATACCCCAACCAGGGCCAGCCAGTACTTTGAACAAATTTAAAAATTTTAATACCTTTTCAACCAATCTATACTAATAAATAAAATTGAAGTGTCTGTCTGTAATATCGAAATAACTACCTCATATTAAGCTCATAAGGTTATTTGAACGATACTATAACCGAATCACACGTTTTTAAAATTTTTGTCTGTCTGTCTGTCTGTCTGTCTGTCTGTCTGTCTGTCTGTCTGTCTGTCTGTCTGTTTGAACGGGCTAATCTTTGGAACGGCTGAACCGATTTTAACGGGACCTTCACATACAAGTAGAGAATTAACCAGGGAGTAACATAGGCTACTTTTTTAACCGACTTTCAAAAAAGGAGGAGTTGTGTTTTTCTACCTATGTACACCGATATCTCCCAGATTTCTGAACCGATTTGCGTAATTTTTTTTTTAATCGATAGAGAAACATTGCGACACTGTCCTACAAAAAATTTGGATTCCAACTCTTCAATCCTGATGCTGTAGGGGATCTGATCCCCAAAACTAATGGGATTTAGGCACTGTCGGTTATTTAAATTGATATTGGGGATTCCAATTAAAGACTTTATTGTTGAATGACCTCGAGTAGGTACATGTCCAACTCCTCAACCCTGATGCTGTAAGGAATTGCATTCCGAAATCGTAAGGATCCCACGGAATTTTTCCGTTTTGTGGACGGGTTAATACTTACTACAGATAGGCTACTTTTTGTTCGGGAAAATCAAAGTTCCCACGAGATTTTTACAAACCTAAATACACACGGGCGAAGCCGTGGGCATCATCTAGTTCTTTAATATGTTTATTCCACCGTAACGACCTATCCAACCACAGACCTAAATATTTAATATTTTCATCTTCACACATTATATTATTATTGTTAATGACTAGTTTTATCTGTTTTCTTCTGTATCCTCTATTAAATATACATAATTTTGTTTTATTAACAGATAACTGAAGACCTATTTCATCTAAAATTGTGACAGCGGAATTTATTGCTTCTTGTAAATTATTTTCACAAATATTTAAGTCCTTATGCCGGAGATAAAACACGAAGTCATCTGCATATTGTGAGACATTTACATTATTAATTTGATTACAGATCATATGTGTGGTTATATTAAAAAGTAATGGTGATATGGGATCTCCCTGAGCGAGTCCTCTACTTGTGTGTCTGACTTCAGAAATTTGATCATCATTATCATATTTAATCATTAATTGTCTATCACTCAAAAATAACCATAAGTATTTACAAATATGTTTACCTAAACCTAGTTCATCTAAAATTTTGACTACTCTATCAACTAAAATATTATTATAGGCGTTCTCGATATCTAAAAAACAAGCTGCTGTAGAAATTTTTTGAGAAAATCCTACCTGTATATATGTTACAAGTCTTGACAGGCAATCTAGACTAGACTGAGCCCTCCTGAAACCAACTGTATGTGGGGAAAATATTTTATTTTTTTCAACAAACCATTCAATTCTTTTACCTATCATATTGTGAAATATCTTGCAAAGACAGGAGATAAGGGCTATCGGCCTAAGTTTCAGATCTGTATTTATAATATTAATGTTTGCTTTAGGAATGGGAACAATTAATGTCTTCCGCCATTGATCCGGTATGACACCCAAACTAAATATAGCGTTATAAATATTTAAAAGATGTATTTTACCCACTCGAGGTAAATTGTATATCATCGAGTAAGTCACCCCATCACTACCCGGAGCTGTATCCTTCTTTTTCAAACAACATTCTAACTCTTGTATTGTAAATAACCTTTGAAATAATTCGTTATTAGAACTAAATGTGGGTGGACAGTTAATGACTGAATCTGGAGTCAGAGAATACAACAATTCCTTCACCTTATCGTTGGATGGACAGAATTTTGATTTTCGATAACCTTTAAACCACCGCATCTTATTCCACATGTCTGATGTAGATGTCGACTCATTAATATTTATGCAAAATTTTTGCCAATCCAACGATCGAGCTTTTTGTAATAAAATTTTTGACTCACGTGTTTTCTCCTCTAATTTAGTAAGGTTGTCAGGGGTAGGATTCCTTCGAAAGGTTCTCAAAGACAGTCTACGTTCTGCAACAATTTTAGATAACGCGGGATCCCAATACTCTTTAGGCTTAAATTTGCTCGTTGGATTAGTACAGATTGTAATTTTAGGGATATTTTTATTCGCTGAAGTACTAATCTTTTCTAGAAAATTATCATAATGTATTTGCACGTCACTCGATGTCCAACTGTAACTGTCTATATTATGTGGAAATGCATTACCTAAATCATTTTTATATGATTTCCAATCAGCTTTTTTGAAATTAAGTTTTTTGGAATACTTTAAAGTATCCTCATAAGTAGTCGACATTTTAATTACAAGATGGTCACTTCCTAAATTTTCATTAAAAACATGCCATCCAAAGTTATTGCTATATCCGATGACGCGAAACTAACATCAGGAGATGAACTTTGAAGAACACCATTAACTAATTTAACTCTTGTGGCATCTCCGTTATTAAGAGATACAAATGAATTATCTAGCGTTGCGTCAAATAACTGTATTCCTCTTTGATCTGTTTTGTATGACCAGTTTGTATGATGGCCGTTAAAATCACCTAATACAAGTGTCTTTCGTGTAGCGACTGCAAATATATTATCCCAATCTAACTGACGGGTTTGAACAGAGGAAGGGCAATATATAGATACAACATACTCTAAATATTTACAATTCAATATCTTAATCTTAATAACTTCTATTCCCGGGTTGATCGGATCGGCAGCACAAATATGGGATCTGATAGACTTATGAACAATAATAGCAACTCCACCATAAGAGTCATGACGATCTTTTCGAAATATATTATATCCACTAACATGGAGCGCAGTATCTGCATCCAACCAAGTTTCAGAAATAACAGCTATATGTATTTTTTCTTGATGTAACAAATTATCTAACATAAGTAACTTAGGTTTCAAACTTTGTGCATTCCACTGAATAATATTTAAATTAAAGTCCTTGCCCATTAAAAATAATCTTTGAAACAATGTCACACAACTTTCCTTCATTCAAAAAACTTAATAAAAACGACTTACATTCTTCAAAAATAGCTTTCACCGCTAACATCATTTTATCACACCAATTTTCTTCAGATAACACAATTTCCTTAATTTTATTAAGCAGATTCCAAATATCAAACCTTCTCTGTCTTCTTTTATTCTTTTTTTCATTAGCTTTTTCTTGTGTATCCTCATCACTTTCCTGACTTTCATCACAATCCATTATCTTGTTCTGAGATTCATTATTAGTATCATTCTCCATTTTCCTAACTTTCTTTTTCTTTTTATCCTTGTTTTTGTTTTGATTTACTGCTCTGTCATTTAATTGCTCATCTTTGTTTTCATTTCCATGTATAATAGCCACCCCTTGAAGAACACTGCTATACGTTCTATTCATTTCATTCACTGGTACCTGATCTGTGTAGCTTGTAACAAGATCTATATTAACTTCGTCTCTTACGTTGCTTGGTTTTTCTTTTTCCTTCTGATTCTTTAAATACATCTCCAACCCTGTTTTATATGTAACATTGTGGTCACTCATTATACCTCGAATTTCTTTTTCTTTTTTAAAAAATGGACATGTCTTATCTAAAGCCATATGTGGACCTTTACAATTAATACACTTAAATTCTTGTATTTCACAATTGTCATGAGCTTCACCACATTTCGGGCAAATATTCTTATTTAGTTTACAGAATTTCTTATTGTGGCCAAAAGACCAGCAACGAGAGCATCGAGTCACTGGAAACTCATATCGTTCAACGTCGAATCTAAATCCATATGCATTTATCGATAAAGGCGCTACTGGGTTTTTAAAGCACAATCTGACAGTTTCGCTTTCAACCCACTTACCCTCCTCATTCAGACGTTTCAAACGTTTCGCTGAAATTATATCATAGTCACACTCCATATTTTCTAATAGCACCTTTTCGCTAGTATCTAAATCAACTCCTTTGATAATTCCGTAAGACAAATTACCTTGATTCGTCAATTGCGCTCTTATATCCTTCTCTACTAGTTTTTTTGAGTTTATAAGTTTTTCCGCTTGATTTTTATCGCTAAATTGTATAAATATTTTATATGGACTTTTGTATTTTATTTTTGTTACATTTGTAATATTTTCCTCTTTTAATAATCTAGCAAAAGCCATTTGTTTCGGAAGACTTTTTGATGCAAATAAACTCACTTCATAAAACCTATCGCTCATATTTTCATTATTCTCACTATATAACCTGTCTCTTTCATATGACTCACTTCTAATAAACCTCTTTTGTTTTCTTCTCGATACCGTAGTAAATCCATCCTCACTACTATCTTCGGTCTCTAGCGGCCTTTTATCAACTTTTTTCGGCGTTAATTCATTATTTCCACACTCATGATTTTGTACTTCACACAATTCCCGTTCAGCATTTTGAATCACAGTACTATTTCTACTATCGTTACTCACAATATCGTCCTCCATCGCAAAAAAATTATAAAAGAAGGTAGTTTAATAAAACACGTTACGTTGTAGCACGAACCGACTCGAAAACTTGCGCTCGCTAACGCGGTTCACGCGCGACTGATATTTAATAATAATAATTACTAATAAATTATTATTATTATTATTACCTAATATAAAGAAAACAAATCACGAAAATGCATAAAATAATTTTTTTTCAAAGAAAAATGAACCGACTTCAAACGAATCGAACTTAAAATTTTAAAATAATTTTTTATTCATTTAGATTGACGATTAAACTACCTAACTCAAATGATATATAATTTTTTGGAGTCGGCGCCAAACCACATTCAATTCGTGTAAGTAAAATCAGAATATCCACTTTTGAATGCGAGCGCGGTGAACCATAATAGTCACGGAAGGTGAGGCTATCTGGGACGCGGGGGGCACATTTTCGACTTGAAGTGAACTTCAAGCCATTTGGCGCCGACTTCAAAAAATTATATATCATTTGAGTTAGGTAGTTTAATCGTCAATCTAAATGAATAAAAAAATATTTTAAAATTTTAAGTTCGATTCGTTTGAAGTCGGTTCATTTTTCTTTGAAAAAAATTATTCACAACTCCCTTGATATGGGTATCAAATGAAAGGGCTTGACTAGTAGAATAGCACTATTGCAAATTTAAGATGGCCGCCGCCACTAAATGGCGAATGTCGGGGGTTTTTTAAATTTTCAATTTACACTTGTTTAAAGAAAATGTTACTATTTTTATTTTAGAGTTGATTGATACAGATTTTGAGATTTGAGATTAAAATTGAATGATATTTTAGTACAAGATTTAAAAAATTCCGAATTCGGGTTTTTTTTCATTTTCTGAGAAGATTTACTACAGTAATATCTATATTTTTTTACACCATCGGAAAGTAGAGATTTCAACGAACAGAACGCACACCTACTTTTTGAAAAAAAAAAAAAAGCTGATATTTTGACGGGTCAATTATAAAAATGAAACATTTATTGTAAAAAAATAAAAAACCAAAAACTTGGTTTTTTGAACTTTTCACATAAATTTTGAGGTTATATAAAAGTTGTAGATCTTTCTATTACCTACAACTTTGCTATTTGATTTTTTTCCATAGGACTTGTAGTTTTACCGGAAATCAAGATAAACCGTTTTTTACCCTTAAAACTCCCCCCCTTTTTTTCCGAGCTCAGATCGCCCGTAATTTATTTTTCCTTTTATTTTTATAATATTCTCCTCCTTTTCCAATGGGTTTCATCCTACTGTGATTTTTTTTGGTTTCAAAAATTATCGACACTGGTCTATTAATTGTGCGCACTTTACACAATATACATTGGACCAATTGTTACCAAAACTTTCGCATTTGGAAAAGATATTATAATTATACTTTATTAAATGATTGTTAAAGTTTCGAAACAGTAAGGTATAATGTTGTTGCCAACATAACGCATTAACTAAAATACATAGGTAGGTAGGTACATTGGGCCCAGCAAAGAAGTTGTAGAAATAGCGAAACATATACGGTTGACTTGCGAGGGACGATTCGAGCTTTATTATTTTTATTTCTGTTACCACTCCACTGAGTGATCTTACTAGCTACAGTAAATACCTACTCTGATTTCTAAGAACCTTTAGCGCAAAATAAGTCAACTCGCAACTCGCACCACACACTCTTGCTTAATTTCCACCAGGCTTCCCTGACAGGCTTTGTTACATCCCTGGTGGAAAATACGGACGCTAATAATGTTTGTTTGAACGCTCAATACCTTTGGCAGCACCCTGTGCGTCGACTCTGTACGGGTGTACGACAGCGAAGGGCGTACGCGGTTGAGTGCGTCGAGCTTTCGATTGTGACGCGATATCGGTTCGGTTTCCGATTACACCATCGATGCGTAGTGAGAGGAAAGTCAGTGTCAAGTTGTGCGTTAATAAATATAGCATGTGTTACGACATCCCAATTTAGATGTTCTCTTTTATTGTTGACAGTTTTGTACTCGACTCCGATCTCATCTGATACAAGTTAACTAACAAAAACTTTTGAGTAAAAAAAATAAATATTTTATCCAGTTACAAAATTATAAAGTACCTACCTCTTAAGTATCAGAATAGCTAGCAAGAAGTCCTGAGTTTTTTCTTGGTTTAATATTAGAAACTGACTTTTTAGTTTTTCACTTTCTTGTGCGATTAGAAAATTCAGATGAAGACTCCCTAAACCAGAATAACTAAAGAAAATAAAGGCTAACAATAATTCCATTTGTTTTTGTTTATCTTAGATTTATCTGAAGAGTTTTATTATGAAGAGGAAAGCTATTAGATTTAAAAATCTAATAGCTTGAAATGAAAAAATTATTTTAATTGCCTGTAATTGTTACTGTAGTCATAAAGCTATTAATACATACCTAAGTCATTACGTATTTATATTCGGAAAAGTAGGTCGAAAACAAAAATATTAAGTCTAATAACAGCTACATCGTTATTACGTTTCACTGAGCGATTCATTTATTGATAAATAGTTATGATACACTTCTATAATTCCTTAATCTCGATTGAAACGACTGAGTATTTCGTTGAGATGGATTTAAACGACAGTTATAGTCTTATAGATTATTCAAATAGCCCGCGGAAGAGGTTTTATAGAAATCTGTTTCGGAATTAATGGCGGATCGCTAAACCTACTTTATAGGGCAGATAATGCAGTCTTCCGAGCGCTGATTGTGCTGGGAGCTAGGAACACTTAGGGCAATAAGCGTAATACTATTCTTCAGTCCAATTGCATAGATGATTAGTTGATAAATTGATAGATTGCGCTCCGCAATGGCTCATTACCGTATCGGTCAACGTTCCCATGAGAGCGAGATTATGTAAGAAATCTGTGTCTGTTTGCATTTTGTTCGAACGTTGACCATAAGCGCGCTGTAAGCTTCAGCGTCTCTAAGTGAAATGTCAGTCAAATCAATCAATCAATCTCTGACCAACCAGAGTCTCAATGTATTATTTTCAAGTAGATTCTGGTAATTTGGTCAACTATAGCGTACCTACAAATGTGCTGACATAACGGTTGAGTTGGACTGTTCAGTTAACAAGCTATAATTAAAAAATTAAAAAAACCCGACTGCCATGCTAAAAAACGAACTAAAAAATTAATAAACTACCACCGTACCACTTACAGTGTAGTTGTTATTTATTTTGTTTTTCATGATTTGTCACTCCAAATTGATTTAAAACATATAGATTGTATACATTTTCGTACTCGCCTTTTAAAGCCCTTTATTTTGATACCCCACTCGAGGGTCTTGAAGAAAAAAAATTTTTTCAGCCCGCACATTAAAGTGCATAACATTCGCCATTTTGATTTTTTATGAATTTTATGTACCCAGTAATATTTGCGCCGTCAAGAAAAATCTAATGACGTATAATTTATCAAAATAGGTTGAGCCGTTAAGTAGTTACGAACTGACATAGGAAACGGTAATTTTCTACGATTTATCACTCCAAATTGTTTCCAAATATATAAATTTATACATTTTCGTATTTGCCTTTTGAATCCCTTTATTTTGATACCCCACTCGAGGGTCTTGAAGAAAAAATTATTTTTCAGCTCGCACATTAAGGCGCATAAAGTCCGCCATTTTGATTTTTTTTAAAATTTAGGTACCCTATAACACTCGCGTCATTGAGACAAATCTAATGACGTATCATTTATCAAAATCCGTTGAGCCGTTGATTAGTTACAAGCGGACATAGGAATGGACATACATACACACAGGTGAAACACATATACCCAGTGGGGTAAACCAGTCGGGTAAATAAAAAAGTAAGGTGAATATAGAAAAATAAGGACGGTATAGGTAAGTTACAAAACCTAGACTGTAACTATTGGATTAATTATTTACATCATGGTTCAAACAACTTGGTTCAAAAAACTTTTTGCTCGCCTTTACGGGTCAATTTGAAATGACTTTCCTGTATTATTATGACTGTTTTTACACTGTGAATTCCTTCTATTTCCCCCTGCCACGTCTGCAACTCGCGGTCACTACCCGTGCTAAGTGGCCATCATTATACGCAAGCAGATACACTTGGCGGTTTTCATGATTACAGCCTTATTTATTTCTTTTAGGTTCTTTTTAGGTATTTCATCTAGATTCTAGATAGACTGCCACAACTCTAGATTTGCGGTAGTTGTAAAATTGATATCGAAATCAAATAAGATCATGATTTTCTATAACAGCTTCTTGATACATTGTTTTTGCTGAAATTGTATCGAGTAGAAACACCTTTGTCTATTAGTCTAGTAAACAAGTTCAAAAACGTGAAAAATAGAGATAAAGGTCCTCAAAATATGAGCGATAGCTCTAACTATTGAAAAATCATAATAATCATGTAAGTAAATCATATGATTTAGGTATACCTATTAGTTATAAAAAATCATAATTAACAAATTAATAAACTTTTACGAATATATCAGAAGGGCTCCACGAAGTTTAAAATGTTTAGGCCAATTATTTATACCTTTCATCACATTGTTTATGCCAACGAAGATTGGGAAAAATTTTTTAGTTTACAGTTGAATAACATATTGAAAAAAGGTGATTAAACTTTTTTTTTCTTCAGGGCTCGATGCCTTCAAGTGTTAAGAAGATACTAGAATTTTTTCAAATTATTAAAATCACATTTTATTTTATAAAAAAATTATTTTAATTGCTGAAGTCTCGCGCGCGCTTGGCGTATGCGCATGCCGTATCAGCCGCGTGGAGCCCTATTTTCAACGTCAAATTAAAACTATAAATAATGGAGATAGTTTCGAGAGTTGAAACTTTTTTATTGGAAATTTCCTTCTCTTTAACGAGCTTTAGCAAAATTGCTTAAATATAAATATTTTTTGAGTTATTACCATAAAACGAAATATCATTTTTTTCATCTTATTTTTTTAATAACAAATGCAATTTTTTACCTGGAGCAAAATCCTTCAAAAACATTTTTTTAGAGATGATTCCGATGACCGATCGAATGAGCTATCGCTCATATTTTTAGGACCTTTATCTCTATTTTTCACGTTTTTGAACTTGTTAACTAGTCTATATCTTGATTCTACATTTGATAGTCTATTTTATAATACGAGTATGGGTAATAATAGTCCACGATTATGTTTGACTTTGCAGTCATACTAGAGCATTTAACATTGCTCGTTAAATGCTCCCGGAGTTAATTAAATATCCCTTAGAGTAAATTATACAGGAAATATTAGGAATTGAGACGGCATTAAGTGTGGATATTATCCGGGTTAAATTAACCGCTATGAAAGAGAGCATTAACACACGAGATTAGAGTATCCTGCTTGTTATATTGCTTTCGGATCATTTCCCTTGCTAGAAATAGGTAGGTACTTCTTATTTATCATTATATAGTAGGTATAGCTACTTATAATCGTAATTATTTCATGTTTAAGATCGTCTGCTCATGCTGAATGCTCAGTCATTTTTCCTGATAGTCAACTTGATAGAGGTACTACTAAGTTTGTGAGCTGGTGAGCTCACAGGTAGGGTAGTAGGTAGCGAAATGAAAGGCTAGGGTCGTGGATCGAAGCCTTTAATGTCTTCTCCACCGCTCCACACCGTTTACAATAGGAAGGAGAAATGGTCACCGGCCTGAGAATGGAACGCTGCTGGCTGTAGGGCTACGGTCTCCAGCCCAGGTGAGAGTCCTGCACGACCCAGCGGTCGCCGCGAGGAAGTCGGCGGTACCGGCGATGCTCTGACCCAGCGTCTCGTCCAGCTGCTTTCAGGCGGCGGACCCAGCTGTAGGCGGCTTTTAAGAGTAGGTCTGTCCTCAGAAGCTATCCTCAGAAGCTATCCTCAGAAGCTATCCTCAGAAGATATCCACAGAACCCCAGCGGGTTTTGTATCCGTTTTAGGTTGAAGCACTAGTTTTAAGATTCGCCAATTTTAAGTTACAATTTGCCAATATGTACGTATGAGACAAGGTGTCCGTTAGAATTCGATTTTAAATTTTTCTAGCGAGACCGTTCGTATGTGTTCGGCTCAAGCGATCGTCTCAAAGTCAGTGAGTGACGACACCGCGTCGCGGCGCCCCCGCGTCCCGACGCCCCGCGCCGCGACGCCCGCCGCGAAACGAGTTCTAGGTACTTAGGTACTACTAAAGAGTCGCTCTGTGCGCCTTTTACAAATAATTAGCAAAAGTTAACGTACAACGTTACAGCACCCCGCCAGAAAACGTAGGATTTTTCGTACCTGATACAAAAATCCGACTAACTCCACTCTTCGAGAACACTGTCTTCACATTCGTACTTCTACATTCGCACTTTCATACCTCTCTTTTAGACTTCCTCTTTCATACTGTCTTATAGTCCGTAGTAGTTAGGACATAAGACCCTAGCACTAAGAGTAAATATTATTTAATATAGTAATTTTTACTCAAAACAGCGATTCAATGAATATTGTACATATAGCTGTAAATATTCGCACGAAAAGTAAGTTGATGGTGATAATAAAATACGCGGGTAGGTACTTTGTTGTTACGTTAGTAATATAAGTTAGGTAAGTTTGAGTTTATTTTTAAGTTCGGTGTGAGATTAGGGTATTGAGAAATTTATTAGTTTAATTATTAATGTACTTAGTTAGACATATTGTAGATAAATAATATAGGTAGGTATATATTTTAAATAATTGTAAAAATATAATGATTAATTAATTAAATTGTATTATATGTAGATATATTATGTAGGTATCCTTAATTCTAATATTTTAATTGACTTTTAAATGCTTTGATATCTTTAATATGCCAAGTGCCAAGATCTTGACCGTTCATATCTTGTAACTTGTAGACTAGAGGAGATAATTTAGAAATTATGCGACATTTAACGAACTTAGGAGCGAGTTTTTTACTGAAGTAACGATCTTTATCGCTTTGAACATAATTTCGTTTCCATACGATGTCGTTAACTTGAAACTCAGTATGTTTCCTACGTAAGTTATACTGTCTAGTATTTTTAGCGTGAGCCTGCCATAATGACTGTTGTACCTCATTAAATATATTAGCTAGGTGACCTATATTTTCACAGTATACATCTCTAGGGAGAAATAAAATTTCATCATCTTTATTCGATTCTAGGTAGTGGGAACCGCAAGGAACTAGTTCTCTGCCATAGACTAAGAAATTAGGGGTATAGCCCGTAGTTTCGTTCACTGAGCTATTTATAGCGAACTGAATTTTAGTTAGTTTACTGTCCCACGATCTATGATCGTTTTCAATGAATGATGCTATGCTTGTTATAACCGTTTTGTTGTATCGTTCCACGGTGTTAATTTGTGGTGTGTATTTAGGTGTAAAGTGGATGTTTGGAATTTTGTATTTATTGAAAAACGAGTTAAGGTCTTTACTACTAAAATGAGATGCATTATCTAGAATAACGGTCTGTGGGATTCCGTGTACTAAGAAAACATTATCTTCTAGTATTCGGATAACGGATTCTGAAGTTGCACGCCTTACCGGAAATAACATAGTGTACTTAGAAAAACAACATACCACTACTAATAGATAACTATGCTGCTTTCTACTAGTCGGCAATGGACCCATGAAGTCTATAGAAATCATCTGGAATGGACGAGATACTTGTTTAGGTCTACCCATTTTACCTAGCGTACCATGAGTAGATTGCTTGTAGGATAGACAGATGTCGCAACTGGAGACAAAGTTAACTACGTCAGCGTACATACCCGGCCAATAGAATCGGAGTGCCAAGCGCTTATAGGTCTTGAATATACCGAAGTGTCCGGCGGTAGGTTCAGAGTGCGACTGGGTAAGTATTCGTTCGCGTCGTTCCCTAGAAATTACCTCCTTCCATTCAAATTCTTTATGTAGTACGCATTTAGCTTGCATAAAACGGTAAAGACGTTTATTTTTAACAGTATAGTTAGGGAATGAAGTAGGAGAATTTTGACATCCATGATAGATATTTAGATACCACGGGTCCGAGCTATTAGCGCCATCTAGCGATGTATCGTCCGTATCTATAGCTAATATAGGACATGCGCGAGAAAGAGCGTCAGGTATAACATTATCAGAACCGCGACGGTGTTTTATAACGAAGTTGAAGCAAGATAGTCTAACTCCCCAACGAGCAAGGCGGCCGGTAGGATTGTTCAAGTTCAGGAACCATTTGAGAGCTGAGTGATCGGTATACACAGTAAACTGTTGACCATTGTCGAGATAGCATCTCCAATGTTCTAGAGCTACTAGGACGGCAAGCGCCTCCCGTTCGGTAATGCTATAGTTCCGTTCAGGGGCTGTTAGTGATTTGCTCATGTAAGCTATAGGGTGTTCGGTGCCATTTTTAGTTTGCGTTAGTAGCGCGCCTACACCGTAGTTACTAGCGTCGGTATGCACTTCGAACGGTAAAGTGTAGTCGGGACAGGATAGAATAGGGGCGGAAATTAAGCATTCCTTTAGCTTATTAAAAGATTCGTCAGCTTCCCTAGACCAAATAAAAGTTTTAGACTTTTTACTAGACGAAGTAAGTTGATTTAACGGCGCAGCAATTGTACTAAAGTTCGGTACAAATCTCCGATACCAAGATGCAGTGCCGATAAATCTTTTCACTTCTTTCTTGTTAGTGGGGGTAGGAAAATTGAGAATCGCGTCAACTTTTCCAGGATCGACATGCAATCCTTTAGAGTTGACTACGTACCCTAGGTATTTGAGTTCGTCACGGATGAAAACTGATTTTGACAAATTTATACGTAGGTTTGCCATTAATAGCTTTTTGTACACTTTAATTAATAAGGAAATATGAGAATCGAAATCAGGAGAAACTATAATTATATCGTCAACAAAAACGAATACAGAATTTTCAAATTCCGGCCCGTAGAATAATAAATCAACTAGTCGTTGTTGTGTTGCCGGCGCGTTCGTTAATCCGAATGGCATCGTAACGAAACGGTAGGTACCGCGATCAGGAATGTAGAATGCAGTCTTGTCGCGATCTTCTTCGGCGATAGGTATTTGCCAGAAGGCTTTAGATAAGTCAATACTAGATAGGTATTTAGCATTTTTTAAGTTATCTAAGATTTCTGCGACGTACGGCAATCTATACGCGTCTTTACGAGTTACAGCGTTCAATTTGCGGCTGTCTAAACAGAACCTGAGTTTACCATCCTTTTTCGGCGTTAGCAATACCGGTGAGGACCAAGGGCTTTCGCATCTTTCGACGACTCCTAGTTGTAGCATTTGATCTAACTCCTCACATAAGATACGCTGTTTGTCAGGTGACATTCGGTAGTAGCGCTGTCTGATAGGTGGTGAGTCACCAGTGTCTATGTGATGAGTGATCAAGTGAGTACGACCTAGACCGAGTTTTTCAGCGGAAATATTCTGGAATTGCTCCATAATATTATCCATAGTGGTACGTTGCGCGTCGCTTAAGTCGCTATAGGAACGCAACAAACCATTAGTCTCATTCACACACGAAACCTGTAGTTCGGAATCGTTAGATAGCTGTATTGATTTCGAAAATTGAGGAAAAATCTTAAATTTAGTCCAGAAATCGATACCTAGTATTAAGGAATTCGTAACGGATGGTATGACGTAAGCTTTCAAAACATGAAATTGATTTTCAAATTTTGTAGGTAGATTGATATAGCCAATAGAATTCAAGTTTTGTCCACCCGCAGCGATAAATAATTTAGAGTTATCATTAGGTAACAGAGTTAGTCCCATTTTTAATAATTTTTCATGAGAGTTTTGGCCTAAAATAGTCACAGCTGAACCAGAATCTAATAAACCACGTAGGGAGATGTCACCTACGCATATAGTTGCGTAAGGACGTATGTCATTATTAGGTTTTTTATCCAAGATTGATGCAATTGAGTAGCTAGAAAAAAATATATTAATGTTAGTTAACCACTCCTTCCATTCTTGTTCATTAAAGTTTTTATGTTCACGAGTAGGTATAACACTAGAATTGCAGCAATCTTGCGATATTAGTTTTTTGTATTAGTATTAGTGTTAGGTTTACGTTTAGATTGACAATCAGGACAGTCAGGAAATTTAACCTCCCGTTTCCCGCATTTAAAACAAATAGGAAAACGTTCCTCTTCACATTGACTCAACGAGTGTTGATTTGTCCGGCAGCGAGGGCAAGATAACCGAGGATGAGAGACTCGTTCGACAGCATTGACCGATTTTGATGAAGTTGTATTTACATTTTTAGGTGGTTCGTATTTTTTCGTGTAGTGTTTTGAAAAATGTGGTTTATTTGTATAAGAGTTTTTATTTTGATGAAAGTTAGTATTATAGTTTTTATTTTGATGAAAAGCTAGGTCAGGAGCTAATGTATTAGGCGTAACGCGCGGTGGTTCCCTATACTGAGAAGTTAGGCTTTGCACACTTTCATAGTTCCTACATAAGGTACGCAGACTTTCGACTGAGTTTATACTAGTAGGGTTAGTAGCAAGAACGTTCGCGTAACAGGGACGGATATTGTGAAGCAAAATGTCTAGTTTTTCCTGCTCCGACAACGGTTTGGTTAATCTAGAAAAATAATCAGCCATTATAGAAAAATATATGACTACATTTTCAGAATCCCCCTGTGTACGGTTACGAATCTCAGCCAATAGTCTGTAATCGTAGTCAGATTTACTAAAGTCATTAAGCAGTAGTTTTGTTAGTTCATCCCAAGTTTTAACTGAATCACGTATACTGCGGTGCCAATGTTTAGCATTGCCGGTGAAAAATAATGGAGCTTGAGCTAATAAGCGATCAGCAGTAATATTTTTAATTGACGCGTAATCCTTCACGTCGTTAAGAAAAGCACGAACGCAAGAACTACCATCAAACTTAGGCCTAATGCGTTCGAGTTGATGATCACAGTTTATTACCGTAGTTGGTAACGAAGTGCCCTCGAAGAAAGGCTGGCTTGAGTTAGATGTACTAGGCGTAGGAGTACTGGGACGCTGTACGGTAGATAAGCGATTGTATAACGCATTAAAATCTTTATTTACCGACCTCACGGCAACATTAGAGTCCGCGGCGTCGATGCGTTTTAATCTATGATAGATGTGATAGCACAAAGCGCGCGCGCGTTCGTATAGGCTAGCATCATACTTCTCCTCGAGCTGTTTAACACGGGTAGCGAGTTCTTTCATCGAATTAACGGCACCCGCGAGATCGTCGTTAAAGTCTAGACCTGACTCTAAGATATCCGTACTCGGAAGCGATGGTGTTAATTTAGCGATTTGTTTTTTAAGCTCGATAACAGTAGTAGCTGGTTCTACACCTCGTATTAAAACCTCATACGTAAGCTCATTTTTGTTTAGCAGAAAATATTTGATGGCGTGAGTTCCCATATTTAGAAAATAAAAAAAAATTAAGCAAAAGCGCAACAAAAAATAAAATCAACAGCAGGTTGTATACAAGATTAATCAACTATGTAGGAAATGAAATGCTAATAAATGATATGTAATGAATAAAAATGATATGAATGAATGAAATTATGAATTCAAAATTATGGTAGCGTAAACTATTCTTTACAATGTCCCTACGTACGACTCGGTGATGATAAAATGCAGGTAGGTACAGCGCTGTTAGATAATGACTAATGAGCGAATGAAATAATGAATTGATTCGAGATAAATGTGCAAAATCAAGTTAGTTACGAACTGTTACGTAATTTTACAGTTTAATTACGATAATATAAGTTTAAATATATAGTAGCATCGAAGTTAACAAGTTACACAAAGAAAAATTTTGTAGGTAGGTGAATATTTTTTCTTAGAACTTAGTTAAATGTACACGTACGTAACAGTTTATAATTAAAAGCAATTACAAAACAAAAGAAAAATAGCTAATGCATTAATATTCTCAGAGCTAGCTGTAAAATAATATAATAAATTAATAGGTAAGTACGTACCAGTTCGTAGATGTTACAACACCTCGTCGTTTACACGGTTGAGAGTGACGATGCAGAGGCTGTAGTGCTATGAGAGAGAAACAGTGTGGATTGGTGGATGAAGAACCACGAGAAGGGCGCCACTGTGAGCTGGTGAGCTCACAGGTAGGGTAGTAGGTAGCGAAATGAAAGGCTAGGGTCGTGGATCGAAGCCTTTAATGTCTTCTCCACCGCTCCACACCGTTTACAATAGGAAGGAGAAATGGTCACCGGCCTGAGAATGGAACGCTGCTGGCTGTAGGGCTACGGTCTCCAGCCCAGGTGAGAGTCCTGCACGACCCAGCGGTCGCCGCGAGGAAGTCGGCGGTACCGGCGATGCTCTGACCCAGCGTCTCGTCCAGCTGCTTTCAGGCGGCGGACCCAGCTGTAGGCGGCTTTTAAGAGTAGGTCTGTCCTCAGAAGCTATCCTCAGAAGCTATCCTCAGAAGCTATCCTCAGAAGCTATCCTCAGAAGATATCCACAGAACCCCAGCGGGTTTTGTATCCGTTTTAGGTTGAAGCACTAGTTTTAAGATTCGCCAATTTTAAGTTACAATTTGCCAATATGTACGTATGAGACAAGGTGTCCGTTAGAATTCGATTTTAAATTTTTCTAGCGAGACCGTTCGTATGTGTTCGGCTCAAGCGATCGTCTCAAAGTCAGTGAGTGACGACACCGCGTCGCGGCGCCCCCGCGTCCCGACGCCCCGCGCCGCGACGCCCGCCGCGAAACGAGTTCTAGGTACTTAGGTACTACTAAAGAGTCGCTCTGTGCGCCTTTTACAAATAATTAGCAAAAGTTAACGTACAACGTTACAAGTTATATTAATATAGATTATAGATAGATAAGTTCTAACAGATATCTCAAGTTGTTTTATCTCTTTGTACAATTAGACCAGGGTAGATCCCTTTAAAAATAATAAAAAGTAAAAGAAAATCACAGTAGGATAAAACCCATTGGAAAAGGAGGAGAATATTATAAAAATAAAGTTTTTTTTAGTACAAGATTAAAAAAATTCAAATTCCGGTTTTTTTCATTTTCTGAGAAGATTTACTATAGTAGTATATATATATATATTTACACCATCGGAAAGTAAAGATTTCAACAAACAGAACGCACACCTACTTTTTGAAAAAAGCTGATATTTTGATGGATGAATTTTCGATTGAAAATTAGGGTACTTTTTCGATATTAAGTCAAAAATAAGGAGAAAAACTAAATATTTCAAATCAAATAAATTACAGTATATTTGGTACATAAAAAGGTAAGTTTTCACCAAATTCCGTGAAAAAAAAATATTTATTGTAAAAGATAAAAATAAAAAACGAAAAACTTGGTTTTTTGAACTTTTCACATAAATTTTGAGGTTATGTGAAAACAGTGTAAATTCAAAAGTTGTAGATCTTTTTATTACCTACAACTTTGCAATTTAATTTTTTTCCATAGGACTTGTAGTTTTGCCGGAAATCGAGATAAACCATTTTTTACCCTTAAAACTCCCCCCCTTTTTTTCCTGAGCTCAGATCGCCCGTAAATTATTTTTCCTTTTATTTTTATAATATTCTCCTCCTTTTCCAATGGGTTTCATCCTACTGTGATTTTTCTTGGTTTCAAAAATTATCGACACTGGGCTAAATATTGATTATTTATAATTGACAATAGTAGTAAGTAGTAGATAAGTTAGTTAGAAAGTAGCAAAGTGATCTTTTGACTGCCTTCTTGGTCTAGTGGTTAGCATATTCGACTCAGATCACGAGGTCCCGGGTTCGGTTCCCGGGTCGGGCAAAAAATAATTGTTAGGTATTGGGTTTCTCTATCAATAAATACTCAGTGCCAGCCCGGAGTTAGTAGTCGGCGGTGTTTCACCTCCGTGCCTCGGAGAGCACCAGTGGTGGGTCTAAGCTCTAAATCCCTCTCTCCTATGAGAGAGGAGGCCTGTGCCCAGCAGTGGGACGTTAAAAGGCTGTAGTGGTGGTGGTGGTGGCTATTTTTTACATATGCGAAGTTAAATAGCATTAAATAAAACAGATATAATAACATTAACAGTACAGTAGGTACACAGTGAATAGAGTTTTGCATCATCCAATTACAGATTGCTGTATTGAAACGTACCATTCGACGGCGCATCATTAGAAACGAGAAATTATTATAATTTATTACGCATGCGCTATGCGTGTCTATTAAGACGATTAGAATAATTTATTGGCGTTTGATTGTGGCTGCGATACTTGCGCGGCCGGCGCGGGCGCGGTTCTCATAGCAACGTGCAACGTGCGCCTATTGGGTTAGGATGTTAGCAGAGACGAATGAAGAAAACCAGCGTGTACCTGGTGGGTTATTCTGTAACTTAGTTAGCAACTGAAAATAGTTGCCAACGAATTAGTTAGATATACATTGCTGCTTTACTGTGGGAAATATAAAGTGTTTTCATAATTTTACACAGTAAAGCAGCAATGTATATCGAACTAATTAGTTGGCAACTATTTTCAGTTGCTAACTAAGTTACAGAATAACCCCCCTGGACTTATACAGCAACAATGCCAATTATGTTTACCGCTATTCACAAACTGTCATGTGATTTATGAAGTAATACCTAAGTGCCTCGTGACTCCCAAGTATGTGGTTTATGGTACCGTCTTGGGAGATGAAGACAACATAGTAACAGTGATGGCTATAAAATGCTGACAAAATTGGACAAACTTTAAAAAAAAAAATCATGAGAACAGGTATAAATAAGAATCGGATCTGTTGAAAGATCTGTTATGATAAAACAAAGATATAATTATTATGAAGAGAGATTTAATAAAAGTGGGCATCATCGTCGTAGGTTGACTACGACGATGATGCCCACTTTAGCATCCACTGCTAAACATATAGCTCCCGGTACGTAAGTCTAGCGCTGACCTTCAAATGCGCGCAGTGTCCTAGGAGTGAGCGATTGGAGAGCCAATCAGCGCTTACGAGGGATCCGCGAGAGCTAATCAGTGCTTACGAACGATCCCCATGCTTTCCCCGCTACCCCCTCACACCCCGAGATACCTCATTTTCGACTTCTGCGCATTGAAGGTCAACTTGTACTAAAGGTCTCTTACAAAAATCGCCACAGATCACGATCTTGTGCCTTGCACAATTGATTGAAGACCTAGTAGTAGTAGGTATCTATTTGCCTAGAAATTAAAAACCCATGTAAGTATGATAATATAATTATTGTTTATTATAGAATACCGCAAAGTTACGCTAACATCAATCATATAAATCATAGTATCATTGAACGATAAAGCATTCGAAACTACCCAGATTTTAAAATAAACTGCAATTTTTCAGTGACTAGATGTAACAAATACCTAAGTACCATTGATAAAGTAACTGTATCCAACAGGCAACAAATACTTCAAGAACCAATAAATGCAATTGGACTATTATTAAACACGTGTGAATTAGTAATCATATTTTCCTACATATACGTGTACTACAACTCCGCAATAGATCCATACCACTGTTCTCAATAAATCAAGTAGGCTCGTTGCGAAAGAGCCGCTGGCCAGAGCCCTATTCGCGCGTTCTGAAGATGCATAGATTGCCATGATTTGTGGCTGGTAGCCCGTTAGCTTTTGTAACATCCACTCGTGTATCTGAACCCTGCCATTCTCATTTATAAATAGGATTAATGAACCTATATTGTGGCACTATAGGGCTGCAGTACGATCACTCTCGGATGTGCCCCAGTTCTACAGCATCCATTAAAACGTCCCATAAAACTCCAGTGTAATATTATTGAACCGTAATAAGTATAAAAACTTCACAAAAGCACTTGTAATTTTTAAAACTGATTATATTACGTTCAAATTCTCTTAAGAACATCACCAGTGCCAAAGTTACCGCCGAAGCGGTGCTGGATTATGAGGAATTTGTTTATATGCGCTTTGAAATTAAAGCTTTGCGCAAATACTGAAGAATCGATCTGGTTCCACTTTGGAAAAAATTATGAAATTACAATAATTCTAATTCTAATTCTAGATAGTTCAACTCATATTTTGTGCGTGCCGCACTACCCGTACATGAGCTTAAAATACAGTAAAGATATAATGTGGCTTAGATTTGGGTGGCACTGACGCGTCTATAGTCATGATCCGGGTATCTTTGGGTCATGTCTGTACTAACTTAGTGCACATGCACACACTGCAAGCACAAATGAGTAAACTATCTAACTTCTAAAGAATAGTCCAAATACAAATTACTACACACAAATGAAGATATCACAGCTGTCATCTAATGAATGAATAACTCGTATATAAGTTTTTAAAACAACTTTAAAAACGCCCTGAAAAGGTAGTGTCAAGAACTAGTCCTTTTGGGTTATAATCGCCAAAATCTGAAAAAAATCCGAAATTTTCGCGGTTTTTTTGATTTTTGACAAAGTTGCGTTCGTTGCGAGGTCACAAACTTGGATTATTCATTAAACAAGCATCATAAACAATTTTACGAAAAATCAGAACTACCCGATTTAACGCAAGGTACCCCATACTAGCAAATCCTAAAGTTACTGGACTAAATCAGCGTGGCCAAAAAGTGAACTAACACGCTATAGTATTGAACTTATATTGCCAGCTAAACAAAAGCACAGCAGTGCCCTTCAATCCTACGCCGATTCTCTTTTTGAACAGATTTTAACAATTCTATACTAATATTATAAAGCTGAAGAGTTTGTTTGTTTTCTTTGAACGCGCTAATCTCAGGAACTACTGGACCGATTTCAAAAATTCTTTCACCGTTAGATATTATGTATGTGATCCTTGAGTGCTATAGGCTATTATAATATGTACCACGGGCGAAGCCAGGGCGGACCGCTAGTAGAAAATAAAGATTATTTATAGATGAAAGAACTTATTACGTCTATAAATAAGTATTATGAATATATTTTATGTTTGTAATTGTATCAGATTAAGTATTATACTTATTAATAAGTTATACTTAGAGACATTTATTTATTTCCTTGTCGATATCAATAATTAAGTTTGATTTTTACGATCTTCGCCGTGTGGGCGGATGTTTGAATGCGGAATTAAAAACTAATAAAAATTGAAATTAAATTCTAGTCGTTCTTTGATCGATTGCCTTTCGTGAGGAAGCTCATTTGATTAATGTTTAATTTTTTATTTTACAGGTAAGTGCCTCGTTGAGATTGGAAAGTATGTATTTTGGTAAAGTTTCCTAAGGACTTTAATTTTTTAGCGTCTATTTTTAACCCCCGACGCAAAAACGACGAGGTATTATAAGTTTGACGTGTCTGTGTGCGTGCGTGCGTGCGTGTGCGCGTGCGCGTGCGTGGGCATGTGTGTGTGTGTGTGTGTGTGAATTGGTCGGGAGTGTTCTTACCTATGTTTGATGATAATCGGTCCAAAATGGCCGTCGTGAAAGTGTGTCTGTCTGTCTGTCAGCTAGCTTTTTAAGGCCCAACAGTTTTAGCGATTTTAATGAAATTTGGTACAGACGGACGTTGTTGCGGACATCATCTAGTTTAGAAATAAAACAAGTTCCAGCCCATCGTCACTCTTGTATAATATGAACCATGTGGAAAATTCTTTAATCTTTAAAATAAACCTACTTATTTAATATTTTTGGATTAAAAATATCTAATCTAAATTAATATTATCCTATAAGTTAGTGGGTAGGATATGTTTGCACCGATCGAAACGTGAAATAAAATATTTACTTTATGAAAGCAATAATTCATTAGAAAGCGCGTCCTAACTCAACAGCGAACGTCCAAACAGCCGCATCGGTCCAACATTAACCAGAGTCAGCCGCATCTCTCCGTCGAATTTCTCCGGGGAGCCGCTGCCGCTAATAACTTTACGGTTGCATCAGCGAGCGGCGTGGACGCATCCTACTCGTAAACTTACGAAACGCGTAAACTGAAATAGAATATGCCAGCAACAAAGGGCTGTAGGCTAGGAGTTGGCCTAAGGATTTGTAGTACCTACTTACTTGTCCCATGTTTTTTTATATGAAAATAATATGTGAATGAGTATGCAGTCTGAGATGGAAGCGGTGTAACCTGAAAGATGTATGGCAGTTTATATTAGAGCCATACCCCTCATAGGATACTACGCGGCATCGTACCAGAATGCTACAGCCACGCGATGTACGGCTTTGCCGGTAGGGTGGTAACCAGCCACGACTGAATCCTCCCATTAGAGCAGACCGGAGACAATCTAGAAATTATAATGTCAAATTGGCCCTGCCGAGAATCGAATCCGGGACCTCCCACTTATAAGACCTTTGCGTCAGGGAAGTCGTCAACGTTAGACTAAAATTGAATTTTCTTGCCAGTCATAGTCACCATAGCTTTAGACATCTAAAGCTATGGTGACTATGACCGTCTGACCCCCCAAGAAAGTGGTGTTGAAAGAATGTTCCCATATTCTGCAAAGCGTACAAAGGCTTTTGGAAAAAGTTCCCATATTGTGCAAAATGAACTTTATTCCTCCGATTCCTTCCTCTTTATTGATCCGTGGAACAGTCCGATGTTAATTTTTCATCATGGTCTTTGAATATACCTACTTAATTTTGTGACGTGTGTAGAGTAAAACGCGAAAAGAAGAAACTTCTTTTATTAAAGAAAAATGGTTTACTAGCTCTTGGACTACTAAGCTGAAATAGGACGGTTTCCAAGTAGAGCGATCTACTAATTTTAGTTACGGAACCCGCTGAACTGTTTAGGCGAGTCGCCTGTTACGCTTCCGCGAAAGACTCGCAATATGAGTTAGTTTACAAATTATGTTTATGGGAGTCATGGAGTAAAATTTTGTAACATGGCTTTTTTTTATTGCAAAAACCAATTTTTTGTATACATGAAATGGAGGCCAGATTTTATAATATTACATTCCAGTAACTTAAATTTTATAATATTAATAATAATGTCCTCCTGACCGAATTTCGGCCACGGCGGCCAATCTCAATCGAGACAGAGACTAGCCATCTACGCAGGAGATATTACAATATGCAATTATTACAATTATTATGTATAAGTATAATGTGCAATTGTTTGTAATGTGCAATATATTGTATGTGCAATTGTTACAATTATTATGCACAAGTGTGTGCGCATACACAGGTGCACTCTCTATTCCGTCACTCCCATAGTCCAATGGGTCGCCAATGCGACACGACTGGAGAGAGATCAGACGCAGGACCGACGGCTTTACGTGCTCTCCGAGGCACGGGGGTGTATCTAACACCGTCAACTTCCAACTCCGGGCTTATAATATTATTACCTACTAATTGAAACCCGCGACTTTGCCGTTTAAGATTTCGCCATTTCTGATTTCGCATAGGACTACTTATCAAATATATCTCTCTTTTTTCAAATATTGGGTCAGCGATTGAGCAATGACAATGTACAATGTGAATATCTCCTACCCACTGAGTATCTCAAAGAAATCTCAGTGTATGTAACTCGTATCACATATTAGTCAAGTCTATTTTATTTCAACGGAAGCGGAAGCCCAAATGACAATATATTTTACCCCTAATCCCAAGTGCTAAGCAAACGCACGTGCAGTGCTGCAGTAGTATAGAGTAGAAATCATGGGAAGGTATTGAGTGGAAATTTATTAGTCTCACAGGAGCGAATCACTGACCTTTGCCCCGTTCCCACAACTAATTCGAGAGGCGTTAGAAAGCTACCTGCCGCCTGCGTCTGCGCCGGTGCATGATGTTCTAATGGTCCCTCCACATTAGAGAGATGGTACATTACTAGAGCGTGCAATTCCGTACAATAGCTCCAACTGGACTTACAGAGATACCAATCATGCTTTTGTTACTACACTTAAAACAAGAAAAAGTTCGTTAACTAAAACTCGACTACGCTTAATAATTTAATTTAATATAAAATAATTTAATGCGAAAGCACGGGGCAAGCAGCTAGTGGCACCATCTGTTATGTCTATCCGAAACTAATTTCGTAATCTAGAAAGCCGCGCGATGGTCACTTCTCGTTTTTTTTCGTAAATAAATTGTAACCTATGTCATCCGGGCCGTAACAACGAGTCAATTAACACCTCATTCATCAAAATCGGTCCAGTAGTTTAGGCGCTACGGTGGTACACACAGAATCTCATACAAAATTCGGACACAAAGTTACATACATACATACATACATACATACATACATACATACATACATACATACATACATACATACATACATACATAGACTGCTAAAATCATAATTCATAACCCTTGCTTTTGGCTTTGCCGTAGTCGGGTAAAAAGAGTATATTATGACATGCTGAACATGACTAACATTTGCTTTTCCCCTCGAAGGTAAAGCTTGTGTTCGAAGTGAGTACGACAATAGTGCAACGGGTGGGATTTCAACCGTCAACCTTTCGGTTTTCAGTCCACGCCCTGACCGTTGCGCTGAATTGTCCACAACGCCGCTAACTTTATCATACTTTGATGCTACGGTGATGTAACAAGCGAAAATATCTAAAATCTTCCAAGCTTAACTCTTTGACGCTTGATGTATTGAGATTTGAGATTAGCGCTTCCATAGATAATCATCTCACTGCTCCACATAAGGTCACAAATCGCGTTCACTAAAAATGTAACAATGTTTCACAGTGGGAGACGTTGTGCACCTTACTGTGGTTTTGATTAATGAAAAGAAATCAAAATGACGGAGCGGTTCGGTAAAATGGGGTGTAGGTAATTATATTCTTACGTGTTTTCAATCTCAATTGCGTTAACACAAAGATTTAAGAAGTGAAATTTCTTTAGAAGTTTAGAGTCTACCGTATTTATAACTATACTCTCAGGAAATTGCCGACAGAATTATTGCTCTCGTGTGGACTGAGCCTTAGAAACTGCGTGTGTTTAGTATGTTCTTGAACACGAACAAGTCATATTTGGAATATCTAATTGGGTATATTGTTAAATCAATAGGTACCTATAGTAAATAGGTACATGCAAAAGTAAGTAAACTGTACTAAGTGGGTATCTTGTCTTAGCAGAATCTCTGAAAAGTATTTCGTATTGGAACAAAGATGAAGTTCGCGTTTATTTCCTAATCGTTTATACTAAACTTCATAACATCTTGGCACCAAAAATTTAATACCAACATATTTGCAAGAAACGACTCTTTCTTTTTTATGTAGTCGTCGTCTATTTTAATATCGTTTATTAGGTACCGAAATGACCGCTGTGGTTGTCCGTTGATAGCCTTTCTAATACCAAAGTCATATCTGGCATTATGCTTTTCATCGCTTATGTAATGGAATCGGCTCAGAAGTCTTCGACATAAGCAGTGATTTATCAATATAATCCGGTCGAATTAAATTGTACTTGAGACGGTATTATGATCTAATACAGATTCTATAAGGTGACTACTCTAGTTCTATAATAAGATACTTGTAAGTAGATTTAATGCTTCATATCCATAGAGCCTTAACCGAGGGTTAGAGATTTTCTTTTTTCTATTTATTGTTTCTAGCAGTACTTAAACATGGACCAATGAGTGATGATATAATTAAACATTATTTTACTTCATTTATGTTATAAGTACGTAAATGACATATCTTTGTGTATTTATTTTTTCTTTTAGTTCTTATTTCATTGATTCTTTCAAATCTTGTGTCATTTTTAGTTTAAGTTATGTAATTTTTGCCAATAAAATAATATCAGGTAAATTTAGACCAATAAAATCTGAAAGAAAACAGTGATTAGTACCCTTAACGCTGTTCATTGTACCTAAGTAGTTTCGTAATCGAGCAAAAATAAAGAATCGAATCAATATAGATCGGCAATTTGATTTTATGATAGAAAGTTCAGACAAATGATCGCTTATACTGAAGGGTTTCCATCTCTAAATTATGAAAAGACGGACATGCAATTATTTGACATTAGTTTTCATGAAAGGTTTATTATATTGAGGTACATCTTTTCAAATATATATTATCTAAACACTAACAGACCCGGTATGAATGCATTGTCCTGCCACATTTGTCGGAAATTAAAATAAAATAGGTATGTCGACAACAGCACTACTTATAAGCTTAGAACCATCCAGATGATCCCATAAGAACAAACAAAAAACATCAAAATCAGCCAAGCCGTTTAGGAGGAGAAGAATTACGATCACATGCACACCGAAATTTTATAAAATAACATAACGATATGAATAAAATATCTATAATTCTATATGGAACTAAATAGAGTGATAATATGTGATGTGTCGCAATAACATTTACAGCACCGCCAATCCGCATTGAAACAGCGTGGCGACTTTGAATACCTCTCCCCTATCAGAGAGGAGGCCTTTTTTTTTTGACGTGGTGGAAAACCTTTTATAGGTACCCCCGTTCTGCGGCCGAATATGGCAGAACGAAGGTTATGTGGGACTCCAACCGGGTATACCCACTAAAAACCACCACGGCATGACCCTCATGCTGTCTGTGCTGGACGCCTGGGGAACCCAAAGTATGCATCCCAGGCGTCCGGCAGCCGCCCCAGCTGGGGCTCCCGCACGCCTCTGGGCTGTTCCTCCAGAGGCTCGCGCCCTCCCGTAATATTTTAACAAGGTTTTCTTCCTCCCGCGATGGGTATCGCTGCTCCCCGCCCCGGGGTGTCTCACCCCCAGTTTCATCCGCAGTGCCCTCTGCTAATCAGAGGGACACGCGGAGAAACCTCCTTCCGCCAGGTCATTGGCCATGGCTAACAATATCCCCGTAGGAAAATTGTTAACCATGTTACCGAGGCGCACCGGCCCGAATACTGCTCTTCACCTCGGACGTATCCAAGAGGACCAGCAGCACCCAGGCACACTTGGAGGTTACCTGGCTAGCACCCCGTTAGAGAGGAGGCCTGTGCCCAACAGTGGGACGTAAATGGCTGTAGTGGGAACAGCGTGGCAGCTCTAAATACCTCTCCCCTATTAGAGAGGAGGCCTGTGCCCCGCAGTGGGACGTTAAACGGCTGTAGTGGTGTTTAAACTACTCGCTGTTTTCCTGATTTTGCAAATATACAAAGTATGTTGTAATACAAGTGTACGAGACAAATACAACATGTACAAAAAAGAATGGTTATTCGGATTTCTTATTGAAATCTACTTATAAAATAATTAAAGAATCTCCAACAATGTAGGAAATTTTCAAAATTAGGACAAATTCTGGAAAATTCGGATGTTTGGTAGCCCTACTGCACTTCAATTGTAACTAATTTATTACTATTACGTCTCAAGAGGAAAAACTTGTAACTTTTAATGATTAACAAAGAAGCCGGGACTTAGATATCGGGTTAGATTATTTTTAATGAAAGTTTGCTTCGCTTTTATGCAACTGGTGTATATAATATGCTTGTAGAATGTAGGCAGTATCGCTAAGTGGCTATGTTATTAAGCTATGAGTGAATTCCTTGAAACGCGATGGAGGGAATAGGTGTGTAGGTACGGTGTATACAGGATGACACTAAAATACTCGTATAGTATAATATTTTTGGTAAAAGCAGCTAACTAACAATGTTCTGCATAAGAAGCATTTTCGGATTATGGCTAATCTTTAAATTTTCTGCCCACCTAAAAAGCTCAGTTGTAGCAACGATTGACTGAAATAGATTCGAAATTCACAGCCTTGCAGGTTATGTCAACTTCTAACTTTTTTGTTTGTACTGTTGTCTGTTACATAGGAGTTTATTAACCACTACTGCGTGGACTTTACGCCAGCTGAAACCTTGCAACAGTTTCAGGTAGTGCACGGTTTCAGCTTTTCAGAATATGTTATTTTGTAGATTTCCTACCATATTACTTAGATATTTTGTGCTTTATGGCGAGATATCATTAAGAGATCCTAATAACTATTATTTATAAGTACCGTATAGGTAGTTAATATGCGTTTAGTAAAAGCAATTTTCTGACATTACAAACGGACACTTCAATTTTATTATTTTATTTGTAGTTAATAATGTAGGTAAGTAGGTATAGTAATTATATTATTATTTCGAACTTTTCTGTTCTCCTGTATAAATACATCCTATATACGCGTACAAAAACTTAACGTTGATAAGCCACTTGTTGGAATTTTAATTAGATGTTAAAAACTCTAACAATTAAAATTTATGAGTTCCCGCGTAGCTTTACAGAGGAAAGCTCTTACGGGTGGCTGGCAAGCTGTTACATGTACAGTTAGCGAAAATAGCAATCGTAGCACGTGGCTGATTGAGAAGTTACTTCCTTTATAGACTAAGGAGAAGATGAAGTAGCTTCTCCTTAGTGCTCGCATGAATCGAGCAAGTGTTTACTTACGAGTATACAACGTTAGTTTTACTTTGCGCAAAAACCGAAACACGTGTCAAATATTTTTACATTAAAAATATTTATACAAAATTTCAAAAAAATATAATGAAAAGTAACGAAGTTATAAGCTTGTTATGTTGCGTCGTTGTCCTCGAAAAAAATGGTCACCGCAAGCCGTCGCCGCAGCGACTTGCGATCGGCGCGAGTTGAATGACCGCCGCTGTCAGCTGATGCGCGGTAAACCATTGTGCCTAAGCTTGTAGGATTTCAAAATATTTTTGGACAAGAATATAACACGGTATATAAATGGTTGGATTAGATTTTGTTACTGATTCTGAAAAAACTACTTTCAGGTTTTGCGTAAAGTAAAACTAACGTTGTATTTTATAAATGTTTCAAAAGAAAGATTGGTTATAAAGATGTACCCAAGCTTGAAACTATTAATATATTATTATTATGTGAACATTATACATACTATACACATTTAGAATTGCTGAATAAGTATATAACAACGGACACTATAAAAACGATGAACTCATTTTAAAGTTTCATTTTGGGATTATAAACACATCAGATAAGTGCATTATAATGCAGCCAAACCATTACTATGAAAATCCTAAAAAAGGCTGACAGATTCGTGACTATTAGACCTAGGCCGCACTGCGAAATTTATTCGCGCGAATTTTTTCACAAAATTCTGTGACATATGGGAATGTATGAAGCTGCACGCACATGCGATTTAAAATTCGCGAGAAAGATATATTAAAATGCGGAATATAAACCGCGCGAAGAAAATTCGCGCGAATTTTCGCAGTGCGGCCCCGCTCTTAAAGTCTTAAACTTGAGACTTGTGTTTTGGCCGATTTAGTTTTAATTGCGACCCCAGCATTTTATTTATTTTTAATGCATAACATATTATGTTTATATCTTATACTAGCGGTCCGCCCGGCTTCGCCCGTGGTACATAATATAATAGCCTATAGCACTCAGGGATCACGTACATATCCAACGGTGAAAGAATTTTTGAAATCGGTCCGCTTTATTATATTAGTATAGATATATAAAACAAAGTCGTGTTAGTTCGAACACTTATAACTCGAGAACGGCTGGAACAATTTTCATGGATATTGATTTGTTGTATTTGTCTCCGTCCCGAATAGCAGAATAACTATTAAAAACATTGGAAAATTGAAGAAAAAATAAAGTAAAAGAAAAAACATTTTCCCATACAAAATGTTCACGGGTTTCATAGCTATCAAACATCCCGTCGCGTGGATACGGTAAACTCTCTCACCCGTACCTATATAATTCTTCCGTACGTGCGTTTGTCACCTAACTCCTCCTAAACGGCAGGACCGATTTGGATGAAATTTTGTTTGTATATTTCAATCCTGGGTGGGTATTACCGGGTAGGTACAGGTAACCTACCGGGTTTCATTAGGTAATAATAAATAAATACTCACACATACGAGGACGAAGTCTGCCGGGTCCACTAGTCAGAGATAAGAGATGTGTAATAAGAATATCGACAGTAAATAATAAAGTCACCTCTCCTTCTATAAAGACTTGGCGCATTAAGGCCGCTCTCTTCACGTGCTTGTCCATACAAACGTATTACGCCTATTATTCTAATATTTGTCGCAATAGGTCTAAAGTTAAGCCAGATATCAATTTATATCTCCATTATCTATGCCATAAAATAAAAATATTAGTAAAATTATACTTATTTTGAAAGATAAGACGCTTGAAAAATCACTATTTTTGGGCAAATTTTGGGGCAACTTCGTGCGTAAATAAACTATATAAGAAACTAGAAAATTGAAAAATGACCGAAGTCTTATCATAGGTTACTTCATAATAATTACAAATGTCTTTAGTTCATGTAAAAAATTGCCAAATATTTGCCAAAATAGGCGAAATACCAAACCTAGATTTGCATCTTTTTACTTTGCCGTTTTTCACTAAAAATCATGATATCTCAAGCAAAATTTATTTATTTAATTAATTTATTATTTATTTATGTATATATTATTAGTACTCTTCTTTACTGAAGACGTCTCGCTCTCTAAATGCAGAAATCACTGTTTTAGACTCCACTCACCAACGATTTGTCGATGTCATGGAGAGGGCTATTAAATTCAACTTGGCGGAAAATGTAAATCGACTTTGAAGTCAATAAGACATGAATAACGCGTATCTCTGCGATTATAATCTGTTTGCGGGTTTATAAGTTACTTATTTATATACCCGCATGAAACAGAGCTTGCGGAATTTATCAGCCACTATCTATGTGTCAGTAGAAATGGTTGCTGACAGAGATACGAGTGCGTTATATTACTAGAGCGTGCAAAGCCGCGCGAAATAGCCTCAACATGACATCACAGTGTATACGGCCCATGGGGTCTAGTTGTGTTTTTATCACAAAGTAATTTGACGGTGGTTCTGATTTTACCTATTCTGTCTATCTATATAATAAATAAAATTGAAGTGTCTGTCTGTAATTTCGAAATAACTACCACATATTAAGCTCATATGGTTATTTGAACGATACCATAACGTTTTTAAAATTTTTGTCTGTCTGTCTGTCTGTTTGAACGGGCTAATCTTCGGAACGGCTGAACCGATTTTGACGGGACTTTCACAGACAAGTAGAAGATTAACCAAGGAGTAACATAGGCTACTTTTTTAATCGACTTTCAAAAAAGGAGTTGTGTTGAAATCGGTAAGTAGTTAAGTACCTATGTTAAAAAACGATAGGTATTTTCGCTGCGCGCGACGGCCGACGCGACGCTCGCGCTGCGGAACTCCCCGCGCCGCGCCGCGCACCCCTGCGCCCACCATACGTACGCCGCCGCGCGGCGGGCGGGTGCGGTGAAGAGGGTGCATGCTCCAATCTCCATTTCGAAATCTGTGATTTCGAACGAGGGAGCTAATGCGTGCGGATGTGTCCTGCGTTTTCGTAATTTTTATTTTGAATCGGAGATTTTGGGATTTGTGAAAAACCGAAATTGACGCGGGCGAAGCCGCGGGCAAAAGCTAGTCAATAATAAGATTTATCTTCTTATCTATCTATACATATAATAAAATTGTAGAATTGCCGTATCTGTACATTGAAGATTTTTGCAAAATAATAACTGGGGGATGTTAGAGATAAGTAATAGAACGTAAAAAAGCTATTTTTGAAATTTTTGTCTGTTTGTCGGTTTGTCTGTTTGTCTCCGTATTGTCTCTGTAATCCGTTAACGAATTACAGCTAAGTACACATTTTGACTTTCATCCCCTCTCCCAAGGGAACCGTGTTGAATTTCGGGATAAAAAGTATCCTATATGTTACTCCATAGTATGAACTTAAATCATGCCGAGTTTCATTTCAATCCATTCAGTAGTTTTTATGTGATGCGCGCACAAACATACAGACAAAAATTTCAAAAATAGCTTTTTTACGTTCTATCACTTATCCCTAACATCCCCCAGTTATTATTTTGCAAAAATCTTTAATGTACAGATACGGCAAGTCTACTATTTTATTATATGTATAGATAGAAGATGTATAGAAGAAGATACTATGTTCCAATGCAGAAATTTTAAAGCTCAACAATTCTTCAGAGAGTGAATGCATCGAGCGAATCCGTATCTATCGTTCCGCATCTCTACGGAGTTTCGAACTAAAGATACAATAAATCATTGTCGAAATTCCATGGTATTGTACACTTTCTTCTAAATATTTACTAATTGTAGTCGTTACGGGACCGATGCAGATCGCTTATCTGTTGGTTCGCCCGATTTGTCATAAGGCGTGGTTACACGAAATAGATACCTACATAAGAAGATTTGATTATTACCTTCAAGTGTTCATAATGGTAGCATTTATGAAAAGTAACATAATATTTAGGCAACGCACCGCGTGTCGTACAACAAACTACGTAGTACGCTGCTGCGTTGGAACAGAAGTAACGCAGCGACTACGGCGTACTGCGCCGTGTGGCATCACCCTAAGGGTTTGGATATCCGTACCAGTCTATAGTATAACTCGTAGGTATAACTACCCGTTATAAGATGGGGGTTAACAACAGATAGTGTGTCCCGTCGTGATAATTCCCTTCCTCGTTATTTCGCCGTTCTAAAACCATTGCCTCTAAATCTTCTGCTGGTCAGGCGGCTCACGCGTCCGCGGCACGACCGCTCGCGCCACGAGAGACAAAAAGGCTAAAAGCAGCCGATAAACTTTACTCGGACAACGCCATTACTTTTATTATTGACTAGAATAATGGAGTCGGAAGAAATTATTGAAAAGTGTGGTGCACTTATTTTCGTGGAGAAATGAGACAAAAAACAGAGCTAGCACGGAGCTACGAGTAGCTTGCATACTGGAAATGAACAAAGGCTACTTTCTGTCGCGGCAAGTCGAAGAGTTCCAACAGGATTTTAAAAATAATTTATATCCTTGAAGAAATCGCAGACTAGACTAGACAGCAGGTCACTGATCAATCAGATCTTTTTTTTTATAGGAATAGCGGGCAACCGAGCAAACGGGTCACCTGATGTTAAGTGATTACCACCGGCCATGAACATTAGCAGCACCGGAGGAACCACTAATGCGTTGCCGGCTTTTGAGGAAGGGGACTGGCTCTTCAGCTCGCTACCAGAACACACGGATGCTTTGCGGCAGGTTACGGCTGAAGCGTGGTCGCTAGACAGGCGGATTCGGGATAAAATCCTGCCACAAAGCGGTGATACCATCCAGATTAAGTTGTGTAGGTATCAGGTACAACGACCCGTAGAGGGGACTGAGAGCGTCAGGGCCTCGTTAGCATATTGGCAGGGTGCACCGCGCGCAGGTGAGGTTGACTTTGGCCACATAGGTGGAGTTTGGGCCACTTACACCCCAAGAGTGCTTAGTGCGCAACCGTAAGTACTATTACGGTAAGATTTTGGCTGAGATGAAGAGGCTTTACCTGTTCTTCGACTGATGTAAGAAAGATAAAGGTTTTGCAAACCCATCGGCCATCCAGTTATTGACTTGGCAAATGCTTAGCTGATACAAGAGTTTCAACTTGCAAGTTTCTACGTACTAGTAGGTATTTATCCAACAAAACAAAAGCATTATTTATATAGTAATGAAATAATGAAACTACTAGACATAGGTATTTACATTCGTAAATAGGTTATTGTATCTCCATAACATTTCAAACGCCTAGTCGGTTTATAGCAGCCTTTGATCTCTCAAAGACTTTAAGGCGCTGCCTGCATTATTCCTTAGAAAATACTGTTATTTAACACCTATCTAGTCCTTCAAATGACATCACAAAATTTTCAAAAAAATATATGCCATACTTTGATTCATGCTCTTTAGTTCTGTAATCTTTTTTTTTTTTTAATTGTTTTTTTTACGATAAATTCAAGAATAATAAACAAAAGTAGCTTCGTATCTAAATCGTGTATCAACTTCTTTACCTGTGCAACCATGAAAGTAAATCTTACATTCAATTATAGAGAATATATATATGATACAATCTCTAGAGATATTTTATTTATTTTCGACTGTTTTTTATGAAAAATTTACATATTTTGATTATTTCGGTCAAATAATTCCAGCGGGCGACGTCGCCGACAGGATGCCATACGGCTGGCGCCTTTCGTAGGAGGTAGATGTGCGCAATTTTTCCCGCCAAACGCTCTCGTTCAATTCAACGCTCTTGTTTCAGGGAAAATATTTTTTTTGTGTAAAATATTTTTTTAGTTAGCAAATAATTAGTACCTATCTACTTTATAAGGATATTTGTAAATAAGTATTGTGTTAGCTGTATTTTGTCTAAGTATATACATTTTTTAGTGGTATTTCGTTGTTTTTTTAATTGTGTTAGCTGTATAATAGGTACGTAGGTATCGTAGTCAACCAGGATGCCGAAAATATCTCGACTAAAACGATCTTAACTACAAAAGATTGAAAACACGAAAATCGCGTAAGTACCTACCTAATTACCTACCTTACCTATATAATATTACCTACATAAAATATTTTATGGCACACTATCTATTTTTGGCCCGACCTCTGGAATCGAATCCACGACCTCGTCATCTGCAGTTGAACATGGAAACTCCTAGCTCATGGTGATGATGATGATTTTTCTTATTTTAGAAAAGCAAATAAGAGACAAGTTTTACAACCAATAGACCAAAATACCGTATTTCCAGAATCAGAGATCGGACAATCCGAATCTGGGAACACCACCATTACGTAAGTACCTACCTACTTTGATGAATAATAATAAAATAAAAGCTAAAAATAATACGTGAAAATACCTACCTACCTATCCCTGAATAAGTTTTAAATTCTATGTCCTATGTACCTATGTGTATAAAGTATTATAATGTGCATTTAGACTGCATCATCTGGATTCTGGTGGTAAGTAACTAATTGTAATAAATCTGCTTACGTAATATTTGAACGGCCCCTAATCAAAAATATTATGATAGGTACCTACCTAATAACATGTACCTATAATAATATTATAAGTAGTTAAAATGTATTATATTACTTTAGAGTTTAGACTCACTACATCTATTTTCCTATTTACGATACAATGAATAGGTACCTATTCACGCAATTTCCTAGCGGCATGCTTACGAAAGTGGCAGAGGCGGCAAATGCATAAAAAGGGCCAAAGACCTCAAGTGATTTTTTAAAGTAAAACTTCTTTAGGTACCTACCGATTTTAGCAACAGTTAGGACTTTGAACTTGAGGACAGGATGTCTCGAAATTTATAGCCCAACCTATTTAGGCAAAATTTTAAGGAAGCCAGTAAATACATGACATAGTTTTGATCTATATTATAACCATTTAGGAAACTGTTATTCGAGTTAGAAAAAATGGCAGCCATTCTGTTTTTTGTCAATGGACCATTTTCTTTTAAAATTCATAACTAGAGTTTACTGTTAGGGATCATCCATAAATTACGTCACACGTTAAGGGGTGGGAGGGAGGGTCGACGAATTGTGACATTGTGTGGCAAAGGGGTGGGAAGGGCCCTAAATTTTGTGACCTCACATTCAATTCACATTCAAATTTAATTTTAAAGTACTAATAGAACACGAAATACGTACTTTTAAAGATAAATTTAAAAATATTTGAAACTGCTGTTTTAATTCAATGTCTGGACGTAAATTTGCCAAATATGTGACGTCACCCTAGGAGGGGGGGGGGGTCTTAAATGTGACCAGCTGTGACGAGGACGGAGGTGACGGGGTGAAAAATCATGAAATTGGTGTGACGTAATAATTTATGGATGGCCCCTTATCACAAAAGTATTTTTTTTGAGTATCGTATTTTTTTTTCAGTTTGAACGAGGATATCAATAGACAAACTGAAGGCTTACACAGGGACACCACAAATAGCGCTTGTAAATATTTCAATGACATGATCACTATACTTCTAATTGACATAGAACCTTCATGGTTTGAGATTTTTGAGTGACACTTTTTTCATACGGTACCTATGTAGTTCTTCTTTTAAAAATGTGCAACATTCGATTATCAACTTTCAGTTGTTTTTTTTTTATTCAGCTTAGACAATAAAGATGGATACTTCGAAAATTCGTGTGATTTTTGAATACGAGTTTAATAATGGTAATTATTTTGATTAAATAAATATGTTAAATTAATAAAACGAATTTTTATTTTTCAGTACAAATCGGCAATTTCATACTTTAACCCCTAATAATAAACATCTAATTTTAACCGACTTCAAAAAAAGGAGGTACTGTATTCGACCCGTATGTATGTATGTAAGTAAGTATGTATATATGTAAGTATGTTCGTGATTATCTCCGCAACTAATAAACCGATTTTAATGATTTTTTTCACTATTGTAATCTACATACTTTCAGAAGATTTTAGTGTATAACGAAGTTATAAGCGTAAATGTACACATATGTCACTAATATGTTCTCTGAGATTGCCAGACCTGTTGCTGAAGTTTGATATAGCTATTCTGTCCAAAGACTTCATTCTGCTACGCCTACGTAACATTGACTTTTTGCAAAAACTTTTGGGCCGAGGTCAATAACAGCTACATTTAGAGTGGTTCCTTGGAGTTTGTGCACGGTTACGCGTATTTCCATTCTGTACAAGGCCAAACCGCAGGAGTGTGAAACTAGTCGCATATAGATTGTAAATTACTTTTTAATCAAGGTCTTCCAAATTATACAAGTAGTACGCATACAAACTAATCTTGTACAGATCGGAAATTAGGTTAGGTTGGGTTAGAACATTATAAAACCATTCACCTATAGTAGTAATACATAAAATGTATATATGTCACAGGATAATTCATAATATATGAGTCATAATCTATTTTACATAGTTCTCATTTATATTATTATAATTATTACCTAAAAATATATAGAAAACAAATCACTAAAAAGCATAAAATATTTTTTTTTTCAAAGAAAAACCGACTTCAAGGGATTCGAACTAAAAAGTTTAAAATAATTTTTTATTCATTTAGCTTGACGATTTAACTACCTAACATAATTTTTTGAAATTCTGACTTTTTTATTTTTTGCTTAAAACATCCCATACGAATAACTACGCTGTGTTGTGAGCTCTTAAAGCTCAATTCGGTATAGTTCCGAATTCAAACTATTTAAGTCAAAGAAAAAAAATTAATACAAGATATTCAGGAAGAAAGATTATTCCAAATTCAAACTTAAGACCAGAAATGAAATTTCATACTTACTTTTCTGGATCGTTGTGAGGAACAAACATTATTCCAAATACAAACTTAAGACCAGAAATGAAATTTCATACTTACTTTTCTGGACAGTTGTAATACTTTCCAGAAAAGAATAACTTTTAATCAACTCTACAGTCTATGAAATGTGCACATTTCGTATCATTTTTTAATAAATAAATAAAATAAATACTTACACATACACACACGGTCGGCTGTTCCTAAAGTAGGCAACTTAATGCCTGTGTTATAGGTAAGAACCGACTGATATACATATTTACATATATTACATGTATATATATATATATAAATATTGAATAAATGTATAAATACATACTTATATACTTACATAAACACACCCAGACTCGGGGCGGGAATCGAACCCGCGACCCCGGAGAGGCAGGCAGGGTCACTGCCAACCGCGCCAAGGGGCCAGTCACTAATTATATAATTCATATAATAATAGTAGTATGAATTAAATAATATAATTCATATATTATTTAATTCATATAATAATAGATATATTTCATATCATTTTTTAATAAATGATATGAAATATATCATCTTTTAGAAAATTAATATTTTAAACAGTTATTTACGATAATAATATAACACATTAAATTTTTCTCTATTGCCGCTTCTAACACGCTTTTGTTCTATGAAAAAAAAAATAAGCGCACCAATGCCATCTCGCGGCTCTTTTCATCCTAATGTGGTTGTTGACTTGGTATGTCGTAGTACAGTTCACCGCCATTAGATGGCGGTAAAAAATTAACGTAAATATGTAGAGGTGTAGGGGGGACAAGAGGTAGCCAAACGCACAAGGCCATTCGTAACTTGGAGAGCCTTAATATGCGGTGTAAGTTGTAACTATTAAGATTTAAATATAACCTGTTCGCAACACCGTATCATTAGCATGCTCCACGATTTACTATGTCTTCAGTGGTCTTCTTTAATGGGCTGGGTAAAATTTTATTATAGACTTATATCTATGCGATTTTTATGAACGGAGGTCGAGTGAGCTAGATTTCTTTTAAATTATTTGGTACTAAAACCACATGACTAGATATCCGTACAGAGAGGAAGCTACATACAAGCGGCCCGCTGTAGGTACACTCCATAGATAAATGAATAAGAGAGATATGGCAAGGGGGCGTGGTTCCTGAGAACTCTTCTGGCGTTAAATACACCTGAGAACCGTTTTTGTCTTTAGTCGAATGTCGTCCAACGATCGCTTCACCGCTCTCGATTTTTAGCAAAATGCCGTGTTGTTCAGTGGTTGTTTGAAAAAAATCAAGCAAAAAAGTAAATCACACGAAAGATGGCATCTCATTTCACACTTAAGTACAAGTTATTGTTGTTATTTTCCATAAAAAACAAGAAAACATTACTTTGTATATTTACATTATGCTCAAAAAGTGTTAAATTGAGAAGTCTGTATCTCATTATGAACAAAAACCATTACTTGCTTAGTAGAAATCAAACATTGAATCAGTCGGTCTTAGGACGCAATGGTACTTGTACTATATAAATATATTCCTTCACTAAAACGTAGACTTTTCATGGAACGGGCGCCTTCGCTCAACATCGATAACGTGTGATGTACGGTGATTGAAATTGAACGCTGTGTACTAAACGATAAAGTCTATATTTGCTGGTGCTGCTTGCACTGACCTATCAGTATGTAATATAGCATTTTGTAGCAAGTGGTGGGGACAAACTAACGACAGCAGGTTTCCATACAATTTGATGTAAAGGGCACTTCTCCCTCTTATTCATTATTCTGTGGTACACTCACACATAGTTGGTGAGAGCTCATATTGTGTGAGTGTACCTACAGCGGGCCGTTTGTATGAAGCTTCCTCTTTGTACGGATATCTACTCATGTGCTAAAAAACTTAGATGTTATAATAAAAAACTGAATGTTCTAAGTTTTAATATTTAATTTAGTAGGCATCCATATTAAAGCACTTCCTAATTACATAAGGAAAATTTGCTACATTTTATAGACATGTACCTAACTGAGATATTATGTTTAAATGATTCAATTCCACTGGTCTGCAACGAAATCCTCCTTTAAATTAAAATATGATAAATATGAAGAGCTTAACATGCTGAATCTAGATCTGCTTCTTATTCTTTGCTATCACGTATATTTTATTTTTTATTTTATTTTTTTAAATACCTCTAAATTCTGTATTTTTTGTGAGTCATTCTTGCATTAACGCTAGTTTATTCATTCTGTATCGTATTTTTCCACACAAAAATGACTTGGGTTGATAGAAAGAGAGAGAACGATATCAACTGATGATGATTTTACACTAATGCATACGTTTCTGCAGTTCTTGCTGTGACTCCGTTGCGCTCAGTTTGATATAAAGTTGTAAAGTGATTGTTGCTGATTTTAACCTAGTATATCGGTAAGTTTTATATTATATTGATACATGTAATTAAAATTTATGTGTAGTTTCAACTATATAGCAAAAAAGATTAGAACGTGATTAAAATATAATTTTAATTTTATGGCAAATTTAATTTTGTTGTAGGTACAAAATGCCAAGGATTTGCAAAAACTCTCCTGACGTGTTTTGCTACATTTGCGGTAAATTTACCATAAAATCTCAACGGAACACATTGACTAGTCTGGTTAATATCACTAATGTGCGTTATTTTGGGATTCCGGTCGATGATAGAGACAAAAATTGACTTTCGAAAATATGCTGCAAGAGTTGTTCAAGAGCTTTTAGAGGTTGGCTCAAAAAAAGTCATAAAACTATGCCATTCTCAACGCCCATGATTTGGATGGAACCTCAAAACCATCAAAACTATTGTTACTTTTGTATGACTTCGACAATTTTCTTGGAAACAAAAAAAAAGTGAAAACTACAAGGAAAGCATCCAAGACCTTGTCTTCTTATAAAGCTTTAAAATGCAATATGGTACTTAAAATTAATTTTTTAGATTCTCACTTAGATTTCTATCCCGAAAATCTAAGAGTGGTATCTGATGAACACGGTGAAAGATTTCATCAGGTCATATTGTACATTGAGAGGCGTTACAATGGAAAATGGTCGAAAGCAATGTTTGCCTATTTTTGTTGGTCTTTTTGTCGCGAAACTTCATTAGAAAATATAAAAAGAAAAAAACTACCAAGTGAAATGATATAAGCAATATGTAATTACATTGTCTTATGGTTTTTAATGTTTTAGTGTGATTATATGTAATATTTTGTCCTAATTATATTAAAACGATGATTTATTTTCAAACAAAAAATTGTTTTCTTTAAAAATTCCCTCACAAAAAATATATACGTGATACATATTTTTTTAAACCAAGTTTCTGTAGAGAAGTATCACATCTATAATAATCTTGCACAATAATATGAAGGAGTGCAAAAAAAATTTTTTTTGCAGACCAGTTTCTCAAATGAAACGTTTCCCCTGCTATGGAAGCGGGACCGGTCTATTAAACTGTATCGAACGTTTAGCATCAGATATCGTTGATATCTGTACAAGTGTACAAGTTGAACTGAATTGGAATTAATCAAGTTTGACTCCATTAAATAAGTCCTAGATAACGTCCGCTTTGCGGTAGGTAAGTACCGCGGAAAGGAGAGAGTTGCCGTACCACTAGAGCAGCAAAGTTTCGCAAAACGAATTCGACTTGACTGATGTTTAAATGTGACCAGTTGTATTTTTTGTCATTCAGTGAATTGGCATTGGACCTGCTTTTACTATGTCTGTCAATAATTCGGAATCTTCATCGTATTCTGACTTTCTTATGGTAATCTAATAAGAGGGAAATTAGATAGGTACATATCACACATTTACTTAGAAATCCTTATTAGTTGCAAGTTAAAGTCTTTGTAGGTAATCACAATTATAATTTGTAATCATAATATGATAGCGGCGGCGCAGCGCTTTTGTGATTTAAGTCTCGGCACGTAAGATTGAACACTGAAGGAAACGTGGAGGGGATAGCTGCGTATGGGAACTGTCATGCACGTAGTACAATAGCTTACCCCCTCCACTTTCCTTCAGTGTTCAATCAACGTGCCGCGGGCTATACCTACCTACCTGATGTAAAGAGTTTGTTGCTTTTCCATGATTGAACTCAATGGCGAAAAGACTCAAAACCGGTACGTGGCTGATTGGAAAACAGCGTCACCGGTGGCTTTATAGGTTTTAATGAGTAATCGGTATCTGTGGTCGGTATCTTTCAAACATTATACAGTTGTACTTAAGTCGTATGCATAATACATGCATATACCTCGTACATGTGGATGGTTACAATACCTAATTGGAATTTGTGTAATCTATTACTGTATATAATAAAATCGTAGAATTGTCATATCTGTACATTAAAGATTTTTGCAAAATAATAACTGGCGGATGTTAGGGATAAGTAATAGAATCTAAAAAAGTTATTTTTGAAATTTTTGTCTGTTTGTCTATATATCTGTTTGTCGGTATGTTTGTGCGCGTACCACGCAAAAACTACTGAATGTATTGAAATGAAACTTGGCATGATTTAATTTCATACTAAGGAGTAACATATAGGATACTTTTTATACCGAAATTCAGCACGGTTCCCTTGGGAAAAGGGATGAAAGTCAATGTGTACTTAGCTGTAATTCATTAACGTGTGGTCCGATTTCATTCATTATTTTTGTGTTAGAAAGGAGATACTTCAAAGATTACTCGGGTAATCCCTAAAAGGCTGGATCGATTTTGATGGGACTTTCACTGGCGGATGTTTACATTTTAATCTACCTAAACATCCGCCAGTGAACTTTTAACAGTTTTTAGCAAGGTATGAGCTCAAAGGAGCTTAGGAAAAACAAAATGATTCCTACAGGATTTTAAAAATCGATACCCACGCGAACGAAGTCGCGGGTGTCCGCTTGTATTCAAATATATACAAATTCCGATTTAGGTGTAATGAAAAATTTCTTTGAAATCGGTTATGCAGTTAAAGACAACTACAAATTAGGTAACCAGCCACTGCTGAAGCCAGACCAGACCATTTAGAAATCATAAAATCCCAAATTACTCCTGCCGGGAATCGAACCCGGGACATCCCATTTATAAGACTACAGCGCTCACCACTCCGCCAGGGAGGACGTCAAAAAGTAAGTCGTTACAAACAAATAAATAAAACAAACAAACACACTTTCCGATTAGCACGGACTCTTATCTAAACGTTTAAGCCATGTATAAGCAGTGTTTACATTAACGGACTAAAAAAATATTCACATTTAATACACTTTACAAAACAAAAGTAATGGACGGATATTGATAGATAGTGGGCTAGGCTAGGATAGGTATAAAGTAATGCACAATACATGGCTATTGTAATAGTTGTTGTAGAAAGATTAGAAGTGAATAAAGAGCCGGAGACATTCAGTACAATGTGATACAAGACAGATACGAATGTTCCGCGCTTGTAAGCAGTTTATCAGAGAGCCGAGTAGGTAGAGCTACGCTGGAGGTGTGTCGCCCGCCCCTTATCTGTTTACGCCGTTGTTGCACAGGTTGTTGTCCGCGGAACTTGATAAGGTACCCACTACATCGTACAAGCGTATGCGCAGACGTAATGGGTACACAAAGTTTTGAGAAGATAGATGGTGTATAAATAAAATTAGAGAAGAAAGGAAAGAGAAGAAGAAACGATAGAAGTTGTATAAATAAAATGGTGTATCCTTATTCTAAACTAGCTGACCCCCGCGACTTCGTTCGCGTGGATATAGGTTTTTATATAGAATCGGATCGTATCCCATAATTCTTTTATATACCTAAACTAAATGTAGCCTAAGTTACTCCTTATAACATTGAAAGTTCCATTAAAATCGATTCAGCCGTTTCGGAGATTAGCTGGAACAAATGGACAGACCGACAAACATAAATTTAAACGCACACCAGTTTAAAATAAGCCGTACGTTCAAAGATCTGGGTCCCAAGTTATTTGAACCCAATACTGAGGGTTGTAATGTCTGTCATTTCTGAACTGAAAAACTTATGACCTTGAAATATTTACGGGACAATATTTAAAGTACTGCCTTTCTAACAAAAAAAGAATTAGTTAAATCGAACTACGCGTTAATGAATTACAGCTAAATACATGTTTTAAATTTCTTCCCCTCTCCCAAGGGAACCGTGCTGAATTTCGGGATAAAAAGTATCCTATGTCCTACCTCGGAGTATAAACTCAAATCGTACCAAGTTTCATTTGAATCCATTCAGTAGTTTCGGCGTGATGCGCGGCCAAGATACAGACAGACAGACAGACAGACAGACAGACAGACAAAAATGAAAAAAATTGCAGTTTTGGCTTCAGTATCGATTATAGAGTGCCCTCCAATAAAAATTTTCAAAATATCTTCAATGTACAGAATTGGATCTGTTACAGTTTTATTATATTATAGATAATATATGAAAAGAAAAAGTGACTACTGATTGACTGACTGACTGATCTATCAACGCACAGCTCAGACCACTGGACGGATCGGGCTGATTTGGTTAAGAAAGGATTTTGGAAAATTTTACCCCTAAGGAGGTTAAATAGGGGTTGAAAGTTTGTATGAGATTTCTATTTACCTATCCACGCGGACGAAATTGCGGGCATCAGCTAGTTTTGATATAAAATGGTGTAGTTGGTATATGGTAAAAGAATTAATCAAATTCTAGATTTGGAATCCAAAAATCCCGAAAAATGAGCCGTCTAATTTGGGCTTAATAAATAATTTCAAAAACTGTTTTTATCGCATTCCTAAGCACTCGCAGGGGCGCTACGTTACGGGCGTGAAATTTATCACAATGAAGATCGTGAGCGCCGCCACTCGCGCGCCGTCCAAATGTTTACGCGATCAGATACTATCGGCTCGAGATCGAGATACCTGGGTGTAGTAATTAGAACGTGAAATACAGTTAATTTTTTTAAAGATTTAGAAATTGTAACAGCAATTTTAAATTATTATGTTAATACTGGTCCCCATTTTGAATATATTAATGAACAGTAGATATTAAATTAGTTATTAAATAACCAGTGGTACGAGTGACTAAATGAGCAGGATATGCAGTAATTGGGTTTGCTGCTTTTAATCTGATGTAATTCAACTTTCAAGTTTAGTAATTTACTTACTATACACAGTCTATTATCATTTCAAAGAGTTTTGGGGATTTGTAAGGATGAAGAATACCACAGTTGATGGCTATTTCTTATTTCTTCCCGTGCTCTAATGAACGTATCGCACCCCTAGATTAAAACTGTTTCAACTCAAAATACTCACTTTTTGAGATAATCCCATTTTCGGATTCCTGATTCGATTACCTATAAGAGGATAAAACTTTCGTAATTTTACGTCCACTAGTGTTTCCTAGATGGCATAAGAAGTCACTATTGCTGAATAGATTCATTCGCCCCACTCCGCGTCATTTCAAGTTGTGCTTCGTCGTCCGATCGGAGAGGTGCGATTTAAAGTGTATTTTTTTGAGTTGCAACGGTTTTTGTTAGTCAAATTGTTAAAAAAGCAATATTATTAAGAGTTGATACAGTTTTGTAGGGAAATTGAAGAGACATAATTCAAATAGCAACAGTTTTGATGATCAAGTTTTGTATTTTGTATTACTGCAGTTTTTGTGAAAATCTTTATTCGATTGATAACACAAAACTGTAGTAAGTTAAAAAATACAAATTAAAGCAGCTCTAGAGGCACGATTTGAAAGTTAATGATATCATGGCATTCTCAAACACAGCATCTTTCTAAATAATTTGGTGGAATTTTATTTTCTGGTATAGATAATTAAAAATCAGTTTTTCTTCATTTGTGAAAAAAGTGCTTTTTTGAATTGAAACAGTTTTAATCTAGGGGTGCGGTATGATACAGTCTTAAGAGCGTTGATGCGTTCTGCGCCATTTTAGCTCATTTTTAAGCTTTTTTGACCCTTCATATGTTGTTAATCTATGCATTTACTTAAAAACTTTTTTATACCACATTGTAGAAAATTTTGTGTTCTAGGGAATTGGAAGACAACATTTTGCAATTTATTGATAGTTTTTGTCTTTTTGGCAAAATACCAAAAGCCTATTCTTGAATTTTGGGATTCGTGGAATCTTTGACGTTCACTACGTCAAAAGTTACTTGTTCAATTCACACACAAAGATATATTTATGAAAGGAAATGTCCTGAACTAAAGACATGGAAGAAAACATTTTTTAATTTGGCATTTTTTACATCATAAAAATCCAAGCAAAGGAATTATAATTTCAGTAAATTATAGACATATAAAACCGTCATTTTAGTAGCTTATTTTTCGCCATTTATAAGTAAAATTAAGTACATATAAAAGTTAAACATATTAGCAATTATATAAGTTTAAAAAAATCTAAAATTATTACTATTTGTTTCCAAAATATAACTTTGAAACACATACCAAAATGCAGAAAGAGGCAGTAGGAAATTGAACTAGGAAACTAGTATGAGCCGAGGCCTCTCCGCGAACGGACGTAACGCTTTTTGTCTCGGCAATTCTTATTGGATTACATGGAATATACGTAAAATTGTAGTGCGACTGTCACTATTCAATACTAGATATTTTTAATGCTCGCTATTTTTTCTTACAGATAGATTAAAACTTTTTACGTATTTTTAATAATTGTATTATAGTTATATTTTTATGTAATTAGGTACAGAGTTAGCTTACATCCTGGGGACGGATATAGGATACTTTTTATCTCGGAAAATTAAAGAGTTCTCACGGAATTCTTAAAGGTCCATCCGTTTAACCGATTTATACACAATTTTGTAGGTACAGAGGTAGCTTGCGTCTCGAAAATTGACATAGTTCCCACAGGATTTTTAAAAACCTAAATCCACGCTGACCTATATCCTCCCACCCTTGTTGCCTACCACCTAGCCAATAAATAAAATTTTAATCACTCGTTCATTGTCTTTCATGGCATTAGCGCGGTATCTTATTGGTTTGATTACGATTTGGCATTTTATTGGTTTGATTTGCATTGTGATTTGGATTTTGTTTACCTTCGCATCACCGACCTCCAGCTTGAATTACTGACTGATACTGCTTGCGACTGGATATCGTGTTATACCTATTATTAAATAGGTAAGTTCATTTAAATTTTTATTTTAATTTATAACATTAATATTATAAAGGTGAAAATTTGTGTTTATGTATGTATGTATGTATGTTTGTTACTCTTTAAGAGATCTCTTCAGTGCATCCGCACTGCAGATGCGCTGCATCTACTGAACCGATTTGGCTGAAATTTAGATTGGAGATAGATTATACCCTGACTTTACACATAGATACTTTTTATCCTGGAAAAATACACAGTTCCTATGAGATTTTGAAAACTTCGAAATCTATAGCTACAGCTATAGGTAGATTACTATAGCAAACTTTCTTGAAAGTAGGTATAAATGTTGGAAAAGGGAGCGAGAACGGGAACAGGAAATCCATGATTTCCTCGGGATTTGTGAAAAATCCAAAATCACGCGGGCGAAGCCGCGGGCAAAAGCTAGTAGAGTATAATTTTTTTATTTAAATAATCCATACTAATACTATAAAATTTTACTTTTAATAGTTATTATGCTATTCTGGACGGAGACAAATACAACAAATCAAAAACCATGAAAATCACTCCAGTCGTTCTCGAGTTATAAGTGTTCGAACTAACACAACTTTGTTTTATATAGATAGATTTTATTAATTCTAATATTTTAAGGTACATTGCTTTATTACAATGAATGATTTCTAATTGCATTTTTTTATTAGCGGTATATTTAATGTTCAAATTAAGTATACCTACAATCTACATACAGAAAATGTATTTATTACCTGTTTTGAATTACTTTAGTAATAATTTTATTTTGTAAATATGTAAAAAGATAAATCCACGATTCCCTCGGGATTTGTAAAAAACCGAAATTCACGCGGGCGAAGCCGCGGGCAAAATCTTGTATGTAAAAAGTAAATAAACGAGATTTTGAATGAATCTGCATTTTTCTTCACTATCTTACCCTTACACGAGTAGGTATATAAAAAAACTAGTAGGGCGCGTGGGTGCGCGGCCCGCAAGCGGACCGCGAGGTTTCGCTTTCGGGTATTTTGGTTTGAGCAGCCTCCACCTATCTCTCCCATATTCCTAATCCTCGATCATTATCACTCTCCATATTTTTTCTTCGAATCATTCTGCTCATCAAGTAGATCTTGAGGTATTGATCATCTTTTTCCAAGAAACCACTCTTACATCTTGTATACTTGGTAAGATAGACACCGACGAAATTTGTATAGCCGCCATCTTGAATCCGCCATTTTGGGGTTTTTTTCAGCTCAGTGCCAATTGGATGAGGTTTCAAGTAATTTTTGTTTGAGCACCTCGCACCTATCTACAATACCCTGCCCGAGCTGCTCAACCGTCTTCCAAACCCTCAATCATCATGTTTTCCCATATTTTTCTTTGAGAGTTCTCCAAAAAACCGGATCACAGCCTTGCATAGTTCACAACTTGTAGTCTTTTCAATATTCGCCGTACATTTTCTATGGAAAAATAAATTCCGCCATTTTGAATTTTTTTTCTATTCATCGAGTAGACCTTCGGATCTTGATCATCTTTTGCTAAGAAACTATTCTTCCATCTTTTATACCCTCCGAGATGGAGACCGACGAAATTTGTATGGCGGCCATCTTTTTTTCGCCATTTTGAATTTTTTTTCAGCTCACTGCCAATTGGATGACGTTTTGAGTGACATTTGCTCGAGCACCCCCCACCTATCTTCATTACCTTAAGCGTGCCCCTCACCTATCTCCGAAATCCTCAATCATCAGCTCTCTCCATATTTTTGTTCCTAATGAATTTTTGTTTTCTATACGAAACCATTGTTGAAAAAAAAATTTTTCATACAAAATTTTACAGGAGAGGTGATCAATCAGTCAGTGAATCAGCACGAGCAGCTATATATATATTAATCAATATCAGAAGCTGTACTATATTCTCCAAATATAATTTTTATGTACTGGTCTACTCTATAAGGTCTTTTTCAAGCATTACATATACATTAATTATGCCTGCTTTATAAAATTAAAAATCTACGAACTAAAAACTTAGGTATAGGTGCCTAAGAATATTGAAAAAAATAATAGCCCGTTTGAAAATGGTAAAAAGATCAAAACGGTTTGTTACACTACACTGCACTTGGAGCGTTCCGCCCGCGCCCGTTCATTCACGTAAACAAAGAATCCCAGGTAAATGCCTAAACTTGCGAAGCGGGTCCGTGCGTCAACGCTCTTAATACAAGGATATAGTAGGTACCCTACAAGGCAGGAGTGCCGGCGACATTATAAAGCGCTAGTTGTGCCGCGCGACGGAATGTCCGCGTTCCACCCATGGAATGAGACTCCAACACCACCACCAACAGTACAGCCTTATTTCGTCCCACTGTTGAGCACAGACCTCCTCTCTCATAGGAAAGAGGGATTTAGAGCTTAGACCCGCCACGCTGCCGCTGCTCCAATGCGGGTTGGCGGGCTTTTACGACTATTATCATAATTATGATAGTGATAATAACCGGTTTAACGTGCTCTCTAAGGCACGGGGGTGACACACCGCCAACTGCGGGCTGGCACTGAGAATGTCTTGACAGAAAAACCCAATACTTACCTAACAATAATTTATCTGACCCGGTAATCGAACCCGGGACCTCGTGATCTGCAGTCGAATATGCTAAGCACTAGATTAACGAGGCAGGCAGAATGCAACTCGCACGGGATTTATTCCACTTGTGACTAATCAACGCATGCGGAAAACGCGGGCGGCCGCGGTATCTCATACGCAGCACTCTTACTTAATCACGTACTATATTATGTACTTCGGTGGCCAGTCTGAAATATTTACTAGACAGGATAGTCGATACCGATGTACATAATCTATACTTACTAATAAATAAAATTGAAGTGTCTGTCTGTAATATCGAAATAACTACCTCATATTAAGCTCATATGGTTATTTGAACGATACTATAACCGAATCACACGTTTTTAAAATTTTTGTCTGTCTGTCTGTCTGTCTGTCTGTCTGTCTGTCTGTCTGTCTGTCTGTCTGTCTGTTTGAACGGGCTAATCTTTGGAACGGCTGAACCGATTTTGACGGGACTTTCACATACAAGTAGAGAATTAACCAGGGAGTAACATAGGCTACTTTTTTAACCGACTTTCAAAAAAAGAGGAGTTGTGTTTTTCTACCTATGTACACCGATATCTCCGAGATTTCTGAACCGATTTGCGTAATTTTTTTTTTAATCGATAGAGAAACATTGCAACACTGTTCTACAAAAAATTTGGATTCCAACTCCTCAATCCTGATGCTGTAGGGGATCTGATCCCCAAAACTAATGGGATTTAGGCACTGTCGGTTATTTAAATTGATATTGGGGATACCAATTAAAGACTTATTGTTGAATGACCTCGAGTAGGTACATGTCCAACTCCTCAACCCTGATGCTGTAAGGAATTGCATTCCGAAATCGTAAGGATCCCACGGAATTTTTCCGTTTTGTGGACGGGTTACTTACTTACTACAGATAGGCTATTTTTTGTTCGGGAAAATCAAAGTTCCCACGAGATTTTTACAAACCTAAATACACACGGGCGAAGCCGTGGGCATCATCTAGTACGTAATATAGATTGAACGGCCGGAATTCATAGCGAGTGCTATTTAACCTGATCAACCCCTGTCCATCCGTTTTAAGGATTATCCAATTCATTAGTCCGGTAATCCAGCCGACAGAAGTAAGCCCCGCATCCTGAAAAACAATGTAATGTGCATAATTGGCATAGGAGTTTAAATAAAATGTCAACAATTATTAATTTAACTTAAAATATTAAAATTGAAATTATTTCAGAGGTATTAAACTACATTTAAATAATATGACAAGCATTATTGTTAATTATAGCATATAAATTATAGCATATAGAGTGTAGGCTCTTAGGTAGAGTTAGATAAGATAAAATATGCAATTTGTTTTTAAGTTGGTACTGGGTATAATTTATTTGGCATTTAATTCAGTTACTTTTACTTCCTTTACCTAGGTATATCAGATGTCCATAAACAAAAAGAGAGAGTAAATGTTACTTCAAATTGAATATATGAAGCTATTAGTGATTAACAATGATAAATTTTAGATAGGTACTCTATAATTTAGATGTAATTCTTCTTATATCTGTAAAAGAGTTAGAGTACGAGAATTACCTAGTATTTAATTCTTGTGGGGATTTGAAGATTAAAAAAATTACGTCGTTATGCAGTTTCCGCGCTACCATTAATTACAGCCCTTAATAGAAAGCAAGCCGGATAGGACTAACCACATCCCATCTGTTTTATGACGAGCATTAAATAATTAAATCCATTGCGTTAAATAATACCTACTTCCAGCCAGCCATGTTTAATTATTATTTATTATTGACTCTCTTGCGCTTTGTTTTGATAGACATGCGTGACTGGCCACTGTTTGACTACCTACTCTCATGTCATTGTATTTTTAACCGACTTCCAAAAAGGAGGAGTTCGGCGCGTATTTCTTTTAAATGCTTTAAATATTTGGATTGTCTGAACGCGATTGTTCCTATAATTAAATTATTCTTTATAAGTTATTTTATTAAAAGGCAGCGATTTTATCTTATTTTATCTTAAGTATTTTCCATTTGGTATATGAGTAAAAAGATATACAAAATGAAGATAAATAATAATTGGTTAACATCAAAATTATGGTTAACATCAAAAAAAAATAAAGGTAAATATTTAAAATGGAATTATAGGTCATTGACAAAAGATTTTCTACCTTTTTCGGTAATATTTACAAAAATATTATTATACCTACTGTCGGTTTCAATAATAAAACATGATATGCATAACATCATATTCAACCAGTCTTTACACGGGAACTCAGCTCTTCCAAGTATTATAATATGCTAATTCATCATCAAGAAGCTATGATGAACTACATAATATGTAAGTAGTTAAGTATATTAAATTACCGTACACGATTCTTTACAAAGTGAGAATGTTCGGCGCCATTGTAACTAAATCAAATTGATAAATAAGTTAGAAGAGTTCTATACCTTGGAATAGAACAGAATAGAATAGAAAAGTTTTTTATTCAAATAAGCTTTTGAATCGTCAGTTGAATCTACCTACGGCTACCACTGGTTCGGAATGCCGTTCCTGCCGAGAAGAACCAGCAAGAAACTCGACGGTTGCTCTTTTTTAAATAAAAAAAAATTATGCCTTAAGCCTCTTGATCCAAATTATACATAGACTGAATTTTAAATGGTTTTTGAAGTGATTACAATGACTAACAGAAGCAACTAGAGTTTCTCTATCATACATTATTAATTATTACCTATAGCTTCTGCTTAATTAATATTAATTCTTGTCTTTTAGACATTCAATTGATTGATTTATTTATTATTTATCTAGTGTAGGTACCTATCTAGTGTCCTATTGTCGATCTACGAATATCAATGTAGTAAGTTGGTAAAACTATAAAGGGAAAAAAAACGGTAAAATTTTTCGGTCTATTGATTTGTATAGGTAGGTAGGTACTTATATTTTCAAAATTAACAAGAAAATTTTAGGAAAAATATAACTAAGTATAGAAAAGCCAATTGCAAATTAAGTAAATATTAATATAAGAGTAGGTAGGTACACGTATATTATTTTCCATTATAAATCCAATTTATTTTCATTTCGAATACAAAATCAATTCGATTTCGATTAGCCAACCACAATAATTATTGTTCCTTTCACGAATGACAAATGAATGGACGTCTTCGGTCCATCCATCTGCTATAGTTTGGTGAGCTCTGATTGACAGATGAACAAGTTCGCACGGGTACCTGTATCTTCTTCTGTAAGTATAATGTTAGACCTAACGTCTAGAGTAGCCACCTATTAATTATTAATTTTATATTTAAGTAAACTGGCTGATGATTTTGATTTTTCAGAAACCCGGTTTTCGGGATGAAAAGTAGCCTGTGTCCGTCTTACAATGCAAGCTATCTTTGTGACTATCGTCACAATTTGTTCAGTGGTAGGTTCTCAAAAGTCCCGTGGGAACTCTTTTATTTTCCGGGATAAAAAGTAGCCTGTATCCACTGTCCGTCTCCAGGATGCGCCAAGTTTCGTCTAGATCCATTCAGTTTTTGTGTCATGACAAGTATAAATTAAAAATTTCAAACCCCCGACATTCGCCATTTTATGGTGGCAGCCATCTTGGATTTGCATAGTGCTATTCTACTAGTCAAGCCCTTTCATTTGATACCCATATGAGGGAGTTGTCAAAAAATATGTCAATGTCACCCGCCATTTTGTGGTGGCGGCCATCTTGGATCGATTTTCATCAAACATAGCTAACAACACTCTCGACTAATTCACCTTTCAAACAAAAAAAACCACATTCAAATCGGTTCACCCGTTTGAGCGCTACGGTGGAACAGACAGATAGACAGACAGACAGACAGACACACACACACACACAGACACGTCAAACTTATAACACCCCGTCGTTTTTGCGTCGGGGGTTAAAAAATAACCGACATTATTTGTTATTCTTGTTTGTTCATCTTGTATGGAGACTGCAGTGCTGCAGTGCTTATTTGAATGAAATGGGTCACATTGCCTTTGTTTAGTGGTGTCTTTGTGGTCAACCGTCAAGTACCACTTATAAGCTTACATCGGGCTTGTTCGTCGTTGTCGTCGTCGTCTACACTTTCTATTGGTTTTATTTTACGTTTAACTTTTAATAATTATAATATTATAAATATTGATGATTTCAGAATGTTTTAGTTGCTAAACATAAAATAATTATTTTGTTCATGATTGTTCATGATTCAAAAATCCGACTTCAAACGCCACTGCAAAATAAATAGGTATATTAAAATAACATTTGTTTGTGCGTATTGAAGTAGGGCGAGCGTCGAGCATAGCTTTCGTCGTTTCTTCTTATTTGATTAATAATAACACAAGTGGTTATAAAAAGCTGGCCATCGGATACGAATGATGAAATTATTATAATTTTGTCCTATCAATATACATACCTACCTACACGGGAGTCAATTTGTACTTTGATATAACCTGATAGCAGTAGACTCATAGAGGTACTACTCCTAACCTACTCTTCTACTCTCTTCAGTAGATACGTAGGTATTCATATTTTTTTTCATTATGCATGGCATCAGTGGTGGATTAGATGTCAACAGCGCTCTAGGCAGCATCTCATCAGCAATATATCAATGTTTGTTTAAATTGTTTTAAGTTCTTTATTCCTTAGAAACTTTGGGTGATCCTTCCTCTGGCGCCCCTTTGTAATCTCGCGCCCCTAGGCATGTGCCTAGTTTGCCTAAATGCCTAAAGGATAATCCGCCGCTGCATGGCATCTTTTTAATCCTTTATCCAAACGCCAAGTGCATCAATGGGGTCAAATGAACGGAAAACTTTTTTGTTATCAGTAAAAAGAACCTCTACTCTTTTATAGTCTGTATAGGATACAGATGTGGATAATGAATTATACTGGGTTCCGTCATGGCTGTTTTGATAAACATCATCAGATCAGCGGAGTAATCCGTTTATTACAAATAAAGTTTATTCTCATTTAGATGGATTAACTTTGATTAATGAAGAGGGGAGAGAAAGCGTGGCCGCGGCTCTTATCGCTGCCCGGCTTTGTTCGGCTCTCGATGTTACCTTTACTTTCATATTTTACTCACAATTATTATTATTAACAAATATTAAGACTTGTACACACTATGCCGCAGATTACGTTAAACGTTTGGTACCTTATAAGTAAGTGGCAATACAGAAACATTATTCTAAGGTGCCCATAATAATTAATGTCGATTTTGGGTGAATATAATTTAAACAATACGTTATTCCAAACATCCACGGAGTCTCGAGCGGGCCCTATACAAACGAAGTTTGTATACAGTCACGACTTCGTCCGCATGGACTTATGTAAGTTTAAAATAAATGTTTCTTCAAGCCCCTTTTCACTTTTAGTGTAACTCTAGGATATTCTAAGTCTATCAGCTTAGGCTGAGCGTTACCTACTAGTGTAAGTCAGACAGTCAAAGCACAGAAGTACCTAATCAGGGTTCGCTGTAAACATACCTACATAATATCAGTGGCGTGCAGTTCATAAAGGCAGAAAATCACTGCATACCCTTAGAAAAGCAATGTTTAGGTAAATCGATGAGAAAAGGAGCAGTAGAAATTTTAATTCTGATTTGACCGATGGCATACCCTGGCTTATTGGCCTTTGCGAACCCTGTGTACGCCACTGCTGTATATATACACTAAATATAAATCTTATAGTCTTTGGTAACTTTGAATTAGGTATTCTTGATTTTTAAAACGGGTAATGTAAAGGCGAATATCTATTAACTAGCGGACCCGGCAGACGTCGTCCTGCCCGCTTGCATACCGATATATTAGCGCCACCCACCGGTCCAATGAATCACTCTATCTATTAAAAAAACCGCATCAAAATCTGTTGCGTATAGTTTTAAAGATTTAAGCATACATAGGGATATAGGGACAGAGAAAGCGGCTTTGTTTTTAACCCCCGACGCAAATACGACGGGGTGTTATAAGTTTGACGTGTCTGTCAGTGTGTGTGTGTGTGTGTGTGTGTGTGTGTGTGTGTGTGTGTGTGTGTGTGTGTGTGTGTGTGTGTGTGTGTGTGTGTGTGTGTGTGTGTGTGTGTGTGTGTGTGTGTGTGTGTGTGTGTGTGTGTGTGTGTGTGTGTGTGTGTGTGTGTGTGTGTGTGTGTGTGTGTGTGTGTGTGTGTGTGTGTGTGTGTGTGTGTGTGTGTGTCTGTCTGTTCCTCCGTCGCGCTCAAACGGGTGAAAGGTGAATTTGTCGAGAGTGTTGTTAGCTATGTTTGATGAAAATCGGTCCAAGATGGCCACCGCTACAAGATGGCGGATTACATAATATTTTTTCACAACTCCCTCAACATGGGTATCAAATGAAAGGGCTTGACTAGTAGAATAGCACTATGCAAATTCAAGATGCCCGCCACCACAAAATGGCGAATGTCGGGGGTTTTTAAATTTTTAATTTATACTTGTATACTATGTAGTGATACTATGTAGTGATGATAGACAAATTTTATCGCTCAGGTATTATTATCATACGGACGTGACCTGTCCACACGTCTAATGCTCTATAAAAACTTTACTTTTAATTATAATATTTTTTACGATCGCAGATTTAAGCAACACGAAGTTTTAGAAATGTAGGTGACGGAAACGCTGTCGTTACCTACCTGCTCGTTATCTTACGGAATAATAAAAGCATAACTTTCCATAGGAAATGTAAACCTCGATATTCGAAATATAAAAAACGTGTCAACGTGTGGTGATTAATTTTTAAAATTTATTTATAACTAGGTATGCTAGCGACTTCTTCGGTGCGGATTTAGGTTTATTAAATATCCCTTGGGAACTCTATGATTTTCGGGATAAAAAGTAGCTTATATCCTTCTCCAATCTATCTATCTATCTCTGTACCAAATTTCATTAAAATCGGTTCAGCGGTTAAGACGTGAAAGTGTTGTTACCTACTTGTTACACAGCGGTACTTTCGTATTTATAATAATATTAGTATCGATTCAACAATGTAAGTATATTATGTATATTTCATCGCATTATTATCTGATATTGATAATATCATACCGGAAGGCAAATTAAGTTGTGATCGGAGTCGCTCACCAGAGGAAATTGTTTATACGAAGAAAAACCTGTCTTGTAATCGAATCGGGGCTAATCGATTACTGGGCGGTCGTCAGAGCGACACCAAAGTCTGTTATGATTGTTTCTTATGATTTTTATCGCTGATTCTGAATGACTAAATACATCCGTCTGATACCTACAACTGTTTTTTAACCCCCGACGCAAAAACGACGGGGTGTTATAAGTATGACGTGTCTGTGTGTGTGTGTGAGTGTGTGTGTGTGTGTGTGTGTGTGTGTGTGTGTTCCCCTGTGGCGCTCAAACGGGTGGACCGATTTGAATGCGGTTTTTTTTGTTTGAAAGGTGAATTAGTCGAGAGTATTGTTAGCTATGTTTGATGAAAATCGATCCAAGATGGCCGCCGCTACAAAATGGCGGATTACACATTTTTTCGCAACTCCCTTAATATGGGTATCAAATGAAAGGGCTTGACTAGTAGAATAGCACTATGCAAATGCAAGATGGCCGCCGCCACAAAATGGCGAATGTCGGGGTTTTTTTAAATTTTTAATTTATACTTTTTTTTAAGATGAACATAGCAAATATTCCCCTTTCTCCTCCAATTAAGTGAAAACTTGTGCTGGTGGTGGTTGTGAAAGGTGGGGTTTGAACCGTCGACCCTGCGGTTCCCGATCCGCGCCCGGCGACCGTTGCGCTATTGAGGCTTTTAGAATCAGTTAATTTTAGTTTACAATTAGAAACATCATTTTGCATGAGTCAACTGCTTTTTGCCTTCTTCATCAAACCGCTTTCCGCCTCATTCTTTGAATGTCGGTTCATAGCATAAGCAACCTTATGTCAATAACCAATTACTATCCAAGGTTTATAACATTACTAGCGGACCTGGCAGACGTCGTCCTGCCCGCTATTAGCGCCACCTACCGGGTCCAATTTTTCTACTTATAAACCTTCCTCTTGAATCACTCTATCTATTAAAAAAACCGCATCAAAATCCGTTGCGTAGTTTTAAAGATTTAAGCATACATAGGGATATAGGGACAGAGAAAGCGACTTTGTTTTATACTATGTAGTGATGACGTCAAATTCGTTCAAGCTTATTATACTCTTAGCGCTTAACTGCTGTCCCAGCTGATGGTAAGTGAAGAGGCAGCCTAAGGTGGAAAGCGCTTGCCTAGAAGGCGCCTAATCACTTTAGATACATCATACAAAGTTACTCAAGTTATAGTTTTAGTCGGAAAAACGGAAGGCGGAAATGCATTCCCTGTAGGCGTGCACTTTCGACTTGCATTAGAAAGATAATATTTTATTTTACACAGTTTTATTTCGCTTGCAAGTCACGGAGGTATGCCCATAAAATGATAAGTAACAGATAATTAGATCTGACACAAAAACTCTTTTTTAAAGTGGCAGTAATTTTTTGGATAGTGGGTCACCGCACCGCTTATTATTTTACCGTTTATGAAGTGTCTTTTGTAAAAAACGAGTTTATGGCATGTTAAAATTCATCACAATAGAACACGTCAATTGCTATTCATAGACTAAAGGAAGAATATTGTTTGGAAATAGGCCATCAACATACGAGTATTATGAAGCGAGATTTCAATCAAGAAGTCGAGTATAGAGGTTATTATTTGCTTATAGCCGCCTAAAGCCTAAGGCCTAGGCCGCACTGCGAAATTTATTCGCGCGAATTTTTTCGCAAATTTCTGTGACATATGGAAATGTATGAAGCTGCACGCACATGCGATTTCAAATTCGCGAGAAAAATATATTAAAATGCGGAATATAAACCGCGCGAATAAAATTCGCGCGAATAATTTTCGCAGTGCGGCCCCGCTCTAAGCTGTTTTCAAGTTAAAAACCAAAGATATTGTATTCTCTCTTCTGTTAAAAACGTAACGTAGCGTACCGTCAATCCGTCGACTGAGACGTCAAATGACGACCGTTGTTTTCCATCTATGATTAACTAGTGGACCCGGCAGACTTCGTCCTGCCCGGTGACATAACGACTTCGGCGCCACCTACTGAGACCCGGTAGGTTACCTGTACCTACCCGGTAATTGTGTTTTCAAACCATTCAGGAACCCATTGAAATATACACACAACATCCAAATCGGTTCCAGCCGTTTAGGAGGAGTTAGATGACAAACACACGTACCTACGGAAGAATTATATATAGGTACAGGTGAGAGAGTTTACCGTATCCACGCGACGGGATGGTCTAGGATCCCACCTTAGAAATTTCTACCCTCATCTGTTATTTAAACGAATTATATGTCAAATGAAAGATTATTTTATTCTTAATCGAACCGTATTTGGTTGCCTGGTCAAAAGTGGTGCTAAATCATGGTTGCCTGGATTTTAAGATATAAAATGTTTGGTGCGAGTGTTGAAAGTGACAGAAAAGTGTTGCGCGCGCAATTTCATTTGACAGACAAAGATGCAGTGAGGCAGGCGTGCACTCGGCAGGTGCTTAGTCTATACATAGATTAAAACCATAGACTTTCTGTGCCTGTCCATTAAAGATATTTACAAAAAAATAAGTGAGTGACGTAAGGGATAAGTAATAAAACGTAAAAAAGCTGTTTTTGAAAATTTTGTCTGTTTGTCTGTATGTTTGTGCATGTATTACGCAAAAACTACTGAATGGATTGAAATGAAACTTGGCATGATTTAAGTTCATACTACATAATAGCATATAGGATACTTCTTATCCCGAAATTCAGCACAGTTCCCTTGGAAGAGGGGATGAAAGTCAAAATGTGTATTTTGACTTTCATCCTCTCTCCCAAGGGAACTCTGCTGAATTTCGGGATAAAAGGTATCCTATATGCTATTATGTAGTATGAACTTAAATCATGCCAAGTTTCATTTCAATCCATTCAGTAGTTTTTGCGTAATACATGCACAAACATACAGACAAACAGACAAAATTTTCAAAAACAGCTTTTTTACGTTTTATTACTTATCCATTACGTCACTCATTTATTTTTTTGTAAATATCTTTAATGGACAGGCACAGAAAGTCTATGGTTTTAATCTATGTATAGACTAAGCACCTGCCGAGTGCACGCCTGCCTCACTGCATCTTTGTCTGTCAAATGAAATGGCGCGCGCAACACTTTTCTGTCACTTTCAACACTCGCACCGAACATTTTATATCTTAAAATCCAGGCAACCATGATTTAGCACCACTTTTGACCAGGCAACCAAATACGGTTCGATTAAGAATAAAATAATCTTTCATTTGACATATAATTCGTTTAAATAACAGATGAGGGTAGAAATTTCTAAGGTGGGATCTCCTACTAGGATGTTTGACAGTTATGAACCCGTGAACATTTTGTATGGGAAAATGTTTTTTCTTTTATTTTATTTTTTCGTCAATTTTCCAATGTTTTTAATAGTTATTATGCTATCAGGACGGAGACAAATACAACAAATCAATAACCATGAAAATCGCTCCAGCCGTTCTCGAGTTATAAGTGTTCGAACTAACACGACTTTGTTTTATATATATAGATCATCGATGTAGATATAGATGTACGCCAACGCATATGACACATAGTTACACCTGTGGTTACACTAAGGCTAACATAACTACAGGGTGGAGTGAAGTCGATGCGCAGCGTGTTTGTGGCGACGACTCAAAGTAGAGCGCGGCGCGCCCAGGAAGCGCGCTGGTGCTGCAAATTTCTACCCTATGTTAAAGTGAATAAAGCTGAGTTTGAATTAATATAAAAAGACGCTGAGTTTCGGCTCAAAAGGCGTTGGAAATTAATGCCTTGCACTGAACGCTTACGTCACGCAAAATAATCGTACGACCTGCAGTCTCCGAATTAATGAGAGCCATATGCTGATTACAGTCATCATGTCAGTTTTATTTTCATTTCAATGAATAAAATGAATTACTTAAGCACTCGCCAATCTTTATGGCTGCTCTGAACATAACTTCGATGCGCATAACGGTTTCAAGTACCTATCAGAGAGGCGATGTGGGCACTAATGTAGGTAAAATGTTCCATTACATTCATCTATTTTTTTTTTTCATTAGTCTGTGTCGCCATTATGGACTTTGCGACCAATTTGGGTATTTTCGAATCTCACTTTCATCGTCATTAACTGTAATTTTGGTACATTTTACGAACCGTTAGACACTCAGCCATACATTTGACAATTTGAAATGCACTTTCAGAATTTCGTGGCCAAAACGGCTACATTTAACTATTTTTACGTTTTCGTGTCAGTCTATCTTTACGTCTGTAGCTAAACCATTAGCGTTTACGTATGTTTTTTTCCGTTATTATTTTGTACAGTTGTAACTAGATATGATTACCTATATAACATTCTCAAAATTGTGTCCATTGTTATTGAATAATTTTATGTATTCTATACTTAGTTCAAAAATTAAAGGGATAGATACCTAGTATTTATGTTTCTTAATTTCAAAAAAACTGCATTAAATGACGCATGTGCTAGTTATATAAGTCACTAAAACATACTGTATTTTGTATTATCTATAGTACTACTCAGGTACTACTTAACTAACTAGAAATAAGCAATAGAGATAAATTTGAAAGTTTCAACTTTTCTGCCCAAATCGCTGTCGTTGTCACAGATAATACTATTTTGTGGCGCACCCTCGATGTACTTAGTTTTGTGATGAATCTGTGCAATTAGAGTAAAACTGGAGTAAAACGCTATTAAACTGTCATTTAATTGCATTTCACTGTTTAAAACGGCCTCTAACTTTCATTTTAGATGAGCACCGTCCTAGAGGTTAAATAGACTGAGAACTTGGTTAAGACACTGGTTCGGTATCTATGCCTATAGAAAGCGAATAATTATTTCACAAGTAACGTAGCAAATCTAAAAATTCTTTCAGAATTAAGTTATAAAAAGTTAAAAAAGCGCACAACCCTACAAAGGATTTTTACTATAGGTAGTTTATGATGGTTCCTAGTAAATCGACTGTGTGTATCATTGATGGGATGATTTTTTGTTAGTGCCTCAGTTTGATTACAGATTGAAATGAAAATGAACAGACCCTGAAATGAAAATGTTATTGAAACCACCATCCGGTCCGACGTCATATTTTCACGTCGAGTTACCTCGTGTGCTTGTATGTGTTTCGGGTCTTAAACTATACTACGGTTTATGGCTGAGATCTAATATAGAGAACTCTGGTCTACTCTAGAGACTCTACTCTGACTTTGAATCAGAGTTAAAATAGACCTAAGATATGCCTGACATATGTAAATCTGTGTCGTTTTTTTCGTTTCACCCTAAGACTTGATTTTATTATGCGTTTGATTTGCGTTTTGTTGTTATTGTTGCGTTACATGGCGTTGCGTTATATTTAAATACTAAAAATGTGCCACGTATTTTTAGTATATTTCCGACGTCGAGCTAGTGAATTCCATTTAAGACTGACTAGCTATCAGTCCATCGGACGTAATTGTAGCCAAGAGCTAGGCTATCTGTCATATTTTCTAAAAACTAAAAGGAAGTAGGTACTTTCCAAATCACCCGACAATCGAACGACATGTTTATCTTGACATCCTGACAATTGCATTAAAGTTATTGTATAATTACGAGTATAATAATGAGGTGTAGGTAGGTATATTATGTACAAACTACACTCAAATGTTGTGCTAATTAACACTACATTATTTATTGATGAAAGAAACAGTGCACTGCGTAAACTGGAAATAATTTAAAACGAAAATACGAATTTGTAAAAGGGCTCTACTGTTTACACTTTCACTTAATTTTTGAATTTTCAGGTGAATGTATGGGAACGAAATCACCGACTATAATATTTCTTTTGCATTAACCAATTTGTCTTAACTTCATTTAAATTTTAAAAGGGTAGCTGTATCAAATCAGATATGTCGGATATGCTCATTATAATCTCAATCACTCCAGATTTAAAAACTGAAGATGTAGTCTTAAATTTAAAAAGTCTTACCTATTTACTGATTGATGTCTTGAAAGAAGCTGAAAGCTTAACACGTACAGATCAATATATGCGTTCTTCGTTATCTTCCCGACCTGCATTGAGGGTTCAGCGTGTAAAAATCCTATATATATAAACCGACCTCTTTTCTCAGAAGATAGGGTAGGTTCTTCAGAAGATTTTAAATCCCGTCACGAAAAATGGGAAAAAAGTAACAAGGTAAAGTTGAAAAGAAAAAATTGGTATAAGTACACTTAGATACAGCATCAATAATAATTGTCAGTTGTCATCAATCATCAAAAATATAATATCCTATCGTTTTAAAAGTGAATGTGGTTTTGCTCAACCACTTTTAACTTACTCTTCATTGTGTACTCTGTCATTTAGCCGATCTATTTTTTAATGCACTTTTATTCGTAGCAAATGATTTCGTGGGGCATAACATTATGCTCCTTGAGACAGGCTTTTACTCTTAAGCCCCTCTCTTAAGACTCTTGATATACAAAATTATCTTCAATGAAGGCACTAAAGCTATTTATTTCACCCAAGGCTAGATATGGGTCAAGGTTGCTTTAGAACTTGATAAGACTAGTTTTTAAAGTAGCTGTAAATTAAAGGAAATTAAAATAGACATTGATGGACTCTCTACCGATGATTGCAAACCAAAGTTTCGGGGTTCAAATCTTCTATATTCTTCTATATCTATCTATATCTATACATATAATAAAATCGTAGACTTGCCGTATCTGTACATTGAAGATTTTTGCAAAATAATAACTGGGGAATGTTAGGGATAAGTAATAGAAAGTGAAAAAAAAAAAAAAATTAAATGTTGTCTGTTTGTCTGTATGTTTGTGCGCGCATCACGCAAAAACTACTGAATGGATTGAAACGAAACTTGGTATGATTTAAGTTCATACTACGGAGTAACATATAGGATACTTTTATCCCGAAATTCAGCACGGTTCCCTAGGGAGAGGGGATGAAAGTCAAAACGTGTATTTAGCTGTAATTCAATAACGCGTGGTCCGATTTCATTCATTCTTTTTTTGTTAGAAAGTAGATACTTTAAAGATTACCGACTAATCTCTAAAAGGCTGAATCGATTTTGATGGGATTTTCACTGGCGGATGTTTACATTTTGATCTACCTAAACATCCGCCAACTTTTAACAGTTTTAGCATGATATGAGCTTAAAGGAGCTTAGGAAAAACAAAATGATTCCTACGGGAACTAATATATCCACGCGAACGAAGTCGCGGGTGTCCGCTTGTGCTTACATAATAGTTTTGACAACCTACCCGTCATAACGGTAAGTACTACAAGGCTTTATAAGTTACAGGTTCGATTCCCAGCTGAGAGGATCAATCACAATCAGTAGAAAAGCGGTTCCTATAGTTTGATTTTTGTTCATGTCCTTTCTCTTTGCTTTTGACATCAACTATTAGGGGTACCTAGGTAGGCACTGTTTGATAAATCTGTTTAGTAAGTAACTATAATGTTACAGTTAGTTTCCCCAACACGAAAGTAGCATTGACCTCAGATAAATTACTCGCAAATTGGTATGTAACGTTATAATAATTATTATTACAATTCTCACAGCGAAGAAGGTCGATAGAGAAATTGTAGTACCTATCTTCCAGGTGGCTTGTTATTGTCCAGTTTACGTCTATTCGTACAGTCGCGTACAAACAGTGAAATAATAGAACTTTGAACCGCTTTAAAGTACCTCACCTAAAAGATGATTATTGAAATTACTTTAAGATTCCGTCACCAACACAAAGTTATATCAAAGCATATTGTATTGCAGCTATAAGGAAGTAAAATGTCACTAGTGCAAACTCAATCTAGATAATATGAGTGTTTTGTGTCGCGTGTGCGGGGAACATTAATTGTTGGGTTCGCATCCGTTATCTGAGCCAGCTGCCGACGATGTCTTCCACAAATAGTACCAATGTCTCTTGTACTTGGTGTAAGACTTATTTAGGAGTTAGATTGTGGGAATAGTATTGGCTTAATATCTACCACTTGAACGTTGCGACTTCATGGTATCATCTCACGAACATATTATGGGCGATGAAAAAATAACAATCACGTTTGCTTCAAGTTTTCTTATATAACCTAAATCCTATGGGAATTTAAAAAAGCCCAAATCCACGTCCACGAAAGTGGCAGATAAAATCAGATTAGTAATTGAAAGGAAATTAGGTATCAAGAGTTACATTATTATTCAAGGTTTCGGAAAAACTTCCAACACTCTGACTTATAATATCTAGGTAGGTACTTATCAACACAATATGGAGATTTGGCCATAAAATGCGATAGCAATTTACACAATTATTACTCAAAAACAAAATCTGTACAGTAGTTATATCGTAAATTCTTGTAATCGTCTATAGATTCAATGTTTCAGCATAAGTAGTTTCTGACTTATATTAAGTACTAGATGATGCCCACGGCTTCGCCCGTGTGGATTTAGGTTTTTAAAAATCCCGTGAGAACTTTTGATTTTACAGATCAAAAAGTAGCTTATTTGTTAAGTAACCCGTCTCCAAAACGGAAAAATCTCGTGGGATCCCCACGATTTCGGAATGCAATTCCTTACAGCATCAGGGTTAAATAGCAGGCATAAAGCTGTGATAGCCTAGTGGTTAGGACGACCGACTTCTAATCGGAGGTCGTGGGTTCGATCCCGGGGCACGCACCTCTAACTTTTCGAAGTTATGTGCGTTTTAAGTATTTAAATATCACTTGCTTTAACGGTGAAGGAAAACATCGTGAGGAAACCTGCATGCCTGAGAGTTCTCCATAACGTTCTCAAAGGTGTGTGAAGTCCGCCAATCCGCTTGGCCAGCGTGGTAGACTATGGCCAAAACCCTTCTCACTCTGAGAGGAGACCCGTGCTCTGTAGTGAGCCGGTAATGGGTTGATCATGATGATGATGATGATCAGGGTTAAGGAGTTGGATATGTACCTACTCGAGTTCATTCAACGATAAAGTCTTTAATTGGTACCCCAATATCAATTTAAATAACCGACAGTTTCTGAATCCCATTAGTTTTGAGGATCAGGTCCCCTACAGCATCAGGATTGAGGAGTTGGAATCCAAATTTTTTATAAAACAGGGTCGCCAAGTTTTTCTATCGATTAAAAAAAGAATTACTTAAATCGGTTCAGAAATCTCGGAGATATCGGTGTACATAGGTAGAAAAACACAACTCCTCCTTTTTTGAAAGTCGGTTAAAAAAGTAGCCTATGTTACTCCCTGGTTAATTCTCTACTTGTATGTGAAAGTGCCGTCAAAATCGGTTCAGCCGTTCCGAAGATTAGCCCGTTCAAACAGACAGACAGACAGACAGACAGACAGACAGACAGACAGACAGACAAAAATTTTAAAAACGTGTGATTCGGTTATGGTACAGTTCAAATAACCGTATGAGCTTAATATGAGGTAGTTATTTCGAAATTACAGACAGACACTTCAATTTTATTTATTAAGTATAGATCTACACAACTTCGTTGAAATGTCGAACCTTCCAAAGTTCCAAATATATATGCCCAATAAAACTGAAGAGCGAAGCTATAAATTTACTACTTATGTACGTAGTCTAAAATACAAGTCGGTCTCGTTCACTAAACGTTCACCTGTGTACCTTTATGTCGCTTGTTAAGCCCAAATTAGACGGTTCATTTTTCGGGATTTTTACCATTTAATTTGGGCTCTAGAGCGTAAAGCCAAAATTAGACGGTTAATTTTTCGGGATTTTTGCTTTCATTTTAGAGGCTTCATGGATGAATCATCGAAAATTAACCGTCTAAACACCGACCGCTCATCGTTCACAGGCACTGTGCCATAGCAAATATGGTATCGTGCATCGTTCACCGCAAAAATGAACGATGAACGGGACACCGTCTAATTTGGCCTTTAAGCCCAAATTAGTTTAGTTAGTTTAGTTTAGTAGATTAATTCATCGTTCATTTTTGTGATGAACAATGCACACGATACGATGTTTGCTATGGCACAGTGCCTGTGAACGATGAACGGTCGGTGTTTAGACGGTTCATTTTCGATGATTCATCGATGAAGCCTCTAAAATGAAAGCAAAAATCCCGAAAAATTAACCGTCTAATTTTGGCTTTACGCTCTAGAGCCCAAATTAAATGGTAAAAATCCCGAAAAATGAACCGTCTAATTTGGGCTTAACAAGCGACATAAAGGTACACAGGTGAACGTTTAGTGAACGAGACCGACTTGTATTTTAGACTACGTACATAAGTAGTAAATTTATAGCTTCGCTCTTCAGTTTTATTGGGCATATATGAAGCCTCGAAGCCGAAGGCGAAGCCGAAGGCCGAGAAGCCTCGAAAATGAAAGCAAAAATCCCGAGAAATGAACCACCCAATTTGGGCTTTATCAACTTTTATTGACAAGTGTACGCCGTGAACACTTTCCTGGTAATTAATGCAGTTGCTTATTTAGCGCGATTATTGTTGTAAATTTGTTGTGCCCGTTATCGACCATCATTTTCCAATATTACCTAGCTGTTACTTGCTAGGCGATAGTAGTTGGGAACTCCTACCTAGGGCCATAAACAGACACCAGAAATATAGTGGTTACATGATAGACTCAAGATTCATATTCACAGTGTTTTAGGTTGAACCGTTTAATTTTCGTAGGTCAGCTTTTTGAACTGTTTTCCACCAGAGCAAAGCTTAGTTATGATAGTAAAGCAATACTATTGGTGGGTTTTTTGACATAAAAGACACCAGAAATACATAATATAGTGGTTACATGATAGACTCAAGATTCATTTATTCATGGTGTTTTAGGTTGAACCGTTTAATTTTCGTAGGTCAGCTTTTTGAACTGTTTTCCACCAGATCTAAGCTTAGTTATGATAGTAAAGCAATACTATTGGTGGGTTTTTTGACATAAAAGACACCAGAAATACATATAGTGGTTACATGATAGACTCAAGATTCATTTATTCACGGTGTTTTAGGTTAAACCGTTTAATTTTCGTAGGTCAGCTTTTTGAACTGTTTTCCACCAGAGCTAAGATAAGCTTAATTATTATGATAGAAAAGCGACCCAATTGGTGGATTTTATGAACCAGGTTTATCGCTATGTAATCTATCAATCTACACTATTGATTAAGATTCAACTAATATCAGAGTGATCTCTGAATTACGGTCTAAAGTCCAACTTACATATGAAGTCATTCTCATATTTCGTGCGCAAAAATTTGATTTCTGTGATTTCTTATAATGTTTCTAGTTTCTAACCTCATAGAACTATCCATAAAATTATATTTTACCTACCTATTCGTAATATTTCGAATAACATTTAGCCGCACGATAGAAAATGAATACGTCTTTGTACGGCCAGTAACAGCAATGAGCGCGGGCTGCGTGAATGTATTGGCTGGCTATCGGAACGTTTCAACAGCAAATTGTCTGCTCCAAAGCGCGTTGTAAAGATCTCGCGATAGCCCGTAGGTACATTGTCCGTAAATACATTTACAGTGAATGTTTAAATACTAGGTAATATATTAGGAAAGCTCTGCTAAGCCCTGCTTTAATTTGATCTACCTTAAAATAGGTAGAGTATGTTTTATTTATTTATTTATTTTTATTTATTTATTTATTTATTATAATAGGTAACAATATCCATCATTATATTCGCATATACACATATATAAGTATATACACATTTGAACAAAATAATGGAACCCTGGAAGGGCGCCGTTACCATTTTAGTGGGAGGCGGACTTATTTTATCATTCGTTTAAGAAGTCGTATACTTTATAATATGCTTTTTCTTGTAAGTATTCTTTCACAGCGTCAATAAAAATATTTAAATTCTCTTTTTCCTTTATTTGCCCCGGTAGTTTGTTGTATATTCTTGTGCACATGGAGTTCGGGCCAGTGCCATGAATCTTTAAACGTGAGGTTGGGATGGCTAAATTATGTTTTCGCGCGTCTCGCAATTTATTCTGCCGCGGCATGTCCTGTAGCTTTTTAAAATATTCGGGATGTTTTCTAACGAATTTACATGATTCGAGTATGTATATACTAGGCAGGGTCAGAATTTTAGATGATTTAAAGTATGGCGCGCAGCTTTGCCTGTCTTTTATATTATATATCACTCTGACGCATTTTTTTTGTTGCACGAAAAGTTGATGTGCCTCAGTGCTATTGCCCCACAATAAGATGCCGTAGCTTAACCATGCATTCGCATATGCGAAGTAGGCTAAAAGTGCCGCTTCCGTATCTGTGGATTTTTTTAATTCCCTCAACGCGTATATGAATCTAGATAATTTAGTTTTTATTCTTTGGATATGTGGTTTCCAGTTTATGTGGCTATCAATGTCAATTCCGAGTAAGGTGAATGAGTCTACACACTCTAATGTATAGTTATTGAACGAATAATTATTTATATTTAGCGGCGTTTTTTGGTATGGTCGAAATTGCATAATTTTTGTTTTTTGGAAATTTATTTCTAGGTTATGGTCGCTTAGCCAACTGTTAACATTATAAAGAATATCATTTAATTTAGAATCCAAACCGTCAGCGTTTTTACATCTGGTTTGGATGGAGATGTCGTCTGCAAACAATACGCACGGGTCCTGCAGGATCTTCGGGAGATCATTAATGTATAGCAGGAACAGGAGACATCCGAGTACGCTTCCTTGTGGTATTGAGTTGTTAATATACTCCACATCCGATCGAAAATTTTTTATTTCGCCCGATTTATAGTTGTGATGCGTGATTTCTACGTATTGCTTGCGATTATTTAGGTATGATTCGAACCATTTATGTGCGTACCCACGAATACCTACGTCGTACAGTTTGTTCAAGAGTATGTCATACATTACTTTATCGTATGCTTTAGTCATGTCAAGTAATATACCTATCGCGTATTCCCTGTCATTTAGTGTATTTAGTATTTCGTCAATATATTTATATGTCGCGAGAACGGTTGATCTATTTTTCCTGAAGCCATTTTGGCAGTCGTCAAATATGTCGTATTTTTCGCAAAAGTCATATACCCGATTACACATCGCCTTCTCAAATATTTTAGATATGGAGGGTAGCAGGGCAATGGGGCGGTAGTTGCTAGGGTCAGTTTTTTTATTTTTCTTATGTATTGGTTTAATTAACGATATTTTTAGCGCATCGGGAAATACCCCTTCGGAAAACGATTGGTTAATTAATTGTGTCAGGGGTGTAGTTAATTCGTCAGAGCATTTTTTTACTAGGGAGGGTGGTAGGTCATCTATGCCATAGCTGTTTTTATTTTTTAGGTTTCGTAGGAGACGGCGTACTTCGTGAGCGTCTACCGGCCGCAGAAACATGGTGTTCGGCGTAGGGTATAGCACTGGGCGGCCGCGCGGGACCGGCCGGCTGTCCCCACTATCTAATCTACCTACTGACGCAAAGTACTGGTTGAACGCGTTTGCAACGTGCACTGGATTAGACGTTGGTTTATTATGGATCGACAGTTCTATATTATTATAACGTTGTGATTTTTTTTTGTTGGTTCGTTCTTTAATTATGTTCCACGTACACTTCATAATATTATTGGATTTTTTTAAACGTTTACTATCTTGGATTTTTTTAGACGTATTTACTAATATTTTAAGAGTTTTCTCGTATAATCGATAATGTTTCTTTAATATCGGATTTTTTGAGTAAGTTGCTATGATTTTTAGTAATCTTTTATGTTTACAAGATATTTTTAGACCTTTACTTAACCAATAGCTTTTAACTTTTGAGTTTATTTTAATTATTTTTTTAGGTAAAAATCAAATCGTGTAAAAAAATCAGCATGCTGTGATGCTGATTTTTTTACACGATTGTTAATAAAACGACTTACGACGACGAAATTCTTACGACGTATGAAATAAGTTTACTTATTTAAAAAAAAAAAATCAAACTCATTTTTTTTGTAATTTTTTTTTATTAATTGAAAAAAAAAACAACTTCTTGGAATAGTGGATGTATTCACGCATGTAATGATTGTATTGCTGTATAATTATCATGATGACCCCCTGTCATTCCTCCGCAGAATATAGGGCATTAGTTTTCCATGCCTTCCTGTGTTCGGCTACTGCCTTTACATGATTCCACTTCCACCCACTCCTTTCATGTATCTAGGCTTCTCTTTTATAGACCTCTTCTAGGATTTTGTTGGACGACCTGTTCTTCTTAATTCGACAGGTTGTCATTGAAACTCCACTTGTGCAGTGTCACACACAATTTACACACAGTGTCACACATATTTTCGCGCATTCTTTACTGTGTCATGTCATGGTCATGTCATGTCTCGTAGTAATTTTTTTTATAAACTGGAATGTTGGTGGCATTGCTGGCAAAAAAACTATGCTCTTGAAAAAAGTACCTGAAGATATATTTTATGTTTAGAATAAAACAAAATTGCTGCTCTATAACTTTATGCTCTTTAGAGGCCAAGTCAAAAGGAGCCAAGAAGAACGAATTTCTATTATCTGTGCCAAACACTCCGCGTACGGTGTTTGTTTGCGTAATAATCAACTATAACTCATAATAGCACCACACCGTGTAATTCTTATGGCTTGCTAACCCAATCTGCACTAAACGGCCATTATCTAACATTTTGAGTGCAGTACGTTTTCTATGGGCCTAATTTTTTATTGCACAACCGAGGTTTCCTTCTGCAAGCTTACGCTTCATTAACACGCCTTTAAGTTTCATAAGGGACTTAAGTGTAGGTACTTCCAAGTAATTATGTAGGTACTCATTGATAAATCATTGAGCATGCACGCCCTAAAAGTAAAACTAGAAAATCGTCCAAGTGCGAGTCGGACCTTGCTCTTTTAGAGTTCCGTACATAATTATGAACTAGATAATTTCTGGGTGTAAGAAATGTTTCATATCCGAGCTACTACCAAGGAAGGTACATGAAACTACAGCTTCTAACAGTACTAAGTCATACAAGGCTTGTTACAGATTCAATTTTACGAGTCCAATTATCGGCAGGTGTAGAAGAATCTAATCGGAGCAGAAATTAATCGGCGAATAACAGTTTGTAATACTTGCTGTAATTTCAGGGCTGGTCTGATTGCGCGCACGCAATTACTAGGGCGTAATCACAGATACACCGTGGGATGCATTTATAATAATAAGTAGTGTGAGGGTTTTTAAAGTTTAACTTTCATGTGTGAAAGTGTTTAAGTGTTCCCTTCCTCGACTTCGCTCCAGAGAAAGGAGATGAATGTGGTTTCATATACCTACGCCTTGGGCCAATACTGTGGTGAACCCAGAATTAAATACCTGTACGAGTATTCAGTAGAGTTAGGATGCTTACTATTTGGGAACAATTTATTGTAGGTATTTCGGACTGAACACGGGGTTTTTTAAATTCGTGTTTTATGATAGTGAGATTTATGAGAGTGAGGTTGCATGGAGGTTCAAACCCATATCAAAGGGAAAAGGGTGTGAATTTGTTGGAAAAAATTCTTGAAGTTGGAGAGGCTATTAAACTATTAATTAAATAACGATTAATGAATAGATTTTAAGCTATTTAAAAGAGATTACAAAAGTCTATTTGAATAATGTACCTAGACATAATTTGAGTTTGACCTAATGACAACGCCGCGCCGTTAAAAAGGATTATTAGGCACAGCGCAAACGTCCCACTTTTGCATCCAACTGTCTGTAACAATAGTCGCGTTCCAATTAAGGATCACAATATTTAGGCTCACGGTCGCGATGATTGTCGTTCCACTTGTATCAGTGACAGTGTGTCTATTGTCTAGAGCTGCATCAGTCATTGCTACAATCTCAATTGTGGTGATTGGATGAATTTATGGTACTATCGCTGCAAAAATGCATTTTAGGTAATAGCGAGAGAGTGTCGGCTGATGACAGGTGAATGCGATCGTCACATTGAATGTAGCTGTCATTTTTACTAGTCCCCATTTTTAACCCCCAACACAGAATAATAACTAGTACCTAAAGGTACCCCCGACGCAAAAACGAGGGGTTGCTATAAGTTTGACGTGTCTGTGTGTGTGTGTATGTGTGTGTGTGTATGTCTGTTCCCCTGTGGCGCTCAAACGGGTGGACCGATTTGAATGCGGTTTTTTTTTGTTTGAAAGGTGAATTTATCGAGAGTGTTGTTAGTTATGTTTGATGAAAATCGGTCCAAGATGGCCGCCACCACAAAATGGTGGATAACATATTTTTTCACAACCCCCTCAATATGGGTATCAAATGAAAGGACTTGACTAGTAGAATAGCATTATGCAAATTCAAGATGGCCGCCACCACAAAATGGCGAATATCGGAGGTTTTTTAAATTTTTAATTTGTACTTGTGAAAGTAGCGCTTGGCGCTAAGCTTGGCGCAGAGGCGTAAATCGCAATTTGGTTTAATGATAATTAATTAACTTGCGCTCAGCTTTATTTACTTTGACATTCGGTCGGAAACTTAACAAAACACGAATCGCGCTTAGGCGCGTCCTGAATATGGAGTCTGGGTTACGAAATTCGTGTGCAGAGTTCTATGAAGGACTTAAAGAAAATACTACTGCAGTGTCCACCTGGTGGCCTATAACTTCAAAATATATCTAAAAATCTGCTTTGAGGTGATATCACCTGTTGTAAACAACTGCAACCAAATCGGCCCAGTAATTTTTCAAGAAAATGGTAACATAGTAAAAATATTAAAAACACAGTCGCAACGTCCCCATTGTGTCCTATATAGCCGTAAAACATATCTAAGAATCTGCACTGTTATAGTGATACACAATACAAAAACTGCATTAAAATCGGCCCAGTACTTTTACAGGAAAATGATAGCAAAAAACACATAAACAAAAATGCGTAGGAATACCGTCTCCTTTCCGTTGTTGGTAAAAAGTACGCTATTCTTTCTATTCGACAATCAACATACCTAGATCTCATTGCGTAGGCGTAACTTGAGTCCTTAATTCCTATCCATTTGTATTGTGGAGGCGCTGAAAACAATTGAGAGACAACTAAATAGGTACGGGTATTATAACACGCTTAGTCACGGAATTGTTCTGCAGGAATCGCGAGCCGCAAAAGGCACTACAACTGCACCGGGCACTGGGGAGAAGCTATACGCAATGTTTCCTTTCGTCGTAGTAGCAGACCACCGGGTCCAAAAATCATGTAGACGTGGCGTTGTAATTGCAATTTTAGTATAATCTAAGTACCCCTAGCGGCAAACTTGCGATTGTAACCATAGCAATAGCATAGCATAATAACCATAGCTGATGTATTGGCAGAATTTACGAGTATGTTACTGTTGCTAAAACTGTAGTGAAGTGCGAAGCCAACGAGACTGATTGTAAATGTCGGATTGTAGCTGTCGGAGTTAAATGTTGTTGTCAATTCTTATCGCCCATGCTTATGAGTCTGGACTGTGTGATGTGTCACTCTAGTATTAGCATTTACAGTGTTCAAAACCAAGGTATGCATTAGACATTTTTAAATTTTTCTTCCCTCTTTCTGTTAATAGTACGCAAACAGAGCTTTTCTCAGTGTAAGCAGTGGTTTTCTGCCTTGAAGTAAGTGGCTTAGTCACTACACCTGTCTTCTCCACTTCACTTGTCCCAGCAACCGCTGTCACTTACAGCATTGGACTACAGCGGCAGTATTTTATTCTCTTCACAACACTATTTTGTTGTATCGAGCGGTATCTCTACTCCTAGGCTTGTTACTAGTTTTCGGACGGTATTTAAGTTTAAGAAACTTTTCGAACAATAGCGTTACTGTCTAGTGCTTTGTCTCGTGAACAAGAGTTCCGCAGTCGTTGGAAGTTGATATAATAGGTATTATAATAATTAATAATGGTACTATAACAACTGCCCTTTAATGTGGCTTACGAAATGGAACACAATTGGTTATGTTCTAATACATTTGATTAGATAAGTATCTTATCTGTGAGGAATCTAAGGCGCTAACTGATAACTAACTACCACAAAAAAATAGCAGTGATATTACAAATTAATGTAGGTAATAGGCACGGAAACTATTGATTTCTTTGTTTAATGCAGCTAGGTACATAGGTACATTTAAATCTTTATTGATAAAAGGTTTGTTCACATTTTAAAAAGAAAAAGTGTATTCACACTGACGATGGCAGCAAGTGCGGGTCGTTCTGAAAAATAATTTAATTGAATCTCTATTATACATAAAATATCGAGGTCATAATAACTAATACGGACGGACAGAGCGACAGACAAACAGATAGACAACACTGCAGAATACCTAACATTGATAGGGCAACGTTTTTTATAACGACTAAAACTACTTAGTACATAATAATTCAATGTCAAAATTTCAGACGAGACTTAGTATATTTCTAGTTTAGGAACAATTTTCTGGTTGCACAGAGGCTCTATAATTGATGAATTTATAAAAGGCTGTCTTATTCTATTGTTTTTGAACAGTCAAAAGAACATTAGGCGTTAAAAAGAAGTAAAGAAGTGAGGACATCTGAATAGCTTTCTCTGACTCGTTTTAATTTACCTCCAACTATTAAAGTGTCTCTACATTATGGTTCTACCGACCAACAGAGAACAGTGATACTCTGTTATACCTAGGTACTTGGCTCAATGTCGTAACAACTGAATTGAAATCTAATTTACGAAAAGATAGGGCTTAAATTAGATTGATATCGTAAAATCCCCTTCGTAGCACAAAGCATTGTTGATTGAATATACTGAGCGGGCCCTATTCAAATATGGCCATTGTTTCTTTGGTGTTTAAAAATGGAACTCCTTTCAAGACGTTGAATGAGGGTTGCCACATTTTGCGGTTTTACGCTTGTTGAACGTCGACCTGTAATGCACGAGTAATCAGAAAAGTTTCTATACTTTGCTCACAAGGTTAGACCCGTTTTCTTGAGAAATTGTGTCTAAGTTTTTGAATTCTTATTAGGAAAGTGGACGGCTGAGCACGAAATAGAGAGAGTTTCAGGCAATACGTAGATCTATTGCATGACTTGTTTGTCTCCAGTTTAGTAAAATAATCTACGTAGAGCAGATTATGTAGACAATAAAGTTTTCGATAATATTATACATCGTAAGCCGCGTAATTATTCTTTTTTCCCTAGTGATACAAACAAACCAATTAGCTTGATCTATTCAAACCAACTAGACCGAACCAACCTGCTGTCTATGAACATGTAACAAGTTGGCATGTCTGTTAACATCACAACCATAAAGGACCGAGTAATTTATCTGTCTGTGCCATGTAATGTAACATATTGATCTAATGACATCATTACACGCATACGGTTGGTCCGAAGCGAAAACAGCATGCGGGCTTTGGTATTTCAGTTTAAAATCTTAAGCACGCACAAAGCGTGACGGCAATAACACGCGAGGGATACAAGTCACGGCAAATAAGTCGACCGGTGACCTTCAATGCGCAAAAGTCGAAAATGAGGTATCTCGGGGTGTGAGGGGGTCGCGGGGAGGGCGTGGGGATCGTTCGTAAGCACTGATTAGCTCTCGCGGATCCCTCGTAAGCGCTGATTGGCACTCCATTCGTATTGTGTGCCGCTCACTCGTACGACGCTGCGCGCACTTGAAGGTCATCGGTCGACTTACGTGCCGAGGGTTATACGTGTCTAATGCGTCTCTGACAGCTATTGTAATACTTACAAGACAAGAAGGTGCTCACAAAGAAGAGCACCCGTAGAAGTCCCGCTCATCAGACCACCGAAAAGGCGTCCAGGGTCCACTACCTCTTTTTTTACCCGACTGGGTATATGTGTTTCACCTGTGTGTATGTATGTCCATTCCTATATCCGCTTGTAACTAATCAACGGCTCAACGGATTTTGATAAATGATACGTCATTAGATTTGTCTCAATGACGCGAGTGTTATAGGGTACCTAATTTATTCATCTACAGGTTAGTCCTTGACTGCGATCTCACCTGAGGGTAAGTGACGATGCAGTCTAAGGTCGTAGCAGGCTAATATGTTAGAGGTATAGCAGTTTTTATTAAACCCATACCCATGATCGGTTTCTATACGACATCGTACCGGAACACTAAATCGCTTGGCGGCATGGCTTTGCCGGTAGTGTGGTGAATAGCCACGCTTGAAGCCTCCCACTAGAATCAGACCCAGACCAGGCCAGTTATTACGATCCCAAGTACCTAAATCCGCAGTTGAAGACGACAAAAAGGAAACGATGCGAGACCTACCGGATTAGACAACACCTGGCGGGAAGCCTTTTGTTTAACATCATGCGCTTGACGACAATCATACCTAATGGTAATTTAAATGCCATGGAAAGCAATGATGAAGTCTAGTTTAGAGCATGCTTGTCTAGGAGGTGCCTATTGCCCATAGCGTGAGGGTCCTGGATTTGACATCCAGCCCACAGGTCCCACAGGCCTTAGCCGAACCGTTCGGCTCGAAGAACGATCCCCGCGCCCATACTTGGTTAAGGAGGCTCTGCCTCAAAGCCCGCACCTCCGATTGTCCGAGAGGACCCTGGCCTGTAGAAGAGTCGGGCTGGTGCCATAGCACGCTGTAGTATAGCGTTCTCCATACAGTTCCTTGAATAAACAGGTATAAATTAAAAATTAAAAAAACACCCGACATTCGTCATTTTGTGGTGGCGGTCATCTTTGATTTACATTCTACTAGTCAAGCATTACATTTGATACCCATATTAAGGGGGCTGTGAAAAAATATGTAATCCGCCATTTTTATGGTGGCGGCCATCTTGGACTGATTTTCATCAAACATAGCTAAAACACTCCCGACAAATTCCAACCTTTCAAACAAACACACACACACGCACGCTCGCACACACACACACACACACACACACACACACACGGACACGTCAAATTTATAACACTCCGTCGTTTTTGCGTCGAGGGTTAAAAATCGCACACGTGTCACGTCCGATCTGTTAATTTCTTAATAGAAGGGCTTTCCCTCCGGTGCACTAAAAGTTGTACCTTCACAACTGATAAGCGTATTCGGGCACCGAGCGGTTAATGGTTTGTTTAATCGTGTAATAGATACTTGTCGTCGGCGCTCTGAGATCGCAATCGCGCGCCCGCGCCGTGCGCACGCATTACGGATAACGCGATACCCTGGTGAGTGGTGATACGTCAGCTTGCAGCTCAGTGCGTGAATAACGCATATGGGACACAATTTATACTCGAGCGACGAATACTACGCGACGCGACGCGACACGACGCGACGCGATTCGACTCCATAGAAAATTACAAACTTGTCCACGCGACAAACGTAGGCCACATGCAGGTTCAGCTACTGTCTGGATATATTCGCGTCGCGTCGTATCATGTCGCGTTGTCGCGTTTGTCGCTAACGAAGGACACCCCGTTACTGGACTTTAGAAGCAAAGGATACTATATTATTGGCTTAAATGTTGCTGTAGAAGACTGGAGCGCATTACAACATTATGGGCCTGTTTACCGCCTGCTGGTAAGTGTCTCTTAGCCTAAACGTAAATTTTGACACTTTCTTACTTTATGTCAATTTGTATGTCTATCCGATACTTATCAGAAGGTGGTGAAATTGGCCCTTAAAATGCATTGGCATAGAATACTAAGTACTAAGGCTTAATTTACACCGCGGCGGAATGGAATGGAATAGAAGCGTCAATTTCGCCTCATGACGCGGAATGCTCGAGAATTCTCGCGCATTCCAGCTAAACGCTTGGCACGGCACTACTGTGACCGACCCAACGGACTCTCCGTTCGCGCCACTTCCTGCGGATTCCACAGACGGCGCCGCCAGTAGCTACGGGAATTCTCGAGAATGCGCGAGAATTCCGCGGAAGACGCGCGACCTTTTTTTGGCTCCTATTTAATTTGTATGTTATGCAATTGACATAAAGTTCATTTAGCTATGTACAATTTCGTTGCAAAAAGTCGCTTCCATTCCGTTCCGCCGCGGTGTAAATTAAGCCTAACTATTACTGCATAAAGAAGCGACACACATCTCGCGCCATACCCCGTTTATCATCGCAACGTAGAAGTGCGCCTGGCAGTATTACGTAGGTAAAGCTTTGTCCTCGATATACATTGATTCGCTTGTATGAAGTGTCGGCGGTGTGTCGTTGGATTGACGAATCCTTGGGCGTTTTGTATACACAACAAAAGCTTCGATTTTACATGATTTCAGTGTTTTGTCTCTATGCTACATATAGTTCCCTGACTACAAACCTGAATATTTTATGAGTCTTATAAGATTTTCAGGATAATTAAAATACTTATTACTTACCAAACAATGTTAAAAAAAATTATCATTCTGGTAAGTCCGTTAAAAATATGTTTCAAATCAGTATGTTTGCATCGTTTCCACCCTGTTTTGATTCACTTGGCTCCATGGCTATTTTCTTGGAACATTGAGATTGATGTAAAGCTCTGACAGTGTGAGAAAGCTTTCATGCGGAGCCGATGTTGCGTCACAGTTGAGAGTTAGTGGCTGCGAGTTGCGACCTCCGGTGATGACTGCGGGCTTGACCCGCGTGGCGTGGCGTGGCGTGGCGAAGCCTACGCGCTAATGCTGCTAGGGCAATATAGATTCAGATTTTATATCGTCAACGGAGATTTTACGAGTATATCACTACCTGTAATCGTAAAATCTCCTATGCCAACGACGACGGGTTTCCATAACGTGTTAATATTTTCTACTATAGCTGACTTCGTCGGTGTGGATTTAGGAGATCCGGTGGGAACTCTTTGATAAAAAGGGATAAAAGTAGCCTGTGTCCGTTCCCGGAATTCCAGCTATTCCGGAATTCTCTGTGCCAAATTTACTCAAGATCGGTTCAGCAATGAAGCTGTGAATTTTCACGGCTGTGAGTGTGACATTGGACTGTGTCATTGTTCATCTTGATTTTTCTTTTATTCGTCTTCTCAATATGTCATCTTTAGTGTACATATTGGATGAAACAAAAATATAAAAAGCAATCTATATTTATCACTTTGGATGATTTCTCTAATATGTAATACAAAAAAGTAATGGTTTATTTATTTAATACAACATGACATGCTCAAAGTAAATAAACAATTTTAAAATAGTACATTAAAGAGAAAACAATATATTTGCATTCCTACTTTCCAATTGTTCTCTGCGGACCTACATAATCAATAGGCGATTTAAAACGAGAATAAATTTGAATGTAATAAATAGGTACGTAGACATATACACAATTTTAAGACGGTTCTTGCACTTACACGCATGCATGTTCAGTCATCTGTGTTGTATGTTAATTTAGGCCTAGCAACTAAACACTGATCGACCGACATACACTTGCACGTTTTGCAAAATTTTCTCTTATGTAGTAAAATTCGATGTAAGTAAGCATTTTTTTTTACGTAATAGACCTAGGTATGTCTTTTGCTGTAGGTATAACTTATTTTTAGGGTTCCGTACCCGAAGGGTAAAAACGGAGCCCTATTAATGTCACTCGGCTGTCTGTCTGTCTGTCTGTCTGTCCGTCTGTCCGCCGGTCACAGGTCTCTAGCTCGCAGACGAAATGAGTTACAAACCTGAAATTTTGGTATTTAGTGTAAAACGTTAACCCAAAATCAAATATTGAATTAGAAATTGAATTAAATTATTTTTCAGGGGGGCTCCCATACATGAAAAAGGAGCCGGAAAAAAAAAAAATTTCTTTACCCTAGCTTGTGGGGTATCATTGTTTAGAACTCATTAAGTAGAGTACAAATATATATATTTTTAATTTTTATCTCAAAAAATAAGGGAATGGGAGGCCATCAAAGTTGTCAGTTTTAGACCATTTTTGTGACGGGGGCTATCTCAAAAACTAAACTAGTTGGGAATATGATATTTCAGTATATTATGTACTATATGCTCTATTTAAACAACAAATACTGAAAACAACGATTTATTAAATAGTTTATAAGCTGTGACTTTTTTTGGGTTAACTGTTTTTGGGTTTTTCTTTCACGGTTTGTTGCGATGTCTAGCTCGGAAATTAAATATTTCTTAGACCCAAAATATTATATTGTTCATAATTATGTACGGAACCCTGAAAGAGCGAGGCCCGACTCGCACTTGGCTGATTTTTTAAATATTGCCAGAGAGCCAACCGACCTGCAGGTCGGGCGTAAAACCTTTGCTACTTTTTCACTTTCGGGTAGGTATAGGATATTTTTGAGGAATAGATAGGTTTCTTTTTATTCATTTCATTTAATAGGTATTTATACAAGAACAATAAAAATAAATGCTTAAATGCTTATTATATAAACAGTTTTGTATGTATCTAATAATAAGTGTTCCATCAACCGCACTACATGAGTAGATATCCCTACAGAGAGGGAGTTTCATACAAGCGACCCGCTGTAGGTATACTCACATTTCTTTTCTTTCGAGTTCTCACCAACGCGTTCACGGACGCTCCGCGTCTGACTCTACCGGTTCAGTTGTATGGCAAACGTGCGCTATTTATTTTAGCGGCAACATTTACGGGAAATGCCATTGTACATAGCGATAACCGACGGTAGGTATGGCCGCTTTAATGCGATAAATCTGCCATTGAACCTCTTTGATCTGCCAAAATTGTGCAAAATTGTGCTCGACCCAATGCCCAATGGCATTTCCCTTTAATGTGGCCGCGGCATATTATGTGTAAGTATACCTACAACGGGCCGCTTGTATGAAGCTTCCTCTCTGTAGGGATATATACTCCTGTGACCGCACGCCACGGAGTGCAATGTGCTCTATCTACGCGCAGGATGCAACACGTAAACAATTATTTTAGTGAAAGCGTCTGATGTTGACGGCTACGTTTCAGATATTTGTGAACCCAATCAACTGCGGTCGTTACTACGGAACAAAGTTTTTCGATAACGACTCAAATTACATTATTTATTACCACGGTGTAAAGCTCAAAATTGGTTAAGTTTCAGTCTTTCAGCGTGTGGCGCGTGAAAAAGATTTAAGATGATCGCAGATTGTAGTTAACTGCAGCGGACGCACGTAACGCAAGTCACTTACGCACTAAGTATTTATTGCGATCTCACTTTGGTGGTAGGTGACGATGCAGTCTAAGATGAAAACCGGCTGACTTGAAAGGGATACAGCAGTTTAATCAAATCCATGTCTGTAATCAGTTTTTATGAGGTTTTATGCGGCATTCTGTCGGAACACAACGTTAGGAGCTTGCCGATCTGTGTCGTTTTCTAAGAAAATACACGCCAATATTGGCGATCCATCCATACGCCAGCGGCCAGCTTTGGGGCAAGGTTGGGGCTAAACGTGCGTGCGTGCGTGCGTGTGTGTGTGTTCCCCCGTAGCGCTCAAACGGGTGAACCGATTTGACTGCGGTTTTTTTGTTTGAAAGGTGAATTAGTCGGAAGTGCTCTCAGCTATGTTTGATGAAAATCGGTCCAAGATGGCCGGCGCCACAAAATGGCGGATTACATATTTTTTTACAACTACCTCAATATGGGTATCAAATGAAAGGGCTTGACTAGTAGAATAGCACTATGCAAATTCAAGATGGCTGCCACCACAAAATGGGGAATGTCGGGGGTTTTTTAAATTTTTTAATTTATACTTGTTGCCCCTAATGTGCGACCAGCTTTCGTACAAATTGTGCACGGTCGCGGTGTAATGGGCGAGTGTTGAAACAGGGAAGCCTTCGGTTGCTTGACGCGAGCCGCTCGCAAGATGGATGGCGGTTACACGCACTCGAGATGGGAAACATATGGGAGGTTGATTGATTTACAATTGTTGCGAAATTGATGTACGTAGGTGCATGGTTTTCTAGCGTAAAGCGAGAGAGTTATTAATAGTTGCGGACAATGGCTTTGTGATGGTGGTCATGTCTTTTATACTAGATTGTGTTTGAAGTGAATGTAGACATATTTCGTTTCGAATTATACGGCCCCTGTCATGACCATCTTACTCATCTTGACTTCATATGGGTGGGCTTGTGTACAATAATTATGTGAATGTGTTAAACATACGAACCTTCCTCGTGAAATCATCGGAATTTATTGAACTTTATTGATTAACCCGCATAGAAATCCATTAAAAAGTTTAGAAGTTGTAAGCGAACACACAGTCAAACTTAATTAATAATGTATTTGGAGTTATGTGTCTAATAGTTAATTTATTAGATATTTTGTAGTTGACTAAGTTCAAAAAGCATTGACCGTTATAAAAGCTTTAATTTTGCTCAAGTCATTACGACCCTAAGGGGACAATCACCGTAATTTTAAGAATAATTTTAAATTGAACAAAATCTTTTGCGCCCACTGAATCTTTATTTATCAAATTATCAACCAGCTTTCCTAAAACTACAATAACACATAATATGAACAACAATAATAAATTCATAAAACATATAATATACCATACATAGTAGTTCAGCGGAATAAAGCAAAGTAACTTCTCATTCTTATTTCATGCGTATCACGGACAACCGCAAAGTAACGCCTGCCAATCCAATATCCCAAAACTATTACCAAAACCAAACTAAAGCCATAACTATTACCTCTGGACACAAGAAAATTTCGAAAGTATAGAAAAAGTAAAAGTTTTCTTTACGGTTTCGTTACAAAAATATCTGAGTAAATCAATTTCCTGACTGATAGCGCGGTTCGTGCGAATCAATTGAACGGCGCGATTCGCCGCGTGAAATTGTGTCGTGTGTTTCTGCAGAAACATTAGTCGATGTTTACGGTTCACCAGTTAATGGACGGACGGTGATTTAAGCCCAAATACCACAGCAAAGAGCGTAACTCTTTTAAGAATGGTCTTGAGAAAAAGAAAAGGCGGTCAAGTGCGAGAGGGGCTTGAGCTCTGAGATGGTTCCGTACCATTACATCACTTCACTTGATCGATTACAGCGAGTGTGACGCTTTTATTTTACGGAAACATACACTTATTTTTTAACGTGATCTTATAAATCGATCAACGCCGGCTACACGCACAAAAAAGTATGATTCACTGTCCCGTACCGCGTGCAAGCGAGAGCGCGGAACAAGCGATAGAGAAGGTACGATCGGCCTAGCGTTCGGCTTAACGCATCTACCTCTTTGTTTTCTTATGACGTTATCACGTAAAATTATCGTCCGTAATCCGACTTTAGGTAAGTACAGACAAAAAATTTTTTTCGTAGAATTTGGCACGGGATTCGAACTAATATTATGAAGGCGAATGTTTGTGCGTGTGTGTATGTATGTTTATTACTCCATAACGCCGCAACTATAGCACCGAAATTCAATCAATTTCACCCAAATTGAATGGAGATAGATTATGCCCTGACTTAACACATTCGCTACTTTTTTATCCTGGAAAAAGCCACAGTACCCACGGGATTTTGAAAAAACTGAAATGTAGATATAGCTACAGCTATATAGTCCGTTTCAATCCATTCTGTAGTTTTTTTTAGCAAAAAGGTGTGTTATAATTTACATTTTAGCTCAACTCTATTGAAACGGATCATGGATAGATTAGGTACTACAGCAAACTTCCTTGAAAGTATGTATAAAGGTTGGAAAAGGAAACAGGAACGGGAACCGGAAATCCACGATTCCCTCGTGATTTTTGAAAAACTGAAATTCACGCGGGCGAAGCCGCGGGCAGAAAACAGTATTTTATATACGGATTTATTATAAGTATACATAGTATAAGCGGATTTTTCTATACCTACAGGAGGCTGAAGCAACGCAGCAACGCAATGTGTGGCATCCCTCTGATTTCTTTTTTCTATTACCAGAGGTACGGAACCCTAATTACGAACTGACCTAGTGCATTTCTTAGAACTAACGTTTGTGAAGAATTAATGTTTTCAATTGTGCTGTTGAGGCGTTAACTTTCGAGAATCGCTCGTCTCTTTCAATTCGTTTATATTCACAAGTGATTCCTTGATCGCCGCACTGGGTTTTTGTCTACAATCAGTCTCTCTCTGCATCGTATTCCTCATTGTTGAGGGTCGTGATACCTTTCCATTAATTACAAAATGGCAGGGGTTTAATGTAATGCGGTGACCCATAGATAGTTCCGCATACTATTAGGAGTTCGATTTTGTTTTGAGGTTTACGGCCTATTGTCCACCTTATGATAAGTGCTAGATAGCCTAACCGTCAGTTTTGTCACTTTCTTATGTCAAGTGACAAAGACAAAAGTTGTAGATAGCTATCCGATACTTATCAGAAGGTGGTGAAACGACTAACGAGCCCATGTAAATTATTAGATGGTAGTTATAATAGTCGGCAGTCGACGGCATAACGTGCTCGGAGGAAAGCGTTAGCCCTCATACGCATTAGCGGTTGCGGTAGCGGTGCGGTTATATTTTTATATGCAACCGCTACCGCAACCGCTAATGCGTACGAGCGCTTAGTGCGTACAAAATGAGCGGTTGCATATAAAAATATAAAAAGCGGCTAGCCGCGCCGCTACCGCAACCGCTAATGCGTATGAGGGCTTAGAGTTATCAGTGTTATGTATCTATTAGTTAGTATACTTACCTATACATATATTTTTTTGTTATTCAATTATTACCCCTTGTCTGCAAGATCACATACATATTGCTACTATGATCTAAGTTTTAACGTTCCTTATATGTAGGTATTATAGTCCAACAGACAGTTTCATATCCGGTCCGTATATAAAGTATTCATATTATGACTCTCTTCTTTCTCACGTGAATCCGAGCAGGTAATCAATTGAATTGTATCTTAATACCTGAGATCATAGGAATTAGATAACACTCGAGAACGCATTAATCAACGTCGGAGCGGCGCGAAGCGCGACTCCGCGGCGGTAACGTATCGGATCGCAGTAGGTTTATGCCGAGCTTGAACCTGTGATAGCCTAGTGGTTAGGACGACCGACTTCTAATCGGAGGTCGTGGGTTCGATCCCGGGGCACGCACCTCTAACTTTTCGGAATTATGTTCGTTTTAAGTATTTAAATATCACTTGCTTTAACGGTGAAGGAAAACATCGTGAGGAACATGCCTGAGAGTTCTCCATAACGTTCTCAAAGGTGTGTGAAGTCTGCCAATCCGCTTGGCCAGCGTGGTAGACTATGGCCAAAACCCTTCTCACTCTGAGAGGAGACCCGTGCTCTGCAGTGAGCCGGTAATGGGTTGATCATGAATGAATGAATGAGCTTGAACACCTCGACAACGCTACTAGATTTCGAATATCGAAAAAACAATATTAGAGCAAAATGGACCCAGTTACTTATTTTAGGACTTGTTTCATAACTTTTGTCTTTGTCACTTGACAATTTGACAAAAAGTAAGAAAGTGACAAAACTTACGTTTAGTCTATCCGACACTTATCAGAAGGTTACCTTCCCTTAGGCCTTAACGTCGTAACAGACCCTTAAAGTCGTAACTTAGTACTTCTAATATTTATTTCCGCTTGGTGCGCCGCTGGCTGTAGATGTATGGACAAACTCAAACATTAAAATAAGCCGGTTTAGGTCTATTTTACTTTGAAGTTATTGTGTTTCGATACTCGAATTCGATCATAGTTGCCACAATGCGCAAACTCGGCATAGGCGTCGCGTCGGCCGTTCGTCGAACAGTAGTCGATTATGCGCCTCGAGCGAGCCAGATTAGCATTCCCACTGAAGGTACGCTCAAGTAGCTCTATTAATAAACAGTGGTTAGAATAATTTCTTAAGTAGTAGTAGTAGTTCTTAAGTAGTAATGGTTGTATCTCCTCAAAGCCAAACACAATTTTTTTTTATTCATCTAAAAAGCCCTTGACTGCGATCTCAAGATGGTAAGTTAGTAAGTGATCATACAGTTTATGATGGAAGCGGGCTAACCTGGAAGAGGTATGGCAGTCTTATTTAATCCCAATAACCTTAAGAGGTTGGCATCTTGGCAAGTACTGACTCTACAAGTGTAAATTGAAAATTTAAAAAACCCCCGACATTCGCCATTTAGTGGCGGCGGCCATCTTGAATTTGCAATAGTGCTATTCTACTAGTCAAGCCCTTTCATTTGATACCCATATCAAGGGAGTTGTGAAAAAATATATCATCCGCCATTTTGTAGCGGCGGCCATCTTGGACCGATTTTCATCAAACATAGCTAAGAACACTCTCGACTAATTCACCTTTCAAACAAAAAAAAACCGCATTCAAATCGGTCCACCCGTTTGAGCGCCACAGGGGAACAGACAGACACACACACACACACACACACACACACACAGACACGTCAAACTTATAACACCCCGTCGTTTTTGCGTCGGGGGTTAAAAACCACGCGCAGGTGTAAGTATGCCAATAATGATGACTAGCATAAAGTGCATACCTATTGAACCTACCCACAACATAAAGTACGTATAGCATGATTTTTAATTCCGTGGAATTCTGACGTTTCGTAATGTTACCAGAGATAAAACAATTCCCATAAAAAAGATAACAAATTTCAAAACTTAAGTAGGTAAATATTTTATCAACTGCCGCATGTAGACAAATGCCTGACAGACACTTCATGATGATAAAGTCATTCGACTTCCATTTTTGAATAAATTTTTCAATGTGCTTCTTTTGTTTTCTATTGCTGTTAGTTTCCTACTTTTAGTTTCCACTCTTAGCGATTTCTATTTTAGGACGAAACGACTAATATTATTACGCGGCTTTGGGCTTTTTTATGTTGACAGGGAATTAAAGTAGTTTGGGGTAAAATCGAACTTCGTAGATGTCAACCCTGTTTTCCATACAAGTAACTCATCTGTAAATGACAATGACAGCTGTCAGAATTCCACGGAATTAAAAATCAGAGTATACACAATGTAAACTCCTGCAGCTGCTGCATCCTACGTAGGTACCATGTTTCAGCTTACGGAACTCTACTCAGCGTGATCTTAATAAAGAGCAAAAAAAAAAACAAAAAAAATGTGTTAGAAGTTAATCGATACTCAAGATTAATTGACAGCTGGTGGACGCGACTCGCGATGGCACCGCGTATCGAATCGCAACGAGTGTTCATTAAACAGTGGTCGATTATACGCCCTGAGCAAGTCGGATTAGCATGCTTAATTACTGGCCTTTCAATGTATTGATTATACTTGTGTTTTCAGTAGAGACTACGAGATAAATGTAGATGCGAGTCTTGAGGACAAATGCGCTAAAAAAGTGAAGCCTACATATATGACGTTTTAGATATTTTAACGCTCTGAGCAAGTGGGATTAGCATGCTTAATTACTGGCCTTTCAATGTATTGATTATACTTGTGTTTTCAGTAGAGACTACGAGATAAACGTAGATGCGAGACTTGTGGACAAATGCGTTAACAAAGTGAAGTATGACGTTCTTAATATTTTAACGCTCTGAGCAAGTCGGATTAGCAGACTTAATTACTGGTCTTTTAATGTGTTGATTAAACTTGTGTTTTCAGTAGAAACTAGAAGAAAGACACAGATGGAGTCTTGTGGACAAACGCGTTAGTCAAATTGTAGCCAGTTGTACGCCGCTATAGATATTTTACCGTTGCGGATGACATAACTCGGTTTACATAGAAGTGGCGCGGATGTGTTTGGTGGTCACTTGAACCAATAACATTAATATTATTGATATCTATACATATAATAAAATCGTAGACTTGCCGTATCTGTACATTGAAGATTTTTGCAAAATAATAACTGGGGGATGTTAGGGATAAGTAATAGAACGTAAAAAAGCTATTTTTGAAATTTTTGTCTGTTTGTCTGTTTATCTGTTTGTCCGTATGTTTGTGCGCGCATCACGCAAAAACTACTGAATGGATTGAAACGAAACTTGGTACGATTTAAGTTCATACTACGGAGTAACATATAGGATACTTTTTATCCCGAAATTCAGCACGGTTCCGTAGGGAGAGGGGATGAAAGTCAAAACGTGTATTTAGTTGTAATTCAATAACGCGTGGTCCGATTTCATTCATCCTTTTTTTGTTAGAAAGTAGATACTTTAAAGATTACTGACTAATCTCTAAAAAGCTGGATCGATTTTGATGGGACTTTCACTGGCGGATGTTTACATTTTGATCTACCTAAACATCTGCCAGTGTACTTTTAACAGTTTTTAGCATGATATGAGCTCAAAGGAGCTTAGGAAAAACAAAATGATTCCTGCGGGATTTTTAAAAAACCAATATACTTATATCCACGCGAACGAAGTCGCGGGTGTCCGCTTGTGTAATGATAAAACTATCGCGTTTTCTATACATATAGGTAGATAGCGAACACGAGCTTAGCAGACCAGTAAATACAATTATTGAATCGTATTGCTCTGCTAAGTTCGTCTCCGCTTCAGTGGACAACCACTCTTATTCTAACAGTAATAATAATAATTAATGGTTAGTTTAAGAAACTCAAGATCTAAATCCTTTGAGTGTTTTGGGTTCTGCGTTTCACATTCTGCATTCTATGCGATAGCTTGAACTCCTACAATCCTACGCACTCTAAAATGTTTGACACTTAACAGCGACGTACGGTCAAATACTTAAATAACTATTTAACACGTTTATATATGAGAGTTTGTATTTGAACTGTTGGCTATGAGATTGCCATTTATGTCTATATTTTGATGAACTACTAGTTTGCTTGCAATCTATAATTTTCCTTTAGTCCTCGGTGTTCAATCGTTGTGGATAAAACCGTCGCGAGGTAGGCTTTCGTCGTAACACGTTCTAATCAGGAGATTTCTCGAAGAGCGACGTGATGGATTGAACTGTGTTACAGATTGATATCCAGTGCTTTTCTATTTGCTACCTTCCTATTACTTCTCCGGAAATTCCATTGGTTCAGTGGCTAGGTTGTTCGGCTGTGGATCATAAGGTTCTGGGTTCAAGTCCCCGGTCGAGCCCAAAAGAAATGTTATTGGGGTTTTCTGCCAAAAAATTCTCAGTAACAGGCCGGAGTTGAGAAGTTGGCGGTGTTACATACACCTTCAAATTTAAATTAAATCCACCATAACTTGGAAACCAGTAGTTTCACTCCCTAGTTGACCATGCTCAATTGGTTCCAGATAACACCTAGAAAACCCTTTCCAAAAATACTATAATACAGAGACTATATCTATATTAGAGACAGATTCCTGTGTCCGACTCTGTATATTATATTTCAGGGCAATCGAGACCGGAACTTATTTGTCAGTAACGATCATAGGGATCTGCATAATATCCGTCATCGGACACTTAGCGTGTACCAAACCTGTATCCCTGTCTGTTGACACGAGTCATCTGTGGGACAGATGTCACGAACAGGAAGGGCCAGGTGCCGGTTGCTGGGTGAGCACAAAAAAAGGAAAACCAGAGGTGCGGAAGCGCATGCGCGAGGTTCACTTTTCACGCGCGGGCGGAGGGTGGAAGCATCGACTCGGACTTAAGGCGAGGGATCATTCGGCGCGCGCTCAGTCAGCTGACGACCGTCGTTTCGTTCGCACGTACTTTCACCGGCGAAATCGCGCAGTGTCCGCATTTCAGTGTTTGAGAAAAAAATCTCGTTGTTTTCAAAACTAGAACGTCACAATGGCAACCTACGCTCAGTTCAAGCACGTCGAGCTCTACAAGATCGGTCACGGGAAGAACAGGTGAGTTTTCCGAGTGACGGTCGATTTTTTCAGAGTTCGGATGCGCGGATGCTGTGATTTTCAGTGCGGGTGATCTTTGATGTGGACGGGGTGGAGTGATCAATTCCGCTTTGTTGCTTAACAATGATAGATCATTATTTTCGTTAATTTTGTTTTAGTTTATTGACATTTTGAAGATACTATAAAATACTCGTATAATTGTAATTATGCGACCCTGGTTAAGCTCTATCAAGCACTACATTTAGATTTATTTACTCTAGTTTTGGTCAACCATGATTCAGACCTGATGTGAATTTATGTTGTATCATGCCGTTAATATTTTTTATTCCGTTACGTTAAAAAAACATTATTAAAGGTTTTCACAATGATTTTATTGTAAGAATTGTCTTATTTTAAATACTTAATAAAATAATTTCATTAAAATATTATTTGAATGAAGTAAGTACTAAAATTATATCGGGATACTATGCCAGTATGTGAAAAAACATGCAAAACAAAGAAAAACATACGTACCTACCTAATATTTATAACAACATAAACAATGATGTTAAAAAGGTGTTTATTTAAATCGTGTGTAATTATTTAAATTGACGATGTTTATGTTACTTTTGAATAATTAATGAAATAATTACCTACCTACATAATAATTCTCATTGTCTACTATGAGTAAAAAAAAAACAAGGTGTAAAGTGTAATGAACTATGGGTCAATGTAATGCGGGGGTCGGCGGCTAGTCGTTAGCGCCGCGCCGCGTGTCGTGATTTCAGTTTCATGCGGCCAAGTTCCAATCTATATAAAAGCTCTAGAAAACACCTGAACATTGTTACAGCATTATGATTTTGGAGTTGACACGATATTTATCTGATCATTTATTTTATTTCTCTTACCTTTTTACAATAAAAACAATATTAAGTATTAAATGCTTAAAACCTAAATAAGTATGAGTGTTCAAAAATTCTTTTATTCACAAAATAAGGAAACACTTTTATCACTAAGGTATTATAAAGTACCCATCTTCATATTTCTTGGAATTAAGAAAAATTTAAGGACTGAAAATTGAATTGAAAAATTAAACAAATACTTATAGGTAAATGAAATGCATACTTACTTACACATAAATATTTCGTGTTCTTTTATTCACAAAATAAGGAAAAACTTTTATCCCCAAGGTATTATAAAGTACCTATCTTCATATTTCTTGGAATTAAGAAAAATTTAAGGACTGAAAATTGCTTATAAATGAAATGCATACCTACTCACACATAATTATTTCAAAAAATTAAGTCGGAGAATTTGTGGCTTTAATATGGACAAGTCAAGACGATCTATCTCCATAGCTTCTGTTTGGGAAGCAGATATGAATATTTGATTATTTACCTTAAATACATATTTAAGTATTATTACTGTTAAAAACATAATATGAACTTAAGTTACGAGTAGGTACAATCCCTCTAGGCTCTATTTTCTTAGAAAAAGCTTTAAAAAGTCGGAAGATTTTCCCGAGATTCGACTAGCGACTAGGTACTTCTGAGCGAGCGCAATGTTACCATTACGTTATTACGGTTTTATAGAAATAAATATCAGGACAGAATATCATTCATTCATTGAAAAATCATTGTGAAATATTAAAAATCACCTATCAACCTCATAAGTTGCCTGTGGGCTGCTACCTATTTAAAATTAATTTTTCATCAGATGTAATCGTATACAAAGTTCATTACATATGTAACATTATTGAAACATGGCTCTTACCTAGTACATTTTAACAATTCAAATGAATCCGAATATATCTAAGAAATTATAATACTGATATGGTTATTTATATCTAGGGGTTGGATACTAAAGGGCTTCAGAGATTTGCTGCGTTTTACCCTGAAATTAACTAAGATCCGTTTATAAAGTGATAATGTGAGCTTTCCAATAAGTTGGTAGTTTTATGTAAAGATTCTGCTATGAATACGTCTTACATAAAGCATTAATGATTTTATATCTTAGTAGTACCTAGTAGTAGAAATCTTTATTGCAACAAAGCACAATAACAAAAAAGATTTTACATAGAATTTGTTTAATACATTGTATTTAAAAATTTGCACTCCGCGTTTGTCTATCCTACTAATATTATAAATGTCAAAGTGTGGATGTTTGAATGTTTGGATGTTTAGATGTTTGGATGTTTGTTACTCTATAATGTCGCAACTACTGAATCAATTTGGCTGAAATTTTGAACGTAGATAGATTATGCCCTAACTTAAAACATAGGCTTTTTATCCTGGGAAAATCCACAGTTCCCGTGGGATTTTGAATAACCCGAAATCTATATCTACAGCTATAGGTAGGCTATAGGCTATAGGTACTATATAGCAAGCTTTCTTGAAAGTAGGTATAAAGGTTGGAAAAGGGAGCGGAAACGGAAACCAGATATCCACGATTCCCTCAGGATTTTTGAAACGAAATTCACGCGGGCGAAGCCGCGGGCAAAAGCTAGTGAATTATAATTATATCGACGGAGGATCAATGATGATGTTCATTTTCTTTCTTAGTTTGTTGATTGAATTTCATGACTCCATATTATCAAAGTTTATGAATAGAACAATTATACAATACTTGTCTAGAAGTATTAAATTGTCAAATCGCGGTGTATCTGAAACAGCCTTAGAGTCGCGTGCCGCCGCGCCACATTACCATACCTATCCAAAGGAAGTGACGTGATTGCTGAGGGCGAGCAGACAGACGCACCACGCCCCATAGGATCCACACAATGTATTATATATTTTTACCTTAAAAAACTATTTTTACCTGGATGAACTTGAAAAATGAAGGACTTTCATACAAACTTTCATCCCCTATTTACTTAACCCCTTAGGGGTGGAATCGTCATAAAAAGAAGCTACTGTGAGAATTTCAAGTTTCTAGCTTCAATGGCTGTTCGTTGATCATCAGTCAGTCAGTTAGTCTGTCAGAACAAGCGTCTTTATTTATTAGGATAGATATAAATTAATATTTTGTAGAAATCAATGTTGGTAATTAATGGTATATTGCTCCGTTTATTTCTTGAATAGATGTCAATCACTTTATAATTAAGTTAACAGGTAGATACATTTCATTTTGAATGTTAACTTATTTTGCGGCTAGGTACAACAAGCACCTATGTAAAAGCCTACTTTATGCTATTGTTCACAAAAATAGAAGCAAAATCTACATTAAATCTACAAAGGTGGACTCGAATAATGTATAGGTACTTTAACCTATTTCACATGAATGTAGAGCTTTAACGTAGAGCAGTGCACTTGCATAAGGCAATGCAAATAACTTGTACCTACTTACTAGGTAGAAGTTTTCCGTCAATCAGAAATTTGATTTGATGTCAGTGAAGAGCCCCCATCAGAGTTTAATGATCTGTAAAATACTAGATTTCATGGTCTATTAAGCTTAAAACTAGGCTCGCTTTGAGTACCTAGATATGCGACTGTGCTGGTTAGTATGAAACAACAGGGTAATTTATACAGGCTGTTATAGTACCTATTGCGGCTGGTCAGTGAGTGAAAACCTAGTTGAGATAGAGCAATTTAGTCCAAGAAATTAAAAAAAAAAATTAAACCTATAAACCCGTTTACAGAATTTTTCAAGTTGTAGGAGAATATAAAATGTTGTCAAGACATTTTAACAGCATTGCCTACCACAAAAAGTAAGTTTAATTGAACATTTTGATAGTTTTTGTGTTGAAAATCAAACAATCAGTCCGAGTCTGCCTTTAGTAGAAACGGATAGCACGTATCTGTCTGATAGCTTCAGTTTGCCTCAAGTTGAGGCTGCCCGGTCTGAGGCTCCTCGAATGGATACAAAACAATATAGTTTAAGTTTTCACATCACTGACCCCTGCAAAAGTAACACCCTGTATAACGACGATGGAAACGACAGATATGCTGATATATTGGCCGCTGGAACACCAAAGGTCTCACGCTAAGGACGTCTGGATATAGCTATGCTTGACCGCTTTAAATTACTACTTACAGTGCTTTCTTACATTTATTTTGTCGATTACACAATTATTGTTACCTACCAACATACCGAATTAGACCTAGGTAAAATCTAATGAATGTACTCTTGTACTGTATTAGTATGTACCTACCTACACAATATCTAGGCGCACGAAGTGCGCCAGGCCAAGTTCCTCCGGCCTTGTCGCATGAGTGTGTTATTTACACGATCCATTTCGAGCTGTTTTGACCCTCCTCATAACTCTGGTTCGCGGGATAGTAATCCTACGAAATTTGAAATATAAGTTAAACTCGTGGATGTGATGATAAATTGAAAGTTTCAAATTTTCAAGTTGAACCGTTTCTGAGATACAGAGGTTTGAAAATCACATAAAACAAGACCTACTCACTGACTGATCAAAATTATGACGCACTTCCCGTGTATGTGGAATGTTGAAATTTGGTAAGAAGATGAGTCTTAGTGTGTATATGAAGGAAAAAATCGAAAAATGTCCAAAAGTTGCATCAGACACTGACCAATTCAAAGATATATAAAAATCTGTCTGTTCCCACATCACACAAAAAATACTGAACAAATTTTCATTTTGTTTTAATAAATGTATTTTACTTTATTTGAAGCTATATATGGTTCTTGTTTCATCGAAATCGGTGCACTATTTAGGGAGATGTGACTTTTTAAGTTTTCTAGCAAGGGGTCAATCTTACTGGTCTTGAGTTCTAATAAAAAGTAAAGTGTAGGTAAATAATAAAACGCCAAGAGATATATTTTTTTATCGAAGTCGCGGGCGCGACTTCGTCGGCGTGGACTACACAAATTTTAAACCCCTATATTACCCCCTAAGGGGTTGAATTTTCAAAAATCCTTTCTTTGCGGATGTCGTACGCCACATTAATAGCTATCTGTGTGCCTAAGCCCGTTCCTTCCAGTAGTTTGAGATTCGTCTTTGCCAATAAAACCAGAAGCGCGATTTTCTTAATAATTTTGATAAGCAACCTTGACCCAAGACAGGAAATGGATGGGTGGCCGACTTTGGAGGTTTGGAGGAGACTTTGGTGTCCTGTTGATTCCGGCTACTAGGTATCACTAATATCTAATACTATTCATTAAACTTAATGAGAGTCAAATACTCAAAATCTTCTCTTAGTTAAGCCGTATGGTTCTAAGTTCTGAAACTGACCACTGAGTGGAAATACTCTGGAGTGGAGTTTCTGTTATCTGTGATTTTGACAGACAGACGAACAAAATAAAAATTCACCCAATTAGAACAGAGAAAGCGACTTTGTTTTATACTATGTATTGAAGATTAAACCACATCTAATCAGACCGTAAAATGTGATAGGGTTCTATTCATAATTATACTGAGGCGTAAGAGAGAAATAAGACTTCATTATGCTTATTGCATTAACTTTGAAATACTTAGAAAAAAGGAGTGAGATCCAAACAAAAACATTTCATGTGAATAATAAGGCCAACTTCCTATCAAAAAGTTTCGGCCATTAAAAGTACTGATATCAAAAATTATGACCAAGTCCTTTGCTAGGCTCGATAAATGAAACCATACAGTTTTAGAAGGTATATCTTCTTCGATCACCCTCAAGCTGTCATACCATTCCTAATGATCCTGTTAAAATATTTTTAAATAATTTATGTCTTACTAATAACACTATAATATGAAGCTCATTTGGGACTGAGAATAGTTTTATTGTTTTCAACTTGGCAACATTTTTTAAATTAAACAAATTCAAAGGAGTGCAAAAATGTTGTCAAGTTGAAAACAATAAAACTATTCTCAGTCCCAAATGAGCTTCATATTATAGTGTTATTAGTAAGACATAAATTATTTAAAAATATTTTAACAGGATCATTAGGAATGGTATGACAGCTTGAGGGTGATCGAAGAAGATATACCTTCTAAAACTGTATGGTTTCATTTATCGAGCCTAGCAAAGGACTTGGTCATAATTTTTGATATCAGTACTTTTAATGGCCGAAACTTTTTGATAGGAAGTTGGCCTTATTATTCACATGAAATGTTTTTGTTTGGATACATATTACAGCAAGCTGCTGTACAAAATATTAATAATCAAAATCACCGGTTTTACACGCAGAAAATAAATACCTAACTGTACTTATTGTTAAAGAAAACAGTAATTATTTTCCCCGTATAAATAAAGAATCAAAATAATTATTTTATTTCGATTTAAATTAAAGTGTTGAAGGTATTTTGATAGCAGTGTCATAGATTCAGAAGCAGTGGCGTAACTATACCGTTGGGGGCCCGTGGCAAATTAATTAGATGGGGCCCCTTCTGCTCAATATAAAGAAGCTCGTCGTCATCGTTATCAACCGATCGACGTTCACATGCCATGATCTTGTGCCGCTTATATCCAGCGGCTCCCTGCGACTCGCTTGATGTCGTCGGTCCACCTAGTGGGGGGGTCTACCAACACTGCGCTTCCCGATACGAGGTCGCCACTGCAGCACCTTGGGACCCCAACATCCATCGGTTCTCCGAACTATGTGCCCCGCCCATTGCCACTTCAGTTTCGCAACCAGTTGAGCTATGTCGGTGACTTTGGTTCTTCTACGGATCTCCTCATTTCTGATTTGATCGCGTAGAGAAACTCCGAGCATAGCTCTCTCCATCGCTCTCTGAATGACTCTGAGGTTTGTTATGAGGCCCATCGTTAGCGACCATGTCTCGGATCTGTATATCATCACTGGCAACACGCACTGTTTGAAGACTTTCGTCTTCAGACATTGAGGAATTTTGGACGAGAAGACATCGCGAAGCTTCCCGAACGCTGCCCATCCGAGTTGGATTCGGCGATTGACCTCTTTCTCGAAATTGGACCTACCTAGCTGGACCGTATGTCCCAGGTATACGTACTCATCTACAATTTCGAGCGCCGAGTTCTCAACGATTATCGGGTGAAGCAAGACATGAGCATTTGACATAATTTTCATCTTAATCATGTTCATTTTTAGGCCCATCTGTTGAGAAACCCTGCTGAGGTCGTTGAGCATTGTATTAAGATCTTCCAGAGACTCTGCCATCACGACTATATCATCGGCAAACTGCAGGTGAGTGATGTACTCGCCATTGATGTTGATGCCAAGTTTGTTCCAATTCAGAAGCTGTAAGACGTCCTCCAAATGCGGTAAAGAGCTTCGGGGAGATGACGTCTCCCTGTCGCACTCCTCGCAGCAATTGGATTGGTCTTGTAATCTGATCCTGTATACGGACTGACATGGTGGCGTTTTCGTACAAACCCTTCAGCGCTTGAATATACCGATAGTCGATCTGGCATCTCTGTAGCAATAAATCTTAATACAGCCCAAGTTTCCACAGAATCAAAGACTTTTTCATAGTCCACAAACGCTAAGCAAAGTGGCTGGTTATACTCTTCGGTCTTCTGTATAACCTGCCGCAGCGTATGGATGTGGTCTATGGTACTGAAGCCTTTTCGGAACCCGACCTGTTCGGGAGGCTGGAAGTCGTCGAACCTACGAGCGAGACGATTTGTAATGACTCTCGAGAACAACTTATAGACATGGCTCAGCAGCGAGATGGGTCTATAATTCTTCAGCAAGGTGTTATCACCCTTTTTGAAGAAAAGAACCACCACGCTCCTGTGCCATGCCTCTGGCGTTATACCCTCGTCGATGACGAAATTGAACAATCGCTGAAAGATCTTAACTGAATGAATCTAGAACTGGTTTTCCACTTGCTTTCAGGAGTTCCGCTGTGATTCCGTCATCGCCTGGCGCCTTGTTGTTCTTCAGTTGTTTGAGAGCCATACTAATCTCGTATAGGCTGACGTCCGGGATATCTTCAGTATAGTGTCGGGTCAATTTGGCTCTGGGATCTTTAGCCAAATCTTCAACAGGCTTCTGAGTTGAGGTGTAGAACTGTCCGTAAAAGTTCTCGATCTCTCTCAAGATCTCAGGCTTTGATGAAATGAGACTACCGTTGTCGGTTTTCAATCGCGTCAGCTGGCTCCGTCCGATAGACAGATCTCTCGCGAAGACTTTTGAGCCTTTGTTTCGCTCGATTGTATCTTTAATACATTCTGTATTAAAGTTACGCAAGTCTCGCGTTTGCGCCTTAGAGATCTGCCTATTAATCTGCCGGTAAGCAAACACATCTGCTGCAGACTGCAGTCTCATTTCTTGCCTCTTATCCATTAGCTTGAGAGTCTGATCTAAGAACTTTTTGGTTCTGATTGCACGGTGGGTCTTTTAAAGTAATTGGACCCGTTGTTTAGATCGTTCACACAGAGTCACAATCTGCTAGGCAATCGAATCGGTTCTGCAGTTCGAGCTGAAAGCTTTCGGGATTTTGTATATGAGCACGAGTAGGTCGAAAATAAGCTCAACTAACGATAAAGTATTCATTTTATTTTAAAATAAATCATATAAGTACGTAACGAAGGTACATAAAACGCTATTAAAATAAGTTCTTTTTCTAGTAACTTTTAATTTAAAGAGCATGGACGAACATTTTGGTTAGTTTATGAACATTTTGTTCTGAAACAAAAAATGTCATGCAATTTTCGTCTTATAGTGCTGCCACACCGCAGTTACAAATGTTAGTAAACATTATTGTTAGTTAACAAAGTGTCACAAATGTTAGTTTTAAATGTTTTCATGTTCATGAAACATTTTTAACAAATTTTTATTAAACATTTTGCAACAAGTGTAACAAATTATTTGTTAAACAACATTAACCTAGGCGACTGCGGGACGTGCGAAATGTGCACACGGAAAGCTTCAAGAAATAAAATTATTTTTTATCTATCTACAATCTACATAGTTATTATATTATAACAAAACTGTCCAATTCTGTCCATTGAAAATCATATTGAATTTTTTTAAAGGGCTCTATATAATATAATTAATACTGAAGCCAAAACTGTAAACTTTTCAAGTTGGCAACTTAAATTAATTAAAAATTAATATGATAAATTGATAAATAAATATAAAATAGATGATAAATTGATATATTGATATAAAATAGATGATAAATTGATGTAATATTAAATGTTAGGATACTCCTGTGCTCACGGCCCTCTCGGGCCGGGGGCCCCTTTCGGCTCGGGGCCCGTGGCATTTTGCCGAAATGCCACCCTGTAGTTACGCCACTGTTCAGAAGCAAATGACACGGGCACTGAATAGTTTTATTGAAATACATAGATTTATATAGGTGCGAAGTATATTATAATCTTATAAGAATTTTTCTTATTGGAACTTGGCTTGGAACACGGCCGTGTGTCTTTTTTAGAGTTTAGAGCTTTAAGTCAAAATACATTTTAATCTAACTTAGCTGGTAAGTAATTAATTCAAAAAATAACGCATCAAGGCAGGATCAGAGAGTCCATACTTTCTCACACTATATAGCCGTTCCTAGAACTGAGTTAGTTTTATGCTTCGAAAACACCGTAAAAGCACATAAAACCCCTTAAATCATGTAACTAGAACCCTAGAAGACGTCGTTTGAAGCGACAAAGTTACTACGTTGTTGCCTTTAATGGTGATAGCGTGGTGAGAGATTTGACGTTTAATTAAATGAGCTTGTAGGCGAAGAGGCCACCGCAAAAATGCATCGTGTTGAACGAATGCAAAATTATGTCCTTTTATGTTTTAAGTCAGTCTCAAGTCTGAGTAGAGTCATAATAATGTGCTCGCATTAGAGTCTGTACTTTAAGCAATATAAGAACAACTAAAAAGTAATTCCTGAGAAGCGGGGTTGAGTCAGCTAGCGAAAAATATCGAAAATCGGTTATTGTCCAAAGGTGACCTCTGAAGCTGATGTTTGTGTTTCGAAAGTGGAGAAATTATTCTGTAGACTCATGTCCTATGAGTTGTTACAATTTAGATGTCAATCTTTATCGCCGGCCCTTATTATTGTCACCTTTATCGACGATATCCGCGTAAATTGCCGATAAATATAGGCAAGCTTGTAATCAATAGATACTTATTTTATCTCTTTCATCTAGACCGTGGCAGTAAAGTTGATTGATATATGGATATAGGACATTGGAGTTCTTATAACGAGACAACAAAATTAGATAGCTTCCTTCTTTCCATCTTTCTTGCAAATCACTGTAACGTTTCATTGACTCGCAAACACACACACATACTTTGAAACAAAACTCTCATCTTAATTTGTGACAAACTCACTTAATTCAGAGTTTGTTTTGCTGATCTAGACTTTCCAAATAGACTGAAATTTAAGCCGCTCGACCTCGAAATGAAGTCGCGAAGGTGTTTACGAAGGTGAATACGCGAACCTGTATTTAGTATTTGCGAATATGCTTAAAGCCAAACAGTTAAATATTTCATACCAATGTACATATTTACATAAACGATGTTTCAGCCGTCAAGTGTTGTCGCGTGCGAATAACTAGCTAAATGAGTTAAAGACATTTCATAGAGTGTCGTTACTTTACTTGTTAAACGTTTGAAATGTTCAACAACTTTCGCGCAATGCCGCTTTCAGACGCCAACACTTCCGATCCGTGTTCTCTAAGTGGTACCACTACCACAGTCCACGCCGAGGAATTAGCAGTTTCCACCTGAACACCTCGAGCACGCATTCTTTGCGTGCCTAGTTTACTAACATTTCTTACATTGCAATATCTCATTTCCAAAATGTAACAATATTTTCAGAAACATTTATTCCTATGATATAATTAAAAAATTAAACGACTTTGTCATACTTTTACTGGTGTATTTTTAATCGATATTATCATGACATTTCGATTAGTAACTAGGAAGTGAAAATAATTTCGATTACAAAAGGAAACAACTTGACTTTTGAAACGAAAATATTCTAGATTTATGAAAAATTTATTGATTATTATAATAGCTAATTATTCACTTATCGACTTGTTTCGCTATAGAAATATTATGGAACCATTTGTCATAGGTACCTACTTATCTCAGAGTCACTGAATTTCAGACTTGTTACACTTTAAAACTGAGGTATCGTTGATCGATATAATTGATCGATGATACTCAACCTCAATTGAGTGGAAAAAATGGCAAAATTCGGCATGTGGTAATTACGACCTGAAATAGACGACAATACATTAAATTCAAAAATTGAAAATCCATCACGTATAGCATATTCTTATAACGCAGAAGATCACCAAAAGCATTCAGCTATTAAGCGCCCCCTAAATATCTCCCACGAGCTCTCGGTTTAAAAATGTCAGTCTTCACGATAAATCAATTTGGTAGATAAATACTCGTCACATATTTTCTTGATCAATTACTAGCTTATTCGACATGAGACGTATAATTTGTAGGCAGCCCAGTGTAATCGTATATCTGAATGTACCCGTTCAATCAATGTGCAGAAGCGTTTTTGTGGAAATCCATACCGGTGATGGAGTTGTGGTATTCCTTTGGAACAAAAAGTCGATAGATTGCGCCATCGAGATAATCGATGTTATTGCAAAAACATGCATCATTCTCGACACTAAATCGAGATCGCTATGTATGAGTACTTAGTGAATAATAGAAATGACATTATTATCGATAAACTACGTTATGATTTGGTGTTTAATTTTTTAGTATTCAAATTGGGTAGTGAGGTTACTCCAAAGTGGTAAGACGCGTTGCGGTCTTCTAAAGCTGTTGCAAGTTGTACAGTTTTATTTAGGTTTTATATCAATATACCTACTTTGGACCATCATGACAACCCAAGTCGAAGTTCAATCCTTTTTAAGGCCTAGGCCGCACTGCGAAATTTATTCGCGCGAATTTTTTCGCAAAATTCTGTGACATATGGGAATGTATGAAGCTGCACGCACATGCGATTTAAAATTCGCGAGAAAAATATATCAAAATGCGGAATATAAACCGCGCGAATTTATTCGCGCGAATAATTTTCGCAGTGCGGCCCCGCTCTAAATCCGTTTTATTTTGCCCTATTGGATTGTATTTAATCTAAACCCTACATAATTTATTGAGACGATAAAAGTCCATATTTTTTGAATTTTTATCAGTAATGAATTCGTAGTTATCTACGCCGCGACTATCTATAAAAAATGTCATTTCGTTTTAAGCAAACGGCATATTAATTTATAACACAGAAACCTCCCTAAATCGCAAGGTCGCTGTTCGCGTGCCATTACGAAACAAATACATGGAGATGCCATGCCGCAGTACATAATTCCATGACAATTCACATTCAGTAGCTAGAAAGGCACCTCTGCAAAGTTACATAAACTTATTTGATTTTGGAATTTATTGTTGATATAAAATCATGGAAAGGAATGAACTGCTATTTTAAACGGTGCACTTTTGGGCTATTTTAGAACCATTTCTCGACTCCACGAAATAAAACAGCTTGTCATACTAAATTGATTACAAAGAAAGAGTCTATGGTCTTTCACTTTTCTTGGTTGACTCTTGAGTGGAAGAAAGAAAAAAGATAAAGGAATCTGTTCAAAAGTGGACAGTCGTGATGAAGTTCAAATATTTTCTTGTCAGGTATATGACCAAGTTCAGCACTAATAATAATGAAGATCACATAGTACATAATAGTGTTTTTTTTTTTACTTACTGGCAAGACGTTGGCAAGAATACGAATGAGAATAATAAAATGTCCAGACAGAATTTCGGCCAGGACCAATCCCAACGCGGTGCAAACAATGGTGCACTTTCTATTCCCTTACTCTCATAGACCACCGAGAGATCAGGCCCAGGAGTGACGATTATTCATGCTCTTCGAGGCACGGGGATATGACAACGCAAACTTCCCAACCCCGGGCTGCTACTGAAAACTCAACAGAAACCCCCAATCTATACTAATAAATAAAATTGAAGTGTCTGTCTGTAATATCGAAATAACTACCTCATATTAAGCTCATATGGTTATTTGAACGATACTATAAATAACCGAATCACACGTTTTTAAAATTTTTGTCTGTCTGTCTGTCTGTCTGTCTGTCTGTTTGAACGGGCTAATCTTTGGAACGGCTGAACCGATTTTGACGGGACTTTCACATACAAGTAGAGAATTAACCAGGGAGTAACATAGGCTACTTTTTTAACCGACTTTCAAAAAAGGAGGAGTTGTGTTTTTCTACCTATGTACACCGATATCTCCGAGATTTCTGAACCGATTTGCGTAATTTTTTTTTTAATCGATAGAGAAACATTGCGACACTGTCCTACAAAAAAATTTGGATTCCAACTCCTCAATCCTGATGCTGTAGGGGATCTGATCCCCAAAACTAATGGGATTTAGGCACTGTCGGTTATTTAAATTAATATTGGGGATACCAATTAAAGACTTTATTGTTGAATGACCTCGAGTAGGTACATGCCCAACTCCTCAATCCTGATGCTGTAAGGAATTGCATTCCGAAATCGTAAGGATCCCACGGAATTTTTCCGTTTTGTGGACGGGTTACTACTTAATACTACAGATAGGCTACTTTTTGTTCTGGAAAATCAAAGTTCCCACGAGATTTTTACAAACCTAAATACACACGAGCGAAGCCGTGGGCATCATCTAGTAAATAATAATCTTTTTGGCTTGATTCGGGACTCGAAAGTTGGATCTCATGATCCTTTGAAAAAACTATCCATTAAAGGTTAGTGATAATGATGACCAATGAGAAGAAATGACCATAGACTAATGAGCTTAGCCTCAGGAAAAATAAGCTTTTTAAACGTGGCCTATTAATTATGAAGAAAATAAATCAAGGGCTTTGTGACTGACAGAGTAATTAAAAGAATTGATAGACGACCTTGAGGGCTTGTTTCTGCTGTTGGCGTAACACCATAATTATAAAAACGTTAGCGCTAACGAAATTAAGTATGCCGTAAGAACACTTTTATTCATGCAAGAGTGATCTAATAGACTTTGATAATACCTCTAGGCTTAATCTAAATAAGATTGCATAAAATTAATGCATTTGATCATAATAAATACTCTCTCTCTGCGTCGTATTTCTCATTGCTGGGGGTTGTAACCTCTATATACATTCATCATGCTAGATATTTTCTTGAAAAAAAAAAAATATGCGATAGGTTCCCGAATTCTCCTACATACGACTCAAGTTTCGATTCTGGTTTATAACGATTAGTAATAACGGCTGGCGGTTTTACGTGGACGTGAGAATGTGGATCTAGTTAAATGATTTCCCATCCAGTTACCGATTTGAATCAACGTTGCTTAACCACACAAACCTCACACAAGGAATCGTGTAAATGAAGCATGAAACGTCTAGTGTATTTCTTAGTTGATCCGACAACACAATTCCCACGCTAATGCCGTAACCTAATGGCTACAAACAGGCTTTCATTACATCAATCACATAAACGTGCTTTGTTTGAAGAGCTCATAATGTCCACGCCGCTTGTTCTTCGTAAAAACTTTAAACGGGTATATCGTAGGATCTATCTATGAGATGACCGACGACAAGAATAGAAGTAGTCTACACTATAGTAGTACGTCGTTCGTCTAAAAATTACAGCTACTATAAACTAACGGACTACAATCCACAATCATGACCACCACAGCTTTATTACGTATCACTTCTGGGCACAGGCCTCCTCTGTCCGTTAGAACTCGTTGCAGTTGCGGCAACAATACCTACAGGAAAAGGCGTCGATGATAGTAAGTGCCTAGGAGTCAGTCGCTATATTTTAAGACGTATTTTAATAGAAAAAAAAAATTTAAGGGAGGGAATGTGTTTGGTTAGAGGGAAAGAAAAGAGATAGACATGGAGAATTAAAGTGAAACACTTTTGAACACAAAAACACATCAAACAACAATGACGATTTTGACGATAGAGTGAAGGAAGTTTGGGTATTTGAGTTTTATTATGGTTTCAAAGATATGAAAGAGCAGATAAGAAAGTTGTGCCTTATAATATGTACGATGCGCAACAAATGAATGATACAAAATATCTTCGGGCAAGTCAGGTAATGTGTAAGCAAACGCGTTCATTGTAAATAACGCTCGAAGCATATCGGGGTTACTGTTTAGCATCGAAAAACAGATTTTATCTGTTAACTTCTGATCTGTAATATTATAGAGTCATACAAATCAACCTCGTGAAATTGTGTGTGCAATAAATTCGCGTTCAAAAGTTGTTATAACAAAACTGTCAATACAGTTACTACTTTTACATTTGCAATTAGTTACCTATCTCTATTTAGTTTAAAACACGTTTGTCTGTGTATTCGTTTATAGCTCATACTTCATGTCACAGTGAATTTGATGTCATAGATGAATGCGGTTCGCAGTTTGCATTATCGTTTAGATAACTTCACGGAGAAGGTTTATTTGTATGACACGATTACATTTAGATAACAATTCAAACCCAACGGCTATATATTATTTACTTGGGCATAGCGTCGGCGACTCAAAGAGTGACGCTGGAGGCTTTTCCGTGTTTTATTTTCAACTTTATAGTGATAGACTAGAGGTTAAGACTTCGGCCTCCCTTTCGGAGGGACCCAGTTCGATCCCCGGCACGTACCTCAACTTTTCAGAGTTGTGTGCGTTTTACGCATTTAAATATCACTCGCTTTAACGGCGCAGGAAAAAATCGTGAGGAAACCTGCACGTCTGAGAGTTTTCCATAATGTTCTCAAAAGCGTGTGAAGTCTACCAATCCGCACTCGGCGAGCGTGGTGGACTACGGCCTGAACCCTTCTCAATCTGAGAGGAGCCCCGCGCCCTGTAGTGGGCGGGTACCTAGTGGGTTGATCATGATTTTCAATTTTATGGCAAAGTAAATAAAATTGAGTTTGAGTTTTTATCAAAAATAGACACTTCACTTGTGGGACTTGGACCATCGCCCACCTGTAACACCCAGGATGACTTAGTTAGTACAATATAGTACCTATATGATAAGAAAATTTTGTGGAATCAAAATACATAGTAAAATTCAAACGCGATACGTTTTTAGCGAGACCATGTTGAGTTCGTGCAAATGTTTCAACATATCTGTTTAAAAACACTTGTGTGAAAAAATTTAATGAAAATTCTTTCCGCTTTTCTTATAAATCTTCAAGCTGTCGGTTATAGTGAAAGAAAACAGCAAACGCGTTCAGCGTGACGAGCGAAGCGCATCGTGATCCGCTATGCGCGTTTTTATTATCTATGCACTGAGTTTTTATCTGTGTACCATCGAGATATCATCGTTGGAAGAGCAAATATTAGGCTGGTTCTACACGTTGGCGTCAAAAAAGTCTACAGCTATAGAGTCTGTTCAAAAAGAGAATCGGCGTGGCCAAACAGTGAACTAACGCGATATATACCTAATAGTATTGTACGTCTTGTATTGTCCGCTAAACAACAGCACAGCAGCGCCCTCAAATTCCACGCCGATTCTCTTTTTGAACAGACTCTACTTAGTCAGTAAAATATAGCTTGATATCTGCAACAGCCGTGTCATCAAAGTTATTTAGGTATAGATTATTTTTTAAACTACAGTTTTGTTAATATGAATTAAATTACGGTCGAGATATTTCTTCAAATTTTTTTATCCGCTTCGATGATAGATGGACACGTCAAGAGTCAAGACATATTTACACTACATAGACACATTATGTAAGGTTGCGATTGATAAAGAATTTAAAGTAAACATAAAGTTCCATTTTATATTTTTGGTACATTACAGTAAAATTTTTACTGTGTTTTTACTTTTACTTCATAATCACTACATAGTATAAAACAAAGTCGCTTTCTCTGTCCCTATGTATGCTTAAATCTTTAAAACTACGCAACGGATTTTGATGCGGTTTTTTTAATAGATAAAGGGATTCAAGAGGAAGGTTTATAAGTAGAAAAATTGGACCCGGTAGGTGGCGCTAATAGCGAGCAGGACGATGTCTGCCGGGTCCGCTAGTATTATTATAAACTGTATGACTGGTGTTCTTGTTACACCATTAGTCAGGTGGAGGCCATTTTGTGTTGAGATTGCTCGTTCTAGTAATGAAAGATCTCACCGGTGTACTGTTTTTTATCTGTGTACCTATGTACTACCTATGTATGTACGTACACAGTTTTTATCAGTGCGATTATCTTGCGCCGTTAGAGCGCACGCGCCGACCGGCAACTGAAACACAACTGTCATTACAATGTCTAATTGTCGTTGTAATTACACGTCTTGGGTTACGCGCCTTTTACGCCTTGGCAAGCTTGATTCTTTATCTTGTCAGTCATATTGCTTACAACTATGTGTGTGAAAAGCAGTTTTCTTTAATTAGCATCTAGGTAGTTACGTGATAACGTCTTATAAATCGATGAACGCCGGCTACACGCAAGAAAAAGCATGACTCGTTGTCACGAACCGCGTGCAAGCGAGAGCGCGGAACAAGCGATAGAGTACCCACGATCGGCCTAAGTATTCGGCTTGTGACGCATCTATCTCTCTTTGTTTTCTTATGACGTTATCACGTAAAGTTATCGTCCGTAAACCGACTTTACAGACAACCAATTTTTTATAAGAAGCCTGTCAATTAGGAACCAGTAAACTTGTACGATACTCCCCCGACACTCCACATAAGCGAACTGGTTCAATACCGACTATGACAACGCTAACGGACATCGAGCGAACCCAGGACCTTGTGATCCGTAGTCGAGCACGCCAGTCGCCAACCGAAGGCATTTACAGTCAACTCATATAACAAGAAATATAAATCGTGATAGACTCAATGAACGCAAGAAATGCAGAAAGGTATAGTTACGATCAGCGCACTCGTAACTCGTAAGGAACGGATGCCAGTAATCGGTTACATTTGATTGATAACGCAGCATCCGAGATGATGCATCGCATTCGCCATTCACGCGTGAGAGGTGGAAATTGCATTCGTGTACTGTTAGATTTAATAAACGCATAAGGGACCGTTCAGATAGACCGGCGCGGAGAGCAGAGCAAATTTTAATCGCATTTAAAATAGAATCTTATGGCATTGAAATAAGGTTTATATTTACATTTTATCTCTTTTATGATAAGAGGATGCTCGAGGATGCTCCCAAAAGAGATAAAATGTAAAAATAAACCTTATTTCAATGGCATAAGATTCTATTTTAAATGCGATTAAAATTTGCTCTGCTCTCCGCGCCGGTCTATCTGAACGGTCCCTAAAGCTTCACCCTTTCTATAAGTAGGTATTATAATTTAGTATTTATTTTAAATGGTTGGTAAACGATGTACAGTCTATGCTTTGAAGAATAGTTACAATGATTTTAGAATAAAAGAGCTTTTTGATTTTTGCACATGAAAGTGAAACAATGTACCTATTTAATTTTAGCCTTTTAGTCGGGAGAAAAAGCCACAATGACAGAACGATGTACCTACTCGTATCATGTATGTAATTTCACTTATAGCTAAAATGCACTGCGTTCAGAAATTACTGTGTAACATAGTTTCAGTATTATATTAAAAATGCCGTACGTTTAACGTTATATATGTAGGTATTATTAACAGCGTGAAAAGGAACAAAATTTTTTAAAATAGTTATAGTATTGTTTTGAGTAATGTTTTTACTTTTTACTTCTACCTATGACACTTATTAGGAAGTAAAACCTCAACCAAAAAATTCCTCTTTTCGTTTGGTCGCATAACGTAAATCGTAATACGCCCGTTACTAATCTGTACAAGTTTTGAAAGTTTTTAATTACACATTAAAAGTTATAACATATTTAATTCAATAAATGTACCTACATGATTTCCACTTTCATGAGCACTCTATATCAATTTACTAAAACACCGCCGTCACTTTCATGTTAAACATACTTTCGTGTCTGAACGTCGCGCCGATAGAGTCGTTATAATATCACTTGCATAATATCTAATAATGGATTTATTTACATTTAAAATCATACTGTTCAAAAGTGTTCTATATTCGAGGCACTAAAAGAGCCGACTGACGTTTGATGGATCGAAATCAAAATTAATATTAATGTCTGTCGAGGGGAAATAAAATTAAAAGTTTATCAACAACCGGCACTGAATCGCTCATAAGTGTATCAAATCCATACTATTATTATACCTACACTGGACAGAGATAGCTTGCCACATAGATAAGTTTTTATCCCGGAAAATCTGAGTATTCCCATGGGATGTTCCTAAAACCTAAATCCACGCGGACGAAGGTGCGGACTAAAGTTAGTGTTACATAAAATATATAATATTACGTCGACGTTTTTGTGTGACATTTATTTTTGTTTTCACTTTTTTATTGCATTTTAATATTTTTTTAATCGATGTACCGAATCGATATTTTACTTTCTATCGGAACTCGTATCCAAACAGTGCGAAAGTGGGTTTGTTTTTAGGGTTCCGTACCCAAAGGGTAAAAACGGAGCCTTATTAATGTCACTCGGCTGTCTGTCCGTCTGTCCGCCGGTCACAGGTCTCTAGCTCGCAGACGAAATGAGTTACAAACCTGAAATTTTGGTATTTGGTGTAAAATGTTGACCCAAAATCAAATATTGAATTAAAAATTGAATTAAATTATTTTTCAGGGGGGCTCTCATACATGAGAAAGGAGCCGGAAAAAAATTTTTTTTTCTTACCCTAGCTTGTGGGGTATCATTGTTTAGAGCTCATTGAGTAGACTACGAATATATATTTTTTTAATTTTTTGCTTAAAAAGTAAGGAAATGGGGGGTCATCAAAATTGTCAATTTTAGACCATTTTTGTGACGGGGGCTATCTAAAAAACTAAACTAGTTAGGAATATGATATTTCGGTATATTATGTACTATATGCTCTATTTGTACAACAAATACTGAAAACAACGATTCATAAAATAGTTTATAAGCTGTGACCAAAACAAACGAACTTATTTTGCGTTTTTCTTTCACGGTTTCTTGCGATGTCTAACTCGGAAATTAAATATTTCTTAGACCCAAAATATGATATTGTTCATAATTATGTACGGAACCCTGAAAGAGCGAGGCCCGACTCGCACTTGGCTGATTTTTGTTATCTTTTCACGGTTCACCGATCTTCGAGAGTAGCGTACATTTTTTCCGGGAAAACCAGGTTCCCAAGGGAGTTTAACGTGCCACGGACAGAGGCTGTACTAGATACTATAGAAGTTTTAGATGTTATTTATTTCGTTTATGTAATTTTACTTGTAGAGACTGCGGTCATACTGCTAATAGACGTTTGTGGTTTTCGGTTTGTTAAGATTGTAGCAGTTTACAATTAACATTTATATTGACAGTTGACACCTACTTTAATTACCTCCCTGTTATACCTTTTAAGATGAGTATTTACTTAATGTATTCCCTACATTACTACTACTACATACTAGTAGTACGTAGTAGTTAGTAATTAGTTCTAGTAGTAGAAATAACATAATCATTAAAATCGTAACCTATGTATGCATTATGCCTTTTATTTTGTACAAGCGGATACCCGCGGATATTGGTTTTTAACAATCCCGTGGGAATCATTTTGTTTTTCCTAAGCTCCTTTGTGCTCATACCTTGCTAAAAACTGTTAAAAGTCCACTGGCGGATGTTTAGGTAGATCAAAATGTAAACATCCGCCAGTGAAAGTCCCATCAAAATCGATCCAGCCTTTCAAAGATTAGCCAGTAATTTTTAAAGTATCCCCTTTTCTTACAAAAAAAGAATGAATGAAATCGGAGCACGCGTTAATGAATTACAGCTAATTACACATTTTGACTTTCATCCCCTCTCTCAAGAGAACCGTGCTGAATTTCAGGATAAAAAGTATTGTATATGTTACTCCATAGTATAAACTTAAATCATGCCAAGTTTCATTTTAATCCATTCAGTACTTTTTGCGTGATGCGCGCACAAACATACAGACAAAAATTTCAAAGATAGCTTTTTTGCGTTCTATTACTTATCCCTAACATCCCCCAGTTATTATTTTGCAAAAATCTTTAATGTACAGATACGACAAGTCTACGATTTTATTATATGTATAGATTCTCATTAAATCATTAGGTATCATTAAATCATTAGGTATTAAAAAAAAATCAACTTTAACTTTTTTTCTTTTTTCTGAGAAGTAAAAAATTTTACGAACCTTTTCGAGTGGTTAAATAGGTATTTTAAAATCATTCTGAGGTTTCTAAAACGATTTTTCTAACTACCACTAACGAAACAATGAGTGTCAAATTGGCAATTTTAAGTGAGTTTGGACTTTGAGTGTCTTCCTCCGTAACTCATAAACTATTATAATATTGTAATTTGATTTCAGTCTCATGTGTGGGTCTTGGTGTGTCTCTTTATTGGGCATCAATTTATCAAACAGGTGTTAAGCGGAATGCTCTCAGTGGGCCTGGTTATGCTAATCAGTGTTTATTAATGAAATCGTAACGACGCTATATGTATGTAATTAATGTGTAATTTGATAGCTGATATTGGATCGTAAAGCAAATTGTTGAATGGATATTGCTTTTTGATAGAGCCATCTTATAGTTCTAGTTTAGTCTATCAATTTTGCCACAGTAATTGAAATAACTGACGGATTACCTGCTTGCTTATCACGCGGGCCATTAATTAATATTTACTATCTCTAAATTAAACAAAGTTGACAGTCTAAATGTAGTTCTGTCCTCTTCACTATGTTCCCGGTGGAAAAGAATAACATTACACTTAGAGCTGTCATTTAGTTTAGTTTAGAAATTGTGTTCTACATAATTTGCATCATCATCTGGATAATTCTATGCTCCATCAGTCATCCTTATTCACTATCAACGGCATTAACTGACACAGAACCTATACCGTCCAATAGACACCTATCAAATAGATTACTACATCTTGCATGATGGCAGTTCACATTGTACATAAACACGTCCTGCACATACCTAATGTCTTGCAAATTAGGCATTTGAGATATTTTCAATTCAAATCATTATAATGTGTAAACTGTAAATATTTACCTCTCATGGTATAGGACAGGTAAGTTGATAGAATAGGCTCGTACGTGGACTGAAAAAACACGCCACTGAGCGTGTTTTTTCAATGAAATTTGAAACCGTTTGTTCACCAACATTCTACAAACAATAAGATATCGTGGCTATCGCATTGCTAAGCCTCACCGAATTCCTCAGCTACTTATTTTAGTAGAAGCAAACATTTTGCTGTCAAATATTTGTCTATCATAGAAAGTCGTAATTTCTCATTCTAATAATGCCCCTTGTGTACGTTTAATGTTGGCTCAGTGCGCTCGGCGAATGTTCTCGGTACTGTGTACTGTACAGGGCAACTTAGTATAATATCTATCTATCTTTTATCATCATCATCATGATCAACCCATTACCGGCTCACTACAGAGCACGGGTCTCCTCTCAGAGTGAGAAGGGTTTTGGCCATAGTCTACCACGCTGGCCAAGCGGATTGGCAGACTTCACACACCTTTGAGAACGTTATGGAGAACTCTCAGGCATGCAGGTTTCCTCACGATGTTTTCCTTCACCGTTAAAGCAAGTGATATTTAAATACTTAAAACGCACATAACTCCGAAAAGTAAGAGGTGCGTGCCCGGGATCGAACACACGACCTCCGATTAGAAGTCGGTCGTCCTAACCACTAGGCTATCACAGCTTTTCTATCTTTTATATTATAAATATAAAGAGGCTTATCCTGGCTGACTGACGGACTGACTGACTGACTGATCATCAACGCACAGCCTAAACCACTGAAGCTAGAAACTTGAAATTTTCACAGAAACTTCCTTTTATGATGTAGGCGCACACAATAAAGGATTATTGCAAATTCCGCCCCTAAGGGGGTTAAATAGGGGATGAAAGTCTGTATGAAAGTCCCTCATTTTGCAAGTTATATCCATGAAAATCGCTATTTCGACTTTTGGTTAAAAATAAAGTATACCTATGCATTTCAGGATTTTTGGAAATTTTTCCTCCAAGTGGGTAAAATAGGGAATGAAAGGTTGTATGAAAGTTTGTCATTTTTAAAGTTACATCAATGAAAATCGCTATTTGTATTTTCGGTTAAAAATAAAATATTACGTGTTTTAAAAATTTTGGAAATTCCACCCCCAAGTGGGTTAAATAGGGGATGAGATTTATAAGAATCCTAGCGAACGAAGTCGCTGGCATCAGCTAAGTATGTACCTATATTTGTGGGTCCAAATATATGACGTCAGAGGATTTGGGCCTAGTTATCAAATAGCACAGAAATGTACCTACCCATTGGTTGATACTCGCCGTGGGTCGCGTGGGGTTCAAAGATTTAAATTATTAAGCCAAAGTGGTTCAAATCCGAGGTTACAAAATGAACTGATGTGCCAGATCGATCGTCTGACGGCCGCCTTAGACAAACATATTATTTTAAATGAGTGTTAATGTAATTCTTGAAATGACATCGAAAGTGGTCAACCCGAGTAAATAACGGAGCAAGGCGCTGGCGCGTGCCCTCATTAATATGTATGTACATATATTATGTATATTAAGGCATAGAATATAAAATAATATATGCCTTAATAAACATACGAGTAGTAGGGATGTGATAAAGCATACTAATTGAATATAATATTATGAAAGTGAATTAGACGCTCAATACGTTCGGTGAAGATAAAAATACTCTTATTAGGCTCATTAGAAAGTCATCGTCGTATTATTTTATAATTAGCCTAGCACATTGCAATTCGTCATAATAATTATATCGGACTGAATTCAAGTCAAAAGTCTACTTAACCGTTTAGAAGCTCTTTTGACTCGCCAAAACATATCAATCAGTATATTATCAGACTTTTTCTTCTGAGAAGAGCCAGCGAGGAATTAGTATGTTATTTAATTCTGATACTTAATTATCTTTTGGCGTAGCGCGGCTACTGGCGGCTTTATTCAGATATCTGTCACTATTGCCGTTACAGTTAGATTGATGCACTCAAAACATAAATACGGACGAATAAATGACACGATTATTATTATTTTTTGTACGTAATGCGGTGTGAAATTAACGTCGCGTCGACGCCAAGACAGTGTGAGCTCGGTGCTATTCTCTGAACGCGCAGCCTCTTTTCAGCGCTGATGCAACGGCGAAACGATTCGATTTACTCTTAATCGATTCAAAGTTGATCTATATCTTGTTGATAAAATTTGAAAGTCACTCATGTATTATTTATTTTTATGTAGGTAGGTACTTATACAATATCCTGGCTCCTCTACTTTTCTCCACCAGTGGTGTGGAAGTAATCCTTTAGAAAGGATCTCTCCAAAAACATTTTCATGTAAAATGTCGCCAAGACAAGACCAATTATGGCAAAGTCAAAAACTGTCCGCACACGTCAAAAAGTTATCAGATCTTAATTATGTAGAGCCAAGCTTTCTAACTCTACACGCCCTAACTCTATAAGCCCTAACTTCACAAACTCTACACTTAGTCAAAATATGTGGCTTGGCCGTTTCGTTTCTAACTACAAGAACTAAACAAAAAGTAATGAATAGTGAATACATTTTTTACCTCACTGTTGCGCGCCTCTACCCACGATACCTACCCAATAACCAAATAGTTATTGGTATTGGATTGTGTTTAGGTAGTATAAATAACGCTTAGTTTTCGGAAGTGGTCTCCTTATACCCTGTATATGTTTCGACGGCGAAGTCGACGACCTCTACAGAGTTTTACAAAATAACACCTCAGATGATACGTAGCGTTAAATTTGACGTCCTATCGTGGTGTGGAACGTGGTGGCATCCGCAGTGGTGATAAGGTTTTTACTTTACCATAAGACAAATTACTTGTTGTATTACGACATGCGACATACCTATATTATTAACTTAAATGTTGTATTGGACTACAAAGAATATTAACGATTTGTAGGAATGAATTTATTTAAAAAAAATCTTTAATTTTTCACGAATGTTTGACTAAGACCTAGAAAATGTACAAATTCCCTAAGGATAGGTAGGTACCGAGGCGGCATGTTAGGAAAAACAATGAAAAATCCGTATACCTAATACGTATAGGTAGCTAATCTTTGAAAATGTTATTGTGCATTTCCTGCAACGTGCCATTTGACAAAAAGTAACTGTGACGATAAAAAGAGGGCCAGACCAATTAGATTTTATTACGTGATGTCGAATAATTTCTTTCAAAATTGTTCCGTAATTGCATCAGTTTAAATCGACTTGGATTCGATTGGGCACGGGCATAGAGAAAAAATATGGTAGTTTTTTTACCTAATTGTATAATTGTTTTCAATTTTCGTTGTGTAACTTCCTTTGTTGTGTCAAGCTTTTTGTCAGAGAATCGTAGCCACAAAAAAAAAAGAAAATCGGAACAGGCTTAAAAATAATCTTAGAATAGAAATTTTTTTCGTACGAAAATAGTTTAGAGTTTAAAAATATTCCTGGTATCGTATAGCTCGGTCGCATCATCATACTATAATAACTAAGTTAAGGAGTTAGGTGGTTTAAAAAATAATACAAATATTTATTAACAATAAATAATGTTGTTAAAAATAATATTGTCAAGTTTTCTTGATGCGTCTTTACAAAGAGTTTTTATCGCTACAATAGGTTCAATTAAATATTAAAAATAATGCAATTAATATTAATTTGCCAAATTAGATATTACGCAGAATGCAAGTGAGAGGCGTCTCGCGTTCTTGTGTAAATGTGTACATTAAAATAACAGTTATCATTGCAATGCGCCACTTTCCTGAGATTTCTAACGCATGACTGTTGAAATGGGATTTTTTTCATGATCACTAACAGAAAAAAAACGAGCATAACGACTTATTGGTATGCATTTATGTATGTATGTCTGTAACTCTGTACCTACATCTACAAAATACAGTAGTACTCTGTAGATGTCTGTCTGTACACTCGTTTCGAATGCTTACGGAATGTGTTTGCATATTTTAACAATGTGGACAACTGGACACTAGTCAAAAAATGATTGTGACTTGTTTTTCTTGAGAATGAGGATGCATTTTATCTGAATAAAATTTAAGATTACTTATATAAATGATAAAAAGGCGTGGATTTGACTCGTTCCAGCAATGCGCGAGACGGCAATTCAATCATGTACTTAACATAAAATTGTTATATTGATATTGTAAATTTGGAAAAGAGCAACCGCCGAGTTTCTTGCTGGTTCTTCTCGGTTGGAATGGCATTCCGAACCAGTGGTAGATTCATTTGACTATTCAAAAGTACTTGTAAAAGTTTATTTGAATAAAAAACTTTTCTATTCTATTCTATTCATAAATTATGCGCGTTTCTATCTTCGGTGCATACTGCATAGTGTCAGTGCTATGTATTTTATAATCTTTGACAGTTTTACGCTTAACCCTAGCTTAACCACGATCTCAACTAATGATGGAACGTCTTAACTTGAGAATTGAGATAGATGAAACAGGTATAGCGAGACTAAGTGCCTGTTTCACCACCTTCTGATAAGTGTCGGATAGCCTACGTAAGTTTTGTCACTTTTTTACTTACGACAAGTGACAAAGACAAAAGTTGTGAATAAGCTATCCGAAGCTATCTAATAACACTTATTAGTAGGTTGTGAAACATGCCCTAAATGTATAAACTAGAAGCGATTGAAACATTGTGTACCTAATACTTTACGGTATGTACATAATATATAGCTACACCGAGAGTTTTCCTATATTTTCCCGTTGGAGCTTTTTGGTTTTTAACCCCCGACGCAAAAACGACGGGGTGTTATAAGTTTGACGTGTCTGTGTGTGTGTGTGTGTGTGTGTGTGTGTGTGTGTGTGTGTGTGTGTGTGTGTGTGTCTGTCTGTTCCCCTGTGGCGCTCAAACGGGTGGACCGATTTGAATGCGGTTTTTTTTGTTTGAAAGATGAATTAGTCGAGAGTGTTGTTAGCTATGTTTGATAAAAATCGGTCCAAGATGGCTGCCGCTACAAAATGGCGGATTACATATTTTATCACAACCCCCGCAATATGGGTATCTAATGAAAGGGCTTGACTAGTAGAATAACACTATGCAAATCCAAGATGGCTGTCACCACAAAATGGCGAATGTCGGGGGTTTTTTAAATTTCTAATTTATACTTGTATCTGCTAAAGTGGGGAGTAGGGAGCACTTCCAAAACTAAGCCAAAATACAAAGAAACGATGGTCAAGCCGATAGATACCAAAGGGAATTAATTAATTATCTGCTCTGTAGTGAAATCGCTATGTTATTTTTCGGTCTGAAGAAAACACTTATAGGCCGATTAATAATTCTGAAGACCGATTTCTCTACTTGCTAGTACCTATTGCTTAAATCGGGCTTTTTCCCTTTCACAAATAATATCGTTGAAAATGTACTTGAAATCGTAGAAACGCACTCAACCAATTATGCGTGAATCTTGTGCTAATAGAGCGGGCTCTTCTTCCATAATACAGCTAAGTATTGTATAAACACTATTGATGACACTTTAATGTAGGACTTGAGGAGAGCTATGGTATCTACTTAGTACTTAAGTAACACATTGCATTGATTGCTTTTTTGTATGCGCTAGCTTTGCTTGAAGTTTCGCCTATACAGATTATTACCGCGAAGTTACGTGTTTAATGTGTGTGTTTGTGTTATTATTTTCTTGAAAAACTACAGAACATATAATACAGTTTTTTGCATTATGAACATACGTATATTACGTATCACTTCTAAGCAGTTATACGTAGGCCGCAACGGGCGCTGTAAGCTGCGTTCATCATCATCATCATCATGATCAACCCATTACCGGCTCACTACAGAGCACGGGTCTCCTCTCAGAGTGAGAAGGGTTTTGGCCATAGTCTACCACGCTGGCCAAGCGGATTGGCAGACTTCACACACCTTTGAGAACGTTATGAAGAACTCTCAGGCATGCAGGTTTCCTCACGATGCTTTCCTTCACCGTTAAAGCAAGTGATATTTAAATACTTAAAACGCACATAACTCCGAAAAGTTAGAGGTGCGTGCCCCGGGATCGAACCCACGACCTCCGATTAGAAGTCGGTCGTCCTAACCACTAGGCTATCACAGCTTGCGTTGCTTGTTTTCAATATCCCACTATGTTAATATTTTCCTGAAAAACTACTGTGCCGATTTTAATGTGGTTTTTTGTATTACACAGGTATCAACTCTGAGTAGGTTCTCAAATATGTTTAAACGGGTTAAAGGTATCAAGAGACGCTGCAGAAGTGTTTTTTGTCTAATTGATTACTTATACTGATATTCGTAGGTATACGGTATATTAAAATCAATGTGAAATTAGACGGATTTGATTATTTTTATAATAGTACTTATTAATATAATATGTCGTAACTAAGTGGACCTTGCGTGAGTAATGATTGTGAAGTTAAATTATTAGATTAAGATTTTTTCGAGACCTTGGCCTTTAAGATTAGTCCTTTAAATGTTAACAGTCTAAAGACCTATGTTCCGTTACCCATGTAACATGTAGGGTACCCTTTTCAAACGTTAGGCATAGTACCGATTACATAAGGTAGGTAACTACGTAATTATTTGTTCCATTTATAAAACTTAAATTAATTTTATTAGTCTTCAGTGTGCAGATTAAAATTATTGAACCACTGGCTGATACCATCGACTACGTCCGTTATAAAAATGCATTTCCGGGATAAAAAGTGTCCTGCATCCGTTTCCTGCATCAGAGTGCTTAGTCTAAGATCGGAGCACTCGAAAACGAACTCGAAAACTATTGATCGATTTCAGAGTAAAATAGACCTAAAATGGCTTGTATTAAGGTTTGAGTTCGCCAATACATTCAGCATTCGAACACAACGAGCGCCCCAAGCAGAAATGTTGTAAAATACATATTCGAACTATGGAATTACGACTTTAAAATACGAGTATTTGAGTTCATTTCGCTCTGAATTCACTTGTGATTCGATCAATAGTTTTCGAGTTCGTTTTCGAGTGCTCCGATCTTAGACTAAGCAATCAGTAGTGGCCGAGCCGCAAGAAGGTACACGGATAGACAGACCCACTTTGGCATTTTTATATTAGCCATTTGGTTAATTTAGCTTTCAATTAAGATGATGGTAGAGTTCAATATAACGAAGGTAATGCACGAAGCATAAATCTTGAACAATAAATAATCGCTACCTGTTCATAACAGTAGACAATAATACCCGTCTAAAGAAATGTTTAAATTAAAACTTTCTATCGCAAATACCTAATAACAGTGCTTAAAAGTAAGAGGGTGTCCGTACGTGGTAATTTTCGTGGCAAAACCGTTTATGTAAGTGGCTTTGTGTATAATAGATTCATTTTTGCCGTGTCATTGATTGTCAATTGAGATGTAGATTTTTGATTTCACTTTCTCGAAGCGTATCTTGATGTTTCCGATGTTGCCGATGTTGGTTGGTAACTTGGTACCCAGAGCTTTTTTTTTTTTTGCTGAAATTGTATTTAGTCGTGTAAGCTTTATAAAGATAGATAGATGGCTTAATGAGATAGAGTGCGTGATGAGTGCGTGATAAACCTATCTACTATTACATAATTGAATTACTTATAGTTGTTTATAATTGATAGACAATTAGTCCAATTGTACATGCACGTTTTTTGCCGTGAAAAAATACGGTTTATTCGTCGTAAAGTAGACAGTAGACACGGTCGTCGCGTTGTATGGAGCACAATGGAAGCTTGTTCACATGCAAGGCGGCACTATGGCGTGTCAAACACGCCACCGTACGGTTCAAAAACCGTGTGTGAATCGTGACCTTAGTCTTCTAGAGAAGAACTAGCCGGCATTAACCGGCATGCGTTGCAATGCCACGTAAAGTAGGTATGGTTTAGGAACGCAAAGAGAACAAACTTACAAACATTTTTATTTAAATCTAGACTAGTAGATGCCCGCGACTTCGTGCGCGTAGATTAAGGTTTTTTAAAAATCTCATGGCATCTCTTTGATTTTTCAGGAAAACAAATATCCGGTGTACAATAGAATGCAAGCTATCTTTGTGCCCGTCAAGATCCGCTCAGAACAGACCAACAGAGTTACTTTCGCATTTACAAATATTCGCATGGATATTACTGTACTAAAAAATAATAGTAATTTTATAACTTATTAACTTTACACTTTACAATGTACTCATCTGAATAGCTTGATACGACTATTAATAGTAATTATACGCATTATTTTCAAATCGAATAATCATTACATTCATGGAATTCTAGCCCTTATAGTTAAGTGCTAGATGTGGTAATTGAACGTATTATTATGAACAGCAGCTGTTGCCGGCAATACCGCGATAATGCTAAATGCAGCAGGGCTACTTGGGAGTTGGGACAGGTTTATTGACCGTACGCTGTCCCGATCCCCTCCTCTTTAGCGCGGGAGCCCCGGCAGGTGGCCGGGGCGGCTGACAGACGCCTGGGACGTATACAACGGGTTCCCCAGGCGTCCAGCACAGTCAGCGAGAGGGAACAGCCGTGGTGGTTTTAGTTAGGGTATACCCACAGGGGGAGTCCCACATAACCCCCGTTGTGCCCAAAGAACGGGGGTACCTATAAAAGGTTTCCACCACGAAAAAAAAAAAAAAAAAAAAGGTTTATTGACCGTAATTTCGCGTTCAGATGAAGATGATCCGAGTACGGAGCGCAATTGAAAGCGATTTCCGTCTTGCCGCCGGGCCTATTACGTTCCTTTCCTACATCTTAAATAACATTTGCTTGTCATCTTATTGAAGAGAAAATTAGAATTGATTTCGAATGCGAGCGAATCTATGTATAAGTAAAGGTGTTGTTTAATTTAATTTTTACTTGTTTGCACTTAGTAGGTACAATCTTGTTCAATAGCTCATGTTGATATTTTATCCGAAACCATCACTGCATAAATTATAAAACAAAGTCCCCCGCCGCGTCTGTCTGTCTGTTCGGGATAAACTCAAAACTACTGAACGGATTTTCATGCGGTTTTCACCAATAGACAGAGTGATTCATGAGGAAGGTTAAGCTGTATAACTTGTTAAGGTTTTGTGCAAATTGGTTGAAATATGATGGTAATTGTTGGAAATGTCAGAAAAATCAATTAGTCGCCTGGGAGTTTTCATCGAAAACGCTGCCTCATCCCTTTACTATATAACAAAACGGACCCTACGACAGAAAAAAACATGTAGGCATATTACCTATGCTTTACTACCCGTGCGAAGCCGGGACGAGTCGCTAGTAGTATGATATGACCGAGATATTATGTGCCTAAATATGTGCGTTTGCTCTACTGCACTACATAAAATCATCAACAGGAACCCTGCAGATTTATATAAGTATTTAGACAGTTGGCAAGCAGTTGGCGCGTGGCACTAAGTAGGTACCCCACGCCTTTCATTGTTTCACCAAAAAATCTCAATTATGAATTTTAATCCCACGGAAAGGCGTCCATTGTTTCCGCGGGCGCGGCCTCTGTCAACAATGCCCGATTGTGTTACGCTTGAATGGCTGATTTTTGTTGATTTTGCTGCCGGTATATTACGCTTTGTTGTTTTCACACATGTCGTATGAGTTAATAATTGACGTTATAAAACTCTAAATTGAATCTAAATAAAAGTCTAAAAAACCGTGATAGGTTCCTTATTAAAAAAATGTATGAACAAGTCCGCCTATGCATATGACGTGTGTTTTTATTGTTTAAATCTACGACCACTAATAAAGGAAGATTTTAATGTTTTAATTATAATAATAGAGCGTACAGAAAATAATAAATAAACTTTAAAGCCATCCAGCACCAAAAGGATAAATTCACTGATTGTATTGACCAAGTGCAACGGCCAATGTGAAATAGGCTCTTTGTAGATGAGCCAGCGTAATATTTTTGGCACTTCTGTCTAGAGGAAATAGCAGATAGGAAAAACTATACAATATCGCTATTGAAAGATGGTAGCAATGCTATTTTGTTCATCATTCTAAACAACATGTGCTTAAACTTTATAATATTGTGCATTTTACCGAGTAAAAGTTATAGCCTATAACTTAGTCGTGATATTGCAATTTATATACTTACTTACACTAAAGAGTCTTATAAATATATTATTTTGTATAAAAATTACTATCAAAAGCTTTTACTACGGGAGGTCAATGACCAATTGAAAAAGTCATTTCATACCGACTGGAAATTTTAACAACAATAGTTTAGACCGAACCCATCACAGCTCCGAACGTCAGCTGCCGCACCAGTGGTGGAGTTAAGAGTGAGAGCATGTGAAAGTGCTTGAAAATCAAAGCGCTCCGAGTGATTTTATCCCGGACAAAAATGGTCTTAAATCATTGTTCCGATCATTTTTGATACAGAAACAATCGTCAGCTGCGGCGCCGAGGGTGGGTTATACGTCCGCTACGCGCATGAAGTGCATTAAAATTTTGGCAAAAAAAGTTATTTTATACCTTATGAAATTTATGCAGCAGAATTTTCACACTTTTAAAATAATAAAGAAAATCGTCAGCTGCACTTCTGGTGGGGGAAAGACCGTCAGTCAGCGTGATAAACATTTTGCGCGCTCATTACATTTAGCCTAGTAAATCTAGGAAAAATATCCTATAGTTTCAAAAATTAGCCAAATGTATTCTTTGGGCCTTCCTCTTGAATATATTCAAAAACCCCATATGGGGGATGCATAACCAGCCGCCATTTTTAATTTTGTCCTTTTTTTCGGTTTTTTTCTCATATCACGAAAATCTCTACGAATAGCATCATAATTACTTCTGACAAAAGTTTTAACATACAATTTGCCACAAATGTAGTCTCTTGCAGTTTTACTCTAAGTTTATTACTTTAGGAGCTATAGGGTATTTTAGGTCCCTTTTTCGTTTTTTTTGCTCATATCTCGAAAGTCTCTACGAATAGCATTATAATTACTTCTGATAAAAGTTTTCGTATAAAATTTTCTACAAATTTGGTTCCATGCATTTTTACTCTAAGTTTATTATTTTAAGAGCTATAGGATGTTTAAGGTAATATTTGAGGTCCTTTTTTTAATTTTTTGCTCATATCTCGAAAATCTCTACGAATAGCATTATAATTACTCCTGTAAAAAGTTTTTACATAAAATTTTGTACAAATTTGGTCATGGTAATTTTTACGCTAAGCTTACTACTTTAGGAGTTATAGGGTGTTTAAGTTTATATTTGAGGTCCCTTTTTCAGTTTTTTGCTCATATCTCGAAAATCTCTACGAATACCTATAAAATTACTTCTGACAAAAGTTTTAATATAAAATTTTCTACAAATTTTGTCCTGTTCATTTTTACGCATTTCAAACAAAAAAAAACCGCATTGCGGTTTTTTTTGTATTAAAGGTGAATTAGTCGGAAGTGTTCTTAGCTATGTTTGATGAAAATTGGTCCAAGATAGCCGCCGCCACAAAATAACGAATGTCAGGGGTTTAATCTATACTAGTTTATCTCTCTGTTAATTTTAACACTCTGTAGCTCCTAAAGTAATAAGCTCAGCGTAAATTAAATAGGACCAAACTTGTAGAAAATTTTATGTAAAAACTTTTGTCAGAAGTAATTTTATTGGTATTCGTAGAGATTTTCGAGATATGAGCAAAAAACTGAAAAAGGGACCTCAAATATAAACTTAAACACCCTATAACTCCTAAAGTAGTAAGCTTAGCGTAAAAATTACCATGACCAAATTTGTACAAAATTTTATGTAAAAACTTTTTACAGGAGTAATTATAATGCTATTCGTAGAGATTTTCGAGATATGAGCAAAAAACTAAAAAAAGGACCTCAAATATTAACTTAAACATCCTATAGCTCTTAAAATAATAAACTTAGAGTAAAAATGCATGGAACCAAATTTGTAGAAAATTTTATGTAAAAACTTTTATCAGAAGTAATTATAATGCTTTTCGTAGAGACTTTCGAGATATGAGCAAAAAAAACGAAAAAGGGACCTAAAATACCCTATAGCTCCTAAAGTAATAAACTTAGAGTAAAACTGCAAGAGACTACATTTGTGGCAAATTGTATGTTAAAACTTTTGTCAGAAGTAATTATGATGCTATTCGTAGAGATTTTCGTGATACGAGAAAAAAACCGAAAAAAAGGACAAAATTAAAAATGGCGGCTGGTTATGCATCCCCCATATGGGGTTTTTGGATATATTCAAGAGGAAGGCCCAAAGAATACATTTGGTCAATTTTTAAAACTATAGGATATTTTTCCTAGATTTACTAGGCTAAATGTACTGAGCACGCAAAATGTTTATCACGCTGACTGACGGTCTTTCCCCCACCAGAAGTGCAGCTGACGATTTTCTTTATTATTTTAAAAGTGTGAAAATTCTGCTGCATAAATTTCATAAGGTATAAAATAACTTTATTTGCCAAAATTTTAATGCACTTCATGCGCGTAGCGGACGTATAACCCACCCTCGGCGCCGCAGCTGACGATTGTTTCTGTATCAAAAATGATCGGAACAATGATTTAAGACCATTTTTGTCCGGGATAAAATCACTCGGAGCGCTTTGATTTTCAAGCACTTTCACATGCTCTCACTCTTAACTCCACCACTGGTGCGGCAGCTGACGTTCGGAGCTGTGATGGGTTCGGTCTAAACTATTGTTGTTAAAATTCCCAGTCGGTATAAAATGACTTTTTCAATTGGTCATCGAGCTCCCGTAGTATTTTGATGACTTGTCGTTTTGATTATGACTCTATATAAATGTACAAATAGACGACTGTTAAAAAACGGAAACTAGGAAATCGAAAGTTTTTGTCGCGATCAAAATAGACAGACAAAAGGAATTAGGTAGGTACTATGGCATAATAATGCTGCCACTCATTATAATTCAATGTTTTCGTTTTCTCATTATGTGTGTAAGTAAGTTATATTTTTATTTATGGCAGCAATCAAACTTGTCTGCATAGAAAGAGAGATTTTATTGACGAACAAGAATAATCATATAAATATTTTGTTAAAAGGTACATTTCTTTTATGACATCGTAAAGATGTACTTAAAGATTAGCAAGTAAAGATATTCTATTAACATTAGCTTTATTGTGCTTTGCTACTTTAACTACTTCGATTTAGCGCAAGCTTCGAGCTAGTGTGAAAAACTTGTGAAAAACTCTTTATGAATTCTTATATTTGGGACGTGTTATCGCAAAGTGTACCTAGTATACAGCTTTGACAGTTATTGCAAGACATAAAATTAAAAATCGATACTATATCCTACTAATATTATAAATGTGAAAGTGTGGATGTTTGGATGTTTAGATGTTTGGATGTTTAGAATAGAATAGAATAGAATAGAAAAGTTTTTTATTCAAATAAACTTTTACAAGTACTTTTGAATCGTCAATTGAATCTACCACAGGTTCGGAATGCAGTTCCAGCCGAGAAGAACCTGTAAGAAACTCGGCGGTTGCTCTTTTTTAAAAAAAACATTATAACAATTATAATTATTAATGTACATGATTGAAATGCCGTCTCGCGCATTGCTGCAACGAGTTAAATCCAAGCTTTTTTATCGTTTATATAATCTTCAATTGTATAATAAGCTTTTTTTATGAGCATACTTTTAATAAAGTTCTTAAACTTGTGTAAAGGCAAGTCTAAGACATTTTTTTTTTTAGATGTTTGTTACTCTATAACGTCGCAACTACTGAACCGATTTGGCTGAAATTTTGAATGGAGATAGATTATGTCCTATTATCTATGATATTTTATCGTGGAAAAATCCACAGTTCCCGCGGGATTTTGAAAAACCCGAAATCTATATCTACAGCTGTACGTAGATTACTATAGCAAACTTTCTTGAAAGTAGGTATAAAGGTTGGACAAGGGTTGGAAAGTAGTTATAAAGGTTGGAAAAGGGAGAGGAAACGGAAACCAGATATCCACGATTCCCTCAGGATTTGTGAAAAATCGAAATTCACGCGGGCGAAGCTGAATGAATCTAAATAAATGAACACGATAAATAAATCCTAAATTATGGTAAAATATTACGATACCTACTCGAAGTCGATCAATGTCGTCGAGATTTGGAAACCTGTACTAAGCCTATTTTGTTATAGACCTCGTAGTTTTCACCTCAGACAGTCGATCAAACGATCTCCGATCCATATCGTGGCGGAAGAGGGTCATTACCATCGGCAAATATCGATGTATCGCCAGTTCTGGCATTAAATCAGACGAACATGCCTCTTCCGGTTATTGTTCGGAATGTAAGCGCCATTGTCTTTGTAAATATAAAGAGGGATTTGATTTTGTGTATATAATTATGTGTCTACGAAAATAAGCAACCTCACGATTGGCTAGCGATTATTTAGTTTATTTCGATAGTGTATACTTATTTTCACATTTTCACCCTGTAAAATTACTCTGTAAGCTAAGAAGCTTATTTGGTTGATGTTTCTACATTTATTCCAAATCCAATACAACCATCATTTGCAATCTATAACAATACCTGCAAAGTCTCTCTATCTATAGGTACATATAATAAAATCGTAGACTTGCCGTATCTGTACATTAAAGATTTTTGCAAAATAATAACTGGGGGGTGTTAGGGATACGTAATAGAACGTAAAAAAGCTATTGTTGAATTTTTTGTCTGTTTGTCTGTTTATCTGTTTGTCTGTATGTTTGTGCGCGCATCACGTAAAAACTACTGAATGGATTGAAATGAAACTTGGCATGATTTAAGTTTATACTATGAAGTAACATATAGGATACTTTTTATCCCGAAATTCAGCAAGGTTCCCTTGGGAGAGGGGAGGGGGTGCATGGGTGCATAGAGGATTATCATTTCGATAATATCTTAAAAGCACCCCACGCTTTTTTTTAAATAAAATACATTTTTTTCATATGCACACTATTATTAATTTATATTTATTGAAATTTATTTTCTATTTTTTAGTTTGGTTTTCTATAAAAAGCGTGTTTTTTAGTTTTTTTTAACTATTATTTATTTTCTACTTTTTAGTTTGGTTTATTTATAAAACACTAAAAAAATCAAACAGATATTAATTATAAATAATTAATATCTGTTTATTTGTTTTTTATTGTAATTTATTTGTTTTTTATTGTAAATCTTACAATATGATTAAAGTAAATAAGTACTAATTAATAATATTATTATTTTGTTTTAATATTGTTTTATCTTCGCAGTTGTGCGTTTTGTGCTTAGAGTTTAGTCACACGAGTAGTAAATCTACAGAGGGGAAGCTTCTACAAGCGGCCCGCTGTAGGTATACTCACACAAACACACTCACCAACGGTTCACGGACGCGCGCTTGTTCCACTAACCGGTACAGTTGGTGACAAACATGCGCATATGTGTGAGTGTACCTACAGCGGGCCGCTTGTAGAAGCTTCCCCTCTGTAGGTACTCTGTGGTTTAGTTGTGTGTGACATCTATTCTGTTTACCCTAGTTACAGTTAGTTACCGTGCGATTTTGAATGTTTATTGTTTTTCCTTACCAACGACTTTTGATAAATGAACACAAAATCTTATTTTCCAAATTGAATAATGAAATAATCTTATCAAATTAGTGTATTGTCATCGGTCCTCGATAAATCCACAAAGTTTGAATGAAATCTGACCGTTTAAAGTGGGTCAAAATCGCGTTCAAAGAAGTCGGTTACAAACATACATACAGGTGAAGCTAATATAAAGCGTGTAATAAAAAGTAACGTCGTACACTTTGGAATTTACCTATAATATTAATTATAATGGGTAGTAGGACTAATCCCAACTTCTAATAATCGTCTAAGGATTCTATTTAACATTAGAATTTTATGAGATGTTAGAGAATTTCACAAGGAGGTTGTATTGAATAACTAGTTATACTTCTTTATGTAGGTACTTAAGTGTATACTTAATTTAAGTAGTGAAGAACCGATAAATACACTTAAAATTGCATTTTTTTTCTCTCGTGTCAGTTTTTGCTTTATTGTTTACTTATTTGTTGTATTTTCTTTTCAGGTAAGACACAATATTTTTTAGACATCGGTCTCAGAACATAAGTATAGCATTAGAACAAGGGGATCCTACAAAGTAAGTTACTAGATCCAATATGACTATTGTTAATATCTACGTACACCTTCTTACCTACTTAATAATCGTTACATATCTAAAAAATCATGTTATTAGGTAAAGAAGAAAAGCACTTCACAAGAAACACGCATACAACTATTTTAGATTTTCTATGCTTTAATATTATTGTCGTATCGTTACATAAACTTTTAAATATAAAATTTTAAATATTTATCAATTCTGTAACATGACAGGCTTAGAATAAATAGGTAAAGAAAGGCAGTCGTCGACGCGGCGATAAGCCGTTTTTAGCAAGCCTAAAAGGCTATCGTCGCGTCAGTGCTCAAGGTACTCATGCGCTTGTGTGCGTGTCGGCAAATGTAATTACAGGGCACACATGGGTTGGTTTATAGCTTACGTTTCGAGCGGAAATTTGTTAGAAACTTCCATTCTAAGCGTAATAGTTCGATGATGACAGGTATATTAGTACCTACTGTAAGCTTTAGAATCTTTTGAATTGATTCCCTTTAAGAGCCCTCTCCATGGAAGCGACAAATCGTTGGTGAGTGGAGTCTAAAACAGTGATTTCTGCATTTAGAGAGCGAGACGTCTTCAGTATAGAAGAGTACTAAAAATATATACATAAATAAATAATAAATTAATTAATTAAATAAATTTTGCTTGAGATATCATGATTTTTAGTGAAAAACGGCAAAGTAAAAAGATGCAAATCAAGGTTTGGAATTTCGCCTATTTTAGCAAATATTTGGCAATTTTTTACATGAACTAAAGACATTTGTAATTATTATGAAGTAACGTATGATAAGACTTCGGTCGTTTTTCAATTTTCTAGTTTCTTATATAGTTTAATTATTTACGCACGAAGTTGCCCCAAAATTTGCCCAAAAATAGTGATTTTTCAAGCGTCATAACTTTCAAAATAAATATAATTTTACTAATATTTTTATTTTATGGCATAGGTAATGGAGATATAAATTAATATCTGGTTTAACTTTAGACCTATTGCGACAAATATTAGAATAATAGGCGTATTAATACGTTTGTATGGAAAAGCGCGTTTATGCATGACTTTTTAAATGCTATATTTATACCTACCGCGTCTTAAATAAATCCTTTGTATCAAGATTGAAAGACACGAGAGGAGTCATAGACGGAGCAATAAATATTTAACTGGTAGCACGTAGCACGTAGCCCGTGGAGGAAATCGCAGATGTTGTTACAGGCGGTAATGAAAATTAATGGCCAGCGCCATCTGTTGCCCGAGGCTTTACTTGTCGGTTATTAATAAATCTATGCACTTGGTTTGTATATTATGACATCGCTTTACTGATTTGTTCCACGTTGTACCCAGCAGTACCATACCAAATACCATACCAAAGTTGTCTTTAATATGAATTGAAAACTAGTTAGTTACTAACTACGCCGCAATTGCTGAAATCTGTATAAACGAATTGGAATCTGAAAAATCGCCTGAAAAGTTGTTGGTTTTCACCTGAAAAGTGTGATGGATTTCTTAAAAAGTCCGACGGGAAATTATAGATATGCAAAGTATCCATTTAAGTACCTCCTTTTTAACCCCCGACGCAAAAACGACGGGGTGTTATAAGTTTGATGTGTCTGTGTGTGTCTATGTGTCTGTCTGTTCCCCTGTAGCGCTCAGACGAGTGAACCGATTTGAATGCGGTTTTTTTGTTTGAAAGGTGAATTAGTCGAGAGTGTTGTTAGCTATGTTTGATGAAAATCGATCCAAGATGGCCGCCGCTACAAAATGGTTGCATATTTTTCCACAACTCCCTTAATATGGGTATCAAATGAAAGGGGCTTGAGTCTTGACTAGTAGAATAGCACTATGCAAATCCAAGATGGCCGTCGTTACAAAATGGCGAATATCGGGGGTTTTTTAATTTTTAATTTACACTGGTAATAATTTTAGCCGTAGGTAATGTAGGTATACAGCGAGCGGTGCGGGAACTAAATTAATGGGCGAGTATGGAACCGCCTACGAATGAGCAACATGTATACGCTATCACTAGAAAGGATTCCAATATGCAAAGATAAACTCAGTTTATAATAACAATATAGATTGACGGACAATCTGATAGTGTTCTCTTACAATGTAAACTGTAAATATACGAATACTTTTTTATCATCCCATTGCAACCGTGGGTTTAATGTATGCAAATAGCCCGATATGCAAATGTTATTGATCTGCATCGTACGTTTGAATCAGCAGTGCAGCATAGCGCCGTGGAAAGCGGAAACTAAGGTAAAGGCACCCAATTCGGAGGTATTTTCATCAAAACTCGAAAGAACGTCAAAAATTAAGCATTTACTACACCTTTCTGAAGAACTGGCTATTTTTATCAGAAGCGTTATTTATTTAACTCTTGAAATATCTTAAAAGAACAACAATTAATACTTGATTTAAATGTAAAATTAAATTAAATATGAAAAAAGTCCGAATCCCCCAATTCGGAGGTAAAAATCCTAATTCGGAGGCAAATGGCCCCTAATTCGGAGGTACAAAATACAAAGGGAAACGAGTAGAATGAATTCAAAATGGTGTTCAAAAATGAACTGTATTTATTAATAGATTTCAAAATCAATTCGATACGTATATGTAATTGTTTATATGTTTATGTGTAATGATTCATTCACTCACTCACTGACTCATTAATCACCTCTCCTGTAAAATTTTGAATGAATTTTTTTTTACACTAATGGTTTCGTAAAGAGGACAAAAATTCATTCTGCTGAGCTCAAAGAGCTGATGATTGAGGATTTCGGAGACAGGCGAGAAGCACGCTTAAGGTATTAAAGATAGGTGGGGGGTGCTCGAGCAAATGTTACTCAAAACGTCATCTAATCGGCAGTGAGCTAAAAAAATTCAAAATGGCGAAAAAAAGATGGCCGCCATACAAATTTCGTTGGTGTCCATCTCGGAGAGTATAAAAGATGGAAGAGTGGTTTCTTAGCAAAAGGTGATTAAAATTTGAAGGTCTACTCGATAAATAGAAAAAAAATATTCAAAATGGCGGAATTTATTTTTCCGTAGAAAATTTATGGCGAATATTGAAGAGGCTACAAGTTGTGAATGCAAACAATGCAAGGCTTTGATGCGGTTCTTTGAAGAACGTCATCGGTTATGTAGTTCAGAAATTACAGACGCCTCAGTATTCCATATAACTTGGAATCCGGGTTGCACTGAAACCTTTGAACATCCTTTTTATCAGCTGGGGTGCATTAAAATTTGTGTTTGTCTGTCTCCGAAATGCTGGACCGATTTTGATGGGACTTTCATTGGGAAAACTTTAGTAATGGTAGTCCATTCTATTTTAATGCGTGACTTTTTAACCCTCGACGCAAAAACGACGGGGTGTTATAAGTTTGACGTGTCTGTGTGGGTGTGTGTGTGTGTGTGTGTGTGTATGTGTGTGTATGTCTGTCTGTTCCCCTGTGGCGCTCAAACGGGTGGGGCGATTTGAATGCGGTTTTTATTTATTTGAAAGGTGAATTAGTCGAGTGTTGTTAGCTATGTTTGAAAAAAATCTGGCCAATATGGCCGCCGCTACAAAATGGCGGATTACATATTTTTTCACAGCTCCCTTAATATGGGTATCAAATGAAAGGGCTTGACTAGTAGAATACTAGTAGAATAGCAATATTGCAAATCCAAGATGGCCGCTTCCACAAAATGGCGAATGTCGGTGGTTTTTTAAATTTTTAATTTATACTTGTTACAGTACGAGCTCAACAGAGCTTAGGAAAGACAAAGATTCCCGCAGGATTTTTAAAAACCTAAATCCACGTGAATGAAGTCGTTGGCATCCTCTAGTACTAACTATAAGTAAGCTATAAGTAAGAGATCAATATAACAATAAACATATTATATGATGCTAGGTCCTTTTTAAGGACCTGTCATTCCGTCTCTTGGAGTCCACGGGTGACCGGAGGACTGGCAGTTACCTCGGTCAGCATATTAGTCTGGCCATTCAACGAGGTAACGCAGCCAGCGTTCTGGGCACTTTGCCTCGTTACAGTGGTTTGGATGTTTTATTTGATTTGTAATTTTTATTTTTAAGTATTTATAGTTTGAGAAATTAAACAATTATAATATCGTTAGTCATCATAGGTAAAAATAATGAATTAAGTTCGTTTATAATCGCACTAGCAGTCTGCAGGCTTCGCCCGTGGTACATCTGTACTAATATAATAAAGCGGAAGAGTTTGTTTGTTTGAACGCGCTAATCTCAGGAACTACTGGACCGATTTCAAAAATTGTTTCAACGTTGGATATGTTCGTGGTTCTTGAGTGCTATAGGCTATATAATATGTACCACGGGCGAAGCCGGGGCGGACCGCTAGTAATAATATACATATAGCCTATAGCACTCAAAGATCACGAACATATCCAACGGTGACAGAATTTTTGAAATCGGTCCAGTAGTTTCCGAGATTAGCGCGTTCAAACAAACTCTTCCGCTTTATTATATTAGTATAGAAGTATAGATTGAGGCAGATAGCTCTGCTCCTGATTATCTTTTGCGAAGAAAGACTACTCTTCCATCTTTTATACCCTTCGAGATGGACACCGATGAAATTTGTATGGCGGCCATCTATTTTTTGTCATTTTGAATTTTTTTCAGCTCACTGCCAATTGGATGACATTTCGAGTGACATTTTCTCAAGCAACTTTCACTTATCTTGAATACCTTAAGCGTGCTCTTCACCCGACTTTGAAATCCTCAATCATCAGCTCTCTCCATATTTTTCCTCCGAATGAATTTTTGTCTTCTATACGAAACCATTGGTGAAAAAAAAATTTTCATACAAAATTTTACAGCAGAGGTGATCAATGAGTGAGTGAGTGAATCAGCACGAGCACCTTTATACATATTAACTAGTATAGCACGTGGATGCGCGGCCCGCTAAAGCGGACCGCGAGGTTTCGCATTCGGGTATTTTTTATTTGAGCAGCCTCCACCTATCTTCATCCATCTTCTAAACCCTCGATCATTACAACTCTCCATATTTTTCTCCAAATAATTTGTCAGAATAAGAGTTCTTCCACAAAAAAACAAATTTTGAAAAGGAACTGTATCACCATAATATATTGTATCGAAAAATAAATTACGCAATCTTGTTTTTTTTTTCATAAATAGATCTTTAAGGTCTTGATAATCTTTTGCAAAAAACCACTCTTCCATCTTCTATACTCAGTGAGATAGTCGTCGACGAAATTTGTATGGTACCCGTCTTGAATCCGCCATTTTGTAGTTTTTTTTTTCAGCTTAGTGCCAATCGGATGAAGTTTCAAGTGATATTTGTTTGAGCGCCCCCCACATATCTTCAATACCTTACGCGTGCTCCTCACCCATCTCCGAAATCTTCAATCATCAGCTCTCTCGATATTTTTACCACGCATGATTTTTTGTCTTCTATACGAAACAATCCGTGAAAAAACATTTTGTATAACGAAAAATAAATTCCGCCATATTGTTTTTTTCTGTTCATCAAGTAGACCTTTAGGTATTGATCATCTTTTGTGAAGAAATCACTCTTCCATCTTTTATACTTGGTGAGATAGACACTGGCAAAATTTGTATAGCCGCCATCTTGAATCCGCCATTTTGAGGTTTTCTTCGGCTCAGTACCAATTGGATGGAGTTTCGAGTAATTTTTGTTTGAGCACCTCCCACCTATCTGCAATACCCTGGCTGTGCTCCTAACCCATCTTCCAAACCTTCGATCATCACCACTTTCCGTATTTTTTCTCCGAATCATGTGCCAGAATGAGAGTTTCCATACAAGTATAAATTTAAAATTTAAAAAACCCCCGACATTCACCATTTTGTGGCGGCAGCCATCATGGATTTGCAATAGTGCTATTCTACTAATCAAGCCCTTTCATTTGATACCCATATTAAGTGAGTTGTGAAAAAATATGCAATCCGCCAGTTTGTCGCGGCGGCCATCTTGGACTGATTTTCATCAAACATAGCTAACAACACTCTCGACTAATTCATCTTTCAAACAAAAAAACCGCATTCAAATCGGTCCACCCGTTTGAACGCCACAGGGGAACAGACAGACACACACACACACACACACACACACACACACACACACACACACACACAGACACGTCAAACTTATAACACCCCGTCGTTTTTTCGTCGGGGGTAAAAAAACAAAATTTGAAAAGGAACCGTCTCAAAGTCTTGCATAGTAAAAACAAATTCCGCTATTTTGAATTTTTTTCTATTCATCGAGTAGACCTTCCGATCCTGATCATCTGTGTGTCAAAGCGTGATCAAAGCGTGTCAGGAAACTGATTGCAGTTTTTAGAAATGTTCGTCACATAGCTTATACTAGAATTTTGAAAATAATGTATTCTGCCCTCTGCCAGTCTATCTTATCATATTGCATTGAAACATGGGGTGGGGTTCCAAAAACAAATATTCTACTGCTAGAGAGGGCTCAACGTGCAGTATTAAAAGTTATGCTACAGTTACCTAAGCGTTTTCCTACACTTGAACTATATGCCAAAGCTCAAGTACTAACAGTCCGACAGTTGTATATACTGCGTCTTACGCTAAATCAACATAACTCTTCTGAACTATTAATCACTGACCGTCTCAATAAACGACGTAAATTTAAAATCTTTGATATACCACGTTTGCGCACCAATTATGCACAAAAATTCAAACTATATTTGGGGAAAATGATATATAACAAACTAAACAAAATTCTTTCCATTTATGAAACAAACAAATTTAACTGTAAAAATAAAGTAACTACACTAGCGGCACGCTATGATGGCCGGTTTGACACATTACAATAGTGATGTGGAATGTCAATTTATTCTCGAACAAAAAACAATTAAGTTTTGTTTTTGTACCTGATTAAATAGGTTTAATAAAACAAAAATGTATATGTTTATTTAATTTATTTGAACGAACTGAATATTTGAACGAAAATGAATATACATACTTTATATGCACACAAGAAACATATGAATACAAAAGATACCAAAAAAGGTGCCACAAAAGGCCATAATTAATCAGATTCGTCCATACTACTATTTTCACTGTCGTCACTGCTATCATCACATACATTAATAATTATATGTTCGTTTTCTATAATATTATCTATTTTCACATCTCTTTCATAATCTTCCCTTATTAATTTAACAGTTCTATTCACAACCTTTTCCCAGTCTCCTTTAGTCACATGTTCACAAGCTTCTTCTAATAATTTTAGCATTTTTTTTGTGGTAAATGGGGGTTCTGTATTGTGTCTTGCAGCATATCCCTTAATTTGAGCCCACACCAACTCAATCGCATTATACTCACAATGGTAAGGCGGTAACCGTATAACTCTGTGCCCATGTTCTAATGCTATTTCGTCAATGACGTATCGGATCTTGGTTGGTTTGTTTTCTTTTAAAAGACGTACTAATTCCGCTTTTAACATATTCATGTTTGCATCTACGCCATTTTTACGAAGCCATGCGACGATATCAGCTTTCTTTTGGGATTGGGCAGGTGGCTTGTCAATTTGCATCGAGTGGTATGGGGCGTTGTCCATAATTATAATAGATGGTTCAGGGAGGCTACACAACATTGAGGTAAACCATTCAGTAAACTTTTCTCCATTCATGTCTTCATGATAGTCTCCAGTGGTTTTTGACGCAAAAGCCATGAGAGAACCTTCGACAAACCCGTTGATGGTTCCGGCGTGACAAATTATAAGTCGCGATCCTTTTCCTACAGGAACTTTGGAAGTAGATGCTGCTGTGTCATCGTTCCAAGAACGGCCTACAGTATGGTTAGCATTAAGCCATGTTTCATCCAAGAACACAACATTTTGCCAATTTTTGATTTCTTTCACTTGCCGTAAAAAAGTATACCTTGCCATCGCTATATCAAATCTTTCCATCAATATTTTGCGTTTGTTACATTTTTTGTATCGAAATCCAATGGTCTTCAAAATCTTCGTTAAAGAACTTTCCCCACCGAAGAATAATCCAGCTTCCTTCAGTGAATGCACCAACTTTTTTCTTGTTGGATACTCCTTCTGTAAATAGTAGCCGTAAACATGTCTTCGGATAGCATCGGCATCAAAGCTATCGATGCCTACGACTGGTTTTGCTCGTTTTCTCTTTTTTGGTGTGTGAAGTTTATTTTCTTCTGTGCCAGTCTCGCCATATTTTTTTTTAGTTATCCGTCTAACAGTTCGTTGTCCAATATTAAGCGCATCAGCTACGCGTTCAACCACTGACGTTATAGGTAAAATTGGCCCTCCATTTTGAGCTTCACGATCGAAATAGTTACGAAGGCGTATTACGAACTCACGTGTCTGACTATTTAGAACAGTTCTCTGCGTACGTTCGGTCATATCGACGAAATCCACAACAAAGGGCTTGAACAGAGTCCAAATTAACGAGCAAGGGTCAACAGTAATGCAGTATCAATATTTGAAATCCAAAGCCAGGTCAAAACTATATCACAATCGCATTGCACTGACAGTTTATACTTTTCGAAGCAACGTCAATTCGAAACTGCTTTGTTTTGCATTGAGCATTGACGCGAGTTTGCCGGAGGTAGTAGTTGTGCTAGCCAGCGATCCTATGTGACGATCGTATTAGATTCCATTTTTAAAAATTTATTGATATTTTTTTGCGATTTCAGAGGTTTGTCCACATAGTGAAAATTGTTCATATTCACAAGTACATTCACCCCTTAAATGGTGCAAACTGATTTTTCTACACTTGTATACATTTAAGAAATCAATTTAATAAATAAATTTTGAGTCCTAAACCTAAAACTACATTCGATAAAATTTATGAATCTCTGCACATCACTATCGTCAATAAAGTAATACAATTATTTCCTTCAAAGTCGTTATCAATTAATACGGAACTTCATGAGCGGACAAACGTCAAACCGGCCATCATAGCGTGCCGCTAGAGTAAATACCTTCAAAACTTAAGCTACGATGAAACTGAAAACTTACTTAAAGATTTTAAATAAACTAATATTTACTTAATGCGCACACCGATACGACAACATCACACTCACGATCCCGCACACAAATACACACAAACACACACACACACACACACACACAAACACACACATGCACACACACACACACACACATACACACACACACACACACACACACACACACACACACACACACCAACACACACTTTAATATTATATATACTCAAACTCATTGTACACACATACATAATATATTACACAAATCATATTATATATTATACTTAACATAATATATTATATTATAAATACATATATATTATACATGAAATATTATATATTGTATAAATTACACATATACACTATCACACTTAATCTCATATTCCTAATTAATTAATTATTATTGTTTGGAAAATTAAAATAATGTACCTAGCATTAAATAAAATTTAGATTAGTTTTACTTACTTAGTAAGAAATTACCTATTTTACATTATTCACTTTTAAGTAGGATTGCAGATGCCTATAGCACAGGGAAACCTAAATTAGGCATCAGCATCCGACTATAATTTTTATGTAATAATGGTAATAATTTTTATTTAATCATAAGTAATCTATGTTATAAGTTTGCCTGTATATTTATGTTCCAAATTATGTAGAAAAGTAAAAAAGAGCTTACATCTTTTGCGAAAAAACCACTCTTCCATCTTTTATACCCTCCGAGATGGACACCGACGAAATTTATATGGCGGCCATCTTTTTTTCGCCATTTTGAATTTTTTTTAGCTCACTGCCAATTGGATGACGTTTCGAGTTACATTTGCTTGCGCACCCCCTACCTATCTTCAATACTTTAAGCGTGCTCCTCACCCGTCTCCCAAATCCTCAATCATCAGCTCTTTCCATATTTTTCCTCTGAATAAATTTTTGTCTTCTATACGAAACCATTTGTGAAAAAAAATAATCATACAAATTTTTACAGGAGAGGTGATCAATGAGTGAGTGAGTGAGTGAGTGAGTCAGTCATCCAATCAGCACGAGCAGCTATATATATATATATAGTATTAAAATATATATTTCTATCCATACCACATAATTAGGGGCTCATAGAACCTTATTCGGAGGTAATACCTCGGAATTCAATCGCGTCAAATGGCCTGTACTTTGGAAGACTCTACTGGACATGGGCACACCAAAACACCTTGTTCATTTGCTTCGGCGTTTATACGAGGATGGTACTGCATCTATAAAGACAGATGAGAAGCTTTCGGCTAACTTTCATCCTAGTGCCGGCGTTCGGCAAGGGTGCATCATTTCCCCGATTCTGTTCAACATCTACACAGAAATGATAATGAGACGTACTCTTGAGAACTGGACAGATGGAGCAGCAATCGGAGGTTTAAAAATCTCCAACTTACGTTATGCGGATGATACCACCCTGTTCGCTACTAGTATCTGCCATATGGAAGAACTTCTCCAAAAGATGGAATCAATAAGTCTTGAATACGGCCTCAAGATCAACCGCAGCAAGACGAAAGTCATGATTGTTGACCGAATTAACAATAACTCGCCAGAAGTGACTCAAATAGCGAACTGTGAAGTGGTGCAATCTTATGTCTATTTAGGAGCGTTGATCTCGAACAATGGAGGCTGTATAGACGAAATTAAACGACGCATGGCGATATCCAGATCAGCTATGGATAAACTGCAAAAAATATGGAGAAATCGTAATATCACCAAGGCCACTAAGACCCGGCTAGTTAGAGCACTGGTATTCTCCATATTCCTCTACGCTTCGGAGACGTGGACCCTGCGAGAAAGTGAGAAGAAGAAAATAGACGCTCTCGAGATGTGGTGCTGGAGAAGAATGTTGAGAGTGTCCTGGAATCAATTCCGGACCAACAAGTCCATTCAGGAAGAACTCGGCATCAAGCAGCGTCTATCTTCCATCGTACAGGCTCGAATTCTCACTTTCTTTGGTCACGTGACTAGACGTGACAATATATCCATCGAACGTCTAGTCGTCCAAGGAAAGGTAGAAGGAACCAGACCTCGCGGTAGATCGCCTATGAGATGGACGGACCAAGTAAAGACTGCAGTGGACGTCCCTTTACATGTGTGCTCCCGAAAAGCAGCTGTCCGGGAAGAATGGAGACGGATCGTCAAGCGTGTAACTGGAAAGTGATGACCACGACCGCTCTGACAAGAGCGTAACGAAAGAGAAGAAGAAGAACCTCGGAATTGCGTTTTGTAACAAAAAACACGTTCCCTAATTCTGAGTGTTAAAAAAGAAAAGATTTTTCCATAATAAATAAATAATTTAAAGCTTAATTAGTTTATCTTCATAAATATATACATTACTCTCTCAAAATTGCACCGAAATATGTATAAATTTAATTTTCTTTTTAATTAATTTTCTTTAGCTTTCCCATACATTCGATCAATAAATTACCTAAATAGGTAAACTTTGATACGGTATAATTAGTGATTTAGAGGCCAAAGTGTACCTCATAATTAGGGCTCTTTAACCTAATAGCCTATTTAAATATTTAAAACCAAAACAAGACGTATGTAACATAAAACGACCCTAAAAATTGAAAAACTTATCAAGTCTATGAAATCGCAATTCTGCGGTATACCTCCGCATTAGGAACCGGCTAAAATATTTGGCACCTAATGCGGAGGTATTTTCAAACCGTATTTTCACCTTAATTTCTTTACAAATATTCACAAAAGTTGACTGTTTTCTATTGAAAATATAGTCCTTCATATATTTAAATCTAAATAAAAACAAATAATGCTCAAAATTAATGGATAAACACTATTTAAAAAAGCGTAGGTATTTCGTGCACGAGGTCAAAAATGTATGAAACATGCGTTCGGGCCGGCTGCTAGTGTAAAACTTGCCGATTATTTTAAAACATATACATATAAAACCAAATATTTCGTCATTTATCTATGGAATGATAAACTATCAATTGATTAAGATATGTTGCAGTAAAAAAGAGCTTGGTAATCGGTTGAAAACGCTGTTTTTCTATATACCTCCGAATTGGGTGCCAATTTTAGAATACCTCCGAATTGGGTGACTTTACCTTAGTCGAGGCTCTAGGTTCGCTTTCGTGAGAGAAAAATTTTTAAGAACTATTTTTTGTTCATATACAACGTTAGTTTTACTTTACGCAAAACCTGAAAGTAGTTTGTTCAGAATCAGTAACAAAATCGAATCCAACCATTTTTATATAGTGTTATATTTTTGTCCAAAAATATTTTGAAATCTTACAAGCTTAGACACAATGATTTACCGCGCATCAGCTGACGGTCGGCACACAGCGGCGGTCATTCAACTCGCGTCGATCGCTAGTCCCTGCGGCGACGGCTTGCGGTGACCATTTTTTTCGAGGACAACGACGCAACATAACAAGCTTATAACTTCGTTACTTTTCATTATATTTTTTTGAAATTTTGTATAAATATTCTTAATGTAAAAATATTTGACACGTGTTTCGGTTTTTGCGCAAAGTAAAACTAACGTTGTATATAAACATGACTCATCTAACGCTTACATGCGACAGTTACAGTAGTGCAAGGACTAAGTGGAATTTGGACCGTCGCGTCGTCGACCTTTCGAATTTCAGTCCATTAGATACTAGCCTTTTAAACTATAGAGTACTTATTGAGGTTAAGTAAAGGATTAGAAGGTGTATCTGTATACTGTCGTATATGTCTTCTAATCCTTTACTGTAGTTATTACTTCTTCTTTACTTACTAAACCTGAGGTAGAGTCAAAGATTAAATAAATAATGCTTACCTATATAGAGTAAGGACTCTTGAGATACTAAAATTACACAGAAATGTTCCATGGACTTCAGGCGACATAAATTCCGAAAAAGCGTAAAATTCTTGACATTAACGTTCGAAAAAAGACATTATAATCTCATCCCAGATGCATATTGTACATCTATGATGAAAACAGAAATCGAATACAGAAATAATATGTTCAAAAGAGAAACCAATAACTACCGAGTTTTATGGGTTGTTATTACAGATCCGAAGAAGTAATAACCGAAGTTAATGGCAGTTCAAAGCTCTCTGATTCTAAACTTCGATAGTCCAAAACAGCTTGTAAAGGCCTAAATTGAATAAAACATATTTTAGATTTGAATTGCTTTCGTAAATCGGACGATGGCATCGAAAAACTACTCGTAATTCTACTTCCAAGTAGCGAGTGAAAGGGCATCAAAATCGACCCAAATCTTCCACCCACTAAACTAATATTACAAATAATAATGACCCATAAACATCCCGTTATTCTGTGTAAAGGATGCCATTATACGTGATCGAATTGCTGAATAGATCAATGCCTATTAATATTGAATAGGTGCGTATGGATATGCGTTGCGTTTATATTCCCCATAGACTATAGACATTTAGTTATTTAAGCACACCACGCGGGATGTAATACAGAATGCGCGCGTAAGCGTGTACGATTTATAAAACACGGAACTGTATGAAGCAGGTCAAAAGCAGCTATGGGCGCGATTACAGGAGCGCTACTCCTACGCGAATTTCACAATTTAAACGCCTTCATTTATTAGTTCAGGCGCAATTGGTCCAATTCTCATTTATTCCAAAATTTCCTTGTTGGAAAAAAAGTATGACACACGTATATTTATCATCCGCGCCGTCTCGCGTTTTGTGTGTTTCAGGCTTGAAATTATTTAACTGTTTGGAAAGTGCATCTGGAACGATGCAAATAGTGCCTACGACGCTACGATGTTGAATAGAATATGAATAAGGGATATAAAATGCGTAGGTTGTTGCCGATGATAATATTCTTGCCCGTGATAGGATTACGATCGCTTGGGTGTCGTCTTGTAACAGAAATCAGAATGGACGTTATACAGCTCGTACCTTTTACCTGTCATAGTTATTTGCATTTAAGTTTATTGTAGGTGGCAATTTGCCGCCGCTGCGATTGCTCACAAATAAATTGCGGGAATGAGCTTTATTTATGGTCACTCGTTATTTACTTTCTTACGCTTGTGCTAATAACATAAATAATGTTAATGTTTGTTGTATCTTATCTTAGAGCTTTTTGTGTCCTGATAAAATTCAGGTTTATAATCGTCAAATTTTTGGAATCGAATATAATAATTATCCCGTGAAAACACGGTAACACCTACCATCAAGGTGTCACGACCTTCAGGAATGAGGGACGCGACGCAGATTCGTTTTGAACTTCTGTTTTTCCGTACATTATCCCCCAAAAGAAAATTCCATTTCCCCTCTCCAAAATGTAAGCTATGTATTTATCGGTACCTTTCATCAAGATAAGGCTCTAATCTATCTATAATCTAATCTAATTTTTAAGGCAGATTATCTTTCAAATTCAAAATAAAATAAAAACAAAAATGATGAAACTTTGAAAAGGACATAATAGACGGACACTTTTGCAGTTATAACGTAGGTAGGTAGGTCTAGATCCAGCATTTCAATCATGTACATAAATTGTTATAATAATTATTGTTATTTTTAAAAAGAGCAACCACCGAGTTTCTTACTGGTTCTTCTCGGTTGGAACGGCATTCCGAACCAGTGGTAGATTCAATTGACGATTCAAAAGTAGGTACTTGTAAAAGTTTATTTGAATAAAAAACTTTTCTATTCTATTCTATTCTACAAATTATGAAAATCATCCTATCTGTGCTCGGCACAGCTGTAATAGTCTAGTTTTTACTCGGTTGTATTGTCCTACCATTACAATTTTTATATTAATCACGTCATAAAACTTTCTAACGTAGAGATTATGACTCTATTTTTAAGCCTTCCGCTCCACTCGCGGTGCGCTAAACTGGAACAAGGAAAGGAATTTTAATGCACATTGTTTCCGTTGTTCTTAAAACCTGTATGATGAACTAAAAATATAATAAAAATATGAAAATATGAAATATGAGTAAGTAAGTATACATATAATAAGCATTAAGTTACTAATAGCTGACAGCTGATGTAAATGGTAGGTAATAATCTATACTTCTATACTAATATAATAAAGCGGAAGAGTTTGTTTGTTTGAACGCGCTAATCTCAGGAACTACTGGACCGATTTCAAAAATTCTTTCATCGTTGGATATGTACGTGATCCCTGAGTGCTATAGGCTATGCTATATATATGCATATAATATATGCTAACGGTCTAAGTAGATACATAATAAATAATTGAAAACGTTACGGTACCTTTTTTTCTTAGTACCTACGTAGTATAACATCGGTGAATAATTATTATTCACCGATGTTATACTACGTAGGTACTAAGAAAAAAAGGTACCGTAACGTTTTCAATTAACATGATTTGAAATTCAAACCGTAACATTATGTGTTTCGCGAATAACGAGTCATTAAAATGTGCATTATAATTCATAGTGTACCGCTAATAATCACGACTGAGCCACGAGCAAGGTCGCTAGTTTACAGCTCGTAAAATTGTTTACAAATAACTAATGGCTCGGTTATTGCTCTTGACAACACCTTACAGCTACTCGTAACTACAGCACAGAGTACAGAGGGGAAGCTTCTGCAAGCGGCCCGCTGTAGGTACACTCACACATATGCGCACGTTTGTCACCCAACTGTACCGGTTGGGGGACCGGTTGGGGGACCGAGCGGGCGTCCGTGAACCGTTGGTGAGTGTGTTTGTGTGAGTGTACCTACAGCGGGCCGTTTGTGGAAGCTTCCTCTCTGTAGATTTTCTACTCGTGTGACTACAGCGTGCTGCGTGCTTTTTATGTTCTTCAAGTTTTTCAATCAGATCGCTTTTGCATCCCGCTCAACTCCGTCTGTCCAGAACAGACACTAGATCTCCGTCAGTCAGTCTCATCGCTGTTATCCCATCCGATGAACGTCCACTGCTGGACATAGGTATTTTGCAAGGGTCGCCATAAACCACCGCATGTATCCAGCAACTTGCGACTTGTCTGTCCACCTTGAGGCGTTTCCAATGCTGCATTTTTTGGTGCGGGGTCACCATTCGAGCACTTCAGAACCCCTCAAGCTGTAATACATCCCGCCCCTTCAACTTTGTAACTTGATGATGGTGACTCTAGTTCTCCTACGGATACCCCCATTTCTGATTTGATCACGTATGGATACTCCGAGCATAGTTGCCCGATTAGTGATACTCATGGCCTGTTTCACCACCTTCCGATAAGTGTCCGATAGCTTATTCACAACTTTTGTCTTAAAGTAAGAAAGTGACAAAACTTACGTTTAGGCTATCCGACACTTATCAGAAGGTGGTGAAAGAGGCCCTGAATTATGAGACTCATAGTTAGGGATGTTACTCAATCACGCTTCAACGGCTGTATGGAATTTCAGTATAACGCGAAGTATAGCAGCTTCTCGTAAATAAAACGACACCTCTAGGTATGTGTTGGTCAACAACTTAACAACATCGGCGATTTCACGATCAGACTGCTGCAACGTATACATACCTTTGATATAAATAGCTGTGAAAAGAGCCGTTCAATCTACCCACAACTAATAGTTATGTTGTGTAATCATTTTGATAGGATAGGGTAGGAACACCGGTTTCCGGACACGCACCTGTTATCGTCCACCGAGCGGATCACTCTTAAGAAACGCTTAAAAATAGAAACATTATAAGACTTACATAAAAATAATGCATCTCTATGCCAACTTGAATGTCTTATCAAGACACAGAGAAAAAAAAAAGTTCAATTTCACTTAAGTTTCTTTGCAAACAAAGCGATCGAATTTTGAGTATGCAATTAAGGAATGAAAATGAGCCGTGTGGAGCAAAAAAATTAGTGGCATGCTTCAACTATCGTGGGAAGTTATTAATCATTTTACTATAAGATTTAGTTTGATTCTTCTTTGTAGCACTTACTTATGTTTCATAAAATACTGTGAACGTGTTTTTTTACTTTTGATTACATTAGAATACAAATAAAAGGGGTGGACGACAACTAGTTCACTATTTTTTTAAGAAAACCTGTTATCGTCCGGGCGGTCAAACACAGGTTTAGCGTCTTAATTTTAGGTAGTCTTGTTATCAATCGAGGTGTGCACAAAATTGGAATTAAGTTTATTTATTCGAATCCTATACACATACACTAGTTAGTGACTAGTCTTCGTCCACTTTTTTCTCATTGTATATAAAACTATGGGTCTTCAAAATCACGCGTGGACGATATCTAAATTTTCACTGAATAAATATTCTAAGTTTCGACCACCAAGCTATTATTTGAAAATAAATAGATTTAGTAAAAATATAAATAATTAAACTTGTTTGACAAAAGAATTACCTTATATTTTATGTGTTTCTCCTTTGAACTTTGATATATTTATAAGTTAAGATAGTATTGTCGATCATTATAATTTGTGGACAAAATTTAAAATAGAGAATCTGAAGTGCACCGGTTATCCGTCCACCTATATTTTAAACTGTATGAAAAACATATATTTTTTAATATTATGTTATTATTTAGGCGAATTTTGATTATCACTCATATCTATAATTTATTTATTATTCATCTACAAGTTAGTCCTTGACTGCGATCTCATCTGATGTTAAGTGACGATGCAGTCTAAGATGGATGCGGGATAACCTGAAAGAGGTACAGCAGAATCCGTACCCTTAAACGCTAAATGACTTGGAAGTAAGGCATACTAGACTAGAGACAATTTTGAAATTATTAAATTGAATTTGCCAAATTGGTCTGCCGAGAATCAAGTAGAGGACCTTCCACTAATAAGACTTACCCCTGCGCCAGGGAGGCTGCCAAATTATATGTACCTACTTTTATATAATGTAAGTGCGATGTGGTAAAAGACGATGCAAGATAGATAGGCGCAAAGTTGGTAAAGATATTATGTCATATTGTAGACTTTATAAACCGCGTTAACAAGGCAATAGTTTTTTTATCTGTTTTATTTTAAAACAAGCAGTTGACAGCTATTGCGTATGCGTAGAAAGACCACATCACTTTGTATAAAGTTCTTTATCACCCTGTGAAAGTTCTGTCAAAATAGGTTCAGCTGTTTTGAAAAGTAAGTACATATTACGAATAGACGAAAAATAGAAAACAATTTTTTTATAAACGGTTATGTGGCTTTTTAATAATGTATAAGTAAACATAAGTTCACTAATATATTCACCATATATTTCGAAAAGACGGACAGGAAGTTAATTTTAATTGGTATAGATATTAAATACATATTAAAGTGGTGTTAATATTACATATTCAATTACTTACTCATTACATGCATACTTTTTCATAGTAGATTTCTCATAGAAATCAGTGGACGGATAACAGGTACAAGGGTGGACGATAACTAGATTTAGTGGACGATAACCGGTGAAATCGGCATTTTCAGCTTTTTATTAGGATTAAAAAAAAAACTAGTTATCTGACTAAAAAAATACTAACATGCAATGAAAATAGACTATACTAGAAGTATATTTTAACAAATTTTTGTTTAATTTTTTTTATAGAACATATATTTTCACCCTCTCAAACTCAGTAACTCCACTAAATGGACGATAACCGGTAAGAAAACCCTACTTTATTGAATTGGATAGTGTACAGAAACGCAATCTGCCTTAACGAGAAACGTGAACTAGTTACGAGTTGAACCTTCGCGGTCTTTGTAAGAAGTTGATTGACCGACATGTAATAAAGATGCATTGCATTGCGGAAGCCCTATGAATATTAAAGCTTAATAAATAGTTATATACCTATAACTATTTCTATAAAGGTTCTGTTATACTTAGAGAGATATATATGACCCATTTCATAATGTTTTGTTAAAAAGCGCAGATACATAAGATTATAATATAATAGTTAGCTATAAATAAACAATAATAGCATACGTACGTACATTAGAAACGCAGGTAGATATAGTAAGATTCATATCTATCTACATATAGGTCTGTCGGTAGTGCCTAAAAGAAAGTAAGCGAACAGTGTCGCTGGATTGTGTGCGACGTACCTACTACCTACCATACCTATGCGTTATTAAAAAGTTTTATCCCTGCTGAAAATTCCTGTCTATTAATATTCGGTCGACGTAAACACTTGAAGTTACAGAAACAACGCTACGAAAACTTCGTCTCGAAACAGTCACTTGTCGAGGTCCTCTCGTTAAAATAAACGAAACAATGGAACCCCTATACTCCAATTAGGATGATCTCAGACGACACAATCTCCCCCATCTGCCGGCTATTCGCACGAGTTGACCGCCGCGCGCGACACCGACGCGACAACATCACGAGCAAAATGTCAACTGATACATAATATTAATGAGATGTACAGGAGGTACAGAATAGAAACATAGATGCACTTAGCGTCAGAGCTTTCGGAGATTCACAAGAGATTCCATTTCGAATGCGCTATTGTTTCCTTAATACGTTATTCATTATTTCATTGATATTAATCTGTGAGTTAACGGTGCAAATAGGTAGGTACCCCACTCACACTATAAACTACATACATACTTTGTACAGGCATAGAAGGCTCAGTCCACACAGACATTTAAGTAAACGGTGACTCTTGATTCTTGACCGTATTTCGTTAATTACCTCTGTAATGCTTTAACGCAAAAATTTTAGCACTCAAATATAATGCCGTGAAGCAATCATTCTTCTTTATTCCGCTACTAGATTAGAAAGGTTCTGGTGATGATATATTTTAGTTCCCAAATCGATGATAGTAAATTAATTCTGTAAAGTTTAATTGCACGTCAGACGGTTTAATTACCTACCGTTAAAGTTAAACTAAAATACAAAATATCTCCATGTCAAATTTTGGTAAAAACTTAAAAAATCCGATTTGTTCGTAACATGCAATCCTTAATCTATGGTAAGAGCCTTGTTTGATTACAAGAATGCGATTAATGGTGTCTTGACACTGAAAAGACGGATCGCTCGTATCATGTTTCTGAGACGTTGAGGTAGATCGTTGAAACTGGAAAGTGCTACGACATCTCGACATCTCTCGTTAGAAAACACGCTTGTAGCGTCAAATAAATTGATTAGTTGCAATAAATTCATTTTCAAATATATTAAAAGGAATCTTCTCGATCTATGTTCTGAGCAGAGTCTAGTTTGATTACTAGAATGCTGTTTTATTGGCATCGAGACAGGAAAATGACGAGTCACCCGTATCGATGACGCTCCGATGCTCGTTGAAAAATTATCGACTAGATGTAGTGATTACTCTATCGTAGGAAAACACGCTTCTAGGGCGTAAAATTTATTTGTAATGATGAATTCGCTTTCAGATCTATTAAAAGGAATATTCCCGATCTATGTTCTGAGCAGAGCTTAATTTGATTATTATAGAATGCGATTATGTCTGTCGTTTGAAAACATGGTTCTTGGGCTTCAGTAAATTGATTTGTAAGGATGAATTCACTATCAGACCTATTAAAATGATTCCTCCCAATATATATGTTCTGAGCGGAGTCTAGGGTGATTATTAAAATGCGATTATATTTGCATCGACATAGGGAACTGACGAATCGGTCGTATCAATTTTCCATGATTTTTTACTCGTTCAAAATGCAACATACTATACTCTGTCGTTTGAAAAAACACAAATTGATAAATTAGTCAAATCTATTGAAAGGAATCTTCCCGATCTACTCGTGCCTATACATTATGTTCTGAGGAGATCAAAGTTTGATTACTGGAATTCCATTTTATTGATTGCATGGAATTACAATCGCATTCAAGCATCGATGTCATTCTAGTAATCATAGTAGTAGCATAAAGTAGTAAGCATCAAATAGAAGGTTGATTATATTGGCATCGAGAGACAGGGAAATGACGAATCGCCCGTATCACGTTTCCCTGACGTAGAGCTCGTGCGACATCTCGACTATCTTGATCACCCTATCGCTGGCAATCACGCTTCGTTAGCGGGCCTTCTAATAAAGATATAAGCAACGAAATCTTCATTAACACCCTTATCTTTTCTTTGATTTAGGCACGCCCTCGGAGGAGCGCGCACGACGCTATATACCTAGATAGCGCATTACAAAATTGGAAGATAACTGTATTTTATATTCGCGAAAACTTTGAGTATACCTAATCCAAGGTATTTTGCCCGCGACTTCGTCCACGTGAAGTAAGTACGTCATACTATAGTTCTGATGCGGAGTGATTGGCACTAACATCCCTTCCCGCTGGAACTGTTTATTTTCCCGGGATAAAAAGTCCCTATGTCACTCACAAGGTCCTCAACTATACCCATGCAAAAAATCATGTCAATCCGTGGATCTGTGGTTGCGTAATTGAAGAGAAACCAACAAACAAATTACTTTCGCGTTTGCAATATTAGTAGCGATAAGGGAAATAGCGATGGCAAAAGTAAGTATTTTCGTTTGTTTAATTTTTTACAACGACCTTATTTACCTACCTACTTGAAAAAAATTTCAAAAAATCGAAAAAGTCAATCCATTCCAAACTAATTCTTAGTTAGTTAGGTTTCTGATTTGTCCGCATCTAATATTATTAACATCTCTAAAGCCAACATTCTCGTACGATGTCTTGAATAATCCAGAAATCTAATTTAAATAATCACAGACATCTTCTACCAACGGTTATTCCACTTGTAAAACCACTTTGAACTTTGGCCTGCAGGAAATTGCAACTGACCGACTGCAGAAGACAATTAATAGTGGATTCGATTCCCCGGTTATGCAAATCCCTGTTGATCTCCTTTCACCTGTTACATCATCTGCACCCGGAACACCCTGCTGTAATGGAGAAAATTATGCGAAATCCAATAAATCGCAATGTCGTCTCGTCAATTCATATCTCTTTTAATAACCTCATCAGAGGTCTTGATGTATTTTGGAATTAAAATAATTTTTTCCTCGAGATACCTAAATACAGTAAGCTGCAATCAGTGGGCTTTCATCGTTATCGCCTCTATCGACAGACGTCCACTGTTGGACTTAGATATCTTGCAACGATTGCCACATAACCTCGATGGTATAAATAAATAATAATAATAATAAATACTCACACATACACACATGTATGTAAGTATTACCTACTGTAAGATTTGTAATTCAATAACGGAGAACACACGCGTTTCATGCATGTATATGTATTTTATCAAACTATCACACTCCTAAATCTCGAGAGAAAGAATTTAAACATTTCATAGAAGCCGTAGAGCATTTTGCCTCTTCTTTAGACGCAATGGGTGCTTGCCTATTATTGGTAAACGCAATCGTCGATAAAAAACAGCGTTGTGAATCACGGTAAAAATGTGATTCACCACAGCTCAGGTTTACAACAAAAACGGTAAACATGGCGTGATAGAATCTGCTCGTGGAATGACGTCTTATGAGAGAACGTTCATTTTGCGGCGCGATGCCGGCCACCGCTCATTGTGAGGATAGGTCCAGTATCCAACTCTAACGGAAGAACGACAGTTATTGCGCTAATGCATTTCCGTATCTGAGAATCGAGTGAAATTAGACATCGGCTGGTAGGACTAGGGCTGCCAACGAGTTCGTATTTTTTTTTTCAAAAAGAGGAAGAGGTCCTCGATTGGTCCCGTGCTCGTGGATTTGTATGTGCCTATGTTTATCATAGCAATTTCTGCCTAATTAAAACTTTTATTGGGTGACCCGATATTATGAATGCACCTTGAGTAGTTTTTGCAGAATTACGTACGTAAGATTAGACTATAACAATAACGCTATAGTTCGTAAGGAGTAGATCTTAAGACTTCACACAATAAATACGTCCACACCATCTACATATTATGTCTCTTAATTCAGTCATCAAACGTTTCTTGTACCAATGTCATACTCAGTAATTGAATCTGTTCAAGAGGATTGCGACACAACCCTATCTTCCTCACCGTGATCCAAAGCTTTAATTGTCACGCTCTAGTTAATTTGAATAAAATTTGCACTCTTAATGCGATGACAGAGAAACTTAATTAGAACACTTTATGTGGTTCTTTTTTTCTCGATAAAGATCTTTACAGTTTCTAACATTGAGGCCTAGTAGGTTATTTTAAATATTTGCAAGGTCATTTGTTAACACATAATATACAATTATACAAATCTTAAACAAAGTTTGAAATCTATAACCAACCATAGATATAGTACCCCAATATAGATTATAATATTGAAGAATACGAAGCGAATTCTTCAGTGACATTGTAATGTGGACCTTAATCAAAAATTGTTATTTCACGCGTTATAAACATGGTGAAAATGAAAATGAAATGCACTTTATCACCTTGGACAGGGCATATTGTAGCCCATATGAGTGAGCGAGACTGATCACAGAGTCTGTGAATGAACATGTGAGAGAAAACAATCTATCAAAGTTAAAATCGATTGTTTTTGAAAAATCGTAATCAATTAAATTCGTAACAGTAACAGCTGTAAGTAAAATTCTGAATTCTGTAAATTCTATTATGAAGCTGTAACTATATAGACAGGGAAGAGAAGTGAGCGAACAGACGGTATGCGATAAAGTTGACAAGTCAATTTAAGAGCGGATGATTGATCGTGTATGGCACGATTAGGTCATAATTCAGATACCTATCCATTAATAATAATGTAACATGAGCTTTTACTTAGCAAAAAAATACCATTTATGATGTCTGCATAAATATACACGTTAGAATATGTTACGTACAAGATGTATCTAATCACAACTGTAAAGTTATGAACAGGTAGTAGAGTTAACAAACAAGATAGTACAGGCATAGTTTGGGAATGCTGTATCAATTCTTTACTGTTTGGCTGATAAATAAGCGTTACTAGGCTATCTATCAGAAGTATGAAATCTACTTATATTTATATGTGAAAAGACAAAGGTCGACTTATACTAAACTGTTAAATCTGCTTTAGTTAAATTTTGTAATGCTGTCCCTCATTAATTAGTTAATTCAGGTAAACGAGAAAAGAATAGATATATAAATAATAAATATTAACTAACGGGTCAGTGCAAATGGACCTTATGTAAAGTTAAGACAATAAAACAAAAACATGGATGTTGTTAATGAAATACCAATTGAAAATTTTATGCTGGTGTGGAAGCAACTAAACCGTTCATAAATTGCATCAAAATGCTCTATGTTTTATGAGTGTTCAAAAACATCAGACAACAGATGACTCGTAACTAATCGTTTGAAATGTTGAAAGAGATCGCCAGAATTTAAAATAACCATTGACCTGAAAATTTACTTCCTGAAACCTGAGCTAGTTTCGTCTGAATCAAAATATTTCTCTTCGAAATATTTTAGTTAGTCATTAGTGCGAGACATTAGGGAGACACGGTTTGACTCACGATCTAATCGCTTGTGAAATTTGTCAGACCATCTTTCACTACCTCTCGATTCTCGGAGAAATTATATTGAAGGTATCTCACATAAATACTGTAAAGGTAAAATGATATACTTTGTATAAATATTACAATTGGTTAAAATATTAAGCAACTATTACTAGATAATTGTACATAGAAACGATTTTGATCAAACTAATTTTAGGCTTAAACTCAAAATTTCTTCAGTTAAGAACATAGATCCCACCTAGATGCTAAGTCTGATTTATTTTTTATGTAAATCGATTTCTTTACCATCTACTTTTTCTCAGACTTTGCAATTGCTAAACATAAGTAAAAATAGGCGAATAGTTCGAAGAACTGATAGACTGAATGTAGGGGTTCCCTCGTGCTTGGATGGCGACCTCGCACCGGAAAGCGCAGTTATGGCCGATTCCCACTAGGGTGGATGACGACATCCGCGACGAATCGTAGGGATTCAAATTAAAAGGATACAAGCGATGTAAGATCACGCCATTTTGAAGTATCTTTGTTCAGCACTGGACGTCGTTTCAATATCGCGATTCGAACAGTCTACTTTAATACCTACCTATGCATATAGCCAGTGGCGTGCACTTCATAAAAGCAGAAAAGCACTGCATACCTTAAGAAAAGCATGCATATAGGTATAGCATACAACAAATCGCCTCGTGTGGTCGATTTATGTGACTCATTAAGCGTGTGAAGATGAAGACACAAGTGCATTATATTAATGGACTCGTGCCGGCCCCGCGACCTAATCGCTTATGAACTTTAACCGCGGACGTACATCTTTAACCACCTCTTAAATCTCACCTGTAGTGTATGATGGCTTTTATATTTCTTCAACATCAATTTAAGCGGTCCGTTGTAACCAACTATTTATGTAAACATTATGGAGGCACTACTAATTAAAATGAGTAATAGGAATCACAGAATGAACTACATTTCTTCAATATTTGTTCGTAAAAAGCTTTTTATGTTTCATAATATCAAGATAATAATCGTCTTTTTGGCTACAGGAGTCAGGATGTTGACTTTTGAGCGAGTGTATATCTCTACCATTCATCACAATTAATAGAGATAGTTTCCGTGCTAAGTTTTTGCGGTTTCCTGCAATTAATATGGTAATAATAAGTATTATCAATTAGTTATACTACATTTTGCAATAATGGCCACTTATAAATCACTTAAATTTTTCGGTGTTTTGGCGGCGAAAGTCCATAAAATTTTATGATTATTATGGCATTTAATTATACTTATATGATTTTTATTAAGTAAATTAGATACATTTTAAGTAGTTTTATAGGATAAATTCTGCATTATTTATATTTTTAATTATAGGTGATTCGTAAAAGTTTCAAAAAGAATTGCTACAAAAAGTTCGTACATTTTCACCACAATGATCAATGCTTCATTTTCGGCATTGATAGATTTGACAGTCATTCGGCACTCTCTGATCAGAAACTAAGTTAGAAAAGTCGATGTACTAGAATTAAAGTGTACTAGAATTTATAGAGATCAGAAATATTAAAATGTACTAGAATTTATAAAAATCAGAAATAAGTACTTTTTTGCACACAAAAAAACAGAACACAATAAAGTAAAGAGATTGCTTAGATATTTAACATGAGCAATATTAGCAACGGTGACCCTAGCATACCTAACATTCCTGCATGTAGATACATCAATGTCAGCTCATCATCTGACAGCTTACAGAAGAGCACTTGAATTATTTCTGTCGATTAAAAAAGCTTATTTGGTATTATTCTCGTGAAAGTTAGGGTCGTCGGGTTACACGTCAGATGCTTTGAGCTTTTTCATCGCTCTTCCCAATTTAGACCAACTTTTTAAATGATTCGATGAATCGGCGTTTTGCAGCTTTTGATACAAAGTTGATAGAATAGTTTAGAGATTACTGTATTGATAAAATTAGATGAATGGATATTGTGTTTTAAATTAATGTCTGAAATAATGATGATAATATTAAAATACTTAGTTTAATTAATAAAAGCCTTCCAATAACAGAAAGAATTTTATAGTTTGTTTTTAGGTTTCTGCCTACCAGAACAAAGTTTAATTCCTAAAGTTATAGTAGATTTAGGCTCTATTTTATTGTTCTAATTACCAGTGTAAGTCCATAATAGGAAAGATTAGGCTGGAGACATAATATGGATCTAGCGGAATTTTCGTTCGTGGTTTAATTTGATACGAATTACGATATTGTTTTCATCATATTATGGAATTCAAGTAATGAGTAGTAGAAGATGGGTATGAGAACTTATTAAGTAGAGTTGTATATTTCAAGCTTAAATTAAAAAAATAATCGTAGAATCAATCTATTTTAATGTTTTTGGCTACTTTAAACAGACGTGTCTATCAGTTAATGGTAAGATTTTAGATAGTAAATAACATATACAACTAGTGGTGTACTACGCTATTCCGCGGTCGACAACACCTCTGCTCTACAAATAGATCCCAACAGACGATCCGTTATTAGCTACGAAACTTCCAATTATAGTTTAACTAGCCGGCCGCATATGGTTCCGGGTTACATGCTTGCCTGCGCCCTACAGGCATGTGCTATGGTGTATTATGTATAGGTTACAACAGGTATACAAATTAAAAATTTTAAAAAACCCCGACAGTCACCATTTTGTGGTAGCGGCCATCTTGGATTTACATAGTGCTATTCTACTAGTCAAGCCCTTTCATTTGATACCCATATTGAGGGAGTTGTGAAAAATATGTAATCCGCCATTTTGTAGCGGCGGCCATCTTGGACCGATTTTCATCAAACATAGCTAAGACCACTCCCGACTAATTCACCTTTCAAACAAAAAAAATTGCATTCAAATCGGTTCACTCGTTTGAGCACACACACAAACACGTCAAACTTATAACACCCCGTCGTTTTTGCGTCGGAGGTTAAAAATAACTAGTGTCATTACTACGAGTGTTTAGATTTTACTGACTATAGTCCTTTATCTGCCATCCTTTCCTACATCAACCTGTATCTTTCTACTGCTGGACAATAAGCATATTTTGAAGAAGCAAAACCAAAATTTGTCTCTTTTATGAATTTTCTTAATAAAAGTGCACAATAACGATCCAGAATGACTAAAAAAAGTTCACCGTAGCAAACTTGAATATCATAAGTAAAGCGAAATCCTACTATCCTACTTCCTACTAATATTATAAATGTGAAAGTGTGGATGTTTGGATGTTTAGATGTTTGGATGTTTGTTACTCAATCACGCCGCAACTACTGAACCGATTTGGCTGAAATTTGGAATGGAGATAGATTATGCCCTGACTTAAAACATAGGCTACTTTTTATCCTGGAAAATGCACAGTTCCCACGGGATTTTGAAAAACCCGAAATCTATAGCTACAGCTATAGGTAGATTACTATAGCGAACTTCCTTGATAGTAGGTATAAAGGTTGGAAAAGGGAGCGGGAACGGGAATTCTCTCGGGATTTGCTTAAAGCCGAAATTCACGCGGACGAAGCCGCGGGCATTCTCTAGTAAAAAAAATAAAGTTAAACCAATGTTTGTTAGTTCAAAGAACCAATAGATGTTGGAGTCCCAAGGTGTTAGAATGGCGACCTCATACCGGAAAGACGACATAAAACGAGCTGCAGGGAGCCGTTGGATACAAGCGCCGCAAGACTGCGCGTGTTGAAGTCCCTACAAGAGACCTGTCCAGCTACTGACGACGACTGATATATATACATATAATCGATAAAAACGATGATATTAAATAAAAAGTTAAGATTTCCAAATTCCAAAAAATCCAGTTTGTCAGCAATCAATTCGTTTTTTTGTTTTAAAATTGACTATTTTGTTTGAATGCGCATCAATTCAGCTTTCGCATTTTTATATTTTAAAATGACCTCTCTTTTTATTTCGATTCGATTCGATTTTACCATGTTACGCATTTTTTACGCTTACGCACATTAAAGTAAGAGAAAACATACCTACTGGTAAGCTTGTGCGTATTTAATCACGCGAACGCATTCTTGCGACGCATAAGTGGGTCTACAACTAATCAGCTAAATGCGAATCGATGCTGATCAATGTGATTTCATCCCGAGTAGATATTATGAAATACTAGCTTCTAGAATCGTGGATTTCTGGTTCCCGTTCCCGCTCCCTTTTCCAACCTTTATATCTACTTTCAAAGAAGTATGTTATAGTAATCTACCTACAGCTGTAGCTGTAGATTTCAGTGAACAGAAACCGCGAAAAATGTAGATTTTTCCAAAATAAAAAGGGTGCCTATGTGTTAAATCAGGGCATAATCTATCTCCATTCAAATTTTCAGCCAAATCGGTTCAGTAGTTTTGGCGTTATAAAGTAACACACACATACATACACACAAACTTTCGCCTTTATAATATTAGGAAGTAACAATGCAAAATTCGCTGTCTACAATGTGAATTTCGCTTCGTAATTGCTTGTCGTTGTGGTCAACTTTCCTGTGTAACTTTGCAAAAACGCTAATAATGCGGTAGGTACGCTGATGTGGTCGAATAGCTTTTCCTTTTTGCGATAAGAGGGTATTTTTTATATATATTATTATTAACTAATATTATATAATATCTATAAAATTATCTTATGATCAGACGCGTTATGAAACTTTGAAGATAGCGTGTCTTCGCCGCGTGTACCGTGTTTGCATGTAACTTTTAACTCTATTTTAAAATATCTTTCATCAACTTCATCATGTACCTATAGTCTATACCTACTATATAATAGACGTCTTGTTGTTTATTATTTTTTTGTAAATTTATTTAACTCAAAAAAAAGTACAGAAAAGATTCTTAATAAATATTTTATGAAATTGGATAATTCCTTCCTACATTCCACTAAAGTTCGTTAGAGGCATACTTACTACGAGGCATTAGCAGACATTCAAGTTCAGTATTTTTTTAGAGCGTTTATTTCAATTGTTATAGAAAGTTCTACTACAAATAGTTTTACATAATAAAATCCCTATACTATAATTAAGCCTTATATTTGCTGAGGAAAGAGGACTTTCTACTAAAATGTTTTTGATTTACTTTTAAACAAACATTTCACAATGCCTTCGACAATTTCATGACAAGTATTACACAATTCACTTTCCACTATTTGATTTGTATAGTTTTTATTACTTAAAATTATTGTAAGACTAACAAATGAAGTCGTGATCGGTGAAGTTGTCTTGGTAGTGATGTAACGTCATCGGTTTCTGTAACGCCTATCGCAGACAACGGACTTCAGACTGTATGACAAAACTAAACTAAACTAGAACACGAATATTAATACCAATTCGGTTTTACACAAATCTCTTAGCTAAACTAAATTGAAATGTCTAAAGTTAGAGCCATCCTTTTGACAATGCTCCCTGCCGAATAAAGGCGCTTCTTTTTGACTTGTCAGTTTAGTTTGATTTAGAGATTTTAGTATAACAGAATTAGCAGTATTTACTATTTTACCGCTGATGGCCCACCAGAAAAAATCGGAGAAAGCATGTTGCCATGCTTTCTAATTCTAGCTGATTTGATCCGATTTTTGTCATAGATAAGAATAGAACATAGGCAGAGAGAAATCGCTTCTCATTGTCTAAAGTCGGCCGTTGATGGATAAAAATTGGTCTCAGACAAAAAACTGTCGTCTGCGTTAGCTGTTATTTCAAATCAGATCAATCATTCATCATGCTTTAATAGACATTCGCTTGTAATAACACTTACATAAACCATAGAATGTAAATTATTAGGAAGTAATGGTACATGCGTTTTGTGATAAGTTTTTTTGAATGTAAAGTATAAATAGGTATCACGATTGTAGGTTATATTTACATTTTAATCGATTACAAATTATAGCAGGTTGTGATACAACCTGAAAAGGAAAAAAAACAGTTCGTTGATCTCATACTTTCATCGCAGGAGCTAACTTAACCAGTTAAAATTATGATAAGTAATAATAATTTAATGATTGCCAATACGTACCATAGTCAAAATCGGTGCATCCATTTGAGCGCTACGATGTCACACAGACAGAGGTTGAACTTATATAACACCCCTCTTTCTGCAACGGCGGTAAAAAGATTATTTTTAACTGAATTAAAAAAGGAGAAGGTTATCAATTTGATGCGTATTATTTTTGTTTTAATTTTTGGTAGTGTTAATCCATGGTTACTCCACAACTCCGATTTCAATAGTTCATTTTTCATTTAAAATAACCTACTTAATATCAGATTTCTACCATTTAAATTAGTTGAAGATCTGATTTATATCTTCAGAGAATGTACATAAATAACAAATTGAAGTCGGTTTGTTTGTTTTTAATCCGACTATCTTTTAATAGTTTTACACACGCTCTCTTCAAAAGTGCGGTTTCAGTTTCACCTATATTAATTAAATGCTAATTAGAAATTACGCGGATGATGATATCAATATTGATTTACACTACAAAGCGAAACAAGGTGACTTTGCTGATAGGGGTAGCACGCGTTCCGCCATTTTGAATCTTACTGTTACTTACTTACTAGCTGCCTACGAAAGTATCAAAGTAGGTTGTCATATTGAGATTCTAATACACTGCCGCATAGCTGACTCGGCTAACTTGCATTTTTAAGTTTTAAACCTAAAAAAAATTATGATTTAGCAAAAAGTTTTATTGTAGTTTTCAAGCTGTTATAATACTTTTTTTTGCACTTTTACTTTCTACACTCTACTATAAGTCATAATGTTATGCTTTACTGCATTTATTTAAATACAAAAATCTAATTTTTTATTTGTTTTGATGTTGCAAAAAATGATTCATCCAACTGAAATAATTATAGTATTTTACGTAGGTCTTAAAAAAGGTAGGTAAAAGCTGTGGTAGCCTAGTGGTTAGGACGACCGACTTCTAATCTGAGGTCGTGGGTTCGATCCCGGGCACGCACCTCTAACTTTTCGGAGTTATGTGCGTTTTAAGTATTTAAATATCACTTGCTTTAACGGTGAAGGAAAACCATCGTGAGGAAACCTGCATGCCTGAGAGTTCTCCATAACGTTCTCAAAGGTGTGTGAAGTTTGCCAATCCGCTTGGCCAGCGTGGTAGACTATGGCCAAAACCCTTCTCACTCTGAGAGGAGACCCGTGCTCTGTAGTGAGCCGGTAATGGGTTGATCATGATGATGATGACGTAGGTCTTATACTCGCATATTAGGTATTTCTTTAATATTGTACAGTTAGCAGATTCTAAATTGAGTATGATACCATATAATAATATTATAGTTATAGTACGGTTGGCAACCCTACTTATAGTGCGGTTTATAGAGAGCTCTTCAAAAGTTATTGATAAAACTGTTTGTCGTCAGGTTTCGTGCCTGGCGGGGGGATCGCCGGCTGAAAAAACGCTGTAAAAACTTACCCTTTGCACGATATCGTGCCATATGCCAGTATTTTATGGCACGGCTCGCCAAATGTTAATGTGCGTTTCGCCTTTTGTGGCTTGTATTCGATTTCATTTTGTAGGCATTTTTTTTACTGACGTCTGATTTGACTAAAATGGAACACGCTAAATTAACAGCTAGTAACAGCTAGTATGGCAGCTCTATAACAGACCAGTGGGTAAATAGACCTTGAATGACCAAGGCTGGCACTAAGGCTTTTTGAAATCGCCCCTAAAGGGGTGAATTTAAGAGGCTTAAATCCACGCGGATTGATAAAATCAGCTAATCCTGTGTAAAATAAGTAAACTCTTTACATATCGTGAATATAAAATTTCCAGATTTAAAGATTTAAAAAAGTGTGGCCGTCATCCAAAATTCATTAGACATCACACTCTGGCATAATTAAATTGACGTATCTAAAACAGACGTCGTTGCAAGGTCACATCATTTAACTCTTAGCGACAGTTATGTAGGTCGAACACGTCTTTTCCAGTGCAAGTGTTATTCTCGACACAACCCAGATGCATACAACTGTCACTGGAGATACATTCAGATACAATCCCGATAGGCCGATAATGGTCATTAAGCTAGACTCCCATGAACTTCGCTATCGCGTCTTTTCAGCAGCTGAGACGGCTGATTTTAGGCAGCTTTGGCTTCTATCGATACGCTCGGGGTACAGTGACGGATTTATCCTTTAGGCAAACTAAGCACATGTCTAGAGGCGCGAGATTACAAAGGGGCGCCAGAGGATCAACACCCAAAGGCTTTAAGGAATAAAGAACTTGAAACAATTTACCCAAACATTGACATATTGCCGATGAAGTACTGCCTAGAGTACTGTATTGAGTATAGAGTACTGTTGTCATCTAATCCGCCACTGTCGGGGTGGATAGGGTATTCGAACAGAGGCATAAAGCATTGGATGGATTCAGTAGGGAAGTTTCTTCTTTATTAGATGCCACAGCTGCTAGAGCGACTAAATGTTTTGGTGATTGTAGCGGGTAGCCAATATGAGCCCAGCCTTAGTAGTAAATAAACTTTGAAGACCTATTTACGATAATTGAATCGGCTCTCGTGTATGGGCCAACGTTTGAATGCAGTTAAATGTTGTGCAAATTTATCGATGGTTATTTTCGGTGCAAATATTTTGTGTCTGTACATTTACTATACGTCTTGAAGATTAAACAATGTGGTACGGTACAATCAAAAAGGAGATTCCAAATTGCTTATTTGCTCACTTCCCTGGCTCAGTGACAAAGAAGATTTTAGCCCTAGACACAGCTGCTGAAGATGCAAAAGATAAAATCATTGTATGTATTTTGAGAATGATATTGCACTCTGTATGGGTTATTCCATATTCCGAGCCAGCACCACTCGAAAAGTTTACTAAATACTACCTAAGTACATATAAAAAGCTGTGATAGCCTAGTGGTTAGGACGACCGACTTCTAATTGGAGGTCGTGGGTTCGATCCCGGGCACGCACCTCTAACTTTTTGGAGTTATGTGCGTTTTAAGTATTTAAATATCACTTGCTTTAACGGTGAAGGAAAACATCGTGAGGAAACCTGCATGCCTGAGAGTTCTCCATAACGTTCTCAAAGGTGTGTGAAGTCTGCCAATCCGCTTGGCCAGCGTGGTAGACTATGGCCAAAACCCTTCTCACTCTGAGAGGAGACCCGTGCTCTGTAGTGAGCCGGTAATGGGTTGACCATGATGACATATCGAAAAACTGTAATATGTAATGCAAAATGAACCTAGACTCTTATTCAGTACTTCGGATAGGTATTTCGCAACATTTCGGCGGACGCTGGCTGTAGACGAATGGCTGAATGAATTGGCTAACTCAAACCTTAAAATAAGCCAGTTTAGGTCCATTTCACTCTGAAGTCATTGTGTTTCGATATGTAGTATTTAGTAAAGTGTGCAAGCTCGGACTGACCATACTGAAATCTAATGGAGATAGAATGTCGCAGGTATTATTTCAACAATTTTCCTGAAATAGTAAACATAAAAGTCTTCTGCTAGTAGATAGAGCTACTTAAACATTTAACACTATAAAAATAAAGTTAGGTAACCGGTTAGGTGTAGAGAACTTAATTGGACATAACGGGGCGGCCGCTCGCGTTTATGTCACACGAGAGCCTTTGATAGCGGCATAGCGCCGCCCGTGTCTCTGAGCCGATGACAAGCCCTGTCTACATAACTATGTCATTCAGACGATGCGCGACGTTGGAAGGGAAAATGTTTGAAGAATGAAAATGATAAAATAGAAGAAACTAGAGCATCGCATTTTGAGCTCTAGTTTGTAACTTTATAAAGCGAATTTGTTTGTGAGTGTAACGTTCTAGAGCTCGCTTTACGTCTCCTCTTCTTCACTTTAAATTAGTTATACGTATTTAATATTATTTGGAAATAAAATTAAATATATCAAGTTTCAAATCAATCGATACAGTGAAACCATAAGTACTAGTCGATATATATTTTTATTATTTATTTTCATCGAAATGATATTGTTTTCATACGAAAGTAAGAAAAAGTATTGTCTGAAGGTATATCCTAGAGTAAAATAATCGTAGGTACATACCTACCTACCTACATACCTATTCACTAAATTTCGAGTAGGTTCAAGTTGATACCAACCATTACCAACTCTGTATTGTTGTCGACTAAGTTAGTGGTTCAACATAGAAATAGAAACAAAAAACAAAAGAAGCTAAATTATCACAATGCAGTTCATTGCGCACATTTTGTAAGGAAGTGACCTAAGTAGGTAGGTACTATGCCGATTATTTGTTGCAAGGATTTCAAATTATTCATCTCGATCACGCAAATGAACGGTAGGCGAATGAATATTCAAAGGCGTCAGGTGCGACGAGAGACGTGTGCTCTATATACCTCCTTATGGGGGACATAGAGCAGTGAGCTAGACAATGGAGCAGCAAAGTTTATACAACAGGCATCAAAAACGCACCCCAGTCTAATAACTACACAGACAGACGTAAGCTTGGAACTTGGAAATTTTTCAATATATTTTTTAAATTAACATGAAGAAAGTTATATCACGGACTGACATTATCGAGAGTTGCATTAAATTACAAAGATAAAGATATTATTGACTGACATAGTAAAAGCTGGTCAATCGCCAATTGACTGAATGACTGAAACATAATAGTGGACTTGGAACACACCAATCGGGTTGAGTCCGTGTTGCGGAACATTGCTACTCTAATACATGAAAACTCTCCGCTGGTGATTCATTTTTCCGTTTATCCTACGCAAATGTCATTTGTATGTCGAAAAAGGCAAGGAAAATGGAGTTATACTCGTCCCAATATGGTAATAGCACACGAGTATATAGTAATAGGTAGTGGAAGATTGTTATTGTGATGTTATCATACAATTACTATTATGTAAATTACCTAGGTACTTATGTTTTACGAAAAATAACCATTTCAGATGACTAATTCATCGAACATATTCTAATGTAATGAAATAAGCCTTAAATCACTAATTCATCGAAATTAGTCAATTTCCTAAGAATGAAGAAGGTAGCGTCCAAAAATTAAAACACCTAGGTACGATTCGCCACGCCGTTGATGTAGAAACCTAATAATTAGAATATCAAACGCACAAAGGTCAGTTAATTGATACATCCTCTCAAACATGATAGGTACGGTATAATATTGGCCGGAATTGAGGGCAAGAGGAGCGCCAATAGAAGAAGAAAGTCGTGGCTTAAAAACATCTAAAAACGGATAGGAATAGACAACGTAGCACAATTTTTTCATATTTTTATAAAAGGCATGGCGTTATAGAATATTATGACGAGATGATGGCCAATCTCTAAAAGTGAAACGGCGCGAGAAAAAGAAGAATAAAAAAAAATATGTGAGTTGGCTGTTGGCATAGACGTAGGGTCTTTACTTACCTACCTATCTATTCCGAAAATAGTTCTGAAAAGCACTTTTAGTATTCCAGACGATAGTAGGAACAATTTTTATTGACTCTTCTAATTTCTTCTTCTTTTTCAATAAACTGATTAAATGAAATATCACCAAAATATGTAAAAACTAGAATTAAATATATATAAAAAGAAAGGAACTTTATTTACCTACGTATAAATAATTGGGAGGGGAACTGGAGTGTTCTAAGAAGAGATGGGTCCCTGTTGATTTCTTTGATGTAGTATGAAATGAACTTTGACATTTCAAAGTACACAAGCACCTACATCAAAAGGGATTATTTCAGTTATAGTCTAAAAATAACTGTAAAGCCGAAGAGATTGAGGGGTGCGTCCCCTAATTGTAATGTTTTTCTAATTTGACTATAGGGAAAATTCCTATTATTAGAACAATAAATAATTAAAATATGTATGTGCCTCTAGTTTATCTGTAGATCATCATCATCATCATCATGATCAACCCATTACCGGCTCACTACAGAGCACGGGTCTCCTCTCAGAGTGAGAAGGATTTTGGCCATAGTCTACCACGCTGGCCAAGCGGATTGGCAGACTTCACACACCTTTGAGAATGTTATGGAGAACTCTCAGGCATGCAGGTTTCCTCACGATGTTTTCCTTCACCGTTATCTCGTAGATTACTCGTTATTTGTAGATACTAGGTATTTTTTTTTATTCAACTACAAGTTAGCCCTTGACTGCAATCTCACATGATGATAAGTGATGATACGGTCTAAGATGGAAGCGGGCTAACTTGGAAGAGGTATGCATACCCCTGATCGGTTTCTACACGGCATCGTACCGCAACGCTAAATCGCTTGGCGGCACGGCTTTGCCCGTAGGTGGCTGAAGCCTCCCACCAGACCTGTACCTGCGAACCTGCAAGCTAGCTAGCTTTTGCCCAAAATTTTGTCCGCTTGGAGTTTTGTTTTAAGAAATTCCTGTAGGAACTTCTTTTATCCCTAATTAGGAAAAGCGTAATCACAGAATTGATACGTTCCTCCTTTTTAGGATTCCGTACCCAAAGGGTAAAAACGGAGCCCTATTAATGTCACTCGGCTGTCTGTCTGTCTGTCTGTCCGTCTGTCCGCCGGTCACAGGTCTCTAGCTCGCAGACGAAATGAGTTACAAACCTGAAATTTTGGTATTTGGTGCAAAATCAAATATTGAATTAAAAATTGAATTAAATTATTTTTCAGGGGGGCTCCCATACATGAGAAAGGAGCCGGAAAAAAAAAATTTTTTCTTACCCTAGCTTGTGGGGTATCATTGTTTAGAGCTCATTGAGTAGACTACGAATATATATTTTTTTAATTTTTTGCTTAAAAAGTAAGGAAATGGGGGGTCATCAAAATTGTCAGTTTTAGACCATTTTTGTGACGGGGGCTATCTAAAAAACTAAACTAGTTAGGAATATGATATTTCGGTATATTATGTACTATATGCTCTATTTGTACAACAAATACTGAAAACAACGATTCATAAAATAGTTTATAAGCTGTGACCAAAACAAACGGACTTATTTTGCGTTTTTCTTTCACGGTTTCTTGCGATGTCTAACTCGGAAATTAAATATTTCTTAGACCCAAAATATTATATTGTTCATAATTATGTACGGAACCCTGAAAGAGCGAGGCCCGACTCGCACTTGGCTGATTTTTTTAATATCTTTATTCTGTTTTAAATTCCTTTCCTCTATGTCGACTTTTTTTAAAATATATCCGTCAGACTCGGTTAATATCAGTTTGATGGTTGAGTCGTGAATAGGGACAGACGCCATCATGCACAGATAGACACACTTTCGCATAATTATAGATAGTACTAGTATAGACAGGAGTCGTTAGTGTCTTAATTTAGCATGAAATTCTCTCTCCCTAGCGAAAAAGATAAAAAATAATGGTATTCAAAAAATTATAGTCCGTAGTGTCAACACAGTCCTTAGGTACAAAATATTTTCCCCGTAGAAGTTTTGTTAGAGCTAGAGTTTTCTGGTTTATTCAAAAAAAACTTATAACTATACTGTCAAAGGCGTTCTTGATTTGTTTGGTTACATCGATCCGAATGATTTAATATCGCGGTTCAGTAAAGTTGTATTACAAATAATAACAGGAGACCTACTACAATCTTTAATCTAACGATCCAATTCCGATGCTATTCAATATCGGTGCTTAAAATAAATCGCATTGAATTCGTACCATGAAGTATCTTTTTGTTTCTGTATTTTTATACCAGGTTTTTGTTTCGTTCATGACGTCATGACGTCTATTGGTCGGATAAAAGAGTTCATGGTGCGAAATTGCGATTCAGTTCAGTTTAGATCTTTAATTGAGTCGCGATTATAGTTGATGGTAGACCCACAGATCTGTAATAGAACTTGTTATGTAAAAGTCATGCCGAGCGTACATAATCTGCCAATTATTTCACACTTTTCCATCACGGTATTGGGGGCACTGGTCGACTGTGATGTGACGCTTCCGTACTTTGATCGGATCGTGACGATTCGTTCCGTCCTCGGATCTCAAATTGCTTCTTGTTTGAAACGATTACTATACTCTGCAGAAAAGTAATTTTAATAAACACTGGAGTTACCAAAGTATAGAAATATTGCTATCGTTTTTCGCTGGTAGCTAGCTGAAAGGGATAGCACTATATTTAGATCTGTCAATCAAGTGTAGAACTTATTAATGCGAAAGTAACTCTGTCTGTATGTTACGTTTTAACGCCTAAATCACTGAACTGATTTTGACGAAATTTGGTACAGAGATAGACTATACTTTGGAGAAGGACATAGGCTACTTTTTATCCCTGAAAATCATAGAGTTCCCAAGGGATTTAAGAAATCGAAATCTAGAACGAAATCGCGGGAATCAGCTAAGTAGTTAATAAAATAATTCAAAAAGTACAAGCTTGCTTACTGAAAGCTCACTACTATAGATCAAAAGCTCTGAAAAGGGCCTCCAATTACCAATTCAGTTCACATGAAAATTAAAATAAAAATTATTATACTGCAAGATTTAAAACTCATTATTATTTAAAGCTGACGTTTTTAGGGTTAGGGTTCCATACCCAAAGGGTAAAACGGGACCCCATTATTAAGACTTCGCTGTCCGTCTGTCTGTCTGCCCATCCGTCTATCACCAAGCTGTATCTCATGAACCGTGATAGTTAGACAGTTGAAATTTTTACAGAATATTTAGTTATAGTATATTCACTTATTCAGTATTCACTTTAAAAATAAATAATTAAATTAAAATAAAACAAATATTTAAGACGGGCTCTCATACAACACACATGATTTTTTTTGCCGTTTTTATAGATAATGCTACGGAACCATTCGTGTGCGAGTCCGACTCGCACTTGGCCAGCTTTATTTTTAACTGTTAGTAATTCGCGTTGTTCTCAACGGCGGCGGTCCGTGTTTTCAACACTTTTTACCGGGATCATTCAGAGCGCGACCGGTTCGGTACCGTTTCTTATCGCCTCGCTCGACGCGTACGGACCGGAACGACTTTGTGGGTTTATTTTGTTTCTCGATAATGAGCCATAATCGGATTAATCGATCGGAGCGCGAAATTTCTCTATAGAAAAACCTTTTTGACAAGTCGTTACTCGATTCTGGATCAACCAAGCAGTAAGTAGGTAGGTATCATTGAAACGAAAAATAAAATGAAAATCCGACTACTTAGACTACATAGACAAATAGAAAGAAAAATTGGCCAAATGCGAGTCGGGCCTCGCTCTTTTAGGTTCCGTACATAATTATGAACAACATAGGTAATATATTTTTGGGTGTAAGAAATATTTAATTTCCGAGCTAGACATCGCAACAAACCGTGAAAGAAAACCCCAAAAAATGTGCGTTTGTTTTGGTCACAGCTTACAAACTACTTTATGAATAGTTGTTTTCAGTATTTGTTGTTTGTATTTAGGTTTTTAAATCCCGTGGAATTTACGGGATAAAAGGATAAGGTATCCTGATGCGTGCTAAACGTAAAGTCGATATAGCGGTCGAGCCGTGGAAATGTTACAGGTATACAATATGTAGACCGACACACTTTCGAATTCGTAATAACTACTTAATATGATACCTATTAGAAAGGTTTATTAGTCGTTCGAAATCAGAAATGTATTACTTATCGGTAACAGTTTTATCGAGATGTATAATTAAGTGTCGTATCGCGACCTGTGAATTTAAGTATGGAGTCGTGATTTACAGAACTGTCCCACGATTGTCAGTGAAAGTATGAGAATATGTTTCTTCGTACCTAGTATAGTACCTACTTAATTAGCTCGCGAAAAAGCTCCCGCGAAAAAATAAAAAAATATAAAGGATAGATTTACGTTTTCTTTAATCTATGGTCAAAATAAAAAAAAAACTAAATTTAAGTATCTGTCTGTAATTTCGAAATACTTATTATTTGAACGATACCATAACCAAACACATGTTTTCAAAATGTTTGTCTGTCTGTGTGTTTGTATGAACTAATTTATATTCGGAACTTCTGAACTGATTTTGACTAGACTTTCACAGATAGGTAGATAGAGGTACTTACGATTCCTGCATAAAAAAGCTTTTACATTAGAAATAATGTATGCAGTTATGCACGTTAGTAAGTATGTACCTAAATTTTCACGTCTAACCGCAGAACCGATTTTGGAGATAATTGGCACAAAGCTATACACATCCTGGAGCTACATAGGCGCCCTTATCCTGGCGAAGAGTTCCCGCGGGCTTTTTAAAAAACTTAAATTTACGCGGATGAAATTGCAGTAGTAAGCTATCGGTACATTAAGGAGATGTATAAGTTTATCAATTCTGATATCGGTTAAAAATATTATCAAAATGTGAAATCAAAAATCGAGCGGTAACATTGTATACAGAAGACAGAACTGTCATACGCCGCTCGGCGTATCATAGTGAAAGCATGGGAATACTTTTTGTGCCCAATTGCATTTTGAAAAGGGCACGTCTGGGCACATTTCGCTATTGGTAACAAATTGGTGTCATTAATTTTTTTGCTGGCATTATTTTTTTGTATATCACACGTTGGTCACACGGTGGACTTTATACTATGTTTCCATACTAAAAGTGTGTAAAATGAAATCGTAGTATTACTTGTGACCTGACCTCATTATCGCCCTTAAAATGCAGGGTTCTTGATTCTTACTTGCCTACTAGTTCCCACATATATTATTCTTATAAATGCGATAGTGTGTTTGTTTGTTGGTTTGTCCTTCAATCACGTAACAACAGAGCTACAGATCTACGTGATTATTTGCATGGGTATGGTTGAGGTCTACCTTGTTGGTTTTGCCTTTGGCGTGATCGACTGTAGATCACGAGGTTGCTGGGTTCCATTCCCGGATCGGGCCAAGAAATTGTCAGTGCCAGCCCGGAGCTAGAATTTGGCTGTGGACATGCCCCCATTGGCGTCGCACACACACTTGTGCGATACAATATCTCTGGCGCAGTTGTCTAGTCTTCGCCTCGGTTTTAATGGGCCGCCGATAATGGCCGATATTCGATCGGGAGACATTATGATTATCTATTATTATTATATTTGAGGACAAGTAGAGTGACATAGGCTACTTTTTACCATCAGCTAAGTACCTAAGTATTATTTATTTTATAGTCATTAAAGAAAACGTGTGATCTTTGTAACTGATAAACCATTTTCCTTTTTGCAGGTACGTGGCAACAGCGTCGGTATAATTGAAACAGAGCCTCGTTCCGTATGTATGAGCTTATGTCCCATGCGTCCACTGCGCGAAGGCGACGTGGGCGGAAGATTTTCATTTAAATCTGCCAACTAGTATAGTAGGGTTAGAACACATAGATAGGTAAAATGAAGTATAAATAATAATTATGAAAAAAATATATTTTCAATCCTAGGATGTAAATATCCGCTATACAAATAATTTGGGTACGGAACCCTAAAAATGAATGTGTGTATGTTTGTCCTCTATGAGTTCCTAAATCAATGATCCGATTGTGATGAAACTTTTGTGGGTCCTCGTCCTCGCCCGCGAGAGTTCATGGTCTAAATTTATATAAAAATGAGTGTTTGTATATTTTTTTTATATTAATTGCGGGCAAACGAGCAAGCGGGTCACCTGATGTTAAGTGTTTACCGCCGCCCATGAACATTTGCAGTACCAGAGGAACCACTAATGCGTTGCCGGCTTTTAAGGAGTTTGTTGATCCGCCCCTTGAACAACCCTATGTCGAAGCTATGTGGAAACACCTCCGAAGGGAGTTGGTTCCATAATTTTTGAGTGCGCGGAAGGAATGATATTTGTAGTCTATGTAATCTAAACAGCATATTAGTTAGATTAACCTTCTGCTCTTTCCCAGTCAGTTTTCTTTTTTATTTGCAGGCTACATAAATTCGTTACTTGTTATTAACACTTTTTTAAGAGGGTAAAAGTGTAAACACGAAAAATGATCCGTAGTTACAACAAATTACATATATTTATAACGAGCAACATGTACGAGTACATTGTAGAACCAGCCTACTCAAAGTGCCCTGCGGCCATGCCACTGGTCATACGTAATTCGATAGCATAAAGGTCGCTGCATACGTAACGTGTTTTTATCCGGACGGAAGGGGACGTGAAGGTTTGGAAATATCGTTTCATAGAAAATGTAAACGAAAGAGCATACGTCACGGATGCACGGACGGGACGGGAACGTGACACGCGCGGAGAGGGAAAAATATCGTCAGCGACGATGTTTAGCACGTACCGCCCCGCGCGTGCCCCGTCCCGTCCGTGATTCCGCTGCGTATGCATGCAGCCGCCCCGTTCGCTCCGGAGAGCTAAGTAGTGATGTATGTATCAACCAATCGTTCTCGGGGTATGACAGCTTTTTTCATAAAACTGTCTTTCATAAGTAAATGAGGGCTTAGCTTATTTTTCAGTAAAGCAAACATTCTTTTGTCACACGAAAATACTTATAGAATTGAGTCTCGTCATCCAAAGGTTATTTGTAGAGAGTGTGGTATTCTCCTTCTTGTTCTCTTTTCTGCCATGTAGGATGTACAGAAAAACTTCTTTTCCTCTTGACGGCCGTAGCTTCTTCATCATCTAAAGCAATAGCAATTAAAGCCAATTCTTGAAATAAAAAATTCACCTTTTCTTGTTCACATCACTAGCACGTTAGTTCTGAGTAATTATCACGGTGCGTATGCATTAAAAATCTCCGTCAGTGTTTACTAACCACGTTCGGTCCCCGTCCCGTCCACGTTTTTACGCCGTCCCGTGCACGTTACGTATGCAGCGACCTTAAAATTGCCGTGAACTAGATGTATTAGTTCAGTTTCAGTTTATATAATCTCTTGCGTAGTGTTAGTCACTTGTAGTTATCAGATATCGGAAATGATAAATGGGGATTTTATAAATTAACCCGTTCTTGAAAGTTGCTCTGAGTGTGAATTTTTCATGTTTTATCACTAACGAATAACTGATATATAAATATTCATGATTTGAGGCGTTAAATATTTAATTTAATGAGTTACTACTTCCGGATTTAAATTTGCATATTTTTACCTACTGCTCTGATTTCCTACGTAATAAAGGTGTAGTAAGCGTCACAGATCTTGAGGCACGAGCGAAAATAGCGGGGATAGTAGACGCGTATACGATACTCGCCCTACAAAGCATTGTTGCGTGTACGACAAACTGTATGAAGACGGCGGTAACCAATGTGGGACGTAGATTATGACGTGATATGACATCGAACCAATCGCTTGATGTGATAATGACGCTGCTCGCGCCACGCTCCGCTTCGTCACGCCACACAGACCCGGTCTAAATGATGTCTGATAATAATTCAAAGTCGCTATGACTTCAGAATCCAGATGACTTATTCTCTAACTTAGTGATCATCGCTAAACGAAAGCCACTAAGTTCGATATATGTATATTGCTGCTTTACTGTGTGTAAATAAAAATAACATTTCATAGCAAACCTTTAATGCATAAAAAATAAATAATGTCTAATAAGCTCAGTAGCTTTAATTTTTTAATAGCCACTGAGTTAGAAAATAGGGGATTTGATACGTGCAGATAAATAGACAAGACTAGAAGTAGATAGTCTCGACGTTTTCATTGCTAATTCTGTGTGCTTAGTCTAAATCGGAGCACTCGAAAACGAACTCGAAAACTATTGAGTTCGCCAATACATTCAGCATTCGAACAATGCTGAATGTATTGGCGAACTCAAACCTTAATGCAAGCCATTTTAGGTCTATTTTACTCTGAAATCGATCAATAGTTTTCGAGTTCGTTTTCGAGTGCTCCGATTTAGACTAAGCACACTGTTTTACACAATCTCTAAACTAAACCAAATTGAAAGCTCTAACTGTAACATAGCGAAAAGCACCATTTTTAGACCTGTCAGTTAAGTTTAGTTTACAGATTGAGTAGGTAGGTAGGTACAAGAGAAATAGTCTATGCAGGAAAGGTCATAATTTTAGTCTTATAAGTTTAGTTTTATAGATTAGCTCGATTGTGAGTACTCGGCTTTATAATATGTATAGCCACCCCGCGGCGTCTGCGTCGTTTTTCAGTCCGGAGCGTTTAATTTGCAATAACACAGCCGTAGGTGGAACTTTGTCACTAGAACAAAACACCACTTCCATCTAGTACCTTTAAATGGATGTATTTAATGCAATTTAAAAGCAAATCGTACCATTGTAGCTCTTGGATCAATTTGTTTCCAATAAACGTGGGTTTTTGATTGAGATAAGGTAAATGTGCAATAAAACAAACAAACTCTAGGTAGATTAAGGTTCTACATTTTATAATCTCCTCACTTATTTTTGCTACTTGATCGACTTTCTTTAGAAAAAAAAAAATCATTCAACTTTTAAGAAAATGCATTCTATACCTTTGATGACAAATGTATTGTTTACAATTTCTAATTAAATTATAAGTATTTGACTATTAAGTGATTTAAAATATCAATTACTCAATAAAAATAATAGAAAATGAGAGAACTGATGGAGCTTCCTGCCTCTGCCTGCCTAGGAAGCCTGAAATTCTAGCCATCCTCAGAATCCCATTAAATAAGCACCAAGGTTTTCATATTATGAATTTTATTTTATTAAGTACTAGCCGACCCTCGCGACTTCGTCCGCCTGGATATAGGTTTTATATAGGATCGGATTGGATCCCATAATCCTTTTTTGTACCTAAACTAAATGTAGCCTAAGTTACTCCTTATAACATCACCTATCTGCCATTGAAAGTTCCATTAAAATCGATCCAGCTGTTTCAGAGATTATTTGGAACAAATAGACAGAACGACAAACATAAATTTTAACGCACGCCAGTTTAAAATAAGCCGTACGTACAAAGATCCGGGTCCCAAGTTATTGGAACCCACTAAATGCCTGTCATTTCTGAACTAAAAAACCTATGACCTTGAAATATTTACGGGACAATATATAAAGTACTACCTTTCTAACAAAAAAAGAATGAGTGAAATCGAACAACGCGTTAATGAATTACAGCTAAATACACGTTTTAACTTTCATCCCCTCTCCCAAGGGAACCATGCTGAATTTCGGGATAAAAAGTATCCTATAACCTACCTCGGAGTATAAACTCAAATCGTACCAAGTTTCATTCGAATCCATTCAGTAGTTTCAGCGTGATGCGCGGCCAAGATACAGACAGACAGACAGACAGACAGACAGACAGACAGACAGACAGACAGACAAAAATGAAAAAAATTGCAGTTTTGGTTTCAGTATCGATTATAGAGTGCCCTCCATTAAAAATTTTCAAAATATCTTCAATGTACAGAATTGGATCTGTTACAGTTTTATTATATTATATAGATATATAGATATAGATATAGATATAGATGTGTGGGGGTAACAAGGCTATTTTTTGTAATATGGAAGGCTATAAATAGTCCAGCGCAGTCATTACTCATTACCTACGTACATATAACATAGGTACACGTAACAGTGGGTCATTAGAGGCACGTCGCGACGTCACCTTGTTGATCTAATTAAACTGCTGCCATGCACTGATTGCGGAAGGCTTCAGTCTTTTGTTTTTTTTTTGTCATTTCTTTTTTTAGGGGTGATTTCTTAAGATCGTACGTACCCAACAATGAGCCAGTTCTGAGAAGTGTTAAGTTGCAAATTGGTACTAATTCTGTTGTATACAAACTATAAATTGAAATAAAATCATTACTTAATTCCACACAAACTATTAGTTTTAATGTTAGTATTCACAGCGCTTGGTTGTGCAGCGTTCAGGAGCTTCGAGATGTTTTCTCATCAAAAAAAAACTCAAATTGTGCTTGTGGCCAGTCATGACATGCGGCTCCGAGATAATGGTTGAAAATTATGAGCCTCGTAAGAAAGTTCAGAGTCACTCAGCGGGCGCGCGTAGAGAACTGTGCTCAGAGTTTCACTACGTGATCGAATCAGAAATGAACATGCCAAATACCGGGTACCGTAAGAGCCTGCGTCACTGACAAAGATCAACGGGTTGAGAAGTTAAAATGCCAATGGGTGCGGGCTGCGGCACATAGTTCGAACATCCATAAAACGATTGGCTCTCAAGGTGCTGCAATAGCGGCTATGCTCCGGAAAGCGCACTGTTGGTGGATCCCATTTAGATTGACCGACGATATCAGGCGAGTAGCAGGGGGCCGCTGGACACAAGTGACGCAAGACTGCGATGTGTGGGAATCCCTAAACGAGACCTATGTCTAGCAGTGGACGTCTATCGATCGATCGATCGTTCGTCTATCGATGATTACGATGATTCACAGCACTACGCCAGAGGGTAAACAGAGGTAGTCCAACGACCACGATACCCTCATTATACCTGTGGCAGTGGGTCAGGTCAGGCATGTTAACTCGTTAATCCAATTAAAGGGCATCAACTAATAGCGGACGGGCTTCAGTCTTTCGCCGATTTGCGTTTGTTTTTCTTTAAACATGTAACGTGACACACTGATAATAATTTAATTGGTAACGTGCATATACCTAACGACTTATTAGGCACGTTTAGGGCCGGTTGCACGTCAAGCGGTCCTTGCGTCCTTGGCAACCTGGGACGGTCTGCTAGGCTTTTGGAGTGACCTTGGATGGTTGGAGTAACAACTTCAATGGAAGAGGCACACCACGCACAACAGACCTTTATGGTTTATGTGCGGATACGGATACCTGCCCAGGGTGAAGATGAAGATAACTGCAAGCGATGAATGTAAAGTTACATTCATCGCTTGCAGTAAACACCAAAGAAAAGCAACTTTTTTTTGTTGCACAAGCCGTGGTCTGATCTTTACCACAAGACCCTTAACTTCATCGACCAGTGGGGTTATTCTGTAACTTGGTTACCAACTGAAAATAGTTGCCAACAAATAAGTTTTATATACATTGCTGCTTTACTGTGGGAAATTATAAAGTGTTTTCATAATTTTACGCAGCAATGTATATCGAAATAATTCGTTGGCAACTTTTTCAGTTGCTAACTAAGTTACAGAATAACCCACCTGTTCTGTATTTTATCTGTTGTGTGGACTGTTACTAAATGTCACATGACTTCGACAAAGATATATAATTAGTCCTACAAACATTAACTGACCCGGTGGCGGAAAGTGGAATTAATGACGCCACTTTGAAATTCACAACTTTTAATGTGCGGCGAGCTGTCTCCGGTAAGTATGTAGGACTATACGCAATTATTACACGATAGAAGCTAAGAAGGTTAAATATGAAAAAATATAAAATATATCTACTTATCTAAAATGAAAAACACAAACATATAAACGCAAATCTATAATATAATAAAACTGTAACAGATCCAATTACATTGGAGATATTTTGAAATTTTTTATTGGAGGGCACTCTATAATCGATACTGAAGCCAAAAGTGCATTTTTTTTTTCATTTTTGTCTGTCTGTCTGTCTGTCTGTATCTTGGCCGCGCATCACGCTGAAACTACTGAATGGATTCGAACGAAACTTGGTACGATTTGAGTTTATACTCCGAGGTAGGACATAGGATACTGTTTATCTCGAAATTCAGCACGGTTCCCTTGGGAGAGAGGAAGAAAGTTAAAACGTGTATTTAGCTGTAATTCATTAACGTGTACTTCGATTTAACTCATTCTTTTTTTGTTAGAAAAGTACTTAGTACTTTAAGTATTGTCCCGTAGATATATCAAGGTCATAGGTTTTTTAGTTCAGAAATGACAGACATTTATTGGGTTCAAATAACTTAGGACCCGGATCTTTGATCGTACGGCTTATTTTAAACTGGTGTGCGTTTAAATTTGTTTGTCGATTTGTCTATTTGTTCCAGCTAATTTCCGAAACGGCTGGATCTATTTTGACGGAACTTTCAATGGCAGATAGGTGATGTTATAAAGAGTAACTTAGGCTACATTTAGTTTAGGTACAAAAAAGGATTATGGGATCCTATATAAAAACCTATATATCCACGCAGACGAAGTCGCGATGATCAGCTAGTATAAAATACTTATACCTAAAATGAACAACACAAACATACACGTCTAAAATTAAAAACACAAAAAATAAAGTTAATTAAATAAGCGCATAACTTGCAGTGCTGCACACTAGAATTGATTTTCGCTGCAACGACTTCCGTGCGCGAGTGTATCTAATCCCGCAATTTGCGGGCAATTTCGCCACCTTGTCGGGCTGCGCATTCCCACGTAGTAACCGCGACGTTCTAATCACCGAACAGGGCCAGAGGTGATCCCGCAGACGTGTCTCGTACTACCACATCCGAACTGTAATGTAACAAAGTTCCATGTTCTATGTTTACAGCTTCCAACATAGAACCTTATGATGCTTAAGTAGAACCACAAATTATTACCAGCCCTGACGATAAATTCGTTGGCACAGTGTAACATAGTTCCATCTTGTACTGATGTTTCGACATATTATACAACCTTGACGTTGTTAGGTTATAAATAATTATAGTATTGGATTACCTTACTTTAACATGATTGTGGAAGCTCTCATTTATCAGCGATATATCGTGAAGATCGTCTTGTATTACTGCATTAGGTATAATGTTATCTATGAGAGATGTCTAAGTAGAGACGTGGTCAATGATCATAACCCGTAGAAAGAAAGATGTGTTTATTTTAAAGTCGTAGGTATACGGATTTATTGCTATTAAAATATCCTCGTTCTGAATTAGTGACTTAATTACAACTTTCTATATAAAGCGTTTTGCGCTCTATATTTATTTACTTACTAGCTGACCCCCGCGACTTCGTTCGCGTGTTTTTCTTTGCTATAAACCTCACGTAGTCCAAGACCTTTCCAACGAATGCAAAACCGTGGAAATCGGTTCGTGCGTTCTGGATTTATAGCGTCAGGAAGGAAAACCCGACTTATTTTTATATAGTAGACTAGTAGTATATACTATTAGGTAAAAGTTCCTCTTTGTCTCTACTAAATGTTATAACAATTTAATACCTAAGTAGTTTGTCTATTTACCTACAGTTTGTGAAGACAAACCCTTCATTGTTTGCCTACATATTGTAGTGGACTGTACACTAGTTTTACTGCGGTAAGTTTTATCAAAATCAGTTGAGTAGATTAAAGGATGCAAGATGACCAAGAAATATACTCATATCAATAATATGTGCACAGTTTTGGCCTATCTCCTAAAGAGTTTCATCGATAAAACTATTTGAATTTAAGCGTGGAATACACATGCTACGTAGTAGCACACAAGCATGCTAGTTTCAAGCAGATGCTACTTAGTAGCATACAATTAGCAAGTGTATACGAAAAGAGCATGCTTGTGAAATAGCGCGCTACTTAATCGCAAGCCGGTCTAGTTTTTGGTGCTAACTAGCACACGGGGTAAGGCGCGGGTGAGAGGGGGGTAACTCCAAAAAAAGTCTGAACGCGTTCTATGCGAGCATGCTACTATGATTTGTTTGCTGTCACGATTTCGCGATGGGATTTTTTCAAAAGTTCATCAATCATCATATTTTACTGGTTGCATTCGTATGATTTCTGAAACTACCAATATCTTCTTGCCTCATTTCATTTAGTAAACAATCACTTGCTCCCAGACCTTGTCTTCTGCTAATCCAGTTCCGCACCCAAATTCTTTCCCTTCCCTTCTATTATTTTACTCCTTTTCATTACAAGTTTCTTTATTAAATGTGTTGAAAGTAATAATTAATTAACTCCGCAAAAAAACGTTCATTTTGAATGCCAAATAATGAGCATGTGTATCTCAGACATGCTAGAAAGAAGTATGCTCGTAATAAGTATGCTATGAGGTCTATGCTTTTCATGAGCAAATGTATTTACTCAGAGAGCATGCTTCAAATTAGCATACTACCTAGTAGCAAACAAGCGTGCTTTTCTAGTAGCATGTGTATTCCAGGCTCTATAACTTTTCGTAACATTGTATCTATCCATTCTGTCATAATATAGACCACCCTACAAATCTTGTCATTTTTTAACTGTTATAGCCCATTACACTTCTAACCATTTCCCTTTTGCATGTTTTAAACGTAACGAGTGTAATAATTAGACGTGTACCGTTTTAATTAAGTAATAAAAATAAATAAATGTCTAACATCTTCCTCAGATGGGAAACCATGCTCATAATTAATTGAATGTATTTAATATATTAGTGCCACTAATAATAATGAACAAGAGTTTATAATTGACTAGAAGTTAATCGATCTCTCGGCAACTCTCAATCATCGTATTAATTAACTTGAGGCTATTTATTATTTTAATCGTCGTAATATTTGTTTAACATAAGCAGTATTTAAAATGAAAGCTGAATTGTTAAGACAAATTTATCTATTTATATTTCAACTAGCTGATGCCAGCTACTTTGTCCGCTTGGATTCTTATAAATCTCATCCCCTATTTAACCCACTTGGGGTTAAAATTCCATAATTCCAGAAACGCGTACAATGTACATATTTCTTTATTATTAATCGACAGTACAAAATACAAATACCGGTTTTCATGGATATAACTTGAAAAATGACAGACTATCATACAAACTTTCATCCCCTATTTAACCCCCTTAGGGGTGGAATTTGCAATAATCCTTTCTTAGTGTGCGCCTACGTCACAAAAGGAAGCTACTGTAAAAATTTCAAGTTCCTAGCTTCAGTGGTTTAGGCTGTGCGTTGATGATCAGTCAGTCAGTCAGTCAGTCAGTCAGTCAATCGGTCAGTCGGTCAGTCAGTCAGTCAGGACAAGCCTCTTTATATTATTATAGATTTTAAATAAGGGCCAGATTACAATATGCGGAAAACGTGCGGATACAAACCGCGCGATTTAAACCGCAACAGGTATATTATCATGTCAGGCGCGATGACAGGAGAGAGGCGAGACGACATACACCTTATTTAACGTCCGAAACGTTTGATCAACGAAAAGTAATTTAAAAATTTATGAGAATATCAATAGGTCAACGGGACGGGGCGGACGAAAACCGAAATAATTATTACCTTGGTATATCATCAATTGAAACTCCATCCGCGCGGTCGCACTGTAATTATGTTCCACTCCTACACACAAGCTTTGAGCTTTTATTTGAAAGAGAAAGGGGAATATTATTATACTCTTTGATTAATATCGCTAAAAATATTTTAAATAAAAAAATCTAAAGTAGTCTTCTAAGCAGGTCGTAGTAACTGGTATAATAATGGTAGAAAAAGTTTTCTTCCTTTGTCAAGGACCCGATTCTACATAGTCAGCATATTTTCCATTAAGGTATAATGTCAGTTCGCCTATTAATATACCTACCCCATAAAATTGTTTATCCTCACTAGGATCTTTATTCTCGTGGTAGTAAACAATTTTGCAATTTCTAGTTTTGCAGATAAGAAATTTGATCCTAGTATACCGTTAGACACTAATATATAGCAAAAACGCATCATTCTATTAAATCAAAGATCTCAGTACTGATTCAACATTATTAATGCGGACATGAATGAGAGACTGGAAAGATTCATTGCCTTTCTATTGAAATATCATATTGACAGTCGTTTCTTCGTCAGCGAGTTGGCTCCGGTTTGGGGTTTTTTTTGTGCGTTTTGTACGCGCACTCGTGTGATTGGCGATCGAGTGGCGGGCAATTTAATTAATTGCCCCATGGAGAAACAACTCTATCAATTAATGTAATCGAGATGCCAAATGTAATTGAAATGTAATTGATTGAATTACTGTTTGTACAAGACCACTCTTAGCCTTACATGTGAAGGTGTTTACATTTTGAAGAGTAGCTTAGCTTTATACAGACTTACTAGAATGTGAACCTAAAGAAATGGGAAAAAGTGAATCGTCCGCCGTGCATGCCTCACGCCAACGCGTTGGCTGGCCAGTGCGTATTGTTGCCCAAAGCTTTGCTTTTGTTGAGTGAAAATGTTACAGGATAATATTTCGCTCACTGCTACCCCCTGGTTGTCTGAGCTGCATCAATCATTGCTACTATTATAATTGTGGCGATTGGTTGAATTTATGAAATTCTTACTATATAAGACCTAGCCCGCACTGCGAAATTTATTCGCGCAATTTTCATTCATGTGGTTTATTTTCAGTATTTTAATTTATTTATTTTTTGCGATAATTTTAAATCTCAAGTGCGTTCAGTTCCATACATTTCCATGTGTCACAGAATTTTGCGAAAAAAATTGTGCGAATAAATTTTGCAGTGCGGGCCTTACCATTTTAATTTTTAACCCCCGACGCAAAAATGACGGGGTGTTATAAGTTTGACGTGTCTGTGTGTGTGTGTGTGTGTGTGTGTGTGTGTGTGTGTGTGTGTGTGTGTGTGTGTGTGTGTGTGTGTGGTGTGTGTGTCTGTCTGTTCCCCTGTAGCGCTCAAACGGGGCGAATGTCGGGGGTTTTTTAAATTTTTAATTTATACTTGTTAGCCAATAGCGATGTGTCGGTGAATACGATTGCTTAAATAGTTAACTGTGCGAAGCCGGCGCGGGTCGCTAGTGAACTATATTGCAGTTCATCTATGTTTGTCTATGTTCACGAGAACATCAATAACTCTTCAGTTTTCCTCCTACGCGATCGTTTAGCGGTGCTCTTGACTGCTACAATGCTCGTAAGGGCTAATTTACATTAGATTTACTTTAATTGATCGTGCGGGCAATTTATTTATGTCTTGTTTTATTGAAATAACTTTTGATTGAATTTTTAAATTAAATGCTACAATTGTTACATGGAGGTATCATTTAAATTAGGGAAATTATGAAAACCGATTCATAAGTAGGTACTTATGCATAATTTTTAAAATCATGAAATGCGAAAGTGTGTCTGTTTGTCGACGTTTAGCGCCTCAAATGTGTGACGGTAGCTCGCATTTTTATAGCAACTTATTTTTAACCCCCGACGCAAAGTTAGACATAAGTTAGACGTGTCTGTGTGTGTGTGTGTGTGTGTGTGTGCGTGCGTGCGTGTGTGCGTGTGTGTGTGTGTGTGTGTGTGTGTGTGTGTGTGTGTGTGTATGTAACCCTGTATAGCGCTCAAACGGCTGAATGGGAACGAAAATTGTGACACGAGAATTTTATATATAAGATAAGTAGTAAATACTTAAACACTGCGTGATGCTAGGTCAAAGTAAATATGAAAAGCTTTTATACATACGTAAACGGTATTATCACAGTAAACTAACTCGAACTTAAAAGGTCGACAATAAATCTTTGCACGTCACAGTTAGGAATTCTTGTATGTAAGCTTTATTGAAAAGAGCCTGAACAGCAAGTAAAGCTTCCTTGTTCCGCTGGCCGACCGCCAGCGCTTACACGGAGTTAAGTTGTTATTGATTGATGGAGATTTGAGGTCGAATTTTGCACGTAATATGTAGAAGAATACGAGGTCGGCGTAGGTATACCCTACCTACTTCAACTCTGTCTAGAACCAGTCTAGAACTTTTAACTGTATCTACAGATTTATTCCTTAGCAACGTTGTCGGTGCCAAAAAGTCCGTGCAATACTTTTTCACAAATAACAACGAACTGCTACAATACGTAACTTATCGACAGATACATAGCAGACGACCTCCCTGGTACACGATGAGCTCTCTACCAGTGGTGAGCGATATCTATACTAATATAAAGTAGCTTGTCCTGACTGACTGACAATCAACGCACAGCCTAAACTACTGAAGCTAGAAACTTGAAATTTTCACAGTAGCTTCCTTTTGTGACGTAGGCGCACATTAAGAAAGGAATATTGCGAATTCCACCCCTAAGGGGGTTAAATAGGGGATGAAAGTTTGTATGAAAGTCCGTCATTTTTCAAGTTATATCCATGAAAATTGGTAATTAGATTTTCGGTTAAAAATAAAGAGTTACGAGTTTAAGAAATTTTTGAAAATATAGCCCTAAGTGGGTTAAATGGTGGATGAAAGTTTGTATGAAAGTCGGTCATTTTTAAAGTTATATCAATGAAAATCGGTATTTGTACTTTCGGTTAAAAATAAAGAATTACGTGTTTCAGGAATTTTCGAAATTCCACCCCCAAGTGAGATTTATAAGAATCCAAGCGGGCGAAGTCGCTGGCATCTGCTAGTGGTCTCATAAATGGGATGTCCCGGGTTCGATTAGGTACCGTAGGTAGTAGGTTAGGCAGGGGCAATTTGGGATTTTATAATTTCCACTTTCTCTAGTCTGGCTGGTGGGAGGCTAGTTACGAATACCACCCTACCGGCAAAGCCGTGCTGCCAAGCGATTTAGCGTTCCGGTACGACGCAGTGTAGAAACCGATCAGAGGTATGGGTTTCATAAAAACTGGCATACCTCTTCCCGTTAACCCGCTTTCACCTTAGATTAGATTGCATCGTCACTTACCATCAGGTGAGATTGCAGTCAAAGGCTAACTAATTGTCGATGAATAAAAAAATACATTGATTATAAAAAAGTATGCGACAACTATTAGATAAAAAAAAAACCGGGACCGACGGCCGGGGCTCACGTGCTCTGGCACGGAGGGGAACACAAGGTACAAGACAAATTCAGACCTCGATACCCCACCCAACCAGTTAGGTACTTACTTCTGTTCAGGTTGCCCCACTATTACTATCCAGCACAATCGACATATCTAAAACAAGTATAAATTAGAAATTTAAACAACCCCCGACGTTCGCCATTTTATGGCAGAGGCCATCTTGGATTTGCAATAGTACTATTCTACTAGTCAAGCCCTTTCATTTGATACCCATATTAAGGGAGTTGTTAAAAAATATGAAATCCGCCATTTTGTAGCGGCGGCCATCTTGGACCGATTTTCATCAAACATAGCTAACAACACTCGACTAATTCAGCTTTCAAACAAAAAAACCGCATTCAAATCGGTCCACCCGTTTGAGCGCCACAGGGGAACAGACAGACACACACACACACACATACACACACACAGACACGTCAAACTTATAACACCCCGTCGTTTTTGCGTCGGGGGTTAAAAAAGCCTGACACCACCCTGGAAACCTAAGACAAGTTTAACTGTAGATCACCCTACCAGATAAACTGTGCGTTGTCGTTAAACTTTACAGCACTAGTGTGTATTACTGAGCGCATGTCCGTGGCGGAAATGCATCAATTAGACCACTCCGTGTACATAAGCTCTTGTAAATTTTATTATCGGTGCCGTGCGCGAAATCACGATCTTATCTCTCCCGATCCAACAATAATTCGCGGAGAGATATCGATTTCTCCCCGCGATCGTACGTCGGAGGAACGAAACGCTTTGATCGGCTACACTGCCGAGATTTTATCGATTAATTTCAAACATCGAATAGTTGCGAAGAGCGCGAGTTTACCAATCGAAGATTGTATCGCTAACGTTCACATACATTACGCGTTTATTGATTGACGTCACTATAGGCTGTTTATACTCAAACTTCAATGGATATGGAGAGGGGTAATTTTTTGTGTTGTTACGAACGTAGTGGTGAAGGAAGGTCGTAGACGCTTGGCAGACGGGCGCCGGGGGTAATGACCGTGTTTCGTGTCTGTGGGACTGCAAATAACTGGGCTGCTAGCTTACGAGTAGATAGGTACAGACAGGAAGCTTCATACAACCGGCCCGCCGCACTGTAGGCACAGAGTACCTACAGAGGGGAAGCTTCTACAAGCGGCCCGCTGTAGGTATACACTCACACATATTATTATGCGCACGTTTGTCACCAACTGTACCGGTTAGTGGAACGAGCGTGCGTCCGTGAACCGTTGGTGAGTGTGTTTGTGTGAGTATACCTACAGCGGGCCGCTTGTGGAAGCTTCCTCTCTGTAGATTTACTACTCGTGTGCTGTAGGTACACTCACACATAGCGCACGTATGTCATCCAACTGAGCCGGTAGAAGGCAGACGCGGGCGTCCGTGAACCGATGATAGCTCATATTGTGTGAGTCATGAGTGTACCTACAGCGGGACGTTTGTATGAAGCTTCCTCTCTGTACGGATATCTACTCATGTGACTGGGCTGCTAGCGCTGACAGGCGAATCGTTGCGACTCGAGTCGGTGATCGGAATCGATGTGCTTGTGACCTAGATCGTTTTGCGCTGCAATATTTCACGGCTAAGCATGATTGATAAGTGATCATAAATATTCTAAGCCAGTAGGTATTTTGCGCGGTTTTAAATTATGAATCTTTTATGAGTCTTTTATGGTTTTGGAGGTTCACCTAACTACGTGATGTGATGGGGACTGCTTGGGATGTTTTATAAGAGTAATCTAGCCAATAGGTAATGAGGGAATCATTTAAACGTTAGTTTGAAGATGAAATAGACAAACGTAAATCTACGTCAGAAAATATCCTAAAATACCTACTCAAAAAGTGACGTAAGTTTAATCTTATAAGCCTTCCTAAATTGAAAAGAAAAAATGGCTGTAAGCTCCAAGGTTAACTAAAAATGTTTCATATATCAAAATGTCTAATATAGAAACAGAAAAAGAGAGAAAAAAAAACAAGCAAACGGCAAAAGCATTCACGAAAGCCCTCGTTCCTTTAAAAAGTCGATCCATTTTTATACTATGTAGGTATACCTAATACCTACTTTCTAAAGCTCGACTCTTGGCGACCTCGTTAGCCGCTGAGCAATTATTCACCCTTCGATGCATTTGAAAAAAATAGAAGCCTTATTAAGGCTTCAGTATTGTAAGGGTTTTGAAACGTGAAATAAAATTTTACGGAAGTGTTTCTTTATGTACCTACCTATGTTAAATAATAATATTACCTACCTTATCTATTAAAATAGGTGTACCATCATTTTTATTATTGGGACTCTGGGAGCCTTTATCTACTGTTAAAATCACTACCTATAGTCGTATGCGTTCAAGTGAAGAAAAATGATTAGACTAGGTACCTGCATAGTTACTGAAATTCTTGTCGCGGTGGGACTCGAATCCACCCGCTTTTGAGTAGAATTCCGGTTCGGTTCGGTCAAGTTATCACCACCCAAAGTAAATAATATATCAGGAATCCTGAAAAATAAACATAAATGGGATCGTCGAAGAAAAATAAACAACGATATAAGATGCTTTTAAAAGAGCTTCATTATCCGTGTGTAAACACTACATTTTCACGAGCAGTTGAATACAAGTCTAACGTGACTCAAACGAGCTGCGAAAACTGCACCTACAGTCTGTAGCAAGGGCACAGAGTACCTACAGAGGGGAAGCTTCTATAAGCGGCCCGCTGTAGGTACACTCACACATATGCGCACGTTTGTCACCAACTGTACCGGTTAGTGGAACGAGCGGGCGTCCGTGAACCGTTGGTGAGTGTGTTTGTGTGAGTATACCTACAGGCGCCTCTACACGTTGGCCAACATGATGGCGGATATGTTGGAAGGTGTTGGACGAGGAGTTGGTGTTAGCGTCCACACGTTGGAAGGTCGTTCAGTATGCTCCGGTTAGGGCCAATGTGCGGACGTGTACACTTTCACTTAAGCGAATTTACTAAATTGAATATTGAGACGTTAACAGCTGCTGCGGTTTAATTATTCACTGCATACCGCAACTACGTGAATGTGTATACGAAAATTGTATTTTTTTATTTTTGTGATTTTATTTCTTGGGTTCCACAAACAATTTTCGGCTTAGTAGGGCTCTATAAAGCAAAAAGTTTCTTCATTGGTCATTGTCACTGCCATTTTGTGGACATTATACTAGTTACGACGCGTGAATATAAAATTTAAAAGACGTGCATGCGTGCGATCACTCTGAGAGCTCGTAGCAAACTGAACTTGCTTCCAACGTGTGGATGGTGCGGCCAAACTCTGTCCCAAACCCTTTGATGTACCGACACGAAATGGATCTCGCGCCAACTTGCGGGCCATCGTTCCAACACCTTCCAACTCCCGCTCTACACGTTGGGCCAACATATTGGGCCATAAGATGGGCCAGCATGTTGGCGAACGTGTGGATAAACAGTACAGCGGGCCGCTTGTGGAAGCTTCCTCTCTGTAGATTTACTACTCGTGTGGCAAGGGCGTCGCCAAGGGGGTGCAGGTAGGGACAGCTGCCCCCCCCCCTAGAGATTTGAAAAAATATAGCCAACTGCAACCAAAGTCCTAAATTCACTCATCTGACTTATAATCTAACTCTGTTTATAAGTTTTCAGTCAAATCAAGTCAACTGCACCTAAAATTTATACTTTTCTCATTCTCCATCAACTGCCCCCCCCCCCCCCCTCCCCCTCCTAGTTCATCAACTAGCGACGCTCTTGGCATCTCTTGGTCTGTAGTACCTACCGACTGTTTACTATTCCTGCAATGCACGTCGTCCATTGCGCGCGAAAATCTTCTTTCTATCCTTGCATTAGACACACGTGTATGAATATGTCCAGCAGTGGACGACTATCGGTTGAGACGACGACTACATGTATAATGTTAGGACCGAACTAAGTCTGGAATAGTCTCAGGCATACCAAAGCTTATGGTAACTCTACTTATTACGTAATAGCTTGGTATTTTTCTAATCCAAACATAAAATGCACGCATGCATGTAAGTTCTTATTAGTGTACAAGTCACTAAGTGAAGCTAATTAGAAACGAAAGCCTCGTAATTAAATGTGAGGAATGTGAACACTGAACAAGTAGGTAGGTACAAATAATGGCCCTTTGAATAACTGCAATAAAAGCCGGCATAAACAGCTTTTGGTCACAAATCACAATATGGATTTAAAGTAGAAATATTTTGGAAGATGAATAATTGTAGCAAGCTGTCTACTGTGCTGCAGTCAGTACTGGACATTGGATAGAGCCTCAATAGTACAGCGGTTGTCGGGAGCGGATTAAAACCGTAAGGTCGACGGTTCAAACTCTACCCATTACATTATTGTCGTACCCACTCTTAGTACAAGTTTACGCACCATTGAAAAATTAAATAAAAAAAAGTTGGGTGCTTCTTAAAAATAGAAGAAACAGTTCTCAAGAGAGTCCAGAAATCTGAACTAAATAAACTATTAGGTAACTGAATACCTGAAAATATATGAAACCCAGAAGTTTTGGACTTGCGGTAAGATGCAAAAATAGGGAGGCAGGCATTGGTATAGCATCACTTGTTGCAGACGAAGTTGCGAGTTCTAGCTCGTAGAACTCATATTATTATTAGGCAAAGTGTGTCAAAAGTGATATAAATAAATAGATTGGAAGACATGTCGGTAATAATTTATCTACAAAAAAGTTAATGTAGGGTACTGTAATCACGGGACGACAACTTAATGATACACTGTAATGCCACAGTTGAAATACTCGTATTTGGTTCACTCTGAACCGAATATTTCCTATTGTGCTGTCTAAAGTAAGTACAAATTAATGTAATCAGCTAAGGCTTACTACACCAATATTTAGTAAGACACTGGACACCCTTTTAAAACGATTGTTTAGTTTTTACCGTTTGAAAAATAATACAGAAAATATATCTGCTGACAGGCAACTTATAAAACGTTCTACGTTTTATAATAGTAGGTACCTACATTGTAAAAATATACATACAGAATACTTAATCAATAATAAATAATTAATTAATTTTGTTAATTATTTCCTTTTAAATATATACTTAATTTATACTACTTATAGTATTCGAAAGAGCTTACTTTAACTATGTTCGATAGTTTTTTAATGTCCATTTTCAGCAGTGGTACCTACTTAAACATTCCCTAAGTAAGAATCATCATCTTAATTTAGACAACATCTATAGCTTTATAGTAGGCATGAAAACGTAATCATTGTTAAATGTCACCTAATTGGACTTATGTATTCCCTAAAATTGAGGGATTTTCGGTGAAAACGGGCATAAGACCGCCGTTTATAAGGACCCTTACGATAAAAATGCAGTTAGAGCGTTAGAAATGAAATCGTCGGTGAAAGAAGACAAGAAGCCACGTACCAACACATGTAATTTCATCCAATTTGTTTTTTTCTTTACCTAATTTGTAGCGACGTGTGTTATTTATTTGAAGCTTTCTTCAAAGTGTGGAGGCGAGATTTGAAAAATTCAATTACAAAATAAGTGGTAGTATCACTTTCATTACCAATGTACGAGTACGTCTAGCTTGGACATAATATTTCCGGTTGAAGATAGGGTTAAGTCAATGTTTACCTTTAAGATATATAAGTAGATAATATTAGGTAGGTATATAGTATAATTTCTATATTTGATAGGTGATAGGATTAAGTAAGTAGGTAGCTACTAATATTTACAAGAGACCTACTGTATTGTCTTGCTTGTTTGCGTGTTTTAAGGCTCACACTGTAGCACTGCACAACCGTCCCGTCCCGCTGTCCGAACACGACTAACTCCCCACCTCGACTTCGCACGTGTGACGTAGGTGCATGTGACATCATCTATTCAATCATTCTAGTCAATACATTACACCTACCTATGTATTCTTAGTAGTAGAAACTAAAGCAAACGTTAAATGTAGGTACCTATAGATATAAAATCTATTACCATCGTTCACACCCACAGAGAAAGGAGTTCACACCAGAGCTTATCTAAAATCATGATATATCAGATAAGAATGTGTTTCTGTATGGCACGTTTTTGAACTCTAATTTGCCTAGGCATTACTTGACCGCATTTTCATCGAATCAACGAAGCAAATTGACTAGTTTATTATTTACAACTCACGTTCCCACAACCTTTATGTACGGACAGCAAAAAAACTTCGAACGTGAGTACAGAACTTGTACAGTGACCTTTTTGGGTCAAATCTACTATCTAAGTAGTAATAAGTTCAATAGGCACCTGAATAGAAGTGTATAAAAGTGATGGTATTGGTTACGTACAAACACTATAGAAATCGACTCATCGGTGAACCAATTAGGCGACTTTTTCATGTTTGTAGCTGAACAGAATATAAAAGTTGGTGTCATAAATGGTGGTGTTGGCTTTTACCAATGCGGTCGAAGTAGGACCGATATAATTGTTGTAGTATTGTTTCAAGTAAGTTAATTTATTTTAGGGAATGATTTAAGTTTTCTATTTTAGTAGAGCAATAACAACAGCTAGATACATACCAGGTACTACATATTGTAGGTACTACAGGTACAGGAAATGCACGTATGTACATTGAAAATTCAACAAATAATTTGTTAAATAGAAACTCTAGACCTTTATCAGCATAGATTGGTAAAATTTACCACAGAACAAAACAAGACATACACATTTATTTACAGTTTACAGAAATATTGATCTATTTTTTTTTTGCTGACCTTAACAAATTGGTTGGCTACTATGACTGAGTCTTTTATTCAAACATTGTGCAACATATCAATCATCTATTGCAATAAGTATATTTTAATAAAGCAACACTGGTGTAATTTGGTTTTGTTAGGAAATCCATAGTCCATACCTACTAATGTCTAGTATTTATTTTAAATCAGAAAGTCGATCTGTTTGTTACTTTTACACGGCTCAACCGCTAAACGATAATAAATAATATGAGAAAAACAGTAGGTATCTTCAGTTTATTGTGTAACTAAAATAAAAACTCATTTCTGTACATTTGTATGTACACTGATCCCAAATCTTTACCGACAAGTGAACAAAAGAAAACGAATATTTACACATTTAAATTGCTCCAGTATCGGATCGGAATTATATAAGTAGTATGGAAACGCGACATAGTTAAATAAAACATTATAGTATAGGATCCCGCCATACAACGACCTTCACCGAGATGCTTATTTGATGAAACGTATTTTATATTTAATTTAATACGTCAATAAATATATTGCATATGGGTTGCCTAACAAATTCCAGTCCAGGATATGATTAATTAATAATTGAAAAAAAAAAAAAATTTTTTTAAACATTTCACTGGTTTGATTATTAGACAAATTCATAATGAAATCATCTTTATTTTCATTTAATTTTAATTCAATAATCAGACCGGTGCAAAATGCTAGTATCGATTTACCTGTTTACACCTGGCTACCCGAGAGTTGTGACCGGAAAAGAGTAAGCAACCTAACGTTTCCATATTCTATGGGCATCATACTTTCGATTGGTATAGAATTTGTCTAATAATCAAACCGGTGAAATGTTAAAATTTTTTTTTTATTTTTTATTTATTAATTAATCATATCCTGGACTGAAATTTGTTAGGCAACCCATATGCAATATATTTATTGACGTGTTAAATTAAATATAAAATACGTTTCATCAAATAAACATCTCGGTGAAGGTCGATGTATAGCGGGATCTTAGACCATTATTTACATTGCACTCGTTTACTATGAATGTTATATGAATGCCATTAAAAACGAATCGCCGCGAAAGTGCACAATCTTTCCTATATCTAGTTATAGTGTAAAACGTAACGTATCGCCTTTCGTTTGAAAACTAAAAGCATTTTCTCCTGTCGCTCCACATATGATAAAGTTACTGTCTCTCATTACCATGGATAACGTAGCATTGCCGTGTTTCTATGAACAGGTGGCTAATTGCGCAACACACTTGCGGTCAACATACCTTCGATGTGGACAGTTGAAATTGAACCCGATATATAAAATATGAAACAATTAGTAAATACCTTAGCACTTAGGTTTTAAGAAGGTTTCAAAAGATGTTTGAATTAATATTATATGTACTATTGTATTGTATATACCTACAAACATATAATTAATATTGTATGTTTGTTACAAATGAAAAAAAACACTTTTAGGTATATCTGAAACTAACTTAGTGAAAAGGTATGTACTTACCTAAAATACGTACCAAATATATCGTCGGTTTAGAGGTAAAACTCATTAAGTGACATAATTGATCAAATTCATTAAATTCGTGAAACGGTCTCACCAGGGCAATATCTACGCCAAGAAAAAATCATTAAGTGTGTATTGTCAGTCTTATTGGAGATCCTGTTGAACAAAAATCCGCAAATGCGACGCATTAAAATATTCGTGGCAGGAAAAACTCATCAGTCTAAATACTGATTTTTACCTGACATAATTAACAAGAACACATAAAACAATTGCTGTCAAGTAATTCTCAGTAAGTGCTTGGTGAGTTTTATGTGGCAACATTATCCGTCACAGTTGTCACTTGTTAAACGGTGACTTTCATGTTCTTTACCTCCAAAATTGTATTCATCGGTTTTTGTCATTATTGTTACGAGAAATAGAAAATTATTACCTACTTGTGCATGAAAACAGTTATTGTCTGAAAACAGTTAGTAGATTTGACAAAAGCAAATAATCGTCGTCGTCTCAACCAATAGACGTCCACTGCTGGACATAGGTCTCTTGCAAGGATCGCCACAGAACACGATCTTGTGCCGCCTGTTTCCATCGGTTACCAGCGACTCGCTTGAGATCGTCCGTCCATCTAGTGGGGGGTCTTCCAACGCTACGTTTGCTGATGCGAGGTCTCGCGCCAGTCAAGCACCTTGGGACTCCAATCAGTTCTTCGAGTTCTTCAGTTTCGCGACTCGATGAGCTATGTCGGTAACTCTGGTTCTCCTACGGATCTCCTTATTTGATCTCGCAGGGATACTCCGAACATAGCTCTCTCCATCGCCCGCTGGTGACCGTGAGCCTTCTTATGAGGCCCATTGTTTGCGACCAAGTCATCACTGGCAACACGCACTGTTCAACTTTCAACAACAAGACTTTCGTCTTTAGACACTGAGGGATATTGGACGAAAAGACATCTCGAAGTTTCCCGAACGCTGCCCGGCTGGGCTGGAGTTGAACTCGGCGGTTGATCTCTTTCTCAAAATTGGACCTACCTAGCTGGACCGTGTGTCCCAGGTATATATACTCGTCTTCAATTTCGAGAGCCGAATTCTCAACAATTACTGGGTGAAGCGGAACATGAGCATTAGACATGATCTTCGTCTTAATTATCTTAATTTTAAGGCCCACCTGTTGAGAAACTGCTGAGATCATTGAGCATTGTATTGAGGTCTCTGTCCGGTCAGAGTCTCTGCCATAACGACTAATGTCTATATCATCGGCAACCGAAACCGATGTACTCGCCATTTATGTTGATGCCGAGTCCGTTCCAGTCCAGAAGCTTAGACGTCTTCCAGCGCAGCGGTTAATAGCTTCGGTGAGATAACATCTCCTTGACGCACTCCTCGCTGCAATTGGATTGGTTTCGTAGTCTGGTCCTGTATACGGACTGACATAATGGCATTTTCGTACACTTCAGCACTTGGATGTACCGATAGTCGATCCAACATCTCTGCAGTGATCTCAATACACCCCAAGTTTCCACCGAATCGAAGGCTTTCTCATAGTCCACAAACGCTAAGCAAAGTGGCCGGTTATACTCTTCGGTCTTCTGTATAACCTGCCGCAGCTTATGGATGTGATCTATGGTACTGAAGCCTTTTCGGAACCCGGCTTGTTCGGCTGGAAGTCTGGAAGTCGTCGAACCTATGAGCAAGACGGTTCGTAATGACTCTTGAGAACAACTTGTAGGCATGACTCAGCAGCGAGATGGGTCTATAATTCTTCAGCAGGGTTTTATCGCCTTTTTTGAAGAAAACAACCACCACGCTTCTGTGCCATGCTTCGGGCGTTATACCCTCTTCGATGACGGAATTGAACAGTCGCTGAAAGATCTTAAGAACCGGTTTTCCACCTGCTTTCAGGAGTTCCACTGTGATTCCGTCATCACCTGGCGCCTTGTTGTAGTTAAGTTGTTTGAGAGCCATCTCGTATAGGCTGACGTCCGGGATATCTATATAGTGTCGAGTCAATTTGGCTCTGGGATCTGTAGCCAAATCTTCAACAGGCTTCTGTGTTGACGTATACAGCTGTCCGTAGAACTTCTCGACCTCTCTCAAAATCTCAGGTTTAGATGAAATGAGACTACCGCTGTCGGTCTTCAGTCGCGTCAGCTGACTCTGTCCGATAGACAGATCTCTCGCGAACACCTTTGAGCCTTTGTTGCGCTCGATGGTCTCTTTGATACGTTCGGTGTTAAAGTATCGCAGATCGTGTGTCTGTGATTTAGAGATCTGTCTATTATCCACCACCACCACCACTACAGCCTTTTAATGTCCCACTGCTGGGAACAGGTCTCCTCTCTCATAGGAGAGAGGGATTAGAGCATAGAACCGCCACGCTGCTCCAATACGGGATGGCGGGCCTGCTGCTATTAATGCATGCTGTCTATTAATCCATGTCTAATTCAGGGTTTGACCAACATCTAAACTATCGCTCTATGAGAGATTTATGTTTTGTTATTTGTATGTAAAGCAAAATTTTAATAAAAGGACTTATTTAATTTTCTTATAAATTTTTATTTAGGAATGACAGTTCATTATCTGACTAATATAAGCAGAAATTCAAAAGAGGTATAACTCATTAAAACATATTTTTTTTAAATATAAAAATCTACCAACTCTAATTCTAAAAAAACAAAGCAGTTACAACAGAAACCTAATAATCTAAAAACAAGATCAAACTCAACAGGATTGCATTTAAGAACTTAGAGCAAAATGCAATCTTTTGCAAAAAATAATTAATATCGCTTATAACTCCAAACAAGTTTTTTGCATTTAATGAATTTTACCTCTAAACCGACGATATTATGTACATAAGTGAATCTTTTTTAAACTATATTTTCAGATCGGGTCTTGAAACATGAAAATTTCTAGGATAGAAAATAAATAATACAGAATCTTCTGCACCGGAGACGAACTTGATTGATTTTTAGGTGATGTTATAAGGATTAATTTAGGCTACATTTAGTTTAGGTGCATAAAAGAATTATGGAATCTGATCCGACCCTATATAGAAACCTATATTCACGCGAACGAAGTCGCGGGGATCAGATAGTATATAATAATTATGATCGTTTCATATTTATGATGCAAAAATTACCCTATCTCTCTGATTACCATAAATATTATGTGTGTTTATAATAACATGAAATTTTATTGGTGGGAGATCCCGTAATAGAAAAACATACCGTCATCTGTTATTTAATGCTGATAGAGATTATATGCTAGATAATTCATAGATTAATACATTGCACATTGGTTGCCTGGCTGCCTGCCTGGAATGAAATCGGACTACGCGTTAATGTATTACAGCTAAGTACACATTTTGACTTACATCCCATCTCCCAAGGGAACTGTGCTGAATTTCGGGATAAAAATTATCCTATATGCTATTCCGTAATATGAACTTAAATCATGCCAAGTTTAATTTCAATCCATTCAGTAGATTTTACGTGATACATGCACAAACATACAGACAAACAGACAAAATTTTCAAAAATAGCTTTTTTACGTTTTATTAGTACGTATCCCTTACATCTCTCACTTATTTTTTTTTTGCAAATATCTTTAATGGACAGGCACAGCAAGTCTATGGTTTTACTCTATGTATAGACTAAGCACCTGCCGAGTGCACGCCTGCCTCACTGCATCTTTGTCTGTCAAATGGAATTGCGTGCGCAACACTTTTCTGTCACTTTCAACACTCGCGCAGAAAATTTTATATCTTAAAATCCAGACAACCATGATTTAGCATCATTTTTGATCAGGCAACCAAATGCAGTTTGATTGAAAATAAAATAATCTTTCATTTGACATATAATTCGTTTAAATAACAGATGAGGGAAGCAGATCGAACAAAAATTATTAAATTTTTTTGTGTCATCATAGGCACCAAATTTAGCCAGGCAACCAATGTGCAATGTATCAATCTATGAATTATCTAGCATATTATCTCTATCAGCATTAAATAACAGATGAGGGTATGATTTTCTATTACGGGATCTTAGACCATATAGAAATTAAGTAAATTTTAAGACCGTATCTTGGACTATTAATATCTCTGATAATTTTAATGTGTTTAATACATTAGCAACATTTTACATATACATTATGAAAAGTAATTTTAGAAAACATAAATTATTGTAACGATCTCACCCATTCTACATCGATGATCTGAGATCTCACCATAAAATGTAAGTACCTAGGTACTTACCTAAACGCATGTTTACTTTAAAACTAACATAATAATTATTATAGCCTCGTCAACAAGTTCAAAAACGTGAAAAATAGAGTTAAAAGTCCTAAAAATATGAGCGATAGCTCATTCGATTCGGAATCACCTGCAGAAAAATGTTTTTAAAGGATTTAGGTGCAGGTAAAAAATTGTAATTGTTATTAACAAAATAAGATGAAAAAAAATCATATTTCGTTTTTTTGTTCTCGAAAAATATTTATATTTAAGCAATTTTGAAAAAAGCTCGTTAAAGAAGAGGAAATTTCCGATAAAAAGTCTCAACTTCCGAAACTCTATCTCCATTATTTATAATTTTTATGTGACGTGAAAATAGGGCTCCGCGCGGCTGTTACGGCATGCGCGCGCGAGAGTTCAGCAATAAAAATATTTTTTTTATAAAATAAAATGTGATTTTAAAAATTTGAAAAAATTCTAGTATCTTCTTAACACTTAAAAGAATCGAGCCCTGAAGAAAAAAAGTTTAATCACCATTTTTCAATAAGTTATTTTTCAGTCATTTTTCAATAATGAGTATGTAGAAAATATTATAATATGTGAGCCTCGCTTGAATGCACTTTGTGAAGTCCACAGGTATTTTTGACGTCTTATTTATAAGTAGTATCTAGTAGTTATTATTTACAATTCGGCAAAATTCTTTTCTATGAAGGAAAATTATAGTCCTATTATAATTGATTTTATTATTTGAAAATCTCACAGTTTTTCATTTTGTTACCATGCCTAGCCTATTTGCCTAGCGCTTTATAAAAATATCTGATAGTTAATTTTGTACAATAAGAGCATGTTTCACCACCTTCTGATAAGTGTTTGATAGCCTAAATGTAAGTTTTGTCACTTTCTTACTTTATGTCAAGTGACAGAGACAAAAGTTGTAGATAGCTATCCGATACTTATCAGAAGGTGGTGAAACAGGCCCTAAATACAGTAAATAAATCTGACATTAATTGGGAGTTTTCTATTTAATTTTAATTCCATCTCAGTTGCCTAATTAATTAGTCATTTATACAACTAATTATGAAGTGATTAATGACCATATTGTCACAGCTCACGTGAGTGTCTAATAAATCGTAAGACTTATCAAATTAATCATTGTACGATGCATAGAATAATCATTTATCTATGGTACGATGGTATGTTAAATGCCTACCTACCACTGCCACATGTCCCCCGTGTGACAGTATCTTCTTCGCGATCTGTAAACGGACACATTCGACTATTTATAGATGGGATTTACTCAGTTGACATTTCTTATTTCTATACTTTAAATCATCCTTTTTAACCGACTTCAAAAAAGGAGGAGGTTTTCAATTCGACCGTATACCTATTACCTACCTATATGCTTTTTTATGTGTGTTCGCGGATAACTTCGTCGTTTATGAACCGATTTTGATGATTCTTTTTTTGTTGGAAAGAAGATATTTCAAAGGTGGTCCCATGATAAGGAAGTCAGGGTTTGATGATGGCAGACCAGAGAAATCGAAGGGACCTTCCGAAAATTGTAGGGGTGAATAGTGCGGTTGTAAGTTTTATTAGCTTACATTTACTCCAACATAGAGAACAGTGAAAATTTTATCAAAATCAGCTTACTACTTTTCGAGTACGTCGGTTTAACTTTCTATCTTTTAGATTATCACTTGTTAAGTCTTATTTACTCAGTAGAAAACATATCATAGGAAATACGCAGTAACATAGGCAAATAAGATTGTTCTGGAAATCGGTAGATTTTTTTTCTGGGAGAAAAGTGCTAAAAGTGCAAAATCTCCAGTTGCTACCTGTAGGTATTTATATTCGATTTACGCTACATCACGCTCTCCTTTTACGTATATAGCTACATTATATAAACTCATAGATATCTATTTACATTACTACCTATCTATTATAGTCTATGTTAAGTAAATAAAATATAATATGGAAGATCAAGCCTTATTGACTGCCCTAAGTTTAAAAGTCATTAAAATGATAAAGATATTTTGCTTATCGCGGAAACCTGAAATAAGCAATTGATGTGTAAGTAAGCTCCTGTTGATTGACTTCGCTACTATCGACTCAGTACTTACTTTGACGATACATATAGCTTATCCAGTTACCCAGTCGTTGAAACCCAATTCGTTTTTGACCCTACCTGTGGTTGTATGTAGTAAATTAATCTTACTATCATAGCCCTTGACCTGGTGAATAAAAAGACGATTAGTCACTCCCACTGAAAGGGACAAAGTGTTTCGTTGTAAATGTACAGCGGAGCTGTCTGATGTAAATTAACATGGGCATCAAGGTTGGCCCATATACAAAGCCGAACAGTGTGATTTATAAAATAGATTACCTACCGTCTATTTGTCTATATTTTTATGTTCTGTCTTTATTTTGGTTTATTTCGTAAAAAGGCGTTTTAACGCGTCGAATTAAAAATCCTTGTTTTTCCTTCACATGCGACTCAAATAGATAAAAATCAGCCAAGTGCGAGTCGGGCCTCGCTCTTTCAGGGTTCCGTACATAATTATGAACAATATGATATTTTGGGTCTAAGAAATATTTAATTTCCGAGCTAGACATCGCAACAAACCGTGAAAGAAAAACCCAAAAAAATGTTCGTTTATTTTGGTCACAGCTTATAAACTATTTAATAAATCGTTGTTTTCAGTATTTGTTGTTTAAATAGAGCATATAGTACATAATATACTGAAATATCATATTCCCAACTAGTTTAGTTTTTGAGATAGCCCCCGTCACAAAAATGGTCTAAAACTGACAACTTTGATTTGATTCCCTTATTTTTTGAGATAAAAATAAAAAATATATATATTTGTACTCTACTTAATGAGCTCTAAACAATGATACCCCACAAGCTAGGGTAAAGAAAAATTTTTTTTTCCGGCTCCTTTTTCATGTATGGGAGCCCCCCTGATTCAATTTCTAATTCAATATTTGATTTTGGGTTAACGTTTTACACTAAATACCAAAATTTCAGGTTTGTAACTCATTTCGTCTGCGAGCTAGAGACCTGTGACCGGCGGACAGACGTACAGACAGACAGACAGACAGACAGACAGACAGACAGCCGAGTGACATTAATAGGGCTCCGTTTTTACCCTTCGGGTACGGAACCCTAAAAAGCCTAGAAAGCACGATTTAAACTCTTAGGTTAACGATTACATACTTACTCACAATGTGATATTAACCGGGTTCGACGGTTTAACATGCTCTCCGAAGCACGGAGATGTGCTAAATGCAAATTCGGAACCCCAAAGTTGGTCACCCTAGTTACGGTTCTGAGACCCCAAAGTCGGTCACCCTCAGTTACAGATCTGAGACAACGTTGCTTTTCCCGCACTATTGACTGTTATGCACTAAATACGGGTTACTGGACAACTCGACCGCAATAAAATCGACCGAATGGTCGAGTTGTCCACATTCAATTTTATTAATATTTTTTGATGGTCAACTCGACCGCACGTACAAAGTACAGTCATTTACAGTAGCAGATAGGTTGGGTTGAGGTATAAAAGTACAGTACAGGTATAAAAAGAAAGAGATAGCAAATCTCAATTTTGTTTAGAGACGTACCTATTATTATCTCTTGTATTCAGGAGAAAGAGACGGCTATTGGTGACATTTAAAAAAAATAGTAGGTGTAATTTATTTGTTATGAAAATCGTTCATAACAAAAAAATCCTGATCTGTGATTTTCTTATAAGATGAGATGTTTGATATTATAGACAATAAGAGGCCAAATGCTATTTATGATTTGTTTTTATTAATTGATATATGTGATATTTTTTTAGACTGACTAACTGACTGACTGACATAAATCCATGGAAATAGAAATTAAGGTTTTTTTATAAAATCACAGATTTGTATAATTTCTATCAATATTTAATATTGATAGAAATTATACAAATCTGTGATTTTATAAATAAGACTTATTTTTTTATAGAGTAAAATATTTAGGTTTGTACGTTATATTATGATGTTTTTGATGACTTACACATACAGTATTGCGAAATTGTATACATATACATATACATATATAAATACTTTTATTTTATATTTATAACCTTTTTAATTTTTGTGATGTTAATTTTTACTGATGCTACTTATAATTTGTTTTTTCTTTTTGTTTTATTTGTTATGAAAATCATTCATAACAAAAAAATCCTGATGTGTGATTTTCTCCTAAGATGACCTTTTTGATATTATAGATAATAAGAGGTCAAAGCTACTAATAATTTGTTTTTGTTTATTGATATAAGTGGTATTTTTTAAAACTGACTGACTGACACAATCCATGGAAATAGAAATTACAATAAGACAAGTGATATTTTAACCAACGAAATTGATAAGGTTTGTAATATCAATATTAATTAAACAATAATCTGTGATTTTATAAATAAGACTTAGTTTTTTATATATTTTTTGTTGTACATAACATGCTGTTTTAAATTTATACAATACATATGTTTACATTTTGTTTTATTTTATAGTCAAAATTCAAAGAATACCTAAATTTTGCTCTTTCAAAAAATACCATTTATACATAATATCTTGATAATAATTAATAGAACGCTGATAAATTATAAGTAATTTCATATAAGAGTTAATCAAAATATTTGATACGTGAAACACTTTTTGTATTCGACTGTACATAAACAACTCAGTATTCTGCTATTGGCCGAGTTGACCATCAAAAAATTGGATGTGGACAACTCGACCATTCGGTCGATTTTATTGCGGTCGAGTTGTCCAGTAACCCCTAAATACTAATTGGCCACACCGACCTTACGGGTTGTACTTTTGTAGATAACAGTGAAACAGTGGCTCAAGTAGAACAATGAGAGAAGACTAGTATAGTTTTCTAAAAATAGTTGAACCGATCGCTATGTTAAGTTACAGTACAATAAAATTTATAAACAAATAGGTTTTTATTGTCTTCCGGCGTCTATGCCGTGGCGTCCGTTTGACAGCTGCCTATTTCTGTAACAACGCCCCCTCGGCGACCAGCAGCAGGGCTGCTAGCCATCCGGATACTAAATATTCATCTATGTGATTTACCTTCATCCTTCATCCGACACTTTCTTCATCTATCTATGTTGATAAATAAATAAATTCACTACAGCCCCTCAGGCCTCAGCGTTCCACTGCTGGGCACAGGCCTCCTCTCTCATAGGAGAGAGAGAATTTCAGAGCTTAAAATTCCGGCGCCCCGTTGAAATATCTGGGAATAGAAAGTGCACCTATGTATGCACACACTTGTGCACTATAATATATTCTGCGTAGTTGGCTAATTACCGTTAAGAATAGTCGTCGGTGCCGACACGTTATGACTTATGACGCAGTCAGATGGTGCGCTGATCTAGACGATCTATATCTAGACCCTAACAAAACTGTCATCAACACCCTTATGGTCCGTTTCAATATAGATGAGCTAAAATGTAAACCAACACACCTTTTTCATAAAAAAACTACAGAATGGATTGAAATGAAACTTGGCACGATTTAAGTTTATACTACAAACTTAAATCATGCCAAGTTTCATTTAAATCCATTCCGTAGTTTTTTAGCAAAAAGGTGTGTTGGTTTACATTTTAGCTCAACTCTATTGAAACGGACTATAGTTACCTATACCAACATCACGTTGAGTTGTAATGGGTATAGTCATATTATAGTTACGTATTGATACTGGTAGGCAAGAGTTTACCGGTAAATTAGGTAAGCGATGGAAGTCTGAGGCCGCCCTCAGCCTTCCATCGCATCTTCCAAGATTACCGCACCTGAGTGCCTGAGTTTTAACAAATGAATATTTCTCTACGTAAAGTTTAGACTAACCTTATGTAAATATTTAGAGAACTTAGACAAACTCGGAGAGGCGGTTCATGGATACTTTTTATCCTGGAAAAGAATTCACCGGGTAAAAAGTCGCGTGCATCAGTTAGTTTCTTATCAATGATCGGAATAGACGGTGCAATTTCGCATGATATCATACTGTGGATATTATGCCAATTCGTATTTTTTTTCAAATATTATCCCTGGTTTTCTAACTCAGTTTTTTATTAGTACAACATGAAAAAGAGAAATCTTTTCGATACTAACGATATGAGGTATTAAAATCGCGCAAGACAGAAATCCTGCAGTCATATTCATACATACTATTGATAATGTTCCAGGTCGTCCACCCCAAATTGCACTACCCGTTCCGATCTTTGTTTATTATAAAAAATATACTAGAAATGAGGACATAGGCAAATCTGGCAACCCTTTCTAAGTTCACGTCGCGTGTGGCGCCCGCGCATGCCAGTTATTTGTATTACAAAATAACAAAACTAAATACGTTAGATAGGTATTTACTCTCACGCACTTTCATACACGTAATTATACCAGCCAATGTGTACGTTGATGTTTGTTGTTAGATTTTGTGCTGTATAATGTAGGTACCTAGTCTGGTAAGTTTACAGTTAAATACCTATACCCGAATTACTAATTCCGTGGAATTCTGACGTTTCGTAATGTTACCAGAGATAAAACAATTCCCACATAAAAGATAAAAAATTCAAAACTTATGCAAATACAAATCAACTGCCGCATGTAGATATGACTAATACCTGACAGATACTTCATGGTGATAATGTCATTCGACATCCATTTTTGAATAAATTTTTTCAATGTGCTTCTTTTGTTTTCTATTGCTGTTAGTGTGCACTTTCTAGTTTCCACTCTTGGTGTTTTCTATTTTAAGGCGAAACGAGTAATATTATTACGCGGCATATGGCTTTTTATGATGACAGGGAATTAAAGTAGTTTGGGGTAAAATCGTACTTCGTAGATGTTAACCCTGTTCTCCATACAAATAACCATAGAGATAATAATGCAAATAACTCATCTATAAATGACAATGACAGCTGTCAGAATTCCACGGAATTAGTAATTCGGGTATATATCTACATATTTCTATGTAAGATAATAACCAATTAAGTATATATCAAAACTAGTAGGGCGCGTGGGTGCGCGGCCCGCAAGCGGACCGCGAGGTTTTGCTTTCGGGTATTTTGGTTTGAGCAGCTTCCACCTATCTCTCCCATATTCCTAATCCTCGATCATTATCACTCTCCATATTTTTTCTTCTGCCAAGAAACCACTCTTCCATCTTTTATACTTGGTGAGATAGACACCGATGTTTGTATGGCCGCCATCTTGAATCCGCCATTTTGGACTTTTATTCAGCTCACTGCCAATTGGATGATGTTTCGAGTAATTTTTGTTTGAGCACCTCCTACCAGTCCTACCTATCTTCAATACCCTGCCCGGGCTCCTCAACCAACTTCCAAATCCTCAATCATCATGTCTTCCCATATTTTTCTTTGAGAGTTCTCCAAAAAACCGCATTAAAGCCTTGCATAGTTCAAACTTGTAGTCTCTTCAATATTCGCCATACATTTTCTATGGAAAAATAAATTCCGCCATTTTGAATTTTTTTTCAATTCATCAAGTAGATCTTCTGATCTTCATCATCTTTTTCGAAGAAACTACTCTTCCATCTTTTATACCCTCCGAGATGGAGACCGACGAAATTTGTATGGCGGCCATCTTTTTTTCGCCATTTTGATTTTTTTTTCAGCTGACTGCCAATTGGATGACGTTTCGAGTGACATTTGCTCGAGCACTCCCCACCTATCTTCAATACCTTAAGCGTGCCCGTCGCTCGTCTCTGAAATCCTCAATCATCAGCTCTCTCCATATTTTTCCTCTTAATGAATTTTTGTCCTCTATATGACATCATTATCGAAAAAAAAATTTTTCATACAAAATTGTTCAGGAGAGGTGATCAATGAGTGAGTGAATCAGCACGAGCAGCTATATATATATTAAAGGCACCTATTGCACATTTCCACTCGGAGTTACGGGAATTTATTTAAAATCTTTGTTTGTCTTTTATTAAATCAACTTTTTAGATAAGTAGATAGGAACGGTATTTTAGCTAGGTACACATATATTTTGTAGCTAACGGTATATAACTTGATAATTAATAAAATGGTAGCTTACATAACGTAGGTAGGCATTTAAAGTCAAATGTCAGGGCAAGCCCTTTATCTATATTTTGTAAAGTTTCAGAGCTAACTATAGGCTTTATTTGTTTAACGCAAGTTTAACGGCTCACTTAATTTACTATGAAAAAGTGTATAAATAAAATATATATACAACCATAACTAGACTTCATCAAAAATATTTGTTTAGTATATTAAATAAAAAATAGGTGTAAGTATACTTAGTACCTAGCAGTAATTAAGTAAAAAAGAAGAGCATTAGTAAATTCTATGAGAAAAGAAAATAGTAAAATACGCGTCTCCTGTGAAATACTTCTAATGCCAGTTACCATAATCCTCCTTCTTGTGTCTCCTATCCTAATATATACCTTTAGATGTGATTATAAATATAGATAGTAGTCCATAGTTTGTCTTAGTATCTATAATTACGCATCTATTAAAATATTACAGAAATTTCCGCTCTTCAATAAGCAAACACATTACAGACGGAGCGTAAACTAATTTGAAAGGCAGGCGTTGCGAAGGCAATTTTCTAGAAAACATCATTACAAGCAACGTCGATGCGGTGCGCTGTGGCAGAGGGACTAATAAGCTCTCGGCGAAGCAGAAAACACTCGATTATGCCCGTAAATCTAGACGCCTGCTTAATGCGAACCACCTGGTGGGTTATTCTGTAACTTAGTTATAAGTTACCAACTGAAAATAGTTGCCAACGAATTAGTTCAAACAGTGATTTCATTTCAGTTTTCACACATTAAAACAGCAATGTATATCGAACTAATTCTTTGGCAACTATTTTCAGATGGTAACTAAGTTACAGAATAACCCACCTGATCGCTAGATATGAGACCGCAAGGCGAAAACGTTATATAAGTGGAAACGGTTTGAAGTAGAGACTAAGGCTTATCTCAAACCTGGGTAGGAACTAATATATCAGAAAAATAAAATTAAGTCAGAGGGGGGGCTAATTTCGTCTACCGGGGCATTTCCGTCTTTTTGTAACTACGCTCGCTGCGTCGCTGCTCGTCGAATCGAGCTGCGTATTTGATTTTTATATCAGCAATCGTGCGGGTTTTCTTTGATTGCTAATATAAAAATTAAAGGCGAAGCTCGATTGTAGCGACCGTAAACCAAAAAGACGGAATTAGGACTTATATTTTTTTGGGATCGTACTGAAACGCTAAATCGCTTGGTGGCACGTCTTTGCCGGTAGGGTGGAAACTAGCCACGGCCGAAGCCTTCCGCTAAACCAGACCAGAGATAATTCAGAAAATATAAATTCCCAAATTGCCACTGCCGGGAATCGAACTGAGGGCCTCTTATAAGATAACTAGCGGTCCGCCCCAGCTTCGCCCGTGGTACATATCTAATATATAGCCTATAGGACTCAGGGATCACGTACATATCCAACGGTGAACGAATTTCTGAAATCGGTCCAGTAGTTCCTGAGATTAGCGCGTTCAAACAAACAAACTCTTCCGCTTTATTATATTAGTATAGATAGCACGCATCACTGCCCTAGGAAGGTCGTTTGGTTTTCCAGAATTGTACTCTTATAAATATACATACACTGTGGGCGATTCTGTTGTACACAATCTCTAAATCTAAACTAAAATGCTGTGATAGCCTAGTGGTTAGGACGACCGACTTCTAATCGGAGGTCATGGGTTCGATCCCGGGCACGCATCTCTAACTTTTCGGAGTTATGTGCGTTTTAAGTATTTAAATATCACTTGCTTTAACGGTGAAGGAAAACATCGTGAGGAAACCTGCATGCCTGAGAGTTCTCCATAACGTTCTCAAAGGTGTGTGAAGTCTGCCAATCCGCTTGGCCAGCGTGGTAGACTATGGCCAAAACCCTTCTCACTCTGAGAGGAGACCCGTGCTCTGTAGTGAGCCGGTAATGGGTTGATCATGATGATGATGATGATGAAACTAAAATGACAGGTCTAAATATATTCCTGTATCTTTCACAATCCTCCCTGCTGAAGGGGATAGCACTATTTTTAAATCTGTCAATTTAGTTTAGGTTTAGAGATTGTGTACAACAGAATTGGCCACAATATCTATTTTATCTTAGCGTTGGAAGCGTAGGCAGACAGAACAGGGTCGGATACTTGACAGTTTAAATATTGTAAAAAAAACGAATTCGAAAAAGAAGAAACAACCTCCAAACCTGCACTGGACCACTTTCATATTCCTCTTTTCTATGCAAAAGCTTTTCACAGCTGTATATGACACACAGAGGCGGCGGAAGGCGTGGGCGACGTGGGCCCAGGCCCACGGCCTCGCGCTACGGAGGGCCTCGCGCCCCGGAGGTTACTTACATAGTATAGTAGGTGCCTGCTATGATTTTGTATGAATAAAAATTTCAGAGGGCCTCGCAAAATATATCTTGCCCACATAAAATTTAGGTCTTGCCCCGCCACTGATGACACAAAGTCTGTTCGTTTACTTATGGTCAACGTTCGTTTACTTACCACGTTCGTTTACTTACCACGCTGGCCAAGTGCGGATTGGCAGACTATTTGGAGATTCTGTTTTATTCTTAGAATAGAAAAAAAATTACAAAGTGTAAAAAATAATAAAAATAAAAGCAGAATAATAAGAGCACCTGCGCCTGTGTGACACTATGTTACCGAACGGACATAGAACGGACTTTAATGATATGCTGCTGTATGAGAAAAGGACATGATATAGGTACCTATTATCGTTACTCGAATTTTTGTAGGAAGTATGTACGAAGGTAACTTGGCTGGGCTCACATAATCGATAGACCAGCGGTGCAGTGCGGTTTCCGGACGATGCTATGCTGTATGCACCGCTGCCTTCCGACTCTAGTTCACTAAATCTAGTTAGAAAAATCCGCAAACCGTTTACCTAGATAGAATGAATATAACTGAGAATATTACTGGCAACAAACAACATTCCACTGACCCAAAAATGTATCAAACTTTCACAGAATAAATATTGAATAGGATTTTTTTAACAGACTCCTGAAGAACGAAAGAAGTTCGTATTTTTTTTTTACAGACCTACCTGGCGTAGGCAATGTAAGCGCTGTATCTTTATAAATAGAACGTTCCGGGTTCGACTCCGATACGGATAATTTAGGAATTTATAATTTTTAAATTGGCTATGTTCTGGTCTAGTGGGAAGCATGGGCCGTGGCTATTTAACACCTTATCGGTAAAGGTGTGCTGCCAAACGATTTAGCGATCTGGTACGATAGCGCGTAGTAACCGATTAAGTATATTTTAATAAAAGCTGTTATACCCCGTCCAGGGTAGCCAGTTTCCCAGATTGCTTCGTCACATATTATTATAAGGTGAGATCGTAGTCAAGTGAACGAAATGTGGATGAACAAAAAAAAGTAAAAAATTGCAGTGCCTCTCTGGTCCCTATTAATTTATCGTTTTTTTCCGTAATTGTAGTAGGTATTTATTTGTCGATTCCTCTTTGGTAATAATCATCATCATCATCATCATGATCAACCCATTACCGGCTCACTACAGAGCACGGGTCTCCTCTCAGAGTGAGAAGGGTTTTGGCCATAGTCTACCACGCTGGCCAAGCGGATTGGCAGACTTCACACACCTTTGAGAACGTTATGGAGAACTCTCAGGCATGCAGGTTTCCTCACGATGTTTTCCTTCACCGTTAAAGCAAGTGATATTTAAATACTTAAAACACACATAACTCCGAAAAGTTAGAGGGCGTGCCCGGGATCGAACCCACGACCTCCGATTAGAAGTCGGTCGTCCTAACCACTAGGCTATCACAGCTTTAATTTTATAATATATATACAGGTAATAATATTAAATGCAAATGATTACTTATAGCCAAATCCCTATCCGATTACCGATATTGGATCCTAGATGCATTATTTATTTATTAAGACCCCTCTCCCAGTTTGACGCTATGGAAGTTTAGGTATCTAACGGCAGGTAGGCTGGCGGCCAGTTACACGGACGACTACTTGGATATAGCGCGACTATGACTATAGTTTTGGTACTTGTATTAAATATTAATTTATAAATTATTTATTTGATATTGTAGTATTATATATTATATTATATTTACTATAAAATATTTTTAAAATGACTTCGCGTGGGACTTTATCGAATAAGTATTTCATTAATCTACGTTCAACTTACAAAACAAAAGCGACCAGGATAATATGATGTTCTTCTCTATAATGACATGTAGGGTTCCGTATTTATATCATAGGTATCACGCATATTTAGCCTTCAACCATTTTTTTCTAAACTAACTAATAAAAGAAACAATCACCTTTTTAATTATTTAACAATTACCAATTATTATTATTATTATACATATTTCAAATCATCTGTCTGAAAATAACATTACAGAGCTGTTGCATTGCACCTGTTGAAGTTCTTGGATACATTTTATGATAAGAGTACAATTATTTAAAGTTTACCAATAGAACAATAAAAAGTATGCAATCTTTGTTTACTGCTAAAATGTCGGTTTAGTCAGAAGTGCAAGTGCGAGTTGTATTACAGTAATTAGTAATAAACAACAGGTGTTTGTAGTCATTAGGTAGGTACCTAGTATATTTTTTTGGGAGGAGGGGGCGAATTTTGCTATTTCGTATAATTTTTTTTTCTTCTTCTTTTGATTTCTTCCTTAAAAAAATACAACGGCCATTTTGGATTCCAAAATGAACATCATTTTTTATGTTCAGTCCCACCAAAAAACTTCGGAAATGAAATGACACCCATATTATAAACAAGTGGATAAACTCGCGACTTCGTTCGCATGGATATTGGTTTTTAAAAATCCCTCTCATTGAGAACTCTTTGTTTTTCCTAAGCTCCTTTGAGCTTATACCTTGCTAAAAACTGTTGAAATTTCACTGGCGGATGTTTAGGTACATCAAAATGTAAACATCCGCCAGTGAAAGTCCTATCAAAATCGGTCCAGCCTTTCAGAGATTGGCCGGTAATTTATAAAGTATCTCCTTTCTAACAAAAAAAGAATGAATGAAATCGGACCACCCGTTAACGAATTACAGCTAAGTACACATTTTGACTTTCATCCCCTCTCCCAAGGGAACCGTGCTGAATTTTGGGATAAAAAGTATCCTATATATTACTCCGTAGTATGAACTTAAATCATGCCGAGTTTCATTTCAATCCATTTAGTAGTTTTTACGTGATGCGCGCACAAACATACAGACAAACAGACAAAAATTTCAAAAATAGCTTTTTTATGTTCTATTACTTATCCCTAACATCCACCAGTTATTATTTTGCACAAATCTTCAATGTACACATATGGCAATTCTACGATTTTATTATATTATGTATAGATATGTATAGAAGATAATTTCTTAAAAAAAAAATACGACGGCCATCTTGGATTTCAAAATGGAATATTAGTTTATAATATTATATTTCCGTGACTGTCCTAGGTGCTATGCTGTAATTTCACTTATTTAAAAAAATACGCACTATTACTTACTACTCACGCATATTTTTTAGAAAAATATTCATGCTCAAAACTTTGTAGTCGTTGTATAAATTAGTGTTTACACGACTCTCGTACGTGCATCTGGATGGTGGCAAAATTTGCACAGGTCCTTCCCCAACGAGCGCCGGGCGCATACTAAATAAGCTAAGACAATGCGTAGCTATTTATTGTAATTTAGGGTGATGTTTAATAAGTTTTTATGTTTGATCAAATAAATGGATTGTTAATTAAACTATATACATAGATTCGTTAAAGAACATAGTTTATTTCTACATAAAAATTTTATTGACTTTATGCTTTTTTCAATACAAAAAATCGTGTTAAAGTAACCGTATAATTCGGGAAATTTGGCGGAAGTTCATTTTTTTTTACCCATTAATTTGATAAAAAATCTATATTCTGGTCTGTAATGTGTCAATAGGACTTTTTTCAAGTAAATCAGATGACTTTAAAGGACAGATATAGAGCTTCAAAGTTGAGTCTGTTATTTATTTTATTAAAACGAGGTGTGGGAAATTGATCATTACAAAATAAATAAAATAGTTTTTGTAAATATGGTCTGACAAATGTCAATATGAAGGATTAGTTTATTTAAAACATGTATTGAAATATGTGAAAGTCTCTCCTACGATGCTAAATTTGGAGCTTGAAATCTCAGATTTTTCAGAGAAAAGGTAAAACTGCTCTTAATAGAGCAGTGGCCACCCCACAGGCGACTGGACACGCACGACCATTACCTGCGCTCGGGCCCTGCCACTTCCGTAGGGGAAACGCGCAGTCAACGAATACCGCAAACAAATCGCTCAATTCCAATTTTGAAAAACCATAAAAGTTATTGTAGGGCATGGCTGGGCGATACAGTTCATTGACACGTCTAAACTAATTTCCGATTCGACTAATGTTACAGGTACTTACCTACTTACTTACGTAGATATGTGACGACAATTAGTCAGCCTTCGTACTTTTCATTCAGTTAAGTAATAGGTTAGGTCTAAACTCTGATCTAATTGTATGGTCCAAAATTCTAAACTCTAACCCAACCAACGTTGATGTACAAACAAGTAGGCTGCTACTAAACGGACTGTCGTAAATCTGTAAGATGCAGAAGTTTTAGTAGGTAAAACATTACTTGGCTTGCTCTGACTCCTCGAAATACCTTACCTTTGATTTTGATAGTCATTCGGATAGTTTCACTACCATAAAATATAATAACGATAAAAATGCTTTAGCTATTAGTTTACATTGAGATATAATTAAAATAATCATATTGTGTCTAGACAGATGGAATACACTCTAACAGCAAAATTGCAGTTCTATTGCAGTTGACAGTCTATCGCTAAGCATCACTGACTGTGCAGTCCGCGTGCGTGCTTTTCGTAAATGCATTATAACAGCAGTCTGGGCTGGGCGGTAAACTTTACTTTTATCATGACTTCACTCAATATGACCGTTGTCTCATTGCAGAGTTCCCAACGCACCCAAGAGCTGTATCGCGGAGATTTTCAACGGCGACGTGACGGACGGCGGCAGCCCCGTCAAGAACGGCGCCGCGCGCCCCCGCGTCGTCAGGGACACGCCGACGCGCCCGCGCGACACGCACACCAGGCTCTTTGGACAGGTGAAGGTACGTACACAAACTAGTTCCCAATGCACCCAAGAGCTGTATCGTAGATTTTCAACGGCGACGTGACGGACGGCGGCAGCCCCGTCAAGAACGGCGCCGCGCGCCCCCGCGTCGTCAGGGACACGCCGACGCGCCCGCGCGACACGCACACCAGGCTCTTTGGACAGGTGAAGGTACGTACACAAACTAGTTCCCAATGCACCCAAGAGCTGTATCGTAGATTTTCAACGGCGACGTGACGGACGGCGGCAGCCCCGTCAAGAACGGCGCCGCGCGCCCCCGCGTCGTCAGGGACACGCCGACGCGCCCGCGCGACACGCACACCAGGCTCTTTGGACAGGTGAAGGTACGTATATAAACTAGTTCCCAATGCACCCAAGAGGTGTATCGCGGAAATTTTCAGCAGCGACGTGGTGGACGGCAGCGTGAGTTTTTAAGATAATATATGATACTATGATAGTATTTTTTTATAATCCTTTCGATTGAGAACAATGTTCATAAGTTAACAGACGGGATACTCTATACAAGAATTAAAAATCTATAGGAACCTAGGTATACGATTTAGTCTTGGCTCAACCACCAGCCCAGCACTAAACGAGCCGCAATTGAATATTTTAGTAACCTACTAGTAGGTAGGTAGGTACTAGTAGATGTATCTTAACAAAGAAACACAGTGGCTGGTCTGTGCAAAGAAACGAAGCAAATTAAAAAACCTTGCGTACCCCTGATTTCAGACCGGCGGCAACTCGTCAATGTCGCCAATGATCACGGACACCATACGCAGCCACATCCAGTTCGGCGACGGCGAGATGAACGGCAGCCCGTCTCACTCGCCCAAGGTGAACGGCACCGGCAGCGCCACCTCCACGCCCAGCCGAGGTGAGACGGAGCCCGCCGACCACTGTGAGTCGTTCTCGATGTAGGCACGTGAAGCCATGCCAGCACGTAACGCAACAAACAGCCTAGCTATGCCGCGGCCGGGGCGAATGTGGAATCGAATTTCAGTGGCGTAACTGTAGGGTGACAGGACACTTAAACACAATAACCTAAAAGAGAGCAAGTAACCGAGCCGTAAATTCGACATATTATGTATGTTTCCCAATATTTTTTGTCGACGCGGAATCAGTTTGAGCGGACCACATATCTAACTTCACCACGCTGCTCTCAAATAGCCAACGGACGCCGATAAGCCGTCACGAGGGTTGATAAGCTATTTCTAATATATTCGCAATCGCTTCCTTTGACCATACAATTCTGTCCGTCGCGACATTGGTTATTGGTTTCACCGTTGATTATGCCATAATGTAACATTATAAGCCTTTTAATAGACATATGTACATCCGTATGTCTATTAAGATATGTTAATGTTACGGTAGAGAAGCAAAATCGCATGTCCTACACTTTTATGTTACGCCAGTCACTTACTACGTTCTTCAATTTAGTGCACTTTCAGGACGTAGGATCTATGTTTTAAGTCACTCTTATGCGAAATCTTTTATTGCAATCCAATATCATGTCTTTGTTTGTACCTAGATGTAATTCCTAGCTTCAAATGTACCGGCTAGAAAATAATATAATTATAAATTCTTGTGCAACATAAATTCACTTTAGTGTATATTATACTCTAGTGCTTATAAGCTTCTACTGTATTTCCTGTTGGTTTACCTACTTCATTGCAAACATTTAAACCTATCTTGTAAATAAGCACTGAAAGCCCGGTTTGTGTTTTGCAAGAACCACTAGAATGTATAATAATGGAAAGTCTTAACAAGAAATGTAGTTAGTAGGTAATTATTTTATTACTATGTCCTCGAGGAATTATATCGAGGCGTCCTCCGAGAAATTCTCCAAAGTGCCTGAATTCAATTCCACTTTCGAACAATTTGAACTAAAACACCCAGCATGCGCTAACGTTTATTTGACGATATCTTTATGTCGTTTGTCAAAGGGACGTTATGTGATAAGCAATTAATTAGGCACTTATGCACGCTAGCATTGAACGTAAAAAAATAATAATTGGGAAATCATTATTGATATCGATTTAACTGTACTTATTACTATCATAACTAAATTAATAAATCATGACTAAATTGTTCACTAGCATGTACCTACCTACGTCATAATCAATGTCGGTCTTATAAATAAAAATTAATAGCAGGTATGTAGAGATTGCGAAAGATAAATAAAATAGACAATGTAAAGAACCTAGGCAATAATATGGGGTGTAGAAAATCTACACCCTAATTTATTGCAAGTTTTATTTATAGGACCCAACGATAAAAATTTTAAAAATTGCTGATCAATTAATTTTACTGATAAATAATATAACACAATTTGTCAAAAATAACGAAGTATTTTACTAAAGTATTCGATTAATAAAATAAATAGGTTTGGCTTATTTACGCAACGTGACCAACTCTTATTTTAATTATAGCAATATAGCATTCTATTTATGATGTAAAAATCGATTTATTCAATACTTAATAATAATAACAATTCAATAGTTACACATTTATGTACGTCCCCGTCATTTTCATAAAAGTACTGGAAGATTTGGTCGCATCGCATTCAGTTTGTAATAGAATGATAATAATAATTTTAACTTTAATTTGTATATTATTAAATGGACAACTTAAAAGTATTAGCAATCAAATCCCCATTTAATATAACTAAATACTATAACTACATTCAATTGGTTTAGGATTTCTCGTTCTTATTGCTAATCCTCTTATGTTGATCTCTGTCCATGGTTCAAATGAAAACCGTTTATTCTAAATGGTCAGTATCGTACACGCCACCGAAGAGGAATCCGGTGACCGGGGACGGAGTGCCTTTGCCGCCTCAGCGCCGCCGACATCCGGGCGCCAGCCTGCGAGGTGCCTCACCAAACTATCCAAACACCTACCCGTTCGACGACATCCTAGAACCACAGCCCACCCACCGATACTTCACTCGAGAATGGCCACCACATCCGGCCCAGTACTATGTGGAGTCTACCGCAAAGCCACGTATAAACATTCCACACAGTCCCTACTCTTTACTAGGACTCAAAACTGACGATCCCGAAAAGGTCCATCCCGTAATCGATCCGAATTCTCTTTCGCCTCAGCTAGTTCTCGACAAACATTGGCCGCCGTTCCCAGCTCAACATTACCTGGAGCCGCAGGAACATTACATTCCCCATCACCCTTTGCCACCGCACGCTTTCGTTGGCATGACCTCCGCTTTGGGAGATCGTCCCCAGCCAGATTATAAATACAATCCCATCCCTACTTTAGATGGACCTATAGATCCTTTTACCTTTGCCAAGTATGATCCTCCACCTATTCTTTTTAAATACGAACGCGACGGCCCTATTCCGGACGTCACATTGCTTCCGACTTCTTCTGGTCCCGGACCTAGTACACTCACCGGTTTTCCTCCGATATTCCATAAATACGTTCCTGGATACCTTTTTAATCTCAACCGGCATGCAGAAGACTTCAACCAAAAGACGTATTATGTAGACTATGTCCGCCGAAGAGAACTGGGTGGGTGCTTAATTTAGACTGAAGTACCGAACTTTGAAGACACCGATTTGTCTGACAAAATATTAAATCAGACAAATATTTTGTCAAACTGTTTTGCACCGTCACTGTTAATGTACAAAATGCTTTATCCGTAACAGATGAATTTCAAGACGATTCCATCAAGTCCTCAATTAAGCACTCAACTTCGTTATTATTTGCTTTTGAAGTTAAATTTTAATATAGTTCGTTATGTGATTTATATTTTTAGTAATAATGTAATTTAAATACTTACGCTTAGTTATTTATTGTCTTGTATTACTTTTGTCATGTTGTCATTGTAATAGGAATTAGCTTTGTCAATTAAAACTGTTTTATTTTATACATAGGTAGTATCTATCTTTAGATATTACTATCGCACGCATTTTCTCTGTTTTTTCGGTTGTTTACATCTAAAAGCTGTTTCGTAGTTAGTATGTATTTTACTGTGTATATTAATTAATAGTGTTTTAAAGAATTTATAGATACTTAATAAGTAGATCGCCTGAAGTTTAGCACAAACATATTTGCATGATCCACATTTAGGAAATGTTTTTGTCTACCTTTATACGAGTATCTACATACGTCTTACTGCCGTAATCGCGTAAAAACGGAGTTGAATACAAAAAAACTCTGTTTTGTATACGAAACTCAAAAGCGACATTTTTTCAATGTGGAAATTCTTTTCGCAGAACCCATGCGGTATACATTTGTACTTAATTCAGGTTTAGTCATAGTTACCAAATTGATTTATAAGATCAATTGGGAATAGTTTTGCATGATTTAATAAATTATATATTTGTACTTGTAGTGTATAGGTCTTTCTAAATTTCTAAAAACCTTAAAATTACGTAGGTAAAACTTATGTTATTGATACTATTAATTCAGTTTAATGAATCTCTATTTTGTTCATCTCTATTGTTTGTAAAAGTTGATACTTGCACACTTAAATTTAGATTTTCAGTATGGCTACGAGTTATAGGTACAATAATTTCGATTTACTTATTTACAATTCTTAATATGTACAGTATTATCTCAACTTCGGAGCCTGAACGGGCTCTTTGTATAGAGCGATAGAAGTATTCGTACACTGCATAGTTTGCTTATAATACAAGCTCAAAGCCCAATAAAAAACTGATCCAAAAGTTCATATTAGTAATAGAACTATTTGGAGTAGTAATTATATTTTTATCGGTTTTTGTGCAAATTTCCAGAGGGCAACCCGATCACCGGAGACGGCTACAAATCACTGAACGGCCAGATCAACACAGTCACATCGTTAAACGGCAACAGCAGCATCCTGCACAACCGCGTGCCCCCCGGCGGGTTCTCGTCGGGACTCTGGTAGACTGCCCCGCCCCCGCACCTGAACCAATTACAGCGGCCAAATAATATCAACTGCCGCACGTCAACTGGCCGTTGATACTTTCAAATTTTGAACGGTTCTAATTAGAATATAGGTACCTACAGTCCTGGGCAATCTTTGTGACAGCTCTGAACCACGCGGCGAGAGCCATCGACCTAACAACATTTTGAATACCCCGCCCGCGCCATCCCCATTGCATTCTACATCCCGCTAATACCTATCTACAATTTGCGTTCTAAGCATTGAAATTTGAGCGCCCATAAAGATTGCGCCGGACTATTATATATTTTAACGTCCATTTTGTAATTTTAATACATAATAACAAAAAATATTAACAAATATTCTTTTAATAAATATCAGTGCATAGCAAAAGCTCTTATTCTAATAAATCTTGCTCTTGGAATTATTGGACCATAAATTTAACAGTCAGGAATTTTCAATTTATTTTATGAGTATTTTCAATTAATATTCTAATTAGAATCGCATTTTTATCGGAATTATAAACACATGGATTTGCGGTGCATAACAACGCATTTATTTCATATTGACATGACATTTTATTGTAGGTATCTCTTAACATAAATTAATATAAAGTAGAATTTGAATTGTTAACAATAACTTGTATAACTTGCACAGAAACAAAAACAAAATGCAACGTCCACTAAAACTGAAAGGGTATTTGTTGTTCATAAAGTCCTTAGCCTGTCCCAGTAACATTTTATTGGAATAATTTTAGAATAGATTATAGATATTTTTGTAATACTTAGTAACATTTCGATAGATTTAAAATCATTCAGGTGGGAAGATTTGGATTATTACCAACACAGCTGTTAATAATTTTACGCTCAATGAATCTGTTGTAGTAGGAATGGCTGTAAAGTAGATGAAATTCAGTTGTATGATAAAATAAATGCACGCGTTAATACTTAGTTATTTATGCAACTGTTGTATAATACCTAATTATCAACAGTTGCATACAATACTTTATTTACGCCCATAATATGAATCATCTATAAAAGATTCTGAAACAGTTAGCTTACTGCTAACAATAAAACAGCCAGTCCTAATAATCATAAGTTGTCCAAAGGAGTGTTATTATGAAAACAGATGATATAATGTTGTACTGAATTTCATATTTCAATTTCACTCCTTTGTATGATATTATAATGGTTATTAGGACATTGGGTGTTTTAATGTTGGTAATAAGCTGTTTCAGAATCTTTTAGAGCGGATTTAAAGCATGGGTGTAGATAAAGGATTTTGCAGTTGATTAGAAATTCAAATCCTCCCACCACTTTATCGTTTAAGGACATGAAATTTGTAATCTATCACACTTGTAAACGCATGTAAGTTGTAACGCTGTTCATATTGTGAATTATAGGAGTGAGGATACGTATCAGCAATATACCAAAACGAATAGTGCCTTGATTGGTGATGAAATTGACAATTCTATAAGAATTCAGAGTACGAATGTGTGTAGGAGAGTTATGCGCAATCGAAAAAAGACAGTGATTATATTATCTATATTTCGCAGTATAGAAATAGTAATCATGCGGCACTCGGGCTATATTGATGATATTAAATTACGTAACTTAATAATATTCGAAACTATTTATAATATATATAATCTTAATATCTCGTTTGTTGAATTTCATTATCGTAATTTAAAAATAGAAGGTTTATAGAATGCATTTATTTTGTCTGTTTATACATTTTTTAGTTTATTTTCTACTCGTTTAGAGTTAATGTAAATGTTTGAATCTTGGTACATTATCTGTTAACAAATTAATGGACCACTATGTTGTGTATTCCTGAAGGCGGTGTTGTTAACATTGACTATTTCTATTTAACTGTCGTTTAAAATTAGCATATCATCCTTGTATAAATGTTTAATATCTAACACAATGTCGCTGCCACTGGCCTAACTTTAACAATTACTGTTAATAGATAATAACCACTATTTCAAAATAAAGTTTTTTTTAATTTATATGTATTATTTTTATTTCCTGAAAGGCATTCGACTCCCTCGACCAGCACTTTTTTGTCCGGTATAAATGAATGAATGAATACTTAACACATAAATAAAATAATAATTTTAAGTTAAAACAAAATTATTGATGAGAAAGTACAATTTCAAATAATTATATCTATATCTATTTGACATGGTCTTGACTGCTATAACCCCTGGCACGTAAGTCGAGCGCTGACCTTCAAGTGCGCGCACGGCGCAGCGTCGTACGAGTGAGCAGGACACAATACGATTGGAGAGCCAATCAGCGCTTACGAGGGATCCGCGAGAGCTAATCAGTGCTTACGAACGATCCCTACGCCCTCCCCGCGACCCCCTCACACCCCGAAATACCTCATTTTCGACTTCTGCGCATTGAAGGTCAACGCTAGACTTATTTGCCGTAACTTGTACACAACAGTACTGACTGCTGCCCAACAAAGCCTAGCTACACCTTAGCAAAAGAGAACTTCTGATAAGGAAAACACTATTACATAAATCGAGTGAGACTGATTAATATGATAGGTGTTTTTATTCATCTACAAGTTTGACTGTGATCTCACCTGATAGTGAGTGGTGATGCATGGCGTTCTTTGATGAATTTTAGGGACTAATTGATTAAGGTTTTTAGCAGAATACAAGTTTGGCGGTTCTAGAGTTTCTATAGCATTTTCCACAGTCAATCTTTTGATCAAGGGGAAGCTTTTTCTGTCTACTTAATTGATAGAAATTTGCAGCAGCTAACAGCTTTTCAGGAATTTCATCAACTTTTTGAGCTGTCTGTATAAATAAACATCAGTAGGTACTTCAGTAAGAACTTTAGCTTCAAAGTGGGACTCAATTATATTTTTCTGACATTCTATGGTATTGTGCTCGAAGAAAGCTTTCAGAACAACACTACGACTAGCTAATACAGCCTTATGAACTTTATACTCATTTCCTTCAACAGATTTCATTATAACATCAGAAAATAATCCATTAGCGAGTAAATATTCAAAATCATGGCTTATACTACGGGAGGTCAAGGTTCAATTGAAAAAGTCATTTTATACCGACTGGAAATTTTAACAACAATAGTTTAGACCTAACCCATCACAGCTCCGAACTTCAGCTGCCGCACCAGTGGTGGAGTTAAGAGTGAGAGCATGTGAAAGTGCTTGAAAATCAAAGTGCTCCGAGTGATTTTATCCCGGACCAAAATAGTCTTAAATCATTGTTTCAATCATTTTTGATACAGAAACAATATTCAGCTGCAGCGCCGAGGGTGGGTTATACTTCCGCTACGCGCCTGAAGTGCATTAAAATTTTGAAAAAAAAAGTTATTTTATACCTTATGAAATTTATGCAGCAGAATTTTCACACTTTTAAAATAATAAAGAAAATCTTCAGCTGCACTGAAGGTGGGGGAAAGACCTTCAGTCAGCGTGATAAACATTTTGCGCGCTCAGTGCATTTAGCCTAGTAAATCTAGGAAAAACATCCTATAGTTTTAAAAATTGGCCAAATGTATTCTTTGGGCCTTCCTCTTGAATATATCCGAAAACCCCATATGGGGGGTGCGTAACCAGCCGCCATTTTTAATTTTGTCCCTTTTTTCGGTTTTTTTCTCATATCACGAAAATCTCTACAAATAGCATTATAATTACTTCTGAAAAAAGTTTTAATATACAATTTAACACAAGTTTGATCTCTTGCATTTTTACTCTAAGTTTATTACTTTAGGAGATATTGGGTGTTTAAGGGTATTTTAGGTCCCTTTTTCGTTTTTTTTGCTCATATCTCGAAAATTTCTACGAATAGCATTATAATTACTTCCGACGAAAGCTTTTGTATAAAATTTTCTACAAATTTGGTTCCATGCAGTTTTACTCTAACTTTATTACTTTAAGAGATATAGGGTGTTGAAGTTAATATTTGAGGCCCTTTTTTGGTTTTTTGCTCATATCTCGAAAATCTCTATGAATAGCATTATAATTACTTCTAAAAAAAGTTTTAACATAAAATTTTGTACAAATTTGATCATGATCATTTTTACGCTAAGCTTACTACTTTAGGAGTTATAGGGTGTTTAAGTTAATATTTGAGGTCCCTTTTTCAGTTTTTTGCTCATATCTCGAAAATTTCTACAAATAGCACTATAATTACTTCTGACAAAAGTTTAAGCATAAAATTTTCTACAAATTTGGTCTTCTTTATTTTACGCTAAGCTTTTTACTTTAGGAGCTACAGAGTGTTAAATTTAACAGGGAGATAAAATAGTATAGATTAAACCCCGGACATTCGCCATTTTGTGGCGGCGGCTATTTTGGACCGATTTTCATCAAACATAGCTAAGAACACTTCCGAATAATTCACCTTTTTAACAAAAAAAAACCGCAATGCGGTTTTTTTGTTTGAAATGCATAAAAATGAACAGGACCAAATTTGTAGAAAATTTCATATTCAAACTTTTGTCCGAAGTAATTATAATGCTATATGTAGAGATTTTCGAGATATGAGCAAAAAACTGAAAAAGGGACCTCAAATATTAACTTAAACACCCTATAACTCCTAAAGTAGTAAGCTTAGCGTAAAAATGACCATGACCAAATTTATACAAAATTTTATGTTAAAACTTTTTTTAGAAGTAATTATAATGCTATTCATAGAGATTTTCGAGATATGAGCAAAAAACCAAAAAAGGGCCTCAAATATTAACTTCAACACCCTATATCTCTTAAAGTAATAAAGTTAGAGTAAAACTGCATGGAACCAAATTTGTAGAAAATTTTATACAAAAGCTTTCGTCAGAAGTAATTATAATGCTATTCGTAGAGATTTTCGAGATATGAGCAAAAAAAACGAAAAAGGGACTTAAAATACCCTTAAACACCCAATATCTCCTAAAGTAATAAACTTAGAGTAAAAATGCAAGAGACCAAATTTGTGGCAAATTGTATATTAAAACTTTTGTCAGAAGTAATTATAATGCTATTTGTAGAGATTTTCGTGATATGAGAAAAAAACCGAAAAAAGGGACAAAATTAAAAATGGCGGCTGGTTACGCACCCCCCATATGGGGTTTTTGGATATATTCAAGAGGAAGGCCCAAAGAATACATTTGGACAATTTTTAAAACTATAGGATGTTTTTCCTAGATTTACTAGGCTAAATGCACTGAGCGCGCAAAATGTTTATCACGCTGACTGAAGGTCTTTCCCCCACCTTCAGTGCAGCTGAAGATTTTCTTTATTATTTTAAAAGTGTGAAAATTCTGCTGCATAAATTTCATAAGGTATAAAATAACTTTTTTTTTCAAAATTTTAATGCACTTCAGGCGCGTAGCGGAAGTATAACCCACCCTCGGCGCTGCAGCTGAATATTGTTTCTGTATCAAAAATGATTGAAACAATGATTTAAGACTATTTTGGTCCGGGATAAAATCACTCGGAGCGCTTTTATTTTCAAGCACTTTCACATGCTCTCACTCTTAACTCCACCACTGGTGCGGCAGCTGAAGTTCGGAGCTGTGATGGGTTAGGTCTAAACTATTGTTGTTAAAATTTCCAGTCGGTATAAAATGACTTTTTCAATTGAACCTTGACCTCCCGTAGTATTAGCAACTTGTCTCATGATTTGATATTAGCATATCATGCATTTTGCACGCCTGACATTTGGTTCTTCAACGTTTTTAATGTTTATAATGTACTTTGTATGAAATGTAGTAAACTCTACCGTTATCCGTAAGCTATCGTACCTGTCACTACTAACGACACCTGTGTCGCTTTTAGATAACGTATATAAATGTTGCCATTGGTTTACTTTATTAATGTGATTCTCTTTTGTCTTTAACACATCTTTCATATCGTACATTCTAGAGAGATTTTGATGTAGTATTGCGATTTCTGCTTTCAGGATTATACGAATTGGCGACAAAAAATGTATGTCGATAATGTCACTGTCTCGGTCCGAGAGCCGCAACTTTAGCTGAAACCTTGAACCGCTTGACTGGGTGACGGCGTCTTCAGGTTTTTCCGTGCAAAGCTCTTTCGTAGATTCATTCTTTAGAAAATCAAGCAATTTGGGCACGCTCCACGTTAATGTATCGGTTATTGTTTCGCCATCAGTAGAGGTCGAGTACTCACACTTAGCCATAATTACGTAAATATGTATAATGTCACTACTGGCACTAAGTAGGTAAGTACCTAATTATACGGCAAGCCCAAAAGTTTGTTAAACTGAAATAAAATATATCTAATTAGATAGGTACCTATAGCTGTAGAAGCTGTGATAGCCTAGTGGTTAGGACAACCGACTTCTAATCGGAGGTCATGGGTTCGATCCCGGGCACGCACCTCTAACTTTTCGGAGTTATGTGCGTTTTAAGTATTTAAATATCACTTGCTTTAACGGTGAAGGAAAACATCGTGAGGAAACCTGCATGCCTCAGAGTTCTCCATAACGTTCTCAAAAGTGTGTGAAGTTTGCCAATCCGCTTGCTGGCCAAGCGGATTGGCAAACGTGGGAGACTATGACCAAAACCCTTCTCACTCTGAGAGCAGACCCGTGCTCTGTAGCGAGCCGGTAATGGGTTGATCATGATGATGAGGTACCTACCTATATCCCGAACCACGAATAGAAATTTAAGAAATTCATATTTCTTTACCTTTTAATCAAACACAAAACATACATAAAGTAGGCGCGCGAGTTGAGTGCATTAGAGCTCAGGAATGTGTCGATAAATGTATTTCGATATAATTTATTTCAACAATTTTTTAAGTTTGTTATTTTACACTGTCAAAGACAGCACAGTAGCACTATACTGCAGTGCGATGAGACGACAACTCGCGCGCCGACTATAGGTACACTCGGCAACTTTCGGCACAAACACAAAAAACAGTCAATCAAAAAATATTTAGTAAATTGGTACTTGCTTAGGTAGGCACTGAAGTTTGAAAGCACAGAAACACGTTAAAGGCCAGAAACACGTTATAACTTATAGGCGTGTCGACTGTCGTCGGCCGTGGCGCGCCAGAACTCAGAAGCATATGGCCGCCGGAAGGCGGAAACCCAGAGCACCCCACGAGGCCCAGGGTCAGGGTCATCCGTCATCTTCTATAAACGAGTTTTTACCAAAGATCTACCAAAGATACTGTGGCCGATTCTGTTGTGTACAATCTCTAAACCTAAACTAAATTGACAGGTTTAAAAATAGTGCTATCCCCTTCAGCAGGGAGGATTGTGAAAGAGACAGGAATATATTTAGACCTGTCATTTTAGTTTAGATTTAGAGATTGTGTACAACAGAATCGGCCACATTGTGGCTAATTCTGTTGTACACAATCTCTAAATCTAAACTAAAATGACAGGTCTAAATCTATTGCTATCTCTTTCACAATGCTCCCTGCAGAAAAGGATAACACTATTTTTAAACCTGTCAATTTAGTTTAAGTTTAGAGATTGTGTACAACAGAATTGGCCACATTGTATTCTCGCTTTCTTCACAGATGGCGTGCATTTAAAACGAAGAAATAGACAGTACCTATATCTTTCGTTTTCGCTTATGTCAATATGCACTGTCGAAAAAAAGATCGCAATATAATTTCAACGTCATCTTGAAAAACAGATTGGCAATAATTTTGTGCTTTGATAAATATCTAGGTATACTAATATCATAAAGCGGAAGAGTTTGTTAGTTTGAACGCGCTAATCTCTGTAAGTACCTATTGGATTTGAAAAATTCTTTTTGCATTTGGTAGTCCAATTAATGGGGAAGGTTATAGGTTATTTAATATCTCTAAAATCCTCCCCTAAGGGGGTAAAATGGGGGTAGGAAGTTTGTATGAAAGTCCTATGTTTTTAAAGTTACAGACCTGAAAATTGGCATTTAGATTATAAATTTTAAATAATAAAAACCTGTATAAGTTATTCTGCAAAATCTCCCCTTAAGGGTGGTAAAATAGGGGATGAAAGATTGTATGTGAAGTTTTTAATTATTTTTATTATTAACTTGAAATTTGGAAGGTATGTTCTTTCTAGGGCGTAGATATCAGCCTAGAAAATATTTTAAGAAATTCCTCCCCTATGGGGGTAAAATGGGGGTAGGACGGTTATATGAAAGTTCTATGTTTTTGAAGTTACAGATACGAAAATCGGCATGTAAGTTATTAGTTTAAAATAATAAAAACCTATATATATTATTTTCTCTTCGTAAGGGTGGTAAAACAGGGGATGGAAGTTTGTACAGGGAAGTTCTAAGGGATAGGCATCAGCTTAAAAAAAATGACGAAAATCCATGCCAAAGGGGGTAAAATGGTTTACTTATATTACGATATCAGTTTATGAACTTAAATATGATAAAACAGGGATCCTGTACCTAACCTTTGTGATTATCGGACCTAACTACAGATTGACGTCATTTTATGCACTTGCATTTTTTTAGTTGAGGACCTGGAGAGTGACAGTGAAGTTCCCCCAGTTCCCGTGGGGCTATTGAAAAATCTAATACCGCGGACGAAGTCGCGGGCAACAGCTAGTTTTATTATATAAAACAAAGTCGTGTTAGTTCGAACACTTATAACTCGAGAACGGCTGGACCGATTTTCATGGTTTTTGCTTTGTTATATTTGTCTCCATCCAGAATAGCAGAATAAATATTAAAAACATTAGAAAATTTACGAAAAATAAAATAAGAGAAAAAAATAAAATAACCTATAACCTTCCCCATTAATTGGACTACCAAATGCAAAAAGACTTTTTCAAATCTGATAGGTACTTACAGAGATTAGCGCATTCAAACAAACAAACAAACAAACTCTTCCGCTTTATTAAGTATACTAGTATGGCGCGTGGGTGCGCGGCCCGCTAAAGCGGACCGCGAGGTTTTGCTTTCGGGTATTTTGGTTTGAGCAGCCTATCTCTGCCATATTTCTAACCCTCGATCATTATCACTCTCCATATTTTTCTCCGAATAATTTGTCAGAATGAGAGTTCTTCCATAAAAAAAATTTTTTGAAAAGCAACTGTATCAAATTTTGCATAGTTCCCAACGTGTAGTCTCTTCAATATTCGCCATATATTTTGTATGGAAAAATAAATTCCAACATCTTGTTTCTTTTCTGTTAATCAAGTAAACCACGTCTTGATCATCTTTTGCCAAAAAAACCACTTTTCCATCTTTTATAATTAGTGAGATAGACACCAACGAAATTTGTATAGCTGCCATCTTGAATCCGCCATTTTGTTTTTTTTCAGCTCAGTGCTAATTGGATAAGGTTTTGAGCAATTTTTGTTTGAGCACCTCCCAGTCCCATCTATCTACAATACCCTGCCCGGGCTCATCAACCATCTTCCAAACCCTCAATCATCATGTCTTCCCATATTTTTCTTTGAGATTTCTCCAAAAAACCGCATCCTTGCCTTGCCTAATTGAAAGCCTTGCATAATTCACAACTTCTCTCTCTCAATATTCGCCATACATTTTCTTTGGAAAAATAAATTCCGCCATTTTGATTTTTTTTTCTACTCATCGAGTAGACCTTTGGCTCCTGATCATCTTTTCCGAAGAAACCACTCTTCCATCTTTTATACCCTCCGAGATGGACACGGACAAAATTTGTATGGCGGCCATCTTTTTTTCGCCATTTTGAATTTTGTTTCGGCTCACTGCCAATTGGATGACGTTTTGAGTGACATTTGCTCGAGCACCCCCCACCTATCTTCAATACCTTAAGCGTGCTCTTCACCCGTCTCCCAAATCCTCAATCATCAGCTCTCTCCATATTTTTGTTCCGAATGAATTTTTGTCCTCTATACGAAACCATTATTGAAAAAAAAATTTTTCATACAAAATTTTACAGGAGGGGTGATCAATCAGTCAGTGAATCAGCACGAGCAGCTATATATATATTAACTAGTTGCTCGGTGCGCGAGCTGCTAAAGCAGCTCGCGGGGGGCTTTCGACATTATATAACATGGGGCTGCACCCTATAATTTCGAAGATAATATAAGCATTTAAAAATTTGATCACGTAAGCACATAGACATCGCAAAAATAATAAGTTTGAGTAATAATAACATGGGGTTGCACCCTATAGTTTTGGAGATATAAGCTTTTAAAAATCTGACCATGTGAGCATATTATAGACATCGCGAAAATTTGAGTACCAACAACATGGGCCTGCACCCTATAGTTTCGGAGATATAAGCTTTTAAAAGTCTGACCTAGTAAGCACACAGACATCGCGAAAATAAGAAATTTAAGTACCAACAACATGGGGCTCCACCCTATAGTTCCATAGATATAAGCTTTTAAAAATCTGACCATTTAGACACACAGACATCGCAAAAATAAGAAGTTTGAGTACCAACAACATGGGACTGCACCCTATGGTTACGGAGACATGAGCTTTTAAAAATCGGACCACGTAAGCAAACAGACTTTGCGAAAATAAGAAGTTCGAGTACCAACTACATGGGACTTCACCATATAGTTTCGGATATAAGCTTTTAGAAATCTGACCACGTGAGCATAAAGACGAAGATAAGAAGTTTGAGTACCAACAACATGGGGCTGCACTCTATCCTTCTGTATCCTTCACTTGTCTCCAAAATCCTCAATCATCAGCTCTCGCCATATTTTTTCTCTGAATGAATTTTTATCTACTCTGTGAAACCATTTGTGAAAAAAAAAAATCATACAAAATTTTACAGGAGGAAATTTTTGGGGAAATCTTGAAAAGTCCCCGGTCGGTCGCTAGTCGGTCCCTAGTCGGTCCCTAGTCGGTCCATAGTCGGTAAATAGTCGGTCCGTAGTCGGTCCCTAGTCGGTCCGTAGTCGGTCCGTAGTCGGTCCCAAGTCGGTCCCTAGTCAGTCCCTAGTCGGTCGCTAGTCGGTCCCTAGTCGGTCGCTAGTCGGTCCCCAGTCGGTCCGTAGTCGGTCCATAGTCGGTCCGTAGTCGGTCCCTAGTCGGTCCCTAGTCGGTCCCTAGTCGGTCCTTAGTCGGTCCCTAGTTTGTCCATTGTCAGTCCCTAGTCGGTCTCTAGTAGGTCCGTAGTCGGTCCCTAGTCGATCCGTAGTCAGTCTGTAATCGGTCCCTAGTCGGACCGTAGTCGGTCCCTAGTCGGTCCGTAGTCGGTCCCTAGTCGGTCTACCTAAGTTGGTCCGTAGTCGGTCTCTAGTCGGTCCGTAGTCGGTCCCTAGCCGGTCCCTAGTCGGTCCGTAGTTGGTCCCTAGTCGGTCCCTAGTTGATCCGTAGTCGGTCCCTAGTCGGTCTCTAGTCGGTCCGTAGTTGGTCCGTAGTCGGTCCCTAGTCGGTCTCTAGTCGGTCCGTAGTCGGTCCCTAGTCTGTCCCTAGTCGGTCCGTAGTCGGTCCCTAGTCGGTCCATAGTCGGTCCGTAGTCGGTCCTTAGTCGGTCCCTAGTCGGTCCGTAGTCGGTCCCTAGTCAGTCCCTAGTCGGTCCCTAGTCAGTCCTTAGTCGGTCCCTAGTCGGTCCATTGTCAGTCCCTAGTCGGTCTCTAGTCGGTCCGTAGTCGGTCCCTAGTCGGTCCCTAGTCGGTCCGTAGTCGATCCCTAGTCGGTCCTTAGTCGGTCCCTAGTCGGTCCGTAGTCGGTCCCTAGTCAGTCCCTAACTCCCTAGTCGGTCCCTAGTCAGTCCTTAGTCGGTCCCTAGTCGGTCCATTGTCAGTCCCTAGTCGGTCTCTAGTCGGTCCGTATTCAGTCCGTAGTCGGTCCCTAGTCGGTCCGTAGTCGGTCCCTAGTCGGTCCCTAGTCGGTCCGTAGTCGATCCCTAGTAAGTCCCTAGTCGGTCTCTAGTTGGTCCGTAGTCGGTCCCTAGTCGGTCTCTAGTCGGTCCGTAGTCGGTCCGTAGTCAGTCCCTAGTCGGTCCCTAGTCGGTCCCTAGTCGGTCTCTAGTCGGTCCGTAGTCGGTCCCTAGTCGGTCTCTAGTTGGTCAGTAGTCGGTCCCTAGTCGGTCCCTAGTCAGTCTCTAGTCGGTCCGTAGTCGGTCCGTAGTCGGTCCCTAGTCGGTCTCTAGTCGGTCCGTAGTCGATCCCTATTCGGTCCCTAGTCGGTCTCTAGTTGGTCCGTAGTCGGTCCCTAGTCGGTCTCTAGTCGGTCCGTAGTCGGTCCGTAGTCGGTCCCTAGTCAGTCCCTAGTCGGTCTCTAGTCGGTCCGTACTCGGTCCCTAGTCTGTCCCTAGTCGGTCTCTAGTCGGTCCGTAGTCGGTCCGTAGTCGGTCCCTAGTCGGTCTCTAGTCGGTCCGTACTCGGTCCCTAGTCTGTCCCTAGTCGGTCTCTAGTCGGTCCATAGTCGGTCCGTAGTCGGTCCCTAGTCGGTCTCTAGTCGGTCCGTAGTCGGTCCGTAGTCGGTCCCTAGTCGGTCTCTAGTCGGTCCCTAGTCGGTCCGTAGTCTGTCCCTAGTCGGTCCGTAGTCGGTCCGTTGTCGGTCCGTAGTCGGTCCCTAGTCGGTCTCTAGTTGGTCCGTAGTCGGTCCCTAGTCGGTCCCTAGTCGATCCGAAATAAATTCCTCCATTTTGAATTTTTTTTCTAGTGATCAGGATCCGAAGGTCCTGATCATCTTTTGATAAGAAACCACTCTTCCATCTTTTATACCCTTTGAGATGGACACTGATGAAATTTATATGGCGGCCATCTTTTTTCCGCCATTTTGAATATTTTTCCAGCTCACTGCCAATTGGAAGCCGTTTCGAGTGACATTTGCTCGAGAACCTCCCACCTATCTTCAATACCTTAAGCGTGCCCATCACCCGTCTCCGAGTTCCTCAATCATCAGCTCTATCCATATTTTTTTTCTGAATAAATTTTTGTCTGTGTTGTGAAACCATTTGTGAAAAAAAAATCATACAAAATTTTACAGGAGAAAATTTTTGGGGAAAATCTCGTAAACTACCCCGAAGGTGGCAACACTGTTTGACATTTATCGATACTGCCGGTTAAGTTACACAGTCGATTCATACATTTCAACTTTCCAAAATGTGGCTAACTGCCTCAAAAACATGTTCAAAATCAATTCCAAAACAAATAAAATACAAAATGGCCGTCAACTCATTTTACAGATTTAGTTTAGAAAGTTGAATAATTTTTCCATTAAGTACAGGAGATACCGCTCCTGATGACGTTTCAAGTTTTCATCTCGCTCGCACACAGGCGAAATGATCACCCCTGAAAAAAGACCGTATCGCGATAACAACTTTTTCTTTGATAAATTTCAGTGTTGCCTGTCCCTGGCGATAAAAATATCCAAATTTCGTTTGTACAGGTAAAAAATGTAGTTGCTCATACTCGGATTTTGCAAAAAGTTCGTATTTCAATTTTTTTATTTTTGGGGTAGATCTTGAAATTTCCCCAAAAATGGGGTATTTTTTTCACCAATCTATACTTCAAGTCTGTACATACAATAGCTTCATAGAAGTAGAAACGCTCCGATGTTGTCAACTGTGAGTAATTTGAATTTTAAAATTGCATTTTTTCGTACCTCAAACTGAATGGCCGCCACGACAGCCGCCATTTTGAATATTTAAAAACCACTCCCGATCTGTCAAAATACAGGATAATTGTAGACGGAAACAGGAAAAAAATATTATCTTCAACTAACCCGTTTCGGTGCTGTGGCGCCGCGGTTTGGGGTCGAAAAATCGAAAATTTGAAAGACTACAGCTAAGCCGCCATCTTGTTTTTTAAATTTTTTCTACATTTTCTATTAATCATTTCCTAATTTCTTCTAGAATTGCGAGTTGTAACGAAATCGGTAGGAAAACAAAAATGTTACAAAAATCACGTCGGCCGCCATCTTGTTTTTGTTTGAGCAGCACTTTTCTATCTATAATACCCTTCCCGGGCTCCCCAACCATCTTACTAACCCTCAATCATCATGTCTTCCCATATTTTTCTGTGAGAATTCTCTGAAGAACCGCATCAAAGGCAATTCAATATTCACCATACATTTTCTATGAAAAAATGAATTCCGCCATTTTGAATTTTTTTTCCATTCATCAAGTAGACCTTCGGATTTTGATCATCTTTTGCTAAGAAACCACTCTTCCATCTCTTATACCCTCCGAGATGGATACCGATGAAATTTGTATGGCGGCCATCTTTTTTCCGCCATTTTGATTTTTTTTCAGTTCACTCCCAATTGGACGACGTTTCGAATGACATTTGCTCGAGCACCCCCCACCTATCTTCAATACTTTCAGCGTGCCCTTCACCCGTCTCCGAAACCCTCAATCATCAGCTCTCTCCATATTTTTTTCGGAATAAATTTTTGTCTTCTTTGTGAAACCATTAGTGAAAAAAAAAATTTTTATACAAAATTTTACAGGAGGAAATTTTTGGGGAAATCTCAAAAACTACCCTAAATGTGGCAACACTGTGTACATACCTCGATACTGCCGGTCGAGTTGCACAATCGATTCATACATGTCAACTTTCTAAAATGTTGCCAACTGCCTCAAAAACATGATCAAAATTTTCAGAAACACTCAACAACAATACAAAATGGCCGCCAACTCGTTTTATAGAAACAATTCACATAGTTTTATAATTTTACCATTAACTACAGGATATACCGCTCCTGATGACGTTTAACTGTTCCATCTCGCTCGCACCCAGGCGAAATAATTGCCCCTGAAAAAGGACCATGTGGCGAAAATCACTTTTTCTTTGATAAATTCCAGTGTTGCCAGTGCCCGACGACAAAAATACCCAAATGTCATTTGTACAAGTAAAACACGTGGTCGCTCATACTCGGATTTTGCAAAAAGTCCGTATTTCGATTTTTTAATTTTTGGGGTAAATCTTGAAATTTCCCCAAAAGTGGGGTATTTTTTTTATCACTAATTTATACCTCGAGTCTGTGCAAACAATCGCTTCATAGAAGTCGAAACACTCCGATGTTGCCAACTGCGAGAAATTTGAATTTTAAAATTGGGTTTTTTCGTGCCTCAAACCGAATGGCCGCCACGATAGCCGCCATCTTGAATTTTTAAAAACCACTCTCGATCTGTCAAAATTAAGGGTAATTGTGGGCGGAAACAGGAAAAAAATATTATCGTCAATTACCCCGATTCGGAGCTGTGGTGCCGTGGTTTGGGGTCGAAAAATCAAAAATTTTAAAAATCTAAATCTCGGCCGCCATCTTGTTTTTACAATTTTTTCTACTTTTTCTATTAATCGTTTACTAATTTCTTCAATAGCTGCGAGTTTTAACGAAATCGGTTGAAAAACAAAAAAGTTACAAAAATCACGTCGGCCGCCATCTTGTTTTTTTGAAATGTCATAATTTTTCCCTACTCATACCCCGCACTCAAACATATCTCCCATACATCATTGTATCGTTTTCTGTCTCTTTCTAGGAGAACAATTATGTCAATGAGTGAGTGAGTGAGTGAGTGGTAATCGAGCTATATATAGTATAATAGTATAGATAATTATTATCTCTATGGTCCTGACCTGACACATCGACATAGACAACACAAAATCGTATAGAGCTATGGGTTCAAATCTGTGACTCAGAGGAATAGATATATATTTTTTTTATAGACACATCCGTCATCACCATTGAGAAATTATTATTATCTCTATGGTCATAGGCTGCATGGTCAATGATCTTTGCCTGTCCCGAAAGGGACGAACCGAAAAAGAAGAAGAAGTCTCTATGGTCATCACTCATCTGTCAGATGACATTTGGCACAGAGTACTTTGTCTATATAAGAAATAGAGACCAAACTCTATGCCTAAAATTGGAAATGCATCGCTTGCGCCTCTGGAGTCGAGATTTGAAACTAACGTTGAATCTATACATACCTACCTACTTATATAAATACGTAGGTACAGTACCTACATATATATATATTATATACGTACTACATATCCTAATAAAGGTCAATTTGGATTAATTTATGAAATAAAACAACGTTATTTCAAAAAATTATTTATTTTTTCTATGCATTAACTAAGCAGTAGTAAATTTAAAATACACTAATCAGTAACTATAAAGAATACAAAGAGTCCTGTCTCAAATAAAAATACACTAAAATATAAAGAGTCTTATCTCTTAACACATGAGTCTTTTCTCCGTTGCACGAATATCACTGTAATAAACTTAACCTCAAGGAACTAAAGCTCAACTCAACGACGAGTTCACACAACAATTTAGAATTTAATCCAAAAAATATCTACGTTAACCAAAATGGCACGTCGGCAGACATTTTGAATTTTCTTGACATTTTTCATTTTCAGTGATCACGTGGTCATCACTCGTCAGTGTCAGTGTTGCCTGATTTAAAGAAATAATTCCTACTAATTAAGACAAGTATAGATCGACCAGAATCTCATGAAAAATAGGGAAATGAAATTCCAAGGTTAGCAACACTACAGCTGCCCTAGCGATAAACAAAGTAACTGACATTTTTTGTGAAATTGACTTTTTGCATTAACAAAAGTTTTATGTCGAGTAGTTTTTTACCACAGTTTAATATTTCAAGTAACTTAAACCGTTTACTGATATTTAAATTGCCCAAACAAAGTAACTGCACTCACTAACCCGGAATATAAATGCAAAAACCAAGTAAACAACAAGCACAACACAAAAATAAAGTAATTGGATGTTGATTACTTTGTTTTTGTATTTAAAATGCAGTTGCTTGATTTTTCGTTTCGTGAAACGATCCCAGGTAAAGTGTTTTGAATGTAATTACTTTGTTTATCACTAGGGCAGCCGAGTTAACCTAGTGTTGCTTACTACAAAATTTAATTTCCCTATTTTTCATGAGATTCTGGTCGATCTATATAAGAATAAGATTTTAAAAACATCTTAAATAAAATTCTAAGAAAAAATTATTGATAACATTAATATTTACTTCATTTTACTAGTTTTTCTTAATTATAATTATTTAAAAACTAATTATACTCTGATTTTAATTCCGTGGAATTCTGACGTTTCTTAATATTAGCAGAGATAAAACTGTTCCCACAAAAAAGATAATAAATTCAAAACTGACATATAAATAAAAATCAATTGCCTCATGTAGAGTGTAGACATAATATGGCAAATGCCTGGTTAGATACTTCAGGTACTTTAGCTTGGGGTAAAATCGAACTTCGTGTGTTAACCCTGTTTTTCATACAATTAACTCTAGAATAATTCATTCTATTTTTAAATGGCAACTGTCAGAATTCCACCGAATTAAAAATCAGACTTTGTTTACTTTTTTAAAGTTACCAATTTAGTAGTTTTATTTTTGAACTGGTAATTTTCTCAAAATGAGTCGACGCCATCTAGCGAAGACTTTTCAAAACGTACGCAATACTAGTCCCCTCTGCATTAAGAATTATGAACTACATGATTATAATTCTGCTAAATTAAAAATACTTGTTGAATTACTAACAGACTTGCAGTTGAGTGCACTATGTAAATTTACAGTATAGTACACAAAGCATTTCCCTGTTTTTTATACTAAGTTTACGCACCCTGACATTTGGTAAGTAAACAAACTAGAAACATATAAACAAACACACAAACACATTTGTTTCTATTTTGAAAAATAATTCAGAGGTTAATTGAGCAAAACTACGAAATTTAATGAGGAAATACGCTCGTGTGACGTGAATTGAAATTAACACGTTACAAAATACTTATTTGGCCTCTAAGCCCTCATACGCATTAGCGGTTGCGGTAGCGGCGCGGCTAGCCGCTTTTTATATTTTTATATGCAACCGCTCATTTTGTACGCACTATGCGCTCGTACGCATTAGCGGTTGCGGTAGCGGTTGCATATAAAAATATAAAAGCGGCTAGCCGCACCGCTACCGCAACCGCTAATGCGTATGAGGGCTTAGTATATTGATAGTGTGGCTAATTCTGTTGTACACAATCTCTAAACTTAAAACTAAATTGACAGGTTTAAAAATAGTGCTATCCTATTCTGCAGGGAGCATTGTGAAAGAGATAGCAATAGATTTAGACCTGTCATTTTAGTTTAGATTTAGAGATTGTGTACAACAGAATTAGCCACAATAACGCTTCCTCCTAGTAAAATTTTTACAGAATATATTTTAATGTATTTATTAGTACCAGTTAGTATTTTATTAGAATGGTTAGGCTCCTCAGAATAAAAATATCTCCTGTTCTGTTGATTATTTACTGGCAACTATGTGTGCGATAAGATGTTACAGTAGATAATAAATGCAGTTTAAAATATGTACAAAAATAAGTATGGATGAAATGTCAGTTAGCCCTAGCTGTTGTAGTGAATTGGTATCAGCTTCAATCATCTGCCTTAATATATATTTCAAAAATTTTTTTTAACAAATCAACGGAATTTAATTTAGTCCATCCCTCCGTTTTAATAATCTGTCTTGCTTGGCCTTCTTTGATGAATTCTAGAACTAATTGATTGAGGTTTTCAGCAGAATACAAGTTCGCCAGTTCCAGAGTTTCTATAGCATTTTCCGCAGTCAGTCGTTTGCTCAAGGCTTCCACGCACAAGCTTTTCAGTCTACTCAATTGGTAGAAATTTGCAGCAGCTAACAGCTTTTCAGGAATTTCATCAACTCTTTGAGCTTTGTCTGTATAAATAAACATTAATACTTCAGTAAGTACTTCAGCTTCGAAGTGGGACTCAATTATATTTGTTTGACATTCTATGGTATTGTGCTCAAAGAAAGATTTCAGAACAACACTACGACTAGCTAATACAGCCTTATGAACTTTATACTCATTTCCTTCAATAGATTTCATTGTGACATCAGAAAAGAATCCATTAGCCAGTAAATGTTCAAAAGCATGGGTTAGTCGTGTCTCAGTAACATTTGATTCATCAACATTTTCAATGTTTATATTGTACTTTGTATGAAATGTAGTAAACTCTATCGCTAGGCGTAAACTACCATACCTCTCATCTCTATTGGAATTCATAAGGAATATATTTTTATTTTCGTCTATGTTATTTTTGCTTAGCGTATAAAAATGTTCCCATTGGTTTGCTTTAATAATGTAATTCTCTTTTGTCTTTAACTCACGCTCATCATAGCCCCCATAGTACGCTTTTGAGAAAGATTGATGATGTATTGTGATTTTTGCTTTTAGGATTAAACGAATTAGCGACAAATAGTAAATCTCGATAATGTCATTGTTTCGGCCCGAGAGCCGCAACTTTATCTGAAACCTTGGAGCGCTTGACTCGGCGGCAGCATCCTCAGGTTTTTCCATCCGAAGCTCTTTCTTAGATTCATTATTTAGAAAATCGAGGAATTTGGGCACGGTCCATATTAATGTATCGGTCATTGTTTCGTCATCAGTATAGGTCGAGTACTCCCATTTAGCCATAATTATGTAAATATGTTTAATGATAACACTTATCACTAAGTAGGTAGGTAAACGGCAGCTCAAAGAGTATATAATCACTACGTTTCGGCAGCTCAGAAGTTCATTTAAACTTAATTGATAATTCTTAAAATCGTACCACAGCATTTCGCTATTTGACTCATGGGGATGAAACATGGGGATGAAACTGTCATACAAATTCGAAGTCGAAAATTTTCAAATATACGAGTGACCTCTAGCGTCCGGGGTGGTACAACTTTCAAGAAATTGTTTAAATGTGAAACTAGATGGCAGGATGTTCGCCTGATGCTTATCTAATCCGTCACTTGTCAAAGTTCAATTAAATCAAGTGTCAAAAACTGAAGTTTTACAAACTTTTACAACGGTTATTTGCAGTGCATTATTTCTTAGTTTTATCATTTTCTTTGTTTTATTAATAGTGGTTTTTGTTTATAACGACGACTTGTACTGTTAATGGACTCTGTGATTTCTTCTCCAAATGATTTTACCCGACTTTGCAAACTGATTTCTGTTTCCTGATATATACGACATACCTGGCATCTATTTTCGGTTTCTTGACAAAATGCCTAAAAAATCGGAACTTCGGAACTATTGGAACGGAATTTTATTTTGGGTGTACTGTTGATGGTAAGTTTGTTTCTTTGTTTCTATAAAGTTTATACTATATTTTGTAGGTACTTAAATCCCACGTAAAAATCCAATGATATCCATATCATCTAAGATTGTGACCAATTCTTCATTTTTTCAGGTACATTGCATAGATTTCCTATATGGGAGTATTCCCACAAGGAAAAGTTTGAAACTTGGAAGAGTGTGTTAAGTTTAACAACTCAAGGATATAACATTATATTGTAATTTTGATATCTTGTCTAAATGTAAAGCGCATTTTTCTAAACTTAAACTATTCATTATATCATTGACTATTAAACTAATACATACTTGTGTATGGGGGTAAACAAAATATTAAAAGATAAAATTACAATGTTAAAAAAAATGATTTAATAAAAGAACATGCTTATATGTATTTACAACATTCATACAAAATATAAAACAAAATAAATACTTTGTGTTTCATTTTTACTATTTTCAATTAAAAAACAAATAAATAATCCGTTTTAAAATTTAGAGTTATTTTCCAAAATATATTTAAAGGAAAATCGATCTGAATTTTAAAACGGATTATTTATTTACCCTGAATAGTAATTATTTATAAGCCGAGCCCCCAAGGTCGACATGTACGAAAAGCGCCATCTATCGGTCTATTTGGAATCTAAATGTGGTTTCAATACTAACGCCATCTTTAGACGGTGGAGGAAAAACTTTTAAATACATCTTAACGTTTCGCATCTATAGCAGGTAGTAGTGTATTATCTATGATTTGACTTATTTCAAAACATGTAAGCAGGAAAGTATATTATATTGAATATATCTACTGTAAGTAAGTATACCCGTATTACTAATTCCCTGGAATTCTGACAGCTGTCATTGTCATTTACAGACGAGTTATTTGTATGGAGAACAGGTGAACATCTACGAAGTACGATTTTACCCCAAACTATGTACTTTTAATTCCAGCTGTCATCATAAAAAGCCTTACTCTAGCGGCACCATAGAGAAAATAATAATAAATAGAGTAGGCATAACTACCTTAAAAACGTGCCAAAAATATACTCACACACGCACAATCCTGTAACATAAAATGGCGCGTGTTCATTGTGATGTCTCGAGTTGTGCGTGTGTGAGTGTTCATGTATACATTTTAGGGAGGCCATCTTAAGTCACGAGTGTGCCGCAAACTGTTTTATTATTATGTAAAAAATGTAATATTGTCTCTTTCACACTTATGAAAATTTTGATAAGCTTGAGCTATTTTCCGATCCACTAATTTCTATAGGACATTATGCCAGCTCTATTTATTATTATTTTCTCTATGAGCGGCACGCTATGATGGCCGGTTTGACGTTTGTCCGCTCATGAAGTTCCGTATTAATTGATAACGACTTTGAAGGAAATAATTGTATTACTTTATTGACGATAGTGATGTGCAGAGATTCATAAATTTTATCGAATGTAGTTTCTCATGAAGTTCCGTATTAATTGATAACGACTTTGAAGGAAATAATTGTATTACTTTATTGACGATAGTGATGTGCAGAGATTCATAAATTTTATCGAATGTAGTTTTAGGTTTAGGACTCAAAATTTATTTATTAAATTGATTTCTTAAATGTATACAAGTGTAGAAAAATCAGTTTGCACCATTTAAGGGGTGAATGTACTTGTGAATATGAACAATTTTCACTATGTGGACAAACCTCTGAAATCGCAAAAAAATATCAATAAATTTTTAAAAATGGAATCTAATACGATCGTCACATAGGATCGCTGGCTAGCACAACTACTACCTCCGGCAAACTCGCGTCAATGCTCAATGCAAAACAAAGCAGTTTCGAATTGACGTTGCTTCGAAAAGTATAAACTGTCAGTGCAATGCGATTGTGATATAGTTTTGACCTGGCTTTGGATTTCAAATATTGATACTGCATTACTGTTGACCCTTGCTCGTTAATTTGGACTCTGTTCAAGCCCTTTGTTGTGGATTTCGTCGATATGACCGAACGTACGCAGAGAACTGTTCTAAATAGTCAGACACGTGAGTTCGTAATACGCCTTCGTAACTATTTCGATCGTGAAGCTCAAAATGGAGGGCCAATTTTACCTATAACGTCAGTGGTTGAACGCGTAGCTGATGCGCTTAATATTGGACAACGAACTGTTAGACGGATAACTAAAAAAAAATATGGCGAGACTGGCACAGAAGAAAATAAACTTCACACACCAAAAAAGAGAAAACGAGCAAAACCAGTCGTAGGCATCGATAGCTTTGATGCCGATGCTATCCGAAGACATGTTTACGGCTACTATTTACAGAAGGAGTATCCAACAAGAAAAAAGTTGGTGCATTCACTGAAGGAAGCTGGATTATTCTTCGGTGGGGAAAGTTCTTTAACGAAGATTTTGAAGACCATTGGATTTCGATACAAAAAATGTAACAAACGCAAAATATTGATGGAAAGATTTGATATAGCGATGGCAAGGTATACTTTTTTACGGCAAGTGAAAGAAATCAAAAATTGGCAAAATGTTGTGTTCTTGGATGAAACATGGCTTAATGCTAACCATACTGTAGGCCGTTCTTGGAACGATGACACAGCAGCATCTACTTCCAAAGTTCCTGTAGGAAAAGGATCGCGACTTATAATTTGTCACGCCGGAACCATCAACGGGTTTGTCGAAGGTTCTCTCATGGCTTTTGCGTCAAAAACCACTGGAGACTATCATGAAGACATGAATGGAGAAAAGTTTACTGAATGGTTTACCTCAATGTTGTGTAGCCTCCCTGAACCATCTATTATAATTATGGACAACGCCCCATACCACTCGATGCAAATTGACAAGCCACCTGCCCAATCCCAAAAGAAAGCTGATATCGTCGCATGGCTTCGTAAAAATGGCGTAGATGCAAACATGAATATGTTAAAAGCGGAATTAGTACGTCTTTTAAAAGAAAACAAACCGACCAAGATCCGATACGTCATTGACGAAATAGCATTAGAACATGGGCACAGAGTTATACGGTTACCGCCTTACCATTGTGAGTATAATGCGATTGAGTTGGTGTGGGCTCAAATTAAGGGATATGCTGCAAGACACAATACAGAACCCCCATTTACCACAAAAAAAATGCTAAAATTATTATAAGAAGCTTGTGAACATGTGACTAAAGGAGACTGGGAAAAGGTTGTGAATAGAACTGTTAAATTAATAAGGGAAGATTATGAAAGAGATGTGAAAATAGATAATATTATAGAAAACGAACATATAATTATTAATGTATGTGATGATAGCAGTGACGACAGTGAAAATAGTAGTATGGACGAATCTGATTAATTATGGCCTTTTGTGGCACCTTTTTTGGTATCTTTTGTATTCATATGTTTCTTGTGTGCATATAAAGTATGTATATTCATTTTCGTTCAAATATTCAGTTCGTTCAAATAAATTAAATAAACATATACATTTTTGTTTTATTAAACCTATTTAATCAGGTACAAAAACAAAACTTAATTGTTTTTTGTTCGAGAATAAATTGACATTCCACATCACTATTGTAATGTGTCAAACCGGCCATCATAGCGTGCCGCTAGTATAGTATCATCATCATGATCCATTACCGGCTCACTACAGAGCACGGGTCTCCTCTCAGAGTGAAAAGGGTTTTGGCCATAGTCTACCACGCTGACCAAGCGGATTGGCAGACTTCACACACCTTTGAGAACGTTATGGAGAACTCTCAGGCATGCAGGTTTCCTCACGATGCTTTCCTTCACCGTTAAAGCAAGTGATATTTAAATACTTATAACGCACATAACTCCGAAAAGTTAAAGGTGCGTGCCCCGGGATCGAACCCACGACCTCCGATTAGAAGTTGGTCGTCCAAACCACTAGGCTATCATCGCTTAAAAAAGCCATATGCCGCGTAATAATATTACTCGTTTCGCCTTAAAATAGAAAACACCAAGAGTGGAAACTAGAAAGTGCGCACTGACAGCAACAGGAAACAAAAGAAGCAATGTCGAATGACATTATCACCATGAAGTGTCTCTCAGGCATTTGTCATATCTACATGCGGCAGTTGATTTGTATTTGCATAAGTTTTGAATTTTTTTTTACCCGACTGGGTATAATATGTGTTTCACCTGTGTGTATGTATGTCCATTCCTATGTCCGCTTGTAACTAATAAACGGCTCAACGGATTTTGATATATGATACGTCATTAGATTTGTCTCGATGACGCGAGTGTCAATGGGTAAATTAAAAAAAAAAACAAAATGACGGACTTTATGCGCTATGTGCGAGCTGAAAAAAAAATTTCTACAAGACCCTCGAGTGGGGTATCAAAATAAAGGGATTCAAAAGGCGAATACGAAAATGTATACAATTTATATAAGTATTTGGAAACAATTTGGAGTGATAAATCGTATAAAATGACCGTTTCCTATGTCAGTTCGTAACTACTTAACGGCTCAACCAATTTTGATAAATTATACGTCATTAGATTTGTCTTGATGGCGCAAATGTTACTGGGTACATAAAAATCATAAAAAATGAAAATGGCGGATTTTATGCACTTTAATGTGCGGGCTGAAAAAAAATTTTTTATTCAAGACCCTCGAGTGGGGTATCAAAATAAAGGGCTTTAAAAGGCCAGTACGAAAATGTATACAATCTATATGTTTTAAATCAGTTTGGAGTGACAAATCATGAAAAACAAAATAAATAACAACTACACTGTAAGTGGTACGGTGGTAGTTTATTAATTTTTTAGTTCGTTTTATAGCATGGCAGTCGGGTTTTTTAATTTTTAAATTATAGCTTGTTATCTTTTTTGAGGGAATTGTTTTATATCTGGTAACATTACGAAACGTCATAATTTCAGGGAATTAGTAATACGGGTATAGCTTAGTGGTTGAATGATCGCATTTTCATATTTAACACTCGATTCGATCGCAATTCGCAGAAATTTCAAAACTGAATTCTACTAAACACTAGAAAAATCCATCAGCTACTATAGGCAGACCGTGATAAACTTAACCTTCCTGCGGGGGTGCGAGGGGAAGATGTGTTCATTCATAAGTTCATTGATAAATCGGCTGCCCTAATGATAAACAAAGTAACTACATTCAGAACAATTTTACAGGACAAGCATAAACATTGAAAACTCTTATTTAAAGGCAACTTTTCTACAAAATACCTACTTATTTATCTCTGTAATAAATTGCAAAAAAAATATATTTTAACTTATAAATAACAGTATTTATTCCGAGCGCTTTTAATTTGTTTTAAATTTAAAAAAAATGTTTTTCTAATTGCAAATAAAATACAAAAAAAAATTAATGTTTCAACTTTAAAAAGATGTTAAGTCATTTACTTCGTTTGTATATTGTTTGATAATTTCTTCCAAAAATAATTTTTCAATTTATTACAAAGAGTTTTCCATTACAAGGATTTGCCCAAATAATGACCACGCTGGGCAGGCGTGTTGGTCATCGCAGGGCTAGACTGTTCGCACCGGTGTCGCTGCTGCCCGACACCGGCCTCTGTCATTTACTCAGTCTAGCTAGTTTTGGATGGTTATACCGCCATCGGTCGGTCGTCAGGGCCTCGTTGGTAGATCAGCAGGGGGCACCGCGTGCAGGTGAGGTTGACAATTGGAGCTCTAGATGAAGATGGGCTCCCTTACCCCCCAGTTAGTTTCGCTAGCTATGGGCCTCATAAGAAAGCTCAGAGTCGCTCAGAGAGCGATGGAGAGAGCTATGCTCGGAGTTTCTCTACGCGATCAAATCAGAAATGAGGAGATCCGTAGAAGAACCAAAGTCACCGACATAGCTCAACGGGTTGCGAAACTGAAGTGGCAATGGGCGGGGCACATAGTTCGGAGAACCGATGGACGTTGGGGTCCCAAGGTGCTGGAGTGGCGACCTCGCACCGGGAAGCGCAGTGTTGGTAGACCCCCCACTAGGTGGACCGCCGACATCAAACGAGTCGCAGGGAGCCGCTGGATACAAGCGGCACAAGACCGTGGCATGTGGAAGTCCCTTCAAGAGACCTATGTCCAGCAGTGGACGTCAATCGGTTGACAACGACGACGACGACGACAAAGAGTTTACTTTGTTCATCATCATCATGATCAACCCATTACCGGCTCACTACAGAGCACGGGTCTCCCTCTCAGAGTGAGAAGGGTTTTGGCCATAGTCTACCATGCTGGCCAAGCGGATTGGCAGACTTCACACACCTTTGAGAACGTTATGGAGAACTCTCAGGCGTGCAGGTTTCCTCACGATGTTTTCCTTCACCGTTAAAGCAAGTGATATTTAAATACTTAAAACGCACATAACAGGGTATTTGACAACATTGAAAATATACTATTGATTGTGGTCATCTTATCAGATAATAGCCTAAAAAAGACATATTTCACTCAATCACACTAAATTATGTAATTTTACGCGATATTTGCTATGATAACCTATGATAGTAGATAGATAAAGCTGTGATAGCCTAGTGGTTAGGACGACCGACTTCTAATCGGAGGTCGTGGGTTCGATCCCGGGCACGCACCTCTAACTTTTCGAAGTTATGTGCGTGCGATAAATACCCTGTTATGTGCGTTTTAAGTATTTAAATATCACTTGCTTTAACGGTGAAGAAAAACATCGTGAGGAAACCTGCATGCCTGAGAGTTCTCCATAACGTTCTCAAAGGTGTGTGAAGTCTGCCAATCCGCTTGGCCAGCGTGGGTAGACTATGGCCAAAACCCTTCTCACTCTGAGAGGAAACCCGTGCTCTGTAGTGAGCCGGTAATGGGTTGATCATGATGATGATGATGATGACGCGATATTTTGCACGAAATAAAACATTATAATTTTTGAAATTTTATCAGACACGTGAACGCTCTGTGATTGGTTGCTACTCTGGTGACGTCACTTGAAATTATTATACTTGAGAGTACACTTTACTTGGTCGATATAATTGAAGTTTATCAACCAATCGAAAGTAAACTTTAAATTTGAAACAATAAGATTGATATTAAAATAGCATTATTAACCTCTTAATTTCACTTTTTTGGTGTGACTTTCTAGCGCATATACTCTACAATACACAATTGTTTTCATACCAATAATTAGATAAACTCTTCCACTAATAAATTATCACTAGATAAACTCATAACTTTTCTTTATTTCCTCACAAAAACAAAAGATTTGTACCTAAATACACAAGTGTTTTTCGCGCCATCCGTCGTAACTAATCACGCAGCGTGCTCTGTCGCACGCACCGAGAGCGAGCGAGAAAAGTGATGATGCTAATATTTTTGCTATGTATTTATTACATAACTAGATGATGCCCACGGCTTCGCCCGTGTGGATTTAGGTTTTTAAAAATCCCGTGGGAACTTTTGATTTTCCAGAACAAAACGTAGCTTATCTGAAACCCGTCCCCAAAACGGAAAAATCCCGTGGGATCCCCACGATTTCGGAATACAATTCCTTACAGCATCAGGGTTGAGGAGTTGGATATATACCTACTCGAGTTCATTCAACGATAAAGTCTTTAATTGGTACCCCCAATATCAATTTAAATAACCGAAAGTTTCTAAAACCCATTAGTTTTGGGGATTAGGTCCCCTACAGCATCAGGATTGAGGAGTTGGAATCCAAAGTTTTTATAGAACAGGGTCGCAATGTTTCTCTATCGATTAAAAAAAAATTACGCAAATCGGTTCAGAAATCTCGGAGATATCGGTGTACATAGGTAGAAAAACACAACTCCTCCTTTTTTGAAAGTCGGTTAAAAAAGTAGCCTATGTTACTCCCTGGTTAATTCTCTACTTGTATGTGAAGGTCCCGTCAAAATCGGTTCAGCCGTTCCGAAGATTAGCCCGTTCAAACAGACAGACAGACAGACAGACAGACAGACAGACAGACAGACAAAAATTTTAAAAACGTGTGATTCGTTTATGGTAGCGTTCAAATAACCATATGAGCTTAATATGAGGTAGTTATTTCGATATTACAGACAGACACTTCAATTTTATTTATTAGTATAGATATAGATTAAAGATTGTTATTTTTCTTGTTTCCTCTCCCGCATTCCATTTATTGCATTTAACTTTGTATTTATTGTATTTAACCTATTTAATTACTTTTAATTTGTATTTAACTATTTAATTATTGTTACTGGATAGCTACGCTGTTTTGTTGTGGTTTCTGGTTATGTAACCCATACTGTGCCCATACATACTCTGACCTCTGTGTGTGAACCTATAAACTTGCTCATTGGTTTGTGACGTCACGCGTATCATGTGATCAGCGCTATTACAGAAATGTCGTTTTTGGCGCGGTTTTCAAAACTTAAACTTTATCATTGATTTAATTCTTAATACTGTAGATATTCCGAAAAATATCAATGTAGTGTGTTTTAATAAGTAATAAAGAATAATTTAAAACAAATTCCAAAAATTAGTCAAATAGCCTACTCCGAAAAGTTAGAGGTGCGTGCCCGGGATCGAACCCACGACCTCCGATTAGAAGTCGGTCGTCCTAACCACTAGGCTATCACAGCTTTTTTTATTTACTTTGTTATTCAGATACCCCAAAATTAATGTTCAAATGTGTGTCTGTGTGTGTGTGTGCGTGCGTATGTGTGTGTGTGTGATATTGTGAGTAAAAAAAATCCCTCCCTCCCTCCCATTTGCTTTAATGGGCACCCGCGCCCCTCCCAAATAATTCAAATAACCATTTTTATCATTTTTTATGTAATCACCTGCTTTAGACCGTTATTCTACATGTTATCGGTGAATTTGAAGTAATTATGTTCATTAAATCAGAAGTTATAAAACTGTGACAGTCAGACGGACAAAGCATATCCAACCTAGTTAACTCAGAAACTTAAGTTAGAGCTTAATACAACTCAAGAATCTATACTTACCTAATAATATTATATTAGCGTCGGTACAGACGCAGGTGCTCTTAGTATTCTGCTTTTATTTTTATTACTTTTTTTCTGTTTGTAATTTTTTTTCTATTCTAACAGAATCTCCGAATAGTCTGCCAATCCGCACTTGGCCAGCGTGGTAGACTATGGTTAAAATCCTTCTCATTTTGAGAGAAGACCCGTGTTCATGAGAATATTATATTTTATGTTTATGGTTATATTGTAATAAAATACGAATATAAAAAAAGAAAGAGAATTTTAATGAAAAAATATGAGTAGATATAAAACGCCAAAACCCCTTGTGCCTGTACACCCGCGCGGCGTGCTTTGAAGTCACGGCGGTGTCTTTGGCAAAACAGCGCGCGGTAGAGGCAGCTAGACACAAAAGGCGACCGTAAAAAAACGAACAGACTATACATGTGACAAGTTGTTAAAAGCCCTAACCGACAAACAGCATTGGAGCGGTTCGGCTTCATAAGCCTTGGGCCAATTATACTGTTCTGGGCTCACCAGGTTTGAAACACACCATATTTAGTAGAGTTTGGGCCTGTTTCACCACCTTTAAATGTTGGATAGTCTAAAAGTAAGTTTTTTCACTTTCTTACTATATGTCAAGTGACAAAGTCAAAACTTGTGAATAAGCCATCCAACAATCATCAGAAGGTGGTGAAACAGGCCCTTACTCTTAATTTAATTATCTCTCAGCAATATCTCCTGTTTCTTCAGTGGCTTTATCAACAGGGGCAGATTTATTTTTCTTTGTTTTGTCAGGTTGCGCAGGCGACTCGAGCTCTAACGTGACTGGTCCATCATTTTGTAAGGCCACGTGCATGTAAGCGCCGAAAATACCATCTGTAAATTTATTAATATAATTTTAAATATAATGGCTAAACTTTGATTTTTAATTCCGTGGAATTCTGACGTTTCTTAATGTTACCAGATATAAAACAGTTCCCACAAAAAAGATAATAAATTCAAAATTTACATTTTAATAAAAATCATAATATTAATAATCTTTTATTTTTATGATTTTAATAATAATTATCTTTTGAAATTATTGTTTATATGTCATATAATTTAACAAATAATATTAAGGGACAGCTGAATGCAAATTGATACATAAGCCTCATTTTCATATTTAAAATGCATAATAATATGTATATGAGTGTGGTTCATGATTTTACATGTTAGATATAACCCCCAGCACGTAAGTCGAACGGTGACCTTCAAGTGCGCGCAGCGTCGTACGAGTGAGCAGGACACAGTACGATTGGAGAGCCAATCAGCGCTTAAGAGGGATCCGCGAGAGCTAATCAGTGCTTACAAACGATCCCCACGCCCTCCCCGCGACCCTCTCACCACCCGAGATACCTCATTTTCGACTTCTGCGCATTGAAGGTCAACGCTAGACTTATTTGCCGTGATTTGTACTTATGCACATCAATGTACAAGAAAATTTAAGCACACAAACCCAGCTAAATGCAAATTAATGCTGATAAATGTGATTTCAGCCATATTATAATACTAGCTTTTCCCCGCGGCTTCGCCCGCGTGAATTTCGGTTTTTCACAAATCCTAAGGGAATCGTGGATTTCTGGTTCCCGTTCCCGCTCCCTTTTCCAACCTTTATACTTACTTTCAAGGTAATTTGCTATAGTGATCTACCTATAGCTGTAGATTTAGGTTTTTTCAAAACCCCGTGGGAACTGTGGATTTTTCCAGGATAAAAAGTAGTTATGTTTTAAGTCAGGGCATTATTTATCTCCATTCAAAATTTCAGCCAAATCTATTCAGAAGTTGCGACGTTATAGAGTAACAAACATCCAAACATCTCAGGTTTTTAGTTTCCAGTAATTTGGACGCTGCAATCGTTTTTAATTTCCAGTTTTGGCTGCTAGAGGGCGCTGTGATCGCTTCAAGTTAGGCCACCAGAGGGCACTGCGATCGTTTTTAGTTTCCTGTTTTGGCCGCCAGAGGGCGTTGCGATCGTTTTTAGTTTCCAGTTTTGGCCCAAGTGGGCGCTGTGATCGTTTTTAGTTTCCAGTTTTAGCCGCAATAGGGCGCTGCAATTGTTTTTAGTTTCCAGTTTTGGCCGCCAGAGGGCGCTGTAATTGGGCTTTTTAGTTTCCAGTTTTGGCCGCCAGAGGGCGCTGCGATAATTTTTAGTTTCTATTTTTGGCCGCCAGAGGGCATTGCAATCGTTTTTAGTTTTCAGCTAGAGGGCGCCGAGGGATTGCTTCAAGTTTCTGGCTTAGGCCGCCAGAGGGCGCTGTGACCATTTTTTAGTTTCCAGTTTTGACCGCCAGAGGGCGCTGTGATTGCTTCAAGTTAGGCCACCAGAGGGCGCTGCGATCGTTTTTAGTTTCCGGGTTTGTCCGCCAGAGGGCGCTGTGATCGCTTCAAGTTAGGCCGCCAGAGGGCGCTGCGATCGTTTTTAGTTCCCATTAAAACTTTCATCCCCTATTTTACCACCCTTAAAAGAAGATTGTACAAAATAAAATATACAGAGTTTTATTATTTAAAACTCTTAATCTAAATGCCGATTTTCAGGTCTGTAACTTTAAAAACATAGGACTTTCATAAAAACTTTCATCCCCTATTTTACCACCCTTAAGGGGAGATTTTCCAGAATAACTTATACAGGTTTTTATTATTTAAAAATTTTAATCTAATTGCCTATTTTCATATCTGTAACTTCAAAAACATAACCTTCCTACCCCCATTTTACCCCCTTATGGGGAGGATTTTCGTGAAATATTTTCTAGGCTGATAACTAAGCCCTAGAATTAACCTACCTTCCAAATTTCAAGTTGATAATAGCAAAATTATAATTAAAACTTCCCATTAAAACTTTCATCCCCTATTTTACCACCCTTAAGGGAAGATTTTTCAAAATAAAATATACAGAGTTTAATTATTTAAAACTAATAATCTAAATGCCGATTTTCAGGTCTGTAACTTTAAAAACATAGGACTTTCATACAAACTTTCTACCCCTATTTTACCCCCTTAGGGGAGGATTTTAGGGATATTAAATAGCCTATAACCTGCCCCAAAAGTTGGACTACCACATGCAAAAAGAATTTTTAAAATCCGATAGGTACTTCCAGAGTTTAGCGCGTTCAAACAAACAAACAAACAAACAAACTCTTCCGCTTTATTATATTAGTATAGATATATTTCGTTAATATGGGTTTTTATTAATATTGACTTACCTTTAACTTTTTCTGGTTTGTATTTACTTTTTAACATTTCAATGAAGTTTTCATAAAATTCTTTAGAACGTTCTGATGGCATTGCAAGATGGAAATCTGGTTTGAGACCCTGAAACCAATATTATTATTATTATTATTAATTGCAATTATCTTAGGCTTTAAATAAGACACAATAATATTGTTTTAACATATAGATGAGTGAAATCAAGGTCAAACAATGGATCAAAAATTTATAATTTCTACATACTGCAGTAAATAGCCTACCAGGTGGGCTATTCTCTAACTTAGTTACCAACTGAAAATTCATCATCATCATGATCAACCCATTACCGGCTCACTACAGAGCACGGGTCTCCTCTCAGAGTGAGAAGGGTTTTGGCCATAGTCTCCCACGCTGGCCAAGCTGATTGGCAGACTTCACACACCTTTGAGAACGTTATGGAGACCTCTCAGGCGTGCAGGTTTCCTCACGATGTTTTCCTTCACCGTTAAAGCAAGTGATATTTAAATACATACTTAAAACGCACATAACTCCGAAAAGTTAGAGGCGCGTGCCCGGGATCGAACCTACGACCTCCAATTAGTAGTCGGTCGTCCTAACCACTAGGCTATCACAGCTTGTTTTTTTATCACTGAAAATTATAGCCACCGAATTAGTTCGATATACATTGCTGCTTTACTGTGTGAAATATAAACAGTGATTTCATTTCACACATTAAAACAGCAATGTATATCTAACTAATTCGTTGGCAACCATTTTCTGTTCAGGTCAAATCCGGGAGTATCACAGATTTGATCTGATAGTTCGATATACATTGCTGCTTTACTGTGTGAAATATAAACAGTGATTTCATTTCACACATTAAAACAGCAATGTATATCTAACTAATTCGTTGGCAACCATTTTCTGTTCAGGTCAAACCGGGAGTATCACAGATTTGATCTGATATGTATTCACTGCAGATACATTAGCATCTTACTGGCAAAACTATCCCGCCAAGTAATTAAATAAAGTTCTGGACCTGGTTCTGAAAATCATCCAAACCACTATAACAAGGTAAGGTACCTTGTTATAGTGGTTTGGATGATTTTTTGATTTGTAATTTTTATTTTTAAGTATTTATAGTATTTGTAAAAAGTGTTTAAAGAATTGTATAATTGAGTCTAGTTGTCTCAATATTTAGTAAAACTGTTCAGGTTCTACTTCTACACATTCCAATCTTGTTTTTGCAGGATTTTGCTATATTGTCCAATAGGAATCTATTGGAAGATATTGCTATATCCTCCAATAGGAGTCAATTGGAAACTTTCTTTTTAACACTTTCCAACCAAAGCTAACAATTAAAACAAATTTTATAAAAGCAGCTACCCATATTTACTACGAATTTGTATATTCTTTTGGCCAGAAATTGTAGCAAAAACATTTCTGGTTTAGACTATCCTGCTTTTCTTGTAGGACTGGTTTTTCTATGTAGGACTCGCAATGTGTTATGGTGTTGCAGCATGATTACAAAATGTTTTTTATAGGTATATGTAATGTTGCAATTGAATAACAAAAAAAAAACAATAAGTTTTTATACCTTCCATGTGTTGTACAGTGTGAACTGACTGACACACAACACTTCCAAGTCACAGTCAACGAGGCTTTTCTTCCATTTCTTTTCATTTTCGTCATCAAATAATCTTATGCTTAATATTTTTCTAACCCTGTAAAATAAAAGACACTGCATCAGATGGTTTCAAGTTGTCTACACCTATAAAATACACCGTATTTGTGTGTCTGACAGACAACATTGCCCAAACCAGAAAACTTATGAGATTTGAAAATTAGAAGAAATTTATCTTGAGTACCTCTGAAGGGGGATCTCTATTCATCCCTAAAGCAGTGAATTTAAAAAACTTAAATCCACACGGACAGTCTCATACATCAGCTGGTAGGTATATAAAACATTAGTTACATAATCGAAATCAAAAACAGAACCTTAATTATTATAAGAAGTATAGTGGTAGCTACAATTAAAGTTTTATTTGAAAACTAGCCGACCCCCGCGACTTCGTCCGCCTGGATATAGGTTTTATATAGGATCGGATTGGATCCCATAATCCTTTTTTGTACCTAAACTAAATGTAGCCTAAGTTACTCCTTATAACATCACCTATCTGCCATTGAAAGTTCCATCAAAATTGATCCAGCCGTTTCGGTAATTAGCTGGAACAAATAGACAGATCGACAAACATAAATTTAAACGCACACCAGTTTAAAATAAGCCGTACGTTCAAAGATCCGGGTCCCAAGTTATTTGAACCCAATAAATGTCTGTCATTTCTGAACCAAAATATCTATGACCTTGAAATATTTACGGGACAATACTTAAAGTACTACCTTTCTAACAAAAAAAGAATGAGTTAAATCGAACTACGCGTTAATGAATTACAGCTAAATACACGTTTTAACTTTCTTCCCCTCTCCCAAGGGAACCGTGCTGAATTTCGGGATAAAAAGTATCCTATAACCTACCTTGGAGTATAAACTCAAATCGTACCAAGTTTCATTCGAATCCATTCAGTAGTTTCGGCGTGATGCGCGGCCAAGATACAGACAGACAGACAGACAGACAGACAGACAGACAGACAGACAGACAGACAGACAAAAATGAAAAAAATTGCAGTTTTGGCTTCAGTATCGATTATAGAGTGCCCTCCAATAAAAATTTTCAAAATATCTTCAATGTACAGAATTGGATCTGTTACAGTTTTATTATATTATAGATGCAACTCATGATCTGCAACTGAATAATCTAACAATGAGACAGTTAAAAAACCAACTTTATACTTACATAAACTCCATATCTTTAGCATTGTCTGTGCTACATATACCAATAAATACCAATGCGCCTTGGCCAATACTGCTTACAACTTCTCCATTAACTGTAATATTACAGCACAATTTATTAGTAATCTGTTTGGATTTTTTAGTAATCTAATGGACTCTTATAAGTTCTATTGAATCCATTAATATGGAATAGAATATAGTTATCACCATCTCATAATGTTATTTAAAACATGCTCTCCTAGACCAATTTTATAGCTATACTAGGTAATAGAATAGTGATTGAGATTTACAATTACAAGTCACGCTTGTGAATCTTTACTCATTCTATTACCTGCTAGGGTACAGTGCTTGGCAATTATGTCTATGTGTGTATGTTTGTACGTTCATTGGTGCCCTCGCAATTGCTAAACCAATTATTTAGTTTCATTTTCATATTTTGTTTCATAATGAAACGTTACCTGTCTGTCTGACGCAGATGTTTTATTCAGAAACTATTAAACCTGAAACTGTGAAACCTAGCACGCTTGGAGACCTGAGGCCTCAGACTTCTAGATAAGGGGACCTCCTAACCTGGAGAAATACTCTATACTTACTATAGTCACGTCCCAAATTAGAATCCGAAATATGTTCATCTAGCGGTCCGCCCCGGCTTCGCCCGTGATACATAATAATTATATAGCCTATAGCACTCAGGGATCACGAACACATCCAACGGGTGAAAGAATTTTTGAAATCTGTCCAGTAGTTCCTGAGATTAGCGCGTTCAAACAAACAAACTCTTCCGCTTTCTTATATTAGTATAGAGTATAGTATAGATTAATATATTGCATGTTTTGATAAAAAAAAATCAACAATCTAGCTATTACTTAAATCAGAATCGAATACTTAATAACCAGATCCTTGCCAAAATGCCGGAAACGGTTAATATTTTGAAACGTGCCGCCCCGATAGGGGGTAGTTGAGGGTGGGGGAGGGGGGAGGGGGGGGAAGGTAAGTCATCCCCCCCTCAAACCCTTTGCCGGAAACGCATACTTTTTTTTTAATAATTTTTTTAATATTGATGAAACTGACATTGGTAAAACATTTAAAACGAGTCGCCTCGTTAAGTGAAGGGAGAGGGGAGCGGGTAAGAAGGGGGTACGTCATCAAGACAAGACTGCTTGGGGTTGGGGTGCTCAGATTTCGATTTGGACCACATTCGACCTAGGACCCAATAGAACCTAAGTGCCCGGCCTGCGGCCGGGCACATGAATATTTATGTTCTAACCTAACCTAACCTACCCTAGCTTCTTCCCACCCCTACTTGTGGGGATGGGGATTTACCAAAAGTGTGGTTAAAAAAACAAAACCTTTTTATAAACATTTATAAATAAATCCAATAAATTCCCAATCTATTTCAAATCTCCCCGCAGGTTGGGAAACTCCCCACAAAATGGCCACCCTGCGCTTGTCGTGTCAAACAACGTTTTATTTCACGCAAATTTTTATCAAAAATTTACGTTTCTAACCTAAAAATATACGTATTATTCGTATTTTTTGTAAAAAAAAAATCGCGCGTCCGGCAAAAAAAAATTGTTCCGGGGGCATCGACAGACCCTCTAAGACGCCCCTATAAACTCACTTTTGCTCTATCAGGGCGGCACGTTTCAAAAGCCAACCCCCGGAAACTAATAAGAGCAATGAAGTGTTGCGTTACTATATGAAAACGTATTTCTGAAACTCTTTTTCAGTTTTTTTCTTTTTTCAGAAACTAACCATTGTGTAGGTAGGTTGTGATAAATAAAAATAAAACTCACCGCTGACTTTAGCATTCATAACCCGTTGTATAATTGCTTTCATAGTTAATTCTATTGCAATAATTAACTAATACTAATTACTATTTAAATTTTAACTCTTAATATTTTTATATTAAGAATTCATAAAATATATTCATTCTGTTGCTGCGTGTTTACACTTTTAAAGACTTGACATGTGTCTGATCTGATCATCTGATGTGTCTTAAGATCAGTGTTGCCGGTACAGTCATGTCAAAAGTTACCTGAAATAAATAAAAAAAGTAACCTTTTAGTGTAAAAAGTAACCTTTAATTTTTTTCTAGTAGAAATGTATTAAAAGTTGTTAGAATTATTGTAATGATAGTTGGTTGTAATAACATACAGATGTTTGTAGTTACGATTAAGAGTACGAACTCACGGAGCGGTTTGCGCCCGCGCCCGCCGCGGTTGCGGGAGAGTGGTTTTTTTTCTATACTCACGAGACCGCTACTACCGCAGCCGCCACGGTTGCGGTAGTCGCCCGCAAACTTGGCTGGCGATAATCACAAGACTGGCGGTTATTTACGACTGCAAAGAAAAATGGACTCTACTATAACGTGGTGGCACCAGTTATGGACAGGGTTAAGCGCCGAGTCAAACATGAGGAGCTATAACTTTTTTATTATTTAATCTAGAGTGTTATAATTTTACAATGAGATACTAAGATATACAGAGCTTCTCACTAACTCCTAAAATTTAGAAATAGTCGAACGAGTTTTGAAATATGGAAACCTAAAAACGATCAACTGAAATATGTAAAAATCTTTATGATGGACAGTTTAAATCCAGTTATGGACACCCAGTGATGGACAGTTCGTTTTTATCCGATTACTGCAAAGCCAAAAGGAAGGGTTATGATTTTTGTAGTCTATGTATGTATGTTTGTATCCAATTTTTTGTTCTAGCGAAGCACCTAAACTACTGGGCCAATGTTGATGAATGAGGTGTTAATTGATTCGTTGTTATAGTTTGGGGGTGACATAGGCTACATTTTATATGCGAAAAAATCGAGAAGTGACGTTCGCACAGCTAAATTGGAATATTAAGTTAGTTTTAGATAGACATAACAGATGGCGCCACTAGCCGCTTGCCCCGCCTTTTCTTCCATTAGTACACAATTGAATACACGTTTTTCTAAATTATTATTTTTAACCCCCAACGCAAAACGAAGGGGTGTTATAAGTTTGACGTGTCTGTGTGTGTATGTGTGTGTGTCTGTCTGTTCCCCTGTAGTGCTCAAACGGGTGAACCGATTTGAATGCAGTTTTATTTCGTTTTAAAGGTGAATTAGTCGACAGTGTTGTTAGCTATGTTTGATGAAAATCGAAGCAACATGGTGTCGCTACAAAATGGCGGATTACATATTTTATCACACATACACACACAGAGAGAGAGAGACACGTCAAACTTATAACACCCCGTCGTTTTTGCCGTCGGGGTTAAAAAACCGAAATTCACGCGGGCAGAAGCTAGTTAAACTATACAAGTTTAATTTTGACTTGTAATTGTGTTTAAATGATAAGAATAGATAGGTCCATGACTGGATTTTTGATGTGTTTCCGATCCAGTAATGGACATCCCCTCTAAAACTTGAAAATAACTCTATGTCGCATTTATTCCTTCACAAGCATGTTTTAAAGTTTATATCTAAGTGATTTAATCATTGTAAATTTACATTTTAATAAGAAACGAGAATCCCATCGATCAAAACGTTTATTTACCTTCTTAGCGATTTGCTTAAGAAAACTATTGAAATCGAAAGATATTTGCACACAACATTTTGTTCGCCTTGCCATTTTAAAACAAAATGGCCGTTTCATTATGATATTTGTCAATATGACAAACAGATCCCTATTCTACATGGTTTAAATGTTGCCAGCGGTAAAACTCTAATCTAGCTGTTATTTTTGTTAAAAACGGTGAAGGTGGTCAGCTACTGGTGCCTGGTCCATACCTGGCGACACAACGTTAATACAATATTTGTAATTTTAAAATTATAATGAGAAACGTACACACAAGTCAAATTAGTGATACATATTTATTATTGTCAATATAAATTGTAAATTAACATTCAGAACATTTAACTCCGCTTACGACTAACTATCCTATAGGTATTAGAAACAAAACAAAATAAGCGTCAAATTGAAGATTTCCTGATTTTTGGACTGTCATGCCATGGACTGTGGCAATAATTAGATTCAGAAATGAGGGAATGAATGTGTAAAGATGTTTAGACTCTTTACTATTAACCCTGCATTGGTCGCGCGGATTACATATGTAATCCAGACATGTTCAAACTTAAATATCTTAAAATCGGGAAGAGTTAACGCTTTGAGCCTCTAGGTACTTTCGGCTCGATAATTAAACAACGTTATTAATGCTACGTGGGCATCGCCGGTTGCTTTGGGTGTAAAGCAGGAGGCTTACAAAGTTCGTGGATTACTACTGTAATCCGCGCGACCAATTACGCAAGTATTTTGTGAAATACCCATTTTCGTTTTCTTTATATAATTCCTATTTTATCATAATATTATTATTATTTTACTATTATATATTTTGAATAAGACTATTATAAATTGATTTTCACACATTTTTTATGAATTTTCTGTTAAATGAAATTAGAATATAATATGCATACTAGTGGCTCAAATTGGGTCGTGGTTGGAAAAAAGTAATAAACTGACTGAAAGTGATAATTATTGCTCGTCTGACAATGAAGTAGACCTAGTCTGATCATCATCAAACTGAATTTGAGCAAGTGGAAGGTATCCCAGGAAAGACCTATGATGTCAGTCCTGGCGAAGATGAACCACACCAAAAGTGTGCAATTCATGTCAAAAATTCATTTGTCCACATCATCCTACAACTGCTATTTATTCCTGTTTAGAAAATAGTACTAAGTTTCATGAGTTTTGTAATCTTACATCTCAAAGAGTGATTTTTCTTAGAAAATAGGTAAAAGTTGATAATTTAGTGGATTGCTAATAATGTACAATATTTAATTACTTTTTGTTAATTTTTTCTAATAAAAAATAGTTTGAAGACAACATTAGCAAACAAATAAATATCATAAGAGATCAATTTCAGTTTTATTTTCGCTTTTAAAAATGGCATACACATGTAATCCGCGCGACCAATTACGTGAGTTTTCGGTGCGCGCCTAATGCAGGGTTAAAGTGACGGCCCTACTAGACATCGACCATTATTCTCAATCCCGCGGGACATTCCCCGGGACGCGCGAGATAATTGTTACCATATTCCGGGACGGTCATCAATCTTGTCGGAACTCGCTAATGGAGCGGTGATTTGTTACAATTCTAATTATAAAAGTATTCCAGTCTGGTATGACGCGAGTTGGATGCATTTGTGATTTATTTCTTAATTCTCTTTGACGATGCATTTTGTCTCGGGCGGTAAGGAACAAGGAATCTCGTATGGATCATTAATCGAAATCGTCGTCGTTGTCAACCGATATACGTCCACAGCTGCACATATACAGGGCATAAGGAGACCTCTTTCGAAAACTTAGCGCTATTATTATACTACCTAAACCTAATCCAATACCAGTAACCTTTTGCCTACTGGTAGTAGATAATATGAGTAGTAGATTAGTATTTAGTATTTCTCAAACCGGCAATGAACAACGTCCAAACCTCGGGGTATTGACCTTCGGGGCAACAACTCTAGGTAGTTGGCATCAGCTGATTACATTCCATTGCGAATTTACGAAAAATAGAGGAAATATGTACTTTAATTTTTTTTCGCGTTTTTTGTGTGGTATCGTGTGGTATTGTTTTCGTTTCCGAAAGCGGTCCCTTTATATTTTGTAAAGACTTCCACACGACGCGGCCTTGTGTCGCTTGTATCCAGTGACTATCTGCTACTCGTCTGATCTCCTCGGTCTCTATCTACCAACTCTGAGATTTCCAGTGCAAGGTCTCCATACCACCTTAGGACTACAGCATCTATAGGTTCTACGAACTATTAGCCCCGTCGATAACCCTACAGAGTGGCCTTAATTTTAATGATCTCAGCAGAGTTTAAAAAGTGACACAAAACGTTGGAGTTCCATAACATTTCATAAACATGACACTAGCATTTGAATCAAGAGTAGGTAGGTATATAAAACGCTAATCTCAATGTGGTAAAAATGACACAGCAAGTTGCAGTAGGTACGATAAGAGAATGGTTTTATTAACACGAATTACAAAGAACTATGTAGCATGAAACTTTTTATGATTATTTAAAATGTGGCAACAAAAGTAACACAAAACATCGGGTTGCGTTACATTCGGGATACAACGGTGGCGAGCGGCGCGTCTCGCGGGAATTAACGAAAAATAATTAATTGCCCGACTAATGAATACCACGAGTTTACACCGCCCGTACCGACACCAGAAAAATATCCTTGTTGTCTTATCACATGGAAGTCCTCCCTGGCACAGTGGTGAGCGCTGTGGTTTTATAAGTGGGAGGTTCCGGGTTCGATTACCGGCAGTGGCGATTTGGGATTTTATACTTTAATTATCTCTGGTCTGGGTCTGGTGGGAGGCTGCAGCCGTGGCTAGTCACAACTCCACCGGCAAAACCGTGCCGCCAAGCGATTTAACGTTCTGATACGATGTCGCGTAGAAACCGATCACAGGTAATATGCGTTTAATACAACTGCCATACCTCTTCCAAGTTAGTCTGCTTCCAGCTTAGACTACATCTTCATTTACTATCAGAGTGCTTAGTCTCAGTTTGGAGCGCTCCAAAACTTTATAGTATACTATAAGTATACTATTGATCGAATCACCATGACTTCAGAGTAAAATGGACCTAAAATAAGAGTCTTTGGGTTCATTTTGCTCTGAAGTCATGTGTGATTCGATCAAAAGTATACTTCTAGTAACGTGGTGGCACCAGTTATGGACAGGGTTAAGCGCCGAGTCAAACATGAGGAGCTATAACTTTTTTATTATTTAATCTAGAGTGTTATAATTTTACAATGATATACTCAGATATACAGAGCTTCTCACTAACTGCTAAAATTTAGAAATAGTCGAACGAGTTTTGAAATATGGAAACCTAAAAATGATCAACTGAAATATGTAAAAATCTTTATGATGGACAGTCTAAATCCAGTTATGGACACCCAGTGATGGACAGTTCGTTTTTATCCGATTACTGCAAAGCCAAAAGGAAGGGTTATGATTTTTGTAGTCTATGTATGTATGTATCCAATTTTTTGTTCTAGCGAAGCACCTAAACTACTGGGCCAATGTTGATGAATGTGGTGTTAATTGATTCGTTGTTATAGTTTGGGGGTGACATAGGCTACATTTTATATGCGAAAAAATCGAGAAGTGACGTTCGCACAGCTAAATTGGAATATTAAGTTAGTTTTAGATAGACATAACAGTTGGCGCCACTAGCCGCTTGCCCCGCCTTTTATTCCATTAGTACACAATTGAATACACGTTTTTCTAAATTATTATTTTTAACCCTCAACGCATAACGAAGGGTGTTATAAGTTTGACGTGTCTGTGTGTGTATGTGTGTGTGTGTGTGTCTGTCTGTTCCCCTGTAGTGCTCAAACGGGTGAACCGATTTGAATGCAGTTTTATTTCGTTTGAAAGGTGAATTAGTCGACAGTGTTGTTAGCTGTTTGATAAAAATCGAACCAACATGGCCGTCGCTACAAAATGGCGGATTACATATTTTATCACGACTGCCTTAATATGGGTATCAAATGAAAGAACTTGACTAGTAGAATAGCACTATGCAAATCCAAGATGGCCGCCGCCACAAAATGGCGAATGTCAGGGGTTTTTTAATTTTTTAATTTATACTTGTATACTATTATGAGTAGTCGGGTTTTAGTTTAAGTATTTAAATATCACTTGCTTTAACGGTGAAGGAAAACATCTTGAGGAAACCTGCATGCCTGAGAGTTCTCCATAACGTTCTCAAGGGTGTGTGAAGTTTGCCAATCCGCTTGGCCAGCGTGGTAGACTATGGCCAAAACCCTTCCCACTCTGAGAGGAGACCCGTGCTCTGTAGTGAGCCGGTAATGGGTTGATCATGATGATGATGATGATGGGTTTTAGTTTACGAACTTTATCTCTTGTTTTATTTTATATGGATTGTGGGCAAACGAGCAAGCGGGTCACCTGATGTTGAGTGATTACCGCTGCCCATGAACATTTGCATCACCAAAGCAACCACTAATACGTTGCCGGCTTTTAAAGAATTTGTTGATCCGCTCCTTGATTATTTCGAATAATATATAAATATCAAAGTTACGTAGAAACAACCAAGGTTCGTCACATTTCAATTTGACACTTGTCTATTTGAGGACGTTTACAAAATGGTTCTATAATTTTTTATTTGCTTCAACTTCTTAATCCTGATGCTGTAGGGTACTACCCACCTAAACTAAAGGGATTCGGGAACTGTCCACTATGACTTCATATTTTTGGTACCAAGCTTAGATTGAATCACGGACCTCTGAGTCCCAGCTTCTTAATCCTGATGCAGCACCATACTGCTCACATAAGCAGCGAGGATTTTTCGCCTGTTTTTTGAAAAGATGAATAAGTGTTTTTCTAGGCCTGTTACCTGTAAAAGGTTTCCTTTCTTCTTGCGTAATAATTACTTGGACACTGTCCAAGAGGGCAAAAGGTGATCCTTAGCTATGGAGAATCTTCTTTCTAGGTGAAAGAAGGTTCCTCATTCATAGCTACTCGTATGACACGTTTTACTATTAACACTTCTTTATTTTGTCTTAATATAGAGCTAGGCCCCATATTGAATACAAGCGGATGCCTGAGACTTCGTCCACGTGGATTTAGGTTTTTTATAATCCCGCGGGAACTCTTGGTTTTTTCTAAGCTTCTTTGAGCTCATACTACATTTCTAAAAAATGTTAAAAGTGGCGCATCTAAATGGAACTACAATAATAGGTATTAATTTTTTAACCCTTTCCCACCCATCAGATTTTTTTTTTGCATGGAAACCATAATTATTTTTTTAAAACAAGTATAATATTGTTAAAAAATAAAAAATATCAACTGCGAGATAATTTTTTTTCTCTTTCACAAAGATCACAATATTTTTAGTCAAAAAATTATATTTTCGGAATCACCTTTTCAACCCCTTTAATTTGACACCCCACTTGATAAGATTTGAAGGAAAAAAAAATTTAAGATGCTTTCCTTCTACTGTAACGAACTGTACCGATTTGGCTGAAATTTTGATGGAGATAGATTATGCCATGACTTAACACATAGGCTACTTTTTATCCTGAAAAAATCCACAGTTCCCACGGGATTTTGAAAAAACCAAAATCTATAGCTACGGTTATAGGTAGATTACTATAGCAAACCTCCTTGAAAGTAGCTATAAAAGTTGCATAAGGGAGCGGGAACGGGAACCGGAAATCCACGATTCCCTTGGGATTTGTGACAAGTATAAATTAAAAATTTTAAAAACCCCCGACATTCGCCATTTTGTGGTGGCGGCCATCTTGATTTTCATCAAACATAGCTAACAACACTCTCGACTAATTCACCTTGCAAACAAAAAAACCGCATTCAAATCGGTTCATCCGTTTGAGTGCTACAGGGGAACAGACAGACACACACACACACACAGAGAGAGAGAGAGAGACACGTCAAACTTATAACACCCCGTCGTTTTTGCGTCGGGGGTTAAAAACCCGAAATTCACGCGGGCAGAAGCTAGTTAAACTATACAAGTTTAATTTTAACTTGTAATTGTGTTTAAATGATAAGAATAGATAGGTCCATGACTGGATTTTTGATGTGTTTCCGATCCAGTAATGGACATCCCCTCTAAAACTTGAAAATAACTCTATGTCGCATTTATTCCTTCACAAGCATATTTTAAAGTTTATATCTAAGTAATTTAATCATTGTAAATTTACATTTTAATCAGAAACGAGAATCCATCGATCAAAACGTTTATTTACCTTCTTAGCGATTTGCTTAAGAAAACTATTGAAATCGAAAGATATTTGCACACAACATTTTGTTCGCCTTGCCATTTTAAAACAAAATGGCCGTTTCATATGATATTTGTCAATATGACAAACAGATCCCTATTCTACATGGTTTAAATGTTGCCAGCGGTAAAACTCTAATCTAGCTCTTATTTTTGTTAAAAACGGTGAAGGTGGTCAGCTACTGGTGCCTGGTCCATACCTGGCGACACCACGTTACTAGATACTAGAGATCTAAGACAACATACTAGTATGCGACCGCGCCCACCGAAAAACCGCAGAGTTTGCAGGTGACGCCCGCAAAGCTCTCGGGCAACCGTGCCCCGCCGGTGCAGCGGGACCCGCAAGCAACCGTGCACTCCGCGGGAATAAATCGCGTCGTGAGTTTTGCTCTCTACATTTTCATGTGTTTCATGATCGTAGGAGTGTTGCGGTCCCACAACTGCATCGGGTGCGGGTGAAAACCGCACCGTGAGTTCCTACTCTAAGTTCCCGCCATTGAAATGAGTAGCAGATTGGCAGGCGGCAAGCGAGTACGTCAAACGAAATAAGTACTTTAGCAGTTGCCCTTTAGTACCTGCATACTTATTTCTATATTTACCAAGTTTTCAGTTCTTTTTCTAAACAAAACAATATAACAATACAATCAAAACTAAAAACTTCACAAGATATTACAACAAAAATGACGAGACGTTCGAGACAGGTCGTGAGTCAAGACGAAACGAGTGTGAAAGAGAACGACGTGATTTATGAGTTGCACCACAGATGACAGAAATACTACTTAAATACAAAAAATTAAGAATCCGAAAAATCACCTAAAAGTAACCTTTCGAATAGTGTAACCTAGAAGTAACCTGACGGAGTTAAAAATCACCTAAAAGGTTACAAAAGTAACCTTCTGGCAACACTAAGTTAAGATTGAGGGTTGGCATTTAAATCCAACCGCACGAATTTGAAATTACTGAGGCATGGATTTGATTTAGTTTGGACTCCTTTGTCTAAAAATATGTTTTATCTTTGCGGGAGACGCGTGGTTTTTTTTATATTGACTTTTTATTTATTTTTATTTTTTATGTACAAGCGTGTAATGGAACGACATTTTTAACTTACTTAATATAAAGGAACAAGAACCATAGACAATTTTCTATATTGTATGCGTAAAATGGAACTCAATTTGGCAAGTGACATTTGACTGACATTAGAATTGGCTGCCATTATTCCGTTTCTTACATAGGAGGTCCTGAATGAAGCGAGTCTACGAGACTGAGTGAGGTTTATGATATAGAAAAAAACAGTCACAGAGAACTTAGGGTCCAAGAGCGAGCGAAGCGAGCTCGGGACTTGGGGCACTCCGACTCGGATAGGTTAGGTTAGAAGGGGATGGCGGGGTCTGTAAGACCCCGCCATCCCCTTCGTTGTTATTTCTTTTTATACCACCCAGAAAAAGGAGCCCCGCGAAGCGGGGCTCCGTCGACCAGGCCTGCGTCACATAGTGGTGGTACCTTCCCTCCACCAGATTCACTCTCCCCATAGATGAGGTTTATGATATCAAAAAAATATACAAAAACCTAACCTTAAAATGAGATATTTAAAAATTCATAAAAAAAAAACTAAGAGGCGCCCGCACAGGAGAGTGATATAACAAGGTACTACCCCCCTACTACTCTTAATTCCTGCGGTTGGATCATAGAGATAATATGTTGGTCTATGGGTTGGATTCAAATCATAGACCAACAAGAAGAGGACTTGGCATAATGTCCTATAGAAAATAGTGGATCGGAAAATAGCTTAAGCTTATCAAAATTTTCATAAGTGTGTAAGAGACAACACTACATTTTTAAACATAACAATAAAACAGATCGTGGCAGAAATTTTATTGCACTTCCCTTAAGATGGCCTCCCTAAAATGTATACATGAACACTCACACACGCACAACTTGAGACATCACAATGAACACGCGCCATTTTAGGTTGGGGGATTGTGCGTGTGTGAGTGTATTTTTGGCACGTTTTTAAGGTAGGTATGCCTACTCTACTTATTATTATTATCTCTATGATTCAAATGCAATCCCGATTGAGGGTTGACAAATGACAATTGACATTTGACACTGACAGTGACCACTGGTCGATCGTCTAAAAACCATAGAAATAATAATAATATATAGAATTGCCCTAATGTCCTATAGAAAATAGTAGATCGGAAAATAGCTCAAGCTTATCAAAATTTTCATAAGTGTGTAAGAGACAACACTACATTTTTAAACATAACAATAAAACAGATCGTGGCAGAAATTTTATTGCAACTTCTCTTAATATGGCGGATATCACAATAAAAACAAACAAGGTTATAACCTACAAATCACAATTCTCACTTATTATTCAATAGAACTTCTTCATTAAGCACTTAATAACATAAATGTCAACTAACAATATGAGTTCCTTCACGTCCTGCGACATCTCACATCAGAGGCTGCCAATGGAAAAATAGGAAAAAACATCCAAAATTGTCAACTCATCGGTAAGTACTGTAAAATTCTTTTGAAACGTGTATAATGCACGGATAATTATCATAAAAGTGATAAATAACCTTTTAATTCATAAATAAAAGTTGTTCCACTATATTTTATACCATTTTCTTGGTATTTATTTAACCTTATTGTTTTGTTATGACAGCTGATCAGCTGATAGTTAATGTTCATAGATTAGTAGAAGATAGGGTTGTACTTATTCATAAAATATATCGACAGGATATGAGTATATTTTAATAGGTAAAGGTTACCAAAATGAGAAGATAAACGCAAAAAATGGCTGGATATAATAGGTACTGAAAACATAAATCTACAGTCCATACCATATCCCAATGCAGTATTTGTAAACAGAAATGGCGTCAGATCACGTGATCATATTTGTCATTGTACTCATAGTGATGGGAAGCAGAAGCAGGCAGATTGTGAATGGACGATTGAATGAATAAATTCTTAAATCGATTATCGAAAGAGTGATTTTAAAAGCAACCTTCTATCGTTTAAAACGATATTATTTAAACCAAGTTTTGTTACATAATGTTTTATCTGGTTATATCTGATTTAAAATAACATAAAGCTTTTTATAAAAATATATATGAATTGATGACAATAGGCAAAAATTACCTAAAGAGTAAGTTTTATTTGAGGGGGGGGGGCGCTCATCCAAAAAAATCCAAAATCCAATAAACAAGCCAAGTCATCGAAAATAAAAACTAAAGAGCACCCGAGAACACCCGAAACATCAAGAGAAGCAGCGAAACGAATGACCCCGCAACACCCGAATCAAACGATCAGACCCGATGCAAACATCATCGAGTGCAGTGCGAGCGAGACAGTTGACCACGCAACGGAAAGCAGCGGCGATATAACAGCGCGACGCGGGCGCATCGGCATTCGCCACTGGCACCACAAACCGAAGACGACCGAAAGTATCACTCGCTCGCTCGCACCCTCTCAGTCTCGGTGAAATTTGATATGATGATAGTTGCTATTGACATAGGCAATACTTAGTTTAGGTATCATGCAAGCGAAGCCACGGACGTCTACTAGTTAAAAATTTATGTGAGTAAAAGTCGGTTCGTTAAATAAGCAGCAAATGTTATCATTATGGCATCGTTACCGAGTATCTCTATACGCAGACTTCCAGCTGGTACCTAATTTTGGCAAATTCCACAGACGAATCGATGCTAAAAAAACGATGCTGGCATCGGATGCGCAACGATAACAAAATTAAACGAAAACGCCCATTTTGTTTTGTAATACACAGATAATACACTGACCGTTATAAAAATTACTTCCGATTTTACCCGAATTTTAGAATCGATTAAACTCGTTCTCACTCGTTCATAACATTCACTCTATGGTTCACTTTTCGTTTTCAGCACTAGGCATTTAGTCTATATCTTATGTCAAACTCCATTGTAGGTCAATACTCTGTGGTTTTATTTTACGATTGTGAGCTAGATTTTTGTTAAAATATTTACGTAAACTGCTAAAATTTAATTGGTTTTGTGTGTAATATAAACTTAATAAGTTTTACTTTGGGAAAAAAGATCATTGTGAGCGATTTGTTTTAAGCAACAGTGAAAATAATGTACGCAAAAGTGAAATGTCGTGACGAGTATGGTTTGTTTATTTATACTGCATTGGCTTATGTGACTGACTGTAAATAAAAATGTAGTTTATGTTTGCTCTGGGCATTTTAACGAAAATTCATTTAATAGAACATTGGATGTCTTAAGGTTACGGGATAATGCAATGCCATCAGCACATTTACTAGTAAGAATACTGAAATTAGGTAGACCAGAATCTCATGAAAGATAGGACAATTAAATTTTGTAGTAAGCAACACTAGGGTAACGGCTTTTCTTATCATGCGACGCCACGTAGATCCTGGTTTCGCGTCCTCATCGGTGAGGCCGAGGCATTTCATGTCCCTCTGGACATTCGTCACCCAAGTATGTCACCCAAGTATAGTCTGTTCATTTACTTACGGTCACCTTTGATCGCGCCGCCTCGGCACGCGCGGCGTCTTGCCAAAGGGACCGCCTGCGACTTCAAAAGATGCCGCGACCCGTGTACAGGTACAAGGGGTTTTGGCGTTTTATACCTACTCATATTTTTATATTAAAATTCTCTTTCCTTTTTATATTTTTTTATAACCGTATTTTATTACAATATAAATATAAACATAAAATATAATATTATCATGAACACGGGTCTTCTCTCAATATGAGAAGGACTTTAACCATAGTCTACCACGCTGGCCAAGTGTGGATTGGCTATAGATGTAAAAATACCGGAATAATACGTATTATTCCAAATTTTGCGGTATTATTCCTCAAATATACCGTATTATGCGGAATAATACTCGCCTACAAAAATGCAAGAAGTGTGTTTTACATATCTTCATTATGGGCAATTTTTGGTCATCTGGACGGGACGGGATTTTTAAAAACCTAAATTCACGCGGACGAAGTTGGCGGTTCCAGTGACGATTACGATGATTAGCTGTTCGTAAATATCTAAGGGTTTTATAATGAACAGAAACAAAAATGTTAATTAATCATTCAGACTAGTTTATTTTCCAAATAACAACTAAAAGTTTTTACCCACATTAAATAGAAAAACAATTAAGCGTAAAAACTTTAGGCTAGGTAGGTGTAGGTATCTTAAAATTATTATTGGACACAAGGAGTGTTGTGCATTTAAAATAAGTAGGGTAGGAACACCGGTTTCCGGACACGCACCTGTTATCGTCCACCGAGCGGATCACTCTTAAGAAACGCTTAAAAATAGAAACATTATAAGACTTACTTAAAAATAATGCATCTCTATGCCAACTTGAATGTCTTATCAAGACACAGAGAAAGAAAAGTCTATTTCACTTAAGTTTATTTGAAAACAAAGCGATCGAATTTAGAGTATGAAATTAAGGAATGAAAATGAGCCGTGTGGAGCAAAAAAATTAGTGGCATGCTTCAACTATCGCGGGAAGTTATTAATCATTTTACTATTAGATTTAGTTTGATTCTTCTTTGTAGCACTTACTTATGTTTCATAAAAAACTGTGAACGTGTTTTTTTACTTTTTATTACATTAGAATACAAATAAAAGGGGTGGACGACAACTAGTTCACTATTTTCTTAAGAAAACCTGTTATCGTCCGGGCGGTCAAACACAGGTTTAGCGTCTTAATTTTAGGTAGTCTTGTTATCAATCGAGGTGTGCACAAAATTGGAATTAAGTTTATTAATTCGAATCCTATACACATACACTAGTTAGTGACTAGTCTTCGTCCACTTTTTTCTCATTGTATATAAAACTATGGGTCTTCAAAATCACGCGTGGACGATATCTAAATTTGCACTGAATAAATATTCTAAGTTTCGACCACCAAGCTATTATTTGAAAATAAATAGATTTAGTAAAAATATAAATAATTAAACTTGTTTGACAAAAGAATTACCTTATATTTTATGTGTTTCTCCTTGGAACTTTGATATATTTATAAGTTAAGATAGTATTGTCGATCATTATAATTTGTGGACGAAATTTAAAATAGAGAACCTGAAGTGCACCGGTTATCCGTCCACCTATATTTTAAACTGTATGAAAAACATATATTTTTTAATATTATGTTATTATTTAGGCGAATTTTGATTATTACTCATATCTATAATTTATTTTTTATTCATCTACAAGTTAGTCCTTGACTGCGATCTCATCTGATGTTAAGTGACGATGCAGTCTAAGATGGATGCGGGATAATCTGAAAGAGGTACAGCAGAATTCGTACCCTTAAACGCTAAATGACTTGGAAGTAAGGCATACTAGACTAGAAACAATTTTGAAATTATTAAATTGAATTTACCAAATTGGTCTGCCGAGAATCAAGTAGAAGACCTTCCACTAATAAGACTTACCCCTGCACCATGCCAGGGAGGCTGCCAAATTATATGTACCTACTTTTATATAATGTAAGTGCGATGTGGTAAAAGACGATGCAAGATAGATAGGCGCAAAGTTGGTAAAGATATTATGTCATATTGTAGACTCTATAAACCGCGTTAACAAGGCAATAGTTTTTTATCTGTTTTATTTTAAAACAAGCAGTTCACCGCTATTGCGTATGCGAAGAAAGACCACATCACATTGCATAAAGTTCTTTATCACCCTGTGAAAGTTCTGTCAAAATAGGTTCAGCTTTTTAAAAAGTAAGTACATATTACGAATAGACGAAAAACAGAAAACAATTTTTTATAAACGGTTATGTGACTTTTTAATAATGTATAAGTAAACATAAGTTCACTAATAAAAACCCATATATTTCGAAACGACGGACAGGAAGTTAATTTTAATTGGTATAGATATTAAATACATATTATTAAAGTGGTGTTAATATTACATATTCAATTACTTTCTCATTACATGCATACTTTTTCATAGTAAATTTCTCATAGAAATCAGTGGACGGATAACAGGTACAAGGGTGGACGATAACTAGATTTAGTGGACGATAACCGGTGAAATCGGCATTTTCAGCTTTTTATTAGGATTAAAAAAAAACTAGTTATCTGACTAAAAAAATACTAACATGCAATGAAAATAGACTATACTAGAAGTATATTATAACAAGTTTTTGTTTAATTTTTTTTATAGAACATATATTTTCACCCTCTCAAACTCAGTAACTCCACTAAATGGACGATAACCGGTAAGAAAACCCTACTTACCAATTAATACTTTTAAAGTACTTAGCATGTTATTTTTTAAATTACTATCGAAATACCTAAATACTTTCGGGAATTTTAACATAAATATCTATTAAATAAAAAGCTACGTTTGCAATAATAAATAATTATTGTACCTATTTACAGATTTAATAAAAATGAACATGTTAGAAAGAGACTGATTATAAAATGCATCATGGACAGTGGCGTAGCTAGGCGTGGGTGATGTGGGCCCACGCTCACAGCCTCGCACTCGCGAGGGCCTCGCGTCAATGAAAGGGGGCCTCGCTGATGCGAATTCGCCCACGTCTATATAATTCCACGCTGCGCCCCTGATCATGGATGTAAAATTAATTTTGGCCTCAGCTATTGGCCTTCAAAGGCCATTATTCACAGTTCATAAAATATAATTTTAGAATATTTTTCCATACAACAAATTATCTTACAGATAATTTATTACCTGTGAGAACTAACTTAGAACTTAAAATATGTATTCTTTGCAGATAGAGAAAATACAAATCTTTTTTTACGTGCATTTTTAAATAATTATTTTACAATAATACCTACATTACATTTCATTTTTTTGTTGGACCACAGACAAAATAAGATAAACTAACTTATTTCATAGGAAGGGTGTAGTTTACTTACATAAAATAGTAAAATACTTTATCCAAGTAACTATATAGTTAGGTGAGTATGTTAAAAAAATTGTGAATTTTTACATCAAAGTCATTCAACGGGCCTAGGTATACGCCAAATGCACTCTCGCATTAGACTTAGATACTAATCATTAATCTGTGATTAGGCTACTAGAAACTAATGCACCTACCTATGCAAAATGAACACAGGTTTTGGTAGATTTGTGTGTGCAAATCATCTAAAAACTATTAAATGCTATATAATAGAAATTAGAATATGTATAAATTTGAATCATAACACTACAATATAACTAACTTAATTATAAAACCTAACGAAAAGAATCCTTCTTGAAATCAAAAAATAAGTGGAAAGTCACTAGTCACTAGTGACTTTATATCGATAATCTAGGAGTATTTTTTTATATTCATCTCAATGCATTATTAATCTAATTTAATAAGTTCTGATTATATAGACGACAAAAATCACAATGAATATAACTATTTTTTTTTAAAATGTAATAGGTAAAAGTTAAGGCGAAGCTGAAGTCGAAAAGTGTAGGGGTCATTAATTTTATTGAAACGATTAATTAATAAATAATTATTATTAAATAATTATTTATTCACGGTCATACCGAATAAAAGGCAGTTTGGAATATTAATTAAACTTACCTAATCGAAAATAAGGAAAGAACATCTACCGAAAATTGTGACTTTGCGACTTTTATAATAATAACAAAAAAAAAACTTTTTTTGTAAGTAGGCAACTATAATTGAATCCAAAGTATAGGTAGGTTAGGGATTTATTAGGTAAGTACTTGTACCTAATTATTAATTTTACTAATGTTATCATTTCTCTAGATGAGAATTTAATAGGTAATTGAGACTGTAAAAGACTAAAACCTTAAATCCTTTAAGTAATTACTTTGTTTCTTTAGCATTTTAGTCTGTGACTAGGTCTTTATTCTCAGTCCTGTTTTGCTTTTTAAGAATATAGGTACAATTTCCTTTATATAAATAGGTACAGTATAAGGGATACGAAGATAAATCTAGATACATTAACAGCCTCGTAAATAACAACCTCAATAAGTTTACAACAAGAAGGTTCCCTATATTAGCCACAACGTTTTTAAATAAGACACTGCATTTAAATATTATTGCTGGAAGGTAAAAAGAGAAAAGTCTGTACATGTACCAAATCACCGGCTCTCCTAGACACCAAACTCTTGTGACACTGCGATAATCGTAATCCTTTTTGATTGGCTACAATTTGCAATTTGCAAAAGAAAAAAAAATTGCCCACTTTTAGGCTCAACATATTATGTTGAGCCTAAAAGTAGGCATTTTTTTTTTTTTCATAAAAAGCATATAGGTATGCTTTTCCGGCGTGCGTAGGTACCTACCTAGAATTTTTGTAAAGCGAAATAGAATTTGAAACGACCTCCGCCGAATACAATTTGAGGAAAATTAGCCTCATAGCTCAACGAGCAAAGAGCGAACAGAATCCCAAAAGGTAGGCGGTTCGAACTCCACCCGTTACACTATTGCCGTATCGTACCCATTCGAAAATTAGTTTTACACAAATAGGTATAGGCAAGTAGGTTTGCATAGCGTAGGTTTTAGTCAGTAGCCGCTAAAGTATTTGGTTTACTCAGTAAGAACATTTTAGAAATGATGCACTTTGATGCTGCGCCAATTTGCCTAGAGCCTTCGTTGAAAGGTACAGTTTGCAAATATTACCTTGGTAGTTGATAAAAGAATAATTGCGATGATCGCAATGTGATAGTGAAAAGTCCGGTGCTAGGGCTAGTGGAGACTGGAGCCGTATTTCCGATACTTTACCTTCGAACATAAGTACTTAAATAGGTAACTACAATAGGTAAATCACATAGCATCTTTGCAAAAAATTACGACATTATGACAAAACTGGTAATCAACCAAACATTATAATCTAGGTACAACTAATTAATTAAAAAAACTAAATTCAATCCCATTCATGCACATAATCACTCAGTGTTACAGGATACGCCATGTAGGTTGAGACTCAACGAGCAGAATTATTCCTTCCAAATGCTAATTAACGCTAGCCACAGTGCACACAGCTTAGTTCACTTAGCTTACAACCAACTAGGCGCCCTGTTGATTCTGACTGAAAACTAAAAGATATATTTAGTTACCAGTCGACGCTCGGTGCGAGGGTGAAGACAAAGAGGCAACAAAATTCATTAACCTAAACCTAACTAAAATCTTTGGGTTGAGCTAACTCACAGTTGAGTTAGCTCAACCCGAAGATTTTAGTTAGCCTGAGCTAACTCACAGTTGAGTTAGCTCAGGCCTCAGATTAGCTTAACTTTCGAGTTCGCGGTGTGAACTGAAGTGTAAAACGATGCCAAAGCTACGTGGGCTAAAGAAAGCTAAAGTGAAGAAGCTGTAGAAGTCATCCTATCAGCATTTGGACGGAGTAATGGTAAGGCGAGTAAGTAACATTGCGTCCTTCTTGCGTTCAGAAAATAGTCTACTGAAAAACTAACATCGCATCTTGTCTCAAGCTACATGGCAGTACCCGTTTTCGACAACATTCACATTTAATCTTTAGGCTCTACTTTCAAGGGCCTATTCCGTTCCTCCTCCGTCGGCTGCAAGGTGATCAGACCAGCGCCGTACAGACGCACGTGTTCCAAGTACCGTCGCTTATTCTCAGGATTGCTCATGACCGTAGAAACGAATTCCGAAGTCTCCCTCTGTAGTGCGATAATTTTCTGTTGGATGAGCCTGTTCTTCTGCATGAGGGCGATGGTTTTCCACGCTAGTTCGAGGATGACCCGGTTCTGGGTGGCCTTGTCGACGGCCGCTTGGGGCACCGGGACCGGGGCGGGCACGGGCGGTGCCGGTGCTTCGTCGGCCGGTGTCGGCGACGCCATCCATTGCAGCCTGTGGAGGCGCCTGGCCTCGCGCAGGCGGACTAAATGTGACCCTGTAACAACGAAAAAGCTTTATTAATATTTTGTTTGATGTTGTAAATGGCTGTAATGTATCTGTATAACAGATAAAATGTATTGTCTCATGTACAGCAGTAGAGGGGGTGGCCGTCAAGCCGGTATTGTATAATATAGTGTCTATATATAATATACACACTTGCACATCGTACGGATAAGACGTGCCATGCCCCCAGGGCTAGAGTTGTAGTGAGCCAGTGAACACTATATGCTTATTGCTTATAGTTAAGTTCCTTTTATCGTAATAGGTAACACTACATTCTCCTCAACCAATTTCGGAAGCGACGTGCGTACTCAAACACTGCACTCTCTGTTCTGTCACTTTCATACTACGAACGAACGACGACACTACGTCACGCTTGGGAGAGATCAAGCGCAAAACATTGGCTTTAGCCTTTAATGTTCAATATTTCGATATTTAAATACCGTCCTCGATTACGGAATAAAGACACAAGAAAGTATCATTCTGGTGAGTGCAAATGGCGCGCAATGCTTATTGGATACATTTGGTATTGAAGTACATATACCTAAACCCAAAAAAATGTTAGACTAAAGTAAGTATAGAAAGTCTATATAATTTTCAACATACTAAGCAGCGTAGATTAAGTTTAATAAACCATGCCCACGGTTTTCAAATTCCTTTCATCCTCGTACGGTTATTAGTACATTATGGTATAAGTGTGTAATGTTGGTGATTACCGCTGAGGCGATATTGAGACCCGAGCCGTTAGGTGAGGGTCTTAAGATAGCCGAGGACGGTAATCATCAATACACACGTGTATCATACGACGTTTTTCAACACACTTGCGAAGAAAATAACACTAAAATAGATATTTTTCCTTGGATATTTCAGGTAGGTAGTAAACATTCCATAACTTTAAGGGCTTCACATATATCGGGCGGTGTACAACATAAATCATTTTCTTCATAATTAGTACTTGTAGATATTTTAATTTTAATTAATAAATAACTGTAATTTCAACAGTGAAAACGAGTTATGAAAATTTTCTCACAATGGCGGGAAAAATTAATCAGTTTTCCTATGCGCGCACACATATGTGCGATCGGCCATAGACTATATAGAATGAGGTTTGTTTTAGCCACGTACAAAATGGGGAATTTCAAGTTTTCTTTATTACAGAAAAAACAAAAGTTATATTTGAGTGAAAGTTTTATTTATTAAACACGTACAAGTTGAAATTATCTATTTAAATACGAAGTTGCATGAAATGAGCAAGCAAAAGGTATATTAATTTATTTGTACTATTGAATACGACCTTTTTTGTATCGAAACTTTTTTAAGAACAAAGGAACCAACTCAACCAATAAATTAAAAATAAAACTCTATAATTCACTTGTGAATAATAGTAAAACAAAAGTCACAGTTTGAATAATAGGTGTAATTATCTGCCTAATTGCGGTGAACGTAGAGCTACTTTATGAGCAAGTGTGTTGAAAAAGTAATTTAATATTAAACCCTAACAGGGTTTTGATCAAAAAAGTACATTTTTAGTTCACTAAGTAAACTGTTAACAATTACTCAAGGTAAAACATTTGTATTTAGATCGTCTAGTTAGTTAGACCCACTCTCTCTGTCTCTCTGATGTAACCCGACGAACGACATTGAACTACTGCGCCAGGCGCCTGCTAAGTGGACCAATCAAAACGTCTTTGCAGATTTTGAAAGTTCGTCTGTGACCTAGAATGGCTACAACGAATAACTAGCATGCATTCGATAACTTGCATGCATTTGATTTAAACACAAAGACTTCTGACATTTTGAAGAAATTAAAATTTTTGCAGCAAACTTTAAAGATATTGTACGTAGTTACGTACCTATTTAAAAAATAATGTTGTAAATAGGTAAAGTAAAATGATCTTGTCAACTTAATTAAGTTTAATACCGAGATGACTGATTAGGATTTAACCGATTTAACTAAGTAGGTACTTACCAGTGGCGTAACTATACCGACTGGGGCCCGTGGCAAATGAATCTGATGGGGCCTCTCCTGCCCAATATAAAGCAGCTCAAACATTGAAGTTTTTATTTTATTTTAAAACTAGTTGATGCCCGCAACTTCGTCGATAAAAAGTAGCCTAAGCTCTCTTTATAACATAAGGTGAAAGGTAAATTAAAATTAATTAAAGATTATTGATGATAAACGTAAATTGATGTAATAATAAATGTTAGGATACTCCTGTTTGACTTTGACTTTGATTCACGGCCCTCTCGGGCTGGGGGCCCCTTTCAGCTGGGGGCCCGTGGCATTTTTTGCCAAAATGCTACCCTATAGTTACGCCACTGGTACTTACCATAAAAAGACTTCATGTTAGGACCTATTAGCATTAAGCATTATAGCAGGAAAGCAAGAATTTTTAATCTGATTTTTAATTCCGTGGAATTCTGACGTTTCTTATTGTTACTAGAGATAAAACAGTTCCCACAAAAAAGTCAAAACTTATATAAATAAAAAACAAAAATCAATCATAAAATCAAAAAAAAACAATTTTTATGTTGACAGGGATTTAAAATAGTTTGGGGTAAAATCGAAATTCAGGTGGTAACCCTGTTTTCTATACAAATATGAAATAACTCATCATAAGTTTAAAATGTCAACGGTCAGAATTCCACCGAATTAAAAATCAGACTTATATTTCCTCCAATACGTTATATCGATACTATTAGAAATAAGAAAACCTCGTTTCGAATTGGAACCTTGAAAAATGATATGATAACCTAACTTTTTAAATACTTTTCGAATCCTAAATAATACTTAATTAAACGACAAACGTCGTGAACCAATTTCATTTTGTTTCGTCGCATGGTGCGATTTGAGGATGATATATTTTATTATTGTTTCTTTATAACACCATGGGTGTGACAGTGAAACGAAATCAAGGTGCAAACAATCGACATCGAGTCACGTTACGATGACACACGTTCAAAAACCGGCCAACAAATACAACGTGCGACTGCCACGTGCTCGGCCGGAATTATGTACATCACACGCTCAGGTAAAGTATAGGTAGGTACTTATCTCAATCTGCTCTGTGATCACATGTGTCACTGAGGAAGTCCACTTGGGAGCAAGGAAATCGCACCAGCGCGCGTCGTTTCATACAAAATGATGCAAACATACTTTTTTACCCGACAACGGCAAAGCCAAAAGGGTTATGATTTTAGCAGTCTATGTATGTATGTATGTATGTATGTAGTATGTATGTATGTATGTATGTGTGTATGTACCTATGTATGTATGTATGTATGTATGTATGTATGTATGTATGTATGTATGTGGCCGATTTTTATATGAGATTCTGTGTGTACCACCGTAGCGCCTAAACTACTGGACCGATTTTGATGAATGAGATGTCTATTGATTCGTTGTAATGGTTTGGGTAACATAGGCTACATTTTATTTACGAAAAAATCGAGAAGTGATCTTCACGCCGCTTTCTATAGATTTAGAATTAGTTTCGCTATTCACATAACAGATGGCGCCACTAGCTGCTTGCCCCGTGCACACTAAATTATTATTAAATTATTAAGCATCGGGTTTTAGTTTACGAACTTTATACTTGTTTAATAAAAGAAAAGTGCCATGATGAATATGACTAATATTTCACTTTCCCACCCCCTAATAAGCGTACAGCTTGTGCTAGGAGTGGGTACGACAATAGACGACAATAATAGTGTAAGGGTGGGGTCTGAACCGTCGACCTTTCGGGTTTCGATCCACACCCAACGACCGTTGCGCTATTGAGGCTATAAGCAGATACTGAATTCAAACAGATTTTCATCCAGACAAGATTCGTGAGATCTGTTTTAACCATAGACTTTGAATTTTTTCACTACGGTTTTAACATTGTTTGACAACCTCCCTGATGCAGCTGTGAGCGCTGTGTTCTTATGAGGTGGTGGTGGTTCCGGGTTTGATTCCCGGCAGGGGCAATTTGAGATTTATAATTTCTAAATTGTCCTCTGGTCTAAGTCTTTTGGGAGACTTCAGCCGTGGCTACTTACCAACCCTACTATAAAGCGACTTGCGTTCCGGTACGATGCCGCGTAGAAATCGATCAGGCATATGGGTTTAAAAAACTGTCATAACTAATTTAGGTTAGCACGTTTCCATCTGCATCGTCAATTACCATCAGGTGAGATCGCAGTCAAGGGTTAACTTTTAGATTAATAAAAAAAACAGCGTTGTATTAGAATTATTTATTATCTTGAATTTCTTATCCAATCCAAGAAGCGTGCATGTTTAACGTTAAATAACACTGTGATTGGAAAACGTTTAAGAAGATATTATATTTGCAAAAGCTTCGATTTTCAAAAAACTTCAGTGTTTTGTATTATCGGAGTCATCTGCATCTTTTATGGGTTTGACAAGAAATTCAGGGTAATTTTCAAAGACAATTTAATTACAAATTAAATCAATCTTGTAAGGCCGTTCAACATCAATATTGAATCATTTTCTATGGCACAACTCATCTCTGTACGAATTCTTTACTCTCAAGTGTAATAGTTATTTATGCAACTGTTGTGTAATAAGGGGTATTAAAACACGAATGTGGGTTTATCACATGAGGCGAAGCCGAATGTGATAATAGTATCACATGAGTGTTTTAATACCTAATTATCAACAGTTGTATACAAGACTTTATCTACACCCATAATATGAATCCTCTATAAGATTCTGAAACAGTTAGCATACTGCTAAACCCCCGATATTCGCCATTTTGTGTTGAAGCCATCTTGAATTTGCATTGTGTTAATCTACTAGTCAAGCCCTTTCATTTGATACCCATATTGAGGGATTTGTGAAAAAATATGTAATCCGCCATTTTGTGGCGGTCCAATTTTCATGAAACATAGCTAAGAACACTCCCGACTAATTCACCTTTCAAACAAAAAAAAACGCATTCAAATCGGTTCACCCGTTTGAGCACTACGGTGGAACAGACAGACAGACACACACACCCACACCCCTATCCCCACCCCCGCATTCAAACCGGTTTGAGCGCTACGGGGGAAGTGGGGAACAGACAGACACACACACACACGCACATACACACATCCACAACCACATCCACACCCAACTCACGCCCAACCCACGCCCACGCCCACGTCCACGCCCACACCCCATTCCCACCTCCGCATTCAAACCGGTTCACTTGTTTGAGCGCTATGGGGGAACAGACACACACACAGACTCACACACACACACACAGACAAGTCAAACTTAACACCCCGTCGTAATTTGCGTCGGGGTTAAAAACGGATGATGTAATATTGTACTGAATTTCATTACAACACTCGTTTGGGTGTTGTAATGGTTGTTACAACATTGTGTGTTCTAAAGTTGGCAATAAGCTAACTGCAGGGCTATTCTGTAAAGCCATTTTCGAATTATCGAGAGTGAATTCGAGATGAGTTTGCTAATTTGTACTCTGTAAAACTCGATACTACAGGTGTTCTCACTCAAACTCACTTCACTTCGCAAGTGCGTAGCAGATGTTTACAGAATATCAAACCAAGGTGAAGTGAGTTTGCTTTCGAAGCGAGTTATCTCACTTGAGTGAGCTTCGATATCGAGATTCGATATCGATGGTATTTTAGAGAATAGCCCTACTGTTCCAGAATCTTTAATAGAGGATTTAAAGCATGGGTGTAGATAAAATAATATTATGCCAATATACCTACCTACCTACCTATGTTTGTAGATATTTGGTACAAAAATGCGCGTGTTCGCGATATAATTATTAAATGATATATTTTTGGTTCGCCACTCCTGTGTCAGTCCTGCAGAAAGAGTAAAAACTTCTAACGAATCTTTGCACACAGAATCAGCCTTGCTGTTGAGCGCAAAAATGCATTCAATATTCTTGCTACCATTCTACGCTGGCATGACTTATAGGTAGTCAGTATTTTACGTCAGGTATGGTTAGGTCAAATAAGAAACTATTACCTAAGTAGATACCAATCTATTTCTCCTATAATCCTATACGTAAAGCATCGTGAGGAAACTTGCATGCCTGAGAGTTCTCCATAATGTTCTCAAATGCGTGCGAAGTCTGCTAACCCGCACTGGACCAATGTGGTGTACTACGGCCTAAAACCCTTCGCAGTCTGCGAGGAGACCCGTGCTCTATAGTGGGCCGGTAATGGGTTGATAATGATGATGATGATAAAGCATATTATACAGTAATAGTTGAAAAAGAACTAATTTTTAGCATGAAAATCTGAGTAAATCTAAAACATTTTATTCGAAGCAATGAATTAATAAACCATGGCAGCTATATTATAAAATGCTTCCATGCCTATTCCACAATTTGTAACCTACCTATTCTACAAATAAAATATCAAAATCACATGGAATTCAAAAATATTTAACAACAGTCAATATTTCGCGACATAGCAAAATAAATAACAACCATTGAAGTTGTTTTTCTAAGGTACGGTAGGTCAGTGCTTCATGGCTTTGCAATTTTCATTAATCATTAAAAACAATAGTGATTATACAGAAATGAATACGTATTATACTGACCTTTTTTAATTTTCCTTATCCTTTTCTCACACATATTTGTTTCACACAGCTTGGAAACACAACACAAAAATAACTCGAGTGATTTCTGAACGCGAGAGAGACGCGTGCAAACCGTTTGAGATTCGAACGTGAAGTTATAGCGCCGGGCCGGGTTTGAAAATCGAAGGCCCGGACGGCTCGCGTCGCCGCACCGGCCGCGTGGAGATAGTGCCTCAGAGCGAGATGGAAACTTGTATTGTCGTGCCAAAAATTCAAATTTCCATTTTTCATGCATCGAAAATAAACTCACGAAAAATAGAACGTGGTTCCTATTTTTTTTTTCAGCAAAATCGGTTCACCGGTTTATGTGTGAAAGCATACCATACAAACAAACAAACTTACTTTCGCATAATTATAATATTAGGATTTTTTTAAAGAAAACTGCAGGTATAAGAATCTGAAAATGATTAAAATAAAACTTTAGTGGTCTCGATTAGGACTACTTCAACAATTTAAATAGGTATAAAACGACAGCTAAGAAACAAAAAATACGCAAAAAGAAAAACATTTATAAATGTATCAAGTTTTGTATCAAGTTTAAATAGTATCAAATTAAATGTTTAAGAATAAGTAATAAGCAAATTCCAAAAATATAAACTTATCGTGGATTAAAATGTAACATTTTCTGTAAACATTAAAAAACGCACAAAACATTTTCGGACAACGCAGTAGATGGCGGCGGCAGGGAATGGTCTGTGATGGGCTGTCTGTGAGAATATTGGTATTAGGTGGACTGAGTAAATTTTGAAAATATTTTTTTACATTTAAATAATCTCAGCTTTTGAGCTATAACTTGTGTAACATAGCAGTTGCTAAACAAACGCTGTCTTTCATCTTAGTACAAAACTTTTTTGGAATACGTGTATAAATATTTTGAGAAATTACTTAATTATTTTTTTTACCAGGAAATATTTCCCTAAAATTAGGGTATTTTTTTCAAACACGTAACACTGAATGAGGAGGCTTGACGCCCCTCGTGTGGGTCAACACGTGCGTGGGAATACACGGTAGTTATGCGCTATACATAATATAATAACACAATAAGTCAATTTACATATGATGTTTCACTGTGTTCCACCGTACTTCCTCTAATTTAAGGTGCGTTGGGGTAATACCGGACGGTTTTTCGACTAGTTGGAAGAGTGTTGCAAAAAAATTTTTTTCTCGACAACCATATATCCTAAATTAATGATATATATCTTAAACGGTTAATGGTTAAACGTAGTTCAGCTCTAAAAATAGTTTGTTTATGTAAACTCAACAGTTTTTGTTTTTTACGTACGCAAAGACAAGACAAATTTTTTTATGAGCATGATTAAGAATTGGCCACCAAGGGGTATGACCGGACATAAATTTAAAGTCACTTCTAGTACTTGGAGAACAAGGTCTTAAAAAGGAATACATTCGGTGTTTCCTATTCTAAAACATATTTGAATATGAATTACAAATTACTAGAAACAAAAATGTTCCAATGGATTCTTCCATTTTTGGTTTTTTGGCATCCGAACTTACTCCTCATATAAAAACTTTGTGATTTTGTGGTTCTCAAACTTTGGCATACCACAAAGAAAGTAAAATGGTAAAGATCGGATGCATTTGCCGGTGTCCAGTGCGGAAGCCCGGTGTAGTAAGTACCTACTCAATTGTTAAATTTATTGTGTGTATAAGTTCTTGTACGTGTAGCAGGCACGTATCTTATTATAAACAGGAAGGGAGTAGACATAAAAGAGTCAATTTGAATTTGAATAAAGGTATAGAACTGGATGAAGTAAAGCAAATTTGACTAAGTGGACCAGGATATCAGATATTTGGAAAAGGAAACTGAATTACTACTTAATACGTAAGATCCCTGGTTTGCCTTTGGATAAAACTATAGACAATTACTATAAAAACCAAGAAATGATAATTGAATTGAAATGACAATTTTAAAATTCATTTTTTATATTAATGGTACCTATTAGCCTAGTTCATGCTTGTAAGATAAGTAATTATAGTAACCAACTTACAATAAACTTTTTTTAAATTGTCACTTAATGTATCTTGTTATTAACGATCTATGAAAAGTATTTGGTACCAGATTGAGCTATTATAGTTAAGGCGCAAAATTTGTGTTTTAACTGTAATAGCTTTAGAATCATACTATTACTCCGATAACTTAATCTTACTGCAGTTAATCTGTTATGGAATCTTACTAATATTCAGGTGTGCCAGAAATATTACTTACTTAACAAAAGTTTGACAATCACTGCCTTATTTGAAACTTGCAAAGATCGGAAAAATTTCATCCGATCTTCACTTGCGAGGGGGTACACCGGATCTTAGCTTACATCAATGCTAGCTCTATGTGGATCAAATTAATCTCTTTGTGGCATCATAAAACTAACTATCCAGGCAAAATAATTACAAAAAAAGCTATATCCTCGCTAAAAAAGACAGATAAAAATGAAAGTTGAAGACCGGATAGACGAAAAAATTACGAAAATTACCTTGTTTTGTTTAATGGCGTACAGCACACGTTTGACTTGATGGAGCAATTTGCGGGAACCACGGGCCGGGGCGGAATTAAATGGCCTAATACACAATATTGCCAGCATTTAAAAATATGCTCTAATTCGTTCGGAATTTGTGTCGTACGGTCTTAACCCACCTCCGATCTTACCCTAACGCACCTTATTACATTTTCCCATGGGTAACTCTGTGTTTCAATATTCTTATATTGTTTGTTAAGTTGTTATGCAGGAAGTATATTGAATGCATATGTGCATATATGCATGATGTATATGCACATAATTGACATACGTAATCTTTAATAGGTACTTATTTTACCTCGAAGAACATAAAGCTAAAAGAAAATTTTACTATTTTCCTATTTTCTCCTAAAATATTGGAGCATTTCTTTTACGGGTAACCAGGGGTCGGAAACCGGTAAAAAATCCGAACCGGTTAAGGCCTAAGTACATAGTGAACTTTTCATTTCGGTTTTGTTCTACCTTTACCCAAAATTAACCGGTTTGAGGCAAATAAAGTTCTTAAATAGGTTTCGTTGAATAAACCGGTTTTAACCGGTTTTTGCCGTCTTTTTTCAATGCGCAGCCATTTGGTAGGTACGTAAAAATAAAATTACTAGGTAGGTACCTATTCAGCGTTCAGTCGAAAACAAATATCGCATTACGTCAACGCGCACTGCGCAGAGAGACACAAAATTATTTTATGAGATGGTATGTAAGCTAAGTATGGTTTGTTATTTTAATACATGTATTTTTAGATTATTTAAGTACATTTAATAATTGATTTATGTTTACGTACGTACCTACTTATACAGATTCGTACCCAATAACCCATCACTCCAAACACGATCTCATTGATTGTCTACCCAACAGTCAACCGCTTTTTCCGGAAAGTGAGCAATGTTATAGTGATGGAAAGAAATATTTTCGTAAGATATATCCACGTATTCATTTTATCTATGGATATATCTATGTAGGGTGGATGCTCCTGGTGGTGTGTATGTATGCGTGTGTGGTGTGTGTATGTGTAAGCATGCATGGAGGAATGAGTGTGGATTGCAGGCTAAGTTTGTGTATATGTAGCTAAATTTATATGTACATATGTGATTGAGTAAAATGTGACAGTGTGGAATATGTATAGGTATAGATTTTGTCATGATGAAAAAAGAAATGTGGATCGTAATCAGTTTTTTTTTATTCAACTACAAGTTAGCCCTTGACTGCAATCTCACCAGATGGTAAATGATGATGTAGTCTAAGATAAAAGCGGGCTAACTTGGAAGAGATATCTATGTATACCCCTGATCGGTTTCTACACGGCATTGTACCGGAACGCTAAATCGCTTGGCGGCACGGCTTTGCCAGTAGGGTGGTAACCAGCCACGGCTTGAGCCTCCCACCAGACCAGACAAGAGACAATTTAGAAATTATAAAATCCCAAATTGCCCCTGCCGGGAATCGAACCCGGGACCTCCCACTTATAAGAAAGACCACAGCGCTCACCAATGCGCCAGGGAGGTCGTTTATTGCAAGTACTTTCTATAAATATATTATCTTTACAGATGACTCTCAAAAGACAAGTTGAAAATTCTGATGAAGATGATTCTTAATCAATAAAATTATTATCTACCAAATCAAATTATAATCCTAATCCCTAATCCTCAGGTACCAACAATTACAAGCACATCTTTGGTAGATAGGCCAGTCAAATTTTACATTAAAATCGCAATCAAACGGCTAGTTCTGATATTTTAATATGTTGTTAGGACCACTAACAGTAGTCTAAATCCAATTTTGCAGCTTCGAAAGACCTGTACTAACTTTGCAGCACTTGAAAAACGGCAAAATTTTTGCACTCTTTTTGGTTTTTTCAATATAAGTCCTAAACTGCGCGTTTCTTAAAAAAATATTTTCTGTAATTTTTTTTAAGTATACTAAAATTGCTACAATTTAAGACCAGAACTAGTTCTTTCAATACAATATTAACTGAGATTAGGGAACGCAAATCTCGCGAGATTGGGGCTCAAGCGAGATCCCGCGAGTTTATGAATAACAATACTGCGAGATCTCGCCAATTTCGAGATCTCGCGAGATTAGCAGTTTGATGTGTTTTTTTGCAAATAAATAATCACAATATTTAAATAAATTAGGAAAAAAATTATAAATATTGTAAGTATTACAAGATAAACATTTATTTTCACGAATTTTTTCAATAGACTTTTATGCATCAAACATTGTTTGACGTATCTGTCTATAATTTTTTTATAAACTTCTAAGTAGTAAACTCTGACATCTATCAAATAACAATAATGAAAGAAACAACCAGTCTTCTCTTCTAATATCAAACAAAAATCTTTTAGTAATAAAACAGTTTTTTTATAACAAACAAAACAACGAGAAGTCAAAAAAAATGAAACTTATTATCTAAGTTGTTTTGACTATTAAACTAAGATAATATTATCAATTAAATGAAACTATATCTATTCAGTAGATCCACGATGCACATGTGGATTGTTTCTACACTACCATGCGCAAACGGTGCACATCCCTGGTGCGCAGGGTCCGGGCTAGCTGCAATGGCATCCTGAAGGCATTTGCTGACAGGTTTGACTGTCAGTACCTGAATTGCTATCTTGGTATCATTGTCATATGGTACACGTGCTGACAAATCAGGCCTGTCTTAGGTTAGGTAGTGTTAAGAAATATAAATAGGATAAGATTACTAACATTAGATTAATGTGTGTGTGTTACTAACAACTTTTGCATGTCTTTGTTTTAATTATGACCCAACAGGTCGAAATAAATGATTATTTTTTTTAAATTTATTTATTTATTAGATATTACAGATTAATTAACAACATATACCAATTAGTCAGACTATTAGAAATTACAGATTAATTAACAAAATATATCGATCAAATGAAAGATTTATTCAGTTCAAATCACAAGCCATTATTACGTATTATTTTGAAAGTAGCTCTTTAAGAAGCACAAAATGTCCAAAGAATCATCTGCTAAACGGAAACGCACCGAACGAAACCAACAGATCGCAACTCCGTCCACTCCGTGTCAGTCCGCGCTTCGAATAAGACGTTTATATGCTCGAGTGCAATCTCGTTAAACTCGCGAGATCTCGCCTTTTTTTCATCCGAGATCAATCTCGCTAAAAAAGGCCGAGATCTCGCGAGATCTCAGCCTTTCTTAACGATATTGCATTCCCTAACTGAGATACAGCTCTCCAAAAATTTACAATTATTTCCAAAAAAGTGAAATTTTTCAACAACTTTCAACTTTCAACTTTAATTTTTCAACTTTCGACAAGAAATATATGTTAAAACTATTATTAAGTATTTTTATTAAGTATTTATAATGTTATTTATTCAAGAAAAAAAATTATTTATATTATCTACTATATAAAAATAAGTCGGGTTTTCCTTCCTGACGCTATAACTCCAGAACGCACGAACTGATTTCCACGGTTTTACATTCGTTGGAAAGGTCTCGGGCTCCGTGAGGTTTATAGCAACACACGCGAACGAAGTCGCGGGGCGAAACTAGTTATTGATATTTATTGATTTTTATGAAAAATATTAACTTGCATTATAAGGACAATAAGAGTGCCGAGCAATATAAGTCGTAAACTACGCATTTTTTTAACATTTTCTCATTTTATATACATTTTTAAAGTAGACTAACATTGCTACAATTTGAAACCAGAATCAACTCTGTAGCTTTAATACTATTGCTGAGATACAGCTCTCCTAAAATTGAACTTTTTTCCAGAAACGTTAAATTTTAAGATTTGGTCAATTTTCGACCGCGATCTTACAGATAATACTCTTTTTACGGGTAGAATTATAGGCAAAAATGTTGTAAAAAACCTAATTAGCTTTAATTAAAGGTTAGTACGATGTCTCTAGGCTATAATATAGTTTACTAACCAAAAAGAGTGCAAAAATTTCACGGTTTTTCGAGTGCTGCGAAGTTAGCACAGGTCTTTCAAAACTGCAAAATTGGATTTAAACTACTGGTAGTGATACTAACAACACCATAACAACACATAAAAAAATCAGAACTAGCCGTTTGATTGCAATTTTAGTGATTTTTTGAGTCAAATTTGACTGGCCTAAGATGAAGATTATATGATACAAGTTTTAAACACCGCTAATTGTGATACTGAATGTCTAAACAAACAAAAAAAAAGAAATGAAAGTGATTATGAATAAATAATGCATGTTGTCCTTAGGCATAATGGGAATTTTTTTTATATAGCTTGCTCCAATGGGAATTTTTTTTAAATAAGGCAGCATTTTTCTGTACCCCTATCCTTCAATTATCGCTTATAACGAGCGCGAGTGCGTAATTTGCTGGATTTCTTGTAAAATTGCTACTTCCGAGTTCGGTTTCCGTCGTTTGGTAAGAAATAAATTACGTATTATCTATAAAAAAAATTGCCTCATTGTTTGTCAAGGTTGTAAAAAAAATCTATATCTATTTCTTCGAAAATTCTTTTAAATTTTGGAGAAGGGTATGTCTTTGTTGGCGCGAAAATGAAATAAAATTAAAACGATAAAAGAGTTCCTATTTTTAAGAAGTTGCGGGTAACATATAATTTTCTATCGGACATAAAATGAGGACTGACTTTGGTAACATAAATGCCGGGGAAAGGCATAAAGGTGCCAAGCTTAGGCAATTAGTACTTTTTTTTAATAAATAAAATAAAATACTTCTTTATGGGTACGAAAAGCAGGTATTAATAGGACACATAAAGTCGAAAGCATCAAGTAGGTATTACAAAAAAAATTATTTTACTGAAATTGCTTCGTTTAACACATCTACGAATTTTTAAACGTGACACAACCGTTAAATTGCCGACATATGGAACATCAACCCTATCCCAATGTGGAGTTGGCATAAAACAAAAATAATATTAAAATAGGTATTTTATACATGAAATATAGTATTGCCAATTAATAAATAGAATAAGAATTTTATTTAACAAAGCGTCAAACACAAACGCGAAAGCAAGTAGGTGCATGTCTGACGTCCGTTCTGTTTATTTAGTAGGTATAGCGCCGCGGCCGGCGCGGTGCGGCGCGGCGACCGCCCCCTCCCCTATTCCTCTTGCGGTGTAAACCGGTTAATATGGGTTTTCAATAAGCTCGATAAAATCAACTTTAACCTTTAATAACCGTTATTAACCGGTTAATTTTTAACCGGTTCCGAGCCTTGCGGGTAACACTGTAAACGAAATATTTTGCTAGAATACACGTCGCATGGTTCAACACGTGCTGTAGACAATTACCAGACCGCTATCTGACGCATCTGGAGCTACAAAACGATCGGAGTGGACATGTTTTTAATAGTAAGTAATTAGAATTGTGGAATGTGCCACTTACCGGTAATACATTGAAAGTGAAATACTTTGCTAGAAGGCACATCGCATGGTTCAACACGTGCTGTAGACAATTACCAGACCGCTATCTGATGCATCTGGAGCTACAAAACGATCGGAGTGGACATGTTTTTAATAGTAATTAGAATTGTGGAATGTTCCACTTACCGGTAATACTTTGAAAGTGAAATACTTTGCTAGAAGGCACATTGCATGGTTCAATACGTGCTGCAGACCGCTGTCTAACGTATCTGGAACTACGAAACGAGTGAAATGGACATGGTCATAATAGTAATTAGGACTGTGGAATGTTCCAAATACTTACAGGTTGAAAGTAAGTTAGCTATTCTGCTAGAAGGCCCATCGTATTGTTCAACAAGTTCAGACAATTTCCAGACCGCTACAATACGATTGTAATGATGTTTAATATTGAACAGAAGCAGGCGTTATTTTGCGGAATTCAATGATATATAATGAAAAACAAAATAATTTTGCTATAATCCGCTAACAGTGTAGGTAACACAGGTAGGTAACACCACACAAATTCAACCAACAACAAATATTCCAAAAAAACAAACCCGACGATCGTTTTGCTAGAGGGTATTTTCAGGAGGAACACTTTGCAATCGTGATTGCAAACTCAATTTAACTAATTGAGCACTTTTCTACAAAGGCCTTGTAGAGTTACTGGAAAAGCACAGGCCCCATTGGGAGCGAAGCTAATCGAAACGAGGTCGTTTCGGTTTGCTCATGTCGCTAGACAATGAGTCGCTCTGTCATTCGCAATGTGAACCGTAGTATGAAAAGATGCGGTAGCGGCGTAAAACTCAACGAAATAATATGCCTCCTATAGCGTTTCGTAGCTCGTAGCGACCGCGCACGTTGTTTGACGGCGGACTACGAAACGCGACGTAAGCGTGACTCAGTCGCCGGGTTCATTCGTAGGCCGCGCCTGTTTACTTCAGCATTTGAGACTTAGGGCTGCCAACGTTGAATAATTAATCAGCCACCGCGCCATCTAATAAAAATTATTGTGTCTAGGGCTGTCAACTTTTAATACAAACTCAAAACATAATAATATGGATTAGATCAATTCATAATAGTTAAATACTAGTGTATAGTTCCGAGAAATGGCTAAATATGAATGACTAGCTGAATATAAATGACAGGAAAGGAGTAAAGGAAATTAAGATATCCACATTCATAATTGGCGGGTGACTCTACCTACTGGAGGTAGATTACCTATTATCTAAAAAAATTTGCTACAATGTGACGATCTCATTCATCTCCGATTAGCCGGCACTTTGTCGCTATTGGCTAAAATGCATTGCTGCATAAAGATTAGGTACCATAAATTGCCAATCACCAAAATTGAGATTGTAGCAATGATTAAAGCGCAGGCTCCATAGGGAGCGAAACGAAATTCGTTTCGCTTAGCTCACGCCGCTACTGCGTCTGTCCAAACTGCGGTTCACACTGTGAACGACACAGCGATGCGAAGTTCTCATTGTCTAGCGATGAGCGTTATGAAACCGCTTCGCTTCGCTCCCACTGGGGTCTGCGCCTAACGCAGCTCGGGCGATGCAATCGATTAATCAGGCAAATATAGTATGCTGCATAGTATGCCTTAGAAATAAGGCTGTTAATTATCATAAAAAATATGACCATAGCATACTGCGATTTTGTTATGTGCTTACATTATATGGGTACGTATAAATATTATAAATAATTTCATCTAAGTTCGTACAGTATTATGTTCGTATACGTATCGAGACGCACGGACGCGTTATGTCACAGAATAATAACTAGTACCTAAAGGTATGTTGGTTATGTGTACTTCAGGCTTTAAAAATATGCGCAGCAACAAGTACTACCTACCAGCTACATAACAAATTGCTTAAAATTCTATTGAATTATATTATCTACGGCATTGAATCGTGGAAAATACTTACTCATAGTCGGTCACGTGTCTATTGTGACTATACGTTCGAGGACTTCAAAGGGGCTGACTATACAAAACGAATTCTCAGTAAATACCTACACAACAGGTACGGTATGGTACACAAATATGTGAATTTTGCCTACTTAGGTATATGTATGTATACTTCCTTGTTACTCCGAAATGACAAGGGCCGATGTCGGGCAGCAGCGACATCGGTACAATAGTCTAGCCCTGCGATCGCCAACCCGCCTGCCCAGCGTGGCGATTATGGGCATAACCTTGCATGAATAGAAAGATAAAGCCACAGCCTCCAGTCCCCGGCGGCCCCGAGTAGTATGTATGGCCGGTTCAACAGCACAGCCCCACACGTTTTCCACTGGTGTATTCTTATATAAAAAAACTAAATTCCGACAGTTTTCACCCCAAGCCGATTGAACAGCAATTTGATCAGATTGTTCATAAAAAAGTGCGCTCGCGGGGACTACCTGCCGGTATGCGGTCCATGACAAAAGCGCATCCGCGCCAGGTACCCGAGGCAGGCAACCCCTCCGTACGCAGGTAGCAGACCCTTCGGCAACTATGGACTCTTGCTTTGCTATGGTTTCCATTATTATCCGACTTCATATAAAAGTGTATTACGAGCTATGAGTTTATCATGTTATTTCATGATAATTATAATGAATGAAAAAATAGAATTTTATATTTACTTATTTATAGATTTAAATATGATTAATAGCTAATGTATGTTATACAAGCAATGCGAACAATTTCAATTTCAACTAACCTAACCTTTATAGTTCTTATTATTCACTATTTAATTAATTACAAAGAAAATATACTCGAACTTAAATGTTGAGGAATTGAACCCAAGACACACTCTATTATAAGACCGCCTATTGACGGTGGTCAGTTTGTCAATAAATTCATTTCACAAGTATAAATTGAAAATTTAAAAACCCCTGACATTCGCCATCTTGGATTTGCATACTGCTATTCTACTAGTCAAGCCCTTTCATTTGATACCCATACTCTTGAAACGCGGCTGAAAAACATGTCTCCCTCTCTTGCGGCTGTCGGACCGGTTCGACAAGACTATGTTATCCTAGTTTAGACCTTATAGTTAAAATTATTAAGAGAGTTGTGAAAAATATGTAATCTGCCATTTTGTAGCGGCGGCCATCTTGGATCGATTTTCATCCCATACTCTTGAAACGCGGCTGTCGAGCCGGCTCGACAAAAACATGTCTCCCTCTCTTGCGGCTGTCGGACCGGCTCGACAAGACTATGTTATCCTAGTTTAGACCTTATAGTTAAAATTATTAAGAGAGTTGTGAAAAATATGTAATCTGTCATTTTGTAGCGGTGGCCATCTTGGATCGATTTTCATCAAACATAGCTAACAATACTTTTAATTAATTCACCTTTCAAACAAAAAAAAACCGCATTCAAATCGGTTCACCCGTTTGAGCGCTACGGGGGAACAGACACACACACACACACATTATTTGTCCGACCTGGGAATCGAATCTGGGACCTCGCGATCTGCAGTCGAATATGTTAATCACAAGACCAACGAGGCAATTACATCATAACTTACTTGTACGTTTCAAAGAATTTACCCTAATAATAGAATAATTTATAGCTCTATGCACGAATCTACCTGTTCGATTTTTTTGTCCATTAGATTTATGCATTTTACGATCTCACCAACCCCTTGACACGCACAAACTTGTCTGATTTTTTATTACTCTTTTATATTTTATCATCCCATTATCTTCGGGGAGGTATGTAGACAGGAAAAAATATTGCACGCAGGTGCAAAACAGGTGTTCAAGCATGTTGCTGCACGTCTAAGAGCATGTGTATAAGAACGATACATTTCAATTTTTCTAACACAAGTTTACTCAGTGCGACATCGTTAGGATCTCAGTCTAAAATAAGTCTTAAATATTACTTAGCTGTCAGTAGTAGAGTAGTAGAGTCAGTGTGTTGTGAACCTACATATTTATTATGGCGGTAAGTGTGTAATTGCACCAATTATTTAAATAATGATAGCTTATAATATTTTTTAGTGACAAAACCCAGGGACATACCTAAATTGCTCTAAAAGCCAACAGTTCAAATAATCATTTATAAGGTTTGACCATATTGTGACATGGTGATAATAAACCCTCGTATTTTTAGTTTTAAGTTTTCGTGAGTAATTATCACCATTATATCATGTTCTTAAATTGACGTTCAAAAAGTGTACAGTGTACCAATTTTGAATAAAGTTTATTTGTCTTGACTTTGTAACTAACATCTTGATTCGTTAGTAATGGGACTTTTATAAATTGTAACAAGTACTTTATAAATTGAAGTTAATTTAATTAGTTTATGTAATTTTATTTGTTGAAATATCATCTTTTTATTTCAGGACTCGCAGAATGATGAATTCACCTATAAACATTACTACTATCCACTCAATGTGTCAGACGATCAAGATGCGAGTGATTGTGCGTCAAATAATAAAAAGACTGCTTCAAAAAAGAACAAAATGATGGAGCAAAACAATATAGATGTATTTTTTGAACAACCAAAAAAAAAGAAGAGAACTACTATTTCTTCAACGGTAGCGCAAGCGACTGAAGGAGGTCTATCGTATATCTCATCCAATGATGGTGATGGTGTCAGTGCAACTCATCTCATCAAAATAGATGTCTATGACATGAAGAATCTGAAAGGGGTTTCACCTCTTGAGTACTGGAAACATGCAGATTTACGATTAAAGTACTACGCGAATTCAGACGCTGATAAATTTTATCACGCCACTCGAGATATTATTTACAACATAACAAAGCAGATCGCAGGAAGAAATGATTGTAAAAAATATTTTATCGACAGAGATGTCAAACAATAAAAATACCTATAAATTATTCCATCGTAAAAAATATAACTATTTAAAAGATAACATCGCTGCCTGCTGCAAATAAATAACAAAATTAGTAACCCAGGTCACTTAACGTAAATATATTTCAAAATAATATGTACTCTCCCTACTATTTTGCCTGTGAACACAGCCGAAACAAATTATAAAAGAGTCCTGTTCTAACACACTCAAGTCATATTCCATCTCGCCATCTACAACAATGCTGTGTCAACTGTGTGCCTTTAACGACTCTGTTGACGATGAAGAATTGCTGGCAAATTGTGAAGAAGCAGAATTGAACGCTAAGTTAGTTAACATATGTATGGAAGTCGAACGAGATCAAGTTTATTCGTGAGTATTTTTTATCCATCATTTTTTTCTCCATGAACAGTGTTTATTTTAATCTATTATACCCCAAACGGTTGACCGAAGATAAGGTGCATGATTATATTTTTTTATTGATGTAACGGCCACCATCCCATACACCCTCGTCCCTGACTAGTTCAAACTTGTTTAAACACAACGCTGATGGGGAGGGGCTATTTACGTATAAATACTCGGTTTTATTGTTAACTACACTCATTCAGAGCGAAGTTGTGATAGAAAAATATTAATCATGGAAGCTTTTTCCAATGATGAAATAAGTGTATTTACTAAATCATTTGTGTTAAATAAGATGCACCGATACATACGGTTGTGGTACATTTCTGAAAGACTACCTAGATGGATGTTAGATGACCCAGAGATTAAACCGTTTTATACACCATGTAGTGGTCATCGTATCTCCATTTGTCCTCTTTCGGATGAAATTGACGGTGTATTTCCTATGAAAGCATATTGTAATATGTGTGCTACAAATGGTAAATATTTAAATAAAGATTAGTGTAACGTTTGTATTATAGAAAATATGTTTCATAATTCTATTTTTATTTTTCAGTTCAAAGCAAACTGGAGCCGGAGTGAAAAGAGAGGCTACTGCAGTCACACAGTCTACGAGTAAACGACCATGTTGTCAAGAACCTTCTACATCTACGGGGTTATTAACGACATCAAAATCAGTGCAGGAAGAATCGTCCTCATCTGTAAGTTCTACAAAATATCATAGTGTTGAGTGTCCTTACTGTAAAATAAATATTAGTCGAAAGTACTATACCAACCACCTTAAAAGCAAGAAACATATGAATAATGTACTTCTTAATAGTTCGGTACAAAACTTAACCAACGTGCAATTAATAGAAAATGCTTTTGGTCGACGGATAGCAACATACAGGATTTCCAATAATAATTTAGAATTTGAGACGCCTGAATCTTTTTTTAATTCCATTAAAAATATTGTTCATGACTTGCTTCATACGCTTTTAAAAGAGCATACTTTGATTAAAGTTAACTTCATTTTAAACGGTGACTTTATTCAAGAATCAAAAAATTTAGAAAATTCATTTGACTTTCAAACGTGTAACTATACATTCTGTTTAGGTGATGAAATTAATACCATTTATTCGGATTTATTAGCTGAAACTTCGAGTAAAGTTTGTAATTTTGAAAAGAAAGATAGTGGTTGGAGTCTTAAAAAAATTAATTATGTGGATTTAAATATAAATAAATTAAACCCGTTAAAAGGGAACTCTTATATAGATTTACCAATAGATATCAAACATAAACTTGCTATTATTAATGTAAAAAATAATGACAATAGATGCTTTCAATGGGCTATACTTTCCGCTTTGTATCCAGTCAAAGTGAATGCAAACAGAGTGACTTCATATATAACGAAACAAAACTCTTTAGATTTTACAAATATTTCATTTCCAGTACAATTAAAAGATATCAGTAAATTTGAGACATTAAATAATATTAGTATAAATGTTTTTGGACTTGAACATGACACAAAAAGCAATTCTACGAAGATTATTGGTCCTCTCTATTTCACAAAATCTCGAAAACATAAACACATAAATTTATTATACATAAATAATGGTTCTAATGGTCATTATTGTTATATAAAAAATCTTTCCAGGCTAGTTGGTCAACAATTAAACAAACATCACCACGCCACATTTATTTGCGATGGTTGCTTACTATATTTTCAATCGGAGAGTAAATTAAAATCACATCAAAAGTTTGATTGTAATCACATTAAAACTGATATGCCCGATATCACGAAAGCTAAATTAACATTTAATAAATATGAGAGAAAGCTCAAATTGCCTTTTGTTGTTTACGCAGATTTTGAAGCATTTCTAAATCCTATACAAGGATGTGATAATGATCCAACTACCTCATACACAACAAATTTTCAAAAACATGAAGTATATAGCTTTGGATACTATATCAAATGTACATTTAATGATAGTCTATCAATATATAAAACATATACAGGTACTGATTGTGCCAAAGTGTTTATGGAGACCTTAAATGATGATATAAAACGAATTTATGATGATCATTTAATTGAAGTTAATCCACTGCCTCTAACGATAAATGACAACGAAAAATTATCTGCAATATCTACATGTCTTATATGTGAAAAAGAACTAAAATCGGATCGCGAAATAGCATATAATAAATACACTGGAGTTTTTGTAGGTGTCTGCCACAAAAGTTGTAGTAAAAAGTTAGAAACTCCTCAATTTATACCGATAATTTTACATAACCTTAGTAACTACGATGCTCATTTCATTGTGCATGCATTGAATTTCTCAGAAGGTGCAATAAATGTCATACCCCAAAATAAAGAACGATATATTTCGTTTTCAAAAAAGACACAAATCACGAACAAACAAATTGAATTGAGGTTTATTGATTCTTTTAAATTTTTATCTAGTAGTCTAGAATCGTTAACAAATAATTTAAATGATGAAGATTTCATCGAATTGCGAAGAAATTTTCAAAGTGAAAAAGATATTTATTATTTAAAACGTAAAGGTGTATACCCATACGAATATATGACATCATTTGACTCCTTAAATTTAACATCACTTCCAACACAGAATCAATTTTTCAGTACACTTACAAACAGTACTATTTCAAATGAAGATTATAAACATGCTAGAGATGTTTGGAACCATTTTAAATGTCTTTATATGAGTGATTACTCTGATTTATACTTGAAAACGGATGTATTACTTTTAACAGATATATTTGAAAATTTTAGAAACGTTTGTATTAAAACTTATGATTTAGATCCTGCTCATTATTATACAGCACCAGGTCTTAGTTGGGATGCAATGTTAAAGTACACACAAATAACATTAGATTTATTAACAGATTTTGAAAAAATTGCATTCGTAAAATCAGGTATACGCGGTGGTGTTTCACAGTGCAGTAACCGCTATGCACAAGCCAATAATAAGTACATGGCAAATTTTAATGAGAAAATTCAATCATCTTATCTCGCATACTTAGACGCTAATAATTTATATGGTTGGGCTATGTCTCAATACCTTCCTACAGGTGGATTTGAATGGGTAAATTGTGAGACTAATTTCAACATACCGATTGATTCTGATGTGGGTTATATTCTAGAAGTAGACTTAGAATATCCCGAAGCTTTACATGACTTACATACCGATTTTCCTCTTTGTCCAGAGAATATACTTGTTGGAGGGAGTAAAACTTTAAAATTAGTTCCAAATCTATTCGATAAAACTAAGTATGTAATTCATTATAGAAATCTTATACAGTGCCTAGAAATGGGTTTAAAACTAAAAAAAATTCATCGGATTTTAAAATTCAATCAAAGTCCTTGGCTACAAAAATATATTGATTTAAACACACAGTTACGTACATCTGCCCAATCTGATTTTGAAAAGGATTTCTATAAGTTAATGAATAATTCAATATTTGGGAAAACAATGGAGAACATTGAAAAACGTGTAGATGTCAAACTATGTACACATTGGGAAGATAAGGGAAAATCTGTTGGTGCTCAAAAACTTATTGCGAGACCTGAGTTTCATAGTGTCTCAATATTTTCAGAAAATTTGGTTGCTATACAATTGAGAAAAACTAAATTACTTTATAATAAACCTATTTACTTAGGATTTTGTATTTTAGATATTTCTAAAACTCTTATGTATGATTTCCATTACAAATATATGAAAAAGAAATATGGCTCAAGTTGTAAAATGCTTTATACAGACACAGATAGTTTCATATATCACATTTTTACTGATAACTTTTATGATGACATTAAACCTGACTTAAATAAATACTTTGATACTTCGGATTACCCCTCTAATAATAGTTATGATATTCCTCGGACAAATAAAAAAAAAATTGGTTATTTTAAGGATGAAAATAATGGTACTATTATGACTGAATTTGTTGGTTTGAGATCAAAAGTGTATGCTTTTAATACACAAAATAAATTCATTGCTAAAGCAAAAGGCGTAAACAAATCGGTTACCAAAAATTTTAAAATTAAGAATTATAAAACAGTTTTATTTGAACAAAAAAATGAGTTATGTGAAATGTATAGATTCAGATCGATAAAGCATATAATATTTACTCAAAAAAATAATAAAATATCATTATCACATTCAGATACTAAACGGTTTTTAATTAATAACTCTACCAACACTTTAGCTTGGGGTCATTACAAAATAAAGTCGATTACTAATGATTTGCGGTAAGACTCGATGTTATTTTTTAAGTAAGTGCTACAATGTATAGATGTATCTTTAAGTTATAAATTGTATAGAAAATTAAGATATAATTATGAATAAATGTATACTTAAATCAATGTCTTATTACTTCATTCCCCATTTCTATATCTAATTCAACTGAAACTACACGTATTTTTGAACATGTATCATTTTCTCCATCCATTTACTGCTATAGTTGCAGGACCGAGTGGATGTGGTAAATCACATTTTGTGACAAATTTCTTAAAACACTGTAATGATATATGTAATACACGATTTGATCAAATTTTGTGGTGTTACGATGAAATGCAGCCTCTATACAATCTAGAAAATGTAACTTACATTCAAGGAATTCCTGAAATGAGTATGTTTGATGGAAAACATCCTCGATTAGTCATAATTGATGATCTTATGAGGGAGTCAGATGGTCGTGTTGTTGATATTTTTACTAAAGGTAGTCACCACAGAAATTTAAGTGTATTTTATATCACACAAAATCTTTTTCATCAAGGGAAAGGGCAACGAGATATTTCTCTAAATACAAGTTACATAATTTACTTTAAAAATCCCAGAGACCGAACACAAATTCGCCATTTAGCACGTCAAGTATTTCCTGAGAATTCAAAGTTTGTTGAAGAGGCTTATAAAGATGCCACTACAGAACCTCATGGTTATTTAATGATTGATTTAAAGCAAAATACAAATGATTCATGTCGTTTTAAAACTAAGATTGATAATACTTCTAATGATTGTGTAGTATACATCCCTAAAAAGGGGTTTAAATATGGTTTGCATGACTCAATTCTTGTCAGTAGCAAATAATGGTTGAAGGAAGTACTACGCAAGACACGAAAAAGTTGAGGTGTGCATTACAAACATTTAAACCAAAATATCGTAAAATTTTACTTCGCTCTCTTAAGAAAGAAGAAATTAATCGTGTTTGTGAGTATATCAAAGAAATATTTAAAGAAAATACCCCCAATAAAGAGACAAGAGAATCGTCTGTAAAATTGAATTGCTTCTTTTCTACAAAGTTAATATAAATATGTATTCAGAATCACTGTAAAACAATGTCTGCACGAGTAAAAACACACAAAAATTTACTAAAGGCTTTACACACACTTCAACCAAAATTCCGAACAGCCTTATTGAAAGTGTGTAAGGACGAGGAAATCAATTGTATTTGCGAGTGTATTTTCAATATACTAAATGGTAAACTACCTTTAAAGGATTGTGAGAAGACTAAGTTAAAAAAACACAAAACTATTCTCAGAAAATTAATAAAGAAAGGGGGAAATAAATCACGAAAACGTATTATCATTCAAAAAGGAGGAGCATTTCTGCCTATTATTTTGGGAGCTGTTTTAAATGGGTTGTTTAATTTAATATAAAAATGGAACACGCAAAAAAAATGGTTCTTATTGAACCAGAGGTCATTGAAAGACTAAAATCAAGAAATATTGCATCTGACGATTCTTTGTCAAGATTAGATAAAGAAATGCAAAAAATACTGAAAAGTAAACTAGATGATCGTGAAAAATGGACGTTATACACGCAAATTTTACAAAGATATCTCCATATTACCGAAGGAGAGAGAAAACCAATTAAATTACCAGTCACTGTAGAGGACGATCGAAACTATGACAATAACAGTATATTTAAAAAGGAAATGAAAGACAATGATTCAGCAGTTAATGCGGAATCAGATGATGATAAGCACGTACTTGGGCTACCGATTGAAATTTTATATACCCCTACTTATATAAACAAACTTATACCAAAAACGTATAGAAAAAAAGGTGAAATATTGTTAAATACTCTGTTAAACAATAAAGAAAAAATTAGTTGGAAAAAGGATGGATTGATAGTCGTAGATAATGAAGCTGTAGATGGTAGTAATATAGTGGATCTAGTAAATTATACCTTGAGACCATTAAAACGCCCCAAGCCTAATGGATGGGAAAAATTTATCCAAACTATAAAAGATATAGGGGTTCCCTTAATATGTATTGGTAACCCTCAAGCTTCTGAAAATATTAGTAATATATCACCAAAATCCAGAAGACATAGTTCTCCAATTGATGATAAAAGTCCAAAAACTTTAACATCATACAAACTAAGGAAAAAACAGGACGTTTGGGAAAGATGGAATCCATATTAGACATCAAAGATATATATTACGATGTGTCCAATCCTGCTGGTTATGGAAGCGCAGAGAAATTATCAAGAGCATTAAAAGGTAAAATGAATAGAAAGCAAGTGAAAGAATGGTTGCAAGCTCAGGAAACTTATACATTACATAAGCCTGTGCATCGAAAATTCCCTCGGAATAAATATATATTGTCTAATCTTAATGAACTTTGGCAAGCAGATTTAAGTGATATGCGTACTTATTCTCAATATAATGAAGGTTTTAATTATATTCTTTGTGTTATTGATGTTTTTAGTAAATACGCTTTCGCTAGAGCCCTAAAAAAGAAAAATTCTGAAAGTATAAAACAAGCATTTGAAAGCATATTTACTGAAGCTAATGCAACTCCCACCCACTTACAATCAGATAAAGGTACCGAATTCGTATCAAAAGATGTTAGACAATACTTTAAAAGTAAAAATGTAAATTATTACACAACCAACAACCCAGATATTAAAGCAAGTGTAGTTGAAAGATTTCAGAGGACATTAAAAACTAAAATGTGGCGTTATTTTACACATAAAAATACCTATACTTATATTAATATTTTACAAGATTTACTCTATTCTTATAATCATAGCTTCCATTCAAGCATAAAAATGTGTCCGTTTGAAGTTAATTTTAATAACATTATGATAGTTTGGAATAATTTATATGGAAATATAAATAATAAAATCAGTGCTATACCACAGTCTAAGTTTTCGATTGGAGATCATGTAAGAATAACAAAATATAAGCACATTTTTCAAAAAGGATATGAGACAAATTGGAGTGATGAAATATTTATTATAACTGGTATAAAAAATAACATGTCCAGAGTAGTATATACTATTAAAGATCTTCAAAGTGAACCTATTGTTGGTACTTTTTATGAGAATGAATTACAAAAAGTTACATATAGCCCCACCACTCAATATAAAATTGATAAAATACTACGGTCTCGCTACTCAGGTAACAGAAAAGAAGTACTTGTCAAGTGGAAAGGTTATCCTGATAAGTTTAACAGTTGGATTTTAGAATCCAGTCTTAATCAGATAGGATGATGGAAGACAATTTTTATTTAACTTTACTTAGTAATAGTTCAATGGAATACTTCCCGGAAAACACGACGACCATGTTCTCAACAAAATTACCAAAATCACTTATATTGGAAGGAGAATGGCACGTTGGAGTTGTTGAATTTCAATATCCTTGCACTATGTATACGGTTCGAGAGTATGAAAATGTTATTTATACATCAAAGTGGATTACAATACCCGATGAAGATATAAGTTCATTAGTGCACTATAGAAACCGTATTCCTGTCATGAATTATGATAGCATTGATCATATTGTAGCTGAATTAAATAAAAATACCGATGCTGGAATAATGTTTAATTATGATGAAATAAAGAAGCAAGTATCGGTATTATGTACGAATACCTTCATTGATGTACTTAAGTTGTCAACAAAGTTATGTTTACAACTCGGTTTTGAACCAAATACAAACCTAATTCAAAATAAAACTGGAACATATCCTTATAATTTAAAATTAGGATTGCCATCTCAGTTGTTCATTTATTGTGATATAATAGAGCCACAAATTGTTGGAGATGTTATGGCCCCTCTTCTCAGAATCGCACCACTAGATCCAACAGTCTATGTATACGGGGCTAATAAAATGCATATTTTTTCACCGCCTCATTATGTACCTGTCATGCGTAGAGAGTTCGATGTGATAGAAATAGATATAAGAACGAGTACAGGTCGAAAAGTACCATTCCAGTTTGGGACCACATGTATTAAAGTACATTTTAAGAGAATCAAGTGAAAAAGTGTATTTAAAATGTCGTGTCCGTACTTACATTATTATTCTCATCAAGCTGGTACTGGTATTGGTGCAATTTATAAAGGTGCACCTTATCAGCGAGGTCATGGTATTGGTAGTTTTTTGGGTGGACTATTCAGATCTGTTCTTCCACTTTTGAAAAGTGGTGCAAAAGTTGTGGGTAAAGAAGCTTTGAATGCTGGTGTGGGTCTATTATCTGATATGTTAAATGTGCAACCTATGGATGAATCTATGAGATCACGTTTAAAAACAGCAACTTCGAATCTAAAACAAAAAGCTGACAAAAAAATTGATTCAATAATGAGAGGATCAGGATATAAAATTAGGCGACAAAAAAGGAAACGTATCACTCCTAAGAATACTCTCAAACGAAACGGTACTAAGAAAATTAAACAGAGTAATATTCAAGATATTTTTCATAAAAGTTAAAATTAAATAATGTCATTTTTACATCATAACTCCTGTGAATGCGTAAAATCTGAGTTGGATTTGTTTGCTTTACCATCAACTCAAACTAGTATTGAGGGAGGACAATGGATTCATTACAACCCCATTTCATCGTTGACTGATGATGGTCCCATTGAGTTTTTAGTACCTGGAAATGGAGATGATTACATTGATTTATCTCATACCCTACTTCACATAAAAGCTAAAGTTCAGAATGCTGATGCAACTAGCATTTCGGCGACGACTAATGTTGCTCCAGTTAACAATTGGCTACACTCACTTTTTAGTCAGGTTGACATATATTTAAATCAAAAGCTCGTATCACCTCCAAACAACACTTATGGGTATCGAGCTTACATCGAGACTTTGCTTAATTATGGTGCAGCTGCTAAGAAATCTCATCTTACTTGTGGCCTTTGGTATAAAGATACAGCCTCGAAAATGGATTCATGTGATGCTTCAAATCAAGGATACACAAAAAGAGAAGAATTAGCAAAGGAAAGTCAAACTATTGAAATGATTGGTCACGTACATGCTGATATTTTTAATCAAGATAAGTTTTTAATCAACGGTGTCGAAATGCGTCTAAAACTAGTACGTTCTAAAGATACTTTTAATCTTATGTGTTCAACAGCAGATAGTAAATTCAAAGTGCATATATCTAGTGCTAGCCTTGTAATGCGCAAAGTTCGGATCAATCCCAGTGTATTAATTGCACATGAGAAAGTATTAGCTACTACAACTGCAAAATATCCTGTCACTCGTGCTGAAGTTAAAGTCTTAACGATTCCATCAGGGATTCAGGGAAAAATGCTTGATAATGTATTTTTAGGACAAATTCCCAAAAGATGTATAGTTGGTTTCGTAGGAAATTCGGCCTTTAATGGATCTTTAAATACAAACCCTTTTAATTTTGGTAATCACGGACTTAACCTGTTCGGTTTGTATGTTGATGGCCAATCTATACCATCAAAAACATTAACACCCTCTTTTGATAATAATATGTTCACGAGTGCATATCATACTTTATTCTCTGGAACAGGAATTCATTTCTTGAATGATGGAAATGACGTCTCTAAGGAGGAGTATAATAATGGATATTGTCTGCTTGCTTTTGATTTAACTCCTGATTTATCTGCTAATTCAAACTCCCACTGGAATCTCATAAAACGGGGTAGTGTAAGATTTGAAGTTCGATTTGAAAGAGCTCTAACAACAACTCTTAATTGTATTGTATACGCAGAGTTTGACAATGTAATTGAAATTAATAAAAATCGAGATGTTAGTTTAGACTACAATAGTTAAAAATGAATATAAATGCGGGTATTTAATTTTTGAGTCATTTGTTAACCACTCATTCAATCAAGAAGATTATCTTATTTACTTTTAAATTTATTTCTATTTAAGTTTTCAATGGATACTACTGAGATTGGGAAATATTTAAACATAATCGATCCAAATATTCACTTCAATGTTTTTGCAGCAAATAAGATACCGATCTATTTAACACCACCGGCTTATTTAATTTCTAATTTAGATCCTGATACAAAACCTGGATCTCACTGGGTAGCAATATACGTGGATACTAATGGTGTTGGTGAATATTTTGACTCGTTTGGTCGAAAACCAATGGATTATCATGAAATGTTTTTGAAAAACAATTGTAAGAAGTGGAGTCATAATAATAAAGTACTTCAGAACTATTTCAGCCCATTTTGCGGAATGTATTGTTTAGTTTATATATATTTTAAATATAACAACATCTCAATGTCACAATTTCTTAATATATTTTCTGATAATACTTTGTATAATGATCAACTTGTACAATATATGTTTATGACTTTATTTATAAGGTAATGAAATAAAAAAAATATTGTTTTGAATAACTATAGTTTTATTTACATACCATTTTTTTAAAATAAATCTTAAAGTAACGATAACTTAAGTGTACACTGTGATGAGAACGGGCTGTAGAGACTTGGACTTGGACTGGAATAATGATTTTCATCTTGTGAGAACGAATGGAGTGAATCTTGCTCAGAGTCTTCATAGTCTGTTGCTGGTATTCGTATTCCAAATAGAGCATCTTCCCTCTCAATGAATTCAACCGGGCTGTAGAGACTTGGACTTGGACTGGAATAATGATTTTCATCTTGTATGTCTTCACACAACTCGATCTCGATATCCTCAAAATTGAGCGTATTTTCCTCTTCCACTTCTTCACATAGTGAAACCATTTCTTCATCATAAATGGTCTCGTTCAGTTCACACAATTGAGACGACATTGTATGGTTTTGACGTAGTGAAATAGAATATGAAGTTCGTCTCTCAGGGCAAAACACTTTTATACTTTGTTCCGTCGATGAAGAGTGGGGGACTCGGTTTAGGAATTTATTAAAAACACATGTGTATACGCCCATCATTAGGAATCCGTCTAAACATCTTTTAAATAGTTATATTTTTTACGATGGAATAATTTATAGGTATTTTTATTGTTTGACATCTCTGTCGATAAAATATTTTTTACAATCATTTCTTCCTGCGATCTGCTTTGTTATGTTGTAAATAATATCTCGAGTGGCGTGATAAAATTTATCAGCGTCTGAATTCGCGTAGTACTTTAATCGTAAATCTGCATGTTTCCAGTACTCAAGAGGTGAAACCCCTTTCAGATTCTTCATGTCATAGACATCTATTTTGATGAGATGAGTTGCACTGACACCATCACCATCATTGGATGAGATATACGATAGACCTCCTTCAGTCGCTTGCGCTACCGTTGAAGAAATAGTAGTTCTCTTCTTTTTTTTTGGTTGTTCAAAAAATACATCTATATTGTTTTGCTCCATCATTTTGTTCTTTTTTGAAGCAGTCTTTTTATTATTTGACGCACAATCACTCGCATCTTGATCGTCTGACACATTGAGTGGATAGTAGTAATGTTTATAGGTGAATTCATCATTCTGCGAGTCCTGAAATAAAAAGATGATATTTCAACAAATAAAATTACATAAACTAATTAAATTAACTTCAATTTATAAAGTACTTGTTACAATTTATAAAAGTCCCATTACTAACGAATCAAGATGTTAGTTACAAAGTCAAGACAAATAAACTTTATTCAAAATTGGTACACTGTACACTTTTTGAACGTCAATTTAAGAACATGATATAATGGTGATAATTACTCACGAAAACTTAAAACTAAAAATACGAGGGTTTATTATCACCATGTCACAATATGGTCAAACCTTATAAATGATTATTTGAACTGTTGGCTTTTAGAGCAATTTAGGTATGTCCCTGGGTTTTGTCACTAAAAAATATTATAAGCTATCATTATTTAAATAATTGGTGCAATTACACACTTACCGCCATAATAAATATGTAGGTTCACAACACACTGACTCTACTACTCTACTACTGACAGCTAAGTAATATTTAAGACTTATTTTAGACTGAGATCCTAACGATGTCGCACTGAGTAAACTTGTGTTAGAAAAATTGAAATGTATCGTTCTTATACACATGCTCTTAGACGTGCAGCAACATGCTTGAACACCTGTTTTGCACCTGCGTGCAATATTTTTTCCTGTCTACATACCTCCCCGAAGATAATGGGATGATAAAATATAAAAGAGTAATAAAAAATCAGACAAGTTTGTGCGTGTCAAGGGGTTGGTGAGATCGTAAAATGCATAAATCTAATGGACAAAAAAATCGAACAGGTAGATTCGTGCATAGAGCTATAAATTATTCTATTATTAGGGTAAATTCTTTGAAACGTACAAGTAAGTTATGATGTAATTGCCTCGTTGGTCTTGTGATTAACATATTCGACTGCAGATCGCGAGGTCCCAGATTCGATTCCCAGGTCGGACAAATAATGTGTGTGTGTGTGTGTGTCTGTTCCCCCGTAGCGCTCAAACGGGTGAACCGATTTGAATGCGGTTTTTTTTTGTTTGAAAGGTGAATTAATTAAAAGTATTGTTAGCTATGTTTGATGAAAATCGATCCAAGATGGCCACCGCTACAAAATGACAGATTACATATTTTTCACAACTCTCTTAATAATTTTAACTATAAGGTCTAAACTAGGATAACATAGTCTTGTCGAGCCGGTCCGACAGCCGCAAGAGAGGGAGACATGTTTTTGTCGAGCCGGCTCGACAGCCGCGTTTCAAGAGTATGGGATGAAAATCGATCCAAGATGGCCGCCGCTACAAAATGGCAGATTACATATTTTTCACAACTCTCTTAATAATTTTAACTATAAGGTCTAAACTAGGATAACATAGTCTTGTCGAACCGGTCCGACAGCCGCAAGAGAGGGAGACATGTTTTTCAGCCGCGTTTCAAGAGTATGGGTATCAAATGAAAGGGCTTGACTAGTAGAATAGCAGTATGCAAATCCAAGATGGCGAATGTCAGGGGTTTTTAAATTTTCAATTTATACTTGTGAAATGAATTTATTGACAAACTGACCACCGTCAATAGGCGGTCTTATAATAGAGTGTGTCTTGGGTTCAATTCCTCAACATTTAAGTTCGAGTATATTTTCTTTGTAATTAATTAAATAGTGAATAATAAGAACTATAAAGGTTAGGTTAGTTGAAATTGAAATTGTTCGCATTGCTTGTATAACATACATTAGCTATTAATCATATTTAAATCTATAAATAAGTAAATATAAAATTCTATTTTTTCATTCATTATAATTATCATGAAATAACATGATAAACTCATAGCTCGTAATACACTTTTATATGAAGTCGGATAATAATGGAAACCATAGCAAAGCAAGAGTCCATAGTTGCCGAAGGGTCTGCTACCTGCGTACGGAGGGGTTGCCTGCCTCGGGTACCTGGCGCGGATGCGCTTTTGTCATGGACCGCATACCGGCAGGTAGTCCCCGCGAGCGCACTTTTTTATGAACAATCTGATCAAATTGCTGTTCAATCGGCTTGGGGTGAAAACTGTCGGAATTTAGTTTTTTTATATAAGAATACACCAGTGGAAAACGTGTGGGGCTGTGCTGTTGAACCGGCCATACATACTACTGCCCCGCTATTCCTAGCTCTGGCAGCGGTTACGGTAACGGCGGGGCAGGGGGTGTCAAGAATCTCCGGAAGAGATTCCGCTGCCGACCCCGACGACTGGACCTGGCAACATATAACGCACGCACTTTGAGGACCGACGAAAAGACGAGTACATATATCTGGGACACACGGTCCAGCTAGGTAGGTCCAATTTTGAGAAAGAGATCAACCGCCGAATCCAACTCGGCTGGGCAGCGTTCGGGAAACTTCGAGATGTCTTTTCGTCCAATATCCCTCAGTGTCTGAAGACGAAAGTCTTCGAACAGTGCGTGTTGCCAGTGATGACTTACGGATCTGAGACATGGTCGCTAACAATGGGCCTCATAAGAAGGCTCAGGGTCACTCAGCGGGCGATGGAGAGAGCTATGCTCGGAGTATCCCTGCGGGATCAAATCAGAAATGAGGAGATCCGCAGGAGAACCAGAGTCACCGACATAGCTCATCGAGTCGCGAAGCTGAAGTGGCAATGGGCGGGGCACATTGCACGAAGAACCGATGGACGTTGGGGTCCCAAGGTGCTTGAATGGCGACCTCGCACCAGCAAACGAAGCGTAGGTAGACCCCCCACTCGATGGACAGACGATCTCAAGCGAGTCGCTGGTAGCCGCTGGAATCAGGCGGCACAAGATCGTGTGCTGTGGCGATCCTTGCAAGAGACCTATGTCCAGCAGTGGACGTCCATTGGTTGAAACGAACGAACTCCGATAGGAAAATTTTAGGACTGATCTTTTTAACCCCCGACGCAAAAACGACGGGGTGTTATAAGTTTGAAGTGTCTGTGTGTGTGTGTGTGTGGGTGTGTCTGTGTATGTGGTGTGTGTGTCTGTTCGACCGTAGCCCTAGCTTTTTTTTGTTTGAAAGGTGAATTAGTTGGTAATGTTCTTAGCTATGTTTGATGAAAATCGGTCCAAGATGGCCGCCACCACAAAATGGCGGATAAGATATTTTTCACAACCCCTCAATATGGGTATCAAATGAAAGAGCTTGACTAGTAGAATAGCACTACGCAAATTCAAGATGGCCGCCACCACAAAATGGCTAATGTCGGGGGTTAAGTATTTAAATTTTTAATTTATACTTCGTTCGTTTCAACCAATGGACGTCCACTGCTGGACATAGGTCTCTTGCAAGGATCGCCACAGCACACGATCTTGTGCCGCCTGATTCCAGCGGCTACCAGCGACTCGCTTGAGATCGTCTGTCCATCGAGTGGGGGGTCTACCTACGCTTCGTTTGCTGGTGCGAGGTCGCCATTCAAGCACCTTGGGACCCCAACGTCCATCGGTTCTCCGTGCAATGTGCCCCGCCCATTGCCACTTCAGTTTCGCGACTCGATGAGCTATGTCGGTAACTCTGGTTCTCCTGCGGATCTCCTCATTTCTGATTTGATCCCGCAGGGATACTCCGAGCATAGCTCTCTCCATCGCCCGCTGAGTGACCCTGAGCCTTCTTATGAGGCCCATTGTTAGCGACCATGTCTCAGATCCGTAAGTCATCACTGGCAACACGCACTGTTCGAAGACTTTCGTCTTCAGACACTGAGGGATATTGGACGAAAAGACATCTCGAAGTTTCCCGAACGCTGCCCAGCCGAGTTGGATTCGGCGGTTGATCTCTTTCTCAAAATTGGACCTACCTAGCTGGACCGTGTGTCCCAGGTATATGTACTCGTCTACAATTTCGAGTGCTGAGTTCTCAACAATTACCGGGTGGAGCGGAACATGAGCATTAGACATGATCTTCGTCTTACTCATGTTCATTTTTAGGCCCACCTGTTGAGAAACTCTGCTGAGATCATTGAGCATTGTATTGAGGTCTCCCAGAGTCTCTGCCATCACGACTATATCATCGGCAAACCGTAGGTGAGTGATGTACTCGCCGTTTATGTTGATGCCAAGTCCGCTCCAGTCCAGAAGCTTAAAGACGTCTTCCAACGCAGCGGTAAATAGCTTCGGGGAGATAACATCTCCTTGACGCACTCCTCGCTGCAATTGGATTGGCCTCGTAGTCTGGTCCTGTATACGAACTGACATAGTGGCGTTTTCGTACAAACACTTCAGCGCTTGGATGTACCGATAGTCGATCCGGCATCTCTGCAGTGATCTCAATACAGCCCAAGTTTCCACCGAATCAAAGGCTTTCTCATAGTCCACAAACGCTAAGCAAAGTGGCCGGTTATACTCTTCGGTCTTCTGTATAACCTGCCGCAGCGTATGAATGTGGTCTATGGTACTGAAGCCTTTTCGGAACCCGGCCTGTTCGGGAGGCTGGAAGTCGTCGAACCTACGAGCGAGACGATTCGTAATGACTCTCGAGAACAACTTATAGACATGACTCAGCAGCGAGATGGGTCTATAATTCTTCAGCAGGGTATTATCGCCCTTTTTGAAGAAAAGAACCACCACGCTTCTGTGCCATGCCTCTGGCGTTATGCCCTTGTCGATGACGGAATTGAACAATCGCTGAAAGACTTTAAGAACCGGTTTTCCACCTGCTTTCAGGAGTTCCACTGTGATTCCATCATCACCTGGCGCCTTGTTGTCCTTAAGTTGTTTGAGAGCCATACTAATCTCGTATAGGCTGACGTCCGGGATATCTTCGGTATAGTGTCGGGTCAATTTGGCTCTGGGATCTTTAGCCAAATCTTCAACAGGCTTCTGTGTTGACGTGTACAGCTGTCCGTAGAACTTCTCGACCTCTCTCAAAATCTCAGGTTTAGACGAAATGAGACTACCGCTGTCGGTCTTCAGTCGCGTCAGCTGGCTATGACCGATAGACAGATCTCTCGCGAAGACTTTTGAGCCTTTGTTTCGCTTGATCGTATCTTTAATACATTCTGTATTAAAGTTACGCAAGTCACGTGTTTGCGCTTTGGAGATCTGCCTATTAATCTGCCGATAAGCAGACGCATCTGCTGAAGACTGCAGTCTCATTTTATGTCTCTGTTCCATGAGACTGAGAGTATGGTCTGAGAATTTTTTGGTTCTATTTCTACGGTGGGTCTTAAAGAACCTAGACCCAACCGCATGGACAGTTTCCACCAGCCTGTTGTTCAGTTCGTCCACAGAATCGCAATCTGCCAGGCAAGCGAATCGGTTTTGCAATTCGAGTTGGAAGCTCTCGGGATTCTGGATATGGGCACGAGACGGTCGGAGCGTTGACTTCAGCAATCTGGCCCTTTCAAGCTTTATGTTGAGATTCAATGTGCCTCTTACCATACGGTGATCGCTGCCGGTTTTTACCCTGTTGATCACAGAGACATCATTGAATACATGCCGTTTGGTAGACATGATGAAGTCAATCTCATTTCTCGTAGAACCATCGGGACTCATCCAGGTCCACTTCCTGTGTGGCCTCTTCTCGAAGAAAGAGTTCATCATATAGAGGCCCTCTTTCTCCATGAAGTCGGCTAACATTTGGCCCCTATGGTTCCGTCGCCCATAGCCAAATTGTCCCACTTTCAACTCTTCACCGCTTCGCTTACCCAGCCTTGCGTTGAAATCCCCCATCACAACATTGTAGTGGGTGCTAGAGGCATGCATGGCTTTTGATATATCCTCATACATGACCTCTACCTCCTCGTCGGGATGTGTCGATGTCGGTGCGTAGACCTGTATGACCTTCAGCGAATACCGTTTGGTTATTCTGAGTATAAGGTACGCTACCCTGCTCGACACACTTTCGACTTGCACAATGTTGTTAACGAGGGACCTGTGGACGATGAACCCGACACCACCCTGGGATTGTTGATCACCCTCCCGGTAGTAGAACAAGTTGCCGGATTTAAGGATTATCGAGTCCTCCCCCTCTCTTCGGACTTCAGATAACCCTATGACACCCCAATTCAACTTGCTCACTGCTTCTTCCAGCTCGATGATCTTTTCGTCGGTCCTCAAAGTGCGTGCGTTATATGTTGCCAGGTCCAGTCGTCGGGGTCGGCAGCGGAATCTCTTCCGGAGATTCTTGACACCCCCTGCCCCGCCGTTACCGTAACCGCTGCCAGAGCTAGGAATAGCGGGGCCGCCGGGGACTGGGGGCTGTGGCTTTATCTTTCTATTCATGCAAGGTTATGCCCATAATCGCCACGCTGGGCAGGCGGGTTGGCGATCGCAGGGCTAGACTATTGTACCGATGTCGCTGCTGCCCGACATCGGCCCTTGTCATTTTTGTAGTCTAGCCGATAAGAAATGGTTATACCGCCATTTGTCGGTCGTCAGAGCCTCGTCTGTTGATTAGCAGGGGGCACCACGTGCAGGTGAGGTAGACAATTCTGCCGTCCTAACGAAGAGTGCAATAAGTCGAGTTTTTGGTCAAATTGACTTAAGACCATATCCGTAATCAGGAAAATGAGCTCTATATTTTCGTCTTAGACGTCTTTTTTGTATCTTCAATAGTTTCGGTTCTGTTGGTTACCATAACTGCAATATCTAATATAACGATATGTAAGGAGCTAATCATAACCGAAATATCTTGAGTTATGACTTGGATAGCTTTGATATTTTGTAATATTACATAAAATAATCGCAATAAGTCCAGTTATTGCACTTATGACTATAGTACGTTTTATAAATTTTTGGCACATTTACTAGTCATAAGCGCAAGAAGTAAGAGTTATTGCAGTTATCATAAGGAAACTTATTACTTAAAATGTCTAGCTTACTAAATGTATTATACTAAAGTAAAGTTAAAATAAACAAAAAGTTTTTGATTTTGACGATTTTGTGGATGTTGTAAAATTGTCAAATTCGTAGATTTTTACTTTTACAAGCACAAAATTAGAAACACAACCACTTAAAGAAAATTTTGGAAGTCAAAAGTCATTGGCTGAAAGGGGACAATTTTCATTGAAAGTCAAAGAAAAACATGCAGCTGATTGGAGAGAATTAGAATTAGACAAATGAAAATTATCAAAAATAAAAAAAACTAGATATCTATACTAATATAATAAAGCGGAAGAGTTTGTCTGTTTGAACGCGCTAATCTCTGGAAGTACCAGTCGGATTTGAAAAATTATTTTTGCATTTGGTAGTACAGTTTTCCGGAAAGGTTATAGGCTATTTAACATTCCTAAAATCTTCCTCTAAGGGGGTAAAATGGGGGTAGAAAGTTTGTATGAAAGTCCTATGTTTTTACCCGACTGGGTATATGTGTTTCACCTGTGTGTATGTATGTCCATTCCTATGTCCGCTTGTAACTAATCAACGGCTCAACGGATTTTGATAAATGATACGTCATTAGATTTGTCTCAATGACGCGAGTGTTATAGGGTACCTAAATTTAAAAAAAAATCAAAATGGCGGACTTTATGCGCTTTAATGTGCGAGCTGAAAAAAAAATTTTTCTTCAAGACCCTCGAGTGGGGTATCAAAATAAAGGAATTCAAAAGGCAAATACGAAAATGTATAAATTTATATATTTGGAAACAATTTGGAGTGTTAAATCGTAGAAAATGACCGTTTCCTATGTCAGTTTGTAACTACTTAACGGCTCAACCTATTTTGATAAATTATACGTCATTAGATTTGTCTTGACGGCGCAAATGTTACTGGGTACATAAAATTCATAAAAAATCAAAATGGCACTTTAATGTGCGGGCTGAAAAAAATTTTTTTCTTCAAGACCCTTGAGTGGGGTATCAAAATAAAGGGCTTTAAAAGGCGAGTACGAAAATGTATACAATCTATATGTTTTGAATCAATTTGGAGTGACAAATCATGAAAAACAAAATAAATAACAACTACACTGTAAGTGGTACGGTGGTAGTTTATTAATTTTTTAGTTCGTTTTTTAGCATGGCAGTCGGGTTTTTTAGTTTTTAAATTACAGCTTGTTAAAGTTACAGACCTGAAATCGGCATTTAGATTATTAGTTTTAAATAATATAAACCTGTATATTTTATTCTGAAAAATCTTCCCTTAAGGGTGGTAAAATAGGGGTTGAAAGTTTTTATGTTAAGTTTTAATTATTGTTATTATCAACTTGTAATTTGGAAGGTAGGTTTATTCTAAGGCTTAGATATCAGTCTAGAAAAGATTTCACGAAAATCCTCCCCTAAGGGGGTAAAATGGGGGTAGGAAGGTTATATGAAAGTTCTATGTTTTTGAAGTTACAGATATGAAAATAGGCATTTAGATTATGAATTTTAAATAATAAAAACTTGTATAAGTTGTTCTGAAAAATCATTAAGGGTGGTAAAAAAGGGGATGAAAGTTTTTGTGAAGTTTTAATTATTGTTATTATTATCTTGAAATTTGGACGGTAGGTTCTTTCTAGGGCGTAGATATCAGCCTAGAAAATATTATAGGAAATTTCTCCCCTATGTAAAATATATAAGGGGGTAAAATGTGGGTAGGACGGTTATATGAAAGTTCTATGTTTTTGAATTCAGTTACAGATACGAAAATCGTCATGTAAGTTATTAGTTTTAAATAATAAAAACCTATTTAAATTATTTTGGTAAATCTCTTTTATTCTTATTATGTTCTTGCAATCACCTTATATCTAATTAAAATAATTCACTAAGGAAAACCGTACATATGGTTGGAAGAAACTATAGGGCATCATATAGTTTGTGCTACACAAATAAGTAGTATGTAGGTTTACTAACAAAAACTGCAATAAGTAGTGTAGTTATTGCAATTATGATTAGGAATGCTATATCAAAACAATTCATAAGTCCTAATGATAAATACATTATTGCGTTTTTAGTGTGTATATAAACTTATGTACAAATATAATATACTACATAAAATTAAGCATTATTTTATCTGTCGTTCAGTAAAAGTTTCAAACCAATAGCTTTTATAGTTACGAAGATACACACAAAACAAAAATTAAATCTTTAACTGCAAATATCTCGAAAGTAGTCAAAACCTAGTTATTGCACTCTTCGTTAGGACGGCAGAATTGGAGTGCTGAGATGGAGGTACACTCCCTTACCCCCCGCCGTAATTTATACTTGTATCACTAATTTTCCGAGGTAGTTACAATAGAGAGAGCTATGCTTAGACTTTTTCTATACTGTGTACGTTCTCAAATTAGAAATGTGGAGATCCGTAGAAGGACCGGAGTACTAACCGACATAGTTAAAGAGCTGCGAAGCTGAAGTGGCAATGAGCTCCCAATGTGTTCGAATGGCGACCTCGCGGCTCGCAGCGGCAAGCGCCTGTTGCTGGATGCGTACGGTACAAGAGCGCGGCGGTATGTGAATGTCGAAAACAAGAATATTGGTTTACAGAAAAGCGTGACTATAGTAAAGACAATTTGGAAAAGTTTAAAGAATGCCTAAGCTGTCTTAGCTTCAGTGATATTTATAAAACGAATGACGCTCAGACTGCCTTTAATCTGTTTTACGACTTATTTAACCTTTTCTATTTACTCTGTTTTCCAGTGATAAAAATTAAAAATAATTTACATAAACGACCTAAATGGATTTCAAATGGCATCAAAAAATGTTCTAAGAAAAAACGGGCACTACTATGGCAATACAGGAAAAAACGAAATGAAAATAACAAAAATAAATTGAAAGTTTACTCGACTCGGCTGAATAAAATCATAAAATTAACACAAAAAGCCCAGAATTCGTATGCCGTCAATTGTGCTACTAACAAATCAAAAGCTACATGGAACATTATCAAGTCCAACTACAAAATCAATGAACCCAGAGAAGAGATACAGCGAATAGTAGTCGGTAGTAATATTATTGATGATCCTTTAGAGATAGCTAATTCGTTTAATAATTTCTTTATTGACCAAACTGCTACTGATGGCATACAAATAACAAATACATCACTTACCAAAGCAATTAACTGTAACAGTTGTAAATCATTATTTTTAATTCCTACTACGCCATTTGAAGTCGATAAAACTATCAAATCGCTTAAAAACACAAACAGCACCGGATATGATGAAATGGTTTAATATGGTCTACAAAATAAGCTTTCATTAAAATAATTTAAAACCGATTAATATTTTTCGAGTTTCAGAACTTTATACAAAATATCCCTAGACATTGTTGATGTGCATATAAAAAACAAATTAATTACCATTCACAGTCGAGAGTAATTCAGCGCGGCGTACCTCAAGGCAGTATCTTGGGTCCTCTACTATTTATAATCTATATCAATGATCTACCGAAACATGTGACTCACCATAACATGGTATTATTTGCTGATGATAGTACTGTGATATTTGCAAACAAAAATATAGACGACCTTAAAAGTAATGTTAACTTTACCTTAGACAAAATCATAAATTGGCTGGATAGTAACAAACTTAAAATTAACTTAGATAAAACCAACATCATGAATTTTAGAGTTAGAGAGAAAATGTCGCGTGCTTTGGATATAAATTATAAGAGCAAACCTATCGATGAAGTAAATGTAACGAAATTTTTAGGACTGAATATTAATTGTAATCTAAATTGGAAAGAGCATATAACTCATATTTGCACTAAGCTGAGCCAATTCTCCTATGCGCTTTATATGTTAGGTAAAACGGTTGATGTTTCAACACTATTGACGGTTTACCATGGATATGTCGCCTCATTGTTGAGATATTGCATTATATTCTGGGGTAATTCTACAGAAAAAGAGGCTGCATTCAAAGCGCAAAAGAAATGTTTAAGGGCAATATTTAAATTAAAAATGACGGACAGTTGTAAACCCTATTTTAAGAAATATAATATTTTGACCATGCCATGTATATATGTATATTTATGAGACTATCATTTTCATTAAACAAAACTTAAATTTGTATGAAAACCTCAAAAGTAAAAGGCATGCGCTTATACTGAGGCACCCTCCTAGTAGAACTGCTCATTTCTCCAAAAGTTTTTTCTCCACTGGGCCACTCTTGTATAATCACTTGCCCAAATACATAATTGAAACGCGAGAACTTCCTTTATTTAAAAGAAAATTGAAAAAACTACTGTTAGAAAGGACATATTATTCGATTAATGATTACCTTGTAGAGAAGTTTTAGTTTTATTTTAATTTTTGACATTTGTAATACTATTATTGAAATTTGTGTTTTATTTTGTGACTGTGTGTATTTAATATGTCTAATTTAAAACTAATTAATTTAATTTAAATTATCAAACTATGTACACTTGATTAGGTATATCATAAAATATTGCATGCCAATAGGCAGAATTTAGCTGTACCTTTTTGTTTCTGTAATATCTCCACTGTTTACCTGTGGTTTACCCATATTCGCAATAAAGACATTTAAATTTGAATTTGAATTTGAAGAAACCTATGCTCAAAAAGCTAGTAGGATTTGAAGTCTTCTCAAATTCCAGATAGTCTGATAACTACCAACTAACTACTTTAATACTGTATTAAAGAAGTGGGTACTGTTGCCAGTAGTACATCACGCAGTAAATGTAAAGGTTAAGTTCTTGACCACCAAACAAAATCCATTTTGAATTGGGGTGTAAGTGGCCCAAATTCCATCTATGTGTGTGGCCAAAGTCAACCTCACCTGCGCGTGGTACACCCTGCCAATGCTAACGAGGCCCTGACGCTCTCACCGAATCCGCCTGGCTAGCGACCACACTTCAGCCGTAATCTGCCGCAAAGCATCCGATGCGTGCCTGCAGCGAGCTGAATAGCCAGTCCCCTTCCTCAAAAGCCGGCAACGCATTAGTGGTTCCTCAGGTGCTGCTAATGTTCATGGGCGACGGTACATCAGGTGAACTGCTTGCTCGGTTGCCCGCTATTCGTATAAAAAAAAAACAAGTCGCAGTTCTGTAAACTTTTTACACAAATATAATCCTTAGCCTGAAGCATGGAAATACGAATAGTGAATTACGCAAACAACTTGGTGGGCATGTTTAACTTTGACGGTAACTTTATTTTAAGAGCCCTCTCCATGGGAGCGACAAATCGTTGGTGAGTGGAGTCTAAAACAGTGATTTCTGCATTTAGAGAGCGAGACGTCTTCAGTATCTAAGAAGAGTACTAAAAATATATACATAAATAAATAATAAATTAATTAAATAAATACATTTTGCTTGAGATATCATGATTTTTAGTGAAAAACGGCAAAGTAAAAAGATGCAAATCAAGGTTTGGAATTTCGCCTATTTTAGCAAATATTTGGCAATTTTTTACATGAACTAAAGACATTTGTAATTATTATGAAGTAACCTATGATAAGACTTCGGTCGTTTTTCAATTTTCTAGTTTCTTATATAGTTTATTTACGCACGAAGTTGCCCAAAAATAGTGATTTTTCAAGCGTCATAACTTTCAAAATAAATATAATTTTACTAATATTTTTATTTTATGGCATAGGTAATGGAGATATAAATTGATATATCTGGCTTAACTAAGTTTAGACCTATTTGCGACAAATATTAGAATAATAGGCGTAATACGTTTGTATGGAAAAGCGCGTGAAGAGAGCGGTCTTAAGTGCCTGACCTGTAGGTACAATCAACTCGCCCTAAGTTTCAACCTCTATTGAATAGAGTTTCAAACTCTATTAATAAGAGTTCAAAACTGAGGGCGTGTGTGTATCGATCACAATAGAATCTATTCTGAATCGTGGTCGATACACGTCGACCGTACGTCATTTGACTTGTGGTCGAGCATCAGCTATATAAAGTCTAAACTAATTATTCCATACATCCATCCAATACTTACAGCCTTTTAACGTCCCAGTACTGGACACAGGCTTCCTCTCTTATAGGAGAGAGGGATTTAGAGCTTAGACTCACCACGCTGCTCCAAATTCGAATAAAAAAAGTTAGCGTATTCGACTGCAGATCACGAGGTCCCGGGTTCGATTCCCGGGTCGGGCAAATAATTGTTAGGCATTGGGTTTTTCTGTCAAGAAATTCTCAGTGCCAGCCCGGAGTTGGTAGTTGGCGGTGTTTCACCCCCATGCCTGGGAGAGCACGTTAAGCAGTCTTTCCCGGTTATTATCACTATCATGTGAAAATAGTCGTTAAAGCCCGCCAACCCGTATTGGAACAGCGTGGTGGGTCTAAGCTCTAAATCCCTCTCTCCTATGAGAGAGGAGGCCTGTGCCCAGCAGTGGGACGTTAAAAGGCTGTAGTGGTGGCCACTGGCCACGTCATGATAGTGATAATAACCGGGACGATTCAAAAAGTCAAAAGCATTTGCGTAGCCTAGTGTACGAAGGGCTTAAGTGCACATCACACACGCGACAACGTGCATCGTGCGCGCCAACGTGCCGACGAGCCGACCTGCCCCAACCTCGTGTTGATGCACGCCATTACCAACTATGAAGTATGAAGTACCTACTAGTAACCTGCCCCGGCTTCGAATGGGTAGTAATTACCCGCTAATATCCCACCATAGTTTTTTAACCCCCGACGCAAAAACGACGCGGTGTTATAAGTTTGACGTGTCTGTGTGTGTGTGTGTGCGTGCGTGCGTGCGTGCGTGTGTGTGTGTGTGTGTGTGTATGTCTGTGTCTGTGTCTATGTCTCTCTCTCTCTGTGTGTGTGTGTGTGTGTGTCTGTCTGTCTGTTCCCCTGTAGCGCTCAAACGGGTGAACCGATTTGAATGCGGTTTTTTTGTTTGAAAGGTGAATTAGTCGAGAGTATTGTTAGCTATGTTTGATGAAAATCCATCCAAGATGGCCGGCGCTACAAAATGGCGGATCACATATTTTTTCACAACTCCCTTAATATGGGTATCAAATGAAAGGGCTTGGAATAGAATTGTGAATTGTGTGTGTGTCTGTTACCCTGTAGCGCTCAAACGGGTGGACCGATTTAAATGCGGTTTTTTTGTTTGAAAGGTGAATTGGTCGAGAGTGTTCTTAGCTATATTTGATGAAAATCAATCCGAGATGGCCGCCGCTACAAAATGGCGGATTACATATTTTTTCACAACTCCCTTAATATGGGTAAGTATCCAATTAAAGGGATTGACTAGTAGAATAGCACTATTGCAAATCCAAATGGTCACCACCACCACCACTACAGCTTTTTTTACTTCCCACTACTGGGCACAGGCCTCCTCTCTCATAGGAGAGAGGGATGTAGAGCATAGACCCGCCACGCTGCTCCGGCGGCCAAGATGGCCGCCGCCACAAAATGGCGAATGTCGGGGGTTTTTTAAATTTTTAATTTATACTTGTACTTTAGGTATTTCTCTATAATTGCATAACAATGAAGCATTACAAGGAACGGTAGCGTGGTTTGGCCGTGTGACATCAGTCACATGGACGAGACGACCGCCCGCGCCGGCGGGTATCGTCGTAAACCGTGACACGATTAGAGGTGTGGCCTACTTCAGACGGCTTACAATATACTAGCGACCCGCCCCGGCTTCGCACGAGTACTAAATACCCGCTACTAAATTACTATCCTACCATACATTGGTTTGTTATATTTCAAAGTGATTAATTAGACAGCGTTTTCCATAAAAGTTTCGTGGCTTGACTTTTTCCGACATTATCTACAATTATCGTCATATTTCAACTAATTTACATAAACGCCTAACACTTCCTCATGAATCATTCTGTCTATTGGTGAAAATCGCATGAAAATCCGTTCAGTAGTTTTTGAGTTTATTGCGAACATACAGACAGACGGAGGACTTTGTTTTATAATATGTTGTTTATTGTTGTGATGTGTGAATGAATCTTATGTTATAAAAATGTTATATTATGATGAATCATGAAATGCAACTTGAAGGCTGTGAATATTGCGTCCAGATCCGCCATTTTGAAATTTTAATCAGTGACTCTATCGCTACATTTTGGCCGAATCGTAATTAAACTGCACCACACCGATTCAATGAATATTATTATTCGATTAATAATACTTAATTATTATTTTCGAATTGGTGTATGTATTATTCATAAAATGAATGTTATTAATAAATAATATTTATATTTTTTTCGAACTGGTATATTACTCCCATATTTTTACCCGACTACGGCAAAGCCAAAAGGAAGGGTTATGATTTTAGCAGTCTATGTATGTGTGTTTGTGGCCGATTTTTGCATGAGATTCTGTGTGTACAACCGTAGCGCCTAAACTACTGAGGTGTCTATTGATTCGTTGTAATGGTTGTAATGGTCCGGGTGTCATGGGCTACATTTTATTTACGAAAAAATCGAGAAGTGACCTTCGCGCGGCTTTCTGGATTATTTAATTAGTTTCGGTAATCACATAACAGATGGCCCCAATAGCTGCTTGGCCCGCATTTTTGCACACTAAATTATTATTAAATTATTAAGCGTAGTGGGGTTTTAGTTTACGAACTTTATACCTACTTGGTATTCACGTGGTCGAGTCTCAAATATTTCTTGACTAAGAGGAAAATTGGACGAAAAATGATCAATCAACTAATTAGATTGTTTACCTTAATGCGAAGTCACGTTTTGGATAACGTTAATTAGTTAAAGTAACTTACGATTTGCAGATCACGTCAATTAGATAAACGAAAATGTTCGACCCGAAACTTGTAAATAGAAGTGAAAAATCGTAAAAACAAAGTCATTTAAATACTTTTAGTGCCTTCTGCCGCGGCGACAGCTGATCTATGACCATGAATTTTTCTCCACGCCATGCCATATCCTTGTATGGACAAGCAAACAAAAGGAAATTGCCTAGGTTCGGCATCGGCAACAATTTTTTTAGTGATTAATAACAGGCTGAATTTTCGTGAGTAGATTAATTTCGACCAAGCTTTTCCTCTGTGAAAATTTTCGATGGAGGCAGCTACTCTAGTACGCAGGTGTTAAACATTTCGATTCGTTAGGGTGGGAAAACGTACCTACCACTAAATTTGTAGAACTATGTGGCCATTTAATTTCATTAGATATACATTATACAAGTATTAATTACTAAGCTGTATACAAAAAATCAGCTTGTTATTTAATAATATTCTACAGAGTCCTCCTCTCCGAATATTTCCAAATATTGAGGTCGTAAATAAATAAAATAAAAGTTATTAAAAATTATTAATAATATTTATTAATAAGCTTATATTTAAAAATTATTCATAAGCTGATACTTTGGTGGTTCTTTGTTATCTACGAGTATATATTTTTTACCTTTATTTTTATTATTACAGAATGTAGGTAGGTTCACTAGGTACCTACTTAGATAAGATACGGGGAAGGGTATTCGAAATCTTAGCGATGCGTAACAGAAACGAGGAAGCAAAGTGCTTAAATTTATGTACTTACATTAAAAAAACAGATTGTTCACAAACAACATAAACCCAAATTACTAATTCCGTGGAATTCTGACAGCTGTCATTGTCATTTACAGATGAGTTATTTGTATGGAGAACAGGGTTAACATCTACGAACTACGAAGTACGATTTTACCCCAAACTACTTTAATTCCCTGTCATCATAAAAGGTCATATACCGCGTAATAATATTACTCGTTTCGCCTTAAAATAGAAAACACCAAGAGTGGAAACTAGAAAGTGCACACTAACAGCAATAGAAAACAAAAGAAGCATTGAAAAAATGTATTCAAAAATGGATGACCTACGTTAAGATATTTGCTTTGGCACAGTGCCTGTGAACGATGAACGGTCGGTGTTTAGACGGTTCATTTTCGATGAAGTCATCGATGAAGCCTCGAAAATGAAAGCAAAAATCCCGAAAAATAAATCGTCTATCATCATCATCATCATCATGATCAACCCATTACCGGCTCACTACAGAGCACGGGTCTCCTCTCAGAGTGAGAAGGGTTTTGGCCATAGTCTACCACGCTGGCCAAGCGGATTGGCAGACTTCACACACCTTTGAGAACGTTATGGAGAACTCTCAGGCATGCAGGTTTCCTCACTGTTGTTTTCCTTCACCGTTAAAGCAAGTGATATTTAAATACTTAAAACGCACATAACTCCGAAAAGTTAGAGGTGCGTGCCCCGGGATCGAACCCACGACCTCCGATTAGAAGTCGGTCGTCCTAACCACTAGGCTATCACAGCTTTTAAATCGTCTAATTTGGGCTTAAATTCTACGTAGTATATATAATATATATTTTTTAAGAATATCAGGCATGATGAATGTGACTAATACTCCCCTTTCCCCTCCAGCGAGTGAAAACATGCACTAGCGATATGAGCGAAGCGAAACGAACCTCGCTTCGTTTCGCTGCTCTCCCAATGTGGCCTGCGCTTAATACCTTTTTTTTTTTTTTATTGCGAAATAGGCCTACGCTTGACGACAATCATGCCTGAACAGCAATGATGAGGTCTAAGTTGGAACGCGCTTGCCTAGAAAATGCTTATTCACTCTTGCCTTGAAGGTACTTAAGTCGAACGAGGCGGGAAACACGGAAGCCGGAAGGGCGTTCCACACCCTAGCGGTTCGTATCAGAAACGTCGACCGAAAGCCGAAGGCCGAAAGACCACGAAGAATGTCTAAATTCTACGCTGAAGACATCGAAATTAACCGATTCTTTGTGATTTACACTTATGTACCTATATCGTGTTGACTTTTTTGCAGTGATGTGACTTGGAACGAGTGGGTAATTTAAAAACCACCAGAAAACACAAGATACAAGCGTATGTAAGAAACAGGGTTGTCGATCGTTCACTTCCCAAAAAAAAAAAACTTTTCATTTGCTGTTAGATTATTTCTTTTTGGATGGGTATAGTCTTTCATTTTGTCTGTTTCTTTTCGGTCAATATTTCAAATTCGAAATGATTTGTTAGATAGGTACATGTAGATTGTAGATATGTAACATTTTGTGTCGCTACAACCGAGTAAGTACATAAACAATGCAAGCAAACTTAGGGCCTGTTTTAGCACATTCTGATAAGTATCGGATAGCTTATTCACAACTATTGTCTTGACATACAGTAAGAAAGTGACAAAACTTACGTTTAGACTATCCGACACTGTGTGTGTGTGTATAATATGTTTGTTACTCTTTAATGCCGCAACTACTTAACCGTTTTGGCTGAAATGTGCGTGCGTGTGTGCGTGCGTGCGTGTGTGTTCCCCTGTAGCGGTTCAATGCGGTTTTTTTTTTGTTTGAAAGGTGAATTAAGTAGTCGACAGTGTTGTTACCTATGTTTAATGATAATCGATCCAAGATGTCCGCCGCTACAAAATGGCGAATGTCGGGGGTTTTTAAATTTTTATACTTGCTCATTAATTTTACTGGTTTTGCAGGGTCCGCGTCTTGGATAGCAAAAACTCTGCTGTCAACCCTGACTTCTGAGTCACGTTGTGTCCACGATTCGGAACCGCACATGGCTCAGCACGGCCGGCTCTCACGTTGCAGCCGACAGTAATATATCAAAGCCGCTCTATAATGCCCCGTATTTGTAATACGGATATTATAATGCCATACACGTGAGACTAAAAATGGTTCGCCACGTCCACGTCGCGTCCGCGGCAACGTGTCTTTTGTCCACGCAAATGCTTTGGTTTTTCCGCTGTGGAACTGAAATCGCTGCATCGATAGTGCTCTCAATCGAAATTGAATTTATTTATATTAAGTTATACCTATTTATTAAATCATTAATTAATTTATCAATAATCAACAGTTAGGTATGTGGGCACAGTTAGGTTTGTTTTTTCAAACGCCAAAAAATCTTAATCTTAGAATCTTAACATGAATTTGACATTTTCACAGATTTCCTATACAAAAACTGTCAAACTAAGCAATTGAGAAAAATCGGCTTTACAAAAAATGAGGCGTGTTTATTAAGCGTTAACATAGAAAAAAAATCCTTGTAATGTACCTACTTGTGATGCCAGGGGTTAATATTTCTTGATTCTTGATGAACTTGTTTTAAACAAATAATATGTTGGTATCACGTTGGTATGTACTATGTATAGGTTGACCAGAATCTCATGAAAAATAGGGAAATTAAATTTTGTAGTAAGCAACACTAGGTTAACTCGGCTGCCCTAGTGATAAACAAAGTAATTACATTCAGAACACCTTACCTGGGATCGTTTCACGAAACTAAAAATCAAGCAACTGCATTTTTAACCCCCGACGCAAAACGATGGGGTGTTATAAGTTTGACGTGTCTGTGTGTGTGTGTGCGTGCGTGCGTGCGTGCGTGCGTGCGTGCGCACGTCGTCGCCACATCACGTAATAGGGTTTTCCACGGAGAGAGGTATTGTTCTAAAAGACTATGGCTAGCTTGTATTTATGCGTTGCAGGAAAACCTCAAAAACGCGAACAGCTTTCCCATACAGATATGGTTATTTGGATAGAAAAAATGAAAGAGATACCTTGCAGAATTAATTTCTATAATATAAAATTATGCCACATGTAGTTATGTAGTTATAAATTAAACATTCGCTCAGCATTAGTTATTACAGACACTAGAATATAATTTTGGATTTCAGTTACCGAACATATGAGCTTAGAGACTAAATTTTTTACATAGAATCGCAGGAGTCGTGAGTAAATCGACAACGCACTTACTTTTTTATAAATTGTCAACTAATTAAACATATTTAGAGGTATCTTGTCAGGGTTCAACACAAATATTATGAGCGTCAAACTACTTTAAAGTTTACACAAAAATAGACATAAAACTTTTGTTAATGCAAAAAAGTCAATTTCACAAAAAATGTCAGTTACTTTGTTTATCGCTAGAGCAGCCGTGTTGCTAACTTTGGAACTTCATTTCCGTATTTTTCATGAGACTCTGGTTTATTTTTCACGCGGTCCAAGCGTAAACTGTTCGCTTATGAATCCGCGTGAGGCGATGTGAAATTCATATTTGTCACTACATCTGCCCTTCACATTTGACATACATATTTACATTGCCGCCTGTTTTCCCCTTTCATTTCCCCATAATTATGTTAACGGGGCTAGTTATGTCAACAAAAACGACCTCCCTGGCGCTGCGATGAGCACTGTGTTCTAGAAATGTGAGGGACCGGATTAGATGCCCGGTAGAGAATTTATTTCTAAATTGGCTGAGGTATATTCTGGTGGGAGGCCGATTAGGGATTTATTTTCCATTCCCCTTCCAGATTAGCTCGCTCCCATTTTAGAGTGCATCACCGGTCACGATCAGCTGAGATCGCAGTCAGGGGCTAATGTGGCATCAAACCTAAAGATGAGACGGAACACCGTGGGTTTTTAGTTGGTTAGAGTCCAAAATAACCACCGTGCTTCCCCGGGCACGGTGGTTTTCCATGATCCCTACTTAAAAAAAATCCTCCCGCTCCCTTTTCCAACCTTAATACCTACCTTCTTATTTTCAAGGAAGTTTACTATAGTGCGTTTTTGGAAGTGTATATGTATTTAAGTCCCACAGGAACACTTTTTCCGGAAAAGTAGCCTATGTGGTCAGGGTATACCTATATTCTATCTCCATTCAAAATTTCAGCCAAATCGGTTTAGTAGTTGCAGCGTTAAAGAGTAACAAACATACACACACACACACACAAACTTTCACCTTTATAATATTTTTTTTACAGTGAATAGGCTCATCATAATATCCTTTGAAACGCTCGTACACAAAACGTGAGCGGAAAAGGATATTCGAGTTTTCTCGCACGAGACTCGTCATGCAATCGGTTGCCTCGTTTTATTCAGTCAGTCATTGCATAAACTTACAATATTATCACGAACTAGCTGACGCCCGCGACTTAGTTGCGTGGATTTAGGTTTCTTAAAAATCCCCCGGGGATTACTCTGATATTCTATGGTAAAAAGTATGTCGTTAAGTTTTCTTAAATTTTCTAATGTTCCACTCAACTTTCTAAATTTTTTCTTTCATAAAAACCTTTGCTGACAATAACAACAAAAAAAGAATTAGCGAAATTAGTCCAGCCGTTCACGCGTGATGCCGTGACCAAGGACACCCAAGGAGAATAGGGATTCATTTTTAACCCCCGACGCAAAAACGACGGGGTGTTATAAGTTTGACGTGTCTGTGTGTGCGTGCGTGCGTGCGTGCGTGCGTGCGTGCGTGCGTGCGTGCGTGCGTGCGTGCGTGCGTGCGTGTGTGTGTGTGTGTGTCTGTGTGTCTGTGTGTCTGTCTGTTCCCCTGTGGCGCTCAAACGGGTGGACCGATTTGAATGCGGTTTTTTTTTTGTTTGAAAGGTGATTTAGTCGAGAGTGTTGTTAGCTATGTTTGATGAAAATCGGTCCAAGATGGCCGCCGCTACAAAATGACGGATTACATATTTTTTCACAACTCCCTTAATATGGGTATCAAATGAAAGGGCTTGACTAGTAGAATAGCATTATTGCAAATACAAGATGGCCGCCGCCACAAAATGGTGAATGTCGGGGGTTTTTTAAATTTTCAATTTACACTTGTGATAAATATAGGTACTACTATATATTTATAGATACACTAGCGGACACGGCCGAGTCCCGGTCGACCCGGTTGAGAACGAGACCTCAAGAAAGCCCAATTGCCAGAACCGACAACCCAAGATCGTTCGACTTGGCGGAGGAAAGTGAGGACACCCGACCCGAAATAATGGGATTTAGGGAAGCCAGAAGAAGACACTAGCGGACCCGGTACTCGGCAGACGTCGTCCTGCCCGGTGACATACTGTTATCAATAATAATAATCAGCGGCACCTACCGGGTCCAATTATGTTTTCAAACCATCCAAGAATCCATTAAAATTTATACATGAAATGAACATTATAGGTATAATATGTTTGACAGTTACGAAACCCATGAACATGTTGTTACATGGGAAAATGTTTTTATTTTTTATTTTCTAATGTTTTAATAGTTCTGCTATTCGGGACGGATATACATAAATACAACAAAGCAAAAACCATGAAAATCGATTCAGCCGTTCTCGAGTTATTAAGTGTTCGAACAAACCCGACATTGTTTTATTTATATATTAGGTAAACAAACTTTCGCTTTATAATATTAGTATGGATATATTTATTTGGATCCACGTAGGTATACCTATAATATACATATATACGTTTCTAGCAGGCATTAGGATGCTAGTATTAGCGCCAACGGCGTATAGGGCACTTTGTTGCCTGGGAAGACTACCTACTTACGTAGTCTATAGGTACTTACTATGGTGTATGGAATGGATTGATAAGTACCTACTTTGATATCGTAGGCTGGTATCACATGAGTAGATAAGTACAGAGGGAAAGCTTCTGCAAGCGGCCCGCTGTAGGTACACTCACACATATATGCGCACGTTTGTCACCCAACTGTACCGGTTGGGGGACCGAGCGCGCGTCCGTGAACCGTTGGTGAGTGTGTTTGTGTGAGTGTAGGTACCTACAGCGGGCTGTTTGTATGAAGCTTGCTCTCTGTACCTAATACCTATCTACTCGCGTGCTGGTATAATATTATGGTCTTTACCTACGTGATTGCGTCTTTGACGAACATGCCTTTGAACAGGAATATCTGCCGTTTGAAAAGACATTTGTTACGTCTCTACTACGCCTCCGCAATGATAAGAAAAAATACATTAAGTATTTTTAGTTAGTAAGTAGATATAAGATGACAATATAAGAGATGATGATATAAGATGAGATATAATAATAACATCGTAGAATTACCGTGTCTGTAATCACTAATCTGTATGTACATTAAATATTTTTGCAAAATAATAAGCGGGGCATATTAGGGATAAGTAATGGAACGTAAAATAGCAACCTATTTTTGAAATTTTTCTCTGTTTGTTTGTTTGTATGTTTGTGCGCGCATCACACACAAAATCTACTGAATGGATTGAAATGAAATTTTTGGCATGATTGAAGTTCATAATACGGAGTAACATATAGGATACTTTTCATCCCGAAATTCAGCACGGTTCCCTTGGGAGAGGGGATAAAAGTCAAAATGTGTACTTAGCTGTAATTCATTAACGCGTGGTCCGATTTCATTTTTTGTTAGAAAGGAGATACTTTAAAGATTAAAGCCTAATCTCTGAAAGGCTGGATCGATTTTGATGGAACTTTCACTGGCGGATGTTTACATTTTGATGTACCTAAACATCCGCCAGAGAACTTTTAACAGCTTTTAGCAAGCTTCATGAGAATCTCATCACCGTGATCTCATGATGAGATAAGTACAGCCTGATAAATGGACGGACGGACAGACAGACGGACAGCGGAGTCTTAGTAATAGGGTCACGTTTTACCCCTCAGGTACGGAACCCTAAAAACCAACGTCATTTTCCACGTTTTCTTGCGTATTATATGATCACGCTGAGTTGGCAAGTAGGTCGCCGGTCGCCGCCGCCGCCCGCCGCCCGCCGCTCGCTGCAGAGTCAGACACGTGCTCGCAGCTCGCGCAGCCCCTGACACTAATTCGATTGTAGTTTCGAGCAATTCTGCACTCTGCACAGTCACGGCCGGATATCATTCAACCGATGGCACGTTTTACACGTTTTGCACGTTTTGTAGTGCAGACAAATTAGCTTTGGACTTGGATTCAGGTGATCCAAAAGTTGGCTCGAATATTGCCCAAAGGCTTAGCCTGGCGATACAAAGAGGCAATAGCGCCAGTGTCTTGGCCACCGTGCCCATAAACGATCGTTTAGGTATATATCCGCGTCACGTGGCATTAACTGATTTCGTGATGTGTGACCACAGTGTGTGACGCCTCGCGAGTCGCGACAGTATGTTATCGTATTTATTAGCAAAAAAGTTGAACACGACATTGTATTTATACACAAGAGTTAGGTAAGTATAGAGAATTGATGATCCTACTAATATTATAAATGTGAAAGTGTGGATGTTTGGATGTTTGTTACTCAATCACGCCGCAACTACGGAACCGATTTGGCTGAAATTTTGAATGGACATAGATTATGCCCTGACTTAAAACATAAGCTACTTTTTATCCTGGAAAAATGCACAGTTCCCACGGGATTTTGAAAAACCCGAAATCTATAGCTACAGCTATAGGATGATTACTATAGCGAACTTCCTTGATAGTAGGTATAAAGGTTGGAAAAGGGAGCGGGAACGGGAACCGGAAATCCACGATTCCCTCGGGATTTGTTTAAAACCGCGGGCGAAGCCGCGGGCATTCTCTAATAAAATAATAATTATTGTGTTTATCGCGTGTATTGAACACATGTTTTTGTGAGCTACTGGGTACTATTGACGATGCAATGGATGTGCTCATTTACTCGACTTCACATCACGAGGTTCTGGGTTCTTGCATCATATTATGATTTGAAGTGCAAATATCTGTCTATAAATAGGAAGATATTAGAACTCGACACTATACTTGGAGAAAAAGAAGGATTAGTTTCAATGGCTAATGAAAAAGCGCGATGGAATTTATTGCGCTAACATGCAACCCACGAGAAAATTATGTCTACCATGTTACGCATAGATGGGCTAGCATGTGACCCACGAGAAAATTATGTCTACCATGTGAAGGAGTCCGGCACGATATCATAACGCGCGCGTATACGTGTACGGTTTGTAACACCAGATTTACAATGTTACAAAGTTAGAATAAATAGGTAAAGAAAGGCAGTCGTCGACGCGGCGATAAGCCGTTTTTAGCAAGCCTAAAAGGCTAGCTACGGCTATCGTCGCGTCAGTGCTCTTAGGTACTCATGCGCTTGTGTGTGTGTCGGCAAATGTAATTACAGGACACACATGGGTTGGTTTATAGCTTACGTTTCGAGCGGAAATTTGTTAGAAACTTCCATTCTAAGCGTTAATTCGATGGTTACAAACTAGCTTTCTCTTGAAATGTTCCCGTTTCCCACCACAAGCATTATAAGCAAGCGCGTTCCAACTTAGACCTCAACATTGCTTTCCATCGGGTCTTATTGTCGTTAAGTGCAAGCCTATCATGCATTAGAAAAGTCGCATTGAAATCTACGATTTAGAAGTTCAGACAAACGTGAATTGCTATTTTGTTTTTAACCCCCAACGCAAAAACGACGGGGTGTTATAAGTTTGACGTATCTGTGTGTGTGTGTGTGTGTGTGTGTGTGTGTGTGTGTGTGTGTGTCTGTCTGTCTGTTCCCCTTTGGCGCTCAAACGGCTGGACCGATTTGAATGCGGTTTTTTTTGTTTGAAAGGTGAATCAGTCGAGAGTGTTGTTAGCTATGTTTGCTGAAAATTGGTCCAAGATGGCCGCCGCTAATAGCGGATTACATATTTTTTCACAACTCCCTTAATATGAGTATCAAATGAAAGGGCTTGACTAGTAGAATAGCATTATTGCAAATCCAAGATGGCCGCCGCCACAAAATGGCGAATGTCGGGGGTTTTTTAAATTTTTAATTTATACTTCTTCTACTTGGAAAAGACGGCCTTCGTCTAGGGTGTATTATTATTGTATAACCCATCGATATTTCCATGACAACAGAATACATGGAAACGGTGGGTGGCCGTCACGACTTATTGAAACGTATTCTAGGTACTATCTGATATTTAATTTCTAAAGAAAGGACCTTGCCGACAAGAGCACAGTTAGATCACCACAGATAAGGGCATCTGCTCTGTGAAGATCACATTTTAATGTCACATTTCAATTTCGACCCCCTTTGAAATTATACTAGAAGTATAATTTAAATTCGTCCATTTGCAATAGTTGGATTTTGGCATTAGTACTAACCTAGTTACAGAAACAATCAGCTGTGACAAACGGACAGACGGACAGACGAATGGAATTCGTTTGAGCAGTATAAATACACGAGTATGTTTATCTATCTATACTAATAAAAAGAAGCTTGTCCTGACTGACTGACTGCCTAATCATTAACGCACAGCCTAAACCACTGAAGCTAGAAACTTGAAATGTTTACAGTATAGCTTCCTTTTATGACGTAGGCGTACACTAAGAAAGAATTATTGCAAATTCCATCCCTAAGGGAGTTAAATAGGGGATGAAAGTTTATATGAAAGTCCGTCATTTTTCATGTTATATCCATGAAAATCGTTATTTGTACTGTATGTTTAAAACAAAGAATTACGTGTTTCAGGAATTTTGGAAATTCCACCTTCAAGTAGGTTAAATAGGGGATAAGATTTATAAGAATCCAAGCGGACGAAGTCGCTGGCATCAGCTAGTCAATCTATAACGCACGCACGAAAAGGGCACGTGGGCGTACAAAGCGTCACGTTATTGAACATTATCGTAAGAATTCCAAATCAAATAGAATACTTAATAATACAATTTTACTTGAATAATCATTATAGATAGCCCAGTCAAATTAGACTAAAAAATAGGGGTGAGGTTACAATAATTCACATCTGGCTGAAAATTAGTAGGATTGTTCAAAACACTATTATAAATAAAATGTGAAAAGTCCTCATCGATCCGACACCTGGAAAAAAATTTACTCCTGGACACGCACAGTTGACTCACACTTGCCTGAAAATTGGTAGGATTGTTCGAAACACTATAATAAATGAAATGTGAAAAGTCCTCATCGATCCGATACCTGGAAAAAAATTACTCGGGGTCAAAGTTTTCACGGGAACTTTTCAGCAAAATGGTAAGTCTTATCATAAAATCATTTTAGACAAAATTGAGATCAAGTAATGATCTATAAAAAATGTCTGAATACTTTTTTTCCTAAGAGCCACCGTTTTTGAGATATAATGATTCAAAAAGATAAGTTTCGAAATAAAAATATACAAGTTGTGCTGTCTGTGATTTTACGTCACCTCAAGATGATGCAGTCGATGGAAGAAGGCTAGCAGCGGAAGGGGTCTGGCAGTTTTTACTAAACATAATTAAGTACCTATTAACCTCTCATAATCGATAGTTCTAGCAGCATAGTTCCAAGCCTTTACCTATAGAGTCGAAATCGCCATGGCAGAAGCCTTCCATGGTCATATTGTGTGACCACTGACAATCATGCCTATTTCTTACCTTAAGGAAAAATCGAATCTGTTATGATATTTCAAACCTACTTATACATAATACGAAAACCGTAACCATTTTCGTTTATTAGGGTTCCGTACCCAAAGGGTAAAAACGGAGCCCTATTAATGTCACTCGGCTGTCTGTCTGTCTGTCTGTCTGTCTGTCCGTCTGTCCGCCGGTCACAGGTCTCTAGCTCGCAGACGAAATGAGTTACAAACCTGAAATTTTGGTATTTAGTGTAAAACGTTAACCCAAAATCAAATATTGAATTAGAAATTGAATTAAATTATTTTTCAGGGGGGCTCCCATACATGAAAAAGGAGCCGGAAAAAAATTTTTTTTCTTTACCCTAGCTTGTGGGGTATCATTGTTTAGAGCTCATTAAGTAGAGTACAAATATATATTTTTTTAATTTTTATCTCAAAAAATAAGGGAATGGGAGGCCATCAAAGTTGTCAGTTTTAGACCATTTTTGTGACGGGGGCTATCTCAAAAACTAAACTAGTTGGGAATATGATATTTCAGTATATTATGTACTATATGCTCTATTTAAACAACAAATACTGAAAACAACGATTTATTAAATAGTTTATAAGCTGTGACCAAAATAAACGAACATTTTTTTGGGATTTTCTTTCACGGTTTGTTGCGATGTCTAGCTCGGAAATTAAATATTTCTTAGACCCAAAATATTATATTGTTCATAATTATGTACGGAACCCTGAAAGAGCGAGGCCCGACTCGCACTTGGCTGATTTTTATTCCAGCCTTTTCCAAGAATTCATTGCAAAACGTAATAAGTGTCTCTCGGATTCTACCTACAATGAGATAAAGTCTATTTTTACCAACCTCGTGCGCGCTCGGATAAAAAAACATGCTTACGTAGGTTACTATCAAGAAATTATCTAGGAATATTTTTTCGCTACATACATACAGAACGTGAATATAATTAACACGTGTATCGAAATGTGCTTGCGAATGCTAGCATTTGCCCGCGACTTTGTTCCCGTGGATTTAGGATTCTAACAAGTATAAATTAAATATTTAAAAAAAAAACCGACATTCGCTATTTTATGGTGGCGGCCATCTTGGATTTACATAGTGCTATTCTACTAGTCAAGCCTTTTCATTTGATACCTAACCATATTGAGGGAGTTGTGAAAAATATGTAATCCGCCATTTTGTGACGGCGGTCATCTTAGACCGATTTTCATCAAACATAGCTAAGAACACTCCCGAATAATTCAACTTTCAAACAAAAAACCGCATTCAAATCGGTTCACCCGTTTGAGCGCTACCGTGGAACAGACAGACAGACACACACAGAGAGACACGTCAAACTTATAACACCCCGTCGTTTTTGCGTCGGGGTTATAAATCTCGTAGTTATATAAATGAAAATCGGAATTTGTATTGTCGGTTAAAAATAAAGAATTACGTGTTTCAGGAATTTTGGACATTCCATCTCCAAGAGGGTTAACTAAATAGGGAATGAGATTTGGATGAATCCACGCGGGCAAAGTCGCGAGCATCAGCTAGTCTTATATATAAAATAGCTGTAGCTATAGATTTCGGTTTTTTAAAAATCCTGTGGGAACTGTGAATTTTTCCAGGATTAAAGCCTGTTCAATTAGTCGTTGAAACTTATATGACACCAAGACACATTGACAGTTATGCTTGTGTATTAGAAGCCTGAACGATAAAATTCGTCATACCAGAAGACAGAATACCTACCGTGCAATTAAATAGACATAATAATAATACCGATTATTGCAATATTGATCGGGAGTCGCGACAGGTAGCGCCGCCAGGCTAGTGTCACAGTGTAAAATAAATGTAAACAAATATTTTCAGTATTTTCACATGTAAGTTTCATAAGCAATAATCCTGTATTTTTGCTTAAGTTAGTCTTATATAAGTTAGTAGATTATTTGGAAAGAAAACCTTTACAAAATTAACCTATACCCTTTATAAATATACATATTTATTTACTGTAGTTTTGTTGTTTAAGATATGAATTTAAATCGTCGTCGTCATCGTTATCAACAGATCGACGTCCACTGCTGGACATAGGTGTCTTGAAGGGACTTCCACATGCCACGGTCTTGTGCCGCTTGTATCCAGCGGCTCCCTGTGACTCGTTTGATGTCGTCGGTCCACCTAGTGGGGGGTCTACCAACACTGCGCTTCCCGGTGCTAGGTCGCCACTCCAGCACCTTGGGACCCCAACGTCCATCGGTTCTCCGAACTATGTGCCCCGCCCATTGCCACTTCAGTTTTGCAACCCGCTGAGCTATGTCGGTGACATTTCTGATTTGATCGCGTAGAGAAACTCCGAGCATAGCTCTCTCCATCGCTCTCTGAGTGACTCTGAGCTTTCTTATGAAGCCCATAGTTAGCGACCAAGTCTCGGATCCGTATGTCATCACTGGCAACACGCACTGTCCGAAGACTTTCGTCTTTAGGCATTGAGGAATTTTGGACGAGAAGATATCGCGAAGCTTCCCGAATGCTGCCCATCCAAGTTGGATTCGGCGGTTGACCTCTTTCTCGAAATTGGATCTACCTAGCTGGACTGTGTGTCCCAGGTATATATGGTAATAAATAAGGATATTATGTATACTATCCAGCTATTATAAATAATATCAACTCAATTTGGATAAAGTAATAATTGACACAGAATTATTAAAATTATCTAGCTATTATAAATAATATTCAGCTATTTTATATAATATCTTGCAAGACTTGGATAAAGTAACAAAACAAGGACTTTTGTTTAACTGATCACCAGATATTGCAAAATATAAGGTCAAATAAACAGTTTATACCACCCAAAAACATACTTAGTTACTTCTGCAACGGCCTCGCTCACCTCCGCAGCTTCGACCTGTCTCATCCGCTACGGCTCGCACGGGTGCCTGCGATTTGCTGCGGCGGGCGGGGGCTGCTCTCCCTTCACGCCTACGGCTTTATAAAAATACTCTAGGGACAGGGCAGACAAAACTACGTGGTCTGTTAAATGAAACTTGGCATGATTTAAGTTATTATATTGTTATTTTTAAAAGAGCAACCGCCGAGTTTTTTTCTGGTTCTTCTCGGCTGGAACAGCATTCCGAACCAGTGGTAGATTCAATTGACGATTCAAAAGTACTTGTAAAAGTTTATTTGAATAAAAAACTTTTCTATTCTATTCTATTATTCCGTAAATATTTCAAGGTCATCGGTTTTGTAGTTCAGAATAACAATCCTCAGTATTCCATATAACTTGGAACCCGGATTGCACAGGAACCTTTAAACGTCTGGATTATCACCTGGGGTGCATTTAAATTTGTGTTTGACGATCTCCGAAATGCTTGACCGATTTTGATGGGACATCATTGGAAAAATTTAGGATGGGAAAGAACTATTAAAAAATTAATACTCATTACTGTAGTTCCATTTTAATGCGCCACTTTTAACAGTATGAGCTCAAAGGAGTTTAGGAAAAACAAAGAGTTCCCGCGGGATTTTTAAAAATCTAAATCTACGCGGGCGAAGTGGCAGGCATCCACTAGTTAATTAATAATACTTATTTTCGTCAGGTACTTATCTCCTGAGGTGTCTCCGGAGAAATTACAACAGTTATGCTTATAATTTTTCTATTATCAGCTTTGGCACGGTCTACATCAGAAATTTTAGGCTAGGTTAGGATAGGGTAGTTTAGATTACGAGATCATGGTGATCACGCCACACCACAAAGGAATGAGATGCGGGAGGGGAAGCAAGTCGGGCCGTATTTATCATTTTGACCAACGTTCACCTGCTATTGTGAATAATGTCTGGTTTGACATGATATTATGAATAATATCTGGACAATTTAGATATTATTTATAATTGCCAGTCATTATGAATAAAAGCTAATTAATTACTTTGGCTGTAACATATATACTCGTCTACAATTTCGAGAGCCGAGTTCTCAACGAGTACGATTACCGATTAACGATTACCGATTAATTTAAATAAAATAGTATAAAGAAACTGCACATACCTAGCTACCTAACTAGGCATTAAAACGCTCGTGTTTTAATAGCCCCTGTTATGCAATAGTTTCTTAAACTATTGTTATATCAGCAGCGAACCTATCATTTAAATTGTCATTGCAGTAGTTTTAAAAGTATTTTATTATATTGTTTTTAGATAATATCTAAGAAATAATTCTAATTTCCGCATTGTCAATACCACTCTTATACCTAGATAGCTGGTTTAATTTTATACTGTGACCCCGTAAGTGGAGTGAATGAGTTTATTATGTCACGCTGCACGTGCGCGACGGTCACGTGTAGACGGAGATGGTGTTACTAACTAGGGACGGGATGCTTTATTATATATAACTAGTGCTACGAATCCTATTTTATAGGTAAATACCAAGCCACATACTATTTGCAGGCAGTGTCTATCGAAATAATAATATTGTAGTTGCGTGTGTACATTGCATAAATGCATAGATATATCATCTACATATAACAGGTTCGAAAGACCAATTTCTATGTTAGCGCTTTATGTATATCTGGCTCAAAGGACAAAATTCTATTTTAGCGCTTTATGTATATCCGGCTCAAAGGACCAACAATTTACATGTGAGCGCTTCATGTACATCTGGTTTGATGGACCAACAATTTCTATGTTGCCGGTTTATGTATATCTGGCTCGAAGGACCAACAATTTCTATATTGGCGCTTTATTTATGTGTTTATAAAGAAAAAGTGTACTGTCTTAATTTGCGCCTTGAGCTTCCAGATAACTTGTCGTTTCTTAAAATCTTGTTCGGACTATGATGAACCAAACAAAAAAGCTAAAACATCGAGTTGGCCAAAACATCTGTTACTTAAGAGCAGTTTTACCGCTTCACTGAAAAATCTAAGATTTCAAGCTCCAAATTTAGCATCGTAGGAGAGACTTTCACGTATTTCAGTACATGTTTTAAATAAACTAATCTTTCATATTGACATTTGTCAGACCATATTTACAAAAACTATTTTATTTATTTTGTAATGATCAATTTCCCACACCTCGTTTTAATAAAATAAATAACAGACTCAACTTTGAAGCTCTATATCTGTCCTTAAAAGTCATCTGATTTACTTGAAAAAAATACTTAAATATCAGACATATAGTCCTATTGACACATTACAGACCAGAATATAGATTTTTAATCAAATTAATGGGTAAAAAAAAAAGAACTTCCGCCAAATTTCCCGAATTATACGGTTACTTTAACACGATTTTTTGTATTGAAAAAAGCATAAATTCAATAAAAATTTTATGTAGAAATAAACTATGTTCTTTAACGAATCTATATATATAGTTTAATTAACAATCCATTTATTTGATCAAACATAAAAACTTATTAAACATCCCCCTAAATTACAATAAATAGCTATGCAATGTCTTCGCTTATTTAGTATGCGCCCGGCGCTCGTTGGGGAAGGACCTATGCAGTTTTTTGCCACCATCCAGATGCACGTACGAGAGTCGTGTAAACACTAATTTATACAAAGACTGCGAAGTTTTGAGCATGAATATTTTCCTAAAAAATATGCGTGAGTATTTTTTTAAATAAGTGAAATTACAGCATAGCACCTAGGACAGTCACGGAAATATGATATTATAAACTAATACTAAAGTAGTCTATTTTGAAATCCAAGATGGCCGTCATATTTTTTTTTTTTTGAAGAAATTATCTATCTATACATATAATAAAATCGTAGATTTGCCGTATCTGTACATTAGAGAATTTTGCAAAATAATAACTGGGAAATGTTAGGGTTGAGTAATAGAACGATAAAAGCTATTTTTGAAATTTTTGTCTGTTTGTCTGTTTATCTGTTTGTCTATTTGTCTGTTTGTCTGTTTGTCTGTATGTTTGTGCGCACGTCACACAAAAACTACTAAATCGATTGAAATGAAACTTGGCATGATTTAAGTTCATACTACGGAGTACGGAGTAACATATAGAATACTTTTTATCCCGAAATTCAACACGGTTCCCCTAGGAGAGAGGATGAAAGTCAAAATGTGTACTTGGCTGTAATTCATTAACGGGTTGTCCGATTTCATTCATTCTCTTTTTTTAGAAAGGAGATAGGTACTTACTTTAAAGATTACCGGCTAATCTCTGAAATGCTGGATCGATTTTGATGGGACTTTCACTGGCGGATGTTTACATTTTGATCTACCGTTTTTAGCAAGTTATGAGCTCAAAGGAGCTTAGGAAAAACAAAATGATTCCCACGGGATTTTATAAAATATCCACGCGAACGATGTCGCGGGTAGTTTATAATATGGGTGTCATTTCATTTCCGAAGATTTTTGCAAAATAAATACTGGGGGATATTAGGGATAAGTAATAGAACGTAAAAAAGCTATTTTTGAAATTTTTGTCTGTTTGTCTGTTTATCTGATTATCTGTTTGTCTGTTTATCTGTTTGTCTGTTTGTCTGTATGTTTGTGCGCGCATCACGCAAAAACTACTGAATGAATTGAAACAACGAAACTTGGTATGATTTAAGTTCATACTACGGAGTAATATATAGGATACTTTTTATCCCGAAATTCAGCACGGTTTCCTAGGGAGAGGGGATGAAAGTCAAAACGTGTATTTAGCTATAATTCAATAACGCGTGATCCGATTTCATTCATTCTTTTTTTGTTAGAAAGTAGATACTTTAGAGATTACCGACTATTCTCTAAAAGGCTGGATCGATTTTGATGGGACTTTCACTGGTGGATGTTTACATTTTGATCTACCTAAACATCCGCCAGTTAACTTTTAACAGTTTTTAGCATGATATGAGCTCAAAGGAGCTTAGGAAAAACAAAATGATTCCTACGGGATTTTTAAAAACCAATATATATCCACGCGAACGAAGTGGCGGGTGTCCGCTTGTTACTATAATAAAAGTCGCACTTGCACTTCTGACTAAACCGACATTTTAGCAGTAAACAAAGATTGCATACTTTTTATTGTTCTATTGGTAAACTTTAAATAATTGTACCTACTCTTATCAGAAAATGTATTCAAGAACTTCAACAGGTGCAATGCAAGAGCTCTGTCATGTTATTTTCAGACAGATGATTTGAAATATAATAATAATAATAATTGGTAGGTAATTGTTAAATAATTAAAAAGGTATTTGTTTCTTTTATTAGTTAGTTTAGAAAAAAATGGTTGAAGGCTAAATATGCGTGACACCTATGATATAAATACGGAACCCTACATGTCTTCATAGAGAAGAACATCATATTATCCTGGTCGCTTTTGTTTTGTAAGTTGAACGTAGATTCATGAAATACTTATTCGATAAAGTCCCACGCGAAGTCATTTAATTAAAAATATTTTATAATAAACATTATATATATAATACTAAAACATCAAAGAAATAATTTAGAAATTCATATTTAATACAAGTACCAAAACTAAATTCATGGTCGCGCTATATGCAAGTGGTCGTCCGTGCAGCAGGCCGCCCGGCTACCTGCCGTTAGATACCTAAACTTCCATAGCGCGAAACTGGGAGAGGGGTCTTAAGGCATGATAAAGTTCTGGATAAACAGTAACTATGAGAAATCTCTAAAGCTCATGACGTCATTCCTATTATACTCGTACTAAACAAGAAAACCTCGAACATTCTCATGGTATAGGTAAACTGTAGAGTAGAGTACACATGCGCCGGTCATTGAACCAACATTGAACAGTACATTGTTCCAGAAATATATTATGAGAGACTCCACTGTTTACATTTTAAGTTATATAATTAAATTACTAAGTTTCCTGCTAAGTTTACTTCACGTTCAACTGCGGGAGAACAATAATTGTACATTCGTCATCTTCGCCGTCTCGCCCGATCGCCACAGAACACGATCTTGTACCGCATGTATCCGGCGGCTGCCAGCATATCGTCCACAAACAAAGAGGGGTCTGCGTTTTCCGGTGCGAGGTCACTACTCGAGCATCTTGGGATCCCAAAGTCTGTCAGTTCTTCTCGCTATGCGCCTTACAGTACTGTATGTTGATTTGTCCTCCCTGCAACAAATCTATGAATCGAGGTGATTTTTTAGGGCTAAAGTTGAGGACCCTGATGCGCTAACATGCAACCCACGAGAAAATTTTGTCTACACATTTTGTCGTCGAAGAAAATAGAGTCTCTATTGTCTTTGACGTGAAAAAGTGTAGACATAATTTTCTCGTACGTCGCATGCTAGCGCAACTGGAGAGTGACAGGATATTTTTTTAAGCAAGGAACGCATACTCCACTAGACGTTTTATAAAAAAATTTCTTTCATTAATAAAAAAATTTATCTTCATCTTTTTACTTTTTATTTGCGCAAATTGGTAAAACAAGGCTTCGCATTATCTTACCATTAAAAGCAAAGATTTTATACGTATAGAATACCTATCTCTGATTCAAAGATTATTGATTAAAATATGTTGAGCGGATCCAACACAGAACTTGAACAGAGCACGTGACTTAGGTCGTTCACTCTATCCGTACCTTTACATAATGGAGGTAGGTAATACTTTACACAGTAGGTACTTTATGCATCGAAACGAACCGCCGATTGCATGTCAATATCTGTGAAACTACCGACTATTGCGACTTTATCCATCGATATATGTATATGTATATAACTCCCGGCACGTAAGTCGAGCGCTGACCTTCAAGTGCGCGCAGCGTCGTACGAGTGAGCGGTCAGCGGGACACAATACGATTGGAGAGCCAATCAGCGCTTACGGGGGATCCGCGAGAGCTAATCAGTGCTTACGAACGATCCCCACGCCCTCCCCGCGACCCCCTCACACCCCGAGATACCTCATTTTCGACTTCTGCGCATTGAAGGTCAACGCTAGACTTATTTGCCGTGACTTGTACTAGCGAAACGCCCCGGCTTCGCACGGGTGGTAATTCCCTGCTACTACCCCACTATAGGTACATTGTTTTGTTATATTATATCAAAGGGATTAAGGCAGCGTTTTTGATTAAAGCTCCCAGGTGACTTGACTTTTGCCGACATTTTCAACAATTAATGTCATATTTCAAATTTCAACCAATTTACACAAAAATAATAACAAATTATGAATCAGTCTGTCCATTAGTGGAAACCGCATGAAAATCCGTTTAGTAGGTAGGTAACTAGGTAAGGTAGTGATGGTACCTAGTTTTTGAGTCTATCGCGAACAGAAGAAAGACGCGGTTGGAGACTTTGTCACAGAGTAACTTTGTTTTATAATAATACTAGCGACCCGCCCCGGCTTCGCACGGGTAGTAGAGCATATTATGCGTAGGTACTACCCGCTCAGGGATTAGGCAGCGTTTTCGATGAAAGCTCCCAGGCGGCTTGACTTTTTACGATATTTTTGCCGGAAATCGAGATAAACCGTTTTTTACCCTTAAAACTCCCCCCCTTTTTTCCCGAGCTCAGATCGCCCGTAAATTATTTTTCCTTGTATTTTTATAATATTCTCCTCCTTTTCCAATGGGTTTCATCCTACGTACTGTGATTTTTTTTTTTGGTTTCAAAAATTATCGACACTGGGCTATATAGGGAGAACCGCGGCCGCCGACGCGCTTATAGGCACGCTCCCGCCGCCGCCGCAATTTTTAAATCTGTAATATCTTCGAAAGTATTCATTTAAATCATATGCTGTAAAGGGCCATATGGATTTATATAAAATCAACAATGCATTTAAGGTATTTAATTAGATAAGGATTAATGCTGTATTGGTTGAAATCGCTTCGAAAATTAGCCATTATTTGTCGTAAAAAGTAAATGACAAAAAAATGTTATTGTGGGATATCCATATGAGATAGACATATACCATCGCGGACTTTTCTGTAGACCTTTTCAATGTGTACAATACTTAGTACATTATTTTGATAAATCTCGTAGGGTTCAGCCTGCGTTTGCAATGTAAGCGGAAAAAATGTAATTATTTACGACATCACATTAGAATTCTCAAAAATAACAGTATTTCTCCACTATTTAATGGATGTTATTATACATATAAACCTTCCTCTTGAATCACTCTATCTATTAAAAAAAACCGCATCAAAATCCGTTGCGTAGTTTTAAAGATTTAAGCATACAAAGGGACATAGGGACATAGGGACATAGGGATATAGGGACAGAGAAAGCGACTTTGTTTTATACTATGTAGTGATGTTATCAGTAGTGATAAAGAAAAAGCCTCATTAGTGTGTAAATAAAAAGAGTAGGTAGAGGTAAGTTTACCTAAATTGAAAATTCAAATTATCGCCTACATGAGCTATGTATGGGTCCATTCTGTCCAGGATGTCAACTTTATCAAACGTAGACAGTTTGATAAACCTGACATCCTGCAATTGACGACTTTCCAGCTCCGCTGCAAAGTACGAAACAAAGATAAGCCTCACGACCTCGTGAGGAAATCTCAGGTGGATATAGGTATGTAGGTAATATTATACAGGGTATAAGGGGAACGTTATCGAAAACTTAGCGCTATTATTATACCGGCAATGTGTAGCGTGGACAACTCGGGCTCAATGCCCCGCGAGTGGCGGGTGGCCGAGGACAGATTTAGGTATTTAAGCATCAGCTGTTTAGTGTTTACATTACATTGCGAACTTTTAAAAATACAGGAAATCATTTTTTTCGCGTTTTTTTTGTGGTAGGTACTAAGTAGTAAGTACCTATCTTGCCAGTTATCATCACTACTATATAATAACCTGTCTTAATTTCCGATAGCGGATACAACCGCAGTAGGTCTATGGGGACATACGAATTCCCTTTGGCCCCACTGGTGGGTAAAGCTGATAAGTCAACGGGGCATACTTACCTAGATTAAAATTAAAGTAAAGTAAATGTAGAGACAACCCTATACAGTACACGTGACTTGATAAGGTCGTCGCTTCCGCATATCCGACTCCGAGCCAGACGGCTTGACAGTAATGAGGTCGGCCGGCGAACACCAATACCAGAAAATCAAGTCGCACAGCGCAACCGCAACTACAACCGCATCACGCTGATGGCTGATGCCAATCCTTTATAGTGAGGTCCTCAGTAATCTTGACCGAATTTTGGCCATTCTTTTATATCTCAACCGAGGCGATGACTAACCAACTACGCAGATATTGCAGTGCACAAGGGTGTGTGCATACACAGGTGCACTCTCTATTCCTTCACTGGACGCCTATGAAGGAATACAGAGTTTGATTTAATATTATTAATTTATTAACGTATTATATTTAAAAAGCTCTTCATTTTATTATGAGTCTGTGTTTGTCGTTGACATATTAAGTACCTATAACCTAGGCACATACGTTTGCCCGCCAATCACTTTACTTGAGATAATACCTATAGAAATACCTATTTACTCCAATAGACATTACAGTTTTTCTCATTAGTAAACTGTTTTACAATACACAGGTTTTATGCGAGGCTGGAATACCTATTCAAGCATTTCAATAAATGCGTGGTTAGGAATCATAAGAGGTCGAGATCGAGTGTAGGCGGCGCAAGGCGTATTTATTCATTCACATTATATATTACTAGCTGTTGCCCGCGGCTTCGCCCGCGTGAATTTCGGTTTTTCACAAATCCTGAGGGAATCGTGGATTTCTGGTTCCTGTTCCCGCTCCCTTTTCCAATCTTTATACTTCCTTTCAAGGTAGTTTGCTATATTGATCTACCTATAGCTGTAGATTTGGGTTTTTTCAAAATCCCGTGGGAACTGTGGATTTTTTCAGGATAAAAAGTTGCCTATGTTTTAAGTCAGGGCATTATCTCCATTCAAAATTTCAGCCAAATCTGTTCAGTAGTTGCGACGTTATATGTAGAGTAACAAACATCCAAACATCTAAACATCCAATTATATCCAAATATCCGCACTTTCACATTTAGATAATTATTTAATAACTAAACTTCAAGTTTCTGGCCTAGGCCGCCAGAGGGCGCTGCGATCGTTTTTTAGTTTCCAGTTTTTGCCGCAAGAGGGCACTGTGATCGTTTTAATTTCCAGTTTGGCCACAAGAGGGCGCTGAGATCGTTTTTTAGTTTCTAGTTTTGGCCGCCAGAGGGCGCTGCGATCGTTTTTAGTTTCCAGTTTTGGCTGCTAGAGGGCGCTGCTATTGCTTCAAGTTTCCAGCTTAGGCCGCCAGAGGGCGCTGCGATCGTTTTTAGCTTCCAGTTTTGGCCGCTAGAGGGCGCTGCAATCGTTTTTTTTAGTTTCCAGTTTTGGCCACCAAAGGGCGCTATGATCGCTTCAAGTTAGACCGCCAGAGGGCGCTGCAATCGTTTTTAGTTCCCATTAAAACTTCATCCCCTGTTTTACCACCCTTAAAAGCAGATTTTTCAAAATAAAATTTACAGAGTTTTATTATTTAAAACTCATAATCTAATTGCCGATTTTTAGGTCTGTAACTTTAAAAACATAGGACTTTCATAAAAATTTTCATCCCCTATTTTACCACCCTTAAGGGGAGATTTTCCAGAATTACTTATACAGGTTTTTATCATTTAAAATTATAATTTCATATCCTATTTTCATATCTGTAACTTCAAAAACATAACCTTCCAACCCCCATTTTACCCCCTTAGGGGAGGATTTTCGTGAAATATTTTCCAGGCTGATATCTAAGCCCTAGAATTAACCTACCTTCCAAATTTCAAGTTGATAATAGCAAAATTATAATTAAAACTTCCCATTAAAACTTTCATCCCCTATTTTACCACCCTTAAGGGAAGATTTTTCAAAATAAAATATACAGAGTTTTATTATTTAAAACTAATAATCTAAATGCCGATTTTCAGGTCTGTAACTTTAAAAACATAGGACTTTCATACAAACTTTCTACCCCCATTTTACCCCCTTAGGGGAGGATTTAAGGGATATGAAATAACCTATAACCTGCCCCAAGAGTTGGACAACTAAATGCAAAAAGAATTTTTCAAATCCGATCGGTACTTCCAGAGATTAGCGCGTTCAAACAAACAAACAAACAAACTCTTCCGCTTTATTATATTACTAGATGATGCCCACGGCTTCGCCCGTGTGGATTTAGGTTTTTAAAAATCCCGTGGGAACTTTTGATTTTCCAGAACAAAAAGTAGCTTATCTGTAGAAACCCGTCCCCAAAACGGAAAAATCCCGTGGGATCCCCACGATTTCGGAATACAATTCCTTACAGCATCAGGGTTGAGGAGTTGGATATGTACCTACTCGAGTTCATTCAATGATAAAGTCTTTAATTGATACCCCCAATATCAATTTAAATAACCGGAAGTTTCTAAAACCCATTAGTTTTGGGGATTAGGTCCCCTACAGCATCAGGATTGAGGAGTTGGAATCCAAATTTTTTATACAACAGGGTCGCAATGTTTCTCTATCGATTAAAAAAAAATTACGCAAATCGGTTCAGAAATCTCGGAGATATCGGTGTACATAGGTAGAAAAACACAACTCCTCCTTTTTTGAAAGTCGGTTAAAAAAGTAGCCTATGTTACTCCCTGGTTAATTCCACTGGTCTGCAAAAAAAAAATTTTTTGCACTCCTTCATATTATTGTGCAAGATTATTATAGATGGGATACTTCTCTACAGAAACTTGGTTTAAAAAAATATGTATCACGTATATATTTTTTGTGAGGGAATTTTTAAAGAAAACAAATTTTTGTTTCAAAATAAATCATCGTTTTAATATAATTAGGACAAAATATTACATAATATAATCACACTAAAACATTAAAAACCATAAGACAATGTAATTACATATTGCTTATATCATTTCACTCGGTAGTTTTTTTCTTTTTATATTTTCTAATGAAGTTTCGCGACGAAAAGACGAACAAAAATCGGCAAACATTGCTTTCGACCATTTTCCATTGTAACGCCTCTCAATGTACAATATGTCCTGATGAAATCTTTCATCGTGTTCATCAGATACCACTCCAAGATTTTCGGGATAGAAATCTAAGTGATAATCTAAAAAATTAATTTTAAGTACCATATTGCATTTTAAAGCTTTATAAGAAGACAAGGTCTTGGATGCTTTCATTGTAGTTTTCACTTTTTTTTTGTTTCCAAGAAAATTGTCGAAGTCATAGACAAGTAACAATAGATTTGACGGTTTTAAGGTTCCATCCAAATCATGGGCGTTGAGAATAACATGGTTTTATGACTTTTTTTGAGCCAACCTCTAAAAGCTCTTGAACAACTCTTGCAGCATATTTTCGAAAGTCAATTTTTGTCTCTATCATCGACCGGAATCCCAAAATAACGCACATAAGTGATATTAACCAGACTAGTCAATGTGTTCCGTTGAGATTTTATGGTAAATTTACCGCAAATGTAGCAAAACACATCAGGAGAGTTTTTGCAAATCCTTGGCATTTTGTACCTACAACAAAATTAAATTTGCCATAAAATTAAAATTATATTTTAATCACGTTCTAATCTTTTTTGCTATATAGTTGAAACTACACATAAATTTTAATTACATGTATCAATATAATATAAAACTTACCGAGATACTAGGTTAAAATCAGCAACAATCACTTTACAACTTTATATCAAACTGAGCGCCACGGAGTCACAGCGAGAACTGCAGAAACGTATATGCATTAGTGTAAAATCATCATCAGTTGATATCGTTCTCTCTCTTTCTATCAACCCAAGTCATTTTTGTGTGGAAAGATACGATACAGAATGAATAAACTAGCGTTAATGCAAGAATGACTCACAAAAAATACAGAATTTAGAGGTATTTAAAAAAATTAAATAAAAAATAAAATATACGTGATAGCAAAGAATAAGAAGCAGATCTAGATTCAGCATGTTAAGCTCTTCATATTTATCATATTTTTATTTAAAGGAGGATTTCGTTGCAGACCAGTGTTCTCTACTTATATGTGAAAGTCCCGTCAAAATCGGTTCAGCCGTTCCAAAGATTAGCCCGTTCAAACAGACAGACAGACAGACAGACAGACAGACAGACAGACAGACAGACAGACAAAAATTTTAAAAACGTGTGATTCGGTTATGGTAGCGTTCAAATAACCATATGAGCTTAATATGAGGTAGTTATTTCGATATTACAGACAGACACTTCAATTTTATTTATTAGTATAGATAGTATAGATTATAATACAAGCGGAAACCCGCGACTTCGTTCGCGTGGATATTGGTTTTTAAACATCCCGTGGGAATCATTTTGTCTTTCCTAAACTCCTTTGAGCTCATACCTTGCTAAAAACTGTCAAAAGTTCACTGGCGGATATTTAGGTAGATCAAAATGTAAACATCCGCCAGTGAAAGTCCCATCAAAATCGATCCAGCCTTTGAGAGATTAGCCAGTAATCTTTAAAGTATTTCCTTTCTAACAAAAAAAGAATGAATGAAATCGGACCACGCGTAAATGAATTACAGCTAAGTACACATTTTGACTTTCATCCCCTCTCCCAAGGGAACCGTGCTGAATTTCGGGATAAAAAGTATCCTATATGTTACTCCGTAGTATGAACTTAAATCATACCAAGTTTCATTTCAATCCATTCAGTAGTTTTTGCGTGATGCGCGCACAAACATACAGACAAACAGATAAACAGACAAAAATTTCAAAAATAGCTTTTTTACGTTCTATTACTTATCTCTAACATCCCCCAGTTATTATTTTGCAAAAATCTTCAATGTACAGATACGGCAAGTCTACGTATAGATATAGAATAGATAGACTATGTACTAGCGGTCCACCCCGGCTTCGCCCGTGGGCCGTGGTACATCTTACTTCTTACTAATATTATAAACTAGCCGATCCCCGCAACTTCGTTCGCGTAGATATAGGTTTTTATATCGGAGGATCGGATCGGATCCTATAATTATTTTATGTACCTAAACTAAATGTAGCCTGTTACTCCTTATAACATTGAAAGTTCCATTAAAATCGATCCAGCCGTTTCGGAGATTAGCTGGAACAAATAGACAGAACGACAAACATAAATTTAAACGCACGCCAGTTTAAAATAAGCCGTACGTACAAAGATCCGAGACCCAAGTTATTGGAACCCAATAAATGCCTGTCATTTCTAAACTAAAAAACGTATGACCTTGAAATATTTACGGGACAATACTTAAAGTACTACCTTTCTAACAAAAAAAGAATGAGTGAAATCGAATAACGCGTTAATGAATTACAGCTATATACACGTTTTAACTTTCATCCCCTCTCCCAAGGGAACCGTGCTGAATTTCGGGATAAAAAGTATCCTATAACCTACCTCGGAGTATAAACTCAAATCGTACCAAGTTTCATTCGAATCCATTCAGTAGTTTCGGCGTGATGCGCGGCCAAGATACAGACAGACAGACAGACAGACAGACAGACAGACAGACAGACAGACAGACAGACAGACAGACAGACAGACAGACAGACAGACAGACAAAAATGAAAAAAATTGCAGTTTTGGATTCAGTATCGATTATAGAGTGCCCTCCGATAAAAATTTTCAAAATATCTTCAATGTACAGAATTGGATCTGTTACAGTTTTATTATATTACTAGCTGACCCCCGCGACTTCGTTCGCGTGTTTATACGTTTTATATAGGATCGGATCCCATAATTATTTCATGTACCTAAACTAAATGTAGCCTAAGTTACTCCTTATAACATCACCTATCTGCCATTGAAAGTTCCATTAAAATCGATCCAGCCGTTTCGGAGATTAGCTGGAACAAAAAGACAGACCGACAAACATAAACTTAAACGCACACCAGTTTAAAATAAGCCGTACGTTCAAAGATCCAGGTCCCAATTTATTTGAACCCAATACTGAGGGTTGTAATGTCTGACATTTCTGAACTAAAAAACCTATGACCTTGAAATATTTACGGGACAATATATCAAGTACTACCTTTCTAACAAAAAAAGAATGAGTGAAATCGAACAACGCGTTAATGAATTACAGCTAAATACACGTTTTAACTTTCATCCCCTCTCCCAAGGGAACCGTGCTTAATTTCGGGATAAAAAGTATCCTATGTCCTACCTCGGAGTATAAACTCAAATCGTACCAAGTTTCATTCGAATCCATTCAGTAGTTTCGGCGTGATGCGCGGCCAAGATACAGACAGACAGACAGACAGACAGACAGACAGACAGACAGACAAAAATGAAACAAATTGCAGTTTTGGCTTCAGTATCGATTATAGAGTGCCCTCCAATAAAAATTTTCAAAATATCTTCAATGTACAGAATTGGATCTGTTACAGTTTTATTATATTATAGATTAGATTAGATTAGATGTGAAAGTGTGGATGGATGTTTGTTACTCAATCACGCCGCAACTACAGAACCGATTTGGCTGAAATTTTGAATAGAGGTAGATTATGCCCTGACTTAAAACATAGGCTGAAAAAATGCACAGTTCCCACGGGATTTTGAAAAACCCGAAATCTATAGCTACAGCTATAGGTAGATTACTATAGCGAACTTCCTTGATAGTAGGTATAAAGGTTGGAAAAGGGAACGGGAACCGGAAATCCACGATTCCCTCGGGATTTGTGCAAAACCGAAATACACGCGGGCGAAGCCGCGGGCATTCTCTAGTAATATAATATAGCCTATAGCACTCAAGGATCACGTATACATATCCAACGGTGAAAGAATTTTTGAAATCGGTCCAGTAGGTAGTTCCTGAGATTAGCGCGTTCAAACAAACAAACTCTTCCGCTTTATTATATTAGAAGATAGAAGATAGAAGTACAGATAAGTGGGAATATTGCTATTAACACCTACACCTACACTGTCACGTTTTTTGCCACAAAGTAGTTATGAGTTCTCCACTCTCATATCAGGGCCATAGAAAGGCCAAGGAAACGTTTATAAATGATTTTTACCTAATATTAATATGTTTTTTTTAACCCCCGACGGACAAACGACGGGGTGTTATAAGTTTGACGTGTCTGTGTGTGTATCGATGTAAAACGCACTCGCTAAGATAAGAGTGAAGTGATATGTAATGGCTGTCACCTGCAGTGGCTGTCACTTAGGATTTCTTTAGCGGAAAACCCAATTTCTAAAAATATCCTGGAATCCATCGATTCAGGTACCTTTTTTTTTTTTTTTTTTTTTTACGCTGGGAAATGCATTTACGCACACCTTTCGGAAGCAGCGCAGCGGACTGCGACGCTTCCGGAAGGTAGTGTGGGACTCAGGCAGGCCAAGAAGTGGCCAGAATACCCACTAAAACCCAGCGATGTTCCTCCGTGTCGCCTGGTGGCTGGGTTACGGGTACACTTGCGCAATCATCCGCGACCCAGCCGGCGCCGTCCGCCGAGGCAGACCCTCCACCGGGGGACCTAAAGGCCCCCTAACACCGTCTGAGGCGCACCAGGAACATAATGGTGCGCCTCCCGACCCGAGGCGTCTCAACGGGCGACGGATACACCATTCCATCACCCGGAGTTCCTCGCTAGAGGCAATCCTCAAGAGGGCCACACCCGCAGGCGACCCTCAAGAGGTTCACCCCTCATGTAATTTTTTATAGAGGTTTTCTTCCTCGCGGCCCCTCGCTCAGTGCGTGGGGCCCCCGGTTCCGCTCAGTGCGGATTACGGGTTGCCCGACGGTGGCCGAAGCCAGCGCCCACCGGCCAAAAAGACCAGCGGACCCGCCCGCGCAGGGCGTTTCCACCCCCTCCTGTTATTTTTTAACGAGGTTTTCTTCCTCACGGCCCGAAAGCCTCCCCCCCAATTGTCGCCGCCCGGAGTCTCCACAGTCCACTCTGATGAACAGAGAAGTACCAGGATCCTCCAAGCGGCAACCCCCTGCTGGTTTTGGTCCGCGCCGGGTTTCCCCGGTACCTCCCATATCTGGGAGGCGTTCCCCCATCCGCCACCGGGGGGACGCGCCCGATGGGGGACCAGCAACCCCACACGGGATCGATTCAGGTACCTACCGGTATGAATCCAACCCAGAAGTTCGTGATACACAGCCCAAACAGCGTACACCTAGACCAACGAGGCAGTCCTAATTAATTGTTATAATAATACTCAGGGCCTGTTTCACTACCTTCTGATAAGTGTCGGATAGCCTAAATATAAGTTTTGTCACTTTCTTACTTTACGTCAAGTGACAAAGACAAAAGTTGTGAATAAGCTATCGAACACTTATCAGACGGCAGTACAATATAATTTCAATATTTCAATATAATATATTACAATATAATTCAATGTCAGACGGTGGTGAAACAGGCCCTTACTTACCTATAATATTTAGTAAGTACTTATTACCTACAAGTTTATTAGTACACAAGCGGACACCCGCGACTTCGTTCGCGTGGATATATACTTATTGGTTTTTAAAAATCCCGTAGGAATCATTTTGTTTTTCCTAAGCTCCTTTGAGCTCATATCATGCTAAAAACTGTTAAAAGTTCACTGGCGGATGTTTAGGTAGATCAAAATGTAAACATCCACCAGTGAAAGTCCCATCAAAATCGATCCAGCCTTTTAGAGATTAGTCGGTAATATTTAAAGTATCTACTTTCTAACTAAAAAGAATGAATGAAATCGGACCACGCGTTATTGAATTACAGCTAAATACACGTTTTGACTTTCATCCCCTTTCCCAAGGGAACCGTGCTGAATTTCGGGATAAAAAGTATTCTATACGTTACTCCGTAGTATGAACTTAAATCGTACCAAGTTTCGTTTCAATCCATTCATAGTTTTTGCGTGATGCGCGCACAAACATACAGACCTACATCGATGATACAGACAAACAGATAAACAGACAAACAGACAAAAATTTCAAAAATAGCTTTTTTACGTTCTATTACTTATCCCTAACATCCCCCAGTTATTATTTTGTAAAAATCTTCAATGTACAGATTAGACGTGTGCGCCGCGCCGACCCGCCGCCGCCGCCGTCATTTTTTGGACGCCGCCGCCGCCGATCTGCGTATCGGCGTAAAATCGGCGCGAGTTCTAAATGTTTAAGAACACCCTCCAACATCATTCACCCTCTTCTATACCAAATAACCTAACGATTACACCATTCATATTCCATATTTCTATACAATAAATTACAAAAAAAATCGATCGATATGAAGTTACACCTTCCTATCACTACATAGTATAAAACAAAGTCGCTTTCTCTGTCCCTATGTCCCTATCTCCCTATGTCCCTATGTCCCTATGTATGCTTAAATCTTTAAGACTGCGCAACGGATTTTGATGCGGTTTATTTTAATAGATAGAGTGATTAAAGAGAAAGGTTTGTAAGTAGAAAAATTAGACCCGGTAGGTGGCGCTAATAGCGGGCAGGACGACGTCTGCCGGGTCCGCTAGTTGATAATAAAACTTAAATAACTAACTTACCTAACTAAAAAATTTACCCCGACATCTGCTTCATCATCTTGTAAAAGCCAAAATAAATATCCATTTACTTTGGCTTTTCGAGAATCCTCTCGCAAGGGACTTATGTTTATCGATTTGTAGATCACTCATGCCTTTCGATAGTGTATCTAACGAGGGGTTAGAAGACTTTCTTTTTTCTTATCAATATAAGACAATGTGGCTAATTCTGTTGTATACAATCTCTAAACCTAAACTAAAATGACAGGCCTAAATCTATTGCTATCCTTCTCTGCAGCGAGCACTGTGAAAAAGATAGGAATAAATTTAAATCTGTCATTTTAGTTTAGGTTTAGAGATTGTGTACAACAGAATTGGCCACAATGTTTGTTTTTTTAATACAATTTTGGTCAATGGTCATCCTCTTGGACAATGGTCAAACACATACTTAATTCTTTATTTTTAACCAAAAATCTAAATACCAATTTTCATGGATATAAATTGATAAATAACGGGAAAACGTAAATGGGTCTCATTTAAATTTTCATCCCCTATATTACTTGGGGATAGAATTTTCAAAAATCCTGAAAGATATTTATTTTTTATTTTTTATCGCAAGCCCAAATACCAATTTTCATGTATATAACTTAAAAAAAGATAGACTTTCATACAAACTTTCATCCCCTATTTAACCCCCTTAGGGGTAGAATTTCCAATAATCCTTTTTTAGTGGGCCCCTACATCATAATCATAATCATTTACTTATTTATCATAAATGGAAGTTATTGTAAACGTCCTGAAAATTTACTTTCAAAAAGTAAATTTATATTAAAACCGTAGTCCTTTACGGTTTGCCAAAATCGCCAAAATCTGAACGCAAGGTACCCCATACTTGCAAACGTTAAAGTTTTTGGACGATTTGGCAAGTTGTTGTTATTGTAAAAAATTTATTTAATTGTACCTATCTGATTTTCAGTAAAAATAATTCTACAAGTAAGACAGTTTTATTAAAATTATCCGCGCCGAAATTACGCCGAAAACACGCCGCCGCCGCCGATTTTTGACCGGCGTGCGCCGCCGGAGATTTTAGCATCGGCGCACACGTCTAGTACAGATACGGCAAGTCTACGATTTTATTATATGTATAGATAGAAGAAGATAATATTACCTAGCGCAGGCGCAGCCCTTCACTCGCAAACAAGACACGCTCACGGCCGCGAGCGCGCGGCGCCGCGCCTCAGGCCGCGCCGCCCGCGATTCGGAGCCACGTGCGGGCGCACGTGCTCTGCGCGCACGCACTCGACCGGTCCGGATGAACGACCTCGCCGCCTCACTCGATATTATTATGAATTTTCAGGGACGTTGGATTAACCTGCTCATATTTACAAGTAGGTACTTACCTACTTATCTACCTACACAATTTATTTGCATTTTAACTCTGGAATTAGGTAGGTAACTGGGTAAGTACCTAAGTCTGGCTAGAGCACAGCTAGAGTGTAATTTTTAGTCAACCACGTGCAGAAATTATTTAATGCTTATTACCTACTTATAGGTACCTAGATACATAGGTAGGTACTTACTTAGATATATAGTCAGTTAGGGTAAGAGGAACATACTTTATTTTGAGCCAGATGTTTCGAGCTCTAGGAAGAACAGATAATGTTTTATAAGAATTTTGAGATACACTAAAATTGCCTTTGTTTATCAGCTGTCCATGTTTTAAGAATCATAACGCTAATTTGAATAGTTACGGCAGTATCGGCCAAAATCGTTTAGGTTGTGATAACGTTTCTCTTCCCCCACATTTGGGGTAAGAGGAACACTCGTCGTATCTCCTAAGAATATCATGTTTATTTAGATATACCTGTTGCTACCTTTTAAGTAACACTAATTCAATCGAATTTGGTTATAAGATAATTGTAATAAGGCAAAGTTTCAAAGAAAAAAAGGAAATATCAAATTCGGGGTAAGAGAAACATATAGGTTCAGATCAGAGGCATTCAGGGGTAACAAACTAAAAACAAAAAGTCATTTGTGTTTCAAATTATAATTTTACTTTTACTCCAAAGTATAAATAAGCAAAAACAAAAACCACCCACTCTTTCTCTCACTGCGGACAAATCAACAACTTTTAACAATCAATATTCAAAAATGTCATCCAATGACTTACTTAATTACAATTAGTTTAATCTATATCTATACTAATAAATAAAATTGAAGTGTCTGTCTGTAATTTCGAAATAACTACCTCATATTTAGCTCATATGGTTATTTGAACTGTACCATAACCGAATCACACGTTTTAAAAATTTTTGTCTGTCTGTCTGTTTGAACGGGCTAATCTTCGGGACGGCTGCACCGATTTTGACGGGACTTTCACATCCAAATAGAGAATTAACCAGGGAGTAACAGGTTACTTTTTTAACCGACTTTCAAAAAAGGAGGAGTTGTGTTTTTCTACCTATGTACACCGATATTTCCGAGATTTCTGAACCGATTTGCGTATTTTTTTTTAAATCGATAGAGAAACATTTGCGACACTGTCTTATAAAACAATTGGATTCCAACTCCTCAATCCAGATGCTGTAGGGGACCTGATCCCCAGTTTTCCTGGAAAACAAAACAGAAACACTTCTTTTAGTAATACAATAGTTAATTAGTATTCAATAGAATAGAATAGAATAGAAAAGTGTTTTATTCAAATAAACTTTTACAAGTACCTTTGAATCGTCAATTGAATCTACCAGATTGAATAGGTCAGACTCAAATCAGTGCCTTTTTGCACATCTAAGAAATAATCGTATTAAAATGTCCACTGCTAGTACCTATGCGCTCATTCCAAATTATCTTATTAGTCAACTCAAAACAAAAAATGTTAAAAAAAAAAACGCACTTCCAAAACCATTAGAAAGTAAAAAAATTATTTTTGTTTCTACACCTGTATATATTTTTGAAGTCAGTTTTTTAAACATTTTTTTATTTTAAGAGTTTTAGTGTAACTATTATTTGCTCGGTGCCTACAATATCAATTCAGCAAAACTTTCGAAATCCATACGACTGAGGAGTTCGGTACCGTGCAAGCATCAGGATTGAAGAGTTGGGACTTGGAATTCAATACAATGAATATAAAATCACTTCACAACGGTTATGTTGACTTCACAACGGACTTTGCAATCGTCCGTTGTGAAGTCAACATCTTCTGAAGATGCTCTGGTGTCGGAGCGAAACGATCGTCGAGTTCATTTTGTGGTGAATTTGTATGGTGTTATGCCTACAAATTTGTCACTATTAGCGGATTATAGCAAAGTAATTTCATATTCATTGTATATCATGGAATTCCGCAAAGTAACGCCTGCTTCTATTCAACATTTGGAATCCAATAACAAAGTCTATGCTCGGTATTTACAATATATGCACCAGGAACAAAAATTTTGCAAATCGGTCGAGAAACCTCAAAAAAAAAACGGGCTGAATTGAGAACTACCTCCTTTTTGAAAGTCGGTTAAAAACCAATAGGGACAATTTTGTCATGTTATTAGAATATAAATTAATCAGAATGTTTATCACCCCTGATATCGGTAAAGAGGAACATACTGTTTCTCTTTCCCTGTAAGTACCGTTTCTCTTACCCTAACAGAGTTTTTGGACGTTATGATTTTGAATTCAACGAAACTTATATTATTTGCAGGTTTTTGTCTATAATATCAAAGAAAAAATAAAACTTACCGTTATGTCTTAGTATTTCTTCATTGAATATAACCATAACACTATATTTTTTAATATTTTAGCGCGAATGAAAGTTACTCAGCCAACTCGTGTTCTTATTACTTTACAACTGCCAAACTGTTTTGTTTTTTTTTTTCGGCTATGGAACGTCGTAGCGACATCTGTTAGCGACCAAAGTCATTTTTTTATTGTGCTGTTTTATCGACTGATACACCGTAGAGTTAAACTCTATAGTTTATGAGTTACGACCTCGTGTTCCTCTTTCCCCTGTGTTCCTCTTACCCTAACTGACCTTAAAACATTAATAACTTTTGATTTAAAAATGTGGATAGGTAACATAAAATAAATAACAAGCTTTATTTCAAACATAAAACCCGATATAAATAAAATCATAGCAAAAAAATTTTTGAGACCCCACTTTAGTGCATGTAATCATAGGTATAAGCCAGGCAAATTGGTATTGCGCCTGGCCACCATGTTAGTGACGTCACCACTAGACGACTGTCTAGTAGGGTAGGAACACCGGTTTCCGGACACGCACCTGTTATCGTCCACCGAGCGGATCACTCTTAAGAAACGCTTAAAAATAGAAACATTATAAGACTTACATAAAAATAATGCATCTCTATGCCAACTTGAATGTCTTATCAAGACACAGAGAAAGAAAAAAGTCTATTTCACTTAAGTCTCTTTGAAAACAAAGCGATCGAATTTTGAGTATGCAATTAAGGAATGAAAATGAGCCGTGTGGAGTAAAAAAATTAGTGGCATGCTTCAACTATCGCGGGAAGTTATTAATCATTTTACTATAAGATTTAGTTTGATTCTTCTTTGTAGCACTTACTTATGTTTCATAAAATACTGTGAACGTGTTTTTTTACTTTTGATTACATTAGAATACAAATAAAAGGGGTGGACGACAACTAGTTCACTATTTTCTTAAGAAAACCTGTTATCGTCCGGGCGGTCAAACACAGGTTTAGCGTCTTAATTTTAGGTAGTCTTGTTATCAATCGAGGTGTGCACAAAATTGGAATTAAGTTTATTAATTCGAATCCTATACACATACACTAGTTAGTGACTAGTCTTCGTCCACTTTTTTCTCATTGTATATAAAACTATGGGTCTTCAAAATCACGCGTGGACGATATCTAAATTTGCACTGAATAAATATTCTAAGTTTCGACCACCAAGCTATTATTTGAAAATAAATAGATTTAGTAAAAATATAAATAATTAAACTTGTTTGACAAAAGAATTACCTTATATTTTATGTGTTTCTCCTTGGAACTTTGATATATTTATAAGTTAAGATAATATTGTCGATCATTATAATTTGTGGACAAAATTTAAAATAGAGAATCTGAAGTGCACCGGTTATCCGTCCACCTATATTTTAAACTGTATGAAAAACATATATTTTTTAATATTATGTTATTATTTAGGCGAATTTTGATTATTACTCATATCTATAATTTATTTATTATTCATCTACAAGTTAGTCCTTGACTGCGATCTCATCTGATGTTAAGTGACGATGCAGTCTAAGATGGATGCGGGATAATCTGAAAGAGGTACAGCAGAATCCGTACCCTTAAACGCTAATGACTTGGAAGTAAGGCTAGACTAGAAGAAGATACTAGACTAGAGACAATTTTGAAATTATTAAATTGAATTTACCAAATTGGTCTGCCGAGAATCAAGTAGAGGACCTTCCACTAATAAGACTTACCCCTGCGCCATGCCAGGGAGGCTGCCAAATTATATGTACCTACTTTTATATAATGTAAGTGCGATGTGGTAAAAGACGATGCAAGATAGATAGGCGCAAAGTTGGTAAAGATATTATGTCATATTGTAGACTCTATAAACCGCGTTAACAAGGCAATAGTTTTTTTATCTGTTTTATTTTAAAACAAGCAGTTGACCGCTATTGCGTATGCGTAGAAAGACCACCACTTTGTATAAAGTTCTTTATCACCCTGTGAAAGTTCTGTCAAAATAGGTTCAGCTGTTTTGAAAAGTAAGTACATATTACGAATAGACGAAAAATAGAAAACAATTTTTTTATAAACGGTTATGTGGATTTTTAATAATGTATAAGTTAACATAAGTTCACTAATAAAAACCCATATATTTCGAAAAGGCGGACAGGAAGTTAATTTTAATTGGTATAGATATTAAATACATATTAAAGTGGTGTTAATATTACATATTCAATTACTTACTCATTACATGCATACTTTTTCATAGTAAATTTCTCATAGAAATCAGTGGACGGATAACAGGTACAAGGGTGGACGATAACTAGATTTAGTGGACGATAACCGGTGAAATCGGCATTTTCAGCTTTTTATTAGGATTTAAAAAAAACTAGTTATCTGACTAAAAAAATACTAACATGCAATGAAAATAGACTATACTAGAAGTATATTTTAACAAGTTTTTGTTTAATTTTTTTTATAGAACATATATTTTCACCCTCTCAAACTCAGTAACTCCACTAAATGGACGATAACCGGTAAGAAAACCCTACTTAGACGTTTTGTCAACGGTACCGACTGTCTAGTCTGTCGGTACCGTTGACAAAACTGTTGGCAGAGTACCTACCTACTTACCTATACCTAGGTATTGAATTTTTAATAATTATTGTAAATTCACACATTTTGTTGTTATTTTTGTTTAATACTGGCGCAAAGACAGATTGATTGACGAGTTAGGTATTTATTATTAACACAGAAAATGATAGTAATTTAGACACAATAGACTCTGAAAAAAAAAATCCGAATCCGAATTACAAGAATGTGATTACATGAGCGGAATTGAAGAATTAGAATATTTCTTCATAAAAAAGCAGAAAATTATTAACTAGGTCATTCGGTTTAATTTATTTAAAAAAATATTTTGTTTCGTCTGACGTCACGTCGATGTTAATGTGGCAAGGTTCTGTGGTTCCAGCGCAATAGCAATCTGCGGGGGTTAAATCGATTTTGTTCATATAACAATGTAGCCATGTCCATAATAATATTATCATATCGCGTAGGTAGTCGGTCGGGAAAAAGTTCGAATTTTCTCTACTCTTCAGAAAATGTTAACAGCGGCATCTACCGGCGCATCAAGTAACTAGGACGTGAGGTTCTTCAACAGTGTGCCATCTTCAGAAAATGTCAACAGCGGCATCTACCGGCGCTTCAAGTAACTAGGACGTGAGGTTCTTCAACAGTATGACATGTCACAATCTAATGTTCTTTCATTACGAAAATTATGCTACAAACTGTCAAAAGGTGGCAGCTATATCACTACTTAAAATAAAACAAACAAAGTGCCCGCCGCGTCTGTCTGTCTGTTCGCGATAAACTCAAAGTACTGAACGGATTTTCACGCTTTTAAATTTTTCACCAATAGACAGATTGATTCAAGAAGGTTTACGTTTCCTATAAATTGGTTGATTTAAATATGACGATAATAATTATTATTAAAAATGTCGGAAAAAATCAAGCTGCCTGGGAACTTTCATCGAAAACGCTGCCTAATCCCTTTGAGATACCTATATCAAAACAATGCAGGTATGTTGGAACAGTAGCGGGTTATTTTAAGGACGGGTCGCGGTCGGCTCGCTAGTGCTGTAGTAAATAAAATTTGCCAACCAGGCAACCACGACCTCTGACAACTGCCAACCATCCATACAGATGCGAAAGCGGAAAGTGTGACCAGAAGCATGCGCATGGCGCCCATGGTCGATCACGTGGTTTGCCAAGCAGCAGCGGCCCGGTCAACGCTGCACTCGCTATTCAGCTCAAAGTTAACGACCAAGACCAAACTGAGAGTCTACGGAGCCTACGTCCGTTCGCGCCTGACGTACGCAGCCCCAGTCTGGTACGCCCTCTGCCCCACGTACCAGAAGAAGCGACTCCAAGTCCAGCAAAACAGATGCCTGCGCCTTATTGTAGGAGCTCAGAGATACGTCCGCAACGACGTCATCCACAGGGACACCCGGACACCAACCGTGGAGGAGTTCGTCCGCCATCTCGCACGCACAATGTCCGCTCGCGCGGACACAAGTGCCAACACCTCCACGGAATAGCCCCACTCCAAGCGAGACCTCCGGACGGACGTCCGCTGCCCCGCGAGCTCCTAGGTTCTGTACCAATGACGCCTCCCAACTTAGGCATCAGCGGCGACGAAGAGGATGACGCAGCGGGCACGATACCTCAACCACTGAACACAACACCTCTACCGGAAAATACCTGAAGGCCGATGCCGAATAGGCGTGGCGTAAACCCAACGTAAAAAATGGGTTGAAATAAGCAAGGGCGTCGCCAGGTAGGGGCAGGGGGGGGCAGCTGCCCCCCCTAGAGATTTGAGAAAATATAAATATGCTATAGAATAGAATAGAATATGTCTTTATTGCACACAAAAAAGAAAAAAAAAAGGTACAGTTGAATAGAGGCACTACAGATTTGTATGCAAAGGCGGTCTTATCGCTTAGAGCGATCTCTCACAGACAACCTTTGGCGAGAGGAGTAAGGTGAAAGAACGGGATGGTGCACTAAATAAAAATTTTTCTACAATATAATTATAATAAAATACACTACATAATAGTTAGTTAGTTACATTCTAATATTACATAATATATACTTAGACCAAAGTGTAGGTACATTAAAAATAAATAAATAATATGATTATGTAAATATAATATAAATATTATATATATAAATATAAATATAAATATATATATACACTCTACAGTTACATAGATAGGTAATAATCTTTCAAACGATTTTTGAAAATTTGCAGTGACTTGGAATGTCGAATATCTGCAGGAAGGGAATTCCAGAGTCTGACACAATTAACCGTGTACGAGTTACCATAATAGTCCGTGCGAAAATAGGGCACCCTGAGTATATTGTCAACCGAGGAGCGAAGGGAGAATGCACTGCCTGCTCCAAGGAAGGTAAATCTTTCCTTTAAATACATCGGAGTTTGCGGGTGATAAAGGATACTGTATAGAAGGGACAATGCATGCATATCCCTCCGCCGCTCGACCGACAACCACTTTAGCTGCGCTCTATACTGCGATATGTGGTCAAACTTTCGCAGGCCAAAGATGTATCGGATGCACAGGTTCTGCAACCTCTCAAGCTTGTTGAGGAGTTCTTTTGTAATGTCTGGATAACAGGAGTCGGCGTAGTCTAAGACTGGCAGCAACAATGTATTGGCCAGCGAAATTTTAGTTTTAATTGGCAAGAGATTTTTCCAACGTCTTAGGTAGCCAGTAGTCGCAAATGTTTTTCTTGCCACCTGAGCCACCTGTGGACCCCAGGAGAGAGAGTTGTCAATGATAAGACCAAGATTTTTAACCGTGCTGTTGAATGGCAAAACTACATCATTGAAGCGAACAGCAGGCAGGTTGGTCAGTCTTATCGTTAATTTAGGACTACCTATAATAATATAGTTTGAAAAGAAAATTCTGATTTTTTTAATATGTTGGTAGGACCACTACCATAGTCTCCAATTTTGCAGTTTCGGAAGACATAATATGTGCTAACTTTGCAGCACTTGAAAAATATGACTGGGCCTATTTACACTTTTCGCATACTATAATATCACCAGCTTGCCCCCCCCTTGGCCAGCGGCTGGCGACGCCCTTGGAAATAAGTAGTCCGGTCACTCCAGGTAGTCGAACTACCTGTGAGGACACGCCCGGGCAAGGAGGCTCGACTCGAGGCCCGTCCCCCGATGGACTTCGGTCTGTCGAGAAGAAACCACAACAATTGTGACCACGTGTGAGTCTGTTAGGTAGGTACCTAAGTAGATACTTACTTACCTACTTACATTTTAACAGCGCAACTGCTAAACCAAAAACGGACTCTATGATACTTTTCATCCCGGCAAATTATACAGTTCCCACGGGATATTTATAAAACTGAATCCATACAGTGGTTGAAGGAGCGTGCATGAGCTAGTAGGGTGGTTGCACCCAAACCCGGCCTCCGCTCCAAAAGTCGGCACTCCGTCTATTTCTGTCTATATTAGCGTTTTAATGATTAAAGTTACTTTAGCTGCTTGGCTATTGGACCATACCATTCTTTAAACGGCACGCATTGTATTTGGGAAGCGTTTCTTCACTCTGAAGTCCTGTCCTGCTCCCCAACGCACGCAGCAACGGTAAAGGTTAGATACCTACCTACTTTACTTTTTAGAATTCCAACATCCAGTTATCGACTCAAGTGAACGCTGCTGACGCAAGGCCGCACCAATCTCAATTCTCAACTAAACTTTACCTTTATAATAATATGTAATTATTATTATTATGTCTGTCATGGCTACCGGCGTCAAAACTAATAACTTAGGTACTATGGACCTCTCAATATGTTATTATGTTGTCTATCATCTGTGTAAGCCATCAGTACGGTGCGTACATGAGCTGGCGTCGAACGCTCATCGGGATCAAATCTAAATAGCTAGACCATGACGTGATAAAGTATAAAAATCCTTACGTAATCATATCTACAATTTGATTAACCTCGGTGGCGACTTAAATCCATACGTAAAAAAATATATTATATTATGTAATAGTTTTTTGTACAAAAATCTTTAATGTACAGATACGGCAAGTCTACGATTTTATTAGTAGGTACCTAATATAGAAGCTGTATAGATTACCTTCTCTATGCAGAAGATCGAACTGTGAACACGCTAGCACTTCAGTGGTTTGAGCATCTTTGCGTAGCTGCCAGTTACTACACATAGCATCAGGTAAAAAGAACTCTAACCATGAACCAGTATCAGGTAGTAGTATACCAGGGTGATTTATCGATCTATTTATACCCGAATTACTAATTCCGTGGAATTCTGACAGCTGCCATTGTCATTTACAGATGAGTTTGTATGGAGAACAGGGTTAACATCTACGAACTACGAAGTACGATTTTACCCCAAACTACTTTAATTTCCTGTCATCATAAAAAGCCATATGCCGCGAAATAATATTACTCGTTTCGCCTTAAAATAGAAAACACCAAGAGTGGAAACTAGAAAGTGCACACTAACAGCAATAGAAAACAAAAGAAGCACATTGAAAAAATTTATTCAAAAATGGATGTCGAATGACATTATCACCATGAAGTGTCTGTCAGGCAGTTGTCATAATTACATGCGGCAGTTGATTTGTATTTGCATAAGTTTTGAATTTTTTATCTTTTTTGTGGGAATTGTTTTCAGAATTCCACGGAATTAGTAATTCGGGTATAGTTTATTGGTATAGTGGGGAGTCTGTACCGTCGTCGCCTATTGGTTTGCCAGTAAACTTTTTGCTTCCCGCGCTGTAACAAAGTAGACACGTTGCCTCCACGACCTCTTTTTACCTAAAGGCAAAGTAGGTGTCTTATATATGCACGCTGTCCAAAACAGGAAATAATTTCTTGTGTACATAGCCCAGTCTAATTAGACTAAAAAATAGGGATGAGGTTACAATAATTCCCACCTGGCTGAAAATTGGTAGGATTGTTCAAAACACTATTATAAATGAAATGTGAAAAGTCCTCATCGATCCGACACCTGGAAAAAATTTACTCCTGGACACGCACAGTTGACTCACACTTGCCTGAAAATTAGTACGATTGTTCGAAACACTATTATAAATGAAATGTGAAAAGTCCTCATCGATCCGACACCTGGAAAAAATTTACTCCTGGACACGCACAGTTGACTCACACTTGCCTGAAAATTAGTACGATTGTTCGAAACACTATTATAAATGAAATGTGAAAAGTCCTCATCGATCCGACACCTGGAAAAAATTTACTCCTGGACACGCACAGTTGACTCACACTTGCCTGAAAATTAGTACGATTGTTCGAAACACTATTATAAATGAAATGTGAAAAGTCCTCATCGATCCGATAGCTGGAAAAAAAATTACTCGGGGTCAAAGGTCACAAAAAGGGTTTTTCATGATTTTCAGCAAAACGGTAAGTTTTATCATAAAATTAGCTGTAACAAAATTGTAGATCAGATAATTATTTATAAAAAATGTCTGAATACTTTTTTTCTTAAGAGCCACCGTTTTTGAGATATAACAATTCAAAAAGTTAAGTGTCGAAATAACAAGTGTAAATTGAAAATTAAAAAAACCCCCGACATTCGCCATTTAGTGGCGGCGGCCATCTTGAATTTGCAATAGTGCTATTCTACTAGTCAAGCCCTTTCATTTGATACCCATATCAAGGGAGTTGTGAAAAAATATATCATCCGCCATTTTGTAGCGGCGGCCATCTTGGACCGATTTTCATCAAACATAGCTAAGAACACTCTCGACTAATTCACCTTTCAAACAAAAAAAACCGCATTCAAATCGATCCACCCGTTTGAGCGCCACAGGGGAACAGACAGACACACACACACACACACACACACACACACACAGACACGTCAAACTTATAACACCCCGTCGTTTTTGCGTCGGGGGTTAAAAATGAGGGACTGGATTTCTTTTATCCCGAAATTCTGATATTTATAATATTTTATATGTGTAAGTGTGTAACTTATACATAACTTACACACATAAGTTACATACTTACACACATAAAATATTGAAAATATCAGAATTTCAGGTAAAAAGAAATCCAGTCCCTCATTTTTATTTCGAAACTTATCTTTTTGAATCATTATATCTCAAAAACGGTGGCTCTTAGGAAAAAAAGTATTCAGACATTTTTTTATAGATAATTACCTGATCTATAATTTTGTCTAAAATAATTTTATGATAAGACTTACCATTTTGCTGAAAACTTCCCGTGAAAACTTTGACCCCGAGTAATTTTTTTTACAGGTGTCGGATCGATGAGGACTTTGTCATTTTCATTTATAATAGTGTCTCGAACAATCCTACCAATTTTCAGCCAAGTGTGAATAAACTGTGCGTGTCCAGGAGAAATTATTTTTCCAGGTTTCGGATCGATGAGGACTTTTCACATTTCATTTATAATAGTGTTTTGAACAATCCTACCAATTTTCAGCCAGGTGGGAATTATTGTAGCCTTGAAAGTCTAAATTGACTGGGCTATACAAATGACAACTCTTCTTATGTATTTCGAATCGGAAAAGGTCGATTAATTAGGTAGATATTATAGTCCTACAAAATTATCTGATCCGATGGCGGAAAGTGGAATCATGGCTGGGAAGTTGGCTGGACACGCGACCGTGACGCCATTTGGTTTCGATGCAAAGAAGTGTTTATTATAAAAAAAATGGCCAAGTGCGAGTCGGGTCTCGCTCTTTTCGGGTTCCGTAAGTAGGTACATAATTATGAGTAATATGTTATTGGGGATAAGAAATATTTCATTTCCGACGGCCAGACAGACAGACAGACAGCAGAGTGACATTAATAGGGCTCCGTTTTTACCCTTTGGGTACGGAACCCTGTGCAAACGGAATGGAACGGAAAATGTGCTAACAGCGACACTAGCGACGCTGTCACGGGGCCAGATAAGTTTGTGGGGCTTTAGTGTTGGCATAGTTTGCAGCTGTGTGCAGTCTGCGCTGATCCTCGTTAGTTACTGTTGACTTCTTCTTCTTCTTGTGCCTCTTACTGAAGGTCAGCAGTCAGTCTTTTGAACCTCTCCTTGTTCATGGCTAGGCGGAATAGTTGTGCGACTGTCTTGATGTCAGTCCATTCCCTTATGTTTCTTAGCCACGACTTCTTCGTCTTCCAACACCTCTTTTTCCTTCAATTTTTAACCCCCGACGCAAAAACGACGGGGTGTTATAAGTTTGACGTGTCTGTGTGTGTGTGTGTGTGTGTGTGTGTGTGTGTGTGTGTGTGTGTGTGTGTGTGTGTGTGTGTGTGTGTGTGTGTGTGTGTGTGTGTGTGTGTGTGTGTGTGTGTGTGTGTGTGTGTGTGTGTGTGTGTGTGTGTGTGTGTGTGTGTGTGTGTGTGTGTGTGTGTGTGTCTGTCTGTTCCCCTGTGGCGCTCAAACGGGTGGACCGATTTGAATGCGGTTTTTTTTGTTTGAAAGGTGAATTAGTCGAGAGTGTTCTTAGCTATGTTTGATGAAAATCGGTCCAAGATGGCCGCCGCTACAAAATGGCGGATGATATATTTTTTCACAACTCCCTTGATATGGGTATCAAATGAAAGGGCTTGACTAGTAGAATAGCACTATTGCAAATTCAAGATGGCCGCCGCCACTAAATGGCGAATGTCGGGGGTTTTTTAAATTTTCAATTTACACTTGTCCCCATCATAATAGTCTGCAGCAGGCGGTACCTATCGTGTCGCAGTATATGGCCTAGGTACGAGATCTTACGCTGCTTGATGGTTCTTACTAGCTCGGTGTTCTTCTGCATTCGGGCAAGAACCTCTGCGTTAGACACCTTAGCCGTCCAACTTATGCGGAGCATCCTACGGTAAGTCCACATTTCGAAGGCTTCGATCTTTTTGCGCAAGTCTTCCACTAAGGTCCATGCCTCGCAACCATATAAAACTACGGGCCTGTTGGCTAGTAACTACCTATTATGTTAATCTGAGCATCTTCAATAAGTAAACAACCATAATAGGTATAGGTTGCAGAAACTCAAGCAAAAACAAGGCGTCCTTTGATTATGGAATTTATGAATCTGAATATAATATCTGCATAAAGCGGTATTACACAACATTTAGTAATCCATTGTCAATGCCTTACCAAGCGAACCATCATTTTATTAAACCAGAGAGTAGTGTTTTTACTAGAGGCTGGGATATCCTGCTTTCAGATTCTAAGTTGAATGTGAAACACAACTTTTCAATAAATCGATGTACGTTGCAAACAATAGCCAAATGTAAAACAACAATAAGTACCTATCCAAATGGAGACAAACAATAGAGACATTTGAGTTCGATATGTTAATGCAAGATTTCATGGTGTTAGCATTTTCCGAAAATAAGTAGGTAATTTACTTAAGTATTATACCTATGCAAAAGATTTGTGATTGATATTTTACTCGACTTCATTCCAAGTTGTTTGTTTATTTATACAGTGTGTCCGGGATCGAAGTAGCGATATTTTTGGAGCGTATTCTACAACTCAAATAGTACTTAAGGTGTTACGTTTTCCATACTAACTTCATGTTACCATTCAAGAGCGAATGGATTATATATTTACACTGAAATTACATCGCACAGCCTTAATACAATTTTTAATTTGCGCGAAATTATATTTACATAAAGAAAACATTACATAGACAGCTTAATTATTATAATAGCCATCTATTAAACGCTGTTTTGCCTAGCTGACCGAGATGGCTTTACTTCACCTTTAGCTGTTTATGTAATGTTTTCTTTTATGTAAATAAAATTTTCCGCAAATTAAACATTAAATTAAGGCTGTGCGATGTAATTTCAGTGTAAATATATAATCCATTCGTTCTTAAATGGTAATAATAAATTAGTATGGAAAACGTACCACCTTAATAATACACAGTCTGCACTGCGAAAGCCTTTATACAGTTCCTTGTACTAAGTACAAATCGTACATTCGTTCAGTGTAGTTCAATTCAGGTAAGTATACTGGTATCCTGCTGTACAGCGTTGTCGCGCATTTTATCTGTCCAAGCCCCTAGAGAATATAGGTAAGTATACCCGTATTACTAATTCCCTGGAATTCTGACGTTTCGTAATGTTACCAGAGAAAAAACATTTCCCACAAAAAAGATAAAAAATTCAAAACATAAGCAAATACAAATCAACTGCCCCATGTAGATATAATAAATGCCTGACAGACACTTCATGGTGATAATGTCATTCGACATCCATTTTTGAATAATTTTTTTCAATGTGCTTCTTTTGCTGTCAGTGTGCACTTTCTAGTTTTCACTCTTGGTGTTTTCTATTTTAAGGCGAAACGAATAATATTATTACGCGGCATAATGGCTTTTTATGATGACAGGGAATTAAAGTAGTTTGGGGTAAAATCGTACTTCGTAGATGTTAACCCTGTTCTCCATACAAATAACTCATCTGTAAATGACAATGACAGCTGTCAGAATTCCGGGGAATTAGTAATACGGGTATAGGTAGTATAATATGTCGAACAGAATATCATGAAAAATAGGGAAATTAAATTTTGTAGTAAGCAACACTAGTTTAACTCGGCTGCCCAAGTGATAAACAAAGTAATTACATTCAGAAAACCATACCTGGGATCGTTTCACGAAACGAAAAATCAAGCAACTGCATTTTAAATACAAAATCAAGGTAATCAACATCCAATTACTTTGTTTTTGTGTTGTGCTTATTGTTTACTTGGTTTTGCATTTATATTCCAGGTTAGTGTGTGCAGTTACTTTGTTTGGGCAATTCAAATTTCAGTAAACGGTTCAAGTTATTTGAAATATTAAACTGTGGTAAAAAACTACTCGACATAAAACTTTTGTTAATGCAAAAAAGTTAATTTCACAAAAAATGTCAGTTACTTTGTTTATCGCTAGGGCAGCCGTAGTGTTGCTAACTTTGGAATTTCATTTCCGTATTTTTCATGAGATTCTGGTCGATCTATACACACTGTAATACATTCAGAAATTCTTCGAGTAAGCAGTAGGTATGCACTGGGATTTGCTTCGACGACCTTTTTGATTTCAATTCTAGCTAATGCAAATACCTATAGTCTATTAGCGATTCTAGCTAACATTGCGATTGCTGAATGTTGTGACATCTCATTTGTAATGTAATTGAGATAGCTCATAGCTATAAACCTGAACAAACGTTTCCAATCACAAAATTGACATACCTATTAATGAGATAGAATATTAATCTATATCTATACATCTATATTTTTTTATAAAATAAAATTGAAGTGTCTGTCTGTAATTTCGAAATAACTACCTCATATTAAGCTCATAACACGTTTTTAAAATTTTTGTCTGTCTGTCTGTTTGAACGGGCTAATCTTCGGAACGGCTGAACCGATTTTGACGGAACTTTCACATACAAGTAGAGAACTAACCAGGGCGTAATATAGGCTACTTTTTTAACCGACTTTCAAAAAAGGAGGAGTTGAGTTTTTCTACCTATGTACACCGATATCTCCGAGATTTCTGAACCAGCGATCTATTATTTATTGTAATTTTAATTAACTATAATATTAACAATAAAATAAATGCCATAACCTGTTCATAAGGAAAACCACCGCTTAACCATATTGTGCAGCTTGTAAAAGTCAAGGATATTTTTTCTTTTTTTGGGTTTACGATATTGTATGTGTACCTACGTATATGGTAAAATGGTATTAAAGTCTTTAATAAATGAATAACTAAAACTGTTTGTAACATTGCTCCCATTTCTAATATTGTATCTCCTTATTGTGCGTTACCCCGGGTTTCCCCATAGTCTGAGGAGCTCGGTCACACTTTGATTATGATTTTATCCGCACATTCTTATCGTAAATGACCTGCGTACTTCTCAGCACAAGTGGTCAATATTTTCAAAAATTATGCGGTTTTATTACGCTTCAACTGATAATTACAAATGAAAACACGGTGCAGGTCGGTTCATAATTAGGTTTTTTTTTTTCGGTGGGTTCTTGGGGCACCCAAATATCAAGTTTGTTTGGTTTATAGATACTCAGACTTCTTCAAATGAGTTAAAAATGCCCAGTTCGTCAGCAATGTCATAATACAATTAATATTAATAGCAACACTTGCTGGCAAGCTCAGCTCTGCTGCTTACGCTGTTAGGAAGATTCGACAGATAACAGATATAGAAACTGCAAAAATTGTTTATTTTGCATATTTCCATAGTATTATGTCGTATGGACTCATACTATGGGGTAAAGCGGCTGATATTGAAAAAATTTTCGTTTTACAAAAAAGGGCAATTCGCGCAATTTATAATTTAAAACCGCGGGATTCCCTTCGAGAGAAATTTAAAGAAATAGGTATTCTTACGGTAGCTTCTCAATATATCTATAACAATATAATTTTTGTTAGGCAAAACATTCACAGTTACATTAAAAAGTGCGAATTACACGACAGGCAATTAAGAAATAGAAATAGGCTCGTGATTCCTCAGTTACGCCTCAAAAGGGTCCAAAGGTCATTTGTGGGAATGGGCGTAATGTTCTATAATAAAATTCCACAAGCAATCTTAGACTTGCCTTTACACAAGTTTAAGAACTCTATTAAAAATATGCTCATAAAAAAAGCATATTATACAATTGAAGATTATATAAATGATAAAAAAGCATGGAGCAATTTCTCAATGTCTTAAACCGAGTATTTGATTATTGGTGTTCAATTCGATGCTTTGATCATGGGTAGCCTAAGTATGTCACGCTCTCTTTAAACATTTCTGTGGTGGTGTCGTGTGGTGCGGGTTGTTACGTTCCCTCGAATATGGTTGAGCGAAGCAATGGCTGGATCATGCGTCATGCTCGTGAACGGGTGCCACCGTCGGAAATGGGGCTACTTTTGTCTGCCCTTCTTCACATGTGTAGAATTGTAAGCACCATTCCGAACCTGTGGTAGATTCATTTGTCGATTCGTAAACGCTTCCGAAAGTTTATCTGAATAAAATTATGATTACTTATATAAATGATAAAAAGGCGTGGATTTGACTCGTTCCAGCAATGCGCGAGACGGCAATTCAATCATGTACTTACCATAAAATTGTTATATTGATATTGTAAATTTGGAAAAGAGCAACCGCCGAGTTTCTTGCTGGTTCTTCTCGGTTGGAACGGCATTCCGAACCAGTGGTAGATTCATCTGACTATTCAAAAGCACTTGTAAAAGTTTATTTGAATAAAAAACTTTTCTATTCTATTCTATTCTATTCTATTATGCTTGTTCAAAAATGGCATTAACTGAATCCGTATCTCCATCTTTAAGATTAAAATTACTAACTGACTGAAAACTCTCTAATACTCTGTATAATTTATACAAAAAAAAAAACTCTAATACTCTGTGCTATTTTTACTGACACTCAGCACTATTTCGCGGATAGTGTTGCATTTTTCCCTTTTTGTTATACTTACCTAAAACTTTAAAATGTATTGAATTTCTTCCTTAGATTCACTGTATATATTTTTCTTGGACAGAAAAATTGGCGGGAATCAGTTTTTAACTTTTTTATTTCTTTTCAAACATCATCCTTTTAATGGTATCACAACCAGCTCGGTATAAACAGTGCAACCAAAGAGATAAGATTACGACTTCATATTCATACATGCAAAGTACCGAAATGACCTATTATTATGCTAATAAATAGCTTTTTCTGTGGGAACTTTCAGATTAGGCAGCTCAATCTATCTTATTAAGTAGGTATATTTGTTCTAGTTCTACCAATGTATCGTTTATGTAAATATACTTAGATATTAAGATAGCAAAATCGAATGAAGATTTTTATTAGGTAGGTATGTGTATAAAAATTTAATCTTAATTGCTTTTAAAAGTATTTTTCTAATTCTCAAAAATAGAAACAATAATTATGAGTCATGGCCGAATCAGAGTGCTGAATAGCAAATTTTTACCTAGTATTTTACCATTTATAACAAACTAGTTTTGCCCGCGTGAATTCGGTTTTTCACAAATTCAAAATCATTTATTTCATGTAGGCCAACGTGTGGCTCTTATGACATGTCAAGAATCTACCACGCGGTTCGGAATGCTGATTCTGCTGACAAGAGCCGGCAAGAAACTCAGCAGTTGCTCTTTTCAAAACAAAATTGTTACAAGAAGTAGCTTAACTATCTTGTGGACAGCTGAAGCAAAGCCGAATAGAATAGACATATTTTTTTTTTCGTGAATCGTGGATTTCCGGTTCCCGTACCCGCTCCCTTTTCCAACCTTTATATCTACTTTCAAGGAAGTTTTCTATAGAATAGAATAGAATAGAAAAGTTTTTTATTCAAATAAACTTTTACAAGTGCTTTTGAATCGTCGATTGAGTCTACCACAGGTTCGGAATGCAGTTCCAGCCGAGAAGAACCTGTAAGAAACTCGGCGGTTGCTCTTTTTAAAAATAACATTATAACAATTATTATTATTAATGTACATGATTGAAATGCCGTCTCGCGCATTGCTGGAACGAGTTAAATCCAAGCTTTTTTATCGTTTATATAATCTTCAGTTGTATAATAAGCTTTTTTTATGAGCATACTTTTAAGAAAGTTCTTAAACTTGTGTAAAGGCAAGTCTAAGACATATTTTTTATTCGAAAAAACTTTTACAAGTGCTTTTGAATCGACAAATGAATCTACCACTGGTTCGGAATGGTGCTTACAATTCTACACGTTAAGAAGGGCAGACAAAAGTAGCCCCATTTCCGACGGCGGCACCCGTTCACGAGCATGACGCATGATCCAGCCATTGCTTCGCTCAACCATATTTGAGGGAACGTAACAACCCGCACCACACGACACCACCACAGAAATGTTTAAAGAGAGCGTGACATACTTAGGCTACCCATGATTAAAGCATCGAATTGAACACCAATAATCGAATACTCCTCAAGTTATAATAGCGTATAAAGCGAATAAATTAAATCCATGCTTTTTTATCATTTATATAATCTTCAATTGTATAATATGCTTTTTTCATGAGCACACTTTTAATAGAATTCTTAAACTTGTGTAAAGGCAAATCTAAGATTTGTTGTGGAATTTTGTTATAGAACATTACGCCCATTCCCACAAACGACCTTTGGACCTTTTTGAGGCGTAATCGAGGAATCACTAGTCCATCTCTATTTCTTAACCGCCTATCGTGTAATTCACACTTTTTATTGTAACTGTGAATGTTTTGCTTAACAAAAATTATGTTGTTATAAATATATTGAGAAGCTACTGTAAGAATACCTATTTCTTTAAATTTCTCTCGAAGGGAATCCCGCGGTTTTAAATTATAAATTGCGCGAATTGCCCTTTTTTGTAAAACGAAATTTTTTCCAATATCAGCTGCTTTACCCCATAGTAAGATTCCATACGACATAATACTATGGAAATATGCAAAATAAACTACTTTTGCAGTTTCTACGTCTGTTAACTGTCGAATCTTCCTAACAGCGTAAGCAGCAGAGCTAAGCTTGCCAGCAAGTGTTGCTATATGGGTGCCCCATTGAAGCTTTGCATCTAGGGTTATTCCCAAGAACACAGTTGTGTTCTCAGTTTTCAATGGCTGACCACTTATCTTTAAATTGTTGCTAGTAATCCTTGTATTGGGCAATAAAAACTCGACACACTTGGTTTTTTTAGCATTTAAAAGTAGATTATTTATAGTAAACCAGTGTGAAACTTGAGATAAAGTATTATTTACATCGTCAAAATTGTCTTTAGTTCTATCGACTTTAAAAATTAAAGACGTATCATCAGCAAATAGTACAATATCGCAAGCATTTTTGACGAAATGTGGTAAGTCATTAATATAAACCAGAAACATGAATGGACCTAGAATAGAGCCTTGGGGGACACCCATTACTGAGGCTGATCCGGATGACTTAACATCATTGATGCATACCCTTTGTATACGATCACCGAGATAAGACGCAATGAGACTGAGTGCAGATTCTTTAATACCATAGTGGCCTAATTTTCGTAAAAGAGTCTCGTGCTCAACGCAATCAAATGCTTTTGACAAATCACAGAAGATACCAATGGCATTCTGTGACTTTTCCCAAGCATCGAAAATGTGCCGTAACAGCCTTGCGGCCGCATCGGTTGTTGAACGACCCTTAGTAAAACCATACTGCTCAGAGTGAAGTAATTTATTTAAATTAAAGTGCAGGAGCAGTTGGTTGAGCATTATTTTTTCAAATATCTTGCTGAGAGTTGGTAGAATTGAAATCGGCCTATAGTTATTTGGATCAGTTTTACTTCCCGACTTAAACAGAGGTATCAATTTACTACATTTCATGAGGTCGGGAAATGATCCCGAATCTATGGACTTGTTAAAAATTACAGCAAGATATGGCGCAATAACATCAATAATATTGTGAATTATTTTTACTGATATTCCCCATAAATCTCCTGTTTTTTTGTGTTGCAAAGATTTAAATGTTTTGATAATATCATATGGGGTTACGTATTTAAATCGAAATAATACATTGCACTCAGAAACATTGCCCCTCAGGATATTATAGGCTTCTGTTGGCGAGGAATTCAGGGAATTAGTCGTGGTAACTGGAATATTTTGGAAGAAGTTCTCAAAAGTATTTGCTATCTCTATATCAGAGTCAATAATATGATTATTAATTTTTAACTCCAGTTTATTAGTATGTACTTTATGTTTCCCCATTTCATCACTGATGATATCCCAAGTTGCTTTTATTTTATTATCAGAATTCATGATTTTCTGTTTTATATAAAGAGATTTTGCCTGTATGCAAACATTTCGAAACAATTTGGAATAATTTCTTACGTATTCAATAAACGCGGGGGTATAATTATATTGTTTTTCTGCATACAGGTCAAACAACTTGTTTCGACTTTTATAAATGCCAACAGTTGCCCAGTCACTAAATTTAAGATTTTTAAACAATCGTTTTTCTATGATTTTAAAGATGGAGGTAAATTGAGTGTTTATTACATCAAAAAACGTGCTATAAAGTTCATCCGGATCATCCTGCGTAAGGTCAAGTGTCGGTAATATAGTTGAGATAGTATGTTTGAATTGCCTTACTTTTTTAGTGGTAACTGGCCTATATTTTATTACTTTTGCTTTATTCTGTTCACTACTAGGAACAGATATCATTTGTCCGCAGTGATCAGATCTTAGATTACTGATAATTGATTTTTCGATGATTTTACAATCACAGAAAATGTTGTCAATACAAGTAGCTGTGTTCGCAGTTATTCTTGTAGGTTCAACAAAAATATTCTCTAAATTAAAGCTTCTAAAAAGATTTAGCAGTCTACCCGTAAAAGGAGTGTGGAGCAAAATATCAATATTAAAATCTCCACAAATTATTATTTTTTTTGATGACCTACATATCCTCCTTAGAACCTCCTCCATGATATCCTCAAAGAGCACAAAGTCACCTGTGGGAGGACGGTACACGCAAACTATAATATATCGCTCCAGCTCAACACAAGACAGCTCAGTAATGCGTTCAAGAGAAAGGCTAACAATGTCTTTTCGTTCTTTGTAATTGATATTGTTTCGCATCATTATTAAAGATCCCCCGCGTATAGCCGTTTTTCTTGAGAACGCACTTGACAGAGAGTAATTTTGTAGATGTACAATTAATTGATAATTATTGAGCCAATGCTCAGTGAGGCATAAGATGTCAATATCGAATTCTTTAATGAAAAGTTCAACCTCATGTTCTTTGCCAGATAAGCCCTGTATATTTTGATGCACAAGATGAATTTTACATTGCTTATCTGTTGTCTTATTTCCTAGTTTAAATTTGTACAAGTATTTTCAGTACAACAAGAGTTAACTTCTAAGGTCAATAAACCTGGATTACTACTATTATTAATTAAATCTATATTATTTGTACAACATGTACCATTGTCAATCAATGTCAAAATACTGGAATTAGTACTATTACTAATTATGTCAATGTCATTTGTACAACATGTACCATTGGCAGTCAAGCTTAAAGTAGCCGAATCCTGTATATTACAAGCTACTAATGTAGCTATTTGTTTTCTATAGTAATCTATACCTATTACCTATAGCTATAGCTATAGATAGATTTCGGATTTTCAAAATCCCATGGGAATTGTGGATTTTTTCAGGTTGAAAAGTACTTAGTCTATGTGTTAAGTCAGGGCATAATCTATCTCCATTTATTTCAGCCAAATCGGTTCAATCGTTGCGGCGTTAAAGAGTAACAAACATACCTTTCGCCTTTATAAGTAATATCAGTGTGATTAGTTTTTGCCCGCGATTTCATCCGCGTGGAGAAAAATATTTAAAATATTTTGAAAAACCCCTCGGGAACCCTTTGTTTCCCCGTGATAAAATTTGCTACGTGATTCTTTACATATCCGGATTTTTTCGATTAGAATTTGAATTAGATAGATATTATTTTTGATATTGATGTTGATTATTCATTTCGTGATAGTAATACTTTGGACCCGTGTAGGCAAAAAATTGTTTATACAGAGGTGCGCTTGTTTGAATAAAGAATTTCTTGATGTCTCAGGATTGGGGCGTATGTCTCTCTTAAATTAAGTTGTGGCAATACCATTGGAGCATAATATAAATTTTTATTGTTGTCTATTGATTTTAATTGATCGCCATCGAAAGTACATTGACTACCGAAAAATTAAGAATGCTTTAACCATTCAATCATGAATTCGTAATAGGAACTAGGTAGGTACCTCTTGATTTCTAAATTATGAGTGACGCATCGAAATCGACAGGATTTTGGAACTTATATCGTACCTTGTGCATACCTATCCATGCTTTTAGCAAGATCTATTATGATCAATTAAACCACACAGTGAAACCACATGTTTATTAGTACGGCAGCCGCCGAACAAAATTTTTTGTGATTAATAACAAGCTGAATTTTCGTGAGTAGGTTCGTTTCGACGAGACGACCAACTTTTTTATCTATGAAAATTCTCGAAGGAGGTAGCTTCTCGAGTGGGGAGGTGTTAAAAATTTCGATTCGCTCAGTTGGGAAATCGTTCCACTAAAGTAGGACTATGTAGCCATTTCATTATACAAGTATTTACTAAGCTGCATACAAAAAATTATCTAATTATTAATAATGTTTAATCATTTTTATAACACCATTATTTGGAAATATTCGGAGTGGAGGACGCTGTAGAATGTTATTACTAACCACCAGATTTTTTGTATGCAGCCTAATAAATACTTGTATAATGAAATGGCTACATAGTACTACAAATTTAGTGGAACGATTTCCCACCCGAGCGAATCGAAATTTTTAACACCTCCCCACTCGAGAAGCTACCTCCACCGAGAATTTTCATAGAGAAATAAGTTGGTCGTCTCGTCTAACCTACTCACCTACCAACCAACCAACGAACCTACTCACGAAAATTCAGCTTGTTATTAATCACTAAAAATTTTGTTCGGCGGCTGCCGTACCATATCTGTATATGCAAAATCGCAATTTCCAAATCAGGCTTGAAAGAGGTGTCAGGTAGGTAGGTAATTTTATATAATTTTTTCAAAGAAAAAAGAACCGACTTCAATCAGTTCGACCTAAAAGTTTAACTTCAGCAACAGGTCTGGCAATCTCAGAGAACATATTAGTGACATATGTGTGCATTTCTGCTTATAACTTCGTACGAATGATAACTCGATGTGTTATACACTAAAACCTTCCTGAAAGTATGTAGATTACGATAATGATCAAAAATCATCAAAATCGGTTCATTAGTTGCGGAGATAAACGCGAACATACATACATATTACATACATACATACACGTACATACATACATACGGGTCAAATACAGAACCTCCTTTTTTGAAGTCGGTTAAAAAATGAACTTTGTACCTATTGTTTATCTAAGCACTAGAGAAATAGCTTACTTATATTTTAACCTAATTATTTTTGCATTAAGTAGGTAACTTGAGAAAGCGAAATAAAAATAAACGATCCGTCAATTTTTGTTTGCAAATCGTTTCTAACTTGACACGACGCGTATTTTCGAACATTTTGCAATTTGCATTTGCATTTTGCATTTTGCAAATTACGCGTCAATAATCACTACACATACCTAGTATAAAACAAAGTCTCTTTCTCCGTCCCTATATCCCTATGTCCCTATGTCCCTTTGTACGCTTAAATCTTTAAAACTACGCAACGGATTTTGATGCGGTTTTTTTTAATAGATAGAGTGATTCAAGAGGAAGGTTTATATGTATAATAACATACATTAAATAGTGGAGAAATACTGTTATTTTTGAGGTTTCTAATGTGATGTCGTAAATAATTACATTTTTTCCGCTTACATTGCAAACGCAGGCTGAACCCTACGAGATTTATCAAAATAATGTACTAAGTATTATACACATTGAAAAGGTCTACAGAAAACTCCGCGATGGTATATGTCTATCTCTTATGGATATCCCACAATAACATTTTTTTGTCATTTACTTTTTACGACAAATAATGGCTAATTTTCGAAGCGATTTCAACCAATACAGCATTAATCCTTATCTAATTAAATACCTTAAATACATTGTTGATTTAATATAAATCCATATGGCTCTTTACAGCATATGATTTAAATGAATACTTTCGAAGATATTACAGATTTAAAAATTGCGGCGGCGCGGCGCGGGCGGGAGCGTGGCTATAAGCGCGTCGGTGGCCGCGGTTCTCCATATAATAGCCCAGTGTCGATAATTTTTGAAATCACATTACGTAGGATGAAACCCATTGGAAAAGGAGGAGAATATTATAAAAATACAAGGAAAAATAATTTACGGGCGATCTGAGCTCGGGAAAAAAGGGGGGGGGGGGAGTTTTAAGGGTAAAAAACGGTTTATCTCGATTTCCGGCAAAACTAGAAGTCCTATGGAAAAAAATCAAATGGCAAAGTTGTAGGTAATAAAAAGATCTACAACTTTTATATTTACACTTTTTTCACATAACCTCAAAATTTATGTGAAAAGTTCAAAAAACCAAGTTTTTGGTTTTTTATTTTTAACTTTTAAAATAAATATTTTTTTTTTCACGGAATCTGGTGAAAACTTACCTTTTTATGTCCCAAATACACTGTAATTTATTTGATTTGAAATATTTAGTTTTTCTCCTTATTTTTGATTTAATATCGACTTAATTCTGACAGCTGTCATTGTCATTTACAGATGAGTTATTTATATGGAGAACAGGGTTAGCCACATCTACGAAGTACGATTTTACCCCAAACTACTTTAATTCCCTGTCAACATATAAAGCTCTAAGCCGCTTAATAATATTAATAGTTTCGCCCTAAAATAGAAATTGCTAAGAGTGGAAACTAGAAATTGCACACTAACAGCAATAGAAAACAAAAGAAGCACATTGAAAAAATTTATTGAAAAATGGAAGTCGAATGACATTATCACCATGAAGTGTCTGTCAGGCATTTGTCATAATATCTACATGCAGCAGTTGATTTGTATTTGCATAAGTTTTGTTTTTTTTATCTTTTTTGTGGGAATTGTTTTATCTCTGGTAACATTATGAAACGTCAGAATTCCACGGAATTAGTAATTCGGGTATAAGGTGAGATATAGTAAGTTAATTGTGGAAAATATCGTAAAAAGTCAAGCCGCCTGGGAGCTTTCATCGAAAACGCTGCCTAATCCCTGAGTGGGTAGTAGGTACCTACGCATAAAATGCTCTACTACCCGTGCGAAGCCGGGGCGGGTCGCTAGTAATTTATATTTGTAAGGGACAATTTCATCAAAATAAAAACTAGTCGCCCTTTGGCGCATGCTTTAGTGTCTTTCATTTTGTTTCACATAATATTACGTGAAGATGTACATTGTACGTATTCCGCTCACAACATCTCTGAAAAGATGCGCCCGCCGCGCCGCTTTGTTCGACTATGCCGCAGTGTGCCTTGAGCCTTAATACCTGTTTTCATATTTTGTATTAGTATATTTTAATATTTTGATTTAAACTTTTAAATGAATTATTATAATATATTAGCCAACAAAAATAAAAAAATAAAAATCTTAGAAAATCAATAACAAGCGTTTAACTTTTTTATAATTTTATAGCGTTAATTTAAATTAGTTTATGTTTTCTAATTAATATTTAACGATGTTACTCGTTTTAGGTATGACTTATGCCATTATAAATAGTATACGAAAACATTTCATTGCCATACAGACATAATATATTTTACTAATTCGCCTTCAACGTTAAATCATAAAGCTACAAGTATAAGTTAAAATTTAAAAATCCTCCGACATTCGCCATTTTGTGGCGGCGGCCATCTTGGATCGATTTTCATCAAACAGCTAACAACACTCTCGACCGTTTGAGCGCTACAGGGGAACAGAAAGACAGACAGACAGCCACACACACACACACACACACACACACACACACACACACACACACACACACACACACACACACACACACACACACACACACACACACACACACGCTCACGCACACGCACACGCACACAAACACACACACACACACACACACACACACACACACACATTCTCACACACACACACGTCAAACTTATAACACCCCGTCGTTTTTGCGTCGGGGGTTAAAAACCGGAAAAAATAATACCTAACAAGACGTCTTATTACGAGCTTTACAAATGGAAAACTTACTGGGTAGGTAGGTACGTGATTATAATAATTTAGCTAAATATGTAGTAGGTACCTACTATATAGGTACTTAGCTTCCGCAACTGCATCCGAGTGGATTTAGGTTTTCAAGAATTTCCATTAGAATATCTACTTCGTTGTTTGACGTATCATGTCTTATAAATCGATGAACACCGGCTGCACGCACGAAAAAGCATGATTCATTGGCAAGTTTCTGAACCGAGCGTGCAAGCGAGAGCGCGGAACAAGCTATAGAGAGGCACGATCGGCCTATATGTTCCTGTGGCCTATATACTTATGTGTTCTATAATGTTTCTAATGACGTTATTGCACTTAATCTATACATACATACATACATACATAATACATACATACATACATAATACATACATAATATAATAAAATCGTAGACTTGCCGTATCTGTACATTGAAGATTTTTGCAAAATAATAACTGGTGGATGTTAGGGATAAGTAATAGGACGTAAAAAAGCTATTTTTGAAATTTTTGTCTGTTTGTCTGTTTGTCTGTATGTTTGTGCGCGCATCACGCAAAAACTACTGAATGGATAGAAATGAAACTTGGTGTGATTTAAGTTCATATTACGGAGTAACATATAGGATACTTTTTATCCCAAAATTCAGCACGGTTCCCTTGGGAGAGGGGAAGAAAGTCAGTCATGTGTACTTAGCTGTAATTCATTAACGCGTGGTCCGATTTCATTCATTCTTTTTTTGTTAGAAAGGAAATACTTTAAAGATTACTGGCTAATCTCTCAAAGGCTGGATCGATTTTGATGGGACTTTTACTGGCGGATGTTTACATTTTGATCTACCTAAACATCCGTCAGTGAACTTTTGACAGTTTTTAGCAAGGTATGAGCTCATAGGAGCTTAGGAAGGACAAAATGATTCCCACGGGATGTTTAAAAACCAATATCCACGCGAACGAAGTCGCGGGTTTCCGCTTGATATCACATAAAATTATCGTCCGCAAACCGACTTTACAGACAACCAATTTTTTTATCATTAATTAACATCTTATTTTATAACATCGGCCTTCCTGTTAACACAAATTAAAGCAATTAAAAGTGCTTTGACATTGTCTTTGGCAAATCAATTTGGCAAAGATTTTATTTATTTAATTATGATGAATCTCATAGATATAGACATAATATCTATACCTACATATAAAAAGGTTGGTAGGTCCCTACATGTCCTGGCAGACTGACTAATGTATCAACGCACAACCACCGAATATAATACTTATTATATCTCAAGAGAGACCAATTTTATTAATAGTTAAGTAGATTTTTTTGTAAGAACACGGTACGGTGTAGCCAAGGGTTTCAAACTGGTTATCTCAAAAAAACAACATTCCAAAATCTAAATATTCATTACGCAACCGAGAAAATTTTGAACTGAATTACTAAACACAAGCGGAAACCCGCGACTTCGTTCGCGTGGATATTGGTTTTTAAACATCCCGTGGGAATCATTTTGTCTTTCCTAAGCTCCTTTAAGCTCATACCTTGCTAAAAACTGTCAAAAGTTCACTGGCGGATGTTTAGGTAGATCAAAATGTAAACATCCGCCAGTGAAAGTCCCATCAAAATCGATCCAGCCTTTGAGAGATTAGCCAGTAATCTTTAATGTATTTCCTTTTTAACAAAAAAAAATGAATGAAATCGGACCACGCGTTAATGAATTACAGCTAAGTACACATTTTGACTTTTATCCCCTCTCCCAAGGGAACCGTGCTGAATTACGGGATAAAAAGTATCCTATATGTTACTCCGTAGTATGAACTTAAATCATACCAAGTTTCATTTCAATCCATTCAGTAGTTTTTGCGTGCTGCGCGCACAAACATACAGACATACAGATAAACAGACAAACAGACAAACAGATAAACAGACAAACAGACAAACAGACAAAAATTTCAAAAATAGCTTTTTTACGTTCTATTACTTATGTCTAACATCCCCCAGTTATTATTATATGTATAGATTATTATTATTATTATGTATAGAATAGATAGAAGATATATAGAAGATATTATATTAACGATCTTGCGTAATCTATCTTATCTATATACATATAATAAAATCGTAGACTTGCCGTATCTGTACATTGAAGATTTTTGGAAAATAATAACTGGGGGATGTTAGGATTATGTAATAGAACGTAAAAAAGCTATTTTTGAAATTTTTGCCTGTTTGTCTGTTTATCTGTTTGTCTGTTTGTCTGTATGTTTGTGCGCGCATCACGCATAAACTACTGAATCGATTGAAACGAAACTTGGTACGATTTAAGTTCATACTACGGAGTAACATATAGGATACTTTTTATCCCGAAATTCAGCACGGTTCCCTAGGTAGAGGGGATGTAAGTCAAAAAGTGTATTTAGCTGTAATTCAATAACGCGTGGTCCGATTTCATTCATTCTTTTTTTGTTAGAGAGTAGATACTTTAAAGATTACCGACTAATCTCTAAAAGGCTGGATCGATTTTGATAGGACTTTTACTGGCGGATGTTTACATTTTGATCTACCTAAACATCCGCAAGTGAACTTTTAATAGTTTTTAGCATGATATGAGCTCAAAGGAGTGTAGGAAAAACAAAATGATTCCTACGGGATTTTTGGGAAAACCAAACATATATCCACGCGAACGAAGTCGCGGGTGTCCGCTTGTTTTCAAATAAGTGTAGTAGTACCTACATATCTAATAAAAAAGTGTATTTTTTGTTAGGTAAGTCTTATTTTAAGACCGGTTATTGAATGATTTATAAAATTAAAGAACTGACCACAGGCTAACTGTCCAAAGAGGTACGAGTGAATAAGTCAGTTCTTGTTGTGCAACTGGAGAGATAAGAGGTTTGAACTCTGAAGACGCTTAAAATATATTAATAAAAAACAAAGGTTCCTTCCGGAAAAAATGGTAACATGAATTTGTTTGTTCATCAAATTTTGAAATGCTTTTTATTATTTATTATTATTATTATAACTAAACTTAAGGTCAAGTGATACCTACTAGTGATAGTCAAGTGAAGCATCGTATTTATTTTCTTTAATAAGTCAAAATTTATATGCCTTTTTGAGTTCAAAACATCCCAACAAACTTATACAAAATCGAAATAATTTAAAAAATATATCTACTTACTTAAACACAAAATATCGGATACTATGTCGTAATTTTCACTCAAATTGCAAATCTACAAACAATTCGTTTTCCTAGACTTGTTCTATATGTAATGGTTTAGAATTCCGCAACATTACTTATTGAAATATAGTAAAGAGCTTAATCTACATAGAAGCGCACCGGTTCAATTGAAGCAAGCAATTGAAGGCTTCCACAAAACCTCGCAAATATGATTAACAATAATTGAATTATGCAGTTATCAGTGGGTCAAGACAGCCAGTTCCAGTTGGTTAAGTGATTGCTTGTGCATTGGTGTGACAGTGAATAGTTAAAGGGAATAAAAATATATAGTGGAATTTTTTGTGTGTGAAAATGACAAGAGGACCGGAAAATACAATCAGCAGATCTAGGGTGGTGCTGTCACAGGTATGTGGACGAAACTATTACGATGAAAAAATATAAAACGTAGGCTGTAGATTATGCGTAGTTCAGGGTTTTTGTTAATCTGAGATGCGTAGGTTAAAATATTTCATGTTTATTTAATTTTGCTAATGTTATTTTTGCATCAAAAAATTATGACGGAATACATCTATATGTATAATATTTACTTTACTAAAGCGAACGAACAACGGCAGTAGGCTGTTTCCTTCAGCTTATTCCGAATACCTATCAGCAGGGCTAACATGCGACACACGAGAAAATTATCTCTACACTTTTTCTCGTCAAATTCTATTGTATTCGTCGAGAAAAAGTGTAGAGATAATTTTCTCGTGCGTCGCATGTTAGCACTGCAGGTAAATATTTAAGTTTTTGACTTGATAACGTCTTATAAATCGATGAACGCTGACATGCACGAAAAAGCATGACTCATTGTCACGTACCATAGCAACGCCATAGCAACGCACGTACTATAGTAAGCTCGCTTGCTCACGAGCGCGGAACTAAGCGTGTGAAGCTAAGCTTGTGAATTTGTGTGCTCACGAGCGCGGAACTGAGCGTTCGGCTTGTGAAGTTGTGACGCATCTACATAGCTATTTGTTTTTTATGACGTTATCACGTAAAATTATCGTTAATTATTATTATTTATAATTATAATTATTAGTTTATTATAATTATTAGTTATCAAGTAAAATTATCGTCCTTACCCTAGTAGCAATTTTCGTTGGGGGTTTGTTGCCAACGGTAGCCAACGGTTGGTAACATGTTGGGAGATGGTGGTTGAGATGCCAACTAAGTCCCTCTGTAAGGCCAACTGCATGAAATGTTACGTTACGTCATGCAATATTGCCAACAATCTTGTAACGTTGGGCCAACCTTCGCCATAGTTGGTTTAACAACAAGGTATAATCATACTGTTGGTCCAACGTTGGCCTAACTACAGACTACAGCGTTGTAATATATGCAAATTATGTAACGTTGGGCCAACCTTCGCTATAGTTGGTTGAACAACAAGGTGTAATCATACTGTTGGTCCAACGTTGGCCTAACTACAGACTACAGCGTTGTAATATATGCAAAATATGTAACGTTGGGCCAACGTTCGCTATAGTTGGTTGAACAACAAGGTATAATCATACTGTTGGTGCAACGTTGGCCTAACTACAGACTACAGCGTTGTAATATATGCAAAATATGTAACGTTGGGCCAACGTTCGCTATAGTTGGTTGAACAACAAGGTATAATCATACTGTTGGTCCAACGTTGGCCTAACTACAGACTACAGCGTTGTAATATATGCAAAATATGTAACGTTGGGCCAACGTTCGCTATAGTTGGTTGAACAACAAGGTATAATCATACTGGTGGTGCAACGTTGGCCTAACTACAGACTACAGCGTTGTAATATATGCAAATTATGTAACGTTGGGCCAACGTTCGCTATACCAATAGTATGATTATACCTTGTTGTTCAACCAACTATAGCGAACGATGGCCCAACGTTACATATCTTGCATATATTACAACGCTGTAGTCTGTAGTTAGGCCAACGTTGCACCAACAGTATGATTATACCTTGTTGTTCAACCAACTATGGCGAACGTTGGCCCAACGTTACATATTTTGCATATATTACAACGCCGAAGTCTGTAGTTAGGCCAACGTTGCACCAACAGTATGATTATACCTTGTTGTTCAATCAACTATAGCGAACGTTGGCCCAATGTTACATATTTTGCATATATTACAATGCTGTAGTCTGTAGTTAGGCCAACGTTGGACCAACAGTATGATTATACCTTGTTTTTCAACCAACTATAGCGAAGGTTGACCCCACGTTACATATTTGCATATATTACAACGCTGTAGTCTGTAGTTAGGCCAAAGATGGGCCAACAGTATGATTATACCTTGTTGTTCAACCAACTATAGCGAATGTTGGCCCAACGTTACATATTTTGCATATATTACAACGCTGTAGTCTGTAGTTAGGCCAACGTTGCACCACCAGTATGATTATACCTTGTTATTCAACCAACTATAGCGAACGTTGGCCCAACGTTACATAATTTGCATATATTACAACGCTGTAGTCTGTAGTTAGGCCAACGTTGGACCAACAGTATGATTATACCTTGTTGTTCAACCAACTATAGTGAACGTTGGCCCAACGTTACATATATTGCATATATTACAACGCCGAAGTCTGTAGTTAGGCCAACGTTGCACCAACAGTATGATTATACCTTGTTGTTCAACCAACTATAGCGAACGTTGGCCCAACGTTACATATTTTGCATATATTACAACGCTGTAGTCTGTAGTTAGGCCAACGTTGGACCAACAGTATGTTTATACCTTGTTGTTCAACCAACTATAGCGAAGGTTGGCCCAACGTTACATAATTTGCATATATTACAACGCTGTAGTCTGTAGTTAGGCCAACGTTGGACCAACAGTATGATTATACCTTGTTGTTCAACCAACTATAGCGAACGTTGGCCCAACGTTACATATTTTGAATATATTAAAACGCTGTAGTCTGTAGTTAGGCCAACGTTGCACCAAGAGTATGATTATACCTTGTTGTTCAACCAACTATAGCGAACGTTGGCCCAACGTTACATATTTTGCATATATTACAACGCTGTAGTCTGTAGTTAGGCCAACGTTGGACCAACAGTATGATTATACCTTGTTGTTAAACCAACTATGGCGAAGGTTGGCCCAACGTTACAAGATTGTTGGCAATATTGCATGACGTAACGTAACATTTCATGCAGTTGGCCTTACAGAGGGACTTAGTTGGCATCTCAACCACCCGGTCCGCCCCGGCTTCGCCCGTGGTATCTAATATTATATAGCCTATAGCACTCAAGGAAAGAATTTTTGAAATTGGTCCAGTAGTTTCCGAGATTAGCGCGTTCAAACAAACAAACTCTTCCGCTTTATTATATTAGTATAGATTTCTATACAATAAATTACAAAAAAAAATTGATCGATATGAAGTTACACCTTCCTATTCATAATAAAGCTTAACTAACTAACTTACCTAAGTAAAAAACTTACTCCTACAACATCTCATCATCATCATCATGATCAACCCATTACCGGCTCACTACAGAGCACGGGTCTCCTCTCAGAGTGAGAAGGGTTTTGGCCATAGTCTACCACGCTGGCCAAGCAGATTGGCAGACTTCACACACTTCTGAGAACGTTATGGAGAACACTCAGGCGTGCAGGTTTCCTCACGACGTTTTCCTTCACCGTTAAAGCAAGTGATATTTAAATACTTAAAACGCACATAACTCCGAAAAGTTAAGAGGTGCGTGCCCGGGATCAAACCCACGACCTCCGATTAGATGTCAGTCGTCCTAACCACTAGGCTATCACTACACTACTACTACAACATCTGCTTCATCATAAAGCCGAAATAAATATCCATTGTAACACCGATTTTAGTACTTGACCTGTGAAACTAGATGGCGCTAGTAATACGTTAAGTCGCGCTACAATTGACCGCGGGTCCGCGTATATATATCGGCCGGCTTATGTTGGTAAATCATTCTAATCCTTACTCGGTACTTAAACGGGTAACGAACTCTGCATCCACACCTGCTGGGACAGTTTAACGCTAGTTTTAGTACCAAACTATGTAGGTGGCATGAACCCTTGCATCCACATCTGCTGGGACAGGGTGTTCTGGCCATTGTAAGCAAATCAACTACTAGCCAACGTAGGCATACAGTATGAATTCCTTTGTTGGGCCATTGTAAGCAAATCAACTACTATCCAACGTAGGTATACAGTATGAATTTTTTCATTGGGCCATTGTAAGAAAATAAACTACCAGCCAACGTAGGTATACAGTATGAATTCCTTTGTTGGGCCATTGTAAGCAAATCAACTACTATCCAACGTAGGTATACAGTATGAATTTTTTCATTGGGCCATTGTAAGAAAATAAACTACCAGCCAACGTCGGCATACAGTAGGAATTCTTTTGTTGGGCCATTGTAAGCAAATCAACTACTAGCCAACGTAGTTATACAGTATGAATTTTTTCATTGGGCCATTATAAAAAAATCAACAACCAGTCAACGTGGGTATACAGTATGAATGCTTTTGTTTGGCCATTATAAGAAAAGCAACGACTAGCCAACGTAGGTATATAGTATGAATTCTTTTGTTGGGCCATCATGAGAAAAGCAACGACTAGCCTACGTTGTTGGCTAGTCGTTGGTTGAAACTCGTTGGTTCGGGTCAAGTGGGCCAACCGCTTTTCAACGGTTGGAACCACGTTTTTTAGGGATGACAAGCCTAACTGTTGGCCAACCAAACTAGGGACAGAGGCCCAACCAACAGCCAACGCAAATTGCTACTAGGGTAAATCGACTTTACAGACAACCAAAATTTGTTTTGTAATTTATCATTGAATACTTAGGAGGTACCTACATGATATTATAGGTAGTTCATTTATCTAAATATCTATTTCATCAAAAAAACTTTTTTTCTCATGTATAGGTATGGGACCCCCTGGAAAATAATTTAATTGTATTTCTTATTCAATATTCAGTTTTTAACCCCCGACGCAAAAACGACGGGGTGTTATAACTTTGACATGTCTGTGTGTGTGGGTGTGCGTGTGGGTGTGCGTGTGCGTGTGCGTGTGTGTGTGTTCACAACTAATTTTTTCACAACTCCCTTAATGTGGGTATCAAATGAAAGGGTTTGACTAGTAGAATAGCACTATGCAAATCCAAGATAGCCGCCGCCACAAAATGCTGATAGTCGGGGGTTTTCTTTAATTTACACTTGTGGGTAACGGACAGACGGACAAACAGGCAACAAAGTGTATGTCACCATTTGCGTACTGAACCCTACAATCTAATAATATTCTTGGTTTGTTTAATTTGGTTGGCAAAAAACAAACATAAAATGTAAATTTTGTGATTTGAGATTCCAGTTTTGGAGATAAGAGAAATAGGCAGGTAGCTACTTAGGTAAATTTTTTTCGAGGTCAAAAATCAACATTTTAAACACCAAACGAAATATACTTTGAAATAAATAGGCAGGTGCTTATTTTATATTTTGATTATTATCGGAAACTATAAATAGAAACTGAAAGTAGAAGAGTTTATAGATTTTAAGTAGTAGGCATGTAGTAGGCTATTATAATAAATACATTCATATGTAGGTAGGGTAAAACACCCAGTAGTCAGCCTTTTAGTGAGAACTGAGATTTGATTCGGCTATATTTTAAATATTAAACACTATGAATAAAAATAATAATGATTTTCAGAAAGGTTGTTTATTAAACTTTAAAAAAAAATTAACATAAGCTTATATTTATAATTGGATTATATGAAAAATCAACATTAAACAAATTATGGCACTTTTCACCATCAGCCTCATTTCTCCACAAGTCAGCCATGTGTTACCCTGTAGTCAGCCTCTCACTTATCTATTTTCTATCTTTTAAATATATAAAGGAAAAGCTAACTAACTGACTGATCTACCATCTATCAATAGCTTGTATGACGTAGTCATCCGCTAAGAAATGATTTTTGTAAAATTCAACCCCTAATAGGATGAAATAGGGGATGAAAATCCATAATCAGGTGACGAAAGTCTTCGAACAGTGCGTGTTGCCAGTGATGACTTAAGGATTTGAGATATGGTCGCTAACAATGGGCCTCATAAGAAGGCTCAGGGTCACTCAGCGGGCGATGGAGAGAGTTATGCTTGGATACCTGCGGGATCAAATCAGAAATGAGAAGATCCACAGGAGAACCAAAGTCACCGACATAGCTCATCGAGTCGCGAAGTGGCAATGGGCGGGGCACATTGCTAGAAGAACCGATGGACGTTGGGGTCCCAAGGTGCTTGAATGGCGACCTCGCACCAGTAAATGAAGCGTTGGTAGACCCCCGACCCGATGGACAGAAGATCTCAAGCGAGTCACTGGTAGCCGCTGGAATCAGGCGGCACAAGATCGTGTTCTGTGGCGATCCTTGCAAGACAACTATGTCCAGCAGTGGACGTCTATTGGTTGAGACGAAGAGGGGATGAAAGTTTGTATGAAAGTCCTTCATTTTTCCTAAATACATAAAGGAAAAGGTGACTAACTGACTGATCTACCATCTGTCAGTAACTATTATGATGTAGTCATCCGCTAAGAACTGATTTTTGTAAAATTAAACCCCTAAGGGGGTGAAATAGGGGATGGAAGTTTGTATGAAAGTCCTTCATTTTTGAAGTTATGTCCATGAAAATACATATTTAGATTTTTGGTTGATAATAAAGAAGTACGTGTTTCAGGACTTAGAAATTTCATCCCCAAGCGATGAAGCTTTGTATAAGAGTCCATCATTTCTCACGCCATTTTTCAAGTTATAGGCATGAAAATTGATATTAGCTTTCCGTTAAAAATTAAGAAAACGTGATTCAGGATTTTCGCAAATTTTACCCCCATGGGACTAAAATAAGGGGTAAAATAAGGGGCAGTTTCTTCTTCTTTGGTTAGAACTGAGTCCGGTCCCATTTTATGGGGCATTTCTGGGACCCTTAAATGCAGTACATCTTGTAGAGTCCCTCATGGAACGCTAAAAGCTCGACTGACTTCTCTTATCTTCATCCCATTTTTAATTGCCACCATAGCCTGTGTTAATTGCTCTTCTTTATATTGGTGGATTGGTCTTTCTGATATGGTGGAATTCAAAAACAAATCATTTTCAAGCCAAAATAACCGTGCATAAATTTAACCCTAATTAAAAAGGCTTTAAGGTACTATTTTGTGCAACAGAACTAACGGCTGAATACTGGATTTGTAGATCCATTTGTCAGCCCCTGACATGCAAGTTATATTTGTACTCGGCTGACTACTGGTAAAATACACTTTTCGTCTTAGAAGAGTTAAACCCAAAGTAATGAGCAAAGTTGGGACTATTTGCTCCGTTAATTTCAACTACATATAAGAAAATCATGAAAAAACCATTAGACAGCCACTTATGGCTGACTACTGAATCTACCTTAAAAATTCGATACCCAATAGTCGGCCATCTAAATTACAGCATATTAAACAAATAAAATGCTTGTAATAGTTGATTTTATCACAAAATAAACAGTTTATTGTAACCCAGTGTAACAATCCATCACAAATTGCAACAAATATAGACAGAAACTTACCGACAACTCGAACACGTTTCCTTAACACGTTCACTGCGGGCGAGGTCGATAACAGCCCCGTGGTAGACTTTCGTCTGGTGCGGCGCGCAAAACTCGTGTTTTCTCGCCTGTGCGGGAGCTGTCTACGATCAACCGTAAGACGTATGACAAAGACAAATATAGTTTTCTTTATGTCTTCAAAGCCTCGACTCGTTGGTATAAAAAAATAGCACGAGATCAAAATAAGCGTCGTACGCACTGAGTTGAAAATTATTGAATTCAGTGCGGGACGACGCTGATTTAGTCCCCGTGCGGTACAGGGCGCAGACGGCGCGGGAGTGATTCAGTCAATGTTAGTGCCGCGACCATAGTCGATACCGGAGCACGCGTTTTAAGCAGGAATCGATATTCTGAGTCCACATAATGACTTCGAAATCGTTTTATTATGTGTTCAGTGCTTCCTCGGGTATAAGTTGACTTTTTAACGTGTTTAAGTAAGTTAACTTGTTGACGTGATGACGTCTTATAAATCGATGAAAGCCGACTGCAAGCACGAAAAACCGTGGGTATTGTCGGAGTGGAACGTGCAAACGAGAACGCGGAACAAGCGATAGAGAGGCACGATTGGTCTAAGAGTTCGGATTGTGATGCATCTATCTGTCTTTGTTTTTAACCCCCGACCTAAAAACGACGAGGTGTTATAAGTTTGACGTGTGTGTGTGTGTGGGGGTGTGTGTGTGGGGGTGTGTGTGTGTGTGTGTGTGTGTGTGTGTGTGTGTGTGTGTGTGTGTGTGTGTGTGTGTGTGTGTGTGTGTGTGAGTGTGAGTGTGTCTGTGTATGTCTCTGTGTGTGTGTGTGTGTATGTGTGTGTGTGTGTGTGTGTGTGTGTCTGTGTGTGTGTGTGTGTGTCTGTCGGTTCCCTTGTAACGGGTGAACCGATTTTAATGCGTTTTTTTTTAAAGGTGAATTAGTCGAGAGTGTTGTTAGCTATGTTTGACGAAAATCGATCCAAGATGGCCGCTGCTACAAAATGGCGGAATATTTTTTCACAACTCCCTTGATATGGGTATCAAATGAAAGGGCTTGACTAGTAAAATAGCACTATGTAAATCCAAGATGGCCGCTGCCACAAAATGGCGAATGTCGAAATTTAAATTTATAATTTATAATTGTTATCCCTAATATCCCCAGTGATTATTTTGCAAAAATCTTTAATGTACAGACACGGCGAGTCTACAATTTTATTGTATGTAAAGAACAATAGAACTTACTTACTGATGAAATATGAATAATAGTTTTTGATCTTACGGACATAATAATAAGAAAATGTGAACTGGTTATTTAAATAAAAAATCACGAGTGCAATTAGTTTAGCATTTTATTAGAAACAAGTACTTATAACCAAGTACATATATAAACAAGTACGTACATTTTTATCATTCCAGTTTTAATTATGAAAAAAGGAAAAGAATAATCATCTGGACTCGAACCGGGGTGTTTTGGTTTCAGAACCGCCCGATTTCTCACCTGAGCTATTATAATCTTATAGATGGTGGCAAAATTTACCTTTGTATTCTAATGATGCCTCCGAAAGCCCCTGCATACTAAAATCATTCATAACATTGACTTCGATATTCATCGATATTATACCAGACAAATTTATTCCCGTCACTAGTGCAACCCAAATTAGGTGCGGTGCGGGATCTAAAGCAATCTCGTGAATATTTTCGGTATTTTCTCTTAAACCAAGGGTCAGAACCCCAGGCGAATTTAGTTTTAGTTAAAACATGATCACATAAATGATTTTAGCACAAATCTAAACAGCTTGTCACGTTCCTGGTCAAATTATGACATATTTATCAAACCATTCAGCACGAGGCCGAAAAAGCGTCAACCGCACTGAAATAGAGTTCCAGGTTTCCTAAATCGACCCCAACCGCACCAGCTGAAAGTTCTCTAAATTTTGGCCCGCAGTGAACGTGTTAAGAAAAAAATAGTAAAAGCGACGCATCTAGTCATGTCTTTGGCAGCAGTGCAAATGAACGAGTATAGCTCATCAATCTGACATGCTATTGGTATGTAGGTGGGCATGTTAGAAAATAAGGAGACACGGATTCGATTAAACTTAATTTTAAATGTGTACCCAAATTTTAACACTATTTAGATGGAAATAATGTCCGTAAAGGCTGACTACTGGTGCGGGGCTGACTTCTAGGTGTTTTACCCTATTATGTAAAAATTATATAGGTATAAATTTTATAGGTACGTAGGTACCTACTAAGTATATATATTTTTACATTGTACTTATGTATATTATAAAAGTATTCAAAACTATACCCGAATTACTAATTACGTGGAATTCTGACAGCTGTCATTGTCATTTACAGATGAGTTATTTGTATGGAGAACAGGGTTAACATCTACGAAGTACATCATAAAAAGCCATATGCCGCGTAACAATATTAGTTGTTTCGCCCTAAAATAGAAAACACCAAGAGTGGAAACTAGAAAGTGCACACTGACAGCAATAGAAAGCAAAAGAAGCACATTGAAAAAAAATATTCAAAAATGGAATTCGAATGACATTATCACCATGAAGTGTCTGTCAGGCATTTGTCATATCTACATGCGGCAGTTGATTTGTATTTGCACAAGTTTTGAGTTTTTTATCTTTTTTGTGGGAATTGTTTTATCTCTGGTAACATTACGAAACGTCAGAATTCCACGGAATTAGTAATTCGGGTATACGAGTATTCTATTAATCAAGGGCCGATTTTCAATCGCCTTTTGTCATTTTTAGGGTTCCGTACCCAAAGAGTAAAAAGGGAACCCTATTAATGTCACACTGCTGTCTGTCTGTCTGTCTGTTCGCCGGTCACAGCCCACAGGTCTCTAACTCGCAGACGAAATGAGTTACAAACCTAAAATTTTGGTATTTTGTGTAAAACGTTGACCCAAAATCAAATATTGAATTAGAAATTGAATTAAATTATTTTTCAGGGGGGCTCCCATACATGAAAAGGAGCCGGAAATAATTTTTTTTTCTTATCCTAGCTTGTTACTGATTTTCGATACAAAAACAATTACAGTCTAAAACTAGGTATTCATTTGTACACCTTTGTAGGTACATGGGCAAACAAAAAATCAATCCTATACTATCTAGGTATTTACTCGGTTATATAAAATAAGTTGGATGCATACTCAACACGGGACCCAAGTGCCCAACCGAAGCTGGGACCCGACGCGTTTGAATTGATTATATCGTAGGTAGGTGGTATATTTATGACCAGAGGGAGAACTTTTCTTCTTAATAAATGCAAAGATTTGACTGAAGGACGCTAATAATAATGAAACGCCAGGAAGTCACACAAAACGCCCGCGTACGCGTATGCGCGCGTTTTGTGTGACTTCCCGACATTGTGTTTGAGGCTATAAAATCAACGTGTGTTGCGTGACTTCAGGTGCTAGTTTTAGGTATACTATGCTCTGAATTCTAATTCCGTGGAAATCTGACGTTTCGTAATATTCCCAGAGATAAAATAATTCCCACAAAAAAGATAAAAATTCAAAACTTATGCAAATACAAATCAACTGCTTCATGTAAATATGACAAATGCCTGACAGACACTTCATGGTGATAATGTCATTCGACATCCATTTTTGAATAATTTTTTTCAATATGCTTCTCTTGTTTTCTGTTGCTGTTAGTGTGCACTTTCTAGTTTCCACTCTTGGTGTTTTGACAATGACAGCTGTCAGAATTCCACGGAATTAGAAATCAGACTATAGGTACCTCCTTTAATGACACCACTGACCACAGGAGAATAAACACGTTCTCATAAAAATAATCAGAGCGGTTCGCGAACGAAGATACGAGTACGTGTCTTTGACTTTCTTTTTTCAATTCACTGTGGGATCATCGACACTCAACACAAGTTCAGAATTGTAATAACGTATTGATTGATCAGTGGTACGCATCCAAGTGCCTATTAATCTCAATAATAATAAGCGATTGAGATAAATTTGAATCGTTGCTTGTTTTATTAGGTCTTGACGTTGTGATAGTACCCTAGGTACAAATGATTAAAACAATAATATAATAATAGGTAAACAAATTAATTTATATAAAAAAGAAATCTAAATATTCAAATGTCCTATGTCTTCCTAGTCCATAGACAAAATGGCAAAGTTAAGCTTTAGCTGTGGGCTAAAAATTTAAGTACTGAGGATAGCCTAGGCGCTCTCGGAATTGTCGGTTTTGCAAGTTTGGCCAACAACACGAAAATACATACAAAAACTAAGTATATTATGTATCCTAGTCAATATAAAAACAAACTGGCAAGCGATTCTGCCGGGACCTGAAAATTGTTGTCGGAAAAACGCCAAAAAAGTACCACGTTTCATGTAGGTACGAGTTTACAATAGCAGACGACAAGGAGACTTGGAATTATTAGTTCCACTTAAAATTCAAAAATTGTGAACTCGTCATCGCGGACAAACTGCAAGCAGGTCAGTTTGTCACAATCAGGCAACGCAGAAGAACCACCATACCTTAGAATAAATAGGTAAAGAAAGGCAGTCGTCGACGCGGCGATAAGCCATTTTTAGCAAGCCTAACAGGCTCGGTACGTCTATCGTCGCGTCAGTGCTCAAGGTACTCATGCGCTTGTGTGCGTGTCGGCAAATGTAGATAATTACAGGGCACACATCGGTTGGTTTATAGCTTACGTTTCGAGCGGAAATTTGTTAGAAACTTCCATTCTAAGCGTAATAGTTCGATGCACCATACCCATTTTCCAGATTTTATGCATAAACTCCCCAAAATTTTCTACGTTACTTCAATAATTTCTCGAGCCAGCAGCAGCTATTTAGGCATAATGCGGAATGCCTGCCTTTATTGAAGTCAATTCGGCAATTCAGACAGCTGTAGGTAGAGCTGTAGCTAACTATTTGACTAAACACATAGTAAAATGTTAAATAACTATCTAATAGCCCAAGAAGCAATTGTTCTATAATTATCGATAGTTTACCGTAGACATAATGACAACTTCGCGCTCAACGGTCGACCTCATGCGACCTACTATAGTAAGTTGAGCTATTGAGGATTAAAATAAGAGGCTTATCGGATCTTTTGTCTACGAGGGTCTTCAACTCTAACAAATACCGATAATATTTTATCCTATTAGTGTAAGTTTTAAAGTCGACTAACGTATAAATTGCGTTGCCTTAAATCATTATTTAGCAGGGACTGGGAAAAGTCTTACATATCCGCATTATTTGCGCAGAAAAACCTTTTTCTAACACTCAGAAGCCAAGGTTTGAATTAGCAAACATGACACCAGAGTTACGCTCATTTGCCTCTTGAGTCTTGTCTGTCCATTGTATAAAATTACATACGTAGGTAGTAGGTACCGTAACTTGTAACTGATATAATATTCTTATATTTCAAAACATTCTTATACAGTATGTAAGAAAAAACCCTGTCAGATCCGTGACGTTGTAATTAGGTATCGTGAGTTGGTTCCCTTTATGGTAATCATTTTGAAATACTAAGTAAAAAAATTACCCTTAAAAAAACTAAAATTTAATTTTATCAAATGGGGAAAGTCACATGGTAACACAGACGCGGCGTCAGCGCTCAGTAGATATCGGGTAAAGTACCTATCGAGTAGGTACCTACCTATCGGGTACAAAGTACTTTAGGTACTTATCGTCTGTACAAAAAGATAATAGGCGTGAGATTTTAAGGGCACAGCTGTACTTAATTACCTTTATTGTTTAACGGGCAATACAGAACAATACTATGTACTTACTATAGCACATGTTTTATTTTGATCCTTTTAAACATTTCTTTTAGTTTTTGAATCAATACGTCAACAGAAACCAGATCCTAATTATTATCAATCCTAGTTAAAATATGGTAGGTAATATTGCAAGTTGGAACGGATATTAAATACGACAAAGTAAAAAAATTAAAACAAAGCTTTGGTCAGGTTATGATGAGGTAAAAATGAAACTGCTTTAGAAAGAAGACCGCGCTGGCCACGTACCTACTTAGTTGGTCCACCTCTACCAATCCACCGTTCTCCATACTGCTCGTTTAGGTATGTATTCACGCACGGAACGGGTGAAATGTGGCGGGGCACTATCATGCTGGAACCATATTGACCGATAGGCAGCCACATCCAAGACTTCTAAGGCTTCATCTAGCTAGCACCCAGACACATTAACATATTGAAATACTCTTGATTAGAATAAGACATATCGCAAAAATGACAGAACACAAACACAGCTACGGAACGACCGACCACTCGGAAACAGTTTACGCGCGAAACTACTGTGACTTCAGGACTTCAGAGGTGACACGTGCCCACCCTCTGTGACGTGCCGCCCAGTCGAGTCTTTGAAGAAGCCGACGCCGCCTTTCGGTATGAACTGGCGGCATTTATGACGGCTTTTAACAAAGCGAAATTTGTGTACCTAAACCAGGGATTCCCAAAGTGGGGGGTCGATATCGACCACAGGGGTCGACATAAATGAAAACTGATTTTGGGGGTCAAACCCTGTTAATTAACACAAGTTCTTAAGTAGGGTATTCACCTAGACGTATAGCATGTAACGTATCTGATACTGTATCAACTTGCAAGTGGGTACAGCTCGTCCACGGTCGTGTTGCCGTCCACGCGCACATTGTGAGCCGCCTTTGTGTTCGCAGTGATACCGCCACTAGGGGGGACACTACGAACTTATTGCGCTTCACGGGCGAGCGGCTCGCAGCGGGCTCGTGCCTACGTACTCACTTGATACAGTATCAGATACGTTACATGCTACACGGCTAGGTGAGTACCCTGCTTTATTCAAAATTTCAAGTTACCTAAGTTGTGTTACGTGTACCAACTTGTTATAAGAATGATTAATATTTTACCAATTAATGATGTCAAGTTTACTCACTTAACCAATCGCAAAGTTTTTAAATTGGTAAATATTTTGTATCAATAGAGTAAACTAGAGGTAGGATTTTAATGTAATTGGTTTATGGGGGTCTAAGCTATCAGTTCATTTTGGAAAAGGGGTCTCTTGCCCAAAATACTTTGAGAATCCCTGGTGTAAACGAATAGTAATAAAATAAATAAACTTATTTCAAGGTCGGGATAGCTTAAGGCATTTTCACATTATGCTCATTACGCGTTAGGGTCCAATAGTATGGAGGTATGTCTAGTGTTACAGTTTGCTGCTAAACAACGACTTGTTCTGTCAGCGGCAGTAATTACGCACGCAAATGCATACAGCCGGCTGCGATACGCGCGCTATCTGATTCAATCAGCAGTTTTATTCATAAAATTATTCGATAGTTTTTATTTTGATCACACTAACCAATTCAGTAGGTACGTAAGTCTATGGCTCAGCTCAGGCCACTGACTTAGTGTGAGCTGGGTGATTTGTTGCTTCTTAGGGTTCAGTACCCAAAGGGTAAAAAGGGAGCCCTATTAATCTCTCTCTACTGTCTGTCTGTCTGTCTGTCTGTCTGTCTGCCTGTCTGCCTGCCTGTCTGTCCGTCTGTCTGTCCGTCCGGCCGTCTGTGCGCCGGTCACACAGGTCTCTAGCTCGTAGTAGTTTGTAAGCTGTGACCGAACAAACGAACATTTTTTGGATTTTTCTTTCACGGTTTGTTGCGATGTCTAGCTCGGAAATTAAATATTTCTTACACCCAAAATATGTTGTTCATAATTATGTACGGAACCCTAAAAGAGTGCGGCTATCTCGAGTCAAGGCCGACTCGCACTTGGTTGTTTTTTTTTATTTTAGTCGGCAAACAATATGCTGCGCCGCCGGTCGATTCTAAGCTTATTGTGAACACGCCTTTACAGGCTTACACGTGCCAGCGGTATTTACAAAAGATGCCGCCCGTGGACTCTGGTGTTGTCACATTTCAAAAATTTGCACAATATTGGGGAATTAGGGCACTAAAAACGTGCATTTTAAATTACAATAACATTTTTATCTTAATGAATAAAATTTTTTAAATATTTTTTTCAGTGATGTCTGTGGGATAACAATCTTTCCCTTTCGGATCTGACAGGGTTTTTTTCTACATACTGTATAGGTTACTTAACTAGTTTAATTTTATTTCGTCTATAAATCGTATATATTTTTATGATCAGTCAGACATTTATACATTCGGTAATGAGGTATAATTATACAAAAATGCTAATCGCAATAATATGTCTTGGATACCTATTTAACATTCCTATTCTAATAGATTATTAAATTAGATAGAAGTATACATTAACAATCATTAATTGATAATATACATATTCTTGTTATATTGATTTCTTATCTGGGGTTAAAATAAAGTTAATAGAGATAATATTTAAATCGTAAGAGGTACTTAGCTTAAAATATTGGAAAATATTTGGAGAACGAACCAATTAATTAATATACTTACTTAATCAGAAAACATCGCACCAAGGTGAGAGCTAAAATAATAATAGCACACACCACCATTACAGCTTTTTTTGACGTCCCACTGCTGGCCACAGGCCTCCTCTCTCATAGGAGAGAGGGATTTAGAGCTTAGACCCGCCACGCTGCTCCAATGCGAATTGGCGTCGGGCTTCTTCATAAAGTGCCATCTTCTTTCGAAGGTCGGCGATCATTAAGGCAACTTGAATCTTCGATACCGCGGCTCTGAATATTGAACGGGTGCTTTTTCCAAACCATTGGCGTAGGTTTTTCAGCCAAGATGTTCTTCTTCTCCCCACACTTCGTTTTCCTTGGATCTTGCCCTGTATGATGAGTTGTAGTAGTTCTAATATTATGTTTGTTTTAAATCTATTCCTTTCTCTTTCAGAATGCTCCCTATGGAAAGGATAGCATAATAATAAAAATATTTAAACCTATCAATTTAGTTTAGTAGATTGTGTACAACAGAATTACAGCCGCATAACACATTGTAGTCTATCTAGTGTTAAATGGATTGTCTGGTTATCCGAGCGTCCGTTTTCTCACCCTGACCTCCGCAACTCTATAGTACAAGTGTAAATTAAAAATTTAAAAAAAACCCCCGACATTCGCTATTTTTTGGCGGCGGCCATCATGGATTTGCAATAGTGCTATTCTACTAGTCAAGCCCTTTCATTTGATACCCATATTAAGGGAGTTGTGAAAAAATATGTAATTCGCCATTTTGTAGCGGCGGCCATCTTGGATGGATTTTCATCAAACATAGCTAACAACACTCTCGACTAATTCACCTTTCAAACAAAAAAAACCGCATTCAAATCGGTCCACCCGTTTGAGCGCTACAGGGGAACAGACAGACAGACAGACACACACACACACACGCACGCACGCACGCACGCACGCACACACGCACGCACGCACGCACGCACGCACGCACGCACGCACGCACGCACGCACGCACGCACGCACGCACGCACGCACGCACGCACGCACGCACGCACGCACGCACGCACGCACGCACGCACGCACGCACGCACGCACGCACGCACGCACGCACGCACGCACGCACGCACGCACGCACGCACGCACGCACGCACGCACGCACGCACGCACGCACGCACGCACGCACGCACGCATACACACACACACACACACACACACAGTCAAACTTATAACACCCCGTCGTTTTTGCGTCGGGGGTTAAAAATAGTAAATAACAAAGCCATATAATTTCCACGCTACTAGTATCACAACATGATAGTCCCTACTCGAGAGTCGAGACCAACATTTTATCACATAGGTACCTAAGCAATAATCTCACAACAATATGAAAGTAAAATTGAAGTAATCTACTGTACCTAGAATAATTATAAATTGACGTATTTTTCTAAAGTTACCTACCCCTACTAGTCCAGTAACTTTAGTAATCCGACCTTGCGTTAAATCGGGTAGTTCTGATTATTTGCAGACTTATTTATAACTAGATGATGCCCACGGCTTCGCCCGTGTGCTTTGTAAAAATCTCGTGGGAACTTTGATTTTCCAGAACAAAAAGTAGCCTATCTGTAGTAAGTAGTAACCCGTCCACAAAACGGAAAAATTCCGTGGGATCCTTACGATTTCGGAATGCAATTCCTTACAGCATCAGGGTTGAGGAGTTGGACATGTACCTACTCGAGGTCATTCAACAATAAAGTCTTTAATTGGTATCCCCAATATCAATTTAAATAACCGACAGTGCCTAAATCCCATTAGTGTTGGGGATCAGATCCCCTACAGCATCAGGATTGAGGAGTTGGAATCCAAATTTTTTGTAGGACAGTGTCGCAATGTTTCTCTATCGATTAAAAAAAAAATTACGCAAATCGGTTCAGAAATCTCGGAGATATCGGTGTACATAGGTAGAAAAACACAACTCCTCCTTTTTTGAAAGTCGGTTAAAAAAGTAGCCTATGTTACTCCCTGGTTAATTCTCTACTTGTATGTGAAAGTCCCGTCAAAATCGGTTCAGCCGTTCCAAAGATTAGCCCGTTCAAACAGACAGACAGACAGACAGACAGACAGACAGACAGACAGACAGACAAAAATTTTAAAAACGTGTGATTCGGTTATAGTATCATTCAAATAACCATATGAGCTTAATATGAGGTAGTTATTTCGATATTACAGACAGACACTTCAATTTTATTTATTAGTATAGATGTTGGCCCAATGATTAATCCAAGTTTGTGACCTCGAGCGATGAACGCAACTTTGTCAAAAATCGAAAAAACCGCGAAAATTTCGGATTTTTTTCAGATTTTGGCGATTATAACCCAAAAGGACTAGTTCTTGACACTACCTTTTCAGGGCGTTTTTAAAGTAGAATAAAATTGCTACAATTTAAGACCAGAACCAGCTCTGTAGGTACATTACTTACTGAGATGCTCGCGACTTCACTTGCGTGAATTCTTAATCTCATACAAACTTCCATCTCCCATTGTACCAACTTAGGGGTAGTTTTTCCAAAAATCCTTCAACATGTAATTTTTAATTTTTAACCGAAAATCTAAATACCAATTTTTATGGGTATAACTCGATAAATGACGAAAACGTGACGGGGTCTCATTCAAACTTTCATCCCCTACTTAACCCACTTGCGGATAGAATTTTCAAAAATCCTGAAATTTATATTTTTTATGTTTTATCGAAAGCCCAAATACTAATTTTCATGGATGTAACTTGATAAATGACAGACTTTCATACAAACTTTCGTCCCCTATTTAACCCCTTTAGGGGTAGAATTTCCAAATATCCTTTCTTAATGTGCGCTTAAATCATAAAAGGAAGGTACTGTGAAAATTTCAAGTTCCTAGCTTTCAGTTGTTTAGGTTGTGCGTTGATGATCAGTCAGTCAGGACAAGTTTCTTGAAGCTAGAAACTTGAAATTTTCACAGTAGCTTCCTTTTATGATATAAGCGTACACTAGGAAAGGATTATTGGAAATTCCACCACTAAGGGGGTTAAATATGGGATGAAAGTTTGTATGAAAGTCTGTCATTTTTCAAGTTACATCCATAAAAATTGGTATTTGGGCTTTCGATAAAAAATAAAAAATATAAATTTCAGAATTTTTGAAAATTCTATCCGCAAGTGGGTTAAGTAGGGGATGAAAGTTTAAATGAGACCCCCATCACGTTTTCGTCATTTATCAAGTTATATCCATGAAAACTGGTATTTAGATTTTCGGTTAAAAATTAAGAATTACGTGTTGAAGGAATTTTGGAAAACTACTCCCAAATTGGTACAATGGGAGATGGAAGTTTGTATGAGATTAAGAATTCACGCGAGTGAAGTCGCGTGCATCTCAGTAAGTAATGTACCTACAGAGCTGGTTGGTCTTAAATTGTAGCAATTTTATTCTACTTTAAAAACACCCTGAAAAGGTAGTGTCAAGAACTAGTCCTTTTGGGTTATAATTGCCAAAATCTGAAAACAATCTGAAATTTTCGCGGTTTTTTCGATTTTTGACAAAGTTGCGTTCGTCGCTCGAGGTCTCAAACTTGGAATATTCATTAGGCAAACATCATAAACAAGTCTGCAAAAAATCAGAACTACCCGATTTAACGCAAGGTACCCCATACTAGTAAATCCTAAAGTTACTGGACTATACCAAGTATTTGCGATTTTTTTCACAAAGTTCAAAATGGGGTAAGGGGTTCTAATATATTACCCATAACACTTGTTAGACATTCATTAAACTTTTGTGTTTTATTTCGATTACCCTTCCATCCATTTCCTTTGAATAATTTATTTAATTTTATTTATTTCCATTTTAGTTTCTCAAATTAAAAAAAAAAGAAAGTTTACACAATGAAAATATTTTTATTGAACGCTTTAATTATTATTATTTGTTACTCAGAAAAAAAAAAATAAGACACCTCTTAGTGGAATAAAATCCACAAAATACGTGGTAGGTAATTAATTATGGGTTAATTAATACAATTTCCGAAATCGTGTAACATGACAGTTCAATAAAAAATCAACCTACGCATGCTTACACATAGGTAGAAAACCGGATTGCCGCGGGCCTATAAAATTACATTCAATAAAAACTACATTAGCCATCGTTGGTTTTAAAATGGCAATAAACCAAAAAATCGGCCAAGTGCGAGTCGGGCCTCGCTCTTTCAGGGTTCCGTAGGTACATAATTATAAACAACATAATAATATGTATTTTGGGCGTAAGAAATATTTTATTTCCGAGCTAGACACATCGCAACAAACCGTGAAAGAAAAACCCAAAAAATGTTCGTTTCTTTTGGTCACAGCTTACAAACTACCCCCACCCCCCCCCCCCCCGTCACAAAAATGGTCTAAAACTGACAACTTTGATGGCCCCCCATGTCCTCATTTTTTAAGAAAAAAATAAAAAAATATATATTCGTGCTCTACTCAATAAGCTCTAAACAATGATACCCTACAATCTAGGGTAAAAAAATTTTTTTTTTCGGCTCCTTTTCATGTAGGGAGCCCCCCTGAAAAAAATTTCATTCAATATTTAGTTTTGAGTTAACGTTCTACACCAAATACCAAAATTTTAGGTTTGTAACTCATTGAGTCTGCAAGCTAGAGACCTGTGACCGGCGGACGGACAGACAGACTGACAGACAGACAGACAGACGGACAGACAGCCGAGTGACATTAATAGGGTTCAGTTTTTACCCTTTGGGTACGGAACCCTAAAAAGCGTGTCTGAGGCCTTCATCAATCACTGTTCATTCGTTATATCTATCTATGCTAAACTAATAAATAAATTTAATATAGATTCATGCCACGTGTCTATTTTTCGTTTTTCTCTTGCAAATAAATAATATCGTCAATCATTATGATTTTTAGGGTCCCGTACCCAAAGGGTAAAACGGGATCCGATTCGTTGTTATAGTCCGGGGGCTACATTTTATATGCGAAAAAATCGACAAGTGACGTTGACGATTGACTTTTCTAATCTATACTAATATAATAAAGCGGAAGAGTTTGTTTGTTTGAACGCGCTAATCTCAGGAACTACTGGACCGATTTCAAAAATTCCTTCACCGTTGGATATGTACGTGATCCTTGAGTGCTATAGGCTATATAATATGTACCACGGGCGAAGCCGGGGCGGACCGCTAGTCTATATATAAAACAAAGTCGTGTTAGTTCGAACACTTATAACTCGAGAACGGCTGGAGCGATTTTCATGGTTATTGGTTTGTTGTATTTGTCTCCGTCCCGAATAGCATAATCTATAATATAATAAAACTGTAACAGATCCAATTCTGTACATTGAAGATATTTTGAAAATTTTTATTGGAGGGCACTCGATAATCGATACTGAAGCCAAAACTGCAATTTGTTTCATTTTTGTCTGTCTGTCTGTCTGTCTGTCTGTCTGTCTGTCTGTCTGTCTGTCTGTCTGTATCTTGGCCGCGCATCACGCCGAAACTACTGAATGGATTCAAATGAAACTTGGTACGATTTGAGTTTATACTTCGAGGTAGGACATAGGATACTTTTTATCCCGAAATTCAGCACGGTTCCCTTGGGAGAGGGGAAGAAAGTTAAAACGAGTATTTAGCTGTAATTCATTAACGCATGGTTCGATTTCACTCATTCTTTTTTTTGTTAGAAAGGTAGTACTTTAAGTATTGTCCCGTAAATATTTCAAGGTCATAGGTTTTTTAGTTCAGAAATGACAGTCATTTATTGGGTTCAAATAACTTGGGCCCCGGATCTTTGTACGTACGGCTTATTTTAAAATGGCGTGCGTTTAAATTTATGTTTGTCAACCTGTATATTTGTTCCAGCTAATCTCCGAAACGACTGAATCGATTTTGGTGGAACTTTCAATGGCAGATGGGTGATGTTATAAGGAGTAACTTAGGCTACATTTAGTTTAGGTACAAAAAAGGATTATGGGATCCAATCCGATCCTATAATATAAAAAACTATATCAACGCAGACGAAGTCGCGGGGATCAGCTAGTAACTAATAAAAACATTGAAAAATTGACGAAAAAATAAAATAAAAGTAAAAACATCATGTTCGACGACGACGTAGTGTTGTTCCAGGTTATAAAATACTATAATCTCTGTAGTTTTTTAGCAAAAAAGGTGTGTTGGTTTACATTTAAGCTCAACTCTATTGAAACGGACTATATTTCCTTTCCAAACAGCCAAATCGGTTCAGTAGTTGCGGCATTAAAGAATAACAAACATACATACACACACACAAACTTTAGCCTTTATTATATACTAGTGGTCCGCCCCGGCTTCGCCCGTGGTACATAATATAATATAGCCTATAGCACTCAAGGATCACGTACATATCTAACGGTGAAAGAATTTTTGAAATCGGTCCAGTAGTTTCCGAGATTAGCGCGTTCAAACAAACAAACTCTTCCGCTTTATTATATTAGTATAGATATTAGTGTGATACATATATTATGTATATATATACTTACTCCCTGATATATGTATATGTATCACTTATTTTTTTCGTCCTATTTTCAGGTGGTAGCATGCCTCGCGCTGAACGTCCTGCTGATCGGCCTGGGGATGTCCATCAGCTTCGTCACCATGGTCCTCCCTGAAGTGCTGGACGCCAAGGAAGGCCTGACGATGAACCAGTCGCAGGCCTCGTGGTTCGGTGAGCATTTATTTGTTATTTTTTAGGAATTTTTGAAGTGACACTATTTTAGGATCGCTGTGATTTGAAAATTCAATGTGATAAAACGAAAAAGTGACACCAACAATTATAAATTAAAAATTTAAAAAACCCCCAACATTCACCATTTTGTGGCGGCGGCCATCTTGGATTTGCATGATTTGCTTGGATTTGAATTCTACTAGTCAAGCACTTTCATTTGATACCCATATTTAGTGAGTTGTGAAAAAATATGTAATCTGCCATTTTGTAGCGACGGCCATCTTGGACCGATTTTCAGTAAACATAGCTAACAACACTCTCGACTAATTCACCTTTCAAACAAAAAAACCGCATTAAAATCGGTCCACCCGTTTGAGCGCCACAGGGGAACAGGCAGACACACACACACACACACAGACACGTCAAACTTATAAAGGTGCGTCCAGACTTGAACATTTCACCGAACCGAACAGCGAACATTTCGGCGAACTTGTTACGCTCAATGTGGACGGCGCGCTTGGAGCGCTTGAGATGGGTTACTGCGTAACAGTTCGGCGAAAGTTTCGCCGAACTGTTACGCAGTAACCCGATTCAAGCGCTCCAAGCGCGCCGTCCACATTGAGCGTAACAAGTTCGCCGAAATGTTCGCTGTTCGGTTCGGTGAAATGTTCAAGTCTGGACGCACCTTAACACCCCGTCGTTTTTGCGTCGGGGGTTAAAAAGAGACAAACGTATTCATTTTATCCTGCGAGAGAATGAGATAGAATACAAGTTTAAAAAGGGACAAACATATTCATTTTAGCATGCGAGAGAATGAGATAGATAGATTTGAACCCAAATATTTCAAAAATATAAGTTTATGGTTTTGTTGCTTAAGATAATATTTAAACATAATATTTTGGAGCATTCGAAAAATCTGAATATAAGTTCCACTTCACACAAAAAATAGAAATCTCTAGAGGAGGCTTCTGTCCGGGAAGGACAACCTGCTGGGTTATTCTGTAACTTAGTTAGCAACTGAAAATAGTTGCCAACGAATTAGTTTGATATACATTGCTGCTTTACTGTCGGAAATATAAAGTGTTTTCATAATTTTACACAGTAAAGCAGCAATGTATATCGAACTAATTCGTTGACAACTATTTTCAGTTGCTAACTAAGTTACAGAATAACCCCCCTGATCCGCAAAATGCTGGTGTTACTAGTTTTATAGATTTAATGTAAGATCTATCTTACATTAACTAAACTAGTTATAGCAATAAGGCTATAAAAAATAGCTAATAATTATAGCAATAAAGAATTAGTTATACTATAATAGTATCTCGTAAGTTATGTATAATTAGTAGTAACTAGTAAGTAGATCAGAGAAAAAAGGCTATTTTATTTTATTTATTTATTTATTTACAAGCGGACACCCGCGACTACGTTCGCGTGGGTATTAGTTTTTAAAAATCCCGTGGCAATCATTTTGTTTTTCCTAAGCTTATATTTTGTACTCATACCTTGCTAAAAACTATTAAAAGTTCACTGGTGGATGTTTAGGTAGATCAAAATGATCATCCGCCAGTGAAAGTCCCATCAAAATCGATCCAGCCTTTCAGGGATTACCCAATTACGGGTAATCTTTAAAGTATCTCCTTTCTAACAAAAAAAGAATGAATGAAATCGGACCACGCGTTAATGAATTACGGCTAAGTACACATTTTGACTTTCATCCCTTCTCCCAAGGGAACCGTACTGAATTTCGGGATAAAAAGTATCCTATATGTTACTCCGTAGTATGAACTTAAATCATGCCAAGTTTCATTTCAATCCATTCAGTAGTTTTTGCGTGATGCGCGCACAAACATACAGACAAACAGATAAACAGACAAACAGGCAAACAGGCAAACAGACAAACAGACAAAAATTTCTTGAATAACTTTTTTACGTTCTATTACTTATCCCTAACATCCGCCAGTTATTATTTTACAAAAATCTTCAATGTACAGATACGGCAATTCTACGATTTTATTATACACGAGCGGATACCCGCGACTTCGTTCGCGTGGATATTGATTTTAATAATCCCGTGTGAATCATTTTGTTTTTCCTAAGCTCCTTTGAGCTTATACCTTGCTAAAAACTGTAAAAAGTTCACTGGCGGATGTTTAGGTACATCAAAATGTAAACATCCGCCAGTGAAAGTTCCATCAAAATCGGTCCAGCCTTTCAGAGATTAGCCAGTAGTCTTTAAAGTATCTACTTTCTAACAAAAAAAGAATGAATGAAATCGGACCACCCGTTAACGAATTACAGCTATGTACACATTTTGCCTTTCATCCCCTCTCCCAAGGGAACCGTGCTCAATTTCGGGATAAAAAGTATCCTATATGTTACTCCATAGTATGAACTTAAATCATGCCGAGTTTCATTTCAATCCATTCAGTAGTTTTTACGTGATGCGCGCACAAACATACAGACAAACAGACAAACAGATAAACAGACAAACAGACAAACAGATAAACAGACAAACAGACAAACAGACAAACAGACAAAAATTTCAAAAATACCTTTTTTACGTTCTATTACTTATCCCTAACATCCCCCAGTTATTATTTTGCAAAAATCTTCAATGTACAGATACGGCAATTCTACGATTTTATTATATGTATTGATTGATTTTAATAATCCCGTGTGAATCATTTTGTTTTTCCTAAGCTCCTTTGAGCTTATACCTTGCTAAAAACTGTAAAAAGTTCACTGGCGGATGTTTAGGTACATCAAAATGTAAACATCCGCCAGTGAAAGTTCCATCAAAATCGGTCCAGCCTTTCAGAGATTAGCCAGTAGTCTTTAAAGTATCTACTTTCTAACAAAAAAAGAATGAATGAAATCGGACCACCCGTTAACGAATTACAGCTATGTACACATTTTGCCTTTCATCCCCTCTCCCAAGGGAACCGTGCTCAATTTCGGGATAAAAAGTATCCTATATGTTACTCCATAGTATGAACTTAAATCATGCCGAGTTTCATTTCAATCCATTCAGTAGTTTTTACGTGATGCGCGCACAAACATACAGACAAACAGACAAACAGATAAACAGACAAACAGACAAACAGACAAACAGACAAACAGACAAAAATTTCAAAAATACCTTTTTTACGTTCTATTACTTATCCGGCGTATTAATATATTCGGCGAAAGTTTCGCCGAACTGTTACGCAGTAACCCGATTCAAGCGCTCCAAGCGCGCCGTCCACATTGAGCGTAACAAGTTCGCCGAAATGTTCGCTGTTCGGTTCGGTGAAATGTTCAAGTCTGGACGCACCTTAACACCCCGTCGTTTTTGCGTCGGGGGTTAAAAAGAGACAAACGTATTCATTTTATCCTGCGAGAGAATGAGATAGAATACAAGTTTAAAAAGGGACAAACATATTCATTTTAGCATGCGAGAGAATGAGATAGATAGATTTGAACCCAAATATTTCAAAAATATAAGTTTATGGTTTTGTTGCTTAAGATAATATTTAAACATAATATTTTGGAGCATTCGAAAAATCTGAATATAAGTTCCACTTCACACAAAAAATAGAAATCTCTAGAGGAGGCTTCTGTCCGGGAAGGACAACCTGCTGGGTTATTCTGTAACTTAGTTAGCAACTGAAAATAGTTGCCAACGAATTAGTTTGATATACATTGCTGCTTTACTGTCGGAAATATAAAGTGTTTTCATAATTTTACACAGTAAAGCAGCAATGTATATCGAACTAATTCGTTGACAACTATTTTCAGTTGCTAACTAAGTTACAGAATAACCCCCCTGATCCGCAAAATGCTGGTGTTACTAGTTTTATAGATTTAATGTAAGATCTATCTTACATTAACTAAACTAGTTATAGCAATAAGGCTATAAAAAATAGCTAATAATTATAGCAATAAAGAATTAGTTATACTATAATAGTATCTCGTAAGTTATGTATAATTAGTAGTAACTAGTAAGTAGATCAGAGAAAAAAGGCTATTTTATTTTATTTATTTATTTATTTACAAGCGGACACCCGCGACTACGTTCGCGTGGGTATTAGTTTTTAAAAATCCCGTGGCAATCATTTTGTTTTTCCTAAGCTTATATTTTGTACTCATACCTTGCTAAAAACTATTAAAAGTTCACTGGTGGATGTTTAGGTAGATCAAAATGATCATCCGCCAGTGAAAGTCCCATCAAAATCGATCCAGCCTTTCAGGGATTACCCAATTACGGGTAATCTTTAAAGTATCTCCTTTCTAACAAAAAAAGAATGAATGAAATCGGACCACGCGTTAATGAATTACGGCTAAGTACACATTTTGACTTTCATCCCTTCTCCCAAGGGAACCGTACTGAATTTCGGGATAAAAGTATCCTATATGTTACTCCGTAGTATGAACTTAAATCATGCCAAGTTTCATTTCAATCCATTCAGTAGTTTTTGCGTGATGCGCGCACAAACATACAGACAAACAGATAAACAGACAAACAGGCAAACAGGCAAACAGACAAACAGACAAAAATTTCTTGAATAACTTTTTTACGTTCTATTACTTATCCCTAACATCCGCCAGTTATTATTTTACAAAAATCTTCAATGTACAGATACGGCAATTCTACGATTTTATTATACACGAGCGGATACCCGCGACTTCGTTCGCGTGGATATTGATTTTAATAATCCCGTGTGAATCATTTTGTTTTTCCTAAGCTCCTTTGAGCTTATACCTTGCTAAAAACTGTAAAAAGTTCACTGGCGGATGTTTAGGTACATCAAAATGTAAACATCCGCCAGTGAAAGTTCCATCAAAATCGGTCCAGCCTTTCAGAGATTAGCCAGTAGTCTTTAAAGTATCTACTTTCTAACAAAAAAAGAATGAATGAAATCGGACCACCCGTTAACGAATTACAGCTATGTACACATTTTGCCTTTCATCCCCTCTCCCAAGGGAACCGTGCTCAATTTCGGGATAAAAAGTATCCTATATGTTACTCCATAGTATGAACTTAAATCATGCCGAGTTTCATTTCAATCCATTCAGTAGTTTTTACGTGATGCGCGCACAAACATACAGACAAACAGACAAACAGATAAACAGACAAACAGACAAACAGATAAACAGACAAACAGACAAACAGACAAACAGACAAAAATTTCAAAAATACCTTTTTTACGTTCTATTACTTATCCCTAACATCCCCCAGTTATTATTTTGCAAAAATCTTCAATGTACAGATACGGCAATTCTACGATTTTATTATATGTATTGATTGATTTTAATAATCCCGTGTGAATCATTTTGTTTTTCCTAAGCTCCTTTGAGCTTATACCTTGCTAAAAACTGTAAAAAGTTCACTGGCGGATGTTTAGGTACATCAAAATGTAAACATCCGCCAGTGAAAGTTCCATCAAAATCGGTCCAGCCTTTCAGAGATTAGCCAGTAGTCTTTAAAGTATCTACTTTCTAACAAAAAAAGAATGAATGAAATCGGACCACCCGTTAACGAATTACAGCTATGTACACATTTTGCCTTTCATCCCCTCTCCCAAGGGAACCGTGCTCAATTTCGGGATAAAAAGTATCCTATATGTTACTCCATAGTATGAACTTAAATCATGCCGAGTTTCATTTCAATCCATTCAGTAGTTTTTACGTGATGCGCGCACAAACATACAGACAAACAGACAAACAGATAAACAGACAAACAGACAAACAGACAAACAGACAAACAGACAAAAATTTCAAAAATACCTTTTTTACGTTCTATTACTTATCCCTAACATCCCCCAGTTATTATTTTGCAAAAATCTTCAATGTACAGATACGGCAATTCTACGATTTTATTATATGTATAGATATGTATGGATTTATTTACGTTACCTCCTATCTGCAATCCCAAGATGATGATGCAGTGCAAAATAGAAGCGCGCGTCGCGTTGGCAGTTTAGGATCGAAATGTTCATGGATGCATATTGCATAATAATACCCTTAAACATTCCCTTAAAGTTCAAGTGAACTTATCTATATCTTCTATTCTATACATATAATAAAATCGTAGACTTGCCGTATCTGTACATTGTAGATTTTTCAGGCGGCACTTCATGTCGGAGCAACCATTTATGGGATGGCTGTGCCAAATATCACCTTGCTGCATTGCATTCGGTGGCTTGTTGCGTCAGAAGACTCATCAGCGACGAATCGCTGGTCAACTTTAAACTTTTTGGAGCATTGACGCAAAGTTGCCTATAAGGCCGCTATCCCACTGGCGTTTTGCGAGCGTTGGCGTTCGTCGAACGTCTGCGCAGCGTTGTCGCGACGTTAACGTTGCGTTGACATTGCGAAGTCGAAGCGTGAACGGTTGCCATTATAGTAGGGGAGCCGAGGATGTTAAATATGGATTTACTCGAGCGTTGTTGGGACCTAGTAGATTTTATAGATTAGTTGATAGGAAGAATAAAAGGTTATATAAGGTTTTCCATTTCAGTGGTGAGGAAAGCTTCTAGCTGCACGCTCTCATCTTCAATAGACGATTTTTATAACTTCGGCTTGTGGAAATCGGCTGATTATATATTTTTTTGTTAATTTTGCATCATTTCCTTCAAAATAGAAAACAATTCAACTCTCTTATCTTAATCTGACGCGCACGAGTAAATCCAAAAATCCCCTCTTGGGCTCCCCTACTATTGGACACTCTCAACGTTGACGTCGCGTCAACGCGACGTTGTCGCTGCACAGACGTTGGAGAAACGCCAACGCTCCCAAAACGCCAGTGGGATAGGGGCCTTATCTATCGATGTTCTATACAAGATGAATTTCGTAATGTGTGCTCAGACAAGAGCTATTCATCTTAGTTCCTCCATCGCCCTTTTACTGACGAACCGCAAGGTATCGATGAGTCCTACCGCTACGTCGTTTATATTCCACGGACAGATATCGCTAAAAGTAATAGATCCCTTCCGGATTTCACTTTTCCGACGTACCTACTGTAGGTTGAAATCTAGAGTAAATAGAGGATTTTGGTGTACATATCTCTTATCTATATCTTTGCGTAGTTTACTTAAAAGCTTTAATACTTATTTTATCTTTTTCATGTTACCTAATCTGTGCCCAAGACCCTAACCTCTAACATCTCCACATCAAGATCTATCTGTATAAATAAAAATCAATGTTTGTCTATATTATGTCCTCTACGCACTGCTAACCTATTCATATGATTATGATGAACCTTTGGTGAATTGTTCTGCAAGTTTTGTGGCCTAAAAAATCTATACCTATAAAAATTAATATTTGTATGCTTGTCCTCTAGGCATCCGAAAACATACATTACGTGGCATTGCAACGTATGCCGGTTACAGCTAATGGATTATAAAAGACGTCTTTTTTCCAGGTAGCATGGCGTTCCTGTGCCAGCCACTGGGCAGCATTTTCTCCGGTCCCATTCTGGACTACTTCGGAAGGAAGAAGGCCCTGTTTCTAGTCAACATCCCACACTTGATAGCGTGGCTGCTCATGTACTTCGCGTGGGACGTTCCTTCCTTGTTCCTCGCCAACGCGCTGCTGGGCGTCGGTACGGGGATTATGGAGGCACCGTCCGTCACATACGTTGGTGAAGTCAGGTGAAATAACTTCTTCCTTCTTTTTTAACCCCCGACTCAAAAACGACGGGGTGTTATAAGTTTGATGTGTCTGTGTGCGTGTGTGTGTGTGTAAATTGGTAGTTACATAACTGTACTGTCCATTTTTTGAATGTCAATAAATTATACGAAGGGACCACGGGCAACAAATCGTACTTACAAGTTTATGTACTTAAGTGAAATACTTACCGAATAATTTACTACTTAGACCTGAAGCAACGTGGATTCCAAAAGTGCCCAGTTCTGAGAATAACCCATAAAAACATCGTCCAAGCATTTTTTTAGTACCTACCTATCTCCATTTCATAATAAAATATACCTACAGCTAGTATAAGAGCGATTCATTCCTAAGATTGTTGTGCTTAAATTAGGTCTTGTTATCTTTCAGTGATCCGTCTCTCCGAGGCATCCTTACAACACTGACCAACTGTTTCACATCGCTGGGCATGTTCTTAGCATACCTACTGGGCACTGTGGTGTCGTGGCGACAGGCAGCACTTGTGTCGCTCTCTGTACCTCTGGCGACGATGGCACTCGTATTATTTGTACGTATCGCATATTTTTTAGAAATTTATTAAAAATACTTAAGAAAAATACTTTATGGGTAAGCCATGAGACAGAAAAGACAAAAGTTGGGTTGTTTAAACTTTATTCAGGGCATTTGACCTGATCAAATGCATTATTCACTTACTCTTGTAGTTACTCTACCACATCGATGACTCTACCGTAGTTATACCACATGAGTACAGAGAGGAAGCTTCATACAAACGACCCGCTGTAGGTACACTTACACATGAGCTCTCATCAACGGTTCACGGACGCCCGCGTCTGACCTCCTACCGGCTCAGTTGGATGACAAACGTGCGCTATGTGTGAGTGTACCTACAGCGGGCCGCTTGTATGAAGTTTCCTCTCTGTACGGATATCTACTCATGTGGTTATACGTTTCAGTGTTAGTTATGCAATGCCCACCAGTGCAACGGAGTGGAATGGAGCCAAGGCGCAGCGTCTTTTTTGATAGTAACTCAAATTTTAGGTTTATTTGCTTTGGCATATCAGTGGCGACTCAAACGGCCATTTTCTGTTGTGTATGTCAAAGTTGATAAAACTGAGTTTGAGTTATTAGAATCATTGTTAGAATTAATAACAGTATGCGTTGGTAGAATCATCGATGTAAAAATTGTTTATGGTAGAACTGTTCGAACCCATAGAGATATTATATTATTATTATCTCTATGTTCGAACCCAATTAAAATTTGACGATTGTAGGTACCTATCAGTTAGGTTCTAACTTCACTACGTGTTCAAATCCACTTCAAATCAGAAACGAGGAGATTCGTAGAGGGACCTAAGTAGCCGAAATAGCTGATCGAGTTGCGAACCAGTAACCAGTACGACTTTGCAATTTTTTTAATCTTTAATATTTGTAAAGGGTTTGTTCATTCATGATGGACATGCCACCCTCATCGACCCGCCTCACGGAGCTACTGCCTACGTTTGTTAACGACATCTTGTACAGTGCTCCAGCCTCCTTCGATAATGGGACTTTGCACATTTTGCCAACGTTGATACACTTCGAGTATCTAATCACTATAATGTCAGCGTAAAGCGGACTTAAAACCCCTTATTTTAAAGTCGCAAATTCAGTAGGTACTAACGATTTTCATTTAGCTAATTTTGCGCTGGCTGTAGATGTATGGATTAACTCAGGCCTTAAAACAATGGAATTAATATCCATTTTACTTTGACGTTATAGTGTTTCGACAGACGAAATGTATCAAAGTTGTCGAAATGTGCTTTGTATTAGGTACTAGCGGTACTCTGTGCTAGCGGTCCGCCCCGGCTTCGCCCGTGGTACATATTATATAGCCTATAACACTCAAGGATCACGTACATATCCAACGGTAAAAGAATTTTTGAAATCGGTCCAGTAGTTTCTGAGATTAGCGCGTTCAAACAAACAAACTCTTCAGCTTTATTAGTATAAGTATACTAGCTTTTGCCCGCGGCTTCGCCCGCGTGAATTTCGGTTTTTCACAAATCCTGAGGGATAAGTAGATTTCTGGTCCACCCGCCCCCCGCCGCGCGGCGGCGCACATAGGGGTATTTGACATAAAAAACCGGTCAAAATTATTTTACCAATTTTTTCGACATTTTTAACCCCCGACGCAAAAACGACGGGGTGTTATAAGTTTCACGTGTCTGTGTGTGTGTGTTTGTGTGTGTCTGTCAGTCTGTTCCCCTGTAGCGCTCAAACGGGTGGACCGATTTGAATGCGGTTTTTTTGTTTGAAAGGTGAATTAGTCGAGAGTGTTGTTAGCTATGTTTGATGAAAATCGATCCAAGATGGCCGCCGCTACAAAATGGCGGATTACATATTTTTTCACAACTCCCTTAATATGGGTATCAAATGAAAGGGCTTGACTAGTAGAATAGCACTACGCAAATCCAAGATGGCTGCCGCCACAAAATGGCGAATGTCGGGGGTTTTTAAATTTTTAATTTATACTTGTATGAAATAAAAGGGAATAACATATTATAGTTTTGTATTTATTATCAAAAAATATAAAATAACAAGAAAATTATAATTAAAAAAAAAATACAATCAAATTTCTATAATACGAAAAAGTCGTTATTATTATAAGTAGACCGTATTAATTAGAATCACTACTTTCGTGTTCACTAGTCATTTTATCTCCATCGCCTTCTTCGTCGGAGCTATTATCATCCGGTCTTCCTGGTACTAAAAGGGTCAATGATTCCTTGGAAAAAGGTCTGCTTTTCTTGATTCGCTTGACTCGGTTGCAGCTGATAAGTGGATCGGATGTTAACAACAACCTATTTAAAATATCTCTGTTACAGTCCACTCTAGAGAATTTTCTGGCAAAGTCGACGCGATATTTCCTAAAATGTTTATTGCGTGCTTCAGCGGCCTCCTCTGATAGCTGTCCGATTGGTAGAATAGCTTCTGATATAACTTGAGCGCCATGCATCAATATTTTGTGAACTGTAGGTGACATGGGATGCCAACCATACAGTTCAACGTATAGCTGGGCCGTTTGTTGTGCATACATGTCATATTTTTCGTAGTCGATTTGATGACCGCTTGATAGCACTTCAAGAATAACTTTAAATCTTTTAATTAAATCTATGTTGATTCCGGTGATCCGAGAAGAGCATTCAGGATTTTCGAAAAATCTTCTCGATGTGTTTCCGTCGTTACTGTTTCCGTAACCGGCTTTAGGGATATCGACAAGTAGACCCATCTCTTCTTTAAAACTTCTTTGAATTTTTTCTTTTGTTTCTTTAATTATTCTTTTTTCTTCTGCCATTCGGATCTGCCATATTTTCTGTAAGGGAGATTTGTAAGCTACGTGTAACAATGATTCGAAAAAACGAATTCTTGCATGAAGAATGGATAGTCCAAACTTTAATGCTTCCTTACTTATGTTGCCCTTCTTTAATTTATTAAAGTCCTTGGAGGTTTGTCCACATATATAACATTTCATTGTCGATGTTGTATCCGTTGCGGCATTGCAAACCTTTCCATCAACCATTGTGAGCAAAATCTTGTGACTTATTTTAGAACATTCTACAATATTTTCTGTTACTTTGAGATTTCTCGCTTGTTCTTCAATATACGCGATTTCTTCTTTTGTTATGTCTTTCGATTCGTGAACGAATCGAGCTCGGATAGGCCGGCAGAACCTTACTGATGAAGGGACTGGATTCTGCCATACAATTTTTGTTGTCTTTCCACTAACAGACACAACCAATCTCAGAGGTAAAAAGAACTCAAAAAGATGTTGGCATCATCGTCTGTAATGTTGCTAAATATTTGTTTAAATTGGGTTTGGTGTGATCCATCACAACCCCATTTGGATATTAAGACAAGATGTTGCTTCTCAAACTCTGATAAGGTTTCAATGACTTCTTTCAAATATTGAATTAGTCTCGAAGCGGTATGATCCAGCAAAGCTTGAAATTCCACTTCAAAACTAGTTTCAGTAACTTTTATAGTATCTTCACTTGGGTAACATTCTTTTTTAGCTTTTTGTAAAAGCGAATAGCAAGGATATATTTCCTTGCGGTCGCCTTGTATAATATTCCATTGGCGTCTTGTGAAATCACCTTCAACAAATAACGATAATGCTTCTTGCGGTGTGTATTTTTTCAACACTGGTTCCTTTTTCGGCGAAAATATTATTTTTCGGAATTTTTTAGCCCTGGTGGGCGTTAACGTAATTTCCTTGATCATCTTAGACACGTCAGTGTGTCCAGAAGTGCCCTGACTCACACTTGCAGCATATGTTAATTCGTCAACAGGTACCTGGACCCGTAATTCTTTTGTTCTTCGCCGCTTGCTTCGGTCGCTTAATTCTCCGAATTGTTTTGCTGGTCGTCCTAATTTGTGTGACCATGCAGGTAGCTCCAGCGATTTTTTAGCCATTCAACATTGTTTTTAATGAATTTTTCATCAGTGTTACGGGCAGCTTTCCATTTGTCCTTAAAACTACTCTTGAAATATTTTAACGAACGAGTTAGGATACTCCTTTCTTCAGGCGGACACGAAGTTATTTGCATGAGTCTTTCTTCCAGCAAAGAAAATTTTTCTTCAATTTTTTTCCCCTTAAACTCTTTTAAAATGGTATATAACTCCATTCTACTAATTTTTTTCACCCTTTCTGAAGGATCTGCAACAATAAAGTAATAAAAATGCACTTAATTTTTTTATAATAATATTCTCCCCTATACTTTGAAATACTATAAAAATTTATGGGGTACATGGGGGTAAGATATTTTTAGAGCTTTTACCTCTCAAAGGTCTAAATTTAATGTCTACATAAATAATTTGAGGCGACAAGGCGCGACACATAAACAACAAGTGTAAATTGAAAATTTAAAAAACCCCCGACATTCGCCATTTTGTGGCGGCAACCATCTTGGATTTGCAATAGTGCTATTCAACTAGTCAAGCCCTTTCATTTGATACCCATATTAAGGGATTTGTGAAAAAATATGTAATCCGCCATTTTGTAGCGGCGGCCATCTTGGACCAATTTTCATCAAACATAGCTAAGAACACTCTCGACTAAATCACCTTTCGAATAAAAAAAAACCGCATTCAAATCGGTTCACCCGTTTGAGCGCCACAGGGGAACAGACAGACACACACACACACACACACACACACACACACACACAGACACGTCAAACTTATAACACCCCGTCGTTTTTGCGTCGGGGGTTAAAAACACTAATTTATCTCAAAATTCATTAAAAAAATGCGTCATAAAAGGAGCTTATAATATTGACTATAAAGGTAGATAATTCATAAGGTACTAAATTAAATATGCTTTAATATAAGAGTACAAACCTTCCACTTCCGTGTTTAAGTTGATTTCTTCCTGTTGTATACTACACGAAGACATTTTTCACCAAAGACCTATGTAACACAAACGAGAGCGCCGAGAACAGACACACGATTAACGCAATGACTGGGTTCCGACTGAGATTTGTGGCCAGGTGCCCGGACCACGGGGGGTGAGGGGGCTGCCTTTCGATAAACCGGTTATTGTAGATAAAGAAACATGTATTTTGGATGGCGTTAGAGCAAATTCGAGATTTTGACTTATGACCGGTTTTTTATGTCAAATACCCCTATGTGCGGCGTACCGCGGTACCGCGTACGGCGGGCGCATGGCGCAGGCACACGAGTAGTAAATCTACAGAGAGGAAGCTTCCACAAGCGGCCCGCTGTAGGTATACTCACACAAACACACTCACCAACGCGAACGGTTCACGGACGCACGCTCGTTCCACTAACCGGTACAGTTGGTGACAAACTGTGCGCATATATGTGAGTGTACCTACAACGGGCTGCTTGTAGAAGCTTCCCCTCTATAGGTACTCTGTGGCGCAGGGGCGCGCGGCGCGGCGCGGGGAGTTCCGTGCAGCGCGAGCGTCGCGTCGGCCGTCGCGCGCAGCGAAAATACCTATCAGGGCGTTTTTTACCGATTTCAACACAACTCCTTTTTTGAAAGTCGAATAAAAAAGTAGCCTATGTTACTCCTTGGTTAATCCTCTACTTGTCTGTGAAAGTCCCGTCAAAATCGGTTCAGCCGTTTCGAAGATTAGCCCGTTCAAACAGACAGACAGACAAAAATTTTAAAAACGTGTGATTCGGTTATGGTATCGTTCAAATAACCATATGACCTTAATATGTGGCAGTTATTTTGAAATTACAGACAGACACTTAAATTTTATTTATTATTAGTATAGATATATGTAGATAGATGTACCTTGGATGTACCTAAGTATACCTACTGAAATGGCAATGGGCGAGGCACATAGTTCGAAGAACCGATAGATTCGATGCCGTAATAGGCATATTATACGAGTACTTACAGCGATGGTATTCTAAGGTCCAAAACAAACTCATTTATTATCAGTATCGTATCATTTTATTCAAATCCTCCGGCTTAATTGCCCTTTAATTTATTATTATTCATTGCTTACGAATGGTAAATAATGACCTTCGAAATGGCTTCAAATTCCTATCATCTTATTTGCAAACATCATATTATTATTTCGAATTCATAATTCACGAACTAATTTTACGCCTACGCTACGCACAGTCAATGTGGCCAATTCTGTTGTACACAATTCTCTAAATTAAATTAAAATGAAGGTCTAAATTTATTCCTATCTCTTTCACAGTGCTCACTGCGGAAAAGGATAGCAATATATTTGACCTGTCATTTTAGTTTAGTTTAGAGATTTGTGTACAACAGAATTAGCCACACTGTCTCATCTCATTTTCATAAAAATTTGCGTCCGCATTGATTTACTTAGGTTTTTAGAAATATTCTTATTTTCCCGGGTAGTTTTGTGCCAAGAGACAATTTATAAATCACTAGCGTCTGCCCGTGGCTCCGCCCGCGTGAATTTCGGTTTTTCACAAATTCCGAGGGAACCGTGGATTTTCGGTTCCCGCGTTCCCACTCCCTTTTCCAACCTTTATACGTACTTTCAAGGAAGTTTGCTGTAGTAATCTACCTATAGCTGTAGCTATAGATTTCGGTTTCTTCAAAATCCTGTGGGAACTGTGGATTTTTCCAGGATAAAAAGTAGCCTATGTGTTAATCCAGGATCTGTCAGTTAATCTATCTCCATTCCACAGCCAAATCCATCCAGTAGTTTTTGCGTGATTGAGTAACAAACATCCAAACATCCACACTTTCACATTTATAATATTAGTACCTATAGGATGACTGTTCTTTCAGGTTCCTGAAACTCCAATATGGTTGATATCGAAAGGACGTCAAAAAGAAGCCATGCATTCCCTGTGCCGGCTCCGAGGCTGGGCTCAGCCGGAACACGTGTTGGATGAATTCAACCAACTCATAGAATACAACAACGCGTACAGAGAATGCGTCGTGTGCTCCGTAGAACGGACACCAGAAGAGAATCCATGTGAACACTCCAACTATAACATTTTCAAGAAGATCTATCTGAAATATAAGTACGTGTTCTTCGTCAAGGAGACCCTGAGACCTTTCGGGCTGGTCATGGCGTATTTCTTTTTCCACACAATGAGTGGTCTAATACCGGTCAGGCCTAACATGGTTAATGTTTGCAAGGCTTTGGGCATGAGATTTGATCCGAAAGCTATTGTGGTAAGTAAATTGTCTTATGAACTGTCATCAAATCGATTTTATAATTAAGTAGTAAATTATTAGTAATGTAGTTAGCCAATATTGCATTTCTCCCAATTGGTTCTATAAGGTGCTAACTTAGAAGTTCGAATGGAATTTCTTCTTAGCTACTTATCTGTCCTCATATAATTTAAGAGCTTGTTTCATGTTTCTAAATAATGGAACAAATTATTCAGAACCTAAAACATCTTCTGTGTTGAAAATTTAGCTCGGAATTAATTCTTGAATTTAGTTACTAAATTTTTTCCATCATAAACTACCATTATGCAATGTAACTTTATTTCCAACTATGTACTTACCATTAAGCCAAATAAATAAACCTCTTCATACGATTAAATTTTATATCTTATTCCCAGTCTATAACTGTCATAAATTGTTGTACACAGCACTGTACCATCCCTACTTACAATTTACAATAATTGGTTGACAATGTTTTTGTGACCTAAGTTCGATATTAATTTGTAAAATTGTGCATTCTTTCTTCCAGGTAACAGTCGGGCTCGTCTACATAATAATGAATCTCCTCTCAGCGGCTGTGGTCAAATCTATTGGAAAAAGAAAACTAGTCCTGGCATCATTATTTGCCACGGCGTGCTGCAGCCTGGCTATCAGCATATACGCACTACTGAAACTACCTTTCAACGTGTTCTCGTATGAACAGAGCACGTTCCCAGAACAGAAGGAGTTTCTACCCGTTGTCCTGTTTATTTTGCTAGTCTCATTCACCAGTACTGGTATACCGTGGGTGCTGCTTTCGGAAGTTTTCCCGTTCAGGTAATCTTTTGTAAAATTTTACTTTACTTGCTTAAACGCGAATACCGCTGCACCCAACGTCATCATCATCACATCAGCTTGTGGACATCTGGTGAGTGGTGCGTTTGTTTTTAACCCCCGACGCAAAAAGTGTGTGTGTGTCTGTCTGTCCCACCATAGCGCTCAAACGGGTGAACCGATTTAAATAAGGTTTTTTGGTTTGAAAGATGAATTAGTCGGGAGTGTTCTTAGCTATGTTTGATGAAAATCGGTCCAAGATGGCCGCCGCCACAAACTGGCGGATTACATATTTTTCACAACTCCCTCAATATGGCTATCAAATGAAAGGCATTGACTAGTAGAATAGTAGTACTATGCAAATCCAAGATGGCCGGCACCACAAAATGGCGGATGTCGGGGGTTTTTAAATTTTTAAATTATACTTGTTCCTGTACACACAGATTTTTTCAAGACAGCCGGACTGTATAGAATCTGACAGTTTAATTTACTTTTGATGGTGTGTACTGTGTAGAATCAAATTATAAGAGTTAAATCCTCGTTGTTCATTTTTGCTCCATTGTGTTTTCAGGAGCCGAGGCATGGCGACCGGTCTTGCGGCCGCACTCAGCTACGTCATTTTCTTCTTAGCGTCAAAAACAAACTACAATCTTGAAGCGAGTTTTCACATACACGGCACCTTTCTCATTTACTCCATCATAGGCTTCCTCGGTACAGTATATTTATACTTCTTCTTACCAGAAACAGAACGTAAGACTTTAGTAGAAATCGAAGCGTATTATAAGGGAAATCAAAAAATATTCGCCGATGATTTCTTCATAAACGCATTTAAAAAGAAGAAAAGCATAAACAGTGGTGTTGATTGTCCGATGCTAGTGAGTCGCCTTTAGTTAAATATAATAATTTAATTATTATTTGTACTTAGGTCTTTTTTTAAAATTCTCATTTCTTAGGAACGTAATACTTATTAGGAACTTTGTTTTTGTTAAACGCTTATTTACTCTGCCAGATTTTGTTACTATGTACTTAAGGTTGTTAATTTTAGTGCCTTTAGTTAAGTATAAGAAATACATATTGTATACGTAAGCAATAAATTATCTCATGATAGGAAATTTAAACTCATATTGAGTATAAGAAACCTCAGAAATTATGTGGGATCATCGAGTTCGAATAAATTAGATCGTCTTTTAATATAGTTACGATAAAATCATCAAAATTAAAAATTGAAATGAAATAAAAAAAGCGCAGATTCTAGGAACCATAACATAGCACAAAAGATCTGTATCAAATACTTAGTGTGTGTGGTATTTCGCACAATATTCGTATTACAAGGAGATAAAATAATACCAATAAATCATTTAATAAAAAAGATTAAATCCAATATGAAACAAGTTTTATGTAATAAAATAAATTATTTTAAAGTTGAGTTCGTTTTATTTTATGTTTTAGTCTTTAACGGTTTCATAAATAAAACTTGTACGATTTAAGAATCTCATTTGTGGAGATTTTTATCCTTTGATTATCTATCCACATGGCCAGATTGATAATGTAACTCACGAGTGCGCCCTAAAAAATGTTCACTTAAATTGGTAGGATCGCTCTCACCTACTTCAGTGTCACTTAATAAACTACGCAGTAAACAGCTCCCGAAAAATAAAAAAATATGCCGGTTTGTGCGGTGAAATTATGTCGTAATTATCCTTCACAACAAAATAAGAGGTCGAAGATCTCATATCATCAGTAAGTTTTTACATTTGCGTATGTTTTTTTGAGAAAATAGGATTTTTAATTTCGATGTTTTATAGGTACGTCGAACTGGCCGGTGATACCAGCTGAGCATTGTGGTATTTTGCACATTATTGTGCAAAAATATATTGTTGTATGTTATACGTGTGTGAACATTAATAATTATTAATAAAATCAATTTGTTGCCAGTAGTGAGGTAATTTGCCACAAATATAGGGAAGTCCCGGAATATAGTAAATATTTATTATTAATATTATACTTACTGAATTTTGACCTTCAATAATTTTTTTAAATAATAATTATCCTACTAATATTATAAATGTGAAAGTGTGGATGTTTGGATGTTTAGATGTTTGGATGTTTGGATGTTTGTATGTTTGGATGTTTGTTACTCAATCACGCCGCAACTACTAAACCGATTTGGCTGAAATTTTGAATGGAGATAGAATATGCCCTGACTTAAAACATAGGCTACTTTTTATCCTGGAAAAATTCACAGTTCCCACGGGATTTTGAAAAACCCGAAATCTATAGCTACAGCTATAGGTAGATTAATATAGAGAACTTCCTTGATAGTAGGTATAAAGGTTGGAAAAGGGAGCGGGAACGGGAGCCGGAAATCCACGATTCCCTCGGGATTTGTTTAAAACCGAAATTCACGCGGGCGAAGCCGCGGGCATTTCCTAGTTCTAAATAATTATGATTATAAATATAAATTATATAAAAAAAAATTAAAAATAAATTTTCTAATTAGTTTATAATTATTATTAATACTTAATTAATGTAGATTTCCAACGGATCCAATACTAAGACATCGCTGGACAGCTGTCATCAGAAGGACACGACATGACGACTGTTGGAAACGTATTATAAAAGTATTTGACTAAATCAAGAAATAATTTTTATTTAGTATCTAGTGTTACGAATTTGCAGCGCCACCTACCGGATTCAATTAGGTTATGAATCTAAACTCCCCAGGGACAAGAAACTTACAAAATTTCAACAAAATTTGTTCGTAATAAAAAAAATCCTAGAACATGACTGCAGCACCACCTACAGGGTCCAATTGTAGATACAAACTATCTTCTTACCCACACAAACACACACCAAAAATTCCATCATAATCGGTCCAGCCGATATTTAAATAATGAGGTAGATACCTAATGAATATTCTGTAATCAAGTAATTACTAATGCTGTTTCCATGGCAAACTATTGATTTACATTAAACAAACAGTTTTACACACACGTAGATTAAAGATAAATAATTAATAAAAACAAAATTTTATCCTACACCATACTTGATTTATCTATAAAAATTGTGCAATTGTCCAAATAACCGGTATCCCTAGGCGCGCACACATATGCGATTCGAGGTTGTATCGTACACGGCGCGATTACCGAGGTCACGCACACATAGCCAGTAGGCGCGGCCGTCTTGACGAGTAATAATATTTCGCGTTGCTCCCTCTTGGGAACTCTTTGTTTTTATCATTTAAGAGCCCTCTTCATGGGAGCGATAAGTCGTTGGTGGGTGGAGTCTAAAACAGTGATTTCCCGTTCTGCATTTAGAGAGCGAGACGTTTTCAGTAGAGTACTAAAAATAAATAATAAATTAATTAAATTAATTAATTTTGTTTGAGATCTCATGATTTTTAGTGAAAAACGGCACAGTAAAAAGATGCAAATCTAGGTTCGGAATTACGCCTATTTTAGCAAATATTTGGCAATTTTTTACATAAACTAAAGACATTTTAAATTATGATATCACTTTGGTCATTTTTCAATTTCCTAGTTTCTTATACTTATAGTTTATTTACGCACAAAGTTGCTTCAAAATTTGCCCTAAAATAGTGATTTTTCAAGCGTCATAACTTTCAAAATAAATATAATTTTACTAAGTTTTTTATTTTATAGCATAGATAATGGAGAGATAAATTGATGTTTGGCTTAATTATAGATAGGCGTAATACGTTTGTATGGAGAAGCGCGTAAGAAGCGCCACCTTAAACAAAAATGCTCAACCAACCAATGTTGGTTGCTCAACCAACCAATGGCGCCGCAATCGGCGCTCCTGCGGAACCACTGGGGAAGAATCAGCGGTGTGTCAGAGCCAGATGATATCATGCCGCACTGTAACGCTATTTTTGTTTGTATGGAAGCGAATGATACCGCACCATCCATGTGGCTTGGCATCACTGTTACTCTATTAGAACGTACTCTAAGTACTTGGACTCAGACAGTGTTAAAAGGAGATAACTAATTTATGTCAGGAACAGAATAGAATAGAAAAGTTTTTTATTCAAATAAACTTTTACTAATAGTACTAACTAATAGTACTTTAACTGATAGTACTTTTGAATCGTCAATTGAATCTACCACAGGTTCGGAATGCTGTTCCAGCCGAGAAGAACCTGTAAGAAACTCGGCGGTTGCTCTTTTTATAAATAACAATAACTATAACAATTATTTATGTACATGATTGAAATGCCGTCATGCGCATTGCTGGAACGAGTTAAATCCATGCTTTTTTATCATTTATATAATCTTCAATATTAATGTCCCATTTCAATTCTGTCTCAAATCTGAGTAGACTCGCGAGTGCGATCTATAGATCTCAGTCTAAAAGTTAATGTTATTTATGGAATCGTCATTACCTAACTTAAGGTCCATTAAGAATTCTGAAAAAATCCCTAGTTTCACCTCGTGCGGTCGTGGCCCATGTATTTGGTCTACCACATCTATAATTACTACAACTCGCACTATTAGTTGCTTTGAAATAAATAACTTCTTCTTTCGGACTATGAAGAGATAATTTCAGAGGATGTCTGTGGACTTCTACAGGTATAGTATCATTAGCTGTTGTGAGTTCGCGACTATCTTCTCTCTTGGGTTTATTTTCATCACAGCATGTGCATTTCTCTTCACAATCAACAACATCGAATTCTGTAACCATAAAATGCACCGATTTGGTGTAAAGTAAAACTTCGTAATAAACCTACCTTACTTCTTAGATAAACGAAGGGATTTCGATACAATTTGAATCTCGTTTATATAGTGATAGTAGTCTCTTTTATGTATATTTTATACTAGAGAATGCCCGCGGCTTCGCCCGCGTGAATTTCGGTTTTAAACAAATCCCGAGGGAATCGTGGATTTCCGGTTCCCGTTCTTGCTCCTTTTTCCAACCTTCATACCTACTATCAAGGAAGTTCGCTATAGTAATCTACCTATAGCTGTAGTTATAGATTTCGGGTTTTTCAAAATCCCGTGGGAACTGTGCATTTTTCCAGGATAATAAGTAGCCTATGTTTATAATATTATAGTATATATATATAACTATAACTATATAACTAGTTAAAGTAACGTACTCAATTTACGACTGCTAAAAAAATTAAAGACTGCTATAGCGTCATTGTTAATTATTATTTATTATTGATAGAAAAAATGCTATTATCGTGAAAAAATATCAAAATTCTGATCATTAACTTGTATAATAGTTTTATTGCTCTGCAAAAGCATATTATGTCTAAGTATGCTATTAAGAAACGAGTTGAATATTGAAAACTAAATACTAATAATTTATGAGAGTTTATTTTTTAATTGGATACTCGTTTTTTATTACTTCAATTAAAAGTAGGATCAAGTACTTAGATATACCTAAGTACTATTTAATTTCTGGTACAAATTGTGTTGGTAATCATAAAATTAGAGAAAAAACTAGAGTTGCTAAGGTAACATTTATTTCCATGATATTAGAATTAAATGATTATGAACTCTTAGAGCAAATTAGCACAAAAAGTCGGGCTGACCGCCAGTGCAGGGCGTTTCTAGTACTTTTGTCATATATTCTGAAAAGACGATAACAATGAAATTAGTAATTCATACAATTCATAACTACAAATATATACCTAGTAGCTTTTGCCCTCGGCTTTTGGCACGCCATTTTGTAGTGGAGGCCATCTTGGATTTGCATAGTGCTATTCTACTAGCCAAGCCCTTTCATTGGATACACATATTGAGGGAGTTGTGAAAAAATATGTAGGTAATCCGCCATTTTGTGGCGGCGGTCATCTCGGACCGATTTTCATCAAACATAGCTAAGAACACTCCCGACTAATTCACCTTTCAAACAAAAACCGCATTCGAATCGGTTCACTCGTTCTAGCGCTACAATGGAACAGATCGTCATACACACACACATACACGTCAAACTTATAACACCCCGTCGTTTTTGAGTCGGGGGTTAACAAAATGACTTACGCGTGCCATAGTCGCAGTTGTATTCGTACATGTCACACTGGTCGAGGAAGCTGCGCCGACTGCAGCCGTCGGGGGAGGACGCGCACACCCCGCGCCCGTCGTGCACACACGTCGCCGCCATGCTGCAGAAGTTGATGGGCTGACGGTAAAATTGTTACTTGTTCAACAAGAGAGCAAAGTTCATTTTTAACCCCCGACGAAAAAACGACGGGGTGTTATAAGTTTGTCGTGTGTGTGTGTGTGTGTGTGTGTGTCTGTTCCCCCGTAGCGCTCAAACGGCTGAACCGATTTGAATGTGAGTTTCTTTGTTTGAAAGGTGAATTACTCGGGAGTGTTCTTAGCTATGTTTGATGAAAATCGGTCCAAGATGGCCGCCGCCACAAAATGACGGATTACATATTTTTTCACAACTCCCTCAATATGGGTAGGGTAGGGTGGTGCAAGACTGCGCGGTCGATAAGGCTGCGCACACGTCTTAACTAGACAACGGAGTTAAATTCGTATCTAACTTCAGTTGTGTTTTACTTGTTATCGAAGCCGGTGCGTGCTCCAGAAAAAATATTGGAATTTCTTGAGAAACGCAGGAAATAAGTGAGTTCAAAGTTTTTATATACGTTTGATCTTATTTTTTAACGAATTGAATATATTATTACTAAAAAAGTTATTAAAATTTTGGTGTTTTATCCTTAATTTTGCACAACGGGTTAGGTCATGTTTCTGATTCATACAAAATAGTATAGCAATTTTCTACGAAATGGCAGTAATATCGTAATGATTAAGCCGGCACCTAAGTGTGTAAGATTGCGCACCTTGAGTGGTTGTAGTACTGCGCGCGCAACTTTACACGCATTGATCGATACATTCGTTTCTTTTAACCCCCAACGCCAAAAGAGGTTATAAATTTGATTTGATGATATGAGAATTTGGTGTGTTTGTCTGTTTGTGTATCTGTCTATGGCACCGTAGCTCTTAAACGGGTAAACTGATTTGAATGTGTTTTTTATTTGAAAGCCGGTTTTTAGCAATGGTTCTTAGATACGTTTTATCTATAGATATCGGTTGCAAATAATTTGTGATTTTTAAGGTTCCGTACCCAAAGAATAATAACGAAACCCTATTAATGTCACTTTGCTGTCTGTCTGTCTGTCTGTCCGCCGGTCACAGGCCTATAGCTCGCAGACGAAATGAGGTGCAAACCTGAAATTTTGGTATTTTGTGTAAAACGTTGACCCAAAATCAATTAATATTAAATTAAAAATTGAATTAAATTATTTTTAGGGGGGCTCCCATACAAGGAGCCGGAAAAAAAAATTTCTTACCCCAGCTTGTGGGATATCATTGTTTAGAGCTCATTAAGTGGAGTAAAAATATATATTTTTTTAATTTTTTGCTCAAAAAATAAGGAAATGGGGGGCCATCAAAGTTGATGGGAGCTATCTCAAAAACTAAACTAGTTAGGAATATAATATTTCGGTATATTAATTACCATATGCTCTATTTAAACAACAAATACTGAAAACAACGATTCATAAAATAGTTTATAAGCTGTGACCCAAAACAAACGAACATTTTTTGGGTTTTTCTTTCATGGGTTGTTGCGATGTCTAACTCGAAAATTAAATATTTCTTAGACCTAAAATATTATATTGTTCATAATTATGTACGGAACCCTAAAAGAGCGAGGCCCGACTCGCACTTGGTCAATTTTTATGTTTATTAAAAGTGCGCAATCTTATCGATCTCAACGCGCAGTTTTACACACTAGGATGTGATGTAAAACTGCGCAATTCTCGTTAGTCGCTTTCTTTGATTTATTGTGAATGTTATTATTTTTTTAAATATTATAAGTATGTTGTTTTGTTGTCAGATAATTAATGATTATGAATACATAGTTTCATCCGGATAATCCTTGCACTTTTCATTTTATGTAGCTTCAATCCCAAACTGCGCCGTCTTGCACCACCCTACCCTATCAAATGAAAGGCCTTGACAAGTAGAATAGCACTATGCAAATCCAAGCTGTGATAGCCTAGTGGTTAGGACGACCGACTTCTAATCGGAGGTTGTGGGTTCGATCCCGGGGCACGCACCTCTAACTTTTCGGAGTTATGTGCGTTTTAAGTATTTAAATATCACTTGCTTTGATGATGAAATCCAAGATGGCCGCCACCACAAAATGGCGAATGTTGGGGGGTTTTTAATTTTTCATTTATACCTGTTGTTGGGAGGACCGAGTCTGAACGATTCTATAATTATTCCGCTCGTGCTCGCTAAGTTGGGATTCTGGGCATAGCGAGAGATTCTCTTTTCAGTCCTCTCCGTAGCCAGAGATTCGAAGGCGCAAGAAGGAAAAACTTTGCTCTCGAGTGACACTTCATAAACGAGAAAATACGTACCTGTGTACTGTGTACAATATGATGTACTAAAACTTACAAGATTAAGGGTCTGTTTCACCACCGATAAGTGTCGCATAGCCTAAACAGTTTAATAGCCTAAGTTTTGTCAGTTGCTTACTTTATGTTAGGTGACAAAGACAAAACTTATGTGGATAAGCTATTCACTTATCAGAATGTGGTGAAACAGGCCGTGACCAAACAGGAGAAACTATGTTGAACTAAATATTTATTTACACTTAAAGGCGCCTCTATACGTTGGCCAACATGATGGCGGATATGTTGGAAGGTGTTGGGCGAGGAGTTTGTGTTCGCGTCCACACGTTGGAAGGTCGTTCAGTATGCTCCGGGCCAACCTGCGGGCCTACTTGCGGGCCATCGTTCCAATACCTTCCAACTCCCGCTCTACACGTTGGGCCAACATATTGGGCCATAAGATGGGCCAGCATGTTGGCGAACGTGTGGATGAGCAGTATAAAAATAATAAAGGTGAGTAATTTTAATTACGTATGACAAATGCTGCCGTGACAAAGAGGCTGATGACAACACTGAAATGTAAGGAAAAACATTCTAATACATGGGAATATTGTAATAAAACTAACATAGATACAACTACAAGCGTTACAGTTTCCACTTACCCAACACCAGTACGCACAATATCATTGTTTATAGCCGTGCTACATGCTTTGAACTAGTTTTACATTCGTGTATCGAAAGAATAACAACTTGGCACTGCCTTTATCGATAATTGAATGCCATAAAATTTAAATAAAAGTAAAAACCGGTGAGCGAAATTCAATTCTCAATCTAAGGGCGTCTAATTGTCGCCTTTATTTTTATTGTAAACGAATAAGTTAAAAGTGTTCCTAGAAGTAGGTATCTATAGTCTGTTCGTTTTCTTACGGTCGCCTTTTGTGTCTAGCCGCCTCCGCCGCGCGGTGTTTTGCCAAAGACACCGCCGTGACTTCAAAGCATGCTGCGCGGAGTGTACAGGCACAAGGGGTTTTGGCGTTTTATACCTACTCATATTTTTTCAATAAAATTCTATTTCCTTTTTATATTTTTTTATATTCGTATTTTATTACAATATAACCATAAACATAAAATATAATATTCTCATGAACACGGGTCTTCTCTCAAAATGAGAAGGATTTTAACCATAGTCTACCACGCTGGACAAGTGCGGATTGGCAGACTATTCGGAGATTCTGTTAGAATAGAAAAAAAATTACAAACAGAAAAAAAGTACCTAATAAAAATAAAAGCAGAATACTAAGAGCACATGCGCCTGTACCGACACTAAGTTACCGAACGAACTATATCTTCTTGTTCTTTGCTCATTCCCACTTTAAGTGGGGTCAGATCTCCTAATTAGGCGGTGCCAGGACGATCTGTCCTGCGTTGTCGGATCAGGACGATCTGTCCTGCGTTGTCGGATAAGGACGATCTGTCCTGCGTTGTCGGATCAGGCAATTCATTCTCTGACAAGAGTTTTGTCATACTGGTCCACCAGACCACCACGACGTGGCCGGAGGTCGTCCTCTGCCTCTCCTGCGTTCTGGGCAGTAATGCTTTTTTCGCCACGTATTCCTCGCCTCTTCTCATTTCACGTACCATCTAAGACGGCACTCTGTTAACTTTTCTGATATAGGGGCGACTTTGAAACCACAAACTACCACAGATATGTTCGTTTCACACTTTGTCTAGTCTCGTAACCTCCTGATCATCTCAATATCCTCATTTCCGTTACGTGAAGCCTTTGTACATGCGTCTTTTTCACATTCCGCTCCATACATCAAAGCCGGTCTCACCGCCGTTCTGTAAACCTTTGGGTTTGATAGGCATACCAACATCACATAAACCACCGGTTAGTGAACGCCACTAATTCATGCATGCTACATTCACTCTGTGAATGCATGTACCAAGTCATGTATGTAGTCATGTGTCCCTGGTCTGTGATAACTGAGCCACGATATTTTTGTCATTGCCTCGTTGGTTTAGTGGTTAGGATATTCGACTGCAGATCACGAGGTCCCGGGTTCGATTCCCGGGTCGGGCAAATAATTTTTAGGTATTGAGTTTTTCTGTCAAGAAAATTCTCGGTGGTAGCTCGGAGCTGGTAGTTGGCGGTGTTTCACCCCCGTGTCTGGGAGAGCACGTTAAGCAGTCGGTCCCGGTTATTAACCCTATCATGTGACAGTCGTTAAAGCCCGCCAGCCCGCATTGGAGCAGCGTGGCAGGTCTAAGCTCTAGCTCCCTCTCTCCTATGAGAGAGGAGGCTTTTACCCAGCAGAAGGCTGTTGTAGTTGTAGTAACTCACGATTAATGAAATGCGCTGATACAGCCTTTGTACTAAGTATTCATCTATCTATCTATACATATTATAATAAAATCGTAGACTTGCCGTATCTGTACATTGGAGATTTTTGCAAAATAATAACTGGGGGATGTTAGAGATAAGTAATACAACGTAAAAAAGCTATTTTTGAAATTTTTGTCTGTTTGTCTGTTTGTCTGTTTATCTGTTTGTCTGTATGTTTGTGCGCGCATCACGCAAAAACTACTGAATGGATTGAAATGAAACTTGGTATGATTTAAGTTCATACTACGGAGTAACATATAGGATACTTTTTATCCCGAAATTCAGCACGGTTCCCTTGGGAGAGGGGATGAAAGTCAAAATGTGTACTTAGCTGTAATTCATTAACGCGTGGTCCGATTTCATTCATTCTTTTTTGTTAGAAAGGAAATACTTTAAAGATTACTGGCTAATCTCTCAAAGGCTGGATCGATTTTGATGGGACTTTCACTGGCGGATGTTTACATTTTGATCTACCTAAACATCCGCCAGTGAACTTTTGATAGTTTTTAGCAAGGTATGAGCTCAAAGGAGCTTAGGAAAGACAAAATGATTCCCACGGGATGTTTAAAAACCAATATCCACGCGAACGAAGTCGCGGGTTTCCGCTTGTGCAAAAATAAAAATAGAGAGATACAAAGACACTTATGTTTCTAAGCTAAGATCATGATTATTTCAATCTAAACGATCTTATCACTTTGCATGACCTAGATCAAATATCTTTAAAATATCTTCTTCTATCTATACATATAATAAATCTATATCTATCTATACATATAATAAAATCGTAGAATTGCCATATCTGTACATTGAAGATTTTTGCAAAATAATAACTGGGGGATGTTAGGGATAAGTAATAGAACGTAAAAAAGCTATTTTTGAAATTTTTGTCTGTTTGTCTGTTTATCTGTTTGTCTGTTTGTCTGTATGTTTGTGCGCGCATCACGTAAAAACTACTGAATGGATTGAAATGAAACTCGGCATAATTTAAGTTCATACAACGGAGTAACATATAGGATACTTTTTATCCCGAAATTCAGCACGGTTCCCTTGGGAGAGGGGATGAAAGTCAAAATGTGTACTTAGCTGTAATTCGTTAACGGGTGGTCCGATTTCATTCATTATTTTTTTGTTCGAAAGGAAATACTTCTACATACTACATAGTTTTTAGCAAGGTATGAGCTCAAAGGAGCTTAGGAAAAACAAAATGAATCTCACGGGAGTTTTAAAAACCAATATCCACGCGAACGAAGTCGCGGGTTTCCACTTGTAAAAAATAAAAGTAATCCACAGATAATAGAGAAATAGTTATTTTGTACCTAAACCATATTATGATTAGATAACATGTATTCAGGACGATACTTAGAAACGCGCAATTCATGTATTTGTGATGAACTGATGACTGCAATTATTATTTTCAATACAAATATCTACTAGTTTCTAAGCAGGACAAACATTAGAAAATAGTACCTAACTAGTGTATGTGGTTTAGAATAATAACCTGGGTGACCGAGCTTCATTCAGTTTATATACAGATATGAGACTGACTACCTAAATGGATGTTTGGTTTCAAAACATTTGTGATATCAACATCATCATGATCAACCCATTACTGGCCCAGACAGGGCACGGGTCTCCTCTCAGAATGAGAACGGTTTAGGCCGTAGTCCACCACGCTGGCTAAGTGCGGATTGGTAGACTTCACACAACTATGTGAACATTATGGAGAATTCTCAGCCATGCAGGATTCACGATGTTTTCCTTCATCGTTAAAGCAAGTGATATTTAATTGCTTAAAACCCACATAAGTAACTGCTAAAAGTTAGATGTGCGAAATCGAACTCGGACCCCCCAAAAGGAGGCCGAGATCTTAACCACTAGGGCCTAGTGGTTAAGATCTCGGCCTAGTGACTAGGCTATCACTGTTTACATATACCGATCAATGCAATCCAATCCATCCATCAGTCTGTACCTGTAGACGTCCACTGCTGGACATAGGCCTTTTCAAGTATCAATGACCAACGGGAAGATGATGGGGATGGATGAGGAAGGTGGAGGATTGTTTGGTGGCGCGCACTTGAAAAGCCCTACATGCCGATAATCCTACTTCCTACTATAGAAAGTGTGGATGTTTAGATGTTTGGATGTTTGTTACTCAGTCACGCAAAAACTACAGGATGGATTTGGCTGAAATTTGGAATGGAGATAGATTATATCCTGGATTGACACATGGGCTACTTTTTATCCTGGAAAAATGCACAGTTCCCACGGGATTTTGAAAACCCCGAAATCTATAGCTACAGCTATAGGTAGTATACTATAGCAAACAGTGCCGGCCCTAAGGGGGGGTCGACCCGGGCGGTCGCCCGGGGCGCCGGGCTCTAGAGGGCGCCGCGTGCACCACCTTAACTTCACCACAATACTAGAAAGCCGTGGCGGGAGCGAAGCCTGGGCGGGTTGCTAGTCAAACAATAAGCAAGCGTAACAAAATAGTGGTAAATAATGTAAACAAATATTTCCTCCTCAAGTACCATAGTAAGTCGAGATCTTTGTGTTGGGTCATTTTTACAGCGGTGGTCTTTGTAGGTAACTCATCGTATCTCAAAAAATAATTAAGATAACAGTGCGTTTTCTCATTCAAAGACAAGCCGCTTGCGAAAGCGCGACCGTGCCGCGGTAAACACAGCGCATACCGTCGGAAGCGCGGCAGAGAGCATTTAAGACAACAATTTAATTGATATTAAATAGTTGTTAACCTTAACGACTTGGACATATGGTCAATAATTGCATTCCAAGAATAAATACGCGTGCGGCTATCAGATCACCCACAAGAGCATGCGAGTGTTCCGTTCGTTGCTGCTCGGTATTGTCTGAATTCGCGCATGCAATTCAAGGAAATGCTCGCCGCCACTCTTCTTGCGGTATACACTAAGCCGTAGTGGGTGTTGCGCTCAGACTTTACATTTGTATATATTATTGTATATATTGTACATACATTTGTATAACAAAATGTACCTAATTGAAGGTAATATTATTATAATTTTTTAGAGAACAAGTATAGAACAAGAATATAGTCGTTACTCGATGCTGAAACCAAAACTGTAATTTTTTCATTTTTGTCTGAATGTCTGTTCGTATCATGGCCACGCGTCAATCCAAAGCTACTAAATGAATTCAAATGAAACTTTGTATAATTTGAATTCATACTATAAGATACTGTTTATTCTGAAATTATCCTATACGGAGAGGTAGAGTTCCCTTGGGAGAGAGTATGAAGTCAAATGTGTAAGTACTTAATTATTATTCATCAGCATGTAGTCCGATTTCATTTACTCTTTTTTTGTTACAAAGGAGGTAATTTAGTGATTGTCCGTAAATATTTCAAGGTAATCGGTTTTGTAGTTTAGAAATTACAGACCACAAGCCTTTAAATTTTTAATAACTTAAAATTTAATAACTTTGGATTATTAAATTTTAAAATTGGGAAGGTCGCGACCTATCGCAGGTCCCACAGGCCACTAGGGTAATGGCGCTTAGAATAACGAGCAACACTTGAGGAGCGATTGAGCCGTTTTATTTATGACAGAGTTCCAATAAATATTTTTCTGAAATAGCTAGTGGCTAGTTCACTTCATTTTCTATCTAAATATTGGCTGGAACGGTTCCGTACGTAGTATGTACCGTATTGAGTGGTGATAAAATATTTCTATTTTTAACCCCCGACGCAAAACGACGGGGTGTTATAAGTTTGACATGTCTGTGTGTGTGTATGTCTGTCTGTCTGTTCCATAGTAGCGCTCAAACGGGTGAACCGATTTGAATGCGATTTTTTGTTTTAAAGGTGAATTAGTCGGGAGTATTCTTAGCTGTGTTTGATGAAAATCGGCTCAAGATGTTTGCCACCACAAAATGGCGGATGACATATTTTTTCACAACTCCTGGGGGGTACAATATGGGTATCAAATGAAAGGGCTCGACTAGTAGAATAGCACTGTGCAAATTCAAGATAGCCGCCACCACAATATTATGGTGAATGTCGGGGGTTTTAAAATTTTAATTTATACTTGTAACTAACAAAAATGTAAGAGTTTAAAATAAAATAAGTAGTTAAAACAAGAAAGTTATATATTACTATTATTTACTTATCAAAAAATTATAATGTATAGTGGCTAAAGAAAATGTCGTGACCGTGATTTTTGATAAGTCCAAACAACATTTTTATCTTTCTGTTACATTGTTACACACTCAATGTTTTTACCCGACTCGAAATAGAGCAGTGCTTACACTTGAAGAATATTGGCAGAAAATAAAGATATACTTAATTAAAAAAGCTTGCTGGATCGGAAAATCGTAAAAGAAAAGGTGACGACCTAATTTAAACAATATCTTTATAAATAAATATAGCCTATGTGTTATTCTGATGAATAAACTGTAAAGTTTCATCAAAATCCCTTCAGTAGTTTTTGCGTGAGAAATTAACAAATATTTTTACAAACTTCCACGTTTATAATACTGGTAGGAAGTAGGATAAGGGCGCCAAAAGCTTGACTCGCCCGGGGCGCCTAGATGGTTAAGGCCGGCACTGATAGCAAAATTCCTTGAAAGTCGGTATAAAGGTTGGAAAAGGGAGCGGGAACGGGAACCGGAAATCCACGATTCCCTCAGAATTTGTTTAAAACTGAAATCCACGCGGGCGAAGCCGCGGGCAGATGCTAGTAATTAATAATTATTTTGGGAATACCTATTATGAAAATGTTTAGAATAGATCCTTTGAATAGCTCATTTGAACAAGATATAATTAAAAAATTAAAAAAAAAACCAACTGCTATGCAAAAAAACGAACTAAAAAATTAATTAACTACCACCTTGTACTTACAGTGTAGTTATTATTTATTTAATTTATTATTAATAATTAATATTTAACTCCCTTAGGGGTGAAATTTCTAATAATCCTTTCTTAATGTGCGCTTAATCATAAAAGGAAGCTACTGTGAAAATTTCATAGGGGATGAAAGTTTGTATGAAAATCTGTCATTTTCAAGTTACATCCATGAAAATTGTTATTTGGGCTTTCGATAAAATATAAAAAATACGAATTTCAGGATTTTTGAAAATTCTATCCGCAAGTGGGATAAGTAGGGGATGAAAGTTTAATTGAGACTCCGTCACGTTTTCACGTCATTTATCAAGTTACATCCATGAAAATTGGTATTTAGATTTTCGGTTATAAATTAAGAATTACGTAAGTGTTGAAGGAACTTTGGAAAAACTACTCCCAAGTTGGTACAATGGGAGATGGAAGTTTGTATGAGAATAAGAATTCATGCGAGTGAAGTCGCGAGCATCATCATCATCAGTAAGTAATGTAACTACAGTGCTGGTTCTGCTGGTTCAGTTTTATTATAAGTACTTTAAAAACGCTCCGAAGAGGTAGTGTCAAGAACTAGTCCTTTTGGGTTATAATCACCAAAATTTGAAAAAAAAAAAAAATAGAAATTTTCGCGGTTTTTTCGATTTTTGACATAGTTGCGTTCGTCGCTCGAGGTCACAAATTTGGATTATTCATTAGGCTAACATAATAAACAAGTCTGCAAAAAATCAAAACTACACATTTTACGCAAGGTACCCCAAACCTTAAAGTTATTGGACTAAATAAACAGCCTCTGGTAATCTCCGGACAAGGACGTAAAAGATAAAACATTGTGTTGTGTGTGTCTAGTAGCATTGCCAATTACATTTGGAACTAAGCAAACGTGGCATTGAAATATTATTTTACAGGCATAACATAACGGCAGGCATAACATAACGGACTGGTCATAATGATTAATTAGATTGAATGCAGTGAAATATTAAAAAAAATATATTATAATAAATTAAAGGACACAACAGTGCAATGGTTTTCAATGTGGAAATACGGTCGCAAATTCCAGCCGTTAGTCGTTTGCGATCAACAACATCACAGGTAAGTAATTTTAATTAATGTACATTTCGATTAGAAACAGGCGTTAGTGCGTAGAAGAAAACAAGGAAATGTAGTTTTCCTTAGAGGACTTTTCCTTCTTTTCTTCTGACCAAAATCCCCCTTTTATAACATCATCATCAACATTGATAATGTTGATGATGATGTTATAAAAGGGTTATTATCAACCTATTACCAGCCCACCAGAAGACACAGGTCTCCTCTCCGAATGAAAAGTATAGAATAGCTGTAATCCACCACGCTGGCCAAGTGTGTATTGGTAGTCTTCACACGCCTTCGAGAACATCATGAAGAACTCTCGGACATGCAGATTTCCTCACGATATTTTCCTTCACCGTTCAAGTGATATCCGAAAGGTTAGAGATGCATGCCGGTTACCGAACTCAGTCCCTCCGAAAGCGAAGCCGAAGTCTTAACCACTAGGCTATCGTCGCTATTTTTAACCCCCGAGGCCCCGACGCTAAAACGACGGGGTATTATGACGCGTCTGTGTGTGTGTGTGTGTGCGTGTGTGTGTGTGTGTGTGCGTGTGCGTGTGTGTGTGTCTTTAGCTATGTTTAATGAAAATCGGTCCAAGATGGCCGCCGCGCCGCCACAAAATGGCGGATTACATATATTTTCACAACTCCCTCAATATGGGTATCAAATGAAAGGGCTTGACTAGTAGAATAGCACTACGCAAATCCAAGATGGCCGCCACCACAAAATGTTGGGGGTTTTTAATTTTTTAATTTATACTTGTTTCCTCATAATCAATAACATTAAAATTAGTTTCTATAGAGTCTGCCCAATTAAACCTGAAAATGAAAAATAGCGGCAAATTAAATAAGAAATCTTGTATCCACGGATTAAAGCAGAAATAATAATAAGTACTTATGTATTTATTTACTTCTTTTTATTCTGATACTAGTGGACCCGGCAGACGTCGTCCTGCCCGCTATAGCGCCACCTACCGGGTCCAATTTTTCTACTTATAAACCTTCCTCTCGAATCACTCTATCTATTAAAAAAACCGCATCAAAATCCGTTGCGTAGTTTTAAAGATTTAAGCATACATAGGGATATAGGGACAGAGAAAGCGACTTTGTTTTATACTATGTAGTGAAGTGATAATTATAATAGGAACGCATAATAAAGCAAAAAGCTTGACTTGCTTGGACTTGACTAGTAGAAATAAATACCACTATGTAAATCCAAGATGGCCGCCGCCACGAAATGGCGAATGTCGAGGGTTTTTTAAATTTTTAATTTATACTTGTTATCGAATTAGCGTTACAGAATCACTTGATGAAATCATTGCTAATTATTGTTTTGCAAAGTTAATACCATACTTCAATTTTAGGCTTTTTTTTAAATTATTGGCGCCGGCAATATGGCGCGTATATTTTTTAATAAACTATTAGATTTTGCCCGCGGCTTCGCCCGCGTGAATTTCGATTTTTCACAAATGAGAAGGAGGGAACTGAGGGAATCGTGGATATCTGGTTTCCGTTTCCGCTCCCTTTTCCAACCTTTAAACCTACTTTCAAGGAAGTTTGCTATAGTAATCTACCTATAGTTGTAGATATAGATTTCGGGTTTTTCAAAATCCCGCGGGAACTGTGGATTTTTCCAGGATAAAAAATAGCCTATGTTTTAAGTCACGGCACAATCTATCCCCATTAAATTTCAGCCATATCGGTTCAGTAGTTGCGACGTTATAAAGTAACAAACATCCAAACATCTAAACATCCACACTTTCACATTTATAATATTAGTAGGATTTTATGAATCGGATTTTTCAGTATTTGTTGTTCAAATAGAGCATATGGTACATAATGTACCGAAATATCATATTCCTAACTAGTTTAATTTTTGAGATAGCCCCCGTCACAAAAATGGTCTAAAACTGACAACTTTGATGGCCCCCCATTACCTTATTTTTTGAGAAAAAAAATAAAAAATATATATTTGTACTCTACTTAATAAGTTCTAACCAATGATATCCCACAAGCTAGGGTAAAAAAAAAAATTTTTTTCGGCTCCTTTTTAGGGTTCCGTAGTAAACAAGGAACCCTTATAGTTTCGCCATGTCCGTCCGTCTGTCCGTCTGTCCGTCTGTCCGTCTGTCCGTCTGTCCGTCTGTCCGTCCGTCCTCGGTTAATCTCAGAGACTATTAGTGCTAGAAATCCGTAATTTGGCATGAGTATAAATATTAATCACGCCGACAAAGTGGTGAAATAAAATTTTGATAAATATTTTTTTTTAGGGTAGCTCCCCTACATGTAAAGTGGGGATGAATATTTTTTTTCTCGTCTACCCCATAGTGTGGGGTATCGTTGAATAGGTCTTTTAAAAATACTGTGGGTGTGGGAACATCATTTTTCGATTTCTAGATCCGTTTGTAAAATATGATGTTTTAAAGTGCAAATTTTTATTAGAGTCAAGTGTCCCCCCCCTCTATCAGCCAAATGGCAGTATATAGGAACTTGAAAAAATTCACAGCAGTAGGGTATATAATCAATTTTAAAGGAAAACTATCACGGCTAAGTAGGGTTCACAGGTTAAGGAGTTATATCTGTTTTTCGAGGATTGTGACTACGGAACCCTACACTGCGCGTGGCCCGCCACGCACTTGACCGGTTTTATTCATGTATGGGAGCCCCCCTGAAAAATAATTTAATTCAATTTCTTTTTTAATAATAATAATAATTAAAAAAAAATCAATTTCTTATTCAATATTTGGTTTTGGGTTAACGTTCTACACCAAATAGCTTTAGGTTTGTAACTCATTTAGTCTACGAGATAGAGACCTGAACCGGCGGACGGACAGACAGACAGCCGAGTACATTAATAGGGCTCCGTTTTTACCCTTTGGGTACGGAACCCTAATAAAATAAAGCGCTTAGCGCGCCTAAAGAAGTTACGGCTTCAAAAATAATGTGGTGTGTAGGTTATAGATTGTGTGCCAAATTGAGTTCTATTTTTGAATTACTTTCCGACCCTAGGACTAGAAAGTAGCGTATTACACCCGCTGTTTAGACAAACAATGTGGCTAATTCTGTTGTACACAATCTCTAAACTAAACTATATTGACAGGTTTAACAAGTATAAATTAAAAATTTAAAAAACCCCCAACATTCGCCATTTTGTGGCGGCGGCCATCTTGGATTTGCAATAGTGCTATTCTTCTAGTCAAGCCCTTTCATTTGATACCCATACTGAGGACGTTGTGATAAAATATGTAATCCGCCATTTTGTAGTGGCGGCCATCTTGGATCGATTATCATCAAGCATAGCTAACAACTTCTTTCAAACAAAAAAAACCGCATTCAAATTGGTTCACCCGTTTGGGCGCTACAGGGGAACAGACACACACACACACACACACACACACACACACACACACACACACACACACACACAGACCCGTCAAACTTATAACACCCTGTCTTTTTTGCGTCGGGGGGCTATCCATTTCCGCAGGTATCATTGTGAAAGAGATAAGAATATTTATCTCTATTATATAATTAGGCCTGTCATTTTAGTTTAGGGTTAGAGATTGTGTACAACAGAATTAGCCACATTGACGCCTTATCGAATGTGAGATATAAAATATTATTTTATTTATAGTTTCATGACAATTTTTTTTTTTGCCACATTCTTCATAACTGAAGGTCGTGTTTACTAAGTAATTATATCCTTACTATCTGTTTTGTCCTTTCTAAATTCTAATGTTGTTGTTTCTACGAGCAATATTTATGAAAAATCGGCCAAGTGCGAGTCGGGCCTCGCTCTTTTAGGGTTCCGTACATAATTATGAACAATAGTATAATTGTAGAACAATAATATAATTTTGGGTCTAAGAAATATTTAATTTTCGAGCTACACATCGAAACAAACCGTGAAAGAAAAACCCAAAAAATGTTCGTTTGTTAATATAAAATATAAATAATAACACCGGAATTTGAAGTTCATTTGGAACTGGCAATAGTTTTCTTGTTTTAAACTTGACAACATTTTTGTACTCCTTTTGTTTAATTTAAAAAACGTTGCCAAGTTGAAAACAAGAAAACTATTGCCAGTTCCAAATGAGCTTCAAATTCCGGTGTTATTATTAAGACATAAATTATTTAATAATATTTTAACAGGATCCCTAGGAATGCGATGACAGCTTGAAGGTGGTCGAAGATATGACCTTCTAAAACTGTATGGTTCCATTTATCGAGCCTAGCAAAGAACTTGGCCATAATTTTTGATATCAGTACTTTTAATGGCCGAAACTTTTTGATAGGAACTTGCCCTTATTATTCACATGAAATGTTTTTGTTTGGGATCTCACTCCTTTTTTCAAGTAATTAAGTTAAATCAATAAGTAAAATGAAGTGGTGATGGCCTCGTGGCTCGAAAGTCGGCCTTCTTGTCGGGAGGCCGGAGGTTCGATACCGGGTACGCATCTCTAAGTTTTCGGGAGTCATGTGCGTTTTAAGGGATTATTGGTGTATGCCCCGTTGACCAACCGGCTTGACCCATCAGTATATCCAAGGGGAATTCATAATATTTCCAGTAGACCCAGTGTGGTAGGGTAAGAATTAAATGTCGTACCTTCTTTTTGTTTGAAGTTGGTTAAAAATGAGAAAGTGTGTCTACCTAGTCCTAGTCCATCAGTTTAACCAACAAAACCATCAGTTTAACCAACGAAATATGCAAGTAATATATAGGTAACGTAATCGATGATGCCCGCGACTTCGTCCGCGTGGATTTCGATTTTTTTTTTTATTACACGGGAACTCTTTGCTTTTCCAGGATAAAAAGTACCCTTTAATCGGATTTTTCCGGGATATAAGCTAACTCTGTACCTTTCATCCAAATCGGTTAAACTGTTGAGCCGTAAAAAGCTAATAGACAAACAGACAGACACACTTTCTCATTTATAATTTTAGTATGGAAGTATGGATATAATATTGTGTTAGGTATATCGCCTACCTCTTGCGTATTATTACCTACTTTACTTACCTAACTAATTTAATTATTAGAACTAAAGACCAGTAAGATTGACCACTTGGTAGAAAATTTAAAACACACACACAAGTCACATCTCCCTAAATAGTGCACCAATTTCGATGAAACAAGAAATTTATATAGCTTCAAATAAAGTGAAATACATTTATTAAAACAAAATGAAAAGTTCAGTATTTTTTGTGTGATGTGGGAACAGACAGATTTTTATATATCTTTGAATTGGTCAGTGTCTGATGCAACTTTTGGACATTTTCGATTTTTTCCTTCATATACACACTAAGACTCATCTTCTTACCAAATTTCAACATTCCACATACACGGGAAGTGCGTCATAATTTTGATGAGTCAGTGAGTAGGTCTTGTTTTATGCGATTTTCAAACCTCTGTATCTCAGAAACGGTTCAACTTAAAAATTTGAAACTTTCAATTTATCATCACATTTACAAGCTTAACTTATATTTCAAATTTCGTAAGATTACTATCAAGCGAACCAGAGTTATGAGGGGGGTCAAAACAGCTTGAAATGGTTCGTGTAAATAGACACACTGGCATGCTTTACGGCCGGAGGAACTTGCCGGCCGCGCTGCCGCGCGTCTAGATTACTATTTTTAAACCTGTCAATTTAGTTTACTTTGAGATTGTGTATATGGGCGCAAGCGCCATGTATCGGCAATAAGTGGAAAATATTGATAAACTATATTTTAGTTTATCGTTTAAATAATTATAAAAATGTGTGAAATAGATGAGATTGATATTCAAATAATTATTGGTAAATATTAAACCGTTATTTATCAAGGTCTAATATTAAATAGACACCGTTTTGACTCTTTGAATGTTTGATGTCTAATTTATTGTTCAATATCACCATTTACTATTGAAATAATAGTTTGCTGTTTAAATATTTATAATAGAATCTATTAGAGTTATTAACATTAACTTTAATCTTTAATCATTGCAAAAATTTATAATAACGTTTTGTGTAATCTATGGTAGAATCTCCTTGTAGCGCCATCTGCAGGAATTATGACTGTTGGTTGGTATTATTTAAATAAACATAGTTTGTTTAAAATAAACCATTTAGAGTTACGTAAAATTCATTTAAATATTTATTTTGATTATTAAGCTATGGTTCAAGAATTATTTTACAGTAATTTTATTTGTTCGTTATACAAAAGAAGTTGTATTGCTATATTTCCGTTATAACCTTGAGAGACAAATATAAAAGCAATCGAATCGTGAAAATGGCATGCATTCCTTTGTTAGATATTGCACTGAAATAAAATAAGTGATATTTGGTGTGTAATTTCACCGTGATTAGACCCTTAACGTGAAAGATCTGGCTTGGTCGCCGACAGCAGCGGTGGGATCACAGCCCCAAAAGTTTTTAAGACCTCCGGATGAGGCGTTTTTCATTGTAAAATAAGTGATGAGTCTCAAGTGTTGCGAAAGGTGTGTTGTCAGCGGGGGTGATGGATGCACTGGTCACAGGTATTTATCCTGAATTTATTTGATCTGAGTTGTTAAGAATTGATTTTTTTTATTTGCATAACCGCCAATTTATTTCCCAAATTAATATCTGTTCTAAAACATTACGGAAACGTAAAATTGAAAATAAAGGAAGTAAATATAGCGTTGCTAAAAAACCACGTGTTACATAACCTTCAAAATGTCAAGTCGTATGTTTTGAATGTAATCAGCCGGATGATTAGTCAGAGTGTTTCCAAGCCTAACCCTTTTTAGGCAAACAGCAATTCCAGTTCCCGTGGCAGTTTTGACAACGCTAAGTTTAATTGTAGGGTCATTCTGAGAAAAAAATAAATATGACTACCGTCAAAGCGACGAACGTAATGTTTGAAATAAAACTATCAACTAGTAATAATAATTGTTCATCTGTTAAAATGTAGCACTATTTATGTTATTATTGGTAATAAATAGTACAGGTAAAAGTTCCACGGAATTGTAATTTGCAAAAAAAAAAATATGTTACCTACCTACTATACAGATGATGACATACTGACAGATGTTGTAGAAGAAGTTAGATGGATTGGTAGAAATGGATGAACGAGCGGCTCCTTAATGACAAACGCATTTTGATAAACGTAAAGCCAGAATCCACCTAGTTTAGTCAGACCCTTTTGGATTCTTACCTAATTCTAACAACTCAGACAAATTGACCAATTGACCGTATGGGCAGAGGAATCAGTGGACATCGATTAACATGCGAGTGCTTCCGTTTCCTCTGTGGCAATGCTGACTCTATGTTGTGTTTGCATTGTGTTGATATGATTTATGATTTATTTTATTTCATGATGTGCAAATCTATTTTTCCCTATCCAAAACATCCCTCCTTAAACGCTGGCTGGCCACCATGCGTATCCTTAAACCTGGTCTTGGTGGCTAGATCCCAGGATGGGTGATGCCTTTTGTGTTGGCTAGATCCCAGGATGGGTGATGCCTTTTGTGTTGGCTAGATCCCAGGATGGGTGATGCCTTTTGTGTTGGCTAGATCCTATTGGTGATGCCTTGTGGGTCGGCTAGATCCCAGTTTGGGTGATGCCTTGTGGGAGGGCTAGATCCCAGTTTGGGTGATGCCTTGTCTGAAATTACGTCATAACAAACAAAAAAAAAACAGAAAATATAACTTACAATTTGTGACTTTGACTTTGACTTAATGACTTTGAATTTGACTGTAAAAAAAAACTGCAAGGGGCACAGAATTTTAAGGGAAACAGCGCAAGGGACGCGCTGGAATCAGCATGGCCGTATGGGCGCAAGCGCCATGTATCGGCAATAAGTGGAAAATATTGATAAACTATATTTTAGTTTATCGTTTAAATAATTATAAAAATGTGTGAAATAGATGAGATTGATATTCAAATAATTATTGGTAAATATTAAACCGTTATTTATCAAGGTCTAATATTAAATAGACACCGTTTTGACTCTTTGAATGTTTGATGTCTAATTTATTGTTCAATATCACCATTTACTATTGAAATAATAGTTTGCTGTTTAAATATTTATAATAGAATCTATTAGAGTTATTAACATTAACTTTAATCTTTAATCATTGCAAAAATTTATAATAACGTTTTGTGTAATCTATGGTAGAATCTCCTTGTAGCGCCATCTGCAGGAATTATGACTGTTGGTTGGTATTATTTAAATAAACATAGTTTGTTTAAAATAAACCATTTAGAGTTACGTAAAATTCATTTAAATATTTATTTTGATTATTAAGCTATGGTTCAAGAATTATTTTACAGTAATTTTATTTGTTCGTTATACAAAAGAAGTTGTATTGCTATATTTCCGTTATAACCTTGAGAGACAAATATAAAAGCAATCGAATCGTGAAAATGGCATGCATTCCTTTGTTAGATATTGCACTGAAATAAAATAAGTGATATTTGGTGTGTAATTTCACCGTGATTAGACCCTTAACGTGAAAGATCTGGCTTGGTCGCCGACATGTACAACAGAATAAGCCACAATGTTTTTTATCTAACAAGGAAAGAAATATCATTTAGTGCAATAATTATGAATATATAATTTATTCTATCTTGTATATTCATAATTATTCATATATATTCATAATTAATCAAATCTATACTAATATAATAAAGCGGAAGAGTTTGTTTGTTTGAACGCGCTAATCTCTGGAACAAAGAATTCCATAGGAGTAACGCGAGCAAGCAATACCACAGAATATATAGTACCTACTACAACTGTGGTACTACGTAGCAATACGCGACAAAGCGGCCGCGACTACTGTCAAAGTGTGCGTGACTCGGTAGGTGGGGCCATGACCCTCGTAGTTTTAGTTTTAAGTTTTCGTAAGTAATTATCACCATTGCCTGTTTCTAAATTAACGTTCAAAAAGTGTACAGTGTACCAATTTTGAATAAAGTTTATTTGATTTGAATTGATTTGATTTGATTTATGGAATTTCTATACTTTTGTCCCGGAAAATCAAAGAGTTTCCACCGGATTTAAAAAAAACATAAATTCACGGATGCAGTCGTGGGCATCAGTTAGTTAATTCAAGTATTTTCGGTTGACAACACTTAAGTAGACACGTATTATCATATAGGCATCATAAAAAGACTAACAAAACTTGTAGCCTTGAATATTTAGTTAATTTGGTATTGTATTGTATAAAATTCATTAAAATTCTTCAACGATATTACTGTAATACTTAATTTCAAAATATTGTTTCAGTACATAGCGTCGATATCTTCTTTTCTTCTCTTTCTGGATTTAGGGATGGCGGTTTACTTTTCAACCCTCATGATACCTGCTCTACTGAATGCTACAGAAGGCCTGTCACTGACTGAAGTGCAAGCGTCATGGTTTGGTAATTTTTTTTTTTCAGTAACATTAAATACCGATTTGTTGCCCGTGGTCCCTTCGCGTAGTCCCTCGAAGGGACCACGGGCAATTTTTTTTACCCGTGGTCCCTGCGGGAAATATAATGCGACCGAATTTAAAATGTATCAGTCATAACTGCGTCGTCAGTCAATATATTATTCTTTTTTTGATATATAATTATATTTCTTAACAAAATATATCTATACTAATAAATAAAATTGAAGTGTCTGTCTGTAATTTCGAAATAACTACCTCATATTAAGCTCATATGGTTATTTGAACGGTACCATAACCGAATCACACGTTTTTAAAATTTTTGTCTGTCTGTCTGTTTGTTTGAACGGGCTAATCTTCGGAACGGCTGAACCGATTTTGACGGGACTTTCACATGCAAGTAGAGAATTAACCAGGGAGTAACATAGGCTACTTTTTTAACCGACTTTCAAAAAAGGAGGAGTTGTGTTTTTCTACCTATGTACACCGATATCTCCGAGATTTCTGAACCGATTTGCGTAATTTTTTTTTATTGAGAACCTCCTCCATTTTGGAAGTCGGTTAAAAATAAGAATATTTGCTGGACGTTCTTGCAAATAAAAAAATAATTATGAAATCGGTTCAGATTTGATGGAGTTATGGAGAAACATCGCCAAAAACAAAATACGCGTCGAATTGAGAACTTCCTCCTTTTTATGAAGTCGGTAAAAAATTTTTTAGAAACTACGAACACGAATTTTCGACTAACTATGTCAGTATGTTCATATGTACTTCACTTTGTTCGTATGTAGTGATAGAATATAATTATACTTATAACCTTCTTGGTAGTGATGTAAAGTACCTATCAGACTATTACATTTTAAATTCGGTCGCATTATATTTCCCGCAGGGACCACGGGTAAAAAAAATTGCCCGTGGTCCCTTCGAGGGACTACGCGAAGGGACCACGGGCAACAAATCTAAATACCTTACCTCTTTCATGTTCAGACGTTTTTGAATTCCGCAATTCTGATCTTCTGATCTTATTCATCAATCTGATTCATCATCATCATCATCATCATGATCAACCCATTACCGGCTCACTACAGAGCACGGGTCTCCTCTCAGAGTGAGAAGGGTTTTGGCCATAGTCTACCACGCTGGCCAAGCGGATTGGCAGACTTCACACACCTTTGAGAACGTTATGGAGAACTCTCAGGCATGCAGGTTTCCTCACGATGTTTTTCCTTCACCGTTAAAGCAAGTGATATTTAAACACTTAAAACGCACATAACTCCGAAAAGTTATAGGCGTGCCCCGGGATCGAACCCACGACCTCCGATTAGAAGTCGGCTGTCCTAACCACTAGGCTATCACCGCTTCTGATTCAATAATCTGAAATTCTCGTGGATGTACAATGTACATTCATCTGTTGTTTAAATACATTTTTGGATTGACAAAATATTACAATGTTCTCTGAAACAGGATCTAGTAAGAGAGAAGATCCTATATGTACCTAATGCTCATTGCCAACCAGTTGAAATTAGATAAAACCAAAATTACAGATTGAAGGTCAATCATTTAATCCAGATATTGTAATTTACATTGTAAATATTAGAGCGTGTAAGTTAAATTAATCCACGGATTGAAATTGCATTTGTTTATCAATTATTAAGTTTTTACACTTTAGTTTAAATTTTTAATCTAGGATGTTTTAGTACATTTTAGATAAAAAATTTAACCTTCCAAACCTACCAATCAATGGATTTCGGCCGTAAAACTTATTTATAACACCAATGTTATTATCTGTCAGCATATTTTATTCCTGCGGTTACTTAGTTACATATATATCGATAGTCATATACTCCATTTCTGTGGTTTCACTATAAATAAATCAAACGCCGATTTTCAGGTAGTACATCATTCCTCGCACAGCCAGTCGGTGCGTTTATGTCTGTTCCAATACTGGAGTATTTCGGAAGGAAAAAGGCTAACTTTATTTCGAACATACCAGTGTTAGTGGCATGGCTTCTGATGTACTTCTCATGGAACGTACCATCTCTTTTTGCTGGAAGTGCTTTAATGGGTTTCAGCCTAGGGATTATGGAAGCGCCTGTCAACTCTTATGTAGGAGAAATAAGGTAAGAATCGCGAAATCATATCTTATGTGCACACGTTTATTAATCGTGATAGCTCTATTATAGGTAACTTTTTAATGATAACATTATCCCGCGGGGTGATTACGTATCTCGCGACAGGTTTGCAACAGGCGTAAATAGGGTATTTGACAACATTGAAAATATACTATTGATTGTGGTCATCTTATCAGATAATAGCCTAAAAAAGACATATTTCACTCAATCAAACTAAACTATGTAATTTTACGCGATATATTGCACGAAATAAAACATAATAATTTTTGAAATTTTATCAGGAACGTGAACGCTCTGGGATTGTTTGTGACGTCAATAGATATTGCACTTGACTTGGTTGTTATAATTGAAGTTTATCAAGTCAACCGAAACTAAACTTTAAACTTGAAAGAATAAGATTGATATTAAAATGAGTAGGTATAACAATTTAGAACATTACGATACAGCAGTCGCCTTGTGTAGCGTCTCTGTCGCACGCACCGAGTTCCGAAAAGGAGCGAGCGAGAGAAGTGACTTGCATAGCGATTTGTGACGTCACGCGTATCATGTGATCAGAAATGTTGTTTTTGGTGGGGTTTTCAAAACTTAAACTTTATCATTGATTTAATTCTTAATACTGTAGATATTGCGAAAAATATCAATGTAGTATGTTTTAATAAGTAATAAAGAATAATTTAAAACAAATTCCAAAAATTAGTCAAATAGCCTATTGCGCGATCATTGCTGTCAAACGTCACTTTTGCAAACATCAAATTGGTATTATCTAAAATTCCTTGACAGCAGTACGACAGCGACAGCCAAGCAAAATGAAACGTCAAACTGCAACAACCTCTGCATTTGTTGCAAAGTGATTGTTGATTTGTTGTGAGTAATTGTCGAGTACGTTTACTGTTTTTTTTAAATACATACATTTAACAAGCAATTTTATTAATTATTGAATTATCGATGGCAAAAGTACATTTTGCGACAGGCGAGCAATAGACGTGCGATCGGCTTGCGTAATACGAATTCTAGTGACATTTTGCGACCGGTCGCGTAGTGGTCGCTGTCGCATTGCTATTGCTGTCGCGTTGCTATCGCTACTGCAAAGTTTTACGTAATCACCCCGCGGGCCACATTCAGCCGGCTTCAGCTCAGCTAAAATAAACTCTCACTTGTGATAGGAAATACCTCCTTTTTTGCAATTTATTTCTGAACTTCTGTGTTTACAATTTGAAATAGCACAAAATGGCACTTTCACTACATTTTTGTGCACTAGCTAAAACAAATAAATTACGTCGAAATCTCGGTGCGTATACTGAGTGTGATTTTGGGTCTACGACTGCCCATCATTTTGGCACTTTTTCCCACAAGGCCGTTCTATACTTGATAATGTATTTCTATGGTCAAAATACTTTCTGACGTACAACGGAAGGCATTTTGTTGTAGAACCCGCAAACCATCAGAATTTTGCATTGCAGTGTTCTGTGCCAGCTGTACGTCACCTATCAACACTGCAAGAAGCTTATAAGTGTATATTCTATATATATACCCCTTAAATGCAAGAAATCTATACTAATAAATAAAATTGAAGTGTCTGTCTGTAATATCGAAATAACTACCTCATATTAAGCTCATATGGTTATTTGAACGATACTATAACCGAATCACCCGTTTTTAAAATTTTTGTCTGTCTGTCTGTCTGTCTGTCTGTCTGTCTGTCTGTCTGTCTGTTTGAACGGGCTAATCTTTGGAACGGCTGAACCGATTTTGACGGGACTTTCACATACAAGTAGAGAATTAACCAGGGAGTAACCTAGGCTACTTTTTTAACCGACTTTCAAAAAAGGAGGAGTTGTGTTTTTCTACCTATGTACCCCGATATCTCCGAGATTTTTGAACCGATTTGCGTAATTTTTTTTTAATCGATAGAAAAACATTGCGACACTGTCCTACAAAAAATTTGGATTCAAACTCCTCAATCCTGATGCTGTAGGGGATCTGATCCCCAAAACTAATGGGATTTAGGCACTGTCGGTTATTTAAATTGATATTGGGGATACCAATTAAAGACTTTATTGTTGAATGACCTCGAGTAGGTACATGTCCAACTCCTCAACCCTGATGCTGTAAGGAATTGCATTCCGAAATCGTAAGGATCCCACGGAATTTTTCCGTTTTGTGGACGGGTTACTACTTAGGTACTACAGATAGGCTACTTTTTGTTCTGGACAATCAAAAGTTCCCACGGGATTTTTAAAAACCTAAATCCACACGGGCGAAGCCGTGGGAATCATCTAGTAATAAATAAATAAATAAATAAATATTCACACATACACACACGGTCGTCTGTTCCTAAAGTAGGCAACTTAATGCCTGTGTTATAGGTAACAACCGACTGATATACATATTTACATACATACAATATAGATATATATATTTTTTTATTAAATATATAGTATAGTATATACATAATACATACTTATATACTTACATAAATACACCCAGACTCAGGGCGGGAATCGAACCCGCAACCCCGGAGCGGAAAGCAGGGTCACTGCCAACCGCGCCAACGGGTCAGTCCAATAACATATGACACAACACATTAATGCAACAACACAACATATTAGTCAACATTGTTAACATATTTTTGTATTTGTCAGCGATCCGTCAATCCGAGGTACGCTATGTACAGCGCTGCAATTCTGCGCAGCGGTCGGAACCCTCATCATGTACTTTCTGGGCATGGTGGTGGACTGGCGGAGCGCTGCTCTCATTTGTTTCATCGCGCCCGTAGCCTCTATGATTATGGTGACGTTTGTGAGTACTTCTAAACCTACATACATCTTATAATGCGACAGTGAGTTTTTTGGTTTGTTCGTTTGTTACGCTTTCACGCCTAAATTGGTGAACCGATTTTGACGAAATTTGGTACAGAGATAGACCAGACCTTGGAGAAGGATATACGCTACTTTTTATCTCGGAAAATTATAGGTTTCCCGATATTTAAATAAACTTAAATCAACCGTCCCATATGTATAATATGGCACCATATTATGCATTATGGCTAGTTTTCTTGTAAGAGTGAGTTATTTCGTGTTGGTAGTTAACTGAATCTCTAAACTACTTATCTGGTTTTTAATCTAACGTATAATTCCTATCAACACAGTTATCTTAATTAGCCACATTGTTGACCTAAAATTGATAAAATCATAAGTTACAATTTGACGTAATGGACATTTTACTGTGAAGCCTTCTGATTTTATCAAAAATATAAAACTGATGAAAGAAACAATAATTAAGATCATTTCTAAGCTCGATTCAGAGATAAGCTCAATTAAGAGTCACATTATATTTTTTACAAACAAGTATATTTATTTCTATTGTTCAGTCACCAGAAACTCCAGTATGGTTGCTAGCGAGAAACCGAGAGAAAGAAGCACTAAAATCTCTCTGCAAACTCCGTGGATGGACGACGCCGGAAAACGTTAAAACTGAATTCGACGAACTGAACATCTATAGCAAGAAAATGCTGAAGTGTGTCATCTGCTGCAACACTAGCCGTGAACAAGACACCTGCGAACATGAGTCCATGAACTGGTTTGTCAGGTACGTCAGGCACTATGAGAAAATCGTCGTCGTCAAATGATGATCTTGTTCTAGAGACTTTCACACATCGCGGGCTTGCGTCTCCTATATTCAGCAGCTCTTTGCGACTCGTTCGATGTCATCTGACCATCTATAAAGACAATAAAATGTACCTACTTATCTGAAAAATGGTTTGGCTTTGGACTTGGTATGAATTGTCAATTGACACTTTCTGAATAGCTGCGCTTGAAGATAGTTAAATACAGATTTATATTCATCAACTAGATGAACCCTTCGTCCGCGTGGATTTAGCTTTTTAAAAATCCCGCGGGAAGTCTTTGTTTTTCCTAAGCTCCTTTGAGCGTATACTGTTAAAAGTCGTGCATTAAAATAGAACTACAATAATGAGTATTAATTTTGTAATAGCTCTTTCCCATCACTAAAGTTTTCCCAATGAAATTTCCATTAAAATCGGTCCAGCATTTCGGAGATGATAATCCAGACGTTCAAAGGTGTTGACAAAGGGAACCGTGTTGAATTACGGGATAAAAAGTATTGTATATGTTACTCTGTAGTATGAATTTAATTCATGCCAAGTTTTATTTCAATCCATTCAGTAGTTTTTGCGTGATGCGCGCGCAAACATACAGACAAACAGACAAAAATTTCAAAAGTAGCTTTTTTACGTTCCAGCGTTCCATTACGTATCTCTAACATACCCCAGTTATTATTTTGCAAAAATGTTTAATGTACAGACACGGCAAGTATACGATTTTATTATATGTATAGATAACTTAGGTTCATGATAATTTAATAATTTAATATTTCAGGCGCATGCTTACATTTAGATACGTGATGCTGTGCAAGGAAACCCTCCGGCCCCTCTCGTTGGTGATGCTGTATTTCCTCTTCTTCGTGATGAGCGGCCTCGTGCCCATTCGACCCAATCTGATCAATGTATGTGGAGCACTTGGTATGGCGCAGGATGGCAAGCACATTGCGGTGAGGTTTTTAATAGGAAATTCCTTAAATTATACACTGAAAAGATTTCTTTTAAATACTAAAAGTAAGCAAATGGACAGGCAGATCACCAGAAGAAATGCTAATGCGTCAAGCGGGATATTGAAAAAAAAATTATCCTTGTAAGTAGATATTATACCTACCTACAATTGGTTCTATAATTTGCGAGTACTGTTATAGACGACTAGCTGACCCCCGCAACTTCGTTCGCGTGGATATAGGTTTTTATATAGGATCGGATCGGATCCCATAATTCTTCTATGTACCTAAACTAAATGTAGCCTAAGTTACTCCTTATAACATTGAAAGTTCCATTAAAATCGATCCAGCCGTTTCGAAGATTAGCTGGAACAAATAGACAGACCAACAAACATAAATTTAAACGCACACCAGTTTAAAATAAGCCGCACGTTCAAAGATCCGGGTCCCAAGTTATTTGAACCCAATACTCAGGATTGTAATGTCTGTCATTTCTGAACTAAATAACCTATGACCTTGAAATATTAACGGGACAATATATAAAGTATTACCTTTCTAACAAAAAAAGAATGAGTGAAATCGAACAACGCGTTAATGAATTACAGCTAAATACACGTTTTAACTTTCATCCCCTCTCCCAAGGGAACCGTGCTGAATTTCGGGATAAAAAGTATCCTATGTCCTACCTCGGAGTATAAACTCAAATCGTACCAAGTTTCATTCGAATCCGTTCAGTAGTTTCGGCGTGATGCGCGGCCAAGATACAGACAGACAGACAGACAGACAGACAGACAGAAAGACAGACAGACAGACAGACAGACAGACAGACAAAAATGAAAAAAATTGCAGTTTTGGCATCAGTATCGATTATAGAGTGCCCCCAATAAAAATTTTCAAAATATCTTCAATGTACAGAATTGGATCTGTTACAGTTTTATTAATATTAATATAATAATATAATATTATATATATAAAGCTACTTGAAGTCAGGTACTGATCACCTCTCCTGAACAATTTTGTATGGGACTTTTTCACCATAATTTTCATGTGTGTAAAATTCAAAAATATAAGGTCTACAAAATTATAGAGAGAGCTGAACGTGGAAAACTGACTAGGGTGCCCTAAGGGATCTCGAAAACTATCAGTCGGAAAGGTACCGTCCCGAAACAAAAAATGTTCAAAACCTTGGGCCATTGGGTGAACCGGTGAAAAAAATATGGCCACCAAACAAAAAAAAATTTCGTCTCCATACAAAAATTTTGCTAATTTTCAAGAGGCTCTCCAAAACAATTTTGTATGGAACTTTTTTCGCCTCACTATTTATATGCGTAGAACTTATGGGTCTTCCTTCAGGAAAAATATGAAACGTCATGAATGTGGAAAATTTACCAGAGTACCCCAAAGGCTCTCAAAAACTATCAGTCGTAGAGACATGGTCCTGAAACTGAAAATGTTCAAAACCTTGGGCCCTTTGGTGAGCCAGTAAAAAAAAGATAGGCACCGAACAAAAAAAATTTTCGCGTCCATACAATTTTTTTTTTTAATTTTCAAGAGGCTCTCCAGAACATTTTTGTATAGAACTTTTTTTACCTCACTAAGCGCATGCATAGAGCTCATGAATTCAGGAAAAATACTAAACGTTATGAATGTGGAATATTTACCAGAGAACCTCATGGGTCCTCCAAAACTACCAGTCATACAGACATGGTCCCAAACAAATGTTATTAAAGACCTTGGGCCATTGGGTGAACCGGTAAAAAAAAGATGGCCGCCGAACAAAAAAAAATTTTCTCCATACAAATTTTTGGGTTCTTTTCAAGAGGCTCTCCAGAACAATTTTGTATGGGACTTTTTTCCTTTCACTATTTATGTGCGTAGAAATTATGGGTCTTCCTTCAGGAAAATTATGAAACGTCATGAATGTGGAAAATTTACCAGAGTACCTCATGGGTCCTCCAAAACTACCAATCATACAGACATGGTCCCAAACAAATGTTATTAAAGACCTTGGGCCATTGGGTAAACCGGTAAAAAAAAGATGGCCGCCGAACAAAAAAAAATTTTCTCCATACAAATTTTTTGGGTTCTTTTCAAGAGGCTCTCTTAGACATTTTTGTATGAAAAATTTTCCCCCTACTGCACTTATAAATAGAACTTAAAGATTTTTTTCACAAAAATCACAAAACGTAGTGAATGTGGAAAAATTACCAGAGTATCCTAACGGCCCTCAAAAACTATCAATCATAGAGGCATGGTCCTGAAACTAAAAATGTTCAAAACCTTAGGCCCTTTGGTGAGTCAGTAAAAAAAAGATAGCTACGGAACAAAAAAATTCGTGTCCATACAAAATTTCTTTTTAATTTTCAAGTGGCTCTCCAGAACATTTTTGTATAGATCCTTTTTTTCCACTAAACGCATGCATAGAACTGATTAGTGTCCTTTCAGAAAAGATACGAAACGTGATACCAATATTTCTTTCTATCTTTCAAGAGACTCTAGAATATTCTGGTATTTGGTATGGCCTCCCATTTCTTTATTTTACGAATATTGAAGAGACTACAAGGCACGCGAGCTGCTTGCAGCTCGCGCACCGAGCGCAACACTAGTTAATATATATATAGCTGCTCGTGCTGATTCACCACTCACTCACTGATTGATCACCTCTCCTGAACAATTTTGTATGAAAAATTTTTTTTTCAATAATGGTGTCGTATAGAGGACAAAAATTCATTAAGAGGAAAAATATGGAGAGAGCTGATGATTGAGGATTTCAGAGACGAGCGACGGGCACGCTTAAGGTATTGAAGATAGGTGGGGGTGCTCGAGCAAATGTCATTCGAAACGTCATCCAATTGACAGTTAGCTGAAAAAAAATTCAAAATGGCGAAAAAAAGATGGCCGCCATACAAATTTCGTTGGTGTCCATCTCGGAGGGTATAAAAGATGGAAGAGTAGTTTCTTAGCAAAACATGATCAGGTTCCAAAGATCTACTCGATGAAAAGAAAAAAAATTCAAAATGGCGGAATTTATTTTTCCATAGAAAATGTATGGCGAATATTGAAGAGACTACAAGTTGTGAACTATGCAAGGCTTGATGCGGTTCTTTGGAGAACTCTCAAAGAAAAGTATGGGAAGACATGAAGATTGAGGGTTTTGGAAGATGGTTGAGGAGCCCGGGCAGGGTATTGTAGATAGATAGGGGCTGCTGAAACAAAAAATACTCAAAACGTCATCCAATTGGCAGTGAGCTGAAAAAAAATACAAAATGGCGGATTCAAGATGGCGGCTATACAAATTTCGTCGGTGTCTATCTCACCAAGCATAAAAGATGGAAGAGTAGTTTCTTAGAAAAATATAATCAAGAACTAAAAATCTACTTGATGAACAGAAAAAAACAACATGGCGAAATTTATTATTCCATACAAAATATATGGCGAATATTGAAGAGAATGTAAGTTGGGAACTATGCAAGACTTTGACGCCGTTCCTTTTCAATTTTTAAATTTTTTTTATGGAAGAACTCTCATTCTGACAAATTATTCGGAGAAAAAATATGGAGAGTGATAATGATCGAAGGTTAGGAAGATGGATGAGGAGCACGGCCAGGGTTAAAGATGCTGAAAATGATAGAAGAAGGTGGAGGCTGCTAAAACAAAAATAATACTGAAATCCCCGCGGTCCGCTTTAGCGGGCCGCGCAGCCAAGCGCCCTACTAGTTATTATACTATATATAGCTCAATTACCACTCACTCACTCACTCATTGACATAATTGTTCTCCTAGAAAGAGACAGAAAACGATACAATAATGTATGGGAGATATGTTCGGGTACGGGGTATGAGTAGGGAAAAATTATGACATTTCAAAAAAACAAGATGGCGGCCGACGTGATTTTTGTAACTTTTTTGTTTTTCAACCGATTTCGTTAAAACTCGCAACTATTGAAGAAATTAACTAACTATTTATATAAAAAGTGGAAAAAATTGAAAAAACAAGATGGCGGCCGAGATTTAGATTTTTAAAATTTTTGATTTTTCGACCCCAAACCGCGGCACCACAGCTCCGAAACGGGGTATTTGAGGATATTTTTTTTTCTTGTTTCCGCTTACAATTATCCTGTATTTTGACAAAATGGAAGCGGTTTTTAAAAATTCAAGATGGCGGCTGTCGTGGCGGCCATTTGGTTTGAGGTACGAAAAAACGCAATTTTAAAATTCAATTTTCTCACAGTTGGCAACATCGGAGCGTTTCGACTTCTATGAAGCGATTGTATGTATAGACTCGAGGTATAAATTGGTGGTAAAAAATATACCCCACTTTTGGGGAAATTTCAAGATTTACCCCAAAAATAAAAAAATCGAAATACGGACTTTTTGCAAAATCCGAGTATGAGCGACTACGTATTTTACTTGTACAAACGACATTTGGGTATTTTTGTCGTCAGGGACTGGCAACACTGGAATTTATCAAAGAAAAAGTGATTTCCGCGACATGGTCTTTTGTCAGGGGCAATCATTTCGCCTGGGTATGAGTGAGATGGAACATCTAAACGTCATCAGGAGCGGTATATCTTGTAGTTAATGGTAAAATTAAAAAACTTTCTATAATGTATCTGTCAAACGAGTTGGCGGCCATTTTGTATTGTTGTTGGGTGTTTTTGAAAATTTTAATCATGTTTTTGAGGCAGTTGGCAACATTTTAGAAAGTTGACATGTATGAATCGATTATGTAACTCAACCGGCAGTATCGAAGTATGTACACAGTGTTGCCACATTTAGGGTAGTTTTTGAGATTTCCCCAAAAATTTCCTCCTGAATAATTTTGTATGAAAAATTTTTTTTTCACTAATGGTTTCATAAAGAAGACAAAAATTTATTCCGAAAAAAATATGGAGAGAGCTGATGATTGAGGGTTTCGGAGACGGGTGAAGGGCACGCTGAAGGTATTGAAGATAGGTGGGGGGTGCTCGAGCAAATGTCATTCGAAACGTCGTCCAATTGGGAGTGAACTGAAAAAAAATTCAAAATGGCGAAAAAAAGATGGCCGCCATACAAATTTCATCAGTATCCATCTCGGAGGGTATAAAAGATGGAAGAGTGGTTTCTTAGCAAAAGATGATCAAAATCCGAAGGTCTACTTGATGAATGGAAAAAAAATTCAAAATGGCGGAATTCATTTTTTCATAGAAAATGTATGGTGAATATTGAATTGCCTTTAATGCGGTTCTTCAGAGAATTCTCACAGAAAAATATGGGAAGACATGATGATTGAGGGTTAGTAAGATGGTTGGGGAACCCGGGAAGTGTATTGTAGATAGAAAAGGGCTGCTCAAACAAAAACAAGATGGCGGCTGACGTGATTTTTGTAACTTTTTTGTTTTCCTACCGATTTCATTAAAACTTGCAATTCTAGAAGAAATTAGGAAACGATTAATAGAAAAAGTAGAAAAAATTTAAAAAACAAGATGGCGGCTTACGTGATTTTTGTAACATTTTTGTTTTCCTACCGATTTCGTTCAAACTCGCAATTCTAGAAGAAATTAGGAAACGATTAATAGAAAAAGTAGAAAAAATTTAAAAAACAAGATGGCGGCTTAGCTGTAGTCTTTCAAATTTTCGATTTTTCGACCCCGAACCGCGGCGCCACAGCACCGAAACGGGTTGGTTGAGGATAATATTTTTTTCGTGTTTCCGTCTACAATTATCCTGTATTTTGACAGATCGGGACTGGTTTTTAAATATTCAAGATGGCGGCTGTCGTGGCGGCCATTCAGTTTGAGGTACGAAAAAACGCAATTTTAAAATTCAAATTACAGTTGACAACATCGGAGCGTTTCTACTTCTATGAAGCTATTGTATGTACAGTACAGTACTTGAAGTATAGATTGGTGAAAAAAATACCCCATTTTTGGGGAAATTTCAAGATCTACCCCAAAAATTAAAAAATCGAAATACGAACTTTTTGCAAAATCCGAGTATGAGCAACTACATTTTTTACCTGTACAAACGAAATTTGGATATTTTTATCGCCAGGGACAGGCAACACTGAAATTTATCAAAGAAAATGTTGTTTTCGCGATACGGTCTTTTTTCAGGGGTGATCATTTCGCCAGTGTGCGAGCGAGATGAAAACTTGAAACGTCATCAGGAGCGGTATCTCCTGTATTTAATGGAAAAATTATTGAACTTTCTAAAATAAATCTGTAAAATGAGTTGACGGCCATTTTGTATTTTATTTGTTTTGGAATTGATTTTGAACATGTTTTTGAGGCAGTTGGCAACATTTTGGAAAGTTGAAATGTATGAATCGAGTGTGTAACTTAACCGGCAGTATCGATAAATGTAAACAGTGTTGCCACCTTCGGGGTAGTTTACGAGATTTTCCCCAAAAAATTTTTCCTGTAAAATTTTGTATGAAATTTTTTTTTTCACAAATGGTTTCACAAAAAAGACAAAAATTTATTCAGAAAAAAAATATGGATAGAGCTGATGATTGAGGAAATTGGAGACGGGTGAAGGGCACGCTTAAGGAATTGAAGATAGGTGGGAGGTGCTCGAGCAAATGTCACTCGAAACGGCTTCCAATTGGCAGTGAGCTGGAAAAATATTCAAAATGGCGGAAAAAAGATGGCCGCCATTCAAATTTCATCAGTGTCCATCTCAAAGGGTATAAAAGATGGTTTCTTATCAAAAGATGATCAGGACCTTCGGATCCTGTACACTAGAAAAAAAAAAAATTCAAAATGGAGGAATTTATTTCGGACCGACTAGGGACCGACTACGGACCGACTAGAGACCGACTACGGACCGTCTACGGACTGACTACGGACTGAATACAGACCGACTACGGACCGACTATGGACCGACTACGGACCGACTAGAGACCGACTAGGGACCAACTATGGACCGACTAGGGACCGACTAAGGACCGACTACGGACCGACTAGAGACCGACTACGGACCAACTACGGACCGACTAGGGTAGACCGACTAGGGACCGACTACGGACCGATTATGGATCGACTACGGACCGATTATGGATCGACTACGGACCAACTAGGGACCGACTACGGACCGACTACAGACCGACTAGAGACCGACTACGGACCGACTACGGACCGACTACGGACCGACTACGGACCGACTACGGACCGACTACGGACCGACTACTGACCGTCTAGAGACTGACTAGGGACCGACTAGAGACTGACTAGGGACCGACTATGGACCGACTAGGGACCAACTAGGGACCGACTAGAGACCGACTAGGGACTAACTACGGACCGACTAGGGACCGACTAGGGACCGACTACGGACCGACTAGAGACCGACTACGGACTGACTACGGACCGACTACGGACTGACTACGGACCGACTAGGGACCGACTAGGGACCGACTACGGACCGACTAGGGACCGACTACGCACTGACTATGGACCGACTACGGACCGACTAGGGACCGACTAGCGACCGACTAGGGACCGACTAGGGACCGACTAGAGACCGACTAGGGACCGACTACGGACTGACTACGGACCGACTAGAGACCGACTAGGGACCGACTACGGACCGACTAGAGACCGACTAGGGACCGACTAGGAACCGACTACGGACCGACTAGAGACCGACTAGGGACTGACTAGGGACTGACTAGGGACCGACTACGGACCGACTAGGGACCGACTAGGGACCAACTACGGACTGACTATGGACCGACTACGGCCCGACTAGGGACCGACTACGGACCGACTATGGACCGACTAGGGACCAACTAGGGACCGACTAGGGACCGACTAGGGACTAACTACGGACCGACTAGGGACCGACTAGGGACCGACTAGGGACCGACTAGGGACCGACTAGGGACCGACTAGGGACCGACTACGGACCGACTAGAGACCGACTAGGAACCGACTAGGAACCGACTATGGACCGACTAGGGACCGACTACGGACCGACTAAGGACCGACTAGGGACCGACTACGGACCGACTACGGACCGACTACGGACCGACTACGGACTGACTACGGACCGACTACGGACTGACTACGGACCGACTAGGGACCGACTAGGGACCGACTAGGGACCGACTACGGACCGACTAGGGACTGACTACGCACTGACTATGGACCGACTACGGACCGACTAGGGACCGACTAGCGACCGACTAGGGACCGACTAGGGACCGACTAGAGACCGACTAGGGACCGACTAGGGACCGACTACGGACTGACTACGGACCGACTAAAGACCGACTAGGGACCGACTACGGACCGACTAGAGACCGACTAGGGACCGACTAGGAGCCGACTACGGACCGACTAGAGACCGACTAGGGACTGACTAGGGACTGACTAGGGACCGACTACGGACCGACTAGGGACCGACTAGGGACCAACTACGGACTAACTATGGACCGAATACGGCCCGACTAGGGACCGACTACGGACCGACTATGGACCGACTACGGACCGACTAGGGACCGACTAGCGACCGACTAGGGACCGACTAAGGACCGACTGGGGACTTTTCGAGATTTCCCCAAAAATTTTCTCCTGTAAAATTTTATATGATTTTTTTTTTTACAAATGGTTTCACAGAGTAGACAAAAATTCATTCGGAGAAAAAATATTGCGAGAGCTGATGATTGAGGATTTTGGAGACAAGTGAAGGATACAGAAGGGTAGAGTGCAGCCCCATGTTGTTGGTACTCAAACTTCTTATCTTCGTCTTTATGCTCACGTGGTCAGATTTTTAAAAGCTTATATCCGAAACTATATGGTGATGCCCCATGTAGTTGGTACTCAAACTTCTTATTTTCGCGATGTCTGTGTGCTTACATGGTGAGATTTTTAAAAGCTTATATCTCCGAAACTATAGGGTGCAGCCCCATGTTGTTGGTACGCAAAATTCTTATTTTCACGATGTCTGTGTGTTTACGTGGTCAGATTTTAAAAGCTTATATCTACGGAACTATAGGGTCGAGCCCCATGTTGTTGGTACTCAAACTTACTTTCGCGATGTCTAGATGTTCACGTGATCAGATTTTTAAAAGCTTATATCTCCGAAACTATAGGGTGCAACCTCATGTTATTATTACTCAAACTTCTTATTTTTGCGATGTCTATTTACTCACGTGATCAATTTTTAAATGCTTATATCTTTGAAATTAGGGTGCAGCCCCATGTTATGTAATGTAGAACGTCCCCGCGAGCTGCTTTAGCAGCTCGCGCACCGAGCAACTAGTTATATATATAAAGCTACTTGAAGTTACGTATTGATCACCTCTCCTGAACAATTTTGTATGGGACTTTTTCACCATACTTTCCGCGTGTGTAGAATTCAAAAAATTTAGGTCTACAAAATTATAGAGAGAGCTGGACGTGGAAAACTGACTAGAGTGCCCTAAGGGATCTCAAAAACTATCAGTCGGAGAGGTACCATCCCCAAACAAAAAATGTTCAACACCTTGGGCAATTGGGTGAACCGGTGAAAAAAAGATGGCCACCAAACAAAAAAAATTTTCGCCTCCATACAAAAAATTCCTAATTTTCAAGAGGCTCTCCAGAACAATTTTGTATGGAACTTTTTTCCCCTTACTATTTATATGCGTAGAACTTATAGGTCTTCTTTCAGGAAAATTATGAAACTTTATGAATGTGGAAAATTTATCAGAGTACCCCAAAGGATCTCAAAAACTATCAATCGTAGAAACATGGTCCTGAAAGCGAAAATGTTCAAGACCTTGGGCCGTTTGGTGAGCCAATAAAAAAAAGATAGGTACCGAACAAAAAAAATTTTCGCGTCCATACAAATTTTTTTTTTAATTTTCAAGAGGCTCTCCAGAACATTTTTGTATGGAACTTTTTCCTCTTACTATTTATATACGTAGAACTTATGGGTCTTCTTTCAGGAAAATTATGAAACTTCATGAATGTGGAAAATTTATCAGGGTACCTCATGGGTCCTCTAAAACTACCAGTCATACAGGCATGGTCCCAAACAAATGTTATTAAGGACCTTGGGCCATTGGGTGAACCGGTAAAAAAAAGATGGCCGCCGAACAAAAAAATTTTTTCTCCATACAAATTTTTTGGGTTCTTTTCAAGAGGCTCTCCTGGACATTTTTGTATGAAACTTTTTCCTCCCACTACACGTATACATAAAACTTAAAGGTTTTTTTCACAAAAAATACAAAACGTAGTGAATGTGGAAAAATTACCAAGGTACCTCATGGGTCCTCTAAAACTACCAGTTATACAGGAATGGTCCCAAACAAATGTTGTTAAAGACCTTGGGCAATTTGATGAACCGGCAAAAAAAAGATGGCCGCCCAACAAAAATTTTTTTTTGAATTTTCAAAAGGCTCTCCTGAACATTTTTGTATGGAACTTTTTTTTATCACTATTTATATGCGTAGAACTTTCGAGTTTTCCTTCAAAGAAATTATAAAACGTCATGAACGTGGAAAATTTACCAGAGTACCCCAACGGCTCTCAAAAACTATCAATCATAGAGTCATGGTTCTGAAACTGAAAATGTTCAAGACCATGGGCCCTTTGGTGAGCCAGTAAAAAAAAGATAGGTACCAAACAAAAAAAAATTTCGTGTCCATACAATTTTTTTTTTTAATTTTCAAAAGGCTCTCCAGAACATTTTTGTATTGAACTTTTTCCCCTTACTATTTATATACGTAGAACTTATGGGTCTTCCTTCAGGAAAATTATGAAACGTCGTGAATGTGGAAAATTTATCAGGGTACCTCATGGGTCCTCTAAAACTACCAGTCATACAGGCATGGTCACAAACAAATGTTATTAAGGACCTTGGGCCATTGGGTGAACCGGTAAAAAAAAGATGGCCGCCGAACAAAAAAAATTTTTCTCCATACAAATTTTTTAAGTTCTTTTCAAGAGGCTCTCTTAGACATTTTTGTATGAAACTTTTTCCCCCCACTACACGTATAAATAGAAATTAAAGATTTTTTTTCACAAAAAATACAAAACGTAGTGAATGTGGAAAAATTACCAGAGTATCCTAACGGCCCTCAAAAACTATCAATCATAGAGGCGTGGTCCTGAAACTAAAAATGTTCAAGACCTTAGGCCTTTTGGTGAGCCAGTAAAAAAAAGATAGCTACGGAGCAAAAAAAATTCGTGTCCATACAAAATTTCTTTTTAATTTTCAAGTGGCTCTCCAGAACATTTTTGTATAGATCTTTTTTCCCACTAAACGCATGCATAGAACTTATTAGTGTCCTTTCAGAAAAGATACGAAACGTGATACCAATATTTCTTTTTATCTTTCAAGAGACTCTCCAGAATATTCTGGTGTTTGGTATACCTCCCATTTCTTTATTTTACGAATATTGAAGAGACTACAAGGCCCGCGAGCTGCTTGCAGCTCGCGCACCGAGCGCAACACTAGTATATTAATATATATATAGCTGTTCGTTCTGATTCACTGACTCATTCATCGCCTCTCCTGTAAAATTTTGTATGAAAAATTTTTTTTTCACAAATGGTTTCGTATAGAGGACAAAAATTCATTAAGAGGAAAAATATGGAGAGAGCTGATGATTGAGGATTTCGGAGACGGTTGAAGAGCACGCTTAAGGTATTGAAGATAGGTGGGGGGTGCTCGAACAAATGTCACTCGAAACGTCATCCAATTGGCAGTGAGCCGAAAAAAAATTCAAAATGGCGAAAAAAAGATGGCCGCCATACAAATTTCGTCGGTGTCCATCTCGAAGGGTATAAAAGATGAAAGAGTTGTTTCTTAGCAAAACATGATCAGGATCCAAAGGTCTACTCGATGAATACAAAAAAAATTCAAAATGGCGGACTTTATTTTTCCATAGAAAATGTATGGCGAATATTGAGAGAGAGTATAAAGTTGTGAACTAGGTATGCAAGGCGATTGATGCGGTTCTTTGGAGAAATCTCAAAGAAAAATATGGGAAGACATGATGATTGAGGGTTTGGAAGATGATTGATGAGCCCGGGCAGAGTTTTGTAGATAGATGGGGGCTGCTCAAACAAAAAATACTCAGAACCTCATCCAATTGGCACTGAGGTGAAAAAAAAAAACCAAAATGGCGGATTCAAGATGGCGGCTATACAAATTTCGTCGGTGTCTATCTCACCAAGTATAAAAGATGGAAGAGTGGTTTCTTTGAAAAATATGATCAAGAACTAAAAAACAAGATGGCGGAATTTATTTTTCTACACAAAAAAAATTTTTGATGGTTTCGTGTAGAAAACAAAAATTCATGCGGAGGAAAAATACGGAAAGAGCTGATGATCGAAGACTTTGGAGACGGATGAAGAGCACGGCGAGGGTATTGAAGATAGGTGGGACGTGCTCAAACAAAAACTACTCGAATCCTCGCGGTCCGCTTGCGGGCCGCGCACCCACGCGCCGTACTAGTTAATATATATATAGCTGTTCGTTCTGATTCACTGACTCATTCATCGCCTCTCCTGTAAAATTTTGTATGAAAAATTTTTTTTTCACAAATGGTTTCGTATAGAGGACAAAAATTCATTAAGAGGAAAAATATGGAGAGAGCTGATGATTGAGGATTTCAGAGACGAGCGACGGGCACGCTTAAGGTATTGAAGATAGGTGGGGGGTGCTCGAGCAAATGTCACTTGAAACGTCATCCAATTGGCAGTCAGCTGAAAAAAAATTCAAAATGGCGAAAAAAAGATGGCCGCCATACAAATTTCGTCGGTCTCCATCTCGCAGGGTGTAAAAGATGGAAGAGTGGTTTCTTAGGAAAAGATGATCAAGTTTGGAAGATCTACTGGATGAATAGAAAAAAAATTCAAAATGGCGGAATTTATTTTTCCATAGAAAATGTATGGCGAATATTGAAGAGACTACAAGTTGTAAACTATGCAAGGCTTTGATGCGGTTCTTTCAAGAACTCTCAAAGAAAAATATGGGAAGACATGATGATTGAGGGTTCGGAAGATGGATGAGGAGCCCGGGAAGGGTATTGTAGATAGATGGGAGGTGCTCAAACAAAAATTACTCAAAACCTCATCCAATTGCCACTGAGCTGAAAAAAAAAACAAAATGGCGGATTCAAGATGGCGGCTATACATATTTCGTCGGTGTGTATCTCACCAAGTATAAGAGATGGAAGAGTGGTTTTTTGGCTAAAGATGATCAAGACCTAAAGGTCTACTTGATGAACAGAAAAAAATCAAGATGGCGGAATTTATTTTTTCACAAAAAAGCTTTTTTTCACTGATGGTTTCGTGTAGAAAACATAAATTTATGTGGAGGAAAAATTTGGAAAGGGCTGATGATTGAAGATTTTGGAGACGGGTCAAGAGCACGGTCAGGGTATTGAAGATAGGTGGGAGGTGCTGAAACAAAAATTACTCGAAACCTCATCCAATTGGCAGTGAGCTGAAAAAAGTCTAAAATGGTGGATACAAATTTCGTCGGTGTTGATTCGGAGAAAAAATAGGGAGAGTGATAATGATCGAGGGTTAGGAATATGGGGGAAGATAGATGGAGGCTGTTGAAACAAAAAATACACCAAAGCGAATCCTCGCGGTCCGCTTTAGCGGGCCGCGCACCCACGCGCCGTACTAGTATATATATATAGCTGTTCGTTCTGATTCACTGACTCACTCATTCATCGCCCCTCCTGTAAAATTTTGTATGAAAAATTTTTTTTTCACTAATGGTTTCGTATAGAGGACAAAAATTGAAGTAGAACAAAAATATGGAGAGAGCTGATGATTGAGGATTTCGGAGACGGGTGAAGAGCACGCTTAAGGTATTGAAGATAGGTGGGGAGTGCTCGAGCAAATGTCACTTGAAACGTCATCCAATTGGCAGTGAGCTGAAAAAAAAATCAAAATGGCGATTTAAGATGGCGGCCATACAAATTTCGTCGGTGTCTATTTCACTGAGTATAAAAGATGGATATTTGGTAGTATGGTTTGTGGTATGGTATGGTAGTTATTTGGCAAAATATGGTCAAGACGTGATTATTTGATGAACAGAAAAAGAAACAAGATGGCGGAATTTATTTTCCATGCAAAATATATGGCGAATATTGAAGAGAATACAAGTTGGGAACTATATGCAAGACTTATGATACAGTACCTTTTTAAATTTTTTTTTTATGGAAGAACTCTCATTCTGACAAATGATTCGGAGAAAAAATATTATGGAGGGTGATAATGATCGAGGGTTAGGAATATGGGAGAGATAGGTGGAGGCTGCTCAAACAAAAAAACACCCGAAAACGAAACCTCGCGGTCCGCTTTAGCGGGCCGCGCACCCAAGCGCCATACTAGTTATATTATATAGATGAGTGGATGTCTTATTGAAAACACCACTTATGTTCATCTATAGTTTATTTATTAATTAATGCTACACACTTCACAAAATTCTTACTTGGACTTATACAAGTTTAACACCGCGTTAAATACCTTTGTGGAAGGTCGAGTCGGAGTCCTGGAGAAATGCAGAGAGAGGCTGTAGATTATTGATGTAGAATTATTTATGAGGACTGATTATTTCTATTCGATATTCGGTATTTATAGGCATATATTGCTGAGTTGTGACATGAATTAAATTGGTGTTAAGCGATGTCAGCGATACATGCTTTAGGTAGGGCTGTAACAGTACGTTCCAGAAATTACGTGAAATAACGGAAAGTGGAAGAATGCCAGGCAGAATACAGCCGGAGAATTCGTTTATGTCAGTGAAGTCTGGCGAGACTTAACCCCACGTCACGCGTCAGTGTCTTCATTTTGAGCGCTGTGGTCTTATAAGTGGGAGGTCCCGGGTTCGATTCCCGGCAGGGGCAATTTGGGATTTTATAACTTCTAAATTGTCTCTGGTCTGGTCTGGTGGGAGCCTTAAGCCGTGGCTGGTTACCACCCTACCGGCAAAGCCGTGCCGCCAAGCGATTTAGCGTTCCGGTACGATGCCGTGTAGAAACCGATCCAGGGGTATACATACCTCTTCCAAGTTAGCCCGCTTCCATCTTAGACTGCATCATCACTTACCATCAGGTGAGATTGCAGTCAAAGGCTAACTTGTAGTTGAATAAAAAAAAAATGTCCATAAACGAACATTTGGACGGTGTTATACGTTTTGTAAATATTTTTTTTAAATAGGTACCTAATTTTTTTACACAGAGGACGTTTATTGCCCATGGTCCCTGCGCGTAGTCCCTGTAAGGGACCACGGGCAATTTTTTTAGCCGTGGTCCCCGCGGGAAATATAATGCTACCGAATTTAAAATATATCACTTTTATCACACTAATATTAAAAAGGCAAAAGTTTGTGTTTGTGTGTGTATGTTTTTCACTCTTTAACACTGCAACTACTAAACCGATTTGACTAAAATTTAAAATGAAGATAGATTATGCCCTGACTTAGCACACATAGGCTATTATCCTGAGACTTTTATCCTGGAAAAATCCACAGTTCCCACGGGATTTTGAATAAACCGATTTGCTACAGCAATCTACAGTTACAGCTTAGATAGATTACTATAGCAAACTTCCTTAAAAACAAGTATAAAGGTTGGACCTTCTTGGATCGATTGTCATCAAACATAGCGTCGTCGGGGGTTAATAAAACATCAATATTTACATCATTAACATTTTATCTTTGTACCTAACTAAACTTATTTTCCTTTGTAGTTCATGATCAGCGTCCTCACTTTCATCACAACATTACTCGTCATCGGCCTGATCAAAGTGCTGGGGAAACGCAAGCTCGCCGTCGGCTCCATGCTCGGCAGTGCGCTCAGCTGCCTGCTGCTCAGCATATACGCCAAACAAAACTTGGACGCCACCGTGTTCTCGTACGATCCATCCACGTTTCCCACCGAGACTAGCATTGTGCCGCTGATTTTACTGTATTTGTTGACAATATTCACCGGAATGGGCATACCGTGGGTTCTGCTTGGGGAACTGTTTTCCTTCAGGTAATCTACTGTACTACTAAGTAATTCTTATTTAAATTTTTGTTATATCCACCACTACTGCCTTATGTTACAGGTCTCCTCTCTCATAGGAGAGAGGGATTTAAAGCTTACGTGCTCTCCGAGGCTCGGGGGTGAAACACCGCCAACCAGCTCTGGGAATTTTCTTGACAAAAAAACTCAATACCTAACAATTATTTATTTGCCTGACCCGGGAATCGCACTCGGGATCTCGTGATCTGCAGTCGAATATGCTAACCACTAGACTAACGAGGCAGCACTACTAGGTATTAGGCACGTCATTTTATCTATGGTATTAGGTATCTTAATGCTTATTTAAATTTTTATTATAATATACAACGTTAGTTTTACTTTGCGCTAAAACCGAAACACGTGTCCCGAAACCGACACACGAAACCGAAACCGAAAATTGTATACAATGACGGATTACATACATTTCCGGTAACATATACATCACTACATAGTATAAAACAAAGTCGCTTTCTCTGTCCCTATGTCCCTATGTATGCTTAAATCTTTAAAACTACGCAACGGATTTTGATGCGGTTTTTTTTAATAGATAGAGTGATTCAAGAGGAAGGTTTATAAGTAGAAAAATTGGACCCGGTAGGTGGTGCTAATAGCGGGCAAGACGACGTCTGCCGGGTCCGCTAGTTATACATAATATATAGATTACTAAGCGTAATCGGGTTTTAGTTTACGAACTTTATTAACTTGTTCTATTTTTAACAGAAGTCGAGCCTCAGCCCAAGGATTGTCAGCTGCAAGTAACTACTTTATCTGTTTCGTTGGAACCAAAACTTTCATCGACTTGGAGACCAATTTCATGCTCTGGGGAGCTTTCGCGGTATACGCAGGATTCGGCTTCCTTGGTGCCATATACTTGTATTTCTTTTTGCCCGAGACCGAAGGAAAGACTTTGCGAGAAATCGAGGAAGTTTACAAAGGGGAACTGAGGATTTTTGCGGATGATCCATTCATAAACAGTGTTAGAAAACTTAAGACGTGACATTGTAAAGAATATAATTGTAATTAAAGATGTAAATATACTGGGTTTGGGATTACTCCTACATAAATATAAGGATATCAAAGATCGATGGAAGGAAGATTAAGAGCCTGCGCAGACGAGGGACCTTTGACCGCGGAGGACAAAAAAGGAGGAGGAACCCTATCGTCCCATGACTAATACAAAGTCGTCGTATTATAGACCATCGTGTACTTTATTCGATAAGTATAGTTTAGTGATCAATTTTAAGGTACAAAAAAGAACGCCGAGGAACGTCCCTCATCTGCTCGAGACCTAAAGATGTAGCCCGATGCATCTAAGACTTTAAAGACTATCTAATCTATATATATTAAAAAAATATCTAAGACCGGCCTCAATGTTTTCTTTTATTTAATTTATATTTTAATTTGACTTAAGTAATTTATAATTTTTAATTCTTAATTTATATTAATTCTGTTTTTGTATGATTTTCTTTTCTTTTTTACTGAGTGTAAAAAATGAATTATGGACAATTTTTGTCTAAAATAAATTTTTTTTTTTTTATTTTTTTTTTATTTAAGTAAGTATATCGAACTAGCAATATTTTAGGGACATATTCTACAACTCATTACCTCCTGAAAATACCACTTATTACGGCCTGCCCCCCTCCCCCTCCCAGGGACAGCCATTTCAATTTGGTGTGCGTTTTTGTGGGTATGTGCGCACAAAAAATGTAATAACTCGAAAGTCTGCTGATGCACAGGTCTTCAAATGACCTTATTCGATTGGATACAATATTCTCCATCACTAAATACCAAACAATAGAATAAAATGTTAAAATAACTCGATCAAAAATGCTTCGGAAAAAAATTATTTTAAAAATATTGAAAACTACAAGTTTTTGCTGCATTTTGCAAAAACGAGGTCATTAAGACCACATTATTAAGTATTAAATCGACAGCTATTGAGATAAGCAACAAAACGACACAAAAAATTTGACTGTAAGTTACTTACTTCTGGAGATATTGGTAATTGTAAGTACTTCGTCCCCAAGCACGAGTATTGAACCCAAATTTAAGATTCATCATTTTTTTACTACAAATAAGGTAAAAAAATCTTAACTTTATAATTTAATTTTTGTTAGTTATAAACTCAATACCTCTGATTTGTGTATGTGACACAAATCAGATATCCTAAAAACTAGGTTATTTCCGCCACAAACCGAAATTACCACCTCTGTTCTGTTAGCTAGTTGCTTCATGTTAGGAGGTTCGTTGGACCATGTCCAAATACAATCTTATTTTATCTGCAACGGACAGGATCGTCTCCAATAATTCTTTTCTGGTATTTGGTACCATATAAAAGACCTTCTGCTTCATAGGTCCTCATAAAAAGAAGTCCAAAGGTGTAAGGTCTGGAGAATGAGATGGCCATTCCATTGAATTGCTGCCACGTCCAATCCAAGGCGAATAGTTGACATCTAAATGCTCTATTATGGCTATAATAATACCGAGTAGGCATGTCTTTAAACTTAGCAAACTTCACAAACTTGAATCACAAACAAAAGTGAGTAATAACTTAAGTAGCGATCATAACGCCTCCTCGCCAGGAACAAAAAAATGAAATTTCAGATATTAAAATTTTTTATACGAATTTTTAATCAGTTGAAGTATGGGGTCCGATCCTTAGTTTTAACCTCATTCACTGACTAATCAAAAACAATATTATTATTACCTGATCGCCCGAGGTATGCGATGGAAACCCACATTCGAATAACATAAGAACTTACGCGCTCGCGGTTAAGTTATGTTTAAACAATAATATCTCCAAAAGTAAATAACTTACAGTAAATTTTTTTATGTCGTTTTGTTGTTTATCTCAAAAACTGTCGATTTAATACTTAGCAATGTAATCTTAACGACCTCGTTTTTGCAAAATGCAGCAAAAACTTGTAGTTCTCAATATTTTTGAAAAAATAATTTTTTCCGAAGCATTTTTGATCGAGTTATTTTAACATTTTATTCTATTGTTTGGTATTTAGTGATGGAGAATATTGTATCCAATCGAATAAGGTCATTTGAAGACCTATGCATCAGCAGACTTTCGAGTTATTACATTTTTTGTGCGCACATACCCACAAAAACGCACACCAAATTGAAATGGCTGTCCCTGGGAGAAAGAGGGGGGCAGGTCCTAATAAGTGGTATTTTCAGATAGGTAATGAGTTGTAGAATATGTCCCTAAAATATCGCTAATTCGATCCCGGACACACTGTATATCTAAGGTTAAAATTCGTGTGGCTTTTGTCACCTTTGGTTGGCCTAACGATATGATATTGAATAAACTCGCAATCCTCTATCGTTTTACAACCTAAATCCTCGCAGACGAAAAAGACGCAGGTATCAGCTAAAATAGTGTAATTAATAGAACTACATTGTTCGACCTCCTCAAAATCAAATAAATTCCTATTGCCTATGTTTAACCCCCGACGCAAAAACGACGGGGTGTTATAAGTTTGACGTGTGTGTGTGTGTGAGTGTGTGTGGGTCTGGGTTCGTAATTTCAATTTGAATATTAAATTATAGAATATTAAATCTAGGTTCGTAACCGGATACGTAATATGATTACTTATTTCGTATTTCTTAGTTAATATACTTTGATATTTTCCATATCTTTATATCATAATATATTATAACAAGATTTTGGTTTTAGAGTCTCTAAAACCAAAATCTTGACAAACGCTGAAAAACGGGACATAAGAATAGGGTGCGAAAATATAGAGTACGTGGAAGATTATGTGTACTTGGGTCAGTCAGTCTCTTTTCAAAATTGTACCGAAAAAGAAATACACAGGAGAATTTCCTTAGCATGGAAAAAATTTTGGAGTTTCAAGGAAGTATTGAAGAGCAAGGAAATCAATATGAAAATTAAAAAGAAACTGTTCGAAGTCGCAATAATACCATGTTTGACATATGGATGTCAAACATGGTCATTAAGAAAGGAAGAGGAAGAAAAATTAGCTATTTGCCAAAGGAAGATGGAAAGAAGTATGTTGGGTTTAAGGTTAAAAGATAGAATTAGCAATAAAACGATTAGGAAGAAAATCAAACTAGTAGATATAAGGAAGAGAATTAGGACATTAAAATGGATGTGGGCAGGACATGTATGCAGATTGGACAACACTAGATGGACAAAAAAAGCAACTGAGTGGATTCCAAGAGATAGGAAAAGAAAAAGAGGTCGCCAGAGAAAAAGATGGAAAGATATTTTTTTACAAAAATGTGGACCAGAGTGGATGCGACAGGCACGGGAAAGAAAGAGTTGGAAAGATTTGGGGGAGGCCTACGCCGTAGAGGCGACTTTTACGTAGATTTAATAAAACTGTACGATTACAAACTGACAAAAATTGTAAATAACATTTAATTTCTCTATATATTTGACAATTGACATAGGAACATTGTAATATTAATAAAATTACATATTAAGACATAAATATAATATATACAATATACATATAATATACAAGACTAAAGTATAGGCAAAAAAACTAACTATACGCAACAAACCGCAGCCAAACCCTAAGGGCGTTTGTGCACTTATTCGTTTTCGATTCGTTTTCGCGTTTCGTGAAAACACGATTCGACATAGCCTTCCTTATAACTGTATGGGCGCTTGTGCACTTACTCGTTTTCGATTCGTTTTCGTGTTTTTAAATTCGTGAACTTTTCACATCGAATCGTTTTAAAATAAGGACGCGTGCGGAAAGGTGTGTGCGATATTCATAATCACTAACCTTAGTGTTACTGCCAGTATTTCTTCACAGAGTACATTGAATATAATTTTTTCTGCAGTTATGCATTCTCTAAAAACGTGTGTATGGACGAGTAATCTGTTCTTTTACTTATATGGCACAATATGATATCGAAAGTAGCAACATTCATTCGATTGTAATTATTAAAAAAAGATTTTTCATGATATCTCAATAAGTGATGATCGATAAATGCTCCTAGAATAGAAAAGAATAGAAAAGTTTTTTTATTCAAATAAACTTTTACAAGTACTTTTGAATCGTCAATTGAATACTTCTGTTTATAGGATGTATCGAGAATTTTTTCATTCTCCGGCGCCTACGAATGTATAAGAAAAGGGCAAAAAGCTGACGACGATTAAATGCAGCACACATTATGAACACGGTTTTATCTACGAAATGCTTAAAACGTATAGTGAAATCACGATTAAGTGCACAAATGTCATTCGTGAATTTCGTATCCGTTTTTATGATGTTCATTAAAAAAACGAACATGAATCGAAAACGAATCGAAAACGAGTAAGTGCACAAACGCCCTAACTACTAGATTTTTTATCAACCATTAACCTTCTAATCGATGAATTGTCAATTGAGGAGCTGGCGAATAAAGCGGCATAATTAAGTACATAAAATTAAATTTTATAGGAGGAGCAAAAAACGTATTCAGAACTGTAAAGAGGCCGTATCCCTTATTCATGATTTTAAGGAACTTTTGAACACCGTAGTGCTTCAGATATAAGGATTATTTAAAAACAAAATGTAAAATACTAAAGATCAATCCTTCCTAAATGGAGTCTTGGAAATAAAATATTAATTTTATTAAAAAATACTATTAAAATCTTAATTCTTGCGGAAGACGTTTACTAATTTCACGCTTTTGAGTGAAACTTTCGTCACACATAATATTATATAAGTACTAAAAATTGTAGAAAGCGACTGAAAAAAAATACTAATAGTATGAACACACTCACTCTCAAAATTGGAGTCTTGGAATTAGTTTTTATATGTTTTATACAAATAAAAAAAATAAAATTCATACGTACGATTTATGAAAATATAGACGTTAGAATAACCCCAATTTCTTTAAATTGTCGCAATTTCACGAATAAAAAAAATATAGCACGAAAGTTTAGTATTCATTTAGCTTAAATAGTAAAAAAATAGAACTCTAGAAACTATTTATATGACCAAAAAAATTGACAAAGTATCCTAAAATTTACAAATAAAATGGCACAGCAGAATACGAATGCCATATACTACGCGATCGCAAAATTTGGAACCAGACACCGTGAGTTCGGCATGCCTCCAATACGACGACGGTGTCAGCGATGAAGACCAGCATGAACCGTCGGAAGCTGTGACGGAGCCAGCTTCCCCCCAACCTCAGCCCCCCTCACAGCGCGCCCTCCGCGCGGCCGCGCGAGCGTCTCGCAGTTTGATTTGCGCCGCGCCGCGCGAACATGCTCATGACTAGGGCCCCGGATGGGCTCGAAACTAGTCGGGCACACTCCGACAAAAATACACGTGAGTTAAAGCCGGTATTTCAATTCCTGTACTTAATTCTTACAGGTGGTTACTTATGTGTATAGATGTAAAAATACCGGAATAATACGTATTATTCCAAATTTTGCGGTATTATTCCTCAAATATACCGTATTATGCGGAATAATACTCGCCTACAAAAATGCAAGAAGTGTGTTTTACATATCTTCATTATGGGCAATTTTTGGTCATCTGACGTCATATTTTGTTTTAATTAGGTAGTTTATAGAAAATCAATAAAAAGTACCTACCCACATTACCTACTACACAGAAACTTAAGTATGTAGGTATAACTACCAATACTTATCTATTCTTACTAATAAATAAAATTGAAGTGTCTGTCTGTAATTTCGAAATAAAAAAAAAGTTATAGAGCAAAAAAGATTTTATAAAAAAATTCCCACTTTTTTGCTTATAACTTCTTTAATCTTTAATTTAGGGCAAAAAGTTACATAAACATATTTGTAGGCAAAACAATTTGCTACACATTATGTCTTTACAAATTGTTTGTAAGACGCATAGTTTCTGAGATATCGCGAAAAAAGTGTTTTCACCACTTTTTCCAAGATGGCGGCCGGGGGACAAGGGTGGCGACACCACAAACTTGAGGTTAAGCTTCTATTGACTCCCCACAAATGTCCCAAAAATAAAATTGCGTCCTCTAATAAATGCAAAGCTCATACATGTAACATTTCAATGGACTAATATAGGTAGGTATATTGTTTGAAATCAATGAAAAAAATGTTTATTTACATATTAAATTGATCTACTCGCTAAATATATCAATATCAGTATATATCACACATTTAAAAAACCCTTACATACTTTATCCGGTACTCGGTAAAATCAAGAAAATGAAAAACATAGTCATCAAAACCAACTGTATTATACCGGAATTTTTGGAATTTTACAGAATTATACCGGATTTTTCGTATTATTCCGATTGGTATTATTCGTATTATTCCGGCCTTACATCTATACTTATGTGTAAGTATAAACTATTACACAACATCTTGATAATTGTATACTTAAACTAACGAACTTTCGATTTAATTTTAACGCAGTTTTAGGCCGTTTTCAATAGAAATAAGTTTTGAGTCTTGTTCAGTAGGCCAAAAACGACCGTATTAAAAAAATATTTTGACCAGAAGTGTAATTATGCCGTTTTGTTCGCCAGCTCCTCAATTATATTACTAATCTATTAAAATAACAAAAAAATATAATCAGCCGATTTCCACAAGCCGAAGTTATAAAAATCGTCTATTGAAGATGAGAGCGTGCAGCTAGAAGCTTTCCCCACCACTGAAATGGAAAACCTTATAATATAACCTTTTATTCTTCCTATCAACTAATCTATAAAATCTACTATGTTGGATCTTCGATAGCTCAGTTTTGTAATTATTAAATGTATGTACCTATCCCAAAAGCTTATAGTAAGACCGCGATTAACTTGGCTCTCCCATGGTCTGCGGGACGAGGGAGGGGGGGAAATTCTCATTGATAAATTAATAATCAATGGATGTGCTCGTACTATAATGTATGACAAGCATTTTTGACGCCCCTGTGAGTGTGTGTGTGTGTATTGCTACTGTAAGGACATGACACTAAATTAGGGAAAAAGAAATTTTATAATAATTATAATAATTTTAATTATCATAGTTATTCTATTATTTGCGTAATCGCAATTTAGTCTTTCATCTGTGTCTCTTTAAGTTTGCTCAATACTTTTCTATAGTAGTAGTAGTTAGTACTATACATTTAAAGTTAAGTAGGTACGTTTCAGGATATAGAAAAAAGATTTTCCATAACCAAGAAAGAAGAAGATACGTTATTAAATATAATTTATACCCCATTTTTTAAATTTTATACATATTATACTCATAATAAAATAATTTATTTAATACATCTACTAAATACAAGTAAAGTTCGTGAACTAAAACCCGACTACGCTTAATAATTTAATAATAATTTAGTGGACAAATGCGCGGGGCAAGGAGCTAGTGGTGCCATCTGTTATTCTTATCCGAAACTAATTTTACAAGTATAAATTAAAAATTTAAAAACCCCCGACATTCGCCATTTTGTGGCGACAGCCATCTTGGATTTGTATAATGCTATTCTACTAGTCAAGCCCTTTCATTTGATACCCATATTAAGGGAGTTGTGAAAAAATATGTAATCCACCATTTTGTAGCGGCGGCCATCTTGGATCGATTTTCATCAAACATAGCTAACAACACTCTCGATTAATTCACCTTTCAAACAAAAAAAATCGCATTCAAATCAGTTCACCCGTTTGAGCTGAGCGCTACAGGGGAACAGACGGACAGACAGACAGACACACACACACACACACACACACACACACACACACACACACACACACACACACACACACACACACACACACACACACACACACACACACACACACACACACACACACACGTCAAACTTATAACACCCCGTCGTTTTTGCGTCGGGGGTTAAAAATCTAGAAAGCCGCGCAAAGCTGACTTCTCGATTTTTTTCGTAGATAAAATGTAGCCTATGTCACCCTGATAATAACAACGAATCAATAGACACCTCATTCATCAAAATCGGTCCAGCAGTTTAGGCGCTACATTAGTACACACAGAATCTCATACAAAAATCGGTTACAAACATCCATACATAAATATATGTATACGTAATCTTGGAAATAAAAGAGGATTCTCCGTGGATCAATATATTTAATTTTAATTAGCACTGTTACACCAATGGCCGACGGGACGCCGAGGCAGAGAGCAAGCAGAGAGCCAGAGAATATAAAGTACAATTCGAGTTTCGACACCACAGATAAAACTTATGCAACAGATCTGTAGCATCAATAGTCACAGATAATAAATCAGTGTTGACAATTCTTTATAAAAACAAATCGCAACTTAATTATTTACAACACGTAAATACATAGACTGCTAAAATCATAACCCTTCCTTTTGGCTTTGCCGTAGTCGGGTAAAAAAAACCAGACGTTTAGATTAGTACGGCATGGAGATGTTAGGAGATGGAATAAAACAAAGATAAAAAAACTATTAGGATTCGTCGAGACGTGTTCTTCTATATCTTAAAATTTCAATGCATTGCTGTCAGATGATGTGTCACTGTCGCTATCAATAACTATATTATAATTCACTAATTCATCGTCGTCATTCTGCAATCTCTCAACGTGAACTTAAGTACAATGTGACTTCACGTAGCCTCCGTTACAGCTTGAAAAGCATCTTGCACCAGATTTAATATTTTTGTTTCGAAACGCCAGCGAAATAATCAAAAATGTTGTGTTGAAATTATTGGTCCACATTATAGTATTTTTATAATAATTGAGAGGCCGTTTGCGTGATGGCTTCAATGGGTATGGAAATTTTTCACATGAAGCTGACAACACTTCTTGACATTGCCCGTCAGCCTCATATTTATTATTATGATATATAATTAAGAGATATTTGTTCTTTTCTCTCACATTCTTGAGCACAAAACGAACGCACTACCATAACAATTTTTCTAGCACAACTTTTTATCACATAAGAACTGGTTACTGCTATGTATTTCACAAAATTTTCGTAACGATGTAAACAATGAACTTTGAAGTTTCAAAGTGACTTTTCAATATGACAGATTTCGACTGCCCTAGTGATATAAACAAAGTAACTGACATTTTTTGTGAAATTGACTTTTTTGCATTAAGAGCGTTGACGCACGGACCCGCTTCGCAAGTTTAGGCATTTACCTGGGATTCTTTGTTTACGTGAATGAACGCGCCGCTCCAAATGCAGTGTAGTGTAACAAACCGTTTTGAACTTTTTACCATTTTCAAACGGGCTATTATTTTTTTCAATATTCTTAGACACCTATACCTAAGTTTTTAGTTCGTAGATTTTTAATTTTATAAAGCAGGCATAATTAATGTATAATGCTTGAAAAAGACCTTATAGAGTAGACCAGTACATAAAAATTATAATTGGAGAATATAGTACAGCTTTTGATATTGATTTTTTTATATACCTATTCGTATGAGGGTAAGATAGTGAAGAAAAATGCAGATTCATTCAAAATCTCGTTTATTTACTTTGTACATACAAGATTTTGCCCGCGGCTTCGCCCGCGTGAATTTCGGTTTTTTTACAAATCCCGAGGGAATCGTGGATTTATCTTTTTACATATTTACAAAATAAAATTATTACTAAAGTAATTCAAAACAGGTAATAAATACATTTTCTGTATGTAGATTGTAGGTATATTTAATTTGAACATTAAATATACCTCTAATAAAAAAATGCAATTAGAAATCATTCATTGTAATAAAGCAATGTACCTTAAAATATTAGAATTAATAAAATCTATCTATATAAAACAAAGTTGTGTTAGTTCGAACACTTATAACTCGAGAACGGCTGGAGTGATTTTCATGGTTTTTGATTTGTTGTATTTGTCTCCGTCCAGAATAGCATAATAAATATTAAAAGTAAAATTTTATAGTATTAGTATGGATTATTTAAATAAAAAAATTATAGTCTACTAGCTTTTGCCCGCGGCTTCGCCCGCGTGATTTTGGATTTTTCACAAATCCCGAGGGAATCATGGATTTCCTGTTCCCGTTCTCGCTCCCTTTTCCAACATTTATACCTACGTTCAAGAAAGTTTGCTATAGTAATCTACCTATAGCTGTAGCTATAGATTTCGGAGTTTTCAAAATCTCATAGGAACTGTGTATTCTTCCAGGATAAAAAGTATCTATGTGTAAAGTCAGGGTATAATCTATCTCCAATCTAAATTTCAGCCAAATCGGTTCAGTAGATGCAGCGCATCTTCAGTGCAGATGCACTGAAGAGATCTCTTAAAGAGTAACAAACATACATACATAAACACAAATTTTCACCTTTATAATAATAATGTGATAAATTAAAATAAAAATTTAAATGAACTTACCTATTTAACAATAGGTATAACACGATATCCAGTCGCAAGCAGTATCAGTCAGTAATTCAAGCTGGAGGTCGGTGATGCGAAGGTAAACAAAATCCAAATCACAATGCAAATCAAATCAATAAAATGCCAAGTCGTAATCAAACCGCGCTAATGCCATGAAAGACAATGAACGAGTGATTAAAATTTTATTTATTGGCTAGGTGGTAGGCAACAAGGGTGGGAGGATATACATAGGTCAGCGTGGATTTAGGTTTTTAAAAATCCTGTGGGAACTATGTCAATTTTCGAGACGCAAGCTACCTCTGTACCTACAAAATTTTGTATAAATCGGTTAAACGGACGGACCTTTAAGAATTCCGTGAGAACTCTTTAATTTTCCGAGATAAAAAGTATCCTATATCCGTCCCCAGGATGTAAGCTAACTCTGTACCTAATTACATAAAAATCGGCAGACAGACAGACACACTTTCGCATTTATAATATTATATAGTATGGATTACTGATTTACAACTATAATCCTCAACTATAACTATAATACAATTATTAAAAATACGTAAAAAGTTTTAATCTATCTGTAAGAAAAAATAGCGAGCATTAAAAATATCTAGTATTGAATAGTGACAGTCGCACTACAATTTTACGTATATTCCATGTAATCCAATAAGAATTGCCGAGACAAAAAGCGTTACGTCCGTTCGCGGAGAGGCCTCGGCTCATACTAGTTTCCTCGTTCAATTTCCTACTGCCTCTTTCTGCGTTTTGGTGTGAGTTTCAAAGTTATATTTTGGAAACAAATAGTAAATAATTTTAGATTTTTTTTAACTTATATAATTGCTAATATGTTCAACTTTTATATGTACTTAATTTTACTTATAAATAGCGAAAAATAAGCTACTAAAATGACGGTTTTATATGTCTATAATTTACTGAAATTATAATTCATTTACTTGGTTTTTTATGATGTAAAAAATGCCAAATTAAAAAATGTTTTCTTCCATGTCTTTAGTTCAGGACATTTCCTTTCATAAATATATCTTTGTGTGTGAATTGAACAAGTAACTTTTGACGTAGTGAACGTCAAAGATTCCACGAATCCCAAAATTCAAGAATAGGCTTTTGGTATTTTGCCAAAAAGACAAAAACTATCAATAAATTGCAAAATGTTGTCTTCCAATTCCCTAGAACACAAAATTTTCTACAATGTAGTATAAAAAAGTTTTTAAGTAAATGCATAGATTAACAACATAAGAAGGGTCAAAAAAGCTTAAAAATGAGCTAAAATGGCGCAGAACGCATCAACGCTCTTAACAAAAGTTTAATGTCGAGTAGTTTTTTAACACAGTGTCCACAGTATAATATTTCAAATAACTTGAACAGTTTACTGAAATTTGAATTGCCCAAACAAATAACTGCACACTGAGACTGGAATTTAGGGTATTACTTTATGTACTTATAAATAATCGTTTTAATTGTTATCGGTTACTTACTATTTTAAAATGTTTCTACTGAAGGTAGGTGCAGAATTTTAGATACCTACGTACATAATATAATATTTTGAATTACAACAAAATTGTTATTATGTGTTGAAAGAAAAATACACAGCGTCGCTATGAAGATCATTTTGTGTGGTGTGCACTATCCCTTAATTTTTATGTGTGTACTCACCTTTATCCTGCTATATTGGTACTATACCTGCTTGTCACCTGTCAGGGCGCCCATCTCTCTAAGTTGGCAAGCCCTTTTTACTGTCATAGTGTCTTCACCAGGAAGACATTCCTGCGACGCTGTGTATTTTTCTTTCAACACATAATAACAATTTTGTTGTAATTCAAAATATTATATTATGTGTTTGCTAAAAATACACAGCGTCGCTATGAAGACTTGTTTGTTTTCTACTGGTGACAAACACAAAACGCTATGTGAAAAAATAATTATAATCATTTATTAATAAACCAAATGAATATACTATCTAATTAGAAGTAATTAAATAGTTCACTCATAAATCAAACATAAACCAATTCAATTCTTTAACTAAAAATCAACACATAATCAAAGTTAAAACAAAAATAATAATTAATCATTCTGGTCTAAAATTATTAAAAAGTAATTGAGATCCTTTAGTCTTTTTTTGTATCTCTTTACAATAGAATCTTTGGAATGTATTCTCACTCTTCCAGTTTCCTCTGGCTAATATGTCATCGATAGGGTGGTTGTCTACCCAACTTGCCGATGCCACAGCAGACCTAAATGATCCAGGAGTTGCTGTCACTCCTGCCTCCCGTAAAACTGATTTTAACCATCCACCAATCACTGTTCTAGAGGCTGGTCGTGGTTTACCAATTATGGTTATGAATAAGTGGTTCAGTCCTTTCTCCTGGCCTCTCCTGTCTGCTGTAAGAGCTATTAGATGCTTGACCCATTTAACTGGACAAACCTGTGGATTTGGGTGTTTTAATAATAACCATCCTGATTGTCTATGTTGTGCTGAGTCTGTCTTTGAGCCAAACACAGGCCATAGAATTATTTTATCCTCTGAGATACATATCTGGGATTCTGATATTCTTAGTAGTGTCAAATCATGCACTCTTCTGCCAGATGCTAAAAGAAGGATAGCTGCCGTTCTACGTGATACCTCAAAGAGAGTAACTTTGTTATTTGGTTTGGACAACCAATCAAATACAATTTGAGCATCCCATACAGGTGGATTTGGTTTAACTGGGCGTGCTGTAGCTATAGCCTTAAGAATTTGTTTTATCAGTAATTGATCTCCACTCTGCTCTAAATTTATTTTACTAAATGTGAATATGGCAGACTTATGAATTAAGATAGTATTATAAGCAAGGTGCAACTGTAAATGCAGATAAGCAAGAAATCTAGCTATGTCTTGCATCTGTGGTTTCTGACTATTCACTTTATTATCATCGCACCATTTCAACCATCTTCTGATAGCTGGATAATAAGTTTGTATTGTTGACTGTCTCCAACTGGTGTTTAATAACTGTCTTTCTCTTTCTGACCAGCTGTTGATCTGTTCCCCCCACCTCCAACTAACCAAGCCTGAAGGATCAGTTGGTCTACTTGCGCTGGAGGCCGGCCTGTCGCAGTGTCGATCAGACATTCTGAAAGTCTCTCTATCATTACTGGTGGCTCCAAGGCCCGTGATTTCAGATCCGCTAACCAAAAAGTCTTTTCCCAGAGTGGTGCTATGAGGATATAATGACCCCTTGCATTGTTTAGTTGTGCTAAAACTCGAGGAATAAGATTGGGTGGAGGAAAGATCCACCCTAGGCAACAGTTCCACTCTTGACTGAAGGCATTTAAGAATAGCGCCGAGCCATCTTTGCAGTCTAGAGAGACGTAATTGTTGACCACGGCTGTTTCTGCCGACGCGAATAAGTCGACGTCCGGTTTTCCCCAACGATGAAATAATCGGTTTGTTGCCGTGGGTAACAGGTGCCATTCCGATAGCCTCTGTCCCCTTGATAGGCGATCGGCTGTGCAGTTGTACCTCCCCGGGAGGTAATGAGCTGACAAGATTATGTTCTTCTCTTCTGTCAGCCTCAACAACTTGCGTGTCAGATTGAGCAAACTCAGGGAGTGGGTCCCCCCCTCGTTCCGTATGTATGACACCAGTGTCCTGTTGTCTGACTGGACTAGAACATGAGCATTGTTCAATGTATGAGACTGATTCCGAATCGATACATATACTGCGAACAGCTCTTTCCAGTTCGAGTGCCATTTCTTCTGTTCTTCCGTCCAGATGCCTGACATCAGAGTCTCGTTTAACTGGGCTCCCCAACCTGCATCCGCTGCATCGGTTGTTAGAAAGTGAGTGTAAGGATGTTGATGTAGAAGGGATTTGGTGTTGATTGTGTGAATCCACCATTTGAGATCGCCCTTCACTTGAGGTGGTAGCCTTTTCTTTGCCTTGTGGTTCCGCTTGAATCTCTTCAGGAACATTTGCAGGTACCGACAATGTAGGCGACCTCTTGGAACCACAAAAGTGGCGAAATTTAACTGACCTAGCAACCTTTCTACCTGTTTTAAAGTGCAATGCTTCTTGTTTAGTATACTCAGAACAGAGACTTTTATTTTCTCTATTTTCTCCGCGGACAAGGATATTTTGTTTGCCTTGGTATCCCAAGTTATCCCTAGATACTCTAATCGCTGTATTGGTTTCAATACCGACTTTGGATAATTTATTTGCCATCCCAGAGATTCCAAGATTTCCACGACTTCCGCAGTCTGAGAAATCAACTTGAACCGGTCCTGGTGGACCAAGAGAAAATCGTCCAGATAGACTAGAACACGAATTCCTCTTGAACGAAGGATTTCCGCAATCCAATTCGTTAGAGCTGCAAATGTTCGAGGTGCAGATGCTAGGCCAAAAGGTAGGGATGACATTTGCAGTAACTCGCCTTGGTAAACCAATCTGAGGTAACAGCGATGGGACTTTGCAATGGGGACGTGAAAATATGCATTTGAAATATCTATCTTGACCATCCAATCTTGAGCCTGTAGGAATTCTGGTACTGATGCATGGGATATTAGGCGAAAATGTTTGGGTTGAACATATTTGTTTAGTCCCCTCAGATCGAAAACAGGCCGGAGACCGCCACTGCTCTTTGGCACTAAAAACATCTTTGATAGGAAGCTTGGTGTTAATTGATCTGGCTTCTCCAAAACCTGTTGTGCTTTTAAATCTTCTATTATGCACGTCATCTCCTGGGTAACCTTGGTACAGTATCTGTCCATCAAATTTCTGTATGGATATATCAGAGAGGGTTTTTTCATGAAGGGTATGCGAGCCCCAGAAATAATTTTCTTTATAAAATTGTTTGCACCTAGAGCCTCCCATGCTGGTAGGAATTCTTTTAGGTGACCCCCCCTGAAATCCATATGTCTGTCATTTTTTATCTTTAGATCGAAAGGAATTGTTCTTATTGTTATTATGTCTTGTTTCCTTTTTAAAATTCTTATTAAAAGACTTATTCTTACTCGGTTGAGTAGATGAGCTATGATATCTCTGATCTACATACTTTGATGTGGAAGTGGTAGGTTCACGTTCGGATTTATTTTTCTTCTTATAAGATTTACCTTCCTTCAGATATGTTGGCATATTCAGCCAAGACCCGGAACCCCCTAGGGATTGAATTACAGGCATTAATGCTGTAGGATCGAATAGGTGATCAGCACTTGGTGGTACATTTTTCAAAGTGAATTGTAAGTTTTTATTAGGAATCTCACCTATTAGGCGGTCTCTTCTAACCTCGATGCATTCCGCTCTCTTTCCACACACTACCTGCAAGATTTGATCCATCTTTTTATGACTTTGTGACTCTGGACCAAAGAAACTGACTATTTTTCTATATAAATTGTCCGGGGTTAATTCTTTCGATGAATAATTATTACTAGCCCAATTGACAATCTCTTGGAGATCATTCCGAACCAGCTCCTTATACTCTAACAGACCATTAGTAATACCTGCCAACACTCTCTCCGTGTTCATCAGATAATCTTTCCCTCTATTAAGGTGGCAGAGCTCATCATTAACTTTTAAGTCTGTAAATCCTGGTCGAGCTAATAATGTTTGCAGACTCTTGTTATACTTGACATCTTTCCATTCATTCGTGTTAAATCGTTGAAGCCGGCAAAGAGTCTTAACTCGTTCAGACGGTGCACTTTTTATTATTTTAGCTGCATCTACTACTGTTTCATTTTGTCCTAAGTCTAATTGCCCAGCACTAGGGTTAACTAAAAACTCCGCCGAGGAGCATGACGGCATTTGCAAATCAGCATTCGCCGATACCCCAGGTTTCGCTGACACATTATACGGCATGTAACATTGTAAGTAATTAGTTAATTGACTTACATGATCCATCAGGAGGTCTATCCTCGGATCCGAGTTTTCTTTGTCTTGTCTTGCCCTCTTGTTAGGAGGGCGCGAACATTCTCGTTCCGACTCGGAATCGGACTCCCCGCCGCTCTCATCTGATGATGAGTTTCGAGTTCTCTTCTCGCCGTGAGACCGAGAATTTTGATCATCCATCGCACTTTGTGAGCCTTTATCATTGTCATCCTGACTCATTTTGCCTTTATGGCCACAAATTCTCACTTACTTACACTAAATATTATACCTTTAAGTATAAGAAAACCTTTTAAAAACTACTTTTTCTGAAAAGCAAAAAGTTTTCGACCGTTAACGCAGGAAATCACAAAACGCTATGACAGTAAAAAGGGCTTGCCAACTTAGAGAGATGGGCGCCCTGACAGGTGACAAGCAGGTATAGTACCAATATAGCAGGATAAAGGTGAGTACACACATAAAAATTAAGGGATAGTGCACACCACACAAAATGATCTTCATAGCGACGCTGTGTATTTTTAGCAAACACATAATTAACTAATAGGGACATTACTTTACAGGAATATAACTAAAAATAGACACAATACTGTAAATTATAACTTTACAAGATAAACATAGTTGATTATGATGCCCACGACTCCTTCCGCGTGTATTTAGGTTTTTGAAATTCTAGTCTAAGCTCTTAATTTACCAGGATAAAAAAGTAGCTTATGTCCTTTCCAAAAATGAAACTTATCTTTATAACGTGGTGGCACCAGTTATGGACAGGGTTAAGCACCGAGTCAAACATGAGGAGCTATAACTTTTTTATTATTTAATCTAGAGTGTTATAATTTTACAATGATATACTCAGATATACAGAGCTTCTCACTAACTGCTAAAATTTAGAAATAGTCGAACGAGTTTTGAAATATGGAAACCTAAAAACGATCAACTGAAATATGTAAAAATCTTTATGATGGACAGTCTAAATCCAGTTATGGACACCCAGTGATGGACAGTTCGTTTTAATCCGATTACTGCAAAGCCAAAAGGAAGGGTTATGATTTTTGTAGTCTATGTATGTATGTTTGTATCCAATTTTTTGTTCTAGCGAAACACCTAAACTACTGGGCCAATGTTGATGAATGAGGTGTTAATTGATTCGTTGTTATAGTTTGGGGCTGACATAGGCTACATTTTATATGCGAAAAAATCGAGAAGTGACGTTCGCACAGCTAAATTGGAATATTAAGTTAGTTTTAGATAGACATAACAGATGGCGCCACTAGCCGCTTGCCCCGCTTTTTCTTCCATTTACACAATTGAATACACGTTTTTCTAAATTATTATTTTAACCCCCGACGCAAAACGAAGGGGTGTTATAAGTTTGACGTGTCTGTGTATGTGTGTGTGTGTGTGTGTGTCTGTCTGTTCCCCTGTAGTGCTCAAACGGGTAAACCGATTTGAATGCAGTTTTATTTCGTTTGAAAGGTGAATTAGTCGACAGTGTTGTTAGCTATGTTTGATGAAAATCGAACCAACATGGCATGGCCGTCGCTACAAAATGGCGGATTACATCTTTTATCACAACTGCCTTAATATGGGTATCAAATGAAAGGACTTGACTAGTAGAATAGCACTATGCAAATCCAAGATGGCCGCCGCCACAAAATGGCGAATGTCAGGGTTTTTTTTAATTTTTAATTTATACTTGTATACTATTATGAGTAGTCGAGTTTTAGTTTAAGTATTTAAATATCACTTGCTTTAACGGTGAAGGAAAACATCTTGAGGAAACCTGCATGCCTGAGAGTTCTCCATAACGTTCTCAAAGGTGTGTGAAGTCTGCCAATCTGCTTGGCCAGCGTGGTAGACTATGGCCAAAACCCTTTTCACTCTGAGAGGAGACCCGTGCTCTGTAGTGAGCCGGTAATGGGTTGATCATGATGATGATGATGTTGGGTTTTAGTTTACGAACTTTATCTCTTGTTTTATTTTATATAGATTGTGGGCAAACGAGCAAGCGGGTCACCTGATGTTGAGTGATTACCGCTGCCCATGAACATTTGCATCACCAAAGGAACCACTAATACGTTTTCGGCTTTTAAAGAATTTGTTGATCCGCTCCTTGATTATTTCGAATAATATATAAATATCAAAGTTACGTAGAAATAACCAAGGTTCGTCACATTTCAATTTGACACTTGTCTATTTGAGGACGTTTACAAAATGGTTCCATAATTTTTTATTTGCTTCAACTTCTTAATCCTGATGCTGTAGGGTACTACCCACCTAAACTAAAGGGATTCGGGAACTGTCTACTATGACTTCATATTTTTGGTACCAAGCTTAGATTGAATCACGGACCTCTGAGTGCCAGCTCCTTAATCCTGATGCAGCACGATATTGCTCACATAAGCAGTGAGGAATTTTTGCCTGTTTTTTGAAAAGATGAGTAAGTATTTTTCTAGGCCTGTTACCTGTAAAAGGTTTCCTTTCTTCTTGCGCAATAATTACTTGGACACTGTCCAAGAGGGCAAAAGGTGATCCTTAGCTATGGAGAATCTTCTTTCTCGGTGAAAGAAAGTTCCTCATTCATAGCTACTCGTATGACACGTTTTACTATTAACACTTCTTTATTTTGTGTTAATATAGAGCTAGGCCCCATATTGCATACAAGCGGATGCCTGTTACTTCGTCCACGTGGATTTAGGTTTATTATAATCTAAGCTATTATAATCTCTTATATTTCTAAGCTCTTTTGAGCTCATACCTACATTTCTAAAAAATGTTAAAAATGGCGCATCTAAATGGAACTACAATAATAGGTATTAATTTTTTAACCCTTTCCCACCCATCTGATTTTTTTTTTGGTTACTAAACCTAAACCTAAAACTTGCTAAACCTAAACGAAAATGACAGGTCTAAATTTATTGCTATCTCTTTCACAGTGCTCACTGCAGAAAAGGATAGCAATAGATTTAGGCCTGTAATTTCAGTTTAGGTTTAGAGATTGTGTACAACAGAATTAGCCACAATGCTTAGGTTGTGCATTGTCCGTCTGTCAGTCAATATATCACGGTAGTATTAAGGTATAGGTGTAGAAGATAACTTACTGCATACCTACCTACTTACGAGATATGTTCAATCATTCATTATCATGTATGAATCAATGAATATTTCACGCAGTGGACTAAAGAAACTTGACAATTTACTTTTCAACCGCGAGCAGAGCAGACCAGTGCGCTCGCGGCGACCGACGGCTAAAAAATTTAATACGAGTTTTTAACAAATGGTAATTTTTAATGACAAACACAATGATTTTAAAATGAAAATTCATCTAACCAGAAATTAGTTAGTTGGCGTTTTTAAAATATATGGTCAATAAAATTATTTTGCTCTACTTAGTCCGAAACATTTGAAAAGTGTTATTTTAAATTTTTTTAATACCTAGAGCATTGGTAGGTACCTACTCGTTGGCAAAATGGTTATTAAATTGGAAATGGGATCACGAATTCGAACGGTTAGTCGTTTGCGATCAATAACCTCACAGGTAAGTGATTTTGAAATTATATATTTACTTATGTAAAATTAAAATTAGCAAAATATGCCCGCAACTTTGTCAGCGGAAAAAATGCCGCTCTTTAGTTTATAAGTAAGAAGTGTATGAGTAAGTTTAAGAGTAAGAAAACACTAAGTAGGGTATATTGTGATTCGATATCAAATAGTTCAGCAGTTACTCTGTACTAGTCACAAAATATTTAATAATTTAATTGGACACATTTTAATAAATAAATTAAAGTTAGACACAATACTTAGAGGCATCTACAGGTGAAGTAAAGGTTTTTTTAAGGAAAGAAAAACAAAATATTTGAAGTGAAACAACCTTAAAATTTCTGGTTGAATTCGCTCAGGCTAGGTGAGATCGGAAGGTCTCAGTTTATACCTACCTATACTATTGTTATACTTATTGCATATATCTACTCCTTACTCATCTGTAAAATAAAGAGAAATCAGCCTCGATCACTTCCAAGCATGCCCCATACACACGAAGTTTAATTCTTATTAACCAATCCAATTCGATGAAATTTTGTAGACACGCTCTAGCAACCAATATCTGTCTCTCTTTGGTTTTTCATAAGTAAGGTAAAGGCACCCAATTCGGAGGTATTTTCATCAAAACTCGAAAGAACGTCAAAAAATAAGCATTTACTACACCTTTCTGAAGAACTGGCTATTTTTATCAGAAGCGTTATTTATTTAACTCTTGAAATATCCTAAAAGGACAACAATTAAAACTTGATTTAAATGTAAAATTAAATAAAATATGAAAAAAGTCCGAATCCCCCAATTCGGAGGTAAAAATCCTAATTCGGAGGCAAATGGCCCCTAATTCGGAGGTACAAAATACAAAGGGAAACGAGTAGAATGAATTCTACATGGTGTTCAAAAATGAACTGTATTTATTAATATATTTCAAAATCAATTCGATACGTATGTAATTGTTCATATGTTTGTGTGTAAAATATTAATATTATATATTAATTTATATATAGCTGCTCGTGCTGATTCACTGACTGATTTATCACCTCTCCTGTAAAATTTTGTATGATTTATTTATTTCACTAATAGTTTCGTATAGAGGACAAAAATTCATTCGGAACAAAAATATGGAGAGAGCTGATGATTGAGGATTTTGGAGACGGTTGAAGAGCACGCTTAAGCTATTGAAGATAGGTGGAGGGTGCTCGAGCAAACGTCATCCAATTGGCAGTGAGCTGAAAAAAATTCAAAATGGTGAAAAAAAGATGGCCGCCATACAAATTTCTTCGGTCTCCATCTCGGAGGGTATAAAAGATGGAAGAGTGGTTTCATAGCAAAAGATGATCAGAATCAGAAGGTCTTCTTGATGAATTGAAAAAAATCAAAATGGCTGAATTTATTTTTCCATAGAAAATGTATGGCGAATATTGAAGAGACTACAAGTTGTAAACTATGCAAGGCTTTGACGCGGTTCTTTGGAGAACTCTCAAAGAAAAATATGGAAAGACATAATGATTGAGGGTTTGGAAGATGTTTGATGAACGCGGGCAGGGTATTGTAGATAGATGTGGGCTGCTCAAACAAAAAATACTCAGAACCTCATCCATTTAGCACTGGTTGAAAAAAAAACTCCAAAATGGCGGATTCCAGATGGCGGCCATACAAATTTCATCGGTGTCTATCGCACTAAGTATTAAAGATAGAAAAGTGTTGTTTGGAAAATGATGATCAAGACCTAAAAGGTCTACCTAATTGATGAACGGAAAAAAATCAAGATGGCGTAATTCATTTTTTCCTACACAAAATATTTTTTTCATTTTGACATTATGACATTTTGACATTTTAACATTTGACATTTGACATTTTGAAGTTTGACATTTTGATATTTTAACGTTTTGACATTTTGACATTTGACTTTGATATTGAGTAAAAGAAGTTCCACTCCAATAAAAAATCCAGCTCTCCCTGAGGATGAGTTGATGAGAGGATGAATTGGATTAGGTTCTGAATATTTTTTGTTTGAGCAGCCCCCATCTATCTACAATACCCTGCCTGGGCTCCTCAGTTATCTTCCAAACCCTTAGTCATCATATATTGTATCCCCATATTTTTTTTTGAGAGTTCTCCAAAGAATCGCATCAAACTTTCTTCAATATTCGGCATACATTTTCTATGGAAAAACAAATTCCGCCATTATGAATTTTTTTCTATTCATCGAGTAGACCTCCGATCTTGATCATCTTTTGCGAAGAAACCACTCTTCCATCTTTTATACCCTCCGAGATGGACACCGACGAAATTTGTATGGCGGCCATCTTTTTTTCGCCATTTTGAATTTTTTTTAGCTCACTGCCATTTGGACGACGTTTTGAGTTACATTTGCTTGAGCACCCCCTACCTATCTTCAATACTTTAAGCGTGCTCCTCACCCGTCTCCGAAATCCTCAATCATCAGCTCTTTTCATATTTTTCCTCTGAATGAATTTTTGTCTTCCATACGAAACCATTTGTGAAAAAAAAAATTATACAAAATTTAACAGGAGAGGTGATCAATGAGTGAGTGAGTGAGTGAGTCAGTCAGTCATCCAATCAGCACGAACAGCTATATATATATATATATATATATTAAAATATATATTTCTATCCATACCACACAATTAGGGGCTCATAGAACCTAATTCGGAGGTAATACCTCGGAATTGGGTTTTGTAACAAAAAACACGTTTCCTAATTCTGAGTGTTAAAAAAGAAAAGATTTTTCCATAATAAATAAATAATTTAAAGCTTAATTAGATTACCTTCGTAAATATGTACAATACTCTCTCAAAATTGCATCGAAATATGCATAAATTTAATTTTCTTTTTAATTAATTTTCTTTAGCTTCCCCATACAATCTATCAATAAATTACCTAAATAGGTAAACTTTGATACGGTATAACTAGTGATTTAGAGGCCAAAGTGTACCTCATAATTAGGGCTCTTTAACCTAATAGCCTATTTAAATAATCAAAACTGAAACAAGGCGTATTTAACATAAAACGACCCTAAAAATTGAAAAACTTATTAAGTCTATGAAATCGCAATTCTGCGGTATACCTCCGCGTTAGGAACCGGCTAAAATAATTGGCACCTAATGCGGAGGTATTTTCAAAACGTATTTTCACCTTAATTTCTTTACAAATATTCACAAAAGTTGATTGTTTTCGATTGCTAATATAGTCCTTCAAATATTCATATCTAAATAAGAAGAAATAAAGCTCAAAATTAACGGATAAACACTATTTAAAAAAACGTAGGTATTTCGTGCACAAGGTCCAAAATGTATGAAACATGCGTTCGGACCGGCTGCTAGTGTAAAACTTGCCGGTTATTTTAAAACATATACGTATAAAACCAATTATTTCATCATTTATCTATGGAATGATAAACTATCAATTGATTAAGATATGTTGCAGTAAAAAAGAGCTTGGTGATCGGTTGAAAACGCTGTTTTTTTATATACCTCCGAATTGGGTGCCAATTTTAGAATACCTCCGAATTGGGTGACTTTACCTTATATCCGTTAAAAATAAATAAAAATATGTATTCTAATTGTTTTCGGGGGCTCAAAGATTTGTATGTTAATCTTTGATCTAATCAGCAATTTGTGTACGAAATTATATTATCAGAAATGTATCTGGAGATCTGAAGAAGAACCAGATAGGTAGTAACCAAATTAGCTCAAAATTGGTAGGGCATATTGTATACGTCCGATAGATGTTGGGGATCCAAGATGCTAGAATGGCTACTTCTGAGTCTGACACTACCAGTTCACAGACCATTATGTGGTCTGTTTGTCCATACAACTTAGGTTTGTTGTTATGTTTGTTGGTCGTACGTAGGTGAACAGATTGCGTTCGGGGAGGGTATGAGGCCATTTTGAAATTACTGACTATAAAAAGCAAGACTGGGAAGTTTCGGGCTCAATTATTAAATATATCGTTTCCATCGACGACCAAACTCTGCTCCGAACAGTATTGAGTTTTTTTGTGTGTGTGATTTTACACGAATATTGTTTAAATTAGTAGAAATGTGATGTGAAAGTGTAATTAGTGATAATTTAGTTTATAGTTTAAATGTTTCACTTTTTTCACTTGGAGACGAACCTCAGCACTCAGCACGTCAATAGTATTCAAGTGATTACTGATTAAGGAATATGAATATCTTTCAACAGTCGGAAGCGGTTATGAATCGCGTGTCCTTGAATCCGTTTTGCTATCCACAAGTGTTTTGTTCACGATAAGTGTGAGTGCGAGCCGAATCAAGACGTCACTATTTTAGACAAAAATAGCAGCGTTTTACCTGAAAATAAAACGCATATTAAAATACTTACCTCACTGGAAGCTTTATATTGAGAGTAGCATTTCCGTTTCCGTCGATTTCATACCAGTTTTCGTACTTTTTTCGATGTCACATCCGGCTATGTGGCGCCACCTGGCGGCATCGCGCGCTAAAGTTTTCGTAACGGCTGAGCGCGGCCATTGATTCATTGGCTCAATATCACCAGGCAGGAATTACTGAAAGCTTCCAGTGAGGTAAGTATTTTAATATGCGTTTTATTTTCAGGTAAAACGCTGCTATTAAACTACTTGACCGTCACTGGAAGCTTTATATTGAGAGCCTGTTTGTTTTCGCCTGGTGACGCCACATTATTTAATTCGTATAGAATTGGTATGCTTCTACGCCAATGTGATCATGTGATTAGATGGATAATTAATCTTTATTAGGTAACAGTTCCATTTTACATGCATATTATGCACATTTCATCAATAAAATCGATACAACGATTAAATTTCAACGTCAATTTATGGGATCTGATTAGATTAATAAATAATTAATCAATAAAATCAATACAACTTATCATAAAATCAATGCAACTGATCTGATTAGATCAATAAAATCAATACAATGATTAATTTTGAACGTGGGATTGAATAATTAAGTGACACTTATTGAATCATTACTTTCAATCACTACGTCTATAAAATTTCTGAAATGTGTTAGCTGATCGCTAATTCCAGCGGGCCAAAATCTCATCAAGGGAAGATTAGTCCCATTAGCTTTTGGAGGTTTTGGACGCTATCGGGAGTTGCAGTTATGCCAGCTTCTTTGAACAAGGTTTTTAACCAGCCTGCTACAAAAGTGCGCAAGGTGTGTTTAGCTAAACCTCTAAATGTGACGAATAGTACTAGACTTTGCATAATTACATCTATCGTTTAACAATGAAATATACTTCTCAACCCAAAAAAGAGGGTAGGTTACAATTATTTCAATTTAATTTCAATCCTATTCACAAGCAACTTCCAACCTGACTGTCTGTTATTTAAATCTATTGTATAATTGGCTGAGAAAGAAGTTGAATTATTCCAAATTGTTGGTTGGCGACCAGCTTTAGATTTTCTCAATGCAATTGATTTTAATATATTATGCTTTACACGGACATAATTGAATATGTAATTCGATGTTGCAGTGTTACATAATGTAGACACCACCCATTTGTATAACAGGATTGTATCATAATTTATCATTTAAATGTAACTCAGCCAAAAATTGTACCATTCTGAACCTGTAGGATTTCTTGGATCCATATTTTTTTATTTTTGGACCAGGAGGACCAACAATTCCAAGCCGATTCATAACTTTTCAGGGTAGATTTTTACCAGGAATTCTTAAGCGATGATAACTGTTCAGAGTTCCATGTTTCTATTGCTTCAGACCACCACACTTCCAAACTTCGAGGACGATATCCTCGATTTTCGGAGGTGGCAGACTCATTGCCGTGTCGATAAAGACCCTTGTCTAGATTCCTCAGTGTCAGTGGTGCAATAAGAGCTCAGGTTGTGAGATCCGTACGCCAAAACACTTTCTTCCATCGAGATACCACCAGAAAATTCCTGTCGACTCATTCAGGTGAGTCAAGACTTTCGGAACGAACGGAACAAGATTAAGAACGGTGGCGGAAACATCTACGTAAGTAGGAAATTTCAGTGGACACTGAACCTTGGAACAGGGCTTAAGGGTCTATCAGGTCTCGTGACGCGTAATTGTATACGTGTGCCTTTTTGAGACTAATAGGTCAATCACCGGGATTCCCCACATCACAAACACTATTTCTACGCAAGCTGGTAGTAAGTGCCGTGACAAATGATCCGCATGATTGTTGTATCTGCCGGGTATGTATTGAATGAATGCAGTAGTGAATTTGATGTTGATCTAGTAATTCTAGGATTTGGAATTTTTAGTAGGGTTTTATTGTTCACAAACAAGTGTCTGTTCCTCTCGCGATTAAATAAATATCTAATGAAAGGAGATTGTTGAGTAATGCTCCCCAAGCATGATCTAAGACATTCGATCAGGCACTAAAAATTTACCGGCAGAGGGTAAAGGAAAGGGATTGGTAACTGACAATTCCGATTCCACCATATCAGTTCGTCTATGACATCTGGTGGCAATGAATAGAACTTCGATGAAGGGTCTGAAAGTGTTTTGAATATCAACAAGTGTTGATGATTGAGTTGTCCTCGTGGGACAACAAAGCTGGCAAACTTAGGAAGATTAAGTTATCACTAACAATTCCCTGTCGTAAATTATGTCGACTTTGCGCAACCAGTCTTGGGGTTGAAGAGTCTGGAATGCGGTGCTTATCAAGTGGAATGGTTCTGCCACTACATAGTCGTTTAGTGCTTTGAGGTTGAATATCCGTCGCGATGACCCGTCACGCTTCGGTATCAGAAAACATAGAAGAAAGGAAACTTGGTGTGCATGGTACACCTTTAAGATTTACACTTATTGCAAACATTTCCTCTGAGAAGGGAGTGTGAAATGTCTTCTTGTTTATATTGGGAAACACAAGAGGTTTTTGAAAGAATATATGCGATAATTTTGAATTACCCTCTGTATAACTTCTAGTGCTCCCATTTTCTTCCATTGTGAAAGATGGAGTCATTTTCTCTAGTTTCCTCTAGAGGTACTGAGTGCACAGACGGTCGTCCTCTGTGGCTTCTCCTTGTAGGCCGCGAGCCTCGATTATGAAAGAATTCTTTATCTTTCTTTGCATAATAGATCGAATCCTTTTTAGAAGATTGACCTCTATAAAGATAATCGATACGTTGATATCCACCCCGCGAGAGTGGGTTATAATGTTCATGCAGGCAAGTCTGCTCACATTGTACATGCCGATTAGTTCCACGCGATGGAACAGTGACACTTCCAAAGCCTTGCCCCCGCGAGGGGCGATGGTCTGAATTATTAGTGTTCAACAGCGCAAATGTGTCCTTTTTGGCCAAAAAGCTTTGCGCACCTGTATGGTGATAGTTTCACGACGCATCTCAATGCTCGGTGGCCGCATACTTTAAAATACATAATTGTAAAAGATCTGACGAAATATAAAATTCACCTTTTTTGGAATAATTCTTCAATCTTTTCAGTCAATTGATCTGAATTTGTATTATATTTTGTCTGGCCCATGAAAGCGAGACTCTTATAGCTACTTTTTTGCAGTATGTGATAGCTGCAGAAGCTTTATCTGCATTTGCTAGATGGCTCGAGGTTTCATACGTTTTTACCTCCTCGTTTGTTTCTAGGTTTATGAAACCTGAATTATGATTATATGTTTCAGCGTATCTAACTTCAGACCAAGTGGCACTGTCTAAACGCTGGACGTCAAGTAGCATTTATTAAAAGATTTCTGAAGTCTTTGGAACAGATGGTTCCTTGAGTTTCTGAATATCGAACGTGAAATCTAACCATGAACCTTGACATTCAATTTCACACTGAGGTTCATCAGGTGTGAGATGTTCATAAAGTTCACCACTAACAGGAGAATAAATTTCGTCATGAAGCAAGCGCTTGTTTCATTATTGCTCGACGAAGGAGCTGCGAGCGCGCTTGCTAGTCTGTCCACTTGAACCGGCCACCTCATTATTATCCATCACTGAAATTGCTGAAATTTTCAAATGTTAACACCAACGACTACAAAATTTAAATATTTAAATAAATATAATTATACATTTTTACGAATATTCGTAAAAGTAACAATTCTACACGTACGAAAAAACTGGCAAATTTTTAATTTATTTTAAATATTTTAAGTAGTGATCCGAACGGAAAAACCGTTAAAAATAATGATCACTTACTTATTATTATAAAAAATAAGTACTTACAGCAAATTAGCTTCACACTTGTACTATATTTTAATATATTTTTACTTTTTAATTTATTAGTTTATAATAATATATGAAAATAGTTTTGCAATGTCTCGTAGACTGCTTGCAAGGTGTTGCTTCGACGGCAAACAAAACGCCAATGAATCAATGGCCGCGCTCAGCCGTTACGAAAACTTTAGCGCGCGATGCCGCCAGGTGGCGCCACATAGCCGGATGTGACATCGAAAAAAGTACGAAAACTGGTATGAAATCGACGGAAACGGAAATGCTACTCTCAATATAAAGCTTCCAGTGACGGTCAAGTAGTTTAATAATAATAATAACTCGGTTCATTTTTTTTACAAAACCCAGTAAAACGTATGATATCATATGAGTGTAAAAAGTCAGTTGAATAGCGATGCGATTTTTGGTTACTACCTACCCGCAAGTATCGTATTTTTTATTTTGTTGTTGCTACGCGGTAATTTAGAAAGTACTGTTATTCATAGATGTTGTTTATTATTGAGTTCGCTATAAGATGTGATTATCCTGATAACTATGCGGGTACTCTCGTTATCCGGCATAATTTTGCTTGACTAGTTCGTGTGTGAGACGCTGCGTTTTCCTTGAATTGTGGTTGAGGATCGGTTGGATTTATTAATTGAAATTTGGTGGGTAATATTCTAGTAACGCTTTAATGAAGTTAGTTGGTGTTAAACTCCTCATAATTTAAAGTTGTAGAAGAAAGAGGAAAAGTTGTTTAAAATTAACTGATATTCTTTAGAAGTTATTTCGTGACTTTGCATTTACTTGTCGCATGAAGTGTCTGATTTGACGGAAAGTTTTCTATTGCTACATCCGTACCCATGTCGTAGATAATTTAAATTTGGAAAATTTGAGTTTAGATATTTAGGTAGATTCAATTATTGACGAATCAAAAGTACTTCTAACGTTTATTTGAATAAAAAAAAAACTATTCTATTCAATTCTATTCTATGATTGATGAAAAATTTAATGTTATGAATTTCGGCATGGAGTGGTGTTTCTTTTTGAGTGTGGACTAGTATTTTGAATCTAGTTGAAAAAAAAACCGTCAAAATCAGAATAAATACATGATTATTTTGTTAACTTTTAAAACATCATTAGGATATTTAAGATTTAGTGAACGAATCCTTGTATGTAGGTGGCTTGATTTCGTGACTATTTCGTGACGGTTTAGCATACACCGAATAGTGATGTTGATTAAAAGAACTGACAGATCTGTCATTAGAAGTTATTAGAAACGGATTAAAAAGTTTGTTTTCTTATTTTGCGTCCAAGTTTTTCAACTTCAATTAGATAATAGGACGTGATTTCTGGTGATTTCTGCATACGTCACTGATGCGGATTCTCGCTGCATTATTAGGCCCCTAGCAGGTAGCCAAGTACTTACTCGATTAGGTTGGCGACTTGCTAAAGCTTGTTGGTGAATTGCACTACTGGTGAAACGCATTCGTGCCCAAAAGTATACATATATATATGTATGAATGCATAGAATACTATAGATTTATTTTAATGTAATTAGAAAATGAAAAAAATAATATTAACGTGGTCGATTTCAGTAGTTGTTGAACTGAGGTTAAACGTTTTAGTTTATCACCGTGACTCATTCCGAAGATTTCATTCCATTTTTTTAAAAATAATTAAGTTGATCATGACACATTAACACGTGACAAATACATTGCGTTCGCCATATTTTTCATTGCTTCTGAAGATTATATTTGTATTCACGTGATAAAATTCTAATTGAAGCAGAACCAAACTAAAGGCTTGTGAATGTCAGATGATTTTCTCGAGAATGATTAACATTTGTGGGAAAATGTGATAAATTTGACTGAACAAAAATAAAATTAGATTTCAGAATTAACTGGATATAAGTTTTTGACCGAATTAGCTATTATTTCAAAATTATTTATTAAAAGACCAATTGCATTGAATTGGCATATCTGTTCGATAGTGCCAGTAATAGAAGTGTAACATTTGAATCATTTGAGTAGTGAAACGATGGCGGGCGACAATTTATTTTATTTGATGACGAATTTAATTGATGATGACTTTCTTGATGATGACTCTCTTGATGATGACTTTCTTGATGATGACTTTCTTGATGATGACTTTCTTGATGATGACTTTCTTGATGATGACTTTTTTGATGATGACTTTCTTGTTGATGACTTTCTTGATGATGACTTTCTTGATGAATTATGTAATGATGACTTAGACCTATTTGATGATTATTCCAATGAATACATACTGTTAAAATATTTTGAAATGAATGAATATCGATTATAATGAAGTATTTGAAGAAGATTATTATTTATGAATGATTATACGTATTTATTATTATATATATAAAGCTACTTGAAGTTACGGACTGATCACCTCTCCTGAACAATTTTGTATGGAACTTTTTCACCATACTTTGCATGTGTGTAAAATTCAAAAATTCTAGGTCACCAAAATTATAGAGAGAGCTGAACGTGGAAAACTGACTAGAGTGCCCTAGGGGATCTCAAAAACTATCAGTCGGAGAGGTATCGTCTCGAAACAAAAAATGTTCAAAACCTTGGGCCATTGGGTGAACCGGTAAAAAAAATATGGCCACCATACAAAAAAAATTTCGTCTCCATACAAAAAATTTCCTAATTTTCAAGAGGCTCTCCAGAACAACTTTGTATGGAACTTTTTTCCCTTCACTACTTATGTGCGTAGAACTTATGGGTCTTCCTTCAGAAAATTATGAAACTTCATGAATGTGGAAAATTTACCAGAGTACCTCATGGGTCCTCCAAAACTACCAGTCATACAGACATGGTCCCAAACAAATGTTATTAAAGACCTTGGGCCATTAGGTAAACCGGTAAAAAAAACATGGCCGCCAAACAAAAAAAAATTCTCTCCATACAAATTTTTTGGGTAATTTTCAAGAGGCTCTCCAGAACAATTTTGTATGGAACTTTTTTCCTTTCACTATTTATGTGCGTAGAACTTATGGGTCTTCCTTCAAAAAATTATGAAACGTCATGAATGTGGAAAATTTACCAGAGTACCTCATGGGTCCTCCAAAACTACCAGTCATACAGACATGGTCCCAAACAAATGTTATTAAAGACCTTGGGTCATTAGGTGAACCGGTAAAAAAAAGATGGCCGCCGAACAAAAAAAAATTTTCTCCATACAAATTTTTTGGATTCTTTTCAAGAGGCTCTCCAGAACAATTTTGTATGGAACCCTTTCCCTTAACTATTTATACATGTCGAACTTATGGGTCTTCCTTCAGAAAAATTCTGAAACGTCATGATTGTGGAAAATTTACCAGAGTACCTCATGGGTCCTCCAAAACTACCAGTCATACAGGCATGGTCCCAAACAAATGTTGTTTAAGACCTTGGGCCATTGGGTGAACCGGTAAAAAAAAGATGGCTGCCGAACAAAAAAAAATTTTCTCCATACAATTTTTTTGGGTTCTTTTCAAGAGGCTCTCTTAGACATTTTTGTATGAAACTTTTTCCCCCACTACACGTAATAAATAGAACATAAAGATTTTTTTTTTTTCACAAAAAAATACAAAACGTAGTGAATGTGGAAAAATTACCAGAGTACCCTAACGGCCCTCAAAAACTATCAATCATAGAGGCATGTTCCTGAAACTAAAAATGTTCAAGGCCTTAGGCCCTTTGGTGAGCCAGTAAAAAAAGATAGCTACGGAACAAAAAAAATTGTGTCCATACAAAATTTCTTTTTAATTTTCAAGTGGCTTTCCAGAACATTTTTGTATAGATCTTTTTTCCCATTAAACGCATGCATAGAACTCATTAGTGTCCTTTCAGAAAAGATACAAAACGTGATACCAATATTTCTTTCTATCTTTCAAGAGAATCCAGAATATTCTGGTATTTGGTATGGCCTCCCATTTCTTTATTTTACGAATATTGAAGAGACTACAAGGCCCGCGAGCTGCTTGCAGCTCGCGCACCGAGCGCAACACTAGTTATTTCATATAGTTATTTATCATTATTCGTACAATGAGTGAATCAAGAAAGTGTATTTTGATAAAATACTAAATGATGATGATGAATCTTGGTTAAACTGCGACGATGACACAGTTGGATGTACACTTTTGACTGAAGAATTACTTTGACGGAAATTAATTAGCATAGCTTTCGACTGGATTTTGATTTTGATAAATAGAAATTGAAGTAAATCTAAATAGAGATTGACTGCATAGTTTGATAAAGGTTTTGGAGATAGACCACGGGATAATTTAGTTCATTTTGATAAAAAATTGTACTTTAATTCATTTAATAGGTACTCAAATTAATAAATACTTTATTACACTTTTATGAATATTTTAGATTAGTGAATATTTTTGTTTGATGAATACCTTACATTGATGAATACTGTGACAACACGAATCCAGACGATCCGTGACGTCACGTCTAGGTCGGAAAACGAATCTTGAAACCAAACGTTTTGAATGAGTGATTAGATTAATTACCAACGATTCAAGCGATATAGTTTAACATTGGATAAATCATCCTCGACTGCAAAACCGGTATGATAGTGTTAACGACGAGCAAATCCTAGAATCTTGTAGGTGAAGGAATGATCATAGGTAAAAGGCAGGATGTCGTTGTTCGAATTCAAGACAGGCGTGAGGAAGCCGACCGCCCACCTTGAGAATATCCTCCTTATCAAAAGGGAGAATGAGTTGTTGAAAAGGCTTCGCTAAGTGTTGATTTGATCGTAACCTCTGAATTTCGGTTTTGAATGTTGCCTTCTCAGCAAGTTTTATTGTGAGTGATAAAGAAATATTTTGTCGGTAGATAAAGACTTTAGCTAGAGGAAACTGAAATCCTTCATTTTCTGCTAGTTGCTTAATGGTTCTACAAGTGAGAACTGGTACGAAAGAAACATGATAAGGAAACGGTGTTTAGTCTATTCATCTAAGACCTGATTAGATCCAGATCTCGAAACGATTCTCTGATAATCTCTATTGTTATCAGAGATCAAGATTTGCCGATACGTCTGACGTATGTCAGTCATAAGGACAACCGCGTGCAAATAAAGAAAATGGAGTAGAAGCTCCACAATATCGGATTGGAACTTAAGATAACGATAAGTATAACGATTTATGTTACGTTTAATATCGTTCATTTAATACGATTTATGTAACGGTTAATATCTTCAGCAGAAGCGTCAATAACCTACGCGTAGCTTGGTGGTGGCCACGGAAGAGAGAAGGCAGGGGAAGTGAAATGCACCAAAACTACTATAGGAACCGCTGTCGCCAAACTCACACAAATATACCGTTAATCATATATTGCACTACAAAGAAACAAATCGTTTGATTTGTCGTTTTAAGTTTAGTCAAAACTAGCCTACTTCACAGAACTCACAGATTTGGAAACAAACCCTGATTTTGTAGAAATAAGATTGATTTTGCTTTAACGGAAGAATGTATTTATGAGCTATAGTCACACTAGATTCGATTGTCCAATTAATTCCGCTACTTGACCATAGATGGCGCTGTATTGCTACTCATTGAATTGTCTATCGATATCGATAGATACTCGTTATTTTGTTTATTCGCAAAAAGAAAATTAAAAAAGGTAATTATAAAATTAAATAAAAGTGCTGGTATGTATGCACTGATGAGTAAATAAAAATGTTGAGTAAAAGCCATTAAAACTTTAGTGATTGACTAAAATGTAAAGTTATCGATTCTTAATTTTTTTACTATTTGGGTTTTGACAATGACTTATATATTAAGAAAAGCGATATATTATTATTATTATGAATCAAAAATAATACGATATAAAAAATGCCTACTTATATAATACGATCAATTTAGACTTCCAAGATTACAATATTCACACCTGGCTGAAAATTGGTAGGATTGTTCAAAACACTATTATAAATGAAATGTGAAAAGTCCTCATCGATCCGACACCTGGAAAAAAATTACTCGGTGTCAAAGTTTTCACGGGAAATTTTTCAGCAAAACGGTAAGTCTTATCATAAAATTATTTTAAACAAAATTGTAGATCAGATAATTATCTATAAAAAATGTCTGTATACTTTTTTTCCTAAGAGCCACCGTTTTTGAGATATAACGATTCAAATAAATTAATTTCGAAATAAAAATGAGGGGCTGGGTTTCTTTTTACCCAAAATTCTGTGGTGGTGGTGCAATCTTGTATTTGCATAGTGCTATTCTACTAGTCAAGCCCTTTCATTTGATACCCATATTAAGGGGGTTGTAAAAAAATATGTAATCCGCCATTTTGTAGCGGCGGCCATCTTGGACTGATTTTCTTCAAACATAGCTAACAACACTCTCGACTAATTCACCTTTCAAACAAAAAAAAACGCATTTAAATCGGTCCACCCGTTTGAGCTCCACAGGGGAACAGACAGACACACGCACACACACACACACACACACACACACACACACACACACACACAGACACGTCAAACTTATAACACCCCGTCGTTTTTGCTTCGGGGGTTAATTAATAATAACTGTATCAAAAATCATCGTTTGGTCGTTAAAATATCGATAACAATGTACTTAGCTAACATCATGACATCTCTACGACCACGACCACCCGATCGGCGTCCATACCGTGAGTCTAACGTCTTAGTGAAGGAATATATTTATATAGTACAAGTCCATTGCGTCCTAAGACCGACCGATTCAATGATTGATTTCTACTAAGCAAGCAATGGATTTTGTTCATAATGAGATATAGACTTCTCAATTTAGCACATTTTTAGCATAATGTAAATATACAAAATAATGTTTTCTTGTTTTTTATGGAAAATAACAACAATAGCTTGTACTTAAGTGTGAAATGAGATGCCATATTTTGTATGATTCACTTTTTTGCTTGATTTTTTGCAAACAACCACTGAACAACACGGCATTTTGTTAAAAATCGAGAGCGGTGAAGCGATCGTTGTACGACATTCGACTCAAGACAAAAACGGTTCTCAGGTGTATTTAACGCCAGAAGAGTTCTCAGGAACCACGCCCCCTTGCCATATCTCGTCTTATTCATTTTATCTATGGTGGTGGCACTGTTAGGTTCATAGATAAAATGTTAGGTTTTACAATGCAATGGTGAGGGATGTTAAAAATCAGAATCCGGTAAACGTAAGCTTTTGATGTGAGTTTGGAGTTTGGAGCTTTGCAATCGGTTGATCACCACAAATGGAGATCATGGCATAATGCTAATGTTAAATTGCGTGCAATTTCGTGCAGCTAGAGGACAATAAGTGAACACGCCGGAGATGTCAGCTGCTGTGCCTGGCGCGTTTTGACATTATTTTGACTTTGGTATCGAACATTGCACAAAATATATGTTATTGCCATACACGTTGGTGTAATTGAATAATAGCTATGGCTAGAAGAACGGTTGTGTTTCTTAAAGGTCTAACGATTGAGCTGGGACCAGAACCTCTAGCCACAAGAGACAAGGATTTTTAATCAGTAGTGACAGAATTAGCTGTAACTCCCGTATGGTCACCATCACAAATTAACGAGTGATGCTTACACCTGCACTTCACACACTTGAAGGTACTAAAGCAGGTGTTCAGCTGGTGCGATCCTTTGAGGCAATTAAAGCACCACCCCCTTTCTTTAGCGATAGCCTTACGATCATCGACGGATTTCGAAAGAAATGATTCGCATTGGGTAATTGGATGAGAGTCGGAACAGAATGGACATTTAAGGCTCGATTTTTTGTTATCTTCTTCATTTAATTTGGTCAAGGTTTGATTTGAGTAATCCGTAACTAGAGTATGAGTGACATTTGATCGCTTAACAATAAGATTCGAAGGCTGAACGGTTTCTTTCATCGAATTAGAATGTTTTGCCTGTTCGCTAAAATGACTATCTCGCATAAGCGCCTCACGCTTTGAATGTAAGAACTCCTTCAATTGAAGGTAGCTCGGGAATTCGGACTTCGCACACTTTTCCTCGAAGTCACGACGCAGTTTTGGATCTAGTTTTGATACAAGTATAAATTAAAAATTTAAAAAACCCCCGACATTCGCCATTTTGTGGTGGCGGCCATCTTTAATTTACATAGTGCTATTCTACTAGTCAAGCTCTTTCATTTGATACCCATATTGAGGGGGTTGTGAAAAAATATGTTATTCACCATTTTATAGCGGCGGCCATCTTGGACCAATTTTCATCAAACATAGCTAACAACACTCTCGACTAATTCATCTTTCAAACAAAAAAAACCGCATTCTAATCGGTTCACCCGTTTGAGCGCTACAGGGGAACAGACAGACACACACACACACACACACACACACACACACAGACACGTCAAACTTATAACACCCCGTCGTTTTTTCGTCAGGGGTTAAAAACATGATAAACAATAACAAAGTCCCATTGTTCTACGGGAAGCTTCAGTTTCTTTAGAATGCTTAGGTTTTCGTCAATATTGTCTAAAGTGCGACGAAATTTTGTCGGTTTCTGAGCTGTAAAATTAACGTTCAGGAAATCCCTCCAGCATGAAAATGCTAACTCCCGCTTGTCTTGATAACGCGAAACCAAAGTCGAGTACGTATCCAAATAATAATCGCCTGTGATTGGAAATACACGAATAAGAGCCAAAAGATCACCGCTCAGAGATGAAGTTAAGTAGTGAAACTTTTCCACAGCGGTAAGCGAATTACTATCATGGATCAGAGTGTTGAAGGTATCAAAGAACTCAGGCCACTTTTTAATGTCACCGGAAAAGATGGGTAGCTTAAGCTTCTGTAGCTTGATGTTTGACAGTGATGATGAATCTCGAACGCTATCAGACTTAGATACGTTTAATTCCGTCTTTGTGAAGGTACGGCGCATACTCATTACTTGAAAATAAATATCATCGAAACAGGTGCGCACTTGATCGTAACTATCACCATCATCACTGGTGTCGCCTAATACTCCTAAGATAGCAAAATGCGCCTGTTCAAAATCGTTCGCAAATTTCTTAGCCTGATCGCAATAGGAAAAGAATAGATCATGTGGACTGTCATCTTCCTTCGCCAAGAGACCAACCTCTAACGCTTTGGACATACGGTTCATCGCTGTAGTCATCGATGTGCTGTAGTGCGTTGACGACGCAAGACCGGCAAGTCATGCACCGTATACCCGTCGTCTGTTTCCATCGATTTTGACTTTGTTTTTGTCGAACTAAGCTTACGAGTTGCACGCTTCGTATGGAACGACATTTTTAACGATTGAAATTGAAATTGATTAATAAACACTATACAATATATCTATCTGGTTAAGTATACCTAGGCAAACCGCTTGTGACCAAAGAAATATGATGGTAAGTATAGGATCACGCTTTGGTAACGTATTTGTAAACAAAGGCAGTAGGTATTAATACCGAATGACAGTATAATGGGTTAGACAACTAATTATTTTCGTAAGTCTGATGTAATTCATGCACAATGTACCCAATGTTAATTCTTATTAGTTTTCTAAAAGACCGAATACGAATTGATGAATGTATACGTACAAAATACCAGTAGCTAGGTACCTACATATTATCATTAGGTAGGAAGTGCATTCGATAAGTAGTTTCTTTCGTACAAGATCTAAAATGTAGGTATGTTTGATTTTTATTTTAATGGAATTATTGTACAAACACCATGAATTAGATAATAGATTGTTTATACAACCCAAGTTATATTCATTAAAATATAAGAACTACTGGCAAGTTATTACAGCCGATACTTAAACAGAACGCCGGTAGATATAGCTTGTTCTATATTATAAGATCTGTAATAACTTACCCGACACCAAAAATGTTTGAATTCTTATAATCATCACTACATAGTATAAAACAAAGTCGATTTCTCCGTCCCTATATCCCTATGTCCCTATGTCCCTATGTCCCTTTGTATGCTTAAATCTTTAAAACTACGCAACGGATTTTGATGCGGTTTTCTTTAATAGATAGAGTGGTTCAAGAGGAAGGTTTATATGTATAATAATATCCATTAAATAGTGGAGAAATACTGTTATTTTTGAGGTTTCTAATGTGATGTCATCAATAATTAAATTTTTTTCCGCTTACATTGCAAACGCAGGCTGAACCCTACGAGATTTATCAAAATAATGTACTAAGTATTGTACATATTGAAAAGGTCTACAAAAAAGTCCGCGATGGTATATGTCTATCTCTTATGGATATCCCACAATAACATTTTTTTGTCATTTACTTTTTACGACAAATAATGGCTAATTTTCGAAGCGATTTCAACCAATACGGCATTAATCCTTATCTAATTAAATACCTTAAATACATTATTGATTTAATATAAATCCATATGGCCCTTTAGAGCATATGATTTAAATGAATACTTTCGAAGATATTACAGATTTAAAAATTGCGGCGGCGGGAGCGTGCCTATAAGCGCGTCGGTGGCCGCGGTTCTCCCTATATAGCCCGGTGTCGATAACTTTTGAAACCAAAAAAAAAATCACAGTACGTAGGATGAAACCCATTGGAAAAGGAGGAGAATATTATAAAAATACAAGGAATAATAATTTACGGGCGATCTGAGCTCGGGAAAAAAGGGGGGGGAGTTTTAAGGGTAAAAAACGGTTTATCTCGATTTCCGGCAAAACTAGAAGTCCTATGGAAAAAAATCAAATGGCAAAGTTGTAGGTAATAAAAAGATCTCCCAATAAAATAATAAATAATATAAAATAGTAAAAAGATGTCCCAAATACACTGTAATTTATTTGATTTGAAATATTTAGTTTTTCTCCTTATTTTTGACTTAATATCGACTTAATTCTAACAGCTATCATTGTCATTTACAGATGAGTTATTTATATGGAGAACAGGGTTAACATCTACGAAGTACGATTTTACCCCAAAACTACTTTAATTCCCTGTCAACATATAAAGCTCTAAGCCGCTTAATAATATTAATTGTTTCGCCCTAAAATAGAAATTGCTAAGAATGGAAACTAGAAAGTGCACACTAACAGCAATAGAAAACAAAAGAAGCACATTGAAAAAATTTATTCAAAAATGGAAGTCGAATGACATTAAAACCATGAAGTGTCTGTCAGGCATTTGTCATATCTACATGCAGCAGTTGATTTGTATTTGCATAAGTTATGAATTTTTTTTCTTTTTTATGGGAATTGTTTTATCTCTGGTTATCTAACATTATGAAACGTCAGAATTCCACGGAATTAGTAATTCGGGTATATGGTGAGATTATAGTAAGTTCATTGTGGAAAATATCGTAAAAAGTCAAGCCGCCTGGGAGCTTTCATGGAAAACGCTGCCTAATCCCTGAGCGGGTAGTACCTACGCATAATATGCTCTACTACCCGTGCGAAGCCGGGGCGGGTCGCTAGTTAAATTATAAGACCGACTAGCAAGTTGTTACAGCCGATAATTATACAAAACACCGATAGATATAGCTTGTTTTATACAAAGATCTGCAACCTTATAACGAAAAAGGTTTGATTGATGAAGGAAGTAATTTTGAATGTTAGACGCCGCCGAGTTTCTTGCTGGTTCTTCTCGCTAGGTTGCGGCATTCCGAACCAGTGGTAAATTCGTTTTAAAGTTAAGATTTAGAAATTATATGATTAATGAATGAATAAAAATTATATGATTATTAGAGCAAAACGAAGAAAACCGACAAAAACAAGTTTTTTTTTAAGAGCAATGATATTTATATGTAGTTAATAAATTAAAGATAAATTAATAATTTTAAGTTAAATTTTAATAAAGTTTATTTTTTAAATTATTATTGATAAGATAAATCAATGATTAGAATTTAAGCGATTTAATACTTTCAGAAAGCTTAAATTGACCTAGAATCTTAATGTGATGGGTTTATCGAATCAGAGTTTGGAAGTCGGAAATTTGCAAGAACTTATTAACAGAGCTTAGAGTTTTTGTTTTCAATTGAAAGAAGTTTACGACATATTAAGGTTTAAGCTGCCCGTGATTTCATTTAGAGTCGATCGTTATTTTATTAAATAGAACCAAATGACGAACAAGGGCAAGACCGCCCGCGACTTAACTTGGGCAAGACCGTGTGCAAATTGAATTATGATATTTTCCCGACTCCTTTAAAAAAAAGAGAGATGAGAAACACGAGGACGTGTTTAGTTTCAGGACGGAAGAACTGTCAGCTTATTGATTGAATTGATAAGAACTTTTACTGATAAGTAATAAAAATTAATTAAATAATTTAAAGGATTAAGAATTTATGGGTAATAATTGTGTCCGTCAGATCCACGGACGGTAAATATTAAAATCAAGTGAAACCTTATCTATAATTTAGTAGTTTTTTAGTAGTATTTGGTAGCTAAGCTAAAATATTTAGTAGTTCAATATAACCAAAATTAAATGAAAAATAAATTGCGCCGCCAAGCTGACGTCAGGTTGGCGGGTGGAATTTAAACGGCGTACAATACTTTGAAAATATATATGTCAAATTTTAGTAGTCTTTTGGTAGTTTAATAAAATTACGTTAAATCTTATTCACGCCTTTGTTTATAGACTGGAAAATATATTTTCTTTTTCTTCATCGGAAACGCCTGTGGAAATTATCATAGCAATCTTTCAGCAGAACTAATTTAATTTCCACAGGCGTTTCCGATGAAGAAAAAGAAAATATATTTTCCAGTCTATAAACAAAGGCGTGAATAAGATTTAACGTAATTTTATTAAACTACCAAAAGACTACTAAAATTTGACATATATATTTTCAAAGTATTGTACGCCGTTTAAATTCCACCCGCCAACCTGACGTCAGCTTGGCGGCGCACTTTATTTTTCATTTAATTTTGGTTATATTGAACTACTAAATATTTTAGCTTAGCTACCAAATACTACTAAAAAACTACTAAATTATAGATAAGGTTTCACTTGATTTTAAGATTTCCGTCCGCGGTTCAGACGGACACGTAATAATTTAGTTGACATTTTTGAATGAATCGAACTCAACAAACTTTGTTCGCGGCGGCGCGAGTTGATTGTTTCTTTGCGACAATGCGCAAAAGATGCGGGTCCCTGGTGCGTAGATTACGGAGCAGTTCCAACAGTATTGCAGTTGATTGCGAGTCGATTGGACTGTGTGTATGTGAATCGTTGCTGCGCCGTTTCTAATGGAACGGTGCAGTGACGATTCGCATATTCATATTCATTAGTTTTTAAATACTTTAGGTTATTTCACTAACATAGGGATAAGTTTCTGTAATACTAACAATGTGAGTCTATGTTACTTTCAATAAAGATTTATTATTATTATTATTATAAAAAAATAATCATACCCATATTTGATTTACTTCTACGCATTCATTGGCTGTTTCAAAAACCACCTTACCTGATTGGTCGTACGTAGGTGAACAGATTGCGTTCGGGGAGGGTATGAGGCCATTTTGAAATTACTGACTATAACAAGTGTAAATTGAAAATTTAAAAAACCCCCGACATTCGCCATTTAGTGGCGGCGGCCATCTTGAATTTGCAATAGTGCTATTCTACTAGTCAAGCCCTTTCATTTGATACCCATATCAAGGGAGTTGTGAAAAAATATATCATCCGCCATTTTGTAGCGGCGGCCATCTTGGACCGATTTTCATCAAACATAGCTAAGAACACTCTCGACTAATTCACCTTTCAAACAAAAAAAACCGCATTCAAATCGGTCCACCCGTTTGAGCGCCACAGGGGAACAGACAGACACACACACACACACACACACACACACACACAGACACGTCAAACTTATAACACCCCGTCGTTTTTGCGTTGGGGGTTAAAAAGCAAGACTGGGAAGTATTCGGGCTCAATCTATCTTCTATACATATAATAAAATCGTAGACTTGCCGTATCTGTACATTAAAGATTTTTGCAAAATAATAACTGGGGGATGTTAGGGATAAGTAATAGAACGTAAAAAAGCTATTTTTGAAATTTTTGTCTGTTTGTCTGTTTATCTGTTTGTCTGTTTATCTGTATGTTTGTGCGCGCATCACGCAAAAACTACTGAATGGATTGAAATGAAACTTGGCACGATTTAAGTTCATACTACGGAGTAACATATAGGATACTTTTTATCCCGAAATTCAGCACGGTTACCTTGGGAGAGGGGATGAAATTAAAATGTGTACTTAGCTGTAATACATTAACGCGTGGTCCGATTTCATTCATTCTTTTTTTGTTAGAAAGTAGATACTTTAAAGACTACCGACTAACCTCTAAAAGGCTGGATCGATTTTGATGGAACTTTCACTGGCGGATGTTTACATTTTGATTTACCTAAACATCCACCAGTGAACTTTTAACAGTTTTTAGCATGATATGAGCTCAAAGGAGCTTTTTTTTTATTGCGGAATAGGCTTACGCTTGATGACAATCATGCCTGAACAGCAATGATGAGGTCTAAGTTGGAACGCGCTTGCCTAGAAAATGCCTATTCACTCTTGCCTTGAAGGTACTTAAGTCGAACGAGGCGGGAAACACGGAAGCCGGAAGGGCGTTCCACACCCTAGCGGTTCGTATCAGAAACGTCGACCGAAAGCGCTTTGTGCGAGCAGACTGAACGTCAACCACATAGGGATGCCATCGCTCTCGACTTCTCGCTGTTCTGTGGTGAAATGGTGAAGGAGGAACTAGGTTAAAAAGTTCCTGAGCACACTCTCCAAAGTATATCCGATAAAAGACCCATAGACAAGCGACATTGCGTCGGTGCTGTAAACTGAGCAATTTTGCCTGCGTTAGTGACCGATCGCCTATGATTCTACGGGCGCGGCGATCAACCGAGTCTAATGCATCGAGTTGGTATTTGGCAGAGCCGTCCCAGAGGTGGCAGCAGCAGGGCTATTCTGTAAAGGCATTTTCGAATTATCGAGAGTGAATTCGAGATGAGTTTGCTAATTTGTACTCTGTAAAACTCGATAGTACAGGTCTTCTCACTCAAACTCACTTCACTTCGCAAGTGCGTAGCAGATGTTTACAGAATATCAAACCAAGGTGAAGTGAGTTTGCTTTCGAAGCGAGTTATCTCACTTGAGTGAGCTTCGATTTCGAGATGGTATTTTAGAGAATAGCCCTACATTTCTCCATGCCTGACCGGATTTGAGCCTGGTAAAGTGTGAGGCGTTGTGCAGGTGTGAAGTACCGCTTCACCTTGTTCAGGATACCAAGTTTTTTGGCAGCTGTTTTGGCCTTCAACTCGATGCATTTCCCGAAATTGAATTTGGGTGAGATGTCAATACCTAGAAGCTCAATGTGAACACTAATCGGAACGGATACACTTTGGAAAGTAGGAGCCAAGGTAAAAGGGCTCCTTTTTGCGGTGACACGCTTGTGTTTTGGTGGCATTAAACTTAACTAAATTGGCGTCACCCCAATCAGACACCTCCTTGAGAGTCAAGTTAATGCGATTCACCATTGCCTCTCTTAGCTTAGGAAAAACAAAATGATTCCTACGGGATTTTTAAACACCAATATATTATATCCACGCGAACGAAGTCGCGGGTGTCCGCTTGTTATTAAATAAATCGTATAAAATCGTTTCCATCGACGACCAAACTCTGCTCCGAACAGTATTCAGTTTTTTTGTGTGTGATTTTACACGAATATTGTTTAAATTAGTAGAAATGTGATGTGAAAGTGTAATTAGTGATAATTTAGTTTATAGTTTAAATGTTTCACTTTTTCCACTTGGAGACGAACCTCAGCACTCAGCTCATCAATAGTATTCAAGTGATTACTGATTAAGGAATGTGAATATCTTTCAACAGAAGTTACATGCATAAAATGTACCCATATGCCAATTCTTTTTTTTGATTGGTACCGATTTCTCTAAGATTACTCGACCGAAGTCGAGTTCAGTTTAATTTTTTTTTTCTTAATTACTGTTTCGAAGTAACAAATTAATATTTCAGTTATTAGCGTCGATGTCGTCATTCCTTCTACTCCTGGATTTGGGGATGGCGCTTAGCTTTTCAACAATCATGATGCCGGCAATACTGAACGCTACAGAGGGTTTGTCGCTGAATGAATTGCAAGCTTCGTGGTTTGGTGAGTTATTGAATGCAGCTAAAAGTAACCTCCCAACTAGCAAAACAGTTGTATAATATTAGAATTATACAACTAATGGCCTTATAAGGGATTTATAACAGTTTTATAGCAACCAAACAGTTCATCATCATTACAGCAACCCATCACCTACCGGCTCACTACAGAGCACGGGTCTCCTCTCAGAGTGAGAAGGGTTTTGGCCATAGTCTACTACGCTGGCCAAGCGGATTGGCAGACTTCACACACCTTTGAGAACGTCATGGAGAACTCTCAGGCGTGCAGGTTTCCTCACGATGTTTTCCTTCACCGTTAAAGCAAGTGATATTTAAATACTTAAAACGCACATAACTCCGAAAAGTTAGAGGTGCGTGCCCCGGGATCGAACCCACGACCTCAGATTAGAAGTCGGTCGCTCTAACCACTAGGCTATCACAGCTTTAGCAAACAGTTGTGAAGTAGTATTTAATTCAATGTACTTATTAGTTATATAACATTTATGTCATAATATGAAAGTGTCGTATATAACGTCATATAAATTCATTGTGAACGTCATCACAATGAATTTATATGACGTTAATATAACGTTTCTTCCACGACGTTTACGCGACAAGGCTTCAAGTCGAGTTAACGTTTCAGTCAGGTAATCGTCCTGAGCCGCCATTTTGTATAATTTTGGAAACTTTAATTCAACACTTAAATAACAAGCGGCCCTATAAAGATTTTTTAATTAACAATTATTATAAAACAGTCATATTTAAGTCATACGCTTCCTCTTTTATGTAACTTTTAGTTATAAACATTATTCTGGGAGCGCATTTTCTTACATAAAATTTCAACTCCTATCATCGGATGTCCGAAAATGTTTCTCATACAATTTAAAGTCATAATGATCATTGTTCATAAAACGTTGACAACCTACCAATTGAAAGACATAATCATTGAAATTCATAATATCATTATTCATATACTTAGTTTGTATTAATATTTGTTTTCATATATTTATTTATACTAATGGTCGAAACTCATAATCGTGTTTTATACTAATACTAGATGATGCCCACGGTTTCGCCCGTGTGGTTTGTAAAAATCTCGTGGGAACTTTGATTTTCCAGAACAAAAAGTAGCCTATCTCTAGCAAGTAGGTAGTAACCCGTCCACAAAACGGAAAAATTCCGTGGGATCCTTACGATTTCGGAATGCAATTCCTTACAGCATCAGGGTTGAGGAGTTGGACATGTACCTACTCGAGGTCATTCTTAATATATTTTCTAAAATAATAATATATTTTCTAATATATTTTCTAAAATATATTTTCTTTTTCTTCATCGGAAACGCCTGTGGAAATTAAATAAGTTCTGCTGAAAGATTGCTATGATAATTTCCACAGGCGTTTCCGATGAAGAAAAAGAAAATAATATATTTTCCAGTCTATAAACAAAGGCGTGAATAAGTTTTAACGTAATTTTATTAAACTACCAAAAGACTACTAAAATTTGACATATATATTTTCAAAGTATTGTACGCCGTTAAAATTCCACCCGCCAACGTGACGTCAGCTTGGCGGCGCACTTTATTTTTCATTTAATTTTGGTTATATTGAACTACTAAATATTTTATCTTAACTACCAAATACTACTAAAAAACTACTAAATTATAGATATGGTTTCACTTGAATTTGTGATATACCGTCAGCCATTCTGACGGAGACGTACATACTTAGTCATAATATTGTAATGAATGAATTAAATTTTCAGGTAGCATTTCATTCCTGACGCAGCCCGCCAGTGCACTGATCTCTGGCCCAATAGTGAACTATTTTGGGAGAAGAAAGGCCAACTTTCTGTCGAACGTACCAATTTTAGTTGCTTGGCTTCTCATGTACTTCTCGTGGAATGTGCCGTCTCTATTTGCTGGCAGTGCTTTAATGGGAATCAGCTTAGGAATCATGGAAGCACCTATCTGCTCATATGCAGGAGAAATAAGGTGACTACTTTTCTTACAACACACTACGGTATACCTACTTAGGGCCTGTTTCACCACCTTCTGATAAGTGCCTAAACATAAGTTTTGTCACTTTCTTACTATAAGTCAAGTAACAAAGTTGCAGATAGCTATCCAATACTTATCAGAAGGTGGTGAAACAGGCTCTTAGATTCTATTCTACTATATAGTATAACTAGCAACTGCCCGCGGCTTCGCCCGCGTGAATTTTGGTTTTGAACAAATCCCCAGGGAATCGTGGAGTTCCGGTTCCCGTTCCCGCTCTCTTTTCCAACCTTTATATTTACTATCAAGGAAGTTCGCTGTAGTAATCTACCTATAGCTGTAGATATAGATTTCGGGTTTTTCAAAATCCCGTGGGAACTGTGCATTTTTCAAGCAACACAGCAAAGTATTGCAATAATGTGTTATGTGAGCGTGATTTACCTAAGAACAGTCATCTGGCGCCCTCTATGGCGTTTTTTGGAGGTCTATATCTATTTTAGTCCCACAGGAATACTTTTCCGGGATAAAACGTAAAATGTGTTAAGTCAGGGCATAAGCTATCTCCATTCAAAATTTCCGCCAAATCGGTTCAGTAGTTGCAGCAGAGAAGAGGAACAAACATAAACACAAATTTTCGCCTTTATAATATTAGTGTGATTGTTATTTTCCTCGCTAGAGAGCTCGCTGGACCGTCGTAAACGCTATGTCCCGCAATTTTTAAATCTGTAATATCTTCGAAAATATTCATTTAATTCATATGCTGTAAAGGGCCATATAGATCTATATTAAATCAACAATGTATTTAAGGTATTTAATTAGATAAGGATTAATGCTGTATTGGTTAAAATTGCTTCGAAAATTAGCCATTATTTGTCGTAAAAAGTAAATGACAAAAAAATGTTATTGTGGGATATCCATAAGAGATAGACATATACCATAGCGGAGTTTTCTGTAGACCTTTTCAATGTGTATAAAATACTTAGTACATTATTTTGATAAATCTCGTAGGGTTCAGCCTGCGTTTGCAATGTAAGCGGAAAAAATGAAATTATTTACGACATTACATTAGAAACCTCAAAAATAACAGTATTTCTCCACTATTTAATGCATGTTATTATACATATAAACCTTCCTCTTTAATCACTCTATCTATTAAAAAAACCGCATCAAAATCCGTTGCGTAGTTTTAAAGATTTAAGCATGCATAGGGACATAGAGACATAGGCATAATATAGGGACAGAGAAAGCGACTTTGTTTTATACTATGTAGTGATATACCTACTACATACCAAATGACTCAATGGACGAAAGCGCGGGGCAAGCAGCTAATGGCGTCATGTGTTGTCTATCTGAAACTAACTTAATATTCCAGTTTCACTTCTCGATTTTTTTCGCATCTAAAATGTAGCCTATGTCACCCGGACTATAACAACGAATCAATTGACACCTCATTCATCAAAATCGGCCCAGTAGTTTAAGCGCTACGGTGGAACAAAATGTAAACTCGGGGGTTAAAAAGAAGTCTGTTAATAAAGTAGCTAAAACCTCTTTCTTCACATTATGATCTGCTGTTTCAGTGACCCGTCCTTCCGCGGCGCACTGTGCACTGTGACGCAGTTTTTCGGGTCATTGGGCGTCGTCATCATGTACTTCCTGGGCATGGTGGTGGACTGGCGGAACGCTGCTCTCATTTGCCTCATTGCACCGATCGCCTCGATGATTATGGTTGTCTTTGTAAGGATATTTTATTTATTACTAGTGGTTCCGGTAGACGTCGTCCTGCCCGGTGACATATCGACATCAGCGCCACCTACCGAGACTCGGTAGGTTACCTGTTTACCTACCCGGCGATTGTGTTTTCAAACCATCAAAATTTTATCCAAATCTTTCCAGCCGTTTAGGAGGAGTTAGATGACAAACGGAATAATTATATAGGTACGGGTGAGAGAGTTTACCGTATCGACAAGATATTTGACAGCTACGAAACCCGTGAACATTTTGTATGGGGAAATGTTTTTTCTTTTATTTTATTTTTTCGTCAATTTTCCAATGTTTTTAATAGTTATTCTGCTATTCGGGACGGAGAAAAATACAACAAATCAATAACCATGAAAATCGCTCTTGTCGTTCTCGAGTTATACTTAAGTGTTCGAAATAACACGACTTTGTTTCATATATATATACTAGTGGACCTGGCAGACCTCGTACTGCCCGGTGACATACCGACATCAGCGCCACCTACCGTGTATGCCACACCCACAGACCAATATATATTTGTTACAAAAAATGTGACAAATGAAGAACCGCTCGACTGATTTTTCTTTAATTCTCTACAACATTATTAGACAAGAAATCACATCTACCTCTATCTTATCAGTGAACAACATCCAAAATTTAGCAGTGAATAGTATCACATCTCTCAAACATCAAAAGGGTCGTTACTATCACCTAAACCGAGCAATAGTAACTCATGCCACCTCCATCGAGTGACGCTAACCATGCCACCTCCATCGAGTGACGCTAACCATGCCACCTCCATCGAGTGACGCTAACCATGCCACCTCCATCGAGTGACGCTAACCATGCCACCTCCATCGAGTGACGCTAACCATGCCACCTCCATCGAGTGACGCTAACCATGCCACCTCCATCGAGTGACGCTAACCATGCCACCTCCATCGAGTGACGCTAACCATGCCACCTCCATCGAGTGACGCTAACCATGCCACCTCCATCGAGTGACGCTAACCATGCCACCTCCATCGAGTGACGCTAACCATGCCACCTCCATCGAGTGACGCTAACCATGCCACCTCCATCGAGTGACGCTAACCATGCCACCTCCATCGAGTGACGATAACCATGCCACCTAAATCGAGTGACGATTCCACAAGTCTAGGAGCCACCTATATCGAGTAGCCCTTAGACTACTGTACTGCCTAAATCGAGCAGTACAGCGAACACATCACCTAAACCGAGCGATGTATTCTAGGAACTACTGAAGACTACTGTATTGCCTAAATCAAGCAATACAGCGAACACAACACCTAAATCGAGCGTTGTGTCCCATTTGCTGAAGACTGCTGTGCTGCCAAAATCGAGCAACACAGCGGACACATCACCTAAACCGAGCAATGTGTCCCATTCGCTGAAGACGGCTGTACTGCCTAAATCGAGCAATACAGCGGACACATCACCTAAACCGAGCAATGTGTCCCATTCGCTGAAGACGGCTGTACTGCCTAAATCGAGCAATACAGCAGACACATCACCTAAATCGAGCAATGTGTCCCATTCGCTGAAGACTGCTGTACTGCCTAAACCGAGCAATACAGCGAACACATCACCTAAACCGAGCAATGTGTTCGAACACACCACCTAAATCGAGCGATGTGTTCCACTACTGGAGCTTAGTTAAATGATTCCAATTTACTTGTTCACCAATCAGACAGAATTTTTACAAATCAGTCCAGTTACACTGTGATCATTAGACTACATCTTCTCTACTTCCAATCATTACAGTCATTGCTGGGCATTTTTCTTAATTGATCGTGTGTAGGTACGCCTCAAATCTAAGGTCTTCAAAACATACTCCAACAACTTACGGTTAACTACAGTAAGCATAATTTCAACTTACTCATCACACGCTCTACTTATCCATTGGCTCAGCTGGAGCCAGTAGCTATGAGGTATAATTTAATATTGTGCAACTCACCAAACTCTTTACTAGAGAAACCATACCCGTGGTCTATAATGACACGATTTGGCGTCCCGTTCAACGAAACACTTACTTAAATTGCATTTTAACATCAATACGCGTCGTATGGTTTAAAAGAGCGAATTTAGAAAACGCGTCAATTTGTACTAATCACATACTCTTTTCAGTCACTTTCGCCTGTGATGTCTACGTAAACTGTGTGCCACGGAACACTTATTTTTGGTATAGAATGTAACTCTACCCATAATTTTTCAGAACTAGTTTTTAACAATTCCACACGTTATACAAGTTTCCACTAATTCAAGAACTTTTGTCATCTTTTCAAACCAAAATAGTGTTCAAAGACTTTCCCAAAAGTCTTCTCTCAACTTAAGTTGTACGACAAACTCGAAAACTCGATTGTTAACAGACCAACAAAACGTCCTAGGCACTATCGGTAAACAACGAGTATGACCATTTCTTTGTACTTAAAGAAATAAAATACCTGAACGCAATTCATAGGTTTTAACTATGTCTGTAGGTAATTCTTGGGTCTTTATCTTATTAACGAATGCTAGAATTTCGGCATCACGCTCTTGCTCAGCAAATAACCAATTTTTCGATAGAGTCACTATATCCACACGTTTTTGTTCTACTTTTGTAAAAACTTATTTGACTTAACTGAAGCACAAGGTTCGTGAAGGTAATTTCTAAATAGAAAATCTACGTGGTTCATCTTTTTGCCATCTCTATAAATAATGTCGAATTCAAAAGCTTCTAAGAAAGCCCACCACTTGTGAACTCGGGCGAGTTAAATCTTTCTTGTTCAATATAATAATAATATATATATATATAATGTACAATTTCTCTATCCCCAAACGTATATAGTGTTTCCTTTCTGTTGTAGATACAAATGCTTTTTATTATAAGAAAAAAAAATTATAATATGCACTCTTGATTTAAACTCCTTCTTGAAACTGATGCTAGGCACAACTAACTAACTTGTCATCTTATTAGCCACAAGTTCATTCGGAGACCCACATGTTCGGAGGCAACATACTTAAAAGTTATAGAGCATTTGCTGAAGCTATTAAAAGTATAAGAAAATCATCAACAAAAAGAAGGTGTGAGCTTTGTTAAAGGTTATGTTCTGTTCCTTTCTAATAATCAAGCATTTTGAAGTAGTCTTCCAGCGCATTTTGAGCAAAGAGAGTCTTTGGTGGATTGCATTAACTTGTTTCAGATTGCAATAAAGCGAAAACACATGTTTGTTTAACGTAGTTCCTACTATCAAAAGTATATCCGTTATCGATTCTAATGAGATCTTGGATATGAAAATTTTCTGGCTCTCGCACTTTTAACAGATATGCCGTTTGAACTACCATGGAGCACTGTAACCAGCTATGTGATGGCTCTGCCGAATACCAGACCGATTTAATAAACATGGAACATTTTTGTGTTTGAAGAGTCATTGGCTCAATCACTATTTTTTACTTTTTTTTTATTTTATTTACAATACATATTAATATTTTTACAATGATTACTTCGTGCTCGTAAGCTCTAATGCTAGGCTTGTCTGAGCACTGCGCATCCCTCAGTTAACTTAGGTACATCTAGATACAATGGTTTACAATGAAAAGATCATGAAATATAGCTACTCTAAATAACTGATTAAAAAAATATGTTCGCAGTATGTAGTTACTAGGTAGTATATAATTATATAAAACAAGTGGGTAGTTCATTGAAAAATTTACGTGCAAACGAGTTATTTTGGTTAAAGCGTATATACAATTTAGTTGAGGTAGATTCTATACAGGCTGCTTCAAATAAGTACAAGATTTGTACAAAATTAAACATTTGTGTTTAAAAGATAATTTTTAACTTTATAGTTTATATTTTTTTCTGTTAGTTTTGATTTCAGATCTCTTGGTAATTCATTTATCAGTCTTGGCAGTATGTAGTCTGTAGTTCGTTCTCCGTAAAAATTGTTTGATTTTGTTGTAATCAATTTTTGATCTGTGATTTGTCTCGTCGTTATTTTATGTGTGATAAAGTTTTGATAGAAATTAAAGTAATTTTGTGTGATTAGGGCATATTTGACTTTTTTTTGTATGGGAAGTATTTTACAGTATTCAAATATTTTTTCTTCGTTTTGTCTGAATTTGTCTTTGATTTTTGTAGGAATAATCATTTTTAGAGTTCTTTTTTGTATATTGTGAATTTTATTTATGTGTGTTTTAAAAGTTCGTCCATACGCACTGAGACCATATGATACAACACTATCCATAAGGGCCATGTATAATAGTAGCATCGTTTTAAATTTCATTTTGTTTTTAACTAGGTATAATTTTGCCATAATTGCTCGTAGTTTGTTGCATACTGTCTCAATGTGTCTGTCCCAGTTAAATCTGTTGTCAATTACTAGTCCCAAATAAGTATGCTCAGCTACTTCTTCGATATTCTCGCAGTTGCATTTAGGTAGATTTACGTGAAGGCAATTGTGTGTATGTGATACTAGAGAAGGTTTATCAGTAGTTTTATTGTGACTCGATCGTATATGGAGCAGTTTAGTTTTTTGCGTGTTTAGCACTAGTCCCATGTCGTGCGACCATCTACAAAGAGAGTCAAAGTCTTGTTGGAGATCTTCAACAGCCATTTTTTAATTTTTGTTCGCAGCTATGATACATGTATCGTCCGCATACTGGAATAATTTACAATTGGTTACAATATTTTGTAAATCATTAACGTAAGCTAAGTAGTGCAATGGGCCTAGCGCTGAACCCTGTGCTGTTCCTTCAGTAATTGCTATTTTATCACTAATTTCACCATCTACCTGTACTACGTAAGCTCGTCCCATTACGTAATTTTCAAACCATTTCAAGAGAGGCCCTCTTATACCCGTATCATTCAGTTTATCTATCAATATTTTATGTCGTAGAGTGTCGAACGCTTTGCTGTAGTCTACGAACACCATTAGAACATGTTTTTTACAATCGAGACATGTGTTTACGTAGTCTGTTAACTTAGATAGTAATTGAGTGGTGCTTTTTTTAGGTTGAAAACCGTACTGCTGGCTAGCTAGAATACCATGTTCGTTGTAAAAGTTGTGTACTTGATTGCATATATATTTTTCCACTATTTTGTCTATTACTGGTAGTATGGTAATGGGACGATAGTTGTTATATTCTTTTTTGCATCCTTTTTTTTTTAACTAACAAACTAACACAGGCAAAATTACTTTGTTTATGGCACTGACTCAAAGTTGTTTGTATCGGTCTTCTATCGGATAAAATTTGAAATGTGCTCTCAGGAACTTTACAAAATTGTTCCTTCTCCACCGTTGTACCACGGAACAGAGAGAAGCAATTTGTAGAAATTTTCTTGGAAAGTCCAACCCCACCTAGATTTCACTATTTTGTCTAGCTGTCTGCATTCAAACAGATATGGAAGCTTTCTTGAATATACATCTTAACACTTCGATTTCAAGCTAATCTACTTGCGATCGTTGCATAGCCTAAGTTTCAATTATTTTAAAGCCTTTCTCATAGTGTGCAAAAGAGAGAGAAGCGATACTAGTCATATTGGTAAGATGTATTGCAAGATGTCTGTACAATCTGCTATCAACGAATTTTTTGTTGTTATAAGTACCCTTCTCGAAATCAATAACATCGTGAAGTCTTCGTGGTATATGGTTCTTAATCGGGAATGTGTTCTGTCCTCTTTTTTAAATATAAAAAAAATATGCTCCTGTTCACTCTCAATTATGTTCACACCACGCCTTTTTGGGTCTAAAATTATCTGTTTAGGTCTTCAAAGCTGCACACTCATTGCGTTCAGCAGCTTTTAAGATAAGTATTTTTTTACATAATACTTTTTCAGAGGATTTCAACATGAAACTCGTCCACACAAACATCCAGAACAGGTTTGCTCTGGAATTAACACCTCAATTGTTCAAGGTTCTTTCAAATTCAATTTTTCAATTCAAGGTTCTTTGGCTAAATACTAATGGTTGTAACGCTCGAGGTCCTAAGTTTTATTGGTGGGAGATTTCCTAGACTTTAAGCAAACACTTTTTTCGGATACTTTTCTATGGCTTTCTAGAGTTTCTCATAACCGTGATTAATAACAAATTACCATAGGCATATTCTAATCGCCATGTACCAGAGATAATTACCATATCGCAATTTATCATTACCATGACCATCATAATTACCGAATTTGTTATATCTCCTAGGAAACCAGGGTACGATAAAGGCCTTCTTCATCACCGAGATCAAATTAGGTACCCCTTTGTGAAGGTATCCTTAAATAATCAAAAATTGAAAAAAAAAAATTTTTTTTCTCAACCTCGACACTTTTTGCCACGATTTCGGAGAAGTGCCCATATCCGTATCAATATCCTTAAAACCAATATCCAAATTAGAAATAATGCACTCGTCAACTTACATTTTGAAATAGAAAAAGTATCCGCAGCCATAGTAATTGAAAAACCAGCCTCTATATTTAAATTAATACAGGAAATGCCGAAAAACATCGTTCTAAGCTTTAATTCACTAAAATAATTCGTACGATTTTTTCACAATAATAGCGAATGACATTGATAACAATATTGTTATTAGTGTCAATATTGACACTTAGATTATTTTTCAATATTCAAAGTTGACAGGCAATGATAACAATGGAGTATCATAACAAAAATATCACGAGCTATCGTAATATTATCAAAACGCAAAAACTCATCTAATATAACGTGAAGTAACGTGAAACAAAACTTGTAAACTATATCCGTCTTAAGTAAACTCACGTCACCTCACGTAAATCACAGACGTATAAAGAGAAGCAGACCTAACATAATCTTCACAACTACATCTAAAAGAATAAATAATATCTTCGCTTGTTTCTCTCCAAACAAAAATATAATACTCTATCTCTTTTTTTCTGTTGTTGCAACACTTACGCACTCATAGAAAAAATAGGTCTTGAGGCAAACCGCCATCTTGCTAAGCATGCATAGCATGATGGCGGTGCAATATGTCAAATGAAGTCAAAAACAAGATCTTATCCTGCGAGTTGTTTATTATTTTATTTTTGCATTAAAATCAAGTCTTAAGATCCAAGAATACTAAAATAAAATGGTTAAGTGTAGTGCACCTCTGTGCAGCAATTCTTCATAAAGGAAAACACCTGAAATTAATTGTTATCGGTAAGTTTTCATGTGCCATAGTCTCGTAATTTGTTTACATGGTTACTGTGAGATTAATAATAATCGTTCGGCATTTTAGAAGCAGTCCCTATTTATTATATGTCCAAAACTCGTAAATAGTTATAGTAATTTTGGTTCTAGTAGATCCCTGTTGCAATATTTATCAATAATTTAATACTCTGATCTCGTTTGATGTTTCATATACTTGTGCAATTTTACAGGGCCGTATTCAGGCTCAAGGTTTGTTTAGTAGGTATATTTTGAAGTTTGATTAGATAAAAGTAGGTACGGACAAATTATAAAAATGAAATCATTTTTCAGGTTCCCAAAGGACGAAAACTAAGAAATGCCTGGTTGACCAACATGAATAAAAAAAATTGGCATCCCAAATCATCGAGTGTACTATGTTCTAAGCATTTTAAAGCACATTTAGTGGACAACAAAAAGGACAGGAGAGATTTGATTTACCCATCGAATGGTTTGATTAAAATAATTCAATCGTGTGAAGAAGTTTTGAAAATGATTAAAGGAAAATATATAAGTTATAATAGCATGATAATGTATATAGCTGATTTATCGAATAATTGTAGTGAGTTTAAGACCAATGATGAACATGATTTCAATCATTTGCAAATAATGATTAAGGTGATTGTTAAATTTTATTTTGATTTAAGAATGAAGCATAATGCAAAGCAAAGCAATCTATCGGAATGAAATTATTAAGAAAATACTTAGTTTTGTTTAAAAATAAATAATTGAAACTTTTGTTTGTTTTTATTTATTTTACTCATTTTACATAGGTAAGGTAGGTCGAATGAAATAGTTAGGTAGTTAAACTAGTAAAAAGTTAGTTTGATAAATAGTTTACAAACTAGCGTTTCACTAGTTTAACTACCTACCTATTTCATTCGAGTGAAGTGTCACGTCATAACATAGAGCACGAAGCGAATCATAAATCAGCAGGCCTATTCTGTATCTCAGTGGTAACGAAAACGTTAGAGCCTATGAAAATGTGCCCATCAAATAATTATCAAACCATCATTTTACATTGTGTAACATCTGATGATGATGAACTGCATCCCAGTTGGAAATTAAGGTTACAGAATGTAAAATAAGGGTTTAACAATTTGATGCCACTTTACCGTAGTTTTCAAATTAATTTCATCACAGATTAATGATTAGTATCTACAATAAATTTCATATCACAGATACTTAATAATTATAGGCCTGCAGGTCAGTCAGTAGTGACTGACCTGCAGGCCTATAATTATTAAGTATCTAGCGTAGCGTAGGCTACGCTTTACTATCTATACTAATCTGGCAATAGTGTTATTTGACTATACTTTCAAGGGCCTAGTGACTCGAATAATAATCTCAATGTTCGCGCGATTATAGATACAAAATCAACCGCGCGATGACCGCGTAATCGCTTTCTAATACGGCGACGACGCCTAAGTCTGATTCCGCGTTACGAGTTCAGTCCCTCACCCTCGCTTGCATGAGTTCGGCCCTGTTTACTGTCAATGTGTGTGTGAAATTTGTATGTAGGCGTAATTGGCACGCCAATTTTTTTGTTATGTTAGGTCTGCTTCTCTTTATACGTCTGTGACGTAAATTTTGCAAATTACTATTAACACTCGAATTTCTAATACTGGTAGGTACTTAATATAAACGACTTTATTATAACGCACAGCCAATAATCTATGCGCAATACTTCTTTTAATGAGCATTCGGCTCCATAATCGTGAAAACATGAAAACGACTCACCAGATTGATTTCATCGACTGGTAACCGGGCAAACCTCATATGCGTCCACGCGTCGACTCTCAGGCACCCAGGCGCAACAACCACCCGCTGCTGGACTGCGCGCGCTACCGCCTACTCTGACTGCGCCAACGCCGCCGATCGACGGCGATCACCGGGTCGATATGTGGTCCCGCTCACCACATCAGGAAATACACAAACTCACCGGATTGATTTCATCGACTGGTAACCGGGCAAACCTCATATGCGTCCACGCGTCGACTCTCAGGCACCCAGGCGCAACAACCACCCGCTGCTGGACTGCGCGCGCTACCGCCTACTCTGACTGCGCCAACGCCGCCGATCGACGGCGATCACCGGGTCGATATGTGGTCCCGCTCACCACATCAGGAAATACACAAACTCACCGGATTGATTTCATCGACTGGTAACCGGGCAAACCTCATATGCGTCCACGCGTCGACTCTCAGGCACCCAGGCGCAACAACCACCCGCTGCTGGACTGCGCGCGCTACCGCCTACTCTGACTGCGCCAACGCCGCCGATCGACGGCGATCACCGGGTCGATATGTGGTCCCGCTCACCACATCAGGAAATACACAAACTCACCGGATTGATTTCATCGACTGGTAACCGGGCAAACCTCATATGCGTCCACGCGTCGACTCTCAGGCACCCAGGCGCAACAACCACCCGCTGCTGGACTGCGCGCGCTACCGCCTACTCTGACTGCGCCAACGCCGCCGATCGACGGCGATCACCGGGTCGATATGTGGTCCCGCTCACCACATCAGGAAATACACAAACGATTTGCTTAATTGATCATAAGTCTCGATATTTCCAGGCAGTAAACAGCTCCTTAAAGTTGGTCCACGTCATTCCATGAAACGATACTTGTGACAGCCACACCATAGCCCGTTCTTTAAGCGCACGACTCAAAGCCATCATGAGAGAAGCTTCTTGCAAATCTGGATCTGTGATGCACATGTCCGTGGCCGTAAGACGCAACCCATGCGCGAGCGTCCATGTTGTTCTTATCCAGATTAGTCTCAGGTAGCCGGATATCTTTGCTAGTAGACGGTGCTTCCATTGCCTCGATCAATGCCGCAAAGTTACGATTTTGCTGCTCCATGAGTAAGCGCCATTTTGTATTGTCGTTGTCAATTGATTCGCACCGATTTTCATCTCAGTTGCATACATCGATATCATTGTTTGTTTCATCTCAGTTACATCTAGCGATATCAATGTTTGTTTCATCCCACTTCTGATAACGGAGGGCCGAAGGTTTTGATCTCGTTATCGCGGGCAGTCATTGTCTATCAGCTCTTCGTCCATTGTAAAACACGGAAATAAGACTCGATTTAAAGCTGAAGTGTTTAATCACAATTTATCACTGTACAATAACACTTAAATATGCACACGTGGCGCCGATATGAACGGATGACCTTTAGGAACGTGGCGAAGTCGGATAACGGCCAGATTAAGGTTGGTTCCAACTTCCACGTATCCTCAGCACGAAATCTTTTTCAAAAGTCCATGTCAATTCATCTCCATGTGTCAAGCTCACGACAGTTGACACATTTATTCTAAAATACCAACCAACCTCCGCTATCCGAATACGCCCAAGACCACTATGTCTTGACGTCCCATTCTTTACTCTGCGACATATACAGGGTTACTGGTAATATGTCAGCAATCCGTTAATGGGGTGTAGAAGGGGTCATTTGCAACCAAATGACCCCTAATGACCCCTAGGCAAATCTCAACCATTTTCGAGTAATTTGACTTTTTGTGTTTTTTAGAAAAAATTGCGGTATGCAACTTTGAAAATATATAAGAAAAAACCCAATGCATTAAATTTAATTTTATTATTATTATCTGCTAGTTTACACTTTAATACATAATAATTAACCATAAGATGGCCATTACCTTCAATAGTTTTTAAATCAGAGCTACAAACAGTTAAAATTTTCATAATTTTGAGCAGGTGGTCGAACTAAAATGATCAATTTGTGAAAAAAACCACTACGGTACTTTATCGGCGGACTATTGTTAAAACATGTACAATTTCTCAGCTATCCAACGAGATAAAATAAAGTACCAGAAATTAGAAATTGGATGAGAAAAATGCAATTAATGTGAAAAAAACGAAATCCCACCAATTCACACGTTTAAAGAAAAACGTCGTTGTGAGCCCTTTTTTTTTTTTTCTTAAGGTTTTGATCTACCTTAGAGGACCAGAAGTGGTAATTGTGGTAATTCGCGATCCCGCCTTGGTCAAACTTGGACTCATCTGTCCATAATTTTTTTCTAAGAAACATAGGATCTTTTAGGTCTGCATTCAGCTTGAACTATCAGAAATTCGTTCTTCTTACGAGATCACCTTCGTAAATTAGATGCACAGGCATGTAGTGGTATGAGTACGATCCTTGAGTGTACTTACAGTACCTAAATCACACTATCCACTAAGATAATCCTAGATAGTTTCATCATCATCATGATCAACCTATGACCGGCTCACTACAGAGCACGGGTCTCCTCTCAGAGTGAGAAGGGTTTTGGCCATAGTCTACCACGCTGGCCAAGCGGATTGGCGGACTTCACACACCTTTGAGAACGTTATGGAGAACTCTCAGGCGTGCAGGTTTCCTCGCGATGTTTTCCTTCACCGTTAAAGCAAGTGATATTTAAACACTTAAAACGCACATAACTCCGGAAAGTTAGAGGTGCGTGCCCCGGGATCGAACCCACGACCTCCGATTAGAATTCGGTCGTCCTAACCACTAGGCTATCACAGCTTTAGATAGTTTGCCACAATATTTTTTGACGTTCTGGGTTTTTCTTCAAAACAACCAAGAATTCGTTCATCGTCGCTTGGAGCATACACGCGTGTCCCAGAATCGTATTCTCTCCGTGATCCCGTAAAAATAATGAATTTCTGTAGAATCTCCATATGTGGCCGGATTTGAGACTTATAGAGCAGGAGCCTATGTTCCGGTGCAAAGTAGCGCTTTGCTCTATAGAGTACCTCTAGTATTTTGGAGGCTAATTTGGCTTTACCTTCCAAGTGATCCCAGAATTGAACTTCATTCGATATGTGGACACCAAGGATTCCAATGCTGTTGGAGGGAGTAAGGGGAACGTTCTGAAAGAGAAGGGGTTTGGTGAATGGGGTCTTCTTAGCGGTGAATGCGCAAACTTGTGTTTTCGAGGGGTTAAATTGTACTATATTTTGAGTGCCCCATTCTGAGACCTGTTCTAAAGATGTCTCGATTTCAGACACAAGTTTGACTCTATACTCCTCCAGGATTACGCGGGAAAGTTGTGCGTGGCCTTTGTAAAGGGCATCACCCGTGCTGTCATCTGCATAGCAATGGAATGTGTTGTTGAACAACATGTCATTGATATGCAGTATGAACAGTGTGGGTGATAGCACAGAGCCCTGTGGAACGCCAGCATTGATGGGCTTAAGATCGGAGCAAGAACCGTCAACAGCGACTTTGATGCTGCGCCCATTGAGAAAGCTAGCGATCCAATCGCACAGCGTTTGTGGAAGTCCGTAGGAGGGAAGTTTCGACAGAAGTGCCTTATGCCAAACCCGATCAAAGGCCTTTGCGATATCAAGGCTGGTCGCCAAGGCATCTCCCTTACTGTCTATTGCTTCTGCCCACCGTTGAGTGAGGTAAACTAGAAGGTCACCAGCTGATCGCCCACGGCGAAAGCCATACTGGCGATCACTGATGAGCTGGTGTTCTTCCAGGTAACTGAGCAATTGCGTGTTGATAATTTGCTTTAGACAGTAGGGAAGTAATCGCGATAGGCCTGTAGTTTGAGGGGTCAGATTGGTCGCCTTTTTTCGGGATGGGGTGGACTAAGGCAGTCTTCCATGAAGTCGGAAATATGCTGGAAGAGTAGGAGTGTTGAAACAGCCGTGTTAAGACCGGTGCCAACTCTGGAGCACACGTTTTGAGCACTATCGCTGGGATACCGTCCGGCCCACTCGCCTTGTTGACATCGAGAGAGAGCAGCGCCTTGCGCACAGCGCTCTGAGTGAAGCGTATTTCACCCAACGAACTGCTGCATCGCGAGATCGTAGGCGAAGTTCTTCCACCGTCATCAAGCGTCGAGTTAGTGGCAAAGAGTGTGCCCAAAATTTCGGCTTTCTCTTTGGCACTGTGGGCCTAGGTATCGTCCGGCTTGCGCAAAGGTGGAAAGGAGGAGTGACAGAAATTGCCCTACAATGAATATAAAATTATTTTGCTATACTCCGCTAACACAGATCTGGAGGCGGCATTGAATTTTTTCTTCAGATTAGCGGCATTTGGATCTTGCTTGATATGCGCCGAGAACCAGGACTGGTACGAAGTTTGTTTAAGGCTGGCAGCCTTATTGCAGATCCCGTTAAACCATCTCCGAACACGCACTCCTACGGGTATTGATGAGTTGGGTATGTAGCATTCCATACCCTGGAGTATAGTGTCCGACAATGGCCTCAGCGCAGGTGGTGGGATAATTTCCAGAGAAGCAGAGCTGCCGCCATGGATATGAAGCGTAAAATTCTCGCAGACCGTCCCAATTAGCTGATTTGTAGTGCCAAACTCTGCGAGTATCGGCTACACGTGCGCGGATAGTAGAAGGGATATGCACAGAGGTCTGTATCAGGTAGTGATCAGAAGTCCCTAATGGAGCGTTGACACTTACCTGATAGCCAGTAGAGTGAGTGGTGAGGAAAAGATCCAGTAGAGATGGAGTGTGATCAGCAATATCGGGAATCCTAGTCGGAACCGATACCAGTTGCTTAAATTCATATGCCAGGACAAAATTATGAGCAGGCCTCCCTGCGTGATCGGTGATATGTGATCCTAGCCATTCCACATGGTGGACATTAAAGTCCCCCAGGATCCATACACTTTTACTAATATTTGAAACCTATAATTCAATTATTTCTTGACACATCAAGTATTTATTGTTAACTACTTACTCTTAGTTATCTGAATTACAATTTTGACCTAAAAGTTTAATTAAAATTTTCTCGTAATTACGAGTAACTACGAGTAATTTACTCGTAAGGCCTCAATAGATTTAAAGATAAAACTGATGCAATTAACAGGAATGGAGTACTTCTTTGAGTACTTAATTATTGATAATTATATTTCAAATTTAAAACATAATAATGAATAAATAATATAATTACAAATACAAACCAACATGAAATTCAAAAATATCCTTACATAAAAATATTTACAAAAAATCGGACAAGTGCGAGTCGGGCCTCACTCTTTTAGGGTTCCGTATATAATTATGAACAATATAATATTTTGGGTCTAAAAAATATTTAATTTTCGAGCTAGACATCGCAACAAACCGTAAAAGAAAAACCCAAAAAAATGTTCGTTTGTTTTGGGTCACAGCTTATAAACTATTTTATGAATCGTTGTTTTCAGTATTTGTTGTTTAAATAGAGCATATAGCACATAATATACCGAAATATCATATTCCTAACTAACTAGTTTAGTTTTTGAGATAGCCCCCGTCACAAAAATGGTCTAAAGCTGACAACTTTAATGCCCCCCCCCATTTCCTCATTTTTTGAGCAAAAAATTAAAAAAAAAATATATTTTTACTCTACTTAATAAACTCTAAACAATGATACCTCACAAGCTAGGATGAAAAAAAATATTTTTCGGCTCCTTTCTATATATATGTATGTATGGGGTATATGTATATATATATGTGTACGGGAGCCCCCCTGAAAAATAATTTAATTCAATTTCTAATTCAATATTTGATTTTGGGTCAACGTTCTACACAAAATACCAAAATTTCACTTTTGTGACTCATATCGTCTGCGAGCTAGAGACCTGTGACCACCGGACAGACAGACAGACAGACAGACAGACAGCAGTGACATTAATAGAGTCTCGTTTTTTTACCCTTTGGTTACGGAACCCTAAAAAGCAAGGCTTAGAAATTGCCTTTGCGCTAATCTCACTACTTAAATACTATACCTTTTCCTAGTATGTACTTAAATTGTGCGGAATAAGAAAGTTTAATAAAATTAATTGTTATCACTTATCAGGCACCAGAAACTCCAGTTTGGTTACTAACAAGAAATCGGGAGAAAGAAGCCCTACAGTCTCTTTGCAAACTTCGTGGTTGGACAACACCGGAAAACGTTAAAGATGAATTCGACGAGCTGAATGCCTACAGAAAGAATATGCCCAAATGTACAATATGCTGCAATACTAACCAAGAACAAAAGACTTGTGAACATGAATCTATGAACTGTTTTGTCAGGTAAGCCATTCACAATTTGTTAAAAGGGAAACAAAATCTATAATATAATAAAACTGTAACAGATCCAATTCTGTACATTGAAGATATTTTGAAAATTTTTATTGGAGGGCACTATATAATCGATACTGAAGCCAAAACTGCAATTTTTTTCATTTTTGTCTGTCTGTCTGTCTGTCTGTCTGTCTGTCTGTCTGTCTGTCTGTCTGTCTGTATCTTGGCCGCGCATCACGCCGAAACTACTGAACGGATTCAAATGAAACTTGGTACGATTTGAGTTTATACTCCGAGGTAGGACATAGGATACTTTTTATCCCGATATTCAGCACGGTTCCCTTGGGAGAGGGGAAGAAAGTTAAAACGTGTATTTAGCTCTAATTCAATAACGGGTACTTCGATTTAACTCATTCTTTTTTTGTTAGAAAGGTAGTACTTTAAGTATTGTCCCGTAAATATTTCAAGGTCATAGGTTTTTTAGTTCAGAAATGACAGATATTTATTGGGTTCAAATAACTTGGGACCCGGATCTTTGAACGTACGGCTTATTTTAAACTGGTGTGCATTTAGAGTTATGTTTGTCGATCTGTCTATTTGTTCCAGCTAATTTCCGAAACGGCTGGATCGATTTTGATGGAACTTTCAATGGCAGACAGGTGATGTTATATGGAGTAACTTAGGCTACATTTAGTTTAGGTACAAAAAAGGATTCTGGGATCCAATCCGATCCTATATAAAAACCTATATAACCACGCGGACGAAGTCGCGGGGGTCAGCTAGTACTTAAATAAAACAGTCTTGGGAAAAGCAACAGCAAAGCGTGGTATGACAATCACTGCTAATTAGAATGTAAACAAAACAACTTCAATATATACCGAATTAGCATCGTTTCCGCTAGAATGGTAGGTAAATAGTTGGGGTTAAGAAAAACCCTTTTAACTTTAAGTTGCCGAAGTTATTATCACCATCTCACTAGGTACGAAAAAATTGTTCAAATGCGATTAATCATAACTTGAATGAATTTTGACTAAACCGCTCAAAATTAAAAATACTTAATCAAATTTCCAGGCAAGAAGAGTATTTCATAACAATCGAAATGTCACTTCTCAAAACTAGTAAAGTTGTGATAATGTTATTTTATTTCATATTAGTTAATTTACATAATGTTAAAATTATCACTAGTAACTTAACCTGTTCCTGAATTATTACACTTTAGAACTGAAGTATTGAACTTGATCTTTCACATTTTAAACTCATAGCAATTGTTGTTTAATCATAACATTTCATTATTTCAGGCGCATGCTTACATTTAGATACGTGATGCTGTGCAAGGAAACCCTCCGGCCCCTCTCGTTGGTGATGTTGTACTTCCTCTTCTCCGTGATGAGCGGCCTCGTGCCCATTCGACCCAATCTGATCAACGTGTGTGGAGCGCTTGGTATGGCGCAGGATGGCAAGCACATTGCGGTGAGTTTTTCCATACTTAACTTGCCTATAATTGACTAAACCAGTTAACAGACTTCTTTATTTTGGATCAGTGTGAGCCGTAAGGATACTTGGTTTGGCTGTCTTGGCATAGCGTGCTTCAAACTACCAGATGAACCAAATATAATCTGATACTGAAATCTAAACTTGTAAATAGATATCCCATTTGAAATGTCCCGTCTTCGTTGACAAAAAAAAAATACTTTTATTATTATATTTCTACTACGACTAGCCTTTGCAATTGACTTCGTCCCCGTGGAGTTAAGTTTGATAAAAAACCCTTAGCTTTCTTGGCATAAAAAATAGCCTAGGTCACTTTCCAAGCCTTTATCCATGGAAAAAATCATGTCGATCTGTTGCTCTATAGCAAATGCATAAGAAATAGCATACTATCCCGGAAAAATTGTTTACTTACCCAGCATAGAATTAGCCTCTGTCACTTTCCAGGTCCTCAACTAATACCCGTACTTTGTTGAGGCGTAACTGAAGGACAGACCAATAAAGAAATACACTTTTGCATTTATGAATCCCTACTGATTAATGCACTGATGATGTTATTTTTCTTTTTAGTTCGTGGTTGGTGTCATCAGTTTCATCACGTCGTTTGTCGTCATTGGCCTCATCAAAGTGGCCGGAAAACGCAAACTTTCCATCGCCTCCCTCCTTGGAAGCGCAATCAGCTACCTGCTTCTCAGTATCTACGCTAAGACAAACTTGGATGACACTGTTTTCTCATACAATCCGTCCACGTTTCCCACCGAAACAAGCATAGTTCCCGTGATTTTGTTGTATTTCTTGACAATATTCTCCGGTATGGGTATATCGTGGGTTTTGACCAGCGAATTGTTTACTTTCAGGTAATTTATTTTCATTATTCACATGAATATTCTAGTTTTTATGTTAAATATCACTTTGATTACTGCCAATTATTGCACCTCTTCGTCGGCATGGATATAAGTTAAAAAAATATTTTTATTCATGCAAACTTTATCTCCCCTTTTCATCCCTTTACATTTAGGAAAGGAATTTAAAAATTCCCTCAGTTCTTATTTCGGGTACTCAAGGAATATTACCTCCAAATTTTAAATCATTAATGTTGTGCGTTGATGCGCTGTTTGTCAGTCACGATACTGTTTAATATAGGTGTAAGTATAGATTTCAAATTGCAAAATTTAATGCACAACTTGAAATCAGAATCAGCCATTAATACTTAATTAAAATTTCAAGCTGGCATGTGGTTTTAATCAAGTACAATTCACGCATTATGTGCCTTTTAAGCATATCACTGCCTATTGTTATTTCAATTATACTGTGGGTCAGTATTGAAATAGCAGTAGGCTAAATAGTAGTAGTAGTAGTATCTTAGCCGCATAGACAGAAACCTCATTATATTTTATCTTGTTTGCAATTCATACTGTTTTATGTGTCATCAACTCATCAATGATGTGGTCTGTTTTATTTCGATATAGAAGCCGAGCCTCAGCCCAAGGTTTATCAGCTGCAAGTAACTACGTATTCTCCTTCATTGGCACCAAGACTTTCATCGACTTGGAGACCAGTCTCTTGCTCTGGGGAACTTTTGCTGTATATGCAGGATTCGGCTTCCTCGGAGCTATCTACCTGTACTTCTTCTTACCTGAGACCGAAGGCAAGTCCTTGCAGGAAATAGAAGACTTCTATAAAGGAGAACTGAGAATTTTTGCTGATGATCCAGTCATTAATAGTGTAAGAAGGCTTAAGAGGTGACATTGTAAATACTATCGAATGTATTTAATATAGAAAATATAAATTTTTGTAAATAAGTATTAAAAGATCGTTTTATTTAACGACGGAAATGGAACGACGAAGGAATGTAGTAGTTATTGCTATTAGAAGAAATAAGATAAGATAATAAAAATAAGATAAAAAAAAAGAAATTATTAGAAGAAAAGTAGATGAGAGGAAAGTTTACCAGACTGATATAATGGTTACTTCAATCATATCCGTACAGCTTTGGATGTCTTTAGGTCAGTTAAGTTTGTAATGACTCTCAATAATAAATAATAAACAACTTATATTTCTTCTACTGGTCAGTTTAACTACATCTTGGGTTATTAAAAAACAGTTCAGTTCATTATAAGCCCATCTACATAATATCAATATGTTTTGAACTAGTAAAATTATTTTTTAGCCCGAAGTTATCAATAATAAAAACCTAATATCTAATAATTTTAATAAAAACCGGCCACGCGCAGTGTAGGGTTCCGTAGTCACAATCCTCGAAAAACAGATATAACTCCTTAACCTGTGAACCCTACTTAGCCATGATAGTTTTCCTTTAAAATTGATTTTATATATACTACTGCTGTGAATTTTTTCAAGTTCCTTTATACTGCTATTTGGCTGATAAAAGGGGGGGGGGGGACACACACACTTGACTCTAATAAAAATTAGCAATTTAAAACATCATATTTTACAAACGGATCTAGAAATCGAAAAATGATGTTCCCACACCCACAGTATTTTTAAAAGACCTATTCAATGATACCCCACATTATGGGGTAGACAAGAAAAAAAAATATTCATCCCCACTTTACATGTAGGGGAGCTACCCTAAAAAAATATTTATCAAAATTTTATTTCCCCACTTTGTCGGCGTGATTAATATTTATACCCATGCCAAATTAAAGATTTCTAGCACTAATAGTCTCTGAGATTAACCGAGGACGGACGGACGGACGGACGGACAGACAGACATGGATATGGCGAAACTATAAGGGTTCCTTGTTTACTACGGAACCCTGAAAAAGGGAAATTAGTTAAACAAAGCTTAAATATTAAATCGACGGATCCTCAACCCTCGCAACGAACAATGGTATGGCAAACTGCGTATCCCAAAGTACAGCTAAGAAGGGTCTATTAGCTCGGAAAGTGGCTGATGGATCGTCATAGGATAAGGCTATTGCTGTAAATCCGGTCGCAGCTGATGCTGACAGCCCTTGCTCGTCGACAGACAGGTAGCCTGTGTGTATGGCGCTGGTGATCTCTGGATAATATGTCCGGAAGGTGCCGATACGCGTGAGGTCCGCTTGCGGCGAAAATATTTCTGTTATACCCATCTGAAATTAAGCCAATTGTGATTGAATGTTTTATTACAGCTGAAGTTGCATTTCGTGGAGTGGGTGGTTCTTGCGCATGTTTATGACGAGCGTGGTGGACAAGGTGGTGAAAATGTCCTTAAGAATATTGAGCATTCCATTTTAAAACTTGTTTGATTAGCAAATTCTAAGTATGAACAAATACAATGAATGCATTAAATTCATGTGGTATATAATTTTCAATAAATAATTGGTTATATTTAGAGATATATTAATTGAGTAATAAACAAGCTCATCTATATTAATAATTTCGTGCAGGGGTACGGTAGACTCGATCGAAACCTTATAAGAATAACAGGGCACGAAAAAATATTGATTTCCAGTCGACAACATATATCCGCAAAATTCGTATTATGGAGAATTTCGTTAAATTCTAACGGCACTGACAAACAACAAATCACGTTTGTCATCCAAACAAACCGCAGTAGCCATGGATACGACTCGCCAATTTGACACATCTTTTTTTATTTTTATTTGATTTAACCATGGAGATTTAACAGGTTTTACGACTCTGAGTTCTAGCCCTTTTGAGACAATGACTCATAATACACATCTAGGTACAAAATGTAGGTAGATATTTCTGTAGTCATCGGTTCTCATTGTTAAAGGAAAGCAAGGCATAGATTCATATAGCTTCGTTCATTGTCAAAACAAATCAAATTAAAATAAACAAAATATAAGTTTGTTGAAGCAGCATTAAATGAACGATTCTATTCATTAAATGATCTGATTCTAGAAATAACATATATAGAAGCAATATAATGAGGTCCTTATCCTTACAAACAATACTCAATGAATCCAATCCTTTTGTCAAAGTATACAAAAAGGTGGCTGCAATTTTAGCTGAAGAAATCAATCGCTGTGGTTGAGGACGATCATAATGATGTTTTAAACTATCCTGTAGAATTCCTAAATTCTATAACGCCTGCAGGACTACCACCACACATTTTAAAATTAAAAGTTGGTTGTATAGTAATGCTTTTGAGAAATTTAAACCCGACTCTCGGGTTGTGCAACGGAACCCGTCTTATTGTTAGAGCGTTAGCTTCACGTGTCATTGATGCCGAAATTATTTGTGGTAGCCATGTGGGAACCAGAGAAATATAGGGAAATAATAAATTTTAGAGAATTTCAATAACTAGATTTGTTTTACAGAGAATAAGCCTTAACTTATGCTATGCCTTAAAACTTATGTTTTGTTAATTTATGTTAGTTTATTTTGAATGTTAATTTGAAATAAAAACTATTTGTGTAAAAAATAAACAATTTCAATATAGAGAAATTTTATGATAATCAACCTGTGATGTATAATAGAGATAAGTATTCTTTATAGGTATCTTTGCCAAATTCTCGGGTGAGATACTCATTGTAAAATTACAATTTACATATTTCCTAATAGGTAGGTATTATTTTCTAAGATTATTTTTTATTTAGCCGATTTGTTTTACAGAGTTAGTTTATTTTGAATGTTAATTTAAAATAAAAATTATTTGTGTGAAAACTTTTGCAGTTTTTATTTACCTACTATATTTATTAAACACAATGAACAACGACACAACAACACAAGCTGTACGAGTCTATGCCTTGCTTTCCTTTAATATTCCTTGAGAACCGATGACTACAGAAATATCTACCTACATTTTTTACCTAGATGTGCATTATGAGTCCCCCGAGCGAAGCCGGGTTTTCTTCTAGTGTATTATTATTTTACAGCAATTAAATAGATTACTACGCTTGCATAATACGGGATTTTCCTTTCTGACCTATGTATATTTATGTCACAAAAAACAAACTGAAAAGTGTGAATAATAAATAACGATTGCATAAGGGCATACTTTTATCTAACTCACTAGCGTTAATTTCATAACAGCAGTTGAAGTAAAATTAATGTTAAAGTTATATTAAAATTAGTTTTATATTAAATTTCAAAAACTCACTTTGGGTTACACAAAAGATTCTTTGATTTTTTACTAAAATTAGAGCCTTACACTTTTTAGTTGAAAAATGTTTATAGAAAAATCATACCTATGGCAATAGACCTATTTTTGTTCCAAACAATGATTTTTTGAGCACAAAATATATTTGGCATTTCTCAAAATTCATTTCCGATTTTTACTTAAGGCCAATTAGACGGTTCATTTTCGAGGTTTTTGCTTTCATTTTCGAGGCTTTATCGATGAATCATCGAAAATCTAAACCGTCTAAACACCGACCGTTCATCGTTCACAGGCACTGCACTGTACCATAGCAAATATCGTATCATGCATCGTTCATCGAATTTGGTCTTTAGGCTTGCTTACAAAAGGTTGGGTCAGAGAATCCCAAAAAGGATGTTAGCCTCCAACGACAGAACGTGACACTTATGAGACATGTCGTTGCGCCAGTCGGTTATTCCAGGTTTGGGACATCCCAAATATTATTCTTTTAGGACACACAGATGATTATAATCCTCTTCTATCAACTTCTAGGTGTCCTATTCAGTCAAATCGTGCTAATTTAATTAATTTTTCTGATTACACTCAACCGCATTATAATTAAGATATTACCACGTAAAATTATAGTCCGTAAATCCTATTTATACTATTATTTATATTTATAGTAGTACTATTATTTATATTTTTAGTATTTATATTTATACTATTATTTGTATTTATAGTATTTATATTTATAGTATTACCTACTATAATTTTAGATATTATACGAATTAATATCTAGAGCATATTTTCTTCCTGGATTTTTATTTAGACGTGACGGCGCGGCGGCCAGAGTGTGGCGCTACCATAATTAAAAAAAAAACAACGACCATAGACAATAGATATCACCTGACACTGCAGTCTGCACGCACATTTTGTAACAACTGAATTTTGACGCCATACGTTAGTAACCTATATTATTTAAATTTTTTATTTGTTGTTTTTGTTACTCAAAACTTTCTTACCGGAGACCGAAGGGAAGTCTTTGCGAGAAATTGAGGATTTTTACAAAGCGGAACTGAGGATGTTTGCTGATGATCCATTCATAAACAGTGTAAAGGTGCGTCCAGACTTGAACATTTCACCGAACCGAACAGCGAACATTTCGGCGAACTTGTTACGCTCAATGTGGACGGCGCGCTTGGAGCGCTTGAGATGGGTAACTGCGTAACAAGTTCGCCGAAATGTTCGCTGTTCGGTTCGGTGAAATGTTCAAGTCTGGACGCACCTTTAGAAAACTTAAGACGTGACATTGTAAAGATTATACCTAATTACTAATTAAGAATATAATATTTGGCTGGTCTGTGGAATATAAGTAGTAATTAATGATGTAAATACTTATACCGGATTTGGGATTATGTAAACATAATAATTATATAAATATGAGGATAGTTTTATTAAATCTTAGAAATATGGAAGAAAAATTAGGGGCCTATTTAGATGCGGAACGTTTGTACGCGGAGGACAAAGAAGGAGAAACCCCATCGTCGCGTCGCTTTACTACTACAAAGTCGTATTATAATCATTCGTGTACGTTATGCGATACAGTTTAGTGAGATATTTTGAGGTACAAAAAAGAACGTCGAGGAATGTCCCTCGTCTGCTCGTGCCCTAAAGATGTAGCCCGATATTTGGTTGAAATTTGTGATGCTTTCTTCACCAAATTTAGTTGACCTAAAGATATGATATTGAATGAACTAGCAATCCTCTACCGTTTTACAACCTAAACCCTCGTGGAAGAAGACGCAGGTATCAGCTAAAATAAAATAGACTAATAAATAGTTACATTCTTCGACCGGCTCAAAATCTTTAAATTCCTTTTGCTTGAGACCACATGACTAAGCTTTTTGTGAAGGATTTGTAAAAACTTTGCTGTTTAGATAGGTAGGATATCATTTTATTTTCACTGTTCTACTGAGATCTTTGCCTTTGGTTCACGTTGATATCTACTTAATTAGCTATTTTTTGTAAGCACCTATGAAGTAAGAATATTTAAACATTTTTGTCCTTTCGTCTTTTCGTACCTAACTTGTTACTAATAAATAATATTAAATTTGGGTTCGCAATTTCAATCTGAATATTAAATTATATTATTATTTAAGGAATATCAAATCCGGTTTCATAACCTGATACGTAATGAGATGATTATTTCGTCGTTTTGAAATTATCTAGTTAGGTACTTTGTTATTTTCTTTATTCAGCTATCTCCTTGTGATGGCATAAGAAAAACATACTTAGTTACCCTCGTCTGTTATTTAATGCTGATAGAGATTATATGCTAGATAATTCATAGATTGATACATTGCGCATAGGTTTTCTGGCTAAATTTGGTGCCTTTGATGTTAAATACAAAAAAATGTAATCAAATATTTTCAATCAACTTCCCTCATCTGTTATTTAATCAAATAATGTGTCAAATGAAAGATTATTTCATTCCCAATCGAACCATATAAAGGTGCGTCCAGACTTGAACATTTCACCGAACCGAACTGCGTAACAGTTCGGCGAAAGTTTCGCCGAACTGTTACGCAGTAACCCATCTCAAGCGCTCCAAGCGCGCCGTCCACATTGAGCGTAACAAGTTCGCCGAAATGTTCGCAGTTCGGTTCGGTGAAATGTTCAAGTCTGGACGCACCTTTAGGTTCATCATCATCATCATGATCAACCCATTACCGGCTCACTACAGAGCACGGGTCTCCTCTCAGAGTGAGAAGGGTTTTGGCCATAGTCTTGGCCAGCGCCAAGCGGATTGGCAGACTTCACACACCTTTGAGAACGTTATGGAGAACTCTCAGGCATGCAGGTTTCCTCACGATGTTTTCCTTCACCGTTAAAGCAAGTGATATTTAAATACTTAAAACGCACATAACTCCGAAAAGTTAGAGGTGCGTGCCCGGGATCGAACCCACGACCTCCGATTAGAAGTCGGTCGTCCTAACCACTAAGCTATCACAGCTTCATATAGTATATGCTATTCCGAAGTATGAACTTAAATCATGTTAAGTTTAATTTCAATCCATTCAGTAGTTTTTGAGTGATACACGCACAAACATACAGACAAGCAGTCAAATTTTTTTTAAAAACACTTAATGTTTTATTACTTATCCTTTACGTCTCTCACTTATTTTTTTTTTTTGCAAATATCTTTAATGGACAGACAGCAAGTCTATGGTTTAATTATATGTATAGACTAAGCACCTGCCGGGTGCATGCCTGCTTCAGTGCATATTTGTCTGTCAAATGGATTTGCGCGCGCAACACTTTCCTGTCACTTTCAACACTCGCGCAAAAAAAATTGTATCTTAAATACAGGCAACCATGGATTTAGCACAATTTTTGATCAGACAACCTAATATGGTTCGATTGGGAATAAAATAATCTTTCATTTGACACATAATTCGATTAAATAACAGATGAGGGAAGTTGATTGAAAAAATTTGATTACATTTTTTTCTGTTTAACATCATAGGCACCAAATTTAGCCAGGCAACCTATGTGCAATGTATCAATCTATGAATTATCTAGCATATAATCTATATCAGCATTAAATAACAGATGAGGGTATGTTTTTCTAATACGGGATCTTAGACCATTGGGGAATATCATTAGCAACAAACCACAGCCAAACACAAACTAGGTACTAGATTTTTTATCAACCATTAACCTTCTAATCGTCATATTACTAATCTATTTAATATGTTCAAACTATGTTCTTGACACAGATACTTTAATCCCATATTATTACGAAAGTATAATAATGTGTAGAGTTTTATAGTGAGGAAGTTTCCTGAAGTTGAAAATATCATTTTAAACACAAGGGTATTAAAATATAGATTAAAATCAGTGAAAAAAATAATTTAAATCCATCAATAAATGAAGGAGAAAATAATTATTTAAGTTCATGTATTTAAACGCAAAATTTATCAGTCGAGTATGACGTCACAGCGTCTATTCGGAGGTATTTTTTCCATGTAAATTTACTTGTTTTCCCAAAATTGGGCAAGTGATACATGTCTGGACTCTGGACCCGCCTTAAAGACAGGTAAGTAATAGTAGTGATGATTATTGACAAGATACCACAAAAAAATATTGAAGGAAGTATTTCCTGTATTTTCGTAAATTCACAATGTAACGCAATCAGATGACTCCTGAATACCTAAAGTTGTTACCGCACGCCCGTCGCCGCTCGTGAGGTCAATGCCCCGAGTGCTGCACGTTAGACGTCGCCGGTTTGAAAAGTATTAAATAGTATTTAACCACTACTAAAAGTATAAGACAAATGGTTATTGGTATTGGATCGTGTTTAGGTAGTATAGTCTGTTCGTTTTCTTACGGTCGCCTTTTGTGTCTAGCCGCCTCCGCCGCGCGGTGTTTTGCCAAAGACACCGCCGTGACTTCAAAGCATGCCGCGCGCGATGTACAGGCACAAGGGGTTTTGGCGTTTTATACCTACTCATATTTTTTCATTAAAATTCTCTTTCCTTTTATATTTTTTTATACTTATTCGTATTTTATTACAATATAACCATAAACATAAAATATAATATTCTCATGAACACGGGTCTTCTCTCAAAATGAGAAGGATTTTAACCATAGTCTACCACGCTGGCCAAGTGCGGATTGGCAGACTATTCGGAGATTCTGTTAGAATAGAAAAAAAATTACAAACAGAAAAAAAGTAATAAAAATAAAAGCAGAACACTAAGAGCACCTGCGCCTGTACCGACACTAAGTTACCGAACGAACTATATATCTGATAATACTTAGTTAGTTGTAAGTTTTTGAAAGCAGTCTCTTTATACCTTGTATTACAAAGATTAGTTTTACAGAAGAGTAACAAGTTGACTTTATAGTTAAACGAATGAAATAAAATTAGTAGGAAGAAACAAAACTAAGAATGTGATTCGGTATGCATTTGAATTTCAATATTTGACACAGCCTAATAGAGTCTAATTTCCATGATAATGAAAAATAACGCAAATCCACTTGGACAGAAACACATGCATCGGCTAGTCCAAATCAAAAATAAATGGAAGAATAAAGAGAAATCAAGAATAAGTTCACGAAAATAAATTGACGAACCCCCATGGCGCAGTGTGGTGAGCGCTGTCGTTTTATAAGTGGGAGGTCCCGGGTTCGATTCCCGGCAGGGGCTTTTTAGGATTTTATAATTTCTAAATTGTATCTAGTCTGTGAGAAGCTTAAGCCGGTTAAGCTGGTTACCACTCTACCGGTAAAGCCCTGCCGCCCAGCGAAGACTGCATCATCACTTACCATCAGGTGAGATTGCAGTTAAGGGCTAACTTGCAGTTGAATAAAAAAAATAGGTGCTGAGTATCAAACTTCAATCAAATAAATAAAAAAATCAGCCAAGTGCGAGTCAGACCTCACTCTTTTAGGGTTCCGTACATAATTGTAAACTACATAATATTTTGAGTGTAAAAAATATTTTTTAATACAGTTGCTCAAAAAGAAGCGTATTGCAGGGACGTATAGCGTTCGGGATGTGGGCTATTACATACTCGTGCTTTTTTTTGCCTTTCCCGAACTCGTGCGTTCTCTTTCCCAACTGTCAAAATAATGTCTAAAAAGAAAAACCAACCATGAAGTTTTTATGATTCATGCAAATACGTATTTGTATTTCTAAAAAGAAACTACTAATTTGTTTCAATATCAGATTTAATGATTTGATTGAATGAGTTTGGTTAGGTTTCATTTCATTTCATCTCATTAAATTTCATTTTCATTTCATATCAATAAAAAACTTCTACTGAAGACTTGTCGGTATGGGCATAGTTCCTTTTGCCTACCAGAACGGGTGAAAAAAAAAACTCTGCTTATATTCTACGGTTGGCGCCATTTATCAGAAATTTTCTTTGCGAGTTTAGTTGTTTGTTGCACAAAATGAGTAATTTCGACCCTAGTTTTTTTGAATTAACACCACCGGAACTCAGTATAATTGCACAAAATGCTTCGCAGAACATTTTACCGGAAAAGTCAAAAAGTCGCTACATATCTGCTTACATACGACGAATTTATTGCGTGGAGAGAAGAGAAAAAAGCAAATAGTTTTTCAGAAAATGTTATGTTGGTATACTTCTCCGAACTCTCAATAATAGTTTGTCTCAAACAGTAAATATACAACCTAAAACTTCCCTAGTTAGTATAAAAAACTGTACCAATTTCAATGTAAGTATATGTGAATTATAACTTTTATAAGAAATAAATGTTAAGTTACTTAGTTGAGTTTATTGTGTTTTTATTATGTTATTAAATTGCTTCATTTTTTCGCAACTGTATTAAAAATAGTCGTTCAGTACACGTGCGGAACCGTCATTGCAACTTGTTCCAACTGTCAACCTTCGCCTTCAGCTGCGCCTCGGCTCGGGTAGACATATTTTGTCGGAACTCTTTGCAATGACAGTCTTTCCACACTTGTAATGAAATATACTATTAATTCAATATTTGATTTTGGGTCAACGTTTTACACTAAGTACCAAAATTTCAGGTTTGTAACTCATTTCGTCTGCGAGCTAGAGACCTGTGACCGGCGGACAGACAGACAGCAGAGTGACATTAATAGGGCTCCGTTTTTACCCTTTGGGTACGGAACCCTAAAACTAACGAGAGAAGTTGTAGACCAGGGTGCTTAGTCTAAGATCGGAGCACTCGAAAACGAACTCGAAAACTATTGATCGATTTCAGAGTAAAATAGACCTAAAATGGCTTGAATTAAGGTTTGAGTTCGCCAATACATTCAGCATTCGAACACAACGAGCGCCCCAAGCAGAAATGTTGTAAAATACATATTCGAACTATGGAATTACGACTTTAAAATACGAGTATTTGAGTTCATTTTGCTCTGAATTCACTTGTGATTCGATCAATAGTTTTCGAGTTTGTTTTCGAGTGCTCCGATCTTAGACTAAGCACTCTGTTTGCTCACACCAGTATAGTCAGACGAATGACAAGTATGAAAGTCTCGCGAAGTTTAAATACATAGTTTTAATCCTTTTGGCTATCTTAACACAATATTTCAAGAATTTAGTGTTGACTTGACATTTTGCTTTGCTGACTAAGAGTAGGTACTATCTACTTTTATGACTTCGCCAAGAATTAGAACGTCGAGTAAACAAAAATCACTTTTGCAAACATAAAAGATAGTGTTGCTTTTCTTTATTTCTTTTTTTTAACCCCCGACGCAAAAACGACGGGGTGTTATAAGTTTGACGTGTCTGTGTGTGCGTGTGTGTGTGTGTGTGTGTGTGTGTGTGTGTGTGTGTGTGTGTGTGTGTGTGTGTGTGTGTGTGTGTGTGTGTGTGTGTGTGTCTGTTCCCCCGTAGCGCTTAAACGGATGAACCGACTTGGATGTGGTTTATTTTTTTTTGGTTGGTGAATTAGTCGGGAGTGTTTTTAGCTATGTTTGATGAAAATCGGTCCAAGATGGCTGCCGCCACAATTGGTGAATTATATGAGTATCAAATGAAAGGCCTTGAGTAGTAGAATAGCACTATGCAAATCCAAGATGGCCGCCACCACAAAATGGCGAATGTCGGGGGTTTTTTTTTTAATTTATACTAACACATTACGCTTTATTTGCTTCGTTTGGATAACAAGTCTTGGTATCTAAAAGAAGCAAATAAAGCTTAATGTGTTTAACAGTAAGTACTTACCTACCTATATCGAACATACTATGTTGATGAATCATAGCCCTAGGGCCTGGACCGTTCCAAACGCTCTAATAAATAAAATTGGCCAAGTGCGAGTCCGGCCTCGCTCTATTAGGGTTCCGCATATAATATTATGACCAACTAAAATGTGCGTTTGTTTTGGTCATAGCTTACAAACTACGCTATGAATCGGCATTTTCAATATTTATTGTTTAAATACAGTTTAATATACAATATGTATTTACAGAAGTTCCAAAGTAAATAATAGTTTAATTAGGGTTCCGTACCTCAAAAGGTAAAAAAAGGAACCCTTATAAGATCACTTTCTTGTCCGTCTGTCTGTCCGTGTGTCACCACCAATTTTCTCAGGAACGGGTGGACCTAGCAAGTTGAAATGTATACCAGATTCTAAGGTCTATGGTCCCTATTAGGTGTATAAAAATTAAGGTCCTGAGTCCACACAATAAAAAGATATGGGCAAATTTAGATTTTCACGAAAACTTGTAAGTACCAAAATTTACCTTAATTTTCAACTTTTTTTATTTTTCGGAATTTTTCCTTTACTTGATCTCTAAGACCTTGCTTTTGACCAAAATTGACAAATCTAGGTATCTAATAGGTTTTGGGTAGAAAACCTAAATGGTAGTTCCAGTTGATCTAGAATTACGAAATTTGGCAAAAAGCCAGGTCTTATAGCGTAAATAAAGGAAAAATTCCAAAAACTAAAAAAAGTTAAAAATTAAAGGGTGCCCCCATACATACATTGTTGAGCCAATTAAGATAGACGTCTGAGTTGTATGAGTGCTCATATAATTTAGAGGCCTAGCTTAATTAGCACATTACAAGACAAACAAATGAAAAACAGATTGTACTTATACTTCTGGAGTACGGAACCCTCGGTGCGCGAGTCTGACTCGCACTTGACCGGTTTATTTTTGAAATATTCCCCGTAACAAAAATGGTCCAAAACTGACAACGGCCAAATGTGTTTCAACCTTGGTGCATATTCTTTAGGTTGTGCATTGTCTGTCTGTCAGTTAATAAGTCACGGTATTTATAGTAATAAGGTATAGATGTAGAAAATAAGTTACTGCATACCTACCTACTTACGAGATATGTGTGTTTAATTATTCATCATCATGTATGAAACAATGTATAATGCACGCAGTGGCCTAAAGAAATTAGACAATTTATTTTTCAGCGGTGAGCAGAGTACTCCAGTGCGCGGTGAGCTCGTGGCGACCGCGTAATTATTTACGTATATATAAAATAATAAAATACAAATTCAAAACAAGTTTTTATCAAAATAAGTAGTAATTTAATGAAAAACACAATGATTTTAAAATGAAAATTTATTTAACCAGAACTTACTTAGTCATTAAGATTAAACGTGTTGATGTTTTTAAAATATATGGTCAGTAAAATAAAGAGAAAAAAAGCTCAAACAGCTGTACTTACAATTAATCCAAAACATTTGAAAAGTGTTATTTTAAATTTTAAAAATAGAACATTGGTTGGTACTCAGTTGGCAAAATGGTTATTAAATTGGAAATGGGATCACAAATTCCAACGGTTAGTCGTTTGCGATCAATAACCTCACAGGTAAGTGATTTTTAAATAGAATATTTACTTATGTAAAATTAAAATTAGCAAAATATGCCCGCAACTTTGTCAGCGTAAATTCAAATGTCACTCTTTAGATTATAACTAACGAAAATACTGTTAGTTGGGTAGGTAGGTATGTTGTGATTCGATATCAAAATATAGACAGCAGTATTTCTATAGTCACAAAATCACAATAATAATAATATTAATAATTAATTATTAATAATATTAAAATTAAAATAATAATATTAAAAAATTATAATATTAGTGTGATATTAATTATTAATATCACACTAATATTATAAAGGCGAAAGTTTGTGTGTATGTTTGTTCCTCTTCTCCGCCGCGACTACTGAACCAATTTGGCTAAAATTTTGAATGGAGATAGATTATACCCTGACTTAACACATAGGCTTACTTTTTATCCCGGAAAAGTATTCCTGTGGCACTAAAATAAACATAAACTTCCAAAAACGCCATAGAGGGCGCTGATTGTTCTTAGGTAAATCACGCTCATATAACATTATTGCATTGGCAACACATAGGCTATTTTTTATCCTGGAAAAATGCACTATTCCCACGGGATTTTAAAAAACCCGAAATCTGTAGCTACAGCTATAAGTAGATTACTATAGCGAACATCCTTGATAGTAGGTATAAAGGTTTTCTAACCTTTACTACTACTTAGGAAAAGGGAGCGGGAACGGGAACCGGAAATCCACGAATCCCTCGGGATTTGTTTAAAACCGAAATTCAAGCGGCCAAAGCCGCGGGCAGATGCTAGTATTTAATAAGTTAACTGGATACATTTTAATGAATAAATTAAAGTTAGACACAATATTTAGAGGCATCTACAACCGTGAAGTGAAGGTTTTATTAAGGAAAGACAAACAAGAAAATTGAAGTGAAACGACCTTAAAATTTCTGGTTGAATTCGCTCAGGTTGTGAGTTCGGAAGGTCTCAGTTTATATCTACCTATACTATTGTTATACTTATTGCATACACTACTTCTTCATATGTAAAATAATTTTTTTCAAAGAAAAACCGGCCAAGTGCGTGGCGGGCTACGCGCAGTGTAGGGTTCCGTAGTCACAATCCTCAAAAAACAGATATAACTCCTTAACCTGTGCACCCTACTTAGCCATGATAGTTTTTCTTTAAAATTGATTATATATACTACTGCTGTAAATTTTTTCAAGTTCCTATATACTGCCATTTGGCTGATAGAGGGGGGGGACACTTGACTCTAATAAAAATTAGCACTTTAAAACATCATATTTTACAAACGGATCTAGAAATCGAAAAATGATGTTCCAAATCAATTCAAATCAAATCAAATAAACTTTATTCAAAATTGGTCAACTGTACACTTTTTGAACGTCAATTTAGGAACAGGCAATGGTGATAATTACTTACGGAAACTTAAAACTAAAACTACGAGGGTTCCAAACGCGACCTGATCTGAGAAGAGCCCACAACAAACTCAGCCAGGTTTATTTTTTTTATTATCACCATCTTACAATATGGTTTAGTAGCCATAAAAATGATTTGATTGATTCCCACACCCACAGTATTTTCAAAGGACCTATTCAACGATACCCCACACTATGGGATAGACGAGAAAAAAAAATATTCATCCCCACTTTACATGTAGGGGAGCTACTCTAAAAAAAATATTTATCAAAATATTATTTCACGACTTTGTCGGCGTAATTAATATTTATACCCATGCCAAATTACAGATTTCTAGCACTAATAGTCTCTGAGATTAACCGAGGACGGACGGACGGACGGACAGACGGACGGACATGGCGAAACTATAAGGGTTCCTTGTTTACTACGGAACCCTAAAAAGAACCGACTTCAGTCGATTCGAACTAAAAAGTTCAACTTCAGCAACAGGTCTATGGCTATCTCAGAGAACATATTAAGTAGTGACCTATAATAGGTACATTTATGCTTATAACAATAAACCTTTCTGAAAGTATGTAGATTACGATAGTGAAAAGTCATCAAAATCGGTTCATTAGTTGCGGAGATGATCGCGAACATACATAGGTACAAAGCACGCCCCATACACACGATGTTTTATTCTTATTAACCAATCCAATTTGATGAAATTTTATAGACACACTCTAGAAACCAGATTAGCGCGTTCAAACAAACAAACTCTTCCGCTTTATTATATTAGTATAGATGAGGAGATCTGAAGAAGAACCAATTAGGTAGTAACCAACATAGCCCAAAATGGGTAGGGCACATTTTATACGGCCGATAGATGTTGGGGTTCCAAGATGCTAGAATGGCTACTTCGAATCGGATAGCAATGTTGGCAGACGCCCAGGTGGACAGACGGTTTCAAATGAGTCGCAAGGAGCTGCTGTATACAAATGTCGCAAGCTGTGGACGTCTATCGATGACCTATCAGGTTCACAATCCCACTCACACAATATACCCATATGGCACTTTTTTTTTTATTAGTACCTATTTCTCTGAGATTTCTGGACCGACGTCGGTTTAAATTTTTTTATTTACAGTTATTAGCATCGATGTCGTCGTATCTCCTACTCTTGGATTTAGGGATGGCGCTTATCTTTTCGACAATCATGATGCCGGCAATACTGAACGCTACGGAGGGTTTGTCGCTGAATGAATTGCAAGCTTCGTGGTTTGGTAAGTTATTGAATGCAGTTAAAAATAACCCGACTTATAGGTATGTACATTCGTTCATATTATCATGGCATTTCGGATTCACCAGTGTAGACTGGTAAACAAGTTCGAAAACTTGAAAAATAGAGATAAAGGTCCTAAAAATATGAGCGACAGCTCATTCGATTCGGAATCACCTCTAGAAAAATGTTTTTAAAGGATTTTGGTGCAGGTTAAAAATTGCAATAAAAAAAAATGATATTTCGTTTTATGTTAATAACTCAAAAAATCTAGTAATATAATAAAACTGTAACAGATCCAATTCTGTACATTGAAGATATTTTGAAAATTTCTTTTGGAAGGCACTCTATAATCGATACTGAAGCCAAAACTGCAATTTTTTTAATTTTTGTCTGTCTGTCTGTCTGTCTGTCTGTCTGTCTGTCTGTCTGTCTGTCTGTCTGTCTGTCTGTCTGTCTGTATCTTGGCCGCGCATCACGCCGAAACTACTGAATGGATTCGAATGAAATTTGGTACGATTTGAGTTTATACTCCGAGGTAGGACATAGGATACTTTTTATCCCGAAATTCAGGACGGTTCCCTTGGGAGAGGGGAAGAAAGTTAAAACGTGTATTTAGCTGTAATTCATTAACGCGTATTTCGATTTCACTCATTCTTTTTTTATTAGAAAGGTAGTACCACAGAGTACCTACAGAGGGGAAGCTTCTAGTAAGCGGCCCGCTGTAGGTACACTCACACATATGCGCATGTTTGTCACCAACTGTACCGGTTAGTGGAACGAGCGCGCGTCCGTGAACCGTTGGTGAGTGTGTTTGTGTGAGTATACCTACAGCGGGCCGCTTGTGGAAGCTTCCCCTCTGTAGATTTACTACTCGTGTGGTAGTACTTCAAGTATTGTCCCGTAAATATTTCAAGGTCACAGGTTTTTTAGTTCAGAAATTACAGACATTTATTGGGTTCAAATAACTTGGGACCCGGATCTATGTACGTACGGCTTATTTTAAACTGGCGTGCGTTTCAATTTGTTTGTCGGTCTGTATATTTGTTCCAGCTAATCTCCGAAACAGTTGGATCAATTTTGATGGAACTTTCAATGGCAGATAGGTGATCTTAGGCTACATTTAGTTTAGGTACAAAAAGAATTATGGGATCCAATCCGATATCCTATATAAAAGCCTATATCCACGCGGACGAAGTCGCGGGGATCAGCTAGTATTTATATATAAGCAATTTTGAAAAAAGCTCGTTAAAGAGAAGGAAATTTCCAATAGAAAAGTTTCAACTTCCGAAACTCTGTCTCCATTATTTATAACTTTAATTTGACGTTGAAAATGGGGCTCCGCGCGGCGTTTACGACAAACGCGCGCGAGCCTTCAGCAATGAAAATAATTTTTTTATAACATAAAATGTGATTTTAAAAATTTGAAAAAATTCTAGTATCTTTTTAACACTTGAAAGCATCGAGCCCTGAAGAAAAAAAAGTAAATAATCACCATTTTTTAATAAGTTATTCAATTGTAAACTAACAAATTTGTCCCCAATTTCCGTTGGCATGCCAATTATTTTATACCTTTCATTACATTGTTTATGCATAAACAATGTAATGAAAGGTATAAAATAAATAATTGGCCAATAAATTTTAAACTTCGTGGAGCCCTTTTGATATATATCTATACATATAATAAAATCGTAGATTTGCCGTATCTGTACATTGAAGATTCTTGCAAAATAATAACTGGGGGATGTTAGGGATAAGTAATAGAACGTAAAAAAGCGATTTTTGAAATTTTTGTCTGTTTGTCTGTTTGTCTGTTTATCTGTTTGTCTGTTTATCTGTTTGTCTGTTTGTCTGTTTGTCTGTATGTTTGTGCGCGCATCACGCAAAAACTACTGAATGGATTGAAACGAAACTTGGTACGATTTAAGTTCATATTACGGAGTAACATATAGGATACTTTTTATCCCGAAATTCAGCACGGTTCCCTAGGGAGAGGGGGTGAAAGTCAAAACGTGTATTTAGCTGTAATTCAATAACGCGTGGTCCGATTTCATTCATTCTTTTTTTGTTAGAAAGTAGATACTTTAAAGATTACTGACTAACCTCTAAAAGGCTGGATCGATTTTGATGGGACTTTCAGTGGCGGATGTTTACATTCTGATCTACCTAAACATCCGCCAGTGAACTTTTAACAGTTTTTAGCGTGATATGAGATCAAAGGAGCTTAGGAAAAACAAAATGAATCCTACGGGATTTTTAAAAAGTAATATATATCCACGCGAACGAAGTCGCGGGTGTCCGCTTGTAATATAATAAAACTGTAACAGATCCAATTCTGTACATTGAAGATATTTTGAAAATTTTTATTGGAGGGCACTCTATAATCGATACTGAAGCCAAAACTGCAATTTTTTTTCATTTTTGTCTGTCTGTCTGTCTGTCTGTCTGTATCTTGGCCGCGCATCACGCCGAAACTACTGAATGGATTTCAATGAAACTTGGTACAATTTGAGTTTACACTCCGAGGTAGGACATAGGATACTTTTTATCCCGAAATTCAATATGGTTCCCATGGGAGAGGGGAAGAAAGTTAAAACATGTATTTAGCTGTAATTCATTAACGCGTAGTTCGATTTAACTCATTCTTCTTTTGTTAGAAAGGTAGTACTTTAATTATTGTCCCGTAAATATTTCAAGGTCGTAGGTTTTTTAGTTCAAAAATGACAGACATTTATTGGGTTCAAATAACTTGGGACCCGGATTTTTGTACGTATGGCTTATTTTAAACTGGCGTGCGTTTAAATTTATGTTTGTCGGCCTGTCAATTTGCTCCAGCTAATCTCCGAAACGGCTGGATTGATTTTAATGGAACTTTCAATGTTATAAGGAGTAACAGACTACATTTAGTTTAGGTACATAAAAGAATTATGGGATCCGATCCGATCCTATATAAAACCTATAAACACGCGAACGAAGTCGCGGGGGTCAGCTAGTACTTCATAAGATCCTGCGATAAATTTTCGTAAAAGTTTATTAATTTGTTAATTATGATTTTTTATAACTAATGTAAATCATATGATTTACATGATTGTTACGATTTTTCAATTTCAGGTAGCATGTCATTCCTGACGCAGCCCGCCGGTGCATTGATATCTGGCCCAATAGTGGACTATTTTGGGAGAAGAAAGGCTAACTTTCTGTCAAACGTACCTATTTTAGTTGCTTGGCTTCTCATGTACTTCTCGTGGAGTGTGCCGTCTCTATTTGCTGGCAGTGCTCTATTGGGAATCAGTTTAGGAATCATGGAAGCGCCTATCAACTCATATGTAGGAGAAATAAGGTAACTGTTTTTCCTACAACACAGTTCAAACTACGGTATACTTATACTATCCTATCAATCCTATTCTACTATGTATTTACATCTGACTGCATCGCAACTTACCATCAGGTGAGATCGCAGTCAAGGGCTAGCTTGTAGATGAACAACAGATAAAATTCGTAAACTAAAACCCTACAACTCATAATAATAATAGTATATATAAATGAGTATGCAAATAAATGAGAGAAGATATAGTATAAAATAATAATAATTTGGTGTGCAGAAAAACGTGTATTCAACTGCGTACTAATGGAAGAAAGTGCGGGGCAGGCAGCTAGTGCCGCCATCTGTTGTCTATCTGCTACCAACTATTCCAGTTTCACTTTTTTCACATGTAAAATGTAGCCTAATGTCACCCGGACCATAACAACGAATCAATTGACACCTGGTGGAACAAAAAATCGGATACATACATACATACATAGATTGCTAAAATCATAGCCATTCTTTTTGGTTTTGCCGTAGTCGTGTAATAAAAATAAAATTATATCTATACATACATATATAATAAAATCGTAGAATTGTCGTTTGCAAAATAATAACTGGGGGGTGTAAGGGATAAGTAATGGAACATAAAAAAGGCTATTTTTGAAATTTTTGTCTGTTTATCTGTTTGTCTGTTTGTCTGTATGTTTGTGCGCGCATCACGCAAAAACTACAGAATGGATTGAAGTGAAACTTGGCACGATTTAAGTTCATACTATGGAGTAACATATAGGATACTTTTTATCCCGAAATTCAGCACGGTTCCCTTGGGAGAGGGGATGAAAGTTAAAATGTGTACTTAGCTGTAATTCATTAACGCGTGGTCCGATTTCATTCATTCTTTTTTTGTTAGAAAGGGGATACTTTAAAGATTACCGGCTTGTCTCTGAAAAGCTGGATCGATTTTGATGGGACTTTCTCTGGCGTATTTTTGATCTACCTAAACATCCGCCAGTGAACTTTTAACAGTTTTTAGCAAGGTTATGAGCTGAAAGGAGCTTAGGAAAAATAAAATGATTCCCACGGGATTTTTAAACAATATCCACGCGAACGTAGTCGCGGGTATCCGCTTGTCGGTTAATAAAGTAGCTAAAACCGCTTTCTTCACATTATGATCAACTGTTTCAGTGACCCGTCCATCCGCGGTGCACTGTGCACTGTGACGCAGTTCTTCGCGTCTGTGGGCATCCTCATCATGTACTTCCTGGGCACGGTGGTGGACTGGCGGAACGCTGCTCTCATTTGCCTCATTGCACCGATTGCCTCGATGATTATGGTTGTCTTTGTAAGGATTTTTTATATATTATTTATTCTAACTTTATATAATAGTGTAGGGGAGCCCATGAGGGGATTTTGGGATTTACTTGAGCGCGTCAGATTAGCATGAGTAACCTCTACCATATACGTAGGGCCTACCCTGCCGTTCCGTTCCGTTCCGTTCCGTTCCGTTCCGTTCCGTTCCGTTCCGTTCCGTTCCGTTCCGTTCCGTTCCGTTCCGTTCCGTTCCGTTCTATTTTATTCTATGAGCGACGGAAACATAGGGGCCAAATGTTGGCCGACTTAATGGAGAAAGAGGGCCTCTATGTGATGAACTCTTTCTTCGAGAAGCGGCCACACAGGATGCTTTGTGGTAGGTTTCTACCCCGAATCCGCCTGGCTAGCGACCACACTTCAGCCGTAATCTGCCGCAAAGCATTCGTGTGTTCCGGCAGCGAGCTGAAGAGCCAGTTCCCTTCCTCAATAGCCGGCAACGCATTAGTGGTTCCTCAGGTGCTGCTAATGTTTATGGGCGGCGGTAATCACTTAACATCAGGTGACCCGCTTGCTCAATTGCCCGCTAAACCTATAAAAAAAAAAGGAAGTGGACCTGGATGAGTCCCGACGGTTCTACGAGAAATGAGATCGACTCTTATTCAATGATGTCTCAACAGGGTAAAAACCGACAGCGATCACCGTATGGTAAGAGGCATACATTGAATCTCAACATAAAGCTTGAAAGGCCCAGACTGATGAAGTCAACGCTCCGACCTTCTCGTGCCCATATCCAGAATCCCGAGAGTTGCAAGCCGATTAGCTTGCAAAACCGATTCGCTTGCCTGGCAGATTGCGATGTTGTGGACGAACTGAACAACAGGCTGGTGCTTTGATTATCCACATGCCCAGATTGCGAATGTAACTCACGAGCGCGCCCTAAAAAATGTTCGCTGAAATTGGCAGGATCAGGATTTTTAATTTCGATGTTTTATAGGTAGGTACGTCGAACTGGCCGGTGATACCAGCTGAGCATTGTGGTATTTTGCACATTATTGTGCAAAAATATATTGTTGTATGATATACGTGTGTGAACATTAATAATTATTAATAAAATCAATTTGTTGCCAGTAGTGAGTGAGTGAGTGTTGTCGCGTATTGCTTGCTCGCGTTACTCCCTCTATAGAACTCTTTGGGCTGGTGAAAACTGTCCATGCGGTCGGGTCTAAGTTCTTTAAGACCCGACGCAGAAATAGAACCGAAAAATTCTCAGACCATACTCTCAATCTCGTGGAACTTGAAATGAGACTGCAGTCTTCAGGAGACACCCTTGCTTATCGGCGGATTAATAGACAGATAAATCACAGACACGCGATCTGCGATACTTTAACACCGAGTGCATCAAAGAAACCATTGAGCGCAACAAAGGCCCAAAGGTGTTCGCGAGAGAGATCTGTCTGTCACAGCCAGCTGACGCGACTGAAGACCGAACCGAAAACCGACCGAATTTTTCTTTTCTTACCCTAGCTTGTGGGATATCATTGTTTAGAGCTCGTCAAGTAGAGTACAAATATATACCTATTTTTTTATTTTTTTCTTAAAAAATAAGGAAATGGGGGGGCCATTAAAGTTGTCAGTTTTAGACCATTTGTGTGACGGGGGCTATCTCAAAAACTAAACCAGTTAGGAATATGAAATTTCGGTATACCTATTATGTACCATATATACTGTATTTAAAAAACAAACTGAAAACAACGAATATTAAAGTAGTTTGTAAGCTGTGACCAAAACAAAAGCACATTTTTTGGGTTTTTCTTTCATGGTTTTTGCGAAGTCTAGCTCAGAAATTAAATATTTCTTACACCCAAAATATTATGTTGTTCATAATTATGTACGGAACCCTGAAAGAGCGAGGCCCGACTCGCACTTGGCCGGTTTTTTTAATCATGGTAAACATAAATATCATAATCACATTATATTATTATCTCGCTGTATAGGTACATACATAATTATCTATTTACTTTTACTAATATTTGATACACAATTCATTTACTTTTTGAGACATAAAGTAATTGTTACTCTTATCTTTATTACAATTTTGACCTAAAAGTTTAATTAAAATTTGACGCAGCAAATTACGAGTAATTTAGTCGTAAGACCTCGATACATTTAAAAATAAAACGAATGCCACTTACAGGAATGGAGTAATGGAGTAAAATTGATAATAATAATATTTTAAACTAGATTCTGCCCGCGGCTTTGCCCGCGTGAATTTCGGTTTTTCACCAATCTGGAGGGAATCGCGGATTTCCGGTTCCCGTTCCCGCTCTCTTTTCCAACCTTTGTACCCTACTTTCATGGAAGTTTGCTATAGTAATCTACCTATAGCTGTAGCTATAGATTTCGGTTTTTTCAAAATCCCGTGGGAACTGTGGATTTTTCCAGGATAAAGAGCGCATACGCATACAGATGCATGCAACTATTGTAATAATGTGCTATGTGAGCGTGTTTTACCTAAGAACAGTCAGTTCTTTGCGCTTTTCATCGCGTTTTTGGAAGTTTATATCTATTTTAGTCCCACAGGAATACTTTTCCGGGATAAAAAGAAATAAAAAGCCTATGTTTTAAGTCAGGGCATAAGCTATCTCGATTCTAAATTTCAGCCAAATCGGTTCTGCAGTTGCGGCGGAGAAGAGGAACAAACATACACACAAACTTTCGCCTTTAAAATATTATTGTGATTTAAAATAAGTATTGAATTGAATAAATAATATTTATAAATACAAACCAACATGAATTCAAGAAAATTATCACATAAAAATAGTTACAAAATCACACAAAAATGCTATTGATTCCTTGGATAGCAGGATCGCCTTTGGGCTAATCCCACCATCATTTGAAGGGTATACTTTGTTCATGGTACCTTAAATGTTCGGAATTAAGGAGGCCTTAAGTATCATTATCATTAATCAGGCACCAGAAACTCCAGTTTGGTTACTAACAAGAAACCGGGAGAAAGAAGCGCTACAGTCTCTTTGCAAAGTTCGTGGTTGGACAACACCGGAAAACGTCAAAGATGAATTCGACGAACTAATAGTCTACAGAAGGAATATGCCCAAATGTGTAATATGCTGCAATACTAACCAAGAACAGAAGACCTGTGAACACGAGTCTATGAACTGCTTTGTCAGGTAAGCCATTCACAATCTGTTAAAAGGAAAACAAAATTTAAATAGATACAATAATATTGAGAAAAGCAATAGCAAAGCCTTGTATGACGATCAGTGCTAATTAGATTATAAACAAAACAACTTCAATAAATACCGAATTAGCACCACTACCATTCTAGTGGCAATCACTAGAATGGTAAATAGCTGCGGTTAAGAAAAACCCTTTTAACTTTAAGTTGCTGAAGTTATTATCACCATCACGTTGCAAGAAAATTCAGATGTGATTTTAATTCCAAATCATGACTTGAATGAATTTTGACTGAACCGCTCAAAATTAAAAATACTTAATCAAATTTCCAGGCAAGAAGAGTATTTCATAACAATCGAAATGTTACTTCTCGAAACTGGTAAAGTTGTGATAATGTTGTAACGTGGCAGGACTGGCTAGAGGTCCCGCCGCGCACACTAGGGGTGAGGGATCGAACCTCACTCCGCGGGAGGGTAGGGAGCACTTTTTAATGAAACAGGAATCAACACAAAATAACTATTTATTCGGAGTTCCACAAGGTGTCGCCTATCCTAGTTCCTTATACTACGTTCGGGGGGGGTACCCAGGGGAACCAGACGGAATCGACACACGATTTTATCACCGACACGGGTCGCGGAGGATCACGTCACTTGAGCCAGTACGGCGGCTCACGCACGGGTTATATCTTCGACGACGGACGCGGGACGCGGGGTTGCGGCGACCGGAGCGTCTTGCCGGGCAGGGATGCGGACAAGACCTCCTGGAGTTCTGAGGTTCCACGCAACACGGTGACCGTCTTCCCGGAGAATCCCAAGCCGACCGCCAGCGCTCATGGGTGCAACCAGAGAACTGTCGAGGGGCGCTGGCGGCGGGCTTATATAGGTCGGGTGGCTGAAGGCTCTCGAAGCTGGGCGTGGCCGGGCGGTGTGCGGCGTGCGGGGAGCGCCGGCCGTGCGGCGCGCGGCTGTCGGGCCTTCTCAGGCGTCGGAGCGGTGCGGTGTACGGAGGGGGCGGTGCACGCGATGCGTGCGTGACTCGTGCGGGGCGATGCCGGGCCGGTGCGCTGCGCGGGGGGCGCTGCGCGCGGCTGCCGGCGGGCGCCGGAGCGGTGCGGCGCGCGGAGGGGCGGCGCCCGCGGTGATCACGCGCTTCATGCGTGACATCACCCGGCCGGAGCGGTGAGCGGTGCGCGCGGTGATGCGGGTACCCGCATTTGCCACCGTTACACCCTCCTCTGTGTTTTGGAGATTTTTACCTGTAAAAATCGCCGTCTTAGCGGTCTCTAGACAAAAATTCGGTATGCGGGTAGTTCTATAATTTTTTACAGGCAATCGGTCTTTTACGGAATTAGGTATATTTTTATGCCACTTATTTATGTCGGAACGGTATTGGGTTTTTCCGGATAGTTTTCGGATTGCTGTTGAGTAGTTTTCGGATTGTTTTTCACGGTAGCCCTTCTCACGGGTTTTATTTTTGACCACTCGGTGGATTGGTCGTGAGATACGATGGTCCACTGATGTCCCCTCGACGAGTGGGGAAGTAGTCATACACGGTCGGTTGTAACCACTTGCCGTGGTTCTTATACATTTCTTATACGCTTCGGTTCGGGTTGGTTCCTTTTCTGACTTTTTATGTTCGCGGCATACCGTACATTTGTTTACGTATTTTACAACGTCTCTTAACATCCCTGGCCAATAGTATTGTTGTGTTATTTTCTTGAATGTCTTCGAAGTTCCAAGATGGCCTGTGTTCGGTTCGTTGTGGTTCTGTTCTAGAATTTTCCCCTTGTCCGCGTTCTGGATGCACAGTTTCCATTCTGTGGTTGGGTCTATTTTCCCTCCGTATCGCGGGTTGATAATTTTTCTGTACAGTTTTCTGTCTTTTATGCGGTAATCGGTCTCTGTTTTGGGATTTCTGGTCACGTGACTTAGTTTTCTTGCGTACCAGTCCGTTTCCAATATTGTAGCGGTGCATGCAGGGTTGCTTGACGGTTTGTCCTTCTTGACCTCGATTCCGGACTCTTCTTTGCGTGATTGATGACATCTGATTTTTCCCCAGTCTACCGTGAGTCCTAGTCTTGTTAGAAGGTCCATACCCATAATCATAACGGTGGCAGATGGTAAGTATATGACTCGGTGTCTCAATTTTTGTCCGTTCACTTCTAACTCGATGTTTGCCACTGTGTTTGTTTTTACTCTCGAACCGTCTGCTAATTTGATTATGTTTGTTTTTTCTTTCGGTTTTCCCGCCTTATTCCTGATTCGACTCATGATTTCTTTATTTATATAAGTATCGGTTGAGCCTGTGTCCACAAGAGCGCTAAATGTTTGTCCGTATATTTTTACGTCAACAAATATTCGGTTATCTTTCTTGATTTCGGTGCGCGCTGTATACGCTTGTGGTTTTTTTCCTTCTTTTGTACCACAACAGTTCCTGGATAATTTCCCCAGCAGTCCACAACGACTGCAGAACATGACTTGTGGTTTTCTGCAATTCTGGGATGTGTGGTTCTCCTTTCCACATTTCCAACAGCAGGTTTCTGAATTGTAGTGCGGGTTCACGAGCTTCCTTTCTAATTCTCCACTTTTTCGGTTCCCGGTCGTTCCTTCGGGATGTTCTTGTTGGAGTTCTTTATGCAGGTATGTCGGTTTCCTGAATATCTCGTGTCGGTCGGTATTTAATTTTTCGTAATCTTCTGCGAGTTCGATCAGTTCTCTGAGTGTACGAAAATCTTTCCTTTTTATGTAAAGTCGGTACTCCGGACTCATATTGTCGTATATTCTTTCGAGTTGTTCCCCCGTTGTTAGTTTCCCGTGCCTTCTTATTAGCGTTTGCAGGGCGGTTAAGTAATCTATGAACTTTTCTCGGTATTCTTGGCTTCTGTTAATTATCTTTTCTAGCAGGTTCTTCTCGTAATTTCTCGGGTAGTAATATAATTTAAACGTTTCTGTGAAATCCTCCCAGGTTTCCCAGTCTTGCTTATTATTTCGGTACCATAAGGATGCTTTCCCCCTTAAGCATCTCGGTATGACGTGTAACACCTCATTTTTATCTACTTGTAATGAGTCGGTAAGTTCTTCGATTCTTTCTAGAAACTCCACCGCGTCCCCGGTTGTGTCGAACTGTATATTCCATCGGGATATCGCTTTGTCGAATTCTTTTATACTGCTTCCTTTGTTTGTTGTGTAGGTTTCTGACGTTTCCCCCTCGGATTTTTCCTTGCTCATTGTGTCGGTTTCTGACCTCTCGTCCTCGGTTCTTACTATCTTTGCTAATTGTTTTCGTAAGTCCTCCGCAGTTCTGGTGGAATCTACTTGTATTTCTCGGTGTTCTAACTCTTCGGTTAACTTCTGTTTATTTAGGGTATAAATCCAACTCGTGGGCATAGTTTTACTGTCGGTACGGTCGATAGTCAAGTCGGCCTATCTGTTTTATCTACTAGTTTGGTCCGTCTATTTTTTCCTTTAGTCTTTGACCAATTCTATGCTTTCAGTGCTCCGTCTATTTTTTTGCGTAGTCTGTGTCTATGTCGGTCGGTAACTCGGTGATCGGTATTACGTTTTTTCGTGCCTACCTTCAGCGAACTATTCCGTTGTATTATTTGTGCTCGGTTTGAGTATTATATTCCGTATTTATTTTACCGGTTAGATGCCTACCTTCGTTCAATTATCGCGCCGACAATTCGATGGCTTCTTTCTCGCGAGTTACTTTTATTATTATTTTTGATTTTGATACCGGTCGAATATTTACCCCTCCAGTCTGCCCGGATGTCCCAAGCCGACTTATATGGGCGGGTTTATATTCGTTATTGGAGGATTAATATCCTTTTTACGGATTTTATTTCGTCGCTCCTATTTCTATTTTCGGTCGAATACTCACTCTCCCCAATCTACCCGGAGAATCCCAAGCCGACTCGGGTGGAGTTTGTATTCGTATTTCGATATAGAACAGACCGCGTATTGACCACTGTCACTAATTTAATTTACCGTTTATTCGCGTATTATGTAGTGTTCTGTTAACGATATGATGCCCACCCTCGGGTTTGTTACTCGAGGGTTTGCATCACTTTCCGCGAGTTTCTATTCCCTCACTCTCGTAATTACACTACCGGTCGAATACTCACCCTTCCAGTCTGCCCGGAGAATCCCAAGCCGACTTTAATGGAAGAGTTTATATTCGTTTCGAGAAAACAAAATTTTGCGGGTGGAAGGTAAAACTTCGTACTTACTGTGTATAAGTGTTCCCTAATTTTTTTCTCGGCACGGATGTACGCTACTACTTTCGAGCAGGACGTACCTTTTAATTGATTTTGTGGACACGACGTGTTTATTTGCGCAGCGCGGTCCCGGACGGTTTGATCGGTTATTTTTTTCTTACGCGATGAGTGGGTTTTTCCGACGGTAGGGTGGGTTTTCGCGACTGTAAAGTGGGTTTTTGCGTTGGGCGCCAAATGTAACGTGGCAGGACTGGCTAGAGGTCCCGCCGCGCACACTAGGGGTGAGGGATCGAACCTCACTCCGCGGGAGGGTAGGGAGCACTTTTTAATGAAACAGGAATCAACACAAAATAACTATTTATTCGGAGTTCCACAAGGTGTCGCCTATCCTAGTTCCTTATACTACGTTCGGGGGGGGTTCCCAGGGGAACCAGACGGAATCGACACACGATTTTATCACCGACACGGGTCGCGGAGGATCACGTCACTTGAGCCAGTACGGCGGCTCACGCACGGGTTATATCTTCGACGACGGACGCAGGACGCGGGGTTGCGGCGACCGGGGCGTCTTGCCGGGCAGGGATGCGGACAAGACCTCCTGGAGTTCTGAGGTTCCACGCAACACGGTGACCGTCTTCCCGGAGAATCCCAAGCCGACCGCCAGCGCTCATGGGTGCAACCAGAGAACTGTCGAGGGGCGCTGGCGGCGGGCTTATATAGGTCGGGTGGCTGAAGGCTCTCGAAGCTGGGCGTGGCCGGGCGGTGTGCGGCGTGCGGGGAGCGCCGGCCGTGCGGCGCGCGGCTGTCGGGCCTTCTCAGGCGTCGGAGCGGTGCGGTGTACGGAGGGGGCGGTGCACGCGATGCGTGCGTGACTCGTGCGGGGCGATGCCGGGCCGGTGCGCTGCGCGGGGGGCGCTGCGCGCGGCTGCCGGCGGGCGCCGGAGCGGTGCGGCGCGCGGAGGGGCGGCGCCCGCGGTGATCACGCGCTTCATGCGTGACATCACCCGGCCGGAGCGGTGAGCGGTGCGCGCGGTGATGCGGGTACCCGCATTTGCCACCGTTACAATGTTATTTCATTTCATATTACTTAATTTAAATAATGCTAAAAGACACTGGTAAAATTATCACTAGTAACTAGAAACTGAACGACTAAGTTAGTCGTTCAGTTTCTAGTTACAATAACACTTTGGAACTGAAGTATTGAACTTGATCTTTCACATTTTAAACTCATAGCAATTGTTGTTTAATCATAACATTTCATTATTTCAGGCGCATGCTTACATTTAGATACGTGATGCTGTGCAAGGAAACCCTCCGGCCCCTCTCGTTGGTGATGCTGTATTTCCTCTTCTTCGTGATGAGCGGCCTCGTGCCCATTCGACCCAATCTGATCAACGTGTGTGGAGCGCTTGGTATGGCGCAGGATGGCAAGCACATTGCGGTGAGTTTTTCCATACTTGACATGCCTACATTTCACCAAACCAGTAAAACGCATTCTTTGTTTAGAATCAGTATGAGGATCAGGTTTGGCTGTCTTGGCATAGCAAACTACTATGAACCGAATATATACGTATAATCTGATATTTAAATCTAAACTTATAATTAAGTTTAGATGTCCGGTTTGGAAAATCCCGTCTTCTTTGATATAAAAAATACTTTTATTTTCAATGTAAAACTATCGATTCTTTGTGACTAGCTATTGCACGGGACTTTGTCCTCATGGAGTTAAGTATGATAAAAATCTCTTAACTTTCTCGGTATTAAAAATAGCCTACGTCACTTTCCAAGCCTTTATCCATGGTTCTGTTGCTCTATAGCAAATAGCATACAATCCCGAAGGAACTGTTTATTTTCCAAGTATTAAATTAGCCTATATACCCATACTTTGTTGCGATGTTATTGAATACTAGATGATGCCCACGGCTTCGCCCGTGTGGTTTGTAAAAATCTCGTGGGAACTTTGATTTTCCAGAACAAAAAGTAGCCTATCTGTAGTTAAGTAGTAACCCGTCCACAAAACGGAAAAATTCCGTGGGATCCTTACGATTTCGGAATGCAATTCCTTACAGCATCAGGGTTGAGGAGTTGGACATGTACCTATTCGAGGTCATTCAACAATAAAGTCTTTAATTGGTATCCCCAATATCAATTTAAATAACCGACAGTGCCTAAAACCCATTAGTTTTGGGGATTAGGTCCCCTACAGCATCAGGATTGAGGACTTGGAATCCAATCCAATCCAATTTTTATAGAACAGGGTCGCAATGTTTCTCTGTCGATTAAAAAAAAAATTACGCAAATCGGTTCAGAAGTCTCGGAGATATCGGTGTACATAGGTAGAAAAACACAACTCCTCCTTTTTTGAAAGTCGGTTAAAAAAGTAGCCTATGTTACTCCCTGGTTAATTCTCTACTTGTATGTGAAAGTCCCGTCAAAATCGGTTCAGCCGTTCCAAAGATTAGCCCGTTCAAACAGACAGACAGACAGACAGACAGACAGACAGACAGACAGACAGACAGACAGACAAAAATTTTAAAAACGTGTGATTCCGTTATAGTATCGTTCAAATAACCATATGAGCTTAATATGAGGTAGTTATTTCGATATTACAGACAGACACTTCAATTTTATTTATTAGTATAGAAAACAAATAAACAAACACACTTTCGCATTTATGAATCCCTACCAATTAATGTATTGATCATGTTATTTTTTCTTTTTAGTTCATGGTTGGTGTAATCAATTTCATCACGTCGTTTGTCGTCATCGGCCTCATCAAAGTGGCCGGAAAACGCAAGCTATCTATCGCCTCCCTCCTTGGAAGCGCAATCAGCTGTCTGCTTCTCAGTATCTACGCTAAGACAAACTTGGATGACACTGTGTTCTCATACAATCCGTCCACGTTTCCCACTGAAACAAGCATAGTTCCCGTGATTTTGTTGTATTTCTTGACAATATTCACCGGTATGGGTATACCGTGGGTTCTGCTCGGCGAATTGTTTCCTTTCAGGTAATTTATTTTCATTATTCGCATGAATACTCTATTTCTAGGATTCCGTACCTCAGAAGGTAAAAAAGGAACCCTTATAAGATCACTTTCTTGTCCGTCTGTCCGTCTGTCTGTCTGTGTGTCACCGATTTTCTCAGGAACGGGTGGACCTAGCAAGTTGAAATTTATACCAGATATTAAAGTCTATGGTTCCTACTTATTAGGTATAAAAAATTAAGGTCCTGAGTCCACACTATAAAAAGATATGGGCAAATTTAGATTTTCACGAAAACTTGTAAGTACCAAAATTTACCTTAATTTTCAACTTTTTTTATTTTTCGGAATTTTTCCTTTACTTGATCTGTAAGACCTTGCTTTTGACCAAAATTGACAAATCTAGGTCTACCGGAAGTACCCTATAGGTTTTGGGTCAAAAACCTAAACGGTAGTTCCAGTTGACCTAGAATTACGAAATTTGGCAAAAAGCCAGGTCTTACAGCACAAATAAAGGAAAAATTCCAAAAACTAAAAAAGTTGAAAATTAAAGGGTGTCCCCATACATACATAGTTGAGCCAATTAAGATAGACCTCTGAGTTGTATGAGCGCTAATACAATTTAGAGACTTAGCTTAATTAGCACCTTCTTTTAAGACAAACTAATGAAAAACAGATTGTACATATACTTCTGGAGTACGGAACCCTCGGTACGCGAGTCTGACTCGCACTTGACCAGTTTTTTATGTTAAATATCACTTTAATTACTGTTTATTCATGCAATCTTTATCTCCCCTTTTCATCTTTTTACATTTAGGAAAGAAAAAAAATTTAAGGTACTATAGGAATATTAACTCCAAATTTCAAATCATCAATGTTGCGCGTTGAATTGCGCTATTTGTCAGTCTATCAGTCAGTTATAATACTGTTTAATATAGGTATAAGTATAACGTGAAATCAGAATCAGCAATTAAGTAATAATTAAAATTTCAAGCTGACATGTGGTTTTAGTCAAGTACAATTCAAGCATTATGTGTCTTTAGCATAACACTGCCTACTGTTATTTCAATACTGACCCAATCTTAGCTGCATAGACACAAACCTCATTATATTTTATCTTATTTGCAGTTTATACTGTTTTATGTGTCATCAACTCATCAATGATGTGGTCTGTTTTATTTCAACAGAAGCCGAGCCTCAGCCCAAGGTTTATCAGCTGCAAGTAACTACGCATTCTCCTTCATTGGCACCAAGACTTTCATCGACTTGGAGACCAGTCTCTTGCTCTGGGGAACTTTTGCTGTATATGCAGGATTCGGCTTCCTCGGAGCTATCTACCTGTACTTCTTCTTGCCTGAGACCGAAGGCAAGTCCTTGCAGGAAATAGAAGACTTCTATAAAGGAGAACTGAGAATTTTTGCTGATGATCCAGTCATTAATAGTGTAAGAAGGCTTAAGAGGTGACATTGTAAATACTATCGAATTTATTTAATATAGAAAATAGAAAATTTTGTAAATAAGGATTGAAGGGTAATTGTTTTATTGAACAATGGAAATAGGAGTGTAATTATTGCTATTAGAGAAGAGTAAATGGAAGGAAAGTTTACCAGACTGATATAATGGTACTTAGTTACTTCGATCATATCCATAAAGCTTTGGATATATTTAGGTCAGTTAGGTTTGTAATGACTCTCAATAATAAATAATAAAATACTTATATTTCTTCTACTGGTCAGTTTATCTACATCTTGATTTATTAAAAAACAGTTCAGTTCATTCTAAGCCCATCTACATATCAATATGTTTTGAACTATTAAAATTATTTTTAGCCCAAAGTTATCAATAATAAAAACCTAATATCTAATTATTTCAATAAAAAAGGGAAATTAGTTAAACAAAGCTTAAATATTAAATCGACGGATCTTCAACCCTCGCAACGAACAATGGTATGGCAAACTGCGTATCCCAAAGTACAGCTAAGAAGGGTCTATTAGCTCGGAAAGTGGCTGATGGATCGTCATAGGATAAGGCTATTGCTGTAAATCCGGTCGCAGCTGATGCTGACAGCCCTTGCTCGTCGACAGACAGGTAGCCTGTGTGTATGGCGCTGGTGATCTCTGGAGAATATGTCCGGAAGGTGCCGATACGCGTGAGGTCCGCTTGCGGCGAAAATATTTCTGTTATACCCATCTGAAATTAAGTAAATTGTGATTGAATATTTTATTACTGAAATTGCACTTCGTGCAGTGGGCGGTTCTTACGCATATTTATGACGCGTGTGGTGAAAATATGCTTAATAATATACATAGAATTACGGTACGAGTAACAGAGTTTACCGTATCGACGGGATGTCCCACAGGAATACTTTTCAGTGATAAAATGTATGCCTATGTGATAAGTCAGGGCATAATCTATCTCCATTCAAAATTTCAGCCAAATCAGTTCAGTAGTTGTGGCGTTAAAGAGTAACAAACACACACACACATACAAACTTTCACATTTATAATATTATTGTGATAAGCTCTAGTCAGAGACAAAGGGTTCCTAACTGGGCACAGGCACACGAGTAGATAGGTACAGAGAGGAAGCTACCTACAAGCGGCTCGCTATAGGTACATTCACACATAGCGCCGCTCACGCACACACAAGCTCTCACCAACGGTTCACAGACGCTCCGCTGGAGGACAGTTGGGTGACAAACGACAAAGCTGTGGTTAGTTAAGTAATTAAGTAATACGGAGAATAAAGTTTTTGGCTTTAAAGTTTTTGAGTTTAGAGATTGTGTAAAATAGTGTAAATTATATAAAAAATTAGACTTAAGTGGTGTGTTTAGACAAAAATGCCTAAATATTGTACAGTTTGTTTAAGTTCCACTAGATAAAATAAGGACATTTCTTTTTTGTGTACCCTAGAGATCATGTGAAGTAAGTATACCTACCTTTACATATCTATACAATAAAATTAATGAAATGAAATTAATTTAAATTAAATGAATTTATTTGTTATAGGATAGCATGTGCCACAGATATTATGTCAAAACTCTACCACTGGTTTGGAAATCAGATTCTACTGAATAGAATTAAGTAATAACATTGCCAGGTAAGTTAAAATGTGTTATAGCTCCTCTACACAATGGGCCATCGCGATGGGTCTATCTAAGGTACCTAAGTAACTAGGTACTTAATTCATTCAATTTACTAAAGTAAGTATCTAGGTACTGTCACTAGGGATATCTACGCATGTGCTATCACACTTATTTTTAATAGGTACCTACTAATTTTTCACATGCAACAGGTGACAACCCTAGCAGAACAGGTATAAATGGACGTTCTTAGGTAGCTTTCCCTCTGTACCTATCTACTTGTGTGGCACAGGCCTCCTCTCTCAAGCCTCCTCTACATGTCTGCAGACGCGTCCGCGGACGTCATCTGCGGATGCGTCCGCAGACGTATAGAGGGGGTAAT